>OZ005610.1:15685000-17105000 GCA_963930655.1 Myrica gale | reverse complement strand
CATTGAGGCATACACTGATGCAGATTGGGCAGGCTCAATTATTGACAGAAGATCCACGTCAGGATACTGTACTTATGTCTGGGGAAATATGGTCACATGGCGAAGCAAAAAACAAAATGTGGTTGCAAGGAGCAGTGCTGAGGCAGAATATAGGGCTATGGCTAACGGAATTTGTGAGATGCTATGGTTAAAGAGAATTCTTGAAGAGCTACGAATACCGGTGAACATGCCAATGAAGTTGTATTGTGACAACAAAGCTGCCATAAGTATAGCGCAAAATCCAGTACAACATGATCGCACGAAGCATGTAGAGATTGACAGACACTTCATAAAAGAGAAGATAGATAGTGGAGCTATTTGCATGCCGTTTGTTCCTACTACTCAACAAATAGCTGATATCTTCACCAAAGGACTTTTCAGACCTAGTTTCGAGCTTCTCGTAAGCAAGTTGGGCATGATAGATATCTACGCTCCAACTTGAGGGGGGGTGCCGGATTTCCAGAAGATAATTTAGGAAAATATATGCCGGATTTCCATAAGACATATTAGGGAAATATAAATCTTCTGATTTGATTTGATTTATTTTGCTGATTTGATTTAGTTTGCTGATTTTATGTCTTTCCTAATTCGGTGGTCTTTCTCCACTATTTATCATGTAATCGGTTCTATTGAATAAAATAAGGAGTATTCCTCTTCTCAAAACCTTCAGTTTCCTATCTCGTTGATCCACATCTAGATGTGGTCTTGGTTGGGTTTCATGAAGAGATAAAATGCATAACAATGTTAGTACCAGCTAGCTTAGCGGGTAAAATTTCTTGGGTTCTTACCAGAGGCTTGGAGTTAATTTGAATTCCTGGCACACCATCATCTGGGTGTCAAATAGGGGAGTCTACTTCAGCTATGTAGCCAGCCATTATACCACAGTCGCGAAAAAAATACAAAGCATAACATCATTTTTAAATTCACTTTAGAGCTCTATGATAAATTTTATGTAATGTGGTAGTTTACATCAGACCAATGTACGGCAGATCTTCATTGTGAGCAGGGCATAGAACATATGGAAGTTAGGCATTAGGTGCCCACGTGGAATTGCTACTATCCACAGAAGTGATCAATTATGTCTAAGGAAGGAGTCAACCGAGTTAATGCCATGTAAGGCATTCGATGGGCACCTGTTAGTGTCATACGAAGCTAAAAATATGGATGACAAATTATACATCGATGGTAGCTTGTAGGAATGGAAGATGTTTTTTCTGAGATAGTTTACGTATCTAATTTCCTGCAATCATTAAGATTTTATTAGTGATTGATCTCTATGTAAACAGGTTGACTTACTTGAAAGAAAGAAAGAAAGAAGTGGAAATGCTAAAGCAAACTTTATATGACTCTTGAAAACCATATTGGATTGAATATGCGCTTGCATGGACAGTTTCCTTTGTAACATATCTTGCCCTCTCTTTCAAATGATCTGCAGGTACCATGTTTTCTATTGTGGATGACTAGTGTTCGGAAAATGTCGCTGGATAATCATCCTGGTTTGATAACGTAAGCCACTGATAAACCAGTAAGATATGTTACAACTTTTTTCTTGTACTGAGTGGTACTAGTTTGCATAAATGGAGGCCTTTTATGGCAGGTTAAATAAAATTCTTTATAAACTGCTAGCTGTCGGGATTTTTCTCTATGGTTACATTCATACTTTCTGTCCTTCAAAACTGCACTCAGTGCTCACATGGCATCTAGTGGGGCAAACCAGTTGCGCACGGCGGAAGGAGAAATCACCTGTGTAGACTAAATTAAGAATGGACTATATATGAAATTGGATTGGTCCAGCAATTGTCTAAATCCCTTGTATGTAAGAAGTAATAAACTTTGTTAGAAAGCTGCTAGCGTGTGGAATATTCATATAATTTACACTCCTTGTTATTTTTTGTGAAAACCATAGTCGTAATACCTTTCTTAGGTAGTTACCCAAAAAAAAAAACTTCTTAGGCACATCATTCCATTGGGAAAGCGTTTACTAAAATGATCTGCTGTATTCTATGACGGTAAAAAAGCATAAAACTAATGTTAAGTTGAATTCTTACTGCAATCACAGCTGGAGCTCTATACAGCATATGTTTCTTTTTCTTATAATTGTTCCGTTACTAGAGCATATTGACGCGCCATTTCCTGTCATAGGTGACGGTCATCTTTGTTTTTTTTTTGGGGGTGAATAAGTGATCCTCATCTTTGCTAACCTTGTATTATGGAAAATTGTGGTGCTTCAGAGAATATTTGACGATATGTTGCAATTTTGAGTTGCTGATAGGATTTATGTTCTTGCTATTTTCAAACTTAACCATTAAAATTTCTCACATTCATTACAGGGTGGTGCTTTGTGGTTCCAGAATTTGACTGAATTACCACATGGTGTTTCAGGTCCCATCTTTCCTTTGTTGATCGCTGGCTTGCACTATATAAATGTTCAGGTACTTGACTCTCTCGTCTCTGCTAATGATCATAACTTGCATTGCATTGCTCCTACTTTTGCATACCCTCCCACCCCCTCCTTTCTTGGTGATGAATCTCCAAAAAGGAACTTTTACTGCAGGGAGATGTCATTCGAATTGCCTCAGAGTTAATTGTTGGTTTGTGAGTTCTATTGGCCTAGGGTATGAGTGGCAAAATTTAGCGACAGATTTATGGATAGGGAGGATTACAGGAATGTGAAATGTGTGTCGTGACAAAATTTCCTTAAACATATTATTAACTGCTTGCATGTGTGTCTTCATCCATTCGAACAGATTAACTGTCTTTGTGTATGCATAATGGATTCTAAATCTCCAAATATTAAAGCAGTCCGAAACTCGTTGTATCCACCTCCTGTTGTAGTCCTTATGACGATTAGATCTTGCTTTTTCTCGTCACATGATTTTGTCCTTCTGCCTAGGAGAAAGAGTGCTTAAACTACAAAAAAGAAACCCATGTCGTAGTACCAGTTTTGGTGACTGTCAGAGAAGAAGATTGTGGGTAGATGTTCTTAAAGGTATTGGAAGCAATGGTCTTGTTGATGCTGTGTGCGATTCTAGGGATAATCCCTGGTTTGGATTAGGTCTGACTTGGTTGATTCGGACAAAAGGTTTTGGTTCATTCTCAGGTCTATCCAGACATGGGTGTGTGTGAACATGCCCTTCACTACAAGTTACATGACTGCCCAACTCACTGCCGAACTTCTCTACTATAACGTTCCACCACAAGCTATTACTTTCGAAAGCAAAACGCCACAACCACTTCCCAAGCAAAGCCTTATTGAAAGTGATTAAGCGCCTAATACCCAGCCCTCCTTGCCTTATGGGACAACATACTTTCTCCCAATTAAGCAAGTGAAACTTATGCACTGACTCATTGCCATCCCACAAAAAATCTCTTTGTAACTTCTCCAATCTACAAGCCAAGTCCAAGGGGATGGGAAAAAGAGACAAGAAATAAGTCGGAAGATTAGCAAGAGTAGACTTGATCAAAGTGACTACCACCTTTTGAAAGATAGCTCCTCTTCCATCCAGCCATCCGCTTTGCTGTTCTTTCAATAATGCCATTCCAAATATTAATGCTTTTGAAGCGAGCTCCCAAAGGGAGACCAAGATAAGTGATAAGTAGAGAAGCAACCCTACAACCCATAATATCAGCCAACACTTGGACATTGCCCCCCCTCTCCAATGGGAATAGCCTCAGATTTCGAGAGATTAATCTTAAGGCTGGACACCGCTTCAAAACATAGCAAAAGACAACGGAGGTGGCAAAACTATCTCTCCTCAGCCCCACACAAAATAAGAGTGTCATCTGCGAATAACAAGTGAGAAATGCTCACCTCACCACTGCCAACCGCGAAACCCTCAATGGATCCCGCCTCAACCAACCTATGCAGCATCCGACTCAGGGCTTCCATGACAATAACAAATAAAAAGGGCGAGAGGGGATCACCTTGGCGCAAACCACGGGAACCACTAAAGAAGCCCTTAGGAGACCCATTCACCATCACCGAATATCTTGGAGAAGAAATACAAAACTCCATCCATCTACACCACTTAATTCCAAAGTCACACCTTCGCAACAAGTAAAGGAGGAAGCTCCAATTGACATGATCATAAGCCTTATGGATATCGAGCTTGCAAAACATGCCAGGCAAATTAGAGTGCATCCTAGAGTCAATGCACTCGCTCACAATCAGCATCGAATCCAAAATTTGTCTACCCCTCACAAAAGCACTCTGAGAAGACGAGATAATGGAACCCAAAACCAGCTTAAGCCTATTAGCCAAAACTTTCGCCAAGATTTTGTAGACCCCTCCCACAAGGCTAATAGTACGAAAATCCTTAAGCTCCACAGCCTCATGCTTCTTCGGGGTCAGGACAATGAAAGTGGCATTGAGACTTTTAACAAATTTTCCGACCTGAGTAAACTCATTAAACATGGAAATAACATCACCCTTGACAACATCCTAACAAGATTGATAGAAAGTTAAGGAGAAACCGTCCGGACCAGGGGCTTTATCCCCATTAAGCCACTTCATTAGGTTTGAGGCTGGTCGTAGTAATAGAGTTTGCTTTTGGAGTGACCTTTGGTGTGGGGAGAGACCCTTGTGGCTTGCCTTCCCGTCCCTCTTTTCTATTGCTAATAATAAGGATGCTTGGGTGGCGGATTATTGGGAGGGGAATTCTGGTCTGGGAGCTTGGAATGTTCCGTTTTTTAGGGCTTCGAATGATTGGGAAGTTGAGCTTTTTTCGGCTTTCTACTCTCCTTTATTCCACGCCCTTGAGGAGTGGGGTTGACGATAAGATGCGCTGGATAGGCACCAAGAATGACATATTCTCGGTGAAATCGATGTATGGACTCCTTTCTTGTAGCCCCATTATGTTTTTTCCGTGGGGGCAAATTTGGAGGTCCCTTGTTCCTATGCGAGTCTCCTTTGTATGGGAGGCGGCGCATGCAAGACTTTTGACCATAGATAATTTGAGGAGGATGGGTCTTTGCTTACTTGATTGGTGCTACCTTTGTAGGTGCAATGGGGAATCGGTGGCTCACGTTCTTCTACATTGTGATGTTGCTAGGGCTTTATGGTCTCATGTGCTTAGCATTTCGAATTATTGTTAGGTTATGACTTCTAAGGTGATTGAGGTGCTGTTTTGTTTTTTTTTTATAAGTAAGGAAAGCTTTTATTGATTGAAAAAAAGAAAAAGGAAAAGACAGAGCAGTACAAAGGCTGTACTCAACCTACTAACGATAAACAAGCAAGGAAACTAAGAAAATCATTAAAGTCTACAAAAGAAGAACCCAGCACCCCATTAGCCCACAGAAACAAGGTCTGCAACATTTTTCCTTTCAAACAAACTAAGGACAACCCCGAATCTTCAAAGCAACGACCGTTCCTTTCCCCCCATAAGCTCCACCAAATGCACGATGGAATCAATTTCCACACAAACGACGCTAAGGGATTGGCAAACTGCCGCTTCCAACACTTCAAAACCTCACCCACCCTCCTAGGCATCACCCAATGATAGTTGACAATACTTAGCATATGCACCCACAGCTCTCTAGCAACCAAACAGTGAAGGAGCAAATGATCCACCGACTCCCCGTCATTTTTGCATAGATAACACCAATTAATCAAGCAAAAACCCCTTCTTCGTAAATTGTTGATGGTTAAGACCTTCCCATGAACCGCTTCCCACACAAAGAACGAAACACGAGGCGGAGCAGCAGTCTTCCAGATCTGTTTCCATGGAAAACCCGCCCTAGACCGCTAAACAAGGAGCCCATATAGCGACTTAACAGAAAAGACCCCATTCTTTGCACCCTGCCAAAGTAGTTTGTCGTCATCCCTTCTCCTAAGTGTCAGAGAGGACAGCAAAGTAAAGAAAGCAGTAAAGTCATCAATCTCCCAATCGTTGGCTGTTCTAGCGTATTGGATATTCCACACCTCAAAACCGGAAGCACTCTCCAAATAATCCGCTACCATCGCATCCTTGTGACTAGCAAGACAAAACAAAAGAGGGAAGGCTACCTTCAAAGGCCTATCACCACACCATAAATCATGCCAAAACCTCACTCTAAGGCCACACCCCACCGAGAAACGAGTTTGCCCAGAAAGAAAGGGCCAACCCTTACTGATGTGCTTCCATAGACTCACTCCATAGGAACCATTGATCGCCTCGGTGCTCCACCCTCCCAAAACACAACCATACTTGGTCTCTACAACAGCCCGCCACAAGCTATCCCTTTCCAAGGCAAACCGCCACAACCACTTGCCCAATAAAGCTCTATTGAACAGATGGAGTCGCCTTATACCCAGCCCTCCACTACTTAGAGGAGAACAAACTTGCTCCCATCTAACAAGATGAAACTTGTGCTCATCTCCAGCACCACCCCACAAAAAGGCCCTCTGGATCTTTTCCAATCTAGTAGCAACTCCTAACGGAATAGGAAAGAGAGATAGAAAGTAGGTTGGGAGATTAGAGAGTGTAGACTTGATCAACGTGAGTCTACCGCCCTTCGAAAGGTAGAGTCGTTTCCACCCTGCTAATCGACGTTCCGTTCTCTCAATAATGCCATCCCAAATCTGCCTATTCTTGAAACGCGCTCCCAAAGGCAACCCAAGATAGGTAGTAGGCAGCGACGACACCCGGCACCCAAGAATAGCAGCCAACTCCTGAATATTGCCCACCTCCCCCAACAGGAATGACCTCAGTTTTGGAGAGGTTAACTCGTAATCCCGAAACCGCCTCAAAGCACAACAATAAACATCGGAGATTACGAAAGTGACTCACCTCCGCCCCACATAAAATTAAAGTATCATCAGCGAACAGAAGGTGAGAGATACTCATGCCTCCACTCCCCCTGCCACCAACCTCAAAACCCAGAAGAGACCCCCTGTCCACCACCCGACTCAACATTCTATTAAAAGCTTCCATAATGAGCACAAACAAAAAGGGAGAAAGCGGATCTCCTTGACGCAATCCCCTAGAGCTGCCAAAAAAACCTTCAGGGGAACCATTCACCATTACCGAAAATCGAACTGAAGAAATGCAAAACTCCATCCACCTACACCACCGCTCCCCAAAACCGCATCACCTCAACAGATACAATAGGAACTGCCAATTGACATGGTCATATGCTTTCTGGATATCCAATTTACACAACATGCCAGGCACATTAGACCTCAACCTCAAATCAATACACTCATTAGCAATCAACACAGGATCTAAAATCTGTCTACCTTTCACAAAAGCATTCTGAGATGAGGAAATGATCTGGTCCATAACAGGCTTCAAACGAGTAGCAAGCACTTTTGCCAAAATCTTGTAAACACCCCCAACCAAGCTTATGGGGCGAAACGGAAGTTCATCAACCCTCTTGCTTCGAGGGTTTGGAAGATGATTCCTTTGTGTATTTGGTTGGTTATTTGGAGGGAGAGGAATGTGAGGTGTTTTGAGAATTCTTTCTTGTCTTTAGACGGGTTTGTTGTTGAGTTCCCTTTTTCTTTGGGCCAATGCTGTTTTGGGCTCTTCTTTTTCTGATTTTGCCGATTTTCTTAGCTTTGTAGCTTGTTTGGAGTAGGTTTTCAGTATAGCTATTTGTTTTTGTTTTTTCAATAAAGTTATTCTTACTTATAAAAAAAAAAGTCTTACAAAACTTTTGTGATGTATTGTGTACTCTTTTTTTTCTTTTCTTTTGAAAAAAATGATGACGAGATAGATTGTTATGAGTAAAATAATAAGGATGGTGGTGATAATGTTATTACAGGCATGTACATGCAAATGAAACTGCTAACTTACAGCTGTGTTGATTTGGTTTTTCCACAATGCTTTTAAATCTGAACAGGTTGGTAGATTCCTGTGTTTCAAAGCATCCAGGTTAAATTAGTATAACTTTGTTGATTTTGATGGTAAGTATTTTGACACATATCTCCTATGCATTACTTCAGATGACATGCAAGAGCAACTTGTCATTGACTGATTTTAACGTGTAACTAACTCTCTAGGGGGTATAAATGGTTACAGTACTTCCCCTGAAGTTAAGAATTTGCTTGCCACCTTGTTTATACTGCTTTGTAATTCTACAGTTTATTGCCAGTCACATTCGCATATCAGTTCAACCCTTTCGTGTCTGTTGCACTTAGTCTGCTTAGTTGTAGCTTGCCACCTGAGAACTTTAAAATATTGTTGACTCTGCATACAAGTTGTTTCTTGTATTCCTATTGATCACCCTGGCTTCAACCCAAGCACTGCTACCATTGACATTTCATATCATTCAAGTTTAACGGCCCTAAATTTGTAAGGTGGTGGATAGCATAATTTGCCTCCGCTATGCCAGGATGTTACTGAAAAAGGTTTTGTTGCCGATACTCTTGTCAAATCATCTCAAAATATGAAATTTCTTGTGACGTATTATCATTGGTGCATATTTTGAAAATTCAGTCTTATCTATAATATAGAACAATGCTAACTTTCAATTGATCAATTTACCAGGTTTCTTTGGGGACATCTTCAGTTGGGAAACTGAGTGGCCTGTTTGGCTTATTAGCGAAAGTGAGTAGATAGAAATCTCGTACACATTCCTATGATATTGTTAAGCCGAATGTGTTGGTTTTCTTGAATTGATAACCAAAAATGAGTAAAAATTGTGTAAATATTGCGGCAATATTTTTTCTTATGCTGCATATTTTGGTTTTTTTACAACTTTTACACGTCTTTCTTTTCACTGGTCCTATATACAACTGTTACTTGGCTAATTGTACTTCTCTTTCTTCTTGCAGTACTACAAGTTCTATCTGGATTTTCTCACTCTACCCCTATTTTTTACTGGTTACTGTATTCCTCAGGTAAAACTACACGGGTAAAAATCCATTTTGCTTTGTTTGCAGCGATCTTCATGTCACGTGTGATGTAACTTCCATGTTTAAAGTTATAATGTAAGATTTCCCGGGAAATCCATTTTTCTTGCTTTACAACAATCATATTGTCACGAGTTATGTGTCTATGTTTCAAGTGAATTTCATTGCTTAACACTTAGATATTACTCTCTTTGGCTGTCTTTAGTAAGATTCGGGCATCCAGTTGTCTGGAGCCATATTCTGCTGTTAGTCTATGGAAAAACTGTTAGATGTGGGCCTTGATTAAATAGGCAGGACCAAGAAAAACTCCTTTACTTTTCCGGTTTCAGTCAGTATATTATTATTAGGGATATTACATACATAAAAGATTACCCCTTTCCCACTTGGTATGGAGCAGGCACAGGATTTATAAGTTGCTTCATGGGATTATCTATCTCTATGGCTTCCATTACTTATAGAATTAATGACAAGGACAGTTGACAGGGTAATTAATAATGTTTTAAGTCAGATGTGGAAGAAAGATTATGAATGCCAAGGCTAGACAAGATTGGCAAAGACCATACAAATCTTTCAAAATAAGAGTGTGCTTGGTTTACCACTGTAGAAGAAAAGTTTGGTGTATGTTATTCTCCATTGTTTGTCTAAATAGGGAGAGCATAAAAGAAAATAGAGCGGGGGATGATGTTCCAGCCTTTTTTTATATTTCTTTCTATTTTTCTTCAGAGCAGGTGAGATTAGGTAAAAGATGGTAAAAAAAAAGATTAAATATCTATTTTCTTTTCTTCATGTCCACAAATTTTCTGGATAACCAAAGGACAATATAGGGCTTGCCATTGTTTTTTCTTTCTCTCCCATACAATGCAAGCCACACTTAGTATAGGCGCCCCATCAGGAAACTTTGCAGTTCTGCAGCAATGAAGTATTCCTCCATAGAAACAACTAGATTATGTTGCATCCTTCCGAGAAGTAAAAGTTGTTCTTTTTCAGTTACAAGATACAAATTCTTTTCACCTACTTTGTTTGCTGCTAATGCTTTTTTGTGAGAATAGTCCCCTTCTCATTTTCCTTTCCCCTTCTTAAAGCAGAAACCAATTTACTTTGTTTTTGCAGGGGAGTCTTGTCTATTGGATTACTAATAGTTCCTTAACTATCATTCAGGTGAGTCACCACTTTCTTTCTCTGGTTAGAATAAGAGTTTTTCGCTTTGCATCCAATAGTACCTTGTTTATTTAGGTATCAATATTCTCAAACAAAGTTGTGCGTCCCTGATGAAATGGAGCGAAGGAGAGAAAACATTGATAGTTAATTAAAAGGTTATATAAATTCATGGTTGCCTACTGGATTCTTCCTTCACCAATTTTTTTCTGCCTTTCATCTGTGCAAGTTTCATGTAATTAAATCAAGTGGACACCAAAGAAATTATAGATATATCTTTACTTTCCTTTAGCCCCTGCCACCCCCCAGAAGAAAAGAACGAGATAGAAAATGGAAAGGTTGATCATTATGCATACAAAAATTCTTCGGTTGTTGGATCACGTGTAGTTAGAACCTGTCTTAGATATTGTGGCAAAAAATAGGGGTGAGAAGTTCCTACGATAGGTGCTGCTGCATTTTCTGCCTTCTCTTTTCTTGCTTTTACATTATTGTGTTATAAGAAGATTGAAACTTTTTGAGTAGTGCTATTCAAATTTCTTTTTCTTTTTCTCTTTCTCAGATTTCTGTTTATTCTAGAATGGAAGAATCATTTGTATTATTATTCAGATGATTAATTCTTTTGAAACATCTAGTGCTTGATTATATGCTTGTTCGTTTGCCTGCTATTTTGCCAATTGGGTTCACTAATGTTTTTCAGAACATAATACGGAAAATTTGATTCGAGCTTTTTATATACTTGTCAGGTTATTAAGTAGTCAATTAGTTGACCTCAATTGCTTTCGAATAGGTTGCAAGCGGCTGTTGGGGATTGCTCTTTTAGGTCTTGCACTTCTGAAATCTCCGAAGATTAGTGCCCCATGGCTTTCTTTCGCAGTTTAGTTATTGAGGCTAAGATTTTCCATTTCTCCGTGAGCTCGTTTGGTGTGGTGACGCTGACAGAAAACAGCAGAAATCTGCAGAGTTCTATTCGTCTTGGAAAATACGGAGTGATTTGGTTGTCGAACTTTTTTGGAAAACTGGTGGAGTCCATGAATTCCAAAGATTTTTCTGAAAGATTTAACGAATCTTCGCGTGCGTTTCTTGCCCAGAAGTGCTCGAACAAGAATGGAAAGTATATTGCTCTGGTAGAATTCGGGGACAGACACCGTCGTGGGGTGGTGATGGTTCCGGAGGGAAAATCAAGTGCTGGGTGGCAGTCCTTTGTTTCGACATGTGAAGAGCTTATATCGGTCATTGGAGACCTTCGACGTATGCGGAGGAGGTCTGTGGGTTCTTCGGTCAAGAATGGCATCTCCTTTGCCGATATGTTGCGGTCTGGTTTACCGGAGACGAAGGTGGGGGAGAAGCTTGCGTTGAGTCAAGTCCAGGGTGACGTGGGTAGCGTGCAATTGCAGAAGCCGGCGCATGCAGAGAGCGTGGTTGGTTTTGTGGATTCCCATAGTCGTATTTTGAAGGAGCGGACTGCGTTGGCGGCTTCTTCTGACGGGGCGCTCAGGGCGCATTTAATGCAAATTCAAGCTGAGCTGGATACTCTCTTCGTGCTGTTGAAAATTACGAAAGGGGCCTTGGAGCGCATGCACGAGCCGAACCGTGGCTTATGCTGTTTGGTTTGTAGTTTCAAACTGGAGGCCCAGCATCCTGGGGTGATCTTCTCTGGTGGGTCGACCGCGGTGGGCTTGGGCTCTGGTCTAGGGCGAATTGTCGATGGTCAATTGGAGGAGGGTTTGGGCCGGAATAACGCTAGCCCTTTGGATGTGGGCTGTGGGCCGCTGGTTGAGAATGGCCCAGTCTTTCATCATACCCAGGAGGTTCTTTTGGCGCTCGTCGAGACTCCTGATTTGTCTGGGTTGGAGCTAAATGGGGAGCTCTTTGCCGACGGAGCCTCGGCTGTCACGGTGGAGGCTTCGTCGCCGCCGGCGAGTCTGTTGGCTGACTCTGAGGTTCTGGTCGTGGCTGCTTCGGGTCTTGGCTCCGATGGGTCGACGCATGCAAAGGAGTTGCTTGTTGCGTGCGACTCCCTCGTTACCTCTGAGGTTCGGCAGCCTGGGCTTTTTTCGGGGGTTGCCGATGTGGGTGGTGGGGAGTTGCTGGTGTCTGGCAAGGTGCTGTCACCTACTTCCGCGCAGGCTGTTGGGTTTTCGGTGGGCTCTATCTCTGATTTGGGGGTGCCTCTCGTTCGGGAAGTTTGGAGCAGGCTTTGGTGTCTTGTGCGAAGCCTCTGCAGCAACCCATGGCCTCTTCTTCTTCCTTTCCCTATTCGGTGGATCCTCCTTCTCTCCAGCTTAGGGAGGTGGTGGCTCCCCCCTGTTCAGCAACATGTGGAGGGGTCGGGTGGGGAGTTGGTGACTCTGGAGGCAGGGGGTGGTGAATGTTGTGTTGCGCCCTTAAGGACTTTGCTTTCGGGGGATAAGAGGTTTGATGGTGCGGGGTTGGGTGAACCCTCCGGATGGGTTTTAGAGATGGTTTCATCTTTTCGGCATTTGGTGGGGGTATTTTGTGTTGGTTATGAAACTGATCTTTTGAATTTGTTTACTGCCTTGGAGATGGAGAGGGGGTTGGGCAGCAAGTCTCCGGGTAGGTCAGGGGGTAAATTGCTTAGGGAGCTAACGTCAATACCCCCGAACTCAACCACTCTCCTTATCATACGACTAAAGGCTTCCATAACCAAAACAAAAGGAGAGGAGAAAGGGGGTCACCTTGTCTCAAACCACGGGAACTACTGAAAAAACCTCGCGGGCAGCCATTGACAATCACAGAAACTTCACCGTTGAGATGCAGAACTCGATCCAACGACACCATTTTTCACCAAAGCCGCATCTGCGAAGGAGATACAAAAGAAACTTCCAATTCACATGATCATAGGCCTTTTGAAGAATAGTCCCTTGTACTGCTTTCGCTTTTTCTAATAAAATTTCTTACTTATCAAAAAAAAAGAATAGGTTGCAAGCGTACCAGTCCTCGAGTCAAAATGGATGGTATGAACATTTTTCGTTATCTCATTAGATCACATACACTCAGGAACTGATAATATTTTTGAACTCTATTATCAAAAAGGAAATCTTAAGGCTCTAGCTGTTGGGTTCAAGGATGCACAAGCAATCCAAAAATTTCTGGCTTTGATTTACCTTGAATCTTGAATGATGTGAGCCCCTAAAAGTCTTTTTGAAAACACAATAACACAATCCGTTCATCTGGAGTTGATGACCTTGCCAACATAAGAAGATATTTAGAATTTAAGAATTCACTCCCTATTGCTGATGAAAGGTTTGTCATTTACCAATTCATTTATAAATAACTAAACTCAAGCCGGGGTTCAAACATGATCCTGCTTAATCGGTTTGTGAACCTCCTAAAATGGATATGCAATAATTATCTTGACAATCCACATATAATGCACCTTAGTTAAAAGAAAGAATGTAGACTTGAGCATCCAACACATTTTGAAGTACCTACATGTTTTCAGTTCATGTAGTCTTGTACTTAAAATAAGACTTCCATCTACCATAGGGCTTCCACCGGTGGTTCTAAAACTAACAGCTGGCCAGCAGACACATTAACCTCTTATTGCCCTACTTGTGATGGTAGCTAAATTCGATCTACTCGTGTCGTCAATTTACAATTATGTTCTCAAATAAAGAATTTGATTCGTTTTTACTGTTATCAATCTACAGTTAAATTCTCAAATAGGGAATCCAGTCATTTCTTTTTGAATTTCATTTGAAACAAATAATTTTTCGTGCATAGATCATTTAAATGAACGGAATTAGTTGCATTCTAACCATGATTTGAAGTCCAACAGTCTTTATTTGGATATGTAAATAAGTTTGTTTCCATTAAGTTTGGTGTGTAGTCTGAGATCACACTGCCCGTTCTTGTTGTTGAGCAAGTTTGAGAAAATGAGTATTAGTCTTTAAAGAAGCTTTACTTAATTAGTTTTCAAAGCAATCTGCGTACTTCCAATTTTGCAGCAACTATCTCTCAGACATCCCGCTGTTCGTGCAAAATTGGGGTTACCAGACCAGGTTGCTCCAACTGTTGCTGCAAGTTCTAAAGAAGCTGTTGATCCCGGAATACTATCAGTAGGTTCTCCCACAAAGCAGGGCAAAGTTTCTGTACAGAGCTTGTCCGCCAGAGAACTGCTTGCTGTGTGTGGCTATGTTCTTAAACCGTGGTGCATTATATGAAAATTAAAGATCTTATAAGTATTTACTATATTCATATCTGCTATTATTGACAGCTCTCAGTCCAGCTCTTGGCCAAAGGTGAAAAAGGAAGAGCCATTCCATTGCTAAGGTAATTTTTTCTCATTGATTTTGTTTGTGGCGCTTTCAGCTTATATATTTCAATGCTAGGTGATAGCTTTGTCTTTGGCTGTTAGAATTGCATTAGTAGTCCTTAGTTTGTTAAATTCCATCAACGACTTTTGATTGCAGACTTGTACTTGACAAGGATCCGGATTACATAAGAGCTTTGATCGTTAGGGTCAGACTTTATTGCAGGATGGACAGCTTGCAGAGGCTACTGGATACTTTGAGCGTGCTATTTCCAAGGTCTAATTCATTTATGCTTCAGATTGGAATTCTCCTTTAGTTTCGAAGTTGTTTGTTCTGGGTGAAACATTCACTCCTTATTTGCTATCTGTGATGATCATCACAGGGATCTGGTCAAAGATTAACCAAATGAGCTTTTCTCAAGGCTAAGTCTGTTGTTGGCTCTTTACTTTGAAATATAGAGTTATGCGCTGAACACAGGTTCAGAATGTTTTTATAGGTTCTGTAGCCCTAAATCTTTAATTTTTTTTTTGGCTACCATCTCCAAAACCACATGGGAAAGGCATTACATGGCCTGATTTTATGTAGTTTGGCACTCAAAGGCAGGGCATTTCCCATTTTTATAGGAACTTCTGTACAAGGAACAATACTACAATCTGAAGGAAATAAAGCGTACATCATAATATAACAATTCATTTATAAAATATCCACGTTATTATGAATTGAGTTGTTAGTTTATAACATCCTACTGCCCTCAATTTGATCTTGAATTTAGACCATGCAACAGATCGTAGTTATGACCCCGATTTGACTGATCTTTCTTTTGATCAACTACTGACATCTCTCTAATGCTTGCACTTTGATACTTTTTTGTTTTTACAAGAAACTGTTTTGTGAATTTTTATATTCTCACTGCATTAATCATAGCTGTTGCTTACTTCTTCTCAGCTTTTCCTTGCTGGTGACCCAGCAACGGCCGAGTATGTTGATCTTTTAGTTCTTTCATCTCAATGGGCTGGTGTTGCTCGTATTCGGCAGGTGAAGCTCAGAAAAACTATTTGTTTTTATTTACTCTTATGCGTAGCTATAATTTCAAATAAATCTTGAATCTGTTCAAGTTCTTTAGGTATGGGGCTCAATAAAATCGAATAAGTTTTGCTTGCCTTCCTAGTTTTTATTCTTGGTTCAGTTCTATGACCCCGCTAAAGTGCACTCGTTAAGTTCTTACTTGACTCAGCAGACTAAAGCACTCATCGCTTCTACGCTTATTTTTTGTTTTCATTTACAGGGGAAGAAACAAGAAGGAATTGCACATCTGGAAAGAGTTGCAAGTTTGAAAGAGCCAGATGAACCGAGGAGCAAAGTCCATTATTTTGATGGTTTGGTATTGCTTGCAAGGTGAGGAAGTAGTTATTGCATTTGTTTAGGCTCTTTCTATTTCGTTTAGTCCCAATCGCTTGCACGATTGTATGTTGAAAACGAGGATTTGGCTTTCCAGTGCACTATATAACGAAGGTCGGAAAACTGAAGCTTCAAAGTATCTGCGCATGGCGGCTGCATATAATCCTGCTTACAATGAATACTTGGAACAGTGTGAAAATAATGACAGTTTTGTTGGTGATCTTGCCAGCGGTAGGAGAAGAGATTATTGATGTCTACTTTTGTACTTTTTTTTTTGTTATTTATTTTCATCTCATTAAATTGTACACTAGAAGAAAAGATAAGCTTCTATGGTGGTCCAGTTTCGTGTGTTCTTGCTTTAGAATAAGGTCTTCAATAAATGTGCCATTGCCCTTTGGACAAGAGATTTGTTTGAGAAAAGTTTACTACCACCATAACCAGTCCGCTGTGCTCAAAACTAGTGTTACTTTCTCGACGTAAACCTGGCTGACCTAAAGAACAGGGGGGGGGGGGGGGGACCATTGGAGAAAAGGAACCACAGATAGCCCGTGAACTTTGGCTCGTGGATGGAGTGAGTGGCCTTTCAAATTCCAGCTACGCGATGGACTCACGTAATTATCGATTATTGATTTTCTCTTTCCCCTCTTAACGAAAACACGCAATCCGTGCACTTCAAATGATGATAGTTCTCTTGACAAGAATTCTCATGAAGGTGACGGTGCAAAGTATTTAATTTTGGTAGTTGAAGAATGATACGATCAAATTTAGTAGTTTATGGCATAAATGTCAAATTCTTTCGAGTTCATGAGTGAAAAATTATATTTTTTTACTGTAAAATAATCTCTTCAATTGAATTATCATTATTTTTAAAAGTGTCCCTATAATTCTAAAGTAAATAAAAAAAAAGGATAAATACAAATTTGGTTCCTGTGCTTTGACCGAAAATCAAATAAGTTCTTAAACTTTAAAGCACATCAAATTAGTCGCTGAGGTTTAAAATCATTCATATTTGAATGGTCATTTTAGGACTAAATTGTTAATAGATTTTAAATCTCAGGGACTACTAATTTGAGCAACATTTAACTAAAATGTTGAGAGTCAATTGAGTTTTAATTTTTGAGCAACATTTAACTAAAATTTTCTCTTTTTCCTGTAAAACAAATTTTTGGGCATGTAACCATGATGGGCATTTTTCATTTTGAAAGGAAAACAAAAATGATTTGCAGAAATAAAATGATCTACCGTAAAAGTTTCACTACTTTTATGTATGATCACGATTTCCATATGATTTTATACAATTTTAATGGTATGTATATATATTACAGTTATGGTTTCACCCCATCATGCGGATTTCTCATATTCAATAATGCACAACAACCTCCGACGGAAACAGGAAGAAATAGAGCACGCAATTACTCTTAACGATGTTCAACTTTTAGGACAAGGTTCTTGTGGAAGGGAGGATAAATGAGAGGCCACGGCCGACACCCAGGTCCAACCCCTAAAGAAGAGAGAGTTCATGGGATACATGCCATGGTGCGGACCGTCACGTGTGAGTTACACCCCTTCATACAATTCCTGGAGACCCAAAATGGGCACCTAATCAGGGTAAAAGCAAGTTCTCAACGTGACCATGAAGGGCAAGGCTGAAGAAGGCAGCGTGGCTAGTACTGTTATTGTGTCAATTGATCACGTTGTCTTTGGACAAGCTTAAGCCGCGTATACTAAATGCTACCAGCTACCAGATTGGAAGTAGAAGTTAGAGAAGCTCGATACTACTAACAGTAAATTAATTAACTCCTCCATACACCACGACGTCCTCTCTAGATGGAACATCATGAAGGTAGGCCAAAGTCCACTACCACATAAACTCGAGAATTCCACGTGACGAGAGAACTACCAGAGTTTAATGGGGCTACCGTGATTCGAACTGTCATTGGGAGCAAGCCTTGGGTCTAGGCATAGCGGGTGCACCACTAAGCACTTTGAATTATCTTATTTGTGTGAATGTACGCTCTCTGTTATGACTAAATAGTTATCATGCCACCTGACATTGTCAGATCTTAAACTAAAGGCGCATGGAGAATTTTTGAGTCCCGAAATGATTAATTTTTCTTATATAGCTTCGTTTTGCCACGAAAAGCAGTACATTTGCAAGACTTGAAACAAACATGTTAGCACGTAGCATATGAGCACTCGATCTGTTCTTAGAGACGCTGCAGTTGAACCTGATAGACAGAGCTACTACTGTTGAACAATATACCATGGAAAATGATTGAACCTGCAGTCATTTCGGGGGTGTTCCTCTGGCTTGGCATGGCACACCAGTGTTAGTGCGACATAGGTCCAAGGGGGTCATCATAGCTTTCAAGTCTGTGCCCTCCGTAGGAATTCAATAGCCTGAAAAAATAGGTTGTGAAGGAGAGTTGAATCAATTCGAGGATCCGTGGGGAAACTTGTTAGTTGAACCGTTTTCTCCGGCTGGAATTATGATGCTCTGTGAAGTATATTGGTGTAAAGTAGTTGGCACTATAAAGCCTAATACAGCTCATTTCCCCCTCCTCTACTTTTCTCATTTTGTTCGTAAGTTCCTAGTGGTCCCCAACCTTAAGCATGGTTAGATGTTCATAATTATCAATGTTTCCAAAACAGTTCACTTTCAAAAGAAAACGGAGACCAACTTTACACAAAATTTCTTTACCATCCTTATAAGCCCCCAATTCGGATGCAGAATCTGCACTTTGTAATGCACGGGGTAGGTTTACAAGCTCTGAAACTTCCCTTATCAAGCCTCCTATTTCTTCTAATTTGTTATTAATGGAACACCATTAGTAGATGGGCTTTTGCTCTAAAGTGAGATCTCAGATGTTTGAGTGAGAAAAAAAAATACTTACCCAATACCTAAAATTAGTAAACTTTGATGTACTTATCTGAAAGTTTTTTGTTTGGGCAATGCAGTTGGATTGACTGAAATTTCCACCTCTGTAAACTAGGAAGATATTCAATTGGGTACCCCCATAACAGGACTGGGTGGTGATGCTTGTGTCGTTTGTGAGGATTAATGGTACTGTTTTTGCATATAATGAAGCTTCCTATGATGTAAAACAGAGAACTAACCCCTGTCAGAATTAAGAAGTTTGTGACTTCCTACCTCACAGAATCAAAGCTTTGATGGAAAAGACATTAAGAGCCAAGATATTTTGGTTCTAAAAATTGTCCAATTCGAGTTCTAAATAATTAGTTAACAAAGCCCTGAAGGTTTGACACAGACCTAAACCTGCCTGATCTAAATGCCTGATCAGACTCCAATGTCCAAGGGTTAGGTTATGCAGATATAATTAAGACTTGAAGCACAAGGCCGTAGCTGTAAATGCCTCGTGGGTATCCACTTTCGAGTCCACATAAGTCCAACTTTGAAAACAGGGGAAAAAATGTAGTCTTATTGTATTTCCACTTTAGGTTACCTACAAAACTTGAAGCTCCTAGCATCCAAGAAATGATCTTCTGCTCGTGGGAGACTGGCTGTCATTAGAATTTTTGTTTTTGGAAAAGAGATACAGTTAATTACAATAAAGTACGGCCGTATTTGCAATTTACCCCTTGAACTACTGCTCTTGGTAATTGACCACCTTAAACTATTGACCATTGAAATATTGTGTCATTTGGTGGATTTATGTTCTTCTTAATGATTAGATTTTAGCTTGAGATTCAATGTGCCCACTTGGTGAAGATCAAACTATTGAAATTTTACCATATCAGAACTTTTTTTATCATCTTAACGGTTGCATGGTAACTTGAGTGGTAAATTTCAAAATATAAGTAACCTATGGGATTAAATTTCAAGAATAATATTAATTTTGGAGGGTATGCTTTATAAATAAGGTGGTAGTTTGAGGAAGTAAAGCCAATTTTGTATTTTTTTGGAAAAGGGAAATTTAGGTCAAGCTCAGCACTTATTCATGACTAGTATCCCTGGTAACATATGGCATGATGTAAGAAGACGTGCTCAAATGAGTACGAAACCTATTAAATGAGCACAATTAATCAGGTAAGATATATAGGTACCACACCACATGCAGCTCTCATCAGGTTCGGTTGGAATAATTGGAACCCAGTTAAGTCAGGAAAGCTTATTAACTCCAGTAAGTGATGTGGTTGGGGGTCAACGATTTGATGGGACCAGTGTTGGATGCAGTCACTAATTTGTGCTTAATCACTTCCCCTTACGTTTTTTTTAATGTTCTCAGGAATGTTTTTGGGATCACTGGCATCCCTAAATATGACCTGAAAAGTTTATCTACTACTGTAACTTAATTTTCACAATAACTGTAATAGTCTCACATCAGTGAGGAAACATCTAGGATATCTTCATATAAGCTTAGAGACACCTCTACCAGGGAAGCCGATTTTTCAGGGTGTCAATCTCCAAACTTTATGTGGGTTCGTTACAAATAGTATCAGAGCGGATAGTTGGTCTTAAAAGAGTAGGGGTATATAACTGTTTCACATCGATTAGAAAACATCAAGATGACTTCATATAAGTTTTGATGCACTTCCACTTGGTAAGCCGGTTTTCTAGGATGTGAATCACCAATCCTTGTGTAGGTTCTTTACAACAATATAGTTCAACTTGTGGTGGCGCCTTTGATCTTAAAGTGCTGTCATTCTGGCTCTAGTTGAGTCTCAAGCACCACGAACCGACCCTCTCTCTCTTCTCTTCTTTTACACTGTACATATTGCCAAAAGAAGTAGGACTTTACTTTAATTGAAGATCTCAACTCTGACTTTTTTTTTTTTCGTTTGGGGGTTGGGTGGGGGAAGAAGAAACTCTCTTAACTATATTTTCCCTGTGAAACAAAAGTTACTTACTCACACCTTGGATAGAACAACCTCTTTTTATTGATTTGTATTTTGACTTTGGAGGTATTTACTGGTATTAAAACCACCATAGGCTGTTGAATATATATATAAAATTGATATCCTCCTTCTTAACCATTAACCCTTAAATAAATTACCAAAAATGGTAGTAGTTTGGGATATACATGCTGTAACTAATGGGTAAAACCTAATTTTTCCTGTAGCTTTTCTTTTCTAACAGCATTGGCGGTTAGGTATGACCTCAGCGTATTAGTATTACCATGCACAACCACCCGTATTAGATTGCTTTTGTGTCAGTGGGGCCTTCTTTTTCTCCATCGAACAAAGAACCCCTAACTATATAAGGATCCCCCAGTCATTGCATTCACAAACATAAGAGCTTCTCTCAAGTTTCCTCACATCTCAGTAGCTTTTCCTTCTTCTCCCTACTCCATGGCTAGCTTAACGGTTCTCAGTGCATGGATGATTTTGATGGTCATGGTGTTGGGAACTTTTACTACTCGAGCTGAGGGTGCTCGGGCTTTCTTCGTCTTTGGAGATTCACTGGTTGATAATGGCAACAACAACTACTTGGCAACCACAGCCCGTGCCGACTCCCCTCCTTACGGCATTGACTACCCAACTCATAGGCCAACCGGCCGATTCTCTAATGGCCTAAACATTCCTGATTTTATCAGTTGGGTTCATCTCTTGTTCGCATTTGTTTACTTTTCCAGCTGAAATTCCAATTTTTCTTTGCGTTATTGTTTATCTAACTTGTAAACACAAAAACGAACATTCAGGTAAGAACCTTGGCTCGGAGTCGTTGTTGCCATACTTGAGCCCAGAGCTCACAGGACAAAAGCTACTCGTTGGTGCAAACTTCGCCTCTGCTGGCATTGGAATTCTTAATGACACTGGAGTTCAGTTTGTAAGTACAACTTCTGTTTCAATATTTGCATATGCTTTATAATTTCGTTGCCAACGAGTTGGAGAAAGATATATAGAGGAAAAGTTGGCTCTGTTTTCCTGCATACAGTGGACAATGCATGGCTTAGTTTGATGTTGTTATGAATTTCAGGTAAACATAATCAGAATGTTCAGACAACTAGAATACTTCCAAGAATACCAGCGACGTGTGACCGCAATTATCGGAGCTCAGAGGACTAAGCAACTGGTTAACCAAGCACTCGTCCTCATCACTGTTGGGGGCAACGATTTCGTGAACAACTACTACTTGGTGCCATTCTCTGCAAGATCCCGCCAATACGCTCTCCCAGATTATGTCAAATATCTCATTTCTGAGTACCAAAAACTTCTACAGGTGATGGCTAACTTTTCTGGTTTTACATGAGTGCATTGTGCAAATAACTAAAAATCTTTGTTCCCTTATGTCTGAAATGTCATTTCAGAGGTTTTATGATCTTGGAGCACGTAGAGTTCTTGTGACAGGAACTGGCCCTCTGGGTTGCGTTCCAGCAGAATTGGCCACGCGAAGCAGCAATGGCCAATGCTCACCTGAACTGCAACGGGCTGCGTCCTTGTACAATCCACAACTCGTTCAGATGATAAGAGGGCTCAACAGCAAACTTGGCTCGGACGTTTTTGTTGCTGCTAATACGCAGCGAATGAACAATGACTTCATCAGCAATCCTCAAGCATATGGTATGTCTTGTCTTATGGCTTCTGTTTTTCTGCTCTGTTCTTGTTTTCTTCTTTAAGGGCGGGGAAAAAGGGCAATCCAAAAGAGATAAGAAATTGTGGGAACTAGATTGGCAGAAAAGGACGCAAGTACGTGTAGGCGTGTAGCCATCTGGAACTAGTTATCTGAGGTCGATAAATTGTGGGAACTAAGGCAGGAATGGGTTCAAGCAAAATGGTACTGACAAGACAAGATTACTCTGTTTGACAGGATTTATTACGGCGAAGGTGGCATGCTGTGGGCAAGGACCCTACAATGGAATTGGACTTTGCACGGTGGCATCCAACTTGTGCTCAAACAGAAACCAGTATGCATTTTGGGATCCATTCCACCCATCTGAGAAGGCAAACGGGATAATCGTTCAGCAGATCATGAGTGGTTCAACCAGATACATGTACCCCATGAATCTCAGCACCATCATTGCCTTGGACTCCAGGACCTAATTCTGTACGTACCTGGAAAAGCCAGGCTTAATATATTATGTTTTCCGATTCATGTCGCTCGTGTCTTGGGGATGTAATCTCACAAGCTTGAGACTGATGTTGCTAAGTTATAAATGTATTGGTTCATGAGTGAAAAAGCTACAAGTTTGAATTCCATGCATCCAGATCTCTCTCTGTCTGTGCATCACCAACTACAATGTGGCCGTGCAAGCCTCGGCCTACATCAGACCACGTTATTGTTTTTTGTTTCCCTTACGAGCTTAAAAAGTGAGGGTGCATGAGCAGGCCTATTAATGCGTACCATAATGGCTGGGGAAGGCCCCCACAATGTCAATGGATGAAACTAGCCATTCAATTATCACACTATAACTCGATTAATAATGATTCAATTGGGGAACCAAATTGCAGGAAAAGGATGTCCCGTCATTGTATATCGTGTGTAAGCAAGCATATTGGTCACAGAGATTATGCTTCATTAAAGGAAGTATTCCCCTGCAACTAAGTTCTAGGATTAATTCTGCAAATTTTGGTATCTTCCAATAGGACTCATCCAAAGCATTTTCTAAGCAAAAGCAGGTAGGTTAATTGGTCTGTGCCCACCCCCAGAAAAAAGTTTGGTCCGTCCTTACATTTTTTTAAAAAAATTATTTTGTTATTTTTTCTTCTCTCTTAAAATAAAAAATTGCTAACACCTTCCGATTGCAGAATTTGTCCTCCCACCTCACCTCTTTCTTCACTTTTCTACCAAATTCAATACCTCAAAATTTTAATACTCAACATATGAGAGTGTTCGTTTAGAAATGTTGTGAGGACTTTTTTGTGTTTTGAGAATTTTTAGGTGATGTTAACTTTATTGGTATGCTTGTTGTAGTTATTTTTATGTGAGGTTAAAAATGATATTTGGTCGTAGAATTTTTGTATATTGAAAATTCAAAAAATTTTCAAGATTTTTTTTGTTTAAAAAAAAACCCATAATCTTAGTCCGGGCGAAAAAAATTTTAAAGCCTATGACGAGAAGACAGGTGTCGGATGAGCCGAAGATGCAGACACGAAGACAGGTAGAATAGGACGACCGCTATTATCGCTTGGAAATTAATGCTCGACAACTTATTTTGTTTGGAAGAGGACGAGCACTGCAGTATATAGGCTCGACTTTTCGTTGCTACAAGTCCGTAGCTAATGCGGAAAGAGTGACGACCACTTATGTCATAACCAAAAAGTGACATTTAGAGACGACTTTTACTTTATGCCGTTAATTTGTCTTTATCCCCACGCAAGATACAATGGACAAAAAATTGGGAGTAAAATCCTCATTTTTACTGACAAAAATATCAATCTTTATCCAAATTAACGAAGAAGGATACAAGTGTATATAATTAGTTGTATTTTGACTAATAAATTGCCTAGACTTCTCTCCTCATTTGGTATCAGAACTTATAATTATGCTCTCGTGTTTTTCTAAATCACTTTCTCATGACTATCTCATGACGGCAAGAGGACAGGGCGGCTCTATGTTATTTGGGCTTTAGGGGAGACCTTAAAGTGACGTCTTTTAACTTTTAGATATGGAACATTAATTTTAATAGGCGTGCATTTAAGATTTATAGTATTTCACGTTTTGATATTATTAACTTTTATTTTGATAATTAATTAATTTATTAATTTTTATCTCGAAAAACTTCTTTTTATAGACGCAACGGATTATTGTTATTTTTCATAATATTTTATGTTACCAGAAAATAGAAAAAAATGAAATAACTAATTGTGTTTGTGCTCTTGGAAGAGAAGTTTTTCTGTGATTTTTGATTAGTGGTCAATGCAACTCGTTTATCGTATTAAGTACTTTTAATCAGAAAATTCGTTTATCAAATTAAGCACTTTTAATTAAAAAATTATGTTATCACTCTAAGTGTGAGACCCCGATTTTAATTCTGTCAATTTAATGCTTATGACCTCTTAAGTATGTATTATTGAGAAATGTATGTATGGTTATATTAATCTAAAGTTATGTCTAGGTGGAATTTCTCCCTAGCGTTTTATGAGTTTTAAGTTAGAATTTAAATGTTATATTATTTGAAATTGTTACAACTGAGTGATTGAGATTTATTAGCCTAATTGTTTTAATTAATGGGATATGTCTCTAAGTTACAATATTTGAAGAAATTTAATTAGGGCTTTAACCTTGAAAATATGTGTGACAATATGTGGATCCTTGGAACAAGAAATGAGGAGACATATTAAGGTTAGATTTGTGGAGTGGCAGAAAAAGAAAATAAATTTTTCTTTAGGGGCAGAAAAGGAAAAATGGGGGAGAAATGGAGGAGAAAAAGGGAAAGATGGGGGGAAGGGCAGTTTTGCCTTTTCCCTTCCCCCAAACCCTGCGTATAACACACACACCCCCCCCCCCAAACCGCACAAAACACTTGCCCTAGCTCCCACCCGCACGAAAGAAGAAGAAGAAGAAGAAAAGGAGAGGAAGAAGAAGAAGAAGAAGAAGAAGAAGAAGAAGAAGAAGAAGAAGAAAAGGAGAGGAAGAAGAAGAAGGAGGAAGAGGAGAAAAACAAAGGTAAAATCCGGCCCTTTCTAGGAAAAAAACCTCTGCTGGCCATCTCTCCCATTCTCTTCTTGTTTCCTTTTGCTGGTTGGTTGTTGTTTTGATGGTTGTTTGTCTAGGTTATTTTCTCCTTGTGTTCATGAGAGTTTAGTGTAGATCTATACATGCTTTCTTAAAGATAGTGTAGATCTTGCAAGTATTTAAGGGAAGTATAGATTTTACATAAAAACATAGGGAAATATGGCTAGATCTGAAATGAGAGTTCAAGAGAAATTGTTTTTTTGCTCTAAGTGTTTGATAAAAGCTTTGTCTAAGAGAGGATTGAAATCTATTTTGAGCATGTATGGTCGAATATATGGATTGAAGCCTTAGGTGGTATGTATGATAGTCTTGTTGAGAACCACCAAGCACTAAGTGTTAGATATGACACCAGATCTGAGAAAATGACAAGGGAACCATAAATGAACACTAGGTTTTTGATAAAAGACCAAAAGAAATGGAATAGATGCAATAGCATTTGTTTGAGGAGATGGAGTCATGGTTTTATTGGGAGTTTTGATTTGTAGTTGTATAATAGATGTCTGGAATGTGAGGTTATAAGAGGAGAGCATGTTAAGGCAAATTTCGTGTGTTTTGGAAGTTTAATGTGTGATTTGTGTCTGAAAAATGGACTGACGCTCGACAGGCGCTCGAGCGTCCTTCAGGTATTTTGTACAGAAGGTTTACGTTCGACCATCGCTCGACAGTGCGCTCGAGCGTCCTTCGAACAATTTTTCACGCAGAAACTTCACGTTCGACCGACGCTCGACATGCGCTCGAGCGTCACTCAACAGTTTCACAGAGAGTTACGCCCGACTAACGCTCGAAAGGGCGCTCGAGCGTCCCTTAACACTTTCATACAGAGGCATAACGCTCGACGAGCGCTCGACCGACGCTCGAGCAGCTTCCTTTGAATTTCAAGAAAATTTCAAGAATTTTTGTAGTTCCCTTTTTAACTATTAGGAAACCTTACTAGGTTTTACTTAAGAAAATACTTCGTATTGTAAGATCACCATTTAGAATTCAAGGAATATGGATGATTTTGTATGACGAAGTATGAGTTATTGAATGACTACTCTATACGTCTAGTGAACCTTTGAATAACACTAGTATGACCCAATTGTAGGAAAGTGCAGTTCAAGCGCTCAAGGGAACAGAGGTAAGTGAAAATTGTAAGTGGAAACTTACGTTTTAAAAAACTAGAATGATGCACAGCATGAATTCTCATGATTTATTACGACATGACATAAGCATTTACATGAAAAAGAAAGTTTTGTGCAAATGAAAGTATGAGAAGAATTTAGGATTTCTCATCATCAAGCATGACATGAGCACGTCATGAGCATTTGCATTCATTTTTCTCATGAGAAAGAAAGAGAAATTTTATGCAAACGAAAGTACCATTTTATGCTACTTTGTGACAAGTTAAGTTAATAAGTTAAAGTCGGTCGGTACCGTACCAAGTCAAGAAGGTGCATCCACACCGAAGGACGTTTACGTGAAGGGTGGATGTCACCTAGGGCACCCATACCGAAGGATGGGTAGTCCATGAGGTATGTGCAATCACACTGAATGATGCTTGCAAGAAGGTGTGAACCTCCAAGGGTCGTGTCTAGTCACTGAAGGACGAATGCGAGAAGGTGTGCTAGCTCGACCATATGTAAGGTCCCCAAGGGAAATAGGGGACAGTTCCAACGGGAACGCACAACCCTGATGTCAGGGGTAAATAGAGGGAAAGTAGCCCATCAGATAAGAATTGGAATGATTTTCCAAAAGCAAGAGTTTTACAAGTATAAGTGTTGATTTCAAGAGCAAGTGCATGTGTATATGCAAACATGAGGTATATACGTGCATCAAAATTCATGATCATGCATGAATTACATTATGTTTACATGCTTATGATTTCAAGTTCAAGTGCATGCTTATGATTATAAGTTCATGGTTTCAAGCTTACGATTTCAAGTTCACGTTTCCAAACCATAATTTTAAATCCATGTTTTAACTATAACTCCTTACTGAGTCTTTCGATTCACAGTTTTAAATTGTACCATTCCAGATAATATTTCAGGGGAGGAAACTTAAGAGGAGGACCTTGAACCCTAGGAGAAGGGTTGGCGAAAATGTCTTTTCCTTTTGCTTATTTCAGTAAAGGTTTAGATAATTTTGTAAGAGCCGGCATGAGCCTCCGTGGTGTGGTGGTCATGGGTTATTCGGCTTAGTAAGTTAAGGTTTTTAACCGATTGATATTTTGAGACCATGTTATAACTACTTCAAGTTATCGTTGAGGAGCATGTTCTAATGTTCGTATGTGCGTTGAACGCTAGCGATATAAGGCTTCTTTTAAATATTTAGGCATTATGATATTTCCGCTGCAAGAATCCTCTGAATGAGATATATATTCCGCTGCACGAATTTTAGTAGGTACGCTTGAGCGTTCCTTGTCAGGTACTCTCCAGTCAAGGAAATTTTATTGACCATGTTGTTTGAATAAAATTATATAAACGACATGCAAAACGTACACTGCAATAATTTTGTGATTTGGTGACAAAAAAATTTGTCACCGACAACTTCAATGGTATATGTTCTGTCAGGGGTCGGGTGCTATACTATGTTCGCATAATGCGTGCGAGCAATCTTTATTTTGTGACGAATTGGTTTTGAGGTTTATAGGTAAACCTATTAAACTTCAATGGTATATAATGTGCTTTTCTTCGTGGGTTTGCTATTTTGGAAAAGGGAAAAATGTTTTGTGTTGGAAAAACCCATGCCAGTGGGTTGTCTCTAGAGATTGGATGAGTTTTTTGTTTAAGATTTGATCTGTGTTGGTTGATTTGTTGTTCTTGCATGAGATTTAGTTGAGGAACAACATGTAAATTAGGCTGGTTGTTGTGGTTTCTAGATTGCCGAAGGGAAGCAAATCGCAAGGAGAGAGATAGAGACAATTTTCTCTCTAAGCTGGCCACCACCAGCCGTGGGAGGTGGCTCAGCTGTCCAGGGAGCATGCCTGGTGGTCCCAGGCGAAGCCAGCAACTGCACCTCGTGGCCTGGTGGCCAGCGATGGCCGCTGCCATGGTGTACCCCGAAAGGGATACATGGGCAGATGGGTTGAGGCCATTCGGCTTCCCTACCGCCTCCCAAGGCCACCTCAGGCAGTGAGGTGGCCGGCCCTTCACCGGTTTGGGGGTGACAGAGCGCAGCTAGCCACGGCTGGCAGCGTCGTTGGGCGCAACCCCCTGCCCTTGGGGGCCAAACGGCGGCCAAGGCATGAGATGCCCTGGGTCGCGCGTTTAGGCCTCAGGTAGGCAACAATAGCCTTACCCGGCCCACGACCTAGTGGCCCGTCCCAATAGTTGGGCTGGGTCCAAAAAAAAAGGGGAGAGGGGCATACCGTACGGGCTGGGCCCTATTGGGCTAGCCCCTGGCTGGATAGATCCGGGCCATGGTAGCCCGTGCTGGCTTAGGCCACGGGTTGGACCCCGACCCGTAGCCCAGCCCAGGTCCGGGTTTGACCCGGACCACGACCCGGACTGGTCCGGGTATGACTCGGACCGATACCCACCACCAACCTGTGGGTCAACGGGTCAACCTGGTTTGACCAGTTGACCTTTTTAAAAAAAAAGAAACTTATGTTTTTAACAGTTTAATATAAGTGTTAAATAAGATTATTTTTCAAGAAAATTAAATCACATGGCCTTCCATTGTTGGTATTTGGGAATTTTATTTGATTGATGGTTGGTTAAAACTAAAATAGTCATGGCCAATTGTTGATTTTATAATTTGTCCCGTATACTTCTATTGAAGATAAGTGAGCGTGTATGAGTGGTGGGTTGTTGACTAAAATAGCAATGCCGACCCATTACAAAATTACATGTCACTTAGACGATGGTTGCACTTAACCAAATAACCGCGGCCACTAAAATAGTGAAGATTGTGCGTGAATCTGAAGGAGGCAGAACACTTGAGCTACTCTGATTCAACGATCCTTTCCGCTGCGATCTCTCGATTCCTACAGTTAGGTAGCAAAGGTTTTGTCTTAAACAAGATCACCGACTGTAAGTAATTCTCTCATTTAGTGAATTGGTTAACCGGTGGTGTGCCAGATGTGGTTTTCCAAATTAAATAGAGTCATTATTGTCTTCGTGTAGAGCTGATTGTCATATTGCAAATCTTTTCAGATTCAACTCATTGTGTTAAGATTTGGTTTGAGATTTACGCATTGGGGTATGTTACATTGTGCTGTAATTTTTGAATTCCTATTTACACCGTCTCCCACATTATGAATATCCAAACCGTATAAAAGGAACATAGTGGTAAAAGAAACGAAAAAATAAACAAAATTAGAAGATACAATAACAAACTTTCATGTGACCAATTTTCAACTCTTCGTTTCCCACCATTAAATATTTACATATACGTAGACAGACTGTTACATGAATTAGCGATGTGGCCCCATACTACTCGTTCATTTTACGATACCTTTACGTGATAGAGATGCAAGCCTATAGTAGCTGTCCCTCGTAAAAGTTAAGTTGGTTGGGGTCTTCGTGAGGTCATTTCCATTCATTCCTATATGTAAAGTGAGAAAAAAAACCATTGGCCTCCCTAACTGACAGAGCAGGTAACAGGTTGGTATAAGTCAAAGCTCTAGTTTGAGTTATAGTAGATAGGCCTGATCACTGGTATAGATGGTGTGCCAGTTAACCGGCAGCATGTATTGGTGACCTGCGCCCAGCGGCATCGGTGAGAGCAGGGATATTGTCGGTGGCGGTGAAACTGCCCAATGCTGGACGCACACTACAAAAAAAAACGGTCTTTAGCGGCGGTCGGAAAACACTGCTAAAGACCCAAAAAAATGCTGCTAAGTTTTTAGCGCGATATGTGCGTTCAGTTCTTTTCTAGTAGTTCTCTTAGTTCAATCAATAAGGATTCCAATAAGTTTGATAACGTTTAGGATTTTTTGTTTGAAGTGCATGCATTTATAAGGTCTTATATATGAATGAAGCTTTCACTTGGAGGTTTCTACTAGCTATAGTAGACTGCAGCGTTTTTCGGCAACTTATACCTCACTTAAGTAGTTTTGCTTTAGTGGCTTGATTTTTTATTTGGGATATATGCAAAATCGGTCCATGTGATATACACAAAAATCGAATTAGTCCCAGTGATAACAAAGCATAAAATTAGTCCTTATGATTTCACTTTCGTTTCTTGTTAATCCCTCCACTAGGGACTAATTTTATGTTTTTGTGAGATCAAAGGGACTAAATTTATGCTTTTTGTGAGACCCCAACTTTATTTTATCGTTGTAAATTATGAATCCTTAAGTTGTGCTATAATTATTGAGAAAGACATATATGGTTGACTTGATCTAAAACCATGACTAGGTGGGATTTTTCCCCTAGCATATTTTATGCATCTTAAGCTATGACTTAAAGGTTATATTGTTTGCAATTGTTAAATTTGAGTAATTGAGAAATTAGGCCAATTATTTTTTATTGTTGGAACATATCCCTAAGTTTGCAATATTTGGAAGAAATTCAATTAGGGCTTTAACTTTGAAAATGTGTGAAACTTAGAAATAAACATAGAAAGGCATGTTAGAATAGTTTTATGGAGTGACAGAAAAAGGAAATAAAATGAAATTGAAGGAGAAGGAGGGAAAGAAGGGGGAAGGACAGTTTTGCCTTTTCCTTCCCCCAAGCCTCACGTACAAGACCCCCCCTCTCTCCCTTTACGCATTTTTCAAGCCCTAGCACCCACCCGCACAAGAGAAGAAGAAGAAGAAGAAGAAGAAGAAGAAGAAGAAGAAGAAGGAGAGAGAGAAGGAGGTGAGGGATTTCGGCCCTTGTTGGCCGACCAGCCCCATTTCTTTCCCATTGTTCTTCTTCTTTCTTTTAATGGTTGTTGGTTGTGGTGTTTGTTTGGTTTTCTCCTTGTGTTCTTGTGTGTTTCTTTGAAGAAAGTATAGATCTAGTAAGTTTAAAGGGTAGTATAGGTTGTACATGAAACCATGGAAATGTGGCCAGATCTGGGAAATCATACTCAAGAGAAACCATTTATGAACCCTAGGTGTTTGATAAAAAGACCAAGAGAAGAGGGATAAATGCAATAGCTTAGTTTGAGGATGAAATCATAGTTTTGTTGTAACTTTGAATTGGAGATTTGTTTAGGCATGTATTAGAGTGTATGGAATTGTTTATGGTCAGAAGAATCAAGCTAGGGATCATAGTTAGGGTGTTGGAATAGGAAGATTTTTAGCACCCTGTTTTTAGATAACATCGCGCTCGACTAGCGTGCGTCAGGCGCTTGAGTGGCCTTAAGGAAATATGAGTGACAGTGTCTTGTCGTTTGAACAACGCTCGATAGGTGCTCGAGCGGCCCTTGGGAATTCCACACAGAGAGTTGGACAGTAAGTTGGCGCTCGACTGCCGCTCGAGCGAGGGTTGATGAGAGTTGGACAGTAAGTTGGCGCTCGACTGCCGCGACGGTTGATGGAAGTTGGACAGTAAGTTGGCGCTCGACCGGTGCTCGACAGGCGCTCGAGCGGGACCTGTTAAAATTCCATATGTGATGAATTTGGAGTTCCAATTGAAGACTTGTGAACCCTAGCATTGACGATAGTTGAATAAGCTTAGTTATGAAGCTATTGAGGTTGGGACGGCGGGAAATTTATGAATAGGCTTTGAATCATTGATGGTTGGGGGAGAGCAAGTGTACCTAGTTGATTGAGTATTTCTTATGACCTCCTTAGCAACTGTATAAGAGATGTTTGATACGTGTGTTTGATTGTCTTTCCTCTTTCGTTTTACAAAAGCTAGTTAAGTAACATTTTGTGTACGAAATTATGTTTCATTGATTTGTACTTTTGGAAAATCAAATAATTACAAGTATTTCTTGAATGTTATTAAATTCTTAAGCATCTAAGTGAGATATTTGAATCGCTTGTAGGCGAACTCCATACCAATACTCAAAGGAGACCAAGGTAAGTGGATGTAAGTAGAAACTTACACTTTTATGAAAACTGGAATGATACACAGCATGACAAATATCAAGCATGACATGGCATAAGCATTTGCATGATTTCTTGAAAGAAAAAGAAAAATTTGTGCAAATGAAAGTATGATAAGTATGTTATAACAAGTTAAGTTAAGGGGCTGAAGTTGGTCGGTACCGTACCAGTTAAGAAGGTGCATCCATACTGAAGGACGTTTACGTGAAGGGTGGATGTCACCTAGGGCACCCATACCGAAGGATGCTTGTAAGAAGGATGGGTAGCTCTTGAGGTATGTGCAATCACACTGAAAGATGTTTGCAAGAAGGTGTGAACCTCTAAGGGTTGAGTCTAGCCATTAGGCCTGGGGCCACCTATAGGGCTAGTTCAACCAAATGACGTATTCCCAAAGGAAAGAGAATAGTTCTGAAGGGAACGCACAACCCTGACTTCAGGGGTAAATGGAGCGAGATAAGTTGCCCAACTCAATAAATAAGTATTTTCAAGATTAAGTGCATGATTCTTTTTATGATCAAGTACATTGCCTCATACATATGCAAGCATCTCATATGGCATTCATGTTCATTGATATCCATGATAATGCAGGACATGCATTATTTATTGCACATGATCCCTTACTGAGTCTTTCGACTCACAGTTTTTTTTTAAATTGTATCATTCCAGACAATATTTCAGGTGAGGAAACTTAAGAAGAGGACCTTGAACCCTAGGAGAAGGGTTAGCAAGAATGTTTTCTCCCTTTTGTTATTTCATTATAGGATTAGATATAATTTTGGAAAGAGCCGTCATGAGTTTCCGACGTGTGGTGGTCATGGGCTATTCGGCCTGGTAGGCTGAGAGCTGTTAAACAACTTATTGTTTTGAGACTCTGGTGTAATTATAGCTATTACTTCAAGTTATCGTTTGAGGAGCAGGTTCTAATGTTCTGTATGTGCGTTAATCGATTTAGAGTAAAAAAAAATTATGTTGCAAGAGTTAAGTACGCTGGAGCGTTCCTTGTTGGGAAGGCTCGCGGCTGTCATTTGCCTCTTCGAATTAACGTCTGGGGCATGACACTTTTGTTATCGCAGGGACTAATTTGATTTTCGCGTATATCACAGGGACTGATTTTATATTTATCCCTTTTTATTTTGTGGAATATAATTTTTTTTATGAATGTACAATATAATCTTATTCGTTGTTGGCGTACCTTTTTCATTAAGATCACTAGCTTCTTACTTGATGTTCCATTTTCTACCTTTGTTTTTTGTTGGTACCGATGTGGACTCTTATCTCTAAACTGGAAATTATTAATCTAGAGGATAAGGGAAGCCATTTACCGTATATAATTCCTTGTGATCTCTCAATTCATAATTTTGTCCAATCTAAATTCCAAATATCTTCTAAATATTACTCAACCCAGTGTTTCTAAGATATGCCTTCAGTGGTGGCACATTCAATTGACAAAGTATGAATAACTTTGTACATTACAATCAACTTTCAACTAAAAGCAAACATAACCAAAATGCCTGCAAAGATAATAATATCATATTAGAAATATGTAGTAGCATGTACTGTCAAGACCTCAAGCATTGTCTTATAATAATAGACGTTGCCTATAAAACCGAGGTTACGGCCTGTGGGATGATCGACAAAGCAACAAGATACTAAGCAAAAAATAAGTAGATCCATTTATTAATACCGGGGTATTACAAAAGGGAACCAACTTTCTATAATGTACATACTAAAGTACATAAAGAAAACTGCAGAGGAAAAACTAAGAAAAAAACATAAGCTGGATGTCTCTAGTTTCCGCCATCGGAGTCACTTAAATCTGACAGGTTCATAAAGTCGTCAGAATTTGGGGTGCTCCAACGATGACCCCAACCTTCCACTAATACATCCAAATTGCTGGTGACCCAGACACAAAATTTCAGTTCTAGTATCATCCAGCCGTGGCTCATAGACTTGGTAAATTCTCCTAGATAAACCTCAAACATCTACTAACCAGAACATTTAAGAAACAATGGTGAGTCCAAATGACTTAGTAAAGCCAGTAGTTAGTACAACAGAATATTGAAAAAAAACCGTTCATCAATAAAATATCAACAAAAGAAGAAGAAAGTAAATGAAAAGACTCAATTCTTAAAATGATCTTTTCAATTCTCAATCACCACTACTTTTGCTCCTAGAATGAATCATTGGGCCAAAGTGACAGGTTACAAGTAGCCCTCGTATCTTTGCAGTAGTACTCCTAAAGCGCAATACGATCTCATACTCCCAGAGTGAGTTATCATAACAAAGGATCTTTCCGTGTACGACGGAGAGGCCAGAATGTCACAACAAGTGAACAAATTCTCTTGTGCACAGTACTGTCACGTCTTCACAGTATACGTTAAGTATGTATGTCTCATGTCAATGCCCATACATATCATTCATGATATGCAACACCTTAACCACACTTGAACATCACAACCACATCCCTTTCCAAAGTGTAAGATTAAGTATGCATGTCTCATGTCAACGCCCATACATATCATGCATGATATGCAACACCTTAACCCTTCCATTGGAAAGTACAGAAACATGATAAAACTTTATTCAAAAGAAAGTGTTGTGAAGGAAAAAACAACACTTTGATTTCTCGGTTAAAAACCGGCTTAACCACCGCGTAAAAAAAACTTATTTTGACATAATCAAAGACAAAGAGTTTTGAAAATTGATCCAATACGTGCTCCTCAATGTCCTAACCAAAAACTCGGTTGCGTGTGAACTCCAATTCTTATTTAATCATGTCCTAATCAAGGTTTTGAACTCAGTATATCAAGTACTAAATAATCTCACTTAGTCACTAGGTACCCCCTAATGCACTACTAATCACAAACAAGATATCATAGACAATATGTATGTTATGTTAAAAGCTCGGGGTATGAAACAAACAAGCTTTTCTACTTTGGCTCTTCTTCTTCTTCTTTGTGCACAAACAACAATGATTGACGTTTATCAAAAGACAAGAAATAATTGCGATTTAACAGTTAAAAGAAAATTCATAAATTTGTAAAATGAAAACAGTTTCAGACCTTGACAGACTCGTTGTCAAGCTCAATAGCTCTTCGACTATCTTCCTCCATGTCACGCCCCGAACGGCACCCCGCAGGAAACGTGACAGCCGCGAGCTATTATCCGGATAGCTCCAGCGTTCTTACTTACTTGCTTACGGCGGAAACATACAAGATCACGAGGGATTCGAGCTAAATCGTACATAATCAGGGTTCTCATTAAGTTTTCATACAAAACATATATAGTATTTAAAACTCAATTAGTGACGGATCTCATCGATCAGGTCACCATAATCCAAATAAGAATAACATCCGGGACCTTCTAAGTCTGGTAGTCCTCCTGACTCTCTTCACCTGTGGCATCTGGAATGACACAATTTTTTAAAAACACGTGAGTCAAAAAGACTCAGTAAGGGAAAGATATAACTTGAAATATGCTCTTGACTTATGCTTGCTTAATCATGAAAGAGAATAAACTTGATAAGTGATGCACATGCATGTCATGGATATGTACATGCTCTTGCTTAAATTCGGCCCCAGGCCCTTGAAAATTATTCATTTCATACTTGTGCCACTATTGGCCTTTCACAACCATTCCATCTCTATTACTTGTGGGCTCGCTCCATTTAACCCCTGAAGTCAGGGTTGTGCGTTCCCTTTGGAACCGTCCCTGAATTCCCTTGAAGACCTTACATGCGGTCAGCTAGCGCACCTTCTCTCATTTGTCCTTCAGTGGCTAGACATGACCCTTGGAGGCACCACACCTTCTCAATGTCCTTCAGTGTGGTTTGCACAGCCTCGTGGATTCACCCATCCTTCTCACATTTGTCCTTCGGTATGGGAGTCCATCTTGATGGTACAGTACCGACCAGTGCCCCTTAACTTAACTTATCGTTTCATAAAACTTCTCATAATCTTTTCATAAAAATCATTGCATAAACTTCTTCTTGAAAAATTCATGCAATGCACATGTCATGTCATGCTTGCTTGAAATTCATGCTTGTTCATGAAACGATGCAGTGTGTCATTCCAGTTTTGAAAAAGAACACTTACTGTCCACTTACAGTATCCACTTACTCTTGGTCCTCCTTGGTAGTGTATAAAACACGTAGATCGCCTACAAGCGAGTCAAATATTTCTTAGACTTTAAGAAATAGCACGTAATTATTAAATATATATATATATATATATATATATATATATATATATATACTTATATCACTGAAATTCTTTTAATCCTGTAAAGTATTTTATTTACTCTTCTAATATTATCTAAACTCGGTTATTTAACCAATCTTTATTATGATGTATTTAGGTGTCTATTCACGATTAGGGTTAATCAATAATTAATAAATTTGGGATTAAACCTAAGTCTCCCATTAGTTAACGAACTACATTAAACCTTACATCAAACTATTAATAACTTAATCACACTTAAATCCTGAATTGGACCTTAACCCTCAATTAATCCCGAGTACTAACCCTAACTAGGGTTTCGAATATTTTTATTGCTTGATCATGGTTCTTCAACATTTATTCCAATTAGCCTTATCCCCAAATTTCAATTATCCAATACAACAATTCTAAACCGATTATCAAAACTTACTCTTAGGGTTTCATTCCTTTATGACATTCGGCCAACTCTTGTTTTGTGCATCCCTTAATCACAACATTAACTCCAAGGGTGATCCCATCCTCCATTCAATCAATTTCACAACCTAGGATCTAAGAATCAAAACACAAACATAAGAGATCAAGCACTAACCTATTCGGCCAGCACACTCATTTTCCAAATAGTCAAGTTTTCTTTTGTTTCTTTCAACTTGCATGCATCCTTTTCACTTCATAATTATCTACCATACATTAGGCCAATAATCTAGCATGTAACAAGACCAATGACCAAATCCAATTATGCACAAAATAATTCTTGGAACCCTAGGTATACTATATTCGGCCTTACCTCATAATACCCCTTTTATACTTAGAAAATTTATACATACATACTTTGCACTCTATAATCCGTCTTAGCATGTATTTACTTCACATCCTCATCATTCATGTATGGCATGTTCAGATCTAACATTCAACACAATACGATCATAGATCTAAAGAGATTCACAACTTACAACTAACATAGGCTTAAAACCAACATCCTTTAACATACATTATTTTCCTTTTGCATTTTATCACCTATCTTGCATATATCAACTTCATATCTTCATCATTAATATCCACATGACTAGATCTATACTTTAGACACATCAACAACCCTAGATCTAAGGAAATATCCAACTTTCATTCAACAAAACATAACCTAGGTTAGATCTAACTTCATCTAATATACATTGTCTATTCCTTGCATTTTTCCAACATTCAATCTTAGATCTAAAGCATGTATGTCCAGATCTAACACTTGCACATAACCATGTTCAAAGTCCAACTAAAATAGAACATAAAACCCAAGATCCAACCACATAAGGTTCGGCCAACAATAGAGATGTAAGATCCATATTTACCTTGTTGTTCTTTCTTCTTCCCCTTTGATCCTTTGAAAGCTTCTCCCCCTTTTCACCTACTAAGCAACCTAATGCTTTCCCTTTTTCCCTTGCACAACACCTCTTGACTTCACCTTCTTCTTCTTCCTTGTCCTCCTTCTTCTCCTACCCGAAATCTCCTTGACAGCAGCTCAATCTCAGCCTTTTGGGGCCAAGAGTTTCGGTTCTCCCTTGGTTCCTCACCTTTCTCTTGGTTTCGGTTTGGCCTTGTGTTTCACTCTTTCTCTCCCTTTCTCTTGGCTTGTGTTGGTCGACCAAAGGGTTTCAATAAGTGAATGAGTGTGTGAGGGTGATGTTAGGCGTGTAAAGCTTCTCACAAGAGGCAAAAATGAAGTGAATGTAGCCAAGAATTTCGGCCAAGGGTTTTCTTTCCTTTTCCATGTCATTTTTCAGCTTTTCCAATTTTTGTCTCCCTCTTGTCTCCATTGCCTTTCTAGTATAACACTTTGCACCACAAAAATTCAAACCTCTATGCCATTCACGTGTGTCTTCCCCCTCCACATAAATCCAACTTCTACTTTGAAACTTGTTCCACCATTTAGTTAATTTGGTTGAATTCCAACTACCTAGTTTACTTAGTAAAATAAATGAAGATTAGCAATACTAATCTCATATTGTCATCTTGACTTCAAGGCCCATTAGGCAGCCCAATAAATCCTTAATCCAAGGCCCAACATTACCACCTAAAGCCCAATTCATAAGCCTAAGGGCTTAGGCCCAATGTCCAACTTCCTTAAGGCCCAATAGCACCATTACAAGGCCCATTGCCATGGGCTTCATGTCAACCCAATATCATGCTTTCCCAAGCCCATTTCCATGATTATTTTAGCATGCCATTATAAGCCCAATATAGACCACATGTTATAAGCCTCATGGCAGCCCAATATCTCACTTCAAGGGCCCATCATCACATGTACTTGGGCAGCCCATATGTCATAACTTCAAGGCCCAAATACATCCAATAACCGGCCATAAATGGGTAGCCCAATGTCAGCCCATTATTTGAGGTTTCTAAGCCCAACATGCAAGTCTTAATAATCTAAAATCATTCATAAGAAAATCCTTTAAAAATTAAAATCAAGAATATTGAAAGAAAATATATAATTAATCTAGCAACATGAAATTGGTTACTATAAAATTTAAAATCCCATCCATAGAATTTAAATCATAACATCACATTTTAGAAATTCAAAATAATTATACATACATTTTCTTAACATAAAATCATGCCTTGTCCAAGCAAGGTTTCTTCGGGGTCTTACACTCCACCTTTTGCCAATCGCTAAAAAAATAACGCAACAACCATGTGAAAGAAGGAATAAAACGAAATTAAAACGCAACAAAGTAATGAATAAAATCCAAAAGGGGTAAAGTCATAGTAAGCTGCATAAGTATGAGCAAAAATCAAAGTTAGCCCCATAACTTTCAAACCCACAATTTAAGACCCTTAACTTTTGAAACTCATCAATTCATGCCCCCTGTCTAAATCAAGCGTTAAATCAGACGGAAAAGTATGAAAAATGACCAAAATGCTCCTCCAAGATAAAATTACTAAAAAAATTCATTAAAAATAAAATGATATTTTTTAAATAAAATGTCACGTCCCGTGCTAATACTTACCCCCTAGGCTCGTCTATAGTAATGGTATACACACAAGCGGGGATTATGACAAGTATGTCACTATGGGTCTTAGTCGATTTACCAAGAGACTTAGCAGAAAGCGTATTTATAAATAGAATTGTAAAAGGTCAGAGAGATAATAAAATCAGAATAAGTCAAAAGTGTCGGATGATAAGCTTTTGAGTAGAAATAAGAACCTTGAGATAAAAGATGAAGAAAGTGTCACAAAGGAGATTGAAAACTTGACATAATAAGGACAAGTTTAATAGTGTAAGCTACATCTTCCCGTGACTACATAAAAAGCTACAAAGATTCAGAAACTTCTTGATACACATGAACAAACTCTGGAGAAAACATTCTAACAAGCCTAAGAAGGGTATTAAGCCTCATCGTCCGAGTCCAATGTAAGATCGATAAGCTCAGACCCCGGAATGACACTACTTTTTCCCGTCGGCAGGGAAGGAACGTAATCGAGCCTCAGCCACTCAGGCGGTACATCTGGTAAACCAAAATCCTCAAATCGGGGTAACGGGGATGATGGAGATAGTGGGGATAGTGGGGGTACAGGGAATGGTAAGGATACAGGGGATGGGGGTTAGGCCTCCCTGAAGAACCAGTGGGCCTTTTGCTCCACTGACACTTCAAGAGAATCCGAGTCCCATGTTCGGATCTTGAGCACCAGAACATAGGGGTGGAAATCATAGGTCAACTCTTCCTCGAATAGCTTCATTCCTCAATACCCAAGTCGCCAAATATTGCAAAAACAACATAAGAGAAAATGTGAGTCCTATTGACTCAGTAAGGTGGGGGTGGAGAAAGCATGATCAAACAAAAACAGTGCATGTAATTCACTTAAGCATGATGTAGAACTAACTTTCAAAATAATAAGTGTGAATGTAGATAATTTAAAATATGTAATGCATCACACCATCATTGGTTCCTAAGGAGTTCCCGATATCAGCTCTGTTCACCCCCAGAGTCGGGTTGTGCGTCCCCTTCCCTTTTATGGGACTGTCCCGTGCTTCCAACACCAGGACCCTTAACATAACATTACGCCTTAGCATTCATAAAGGAGCCCACCCACTCCCTGTTGTGGGGGGTTGCACATCTCCTAAGTGCCCGGTACCGTCACTACCATTCGGGGAACCCTCGCAGGCTAGGGGGTTCCTCACTTTCGTTTTCCCTCTTATGAATGCAACTACATATCCAAGCATTTAAAGTACATATGTAACAATGCACATTAATTTGATATGAATTTGAAAGAAGCATAAATAGCGTAACATGTTCCAAGAATAATCATTGACAATTGAAACAACCATGTTAATAACTTGAGGATTTCAGACCATTAAACTCCAATGAAAGCCTATTGGGCCTCCTTAGACCACACTGGGCCTTCTCCCAAAGTATTAGTGGACATGGTGTTCTTTTAGGAGTATTGGGCCTAAAATCCATTTAGGCTTCTAGACGGACTTTGTGATTTGAGTCCTTATTCCAACTCGGATTGAGCTCAAATCTGGGCTCCCCCATCAATTTTTCGCGCTCTATCCAACCATGTAATCATATTATAATTTTGGACCCTTTTACTGTAACAAATTAGGTAAAATGTCGAATCTGCCCTCAGAGACCTCAAGGGGCAATTTCGACCTTTTCCTTCATCATTTTGGGCTGAAATTTTTACAGACATCCAAAAAATACAACCTATAGCTTAGGGTCGATTTGGACAGCGTCTATACTTGACTAAAATCCCTAGCTAAGTGTTCATGCATTTGATCAATCATTGCATTTAGAAACTTTAGGCTAATGGTACATCTAATATACCAATACATATGAACTTACAGAGCACATAACATAATGATTCTTCAAGAAAATTAAAGGCAAATAATGACCATTTTGCAACCCCATTTGGCCTCTTCTTGATCAGGGATACTTTCATGCCTCTTTGCCATCATCATACTTATTATTGCATCAGCATTTCATATCACATATGCATAGCATTGTATAATAAAACCATGGAGTGCAGCATGCAACATCATTTTCATTGACCAACCTGTGATTTATAAGGCCTATCTCCACTTTCATAGCTCATAGAGCAAATCAAGAATTCTTTTGAATAATCAAACCAACTCAGTAGGCAATCTTATATACATGTTATAAGAAATATTCATCAAGCTTTAACATGCAAGGTGTCTAGATTAGGTTTTACTTTATGGCATATATGAACCTTGAAACCAACATAACCCCAACATGTTCATCATTGAATCACAGCTCTATGCACACAAAAAAGCATGATCAATCGACACAAGAGAACATGCTATTCATCCTCAACAAAACACAAGAACCTAAACCCTTACCTTGGTGTTCTTTTGTAGCACTTGATGTTCTCCTGTTAACACAAGATCTATTGGTTATTGAAACTGATCTAAGAATAAGGATACGTGGAAATGATGATGAGGGAGTAGAGAATAGGAGGTGCAAGGGAGTGTTCAAGGTCTTGGCCGAACCTGTCACGCCCCGAACGCTAGCCCGAAGGGGGTTAATGACAGCCGCGAACATCCACTCAATGAATGTTCTAGCGTTTTCTCTTAATCATGCAGCGGATTTTTTTTTATACATATACATAAACACCTACAACTGAGAGAGATGGGCCAAAGAGATTTACATAAACTTCAACTTACACAATTGACTACAACGGCAATAGTGAAAGCATCCAAATTACGTGCCATGTCTGTATGGCTGAAGTACAAGTCCTAAGGGATTCCAACAAAATCTTAATATGGACCTACTCATAACATATATGTAATACATCTTGAATCCTTATACACATAACATAGACATTCACAGGATGCTTGATAAGAGTTCTTAGTACTTCCTATGAACTCTTCAACTTCTGTTTCTGATAACCACGACTAAGATACTAGACATCAAAAACCTTGAACTCTACTAGTCCGAATAACCCATGACCACCACACAACGGAGGCTCATGACGACTCTTCAAAATTACATCTAACCTTTAATGAAACAACAAAGAGAGATGAGGACGTTCCCATCGGTCCCTCTTCTAGATTTTCCCACCTGAATTGTTATCTGGAATGATACAATTTAAAACATCTGTGAGTCGAAAGACTCAGTAAGGAATTATAATTAAAACATGAGCTTGAAATCATGGTTTGGAAATATGAACATGAAATCGTGAGTTTGAAACCATGAACTTGTTCTTTGAGCTCATAATCTTGAACTTGAAATCAAACACTTGCTTTTAAACTTGAAATCATCATGAACTCGATATCATAATGAACTTAAAATCATAAGCATGCACTTGACTTAAAATCATAAGCATGCGCTTAAACTTGAAATAATTACAAACTTGAACATAATGTAATTCAAGTACAACTTGAAATATCATGAGCTTTAACTTGAAATATCATGAGCTTTAACTTGAAATAATCATAAACTTGAACTTTAAATATCATGTATACGTATGTAATTCATGCATGATCATGAATCGTGATGCACGTGTATGCCTCATGATTGCATATGCACATGCACTTACTCTTGAAAACATCTCTTATACTTATACAGCTCTTTCTTTTGGAAAACCTTTTCCATTCTTATCCTATGTGCTACTTGAGCTCCATTTACCCCTGGCATCAGGGTTGTGCGTTCCCGTTGGAACTGTCCCCTATTTCCCTTGGAGACCTTACATATGGTCAAGCTAGCACACCTTCTCAATGTCCTTCAGTGGCTAGACACGACTCTTGGAGGTTCACACCTTCTTGCAAGCATCCTTCAGTGTGATTGCACATACCTCCCGGACTACCCATCCTTCTTGCAAGCATCCTTCGGTATGGGTGTCCTAGGTGACATCCACCCTTCTCGTAAACGTCCTTCGGTATGGATGCACCTTCTTGATTTGGTACGGTACCGACCGACTTGGGTTCGTTAATTAACTTGTCATAAAAACTTATCATAAGGTAGCATAAAAAAGGTACTTTCATTTGCATAGGATCTCTCCTTTCTCATGAGGACAATGAATGCAAATGATCATGATGCATTCATGTCGTGCTAGGTAATGTCATGCTTGATATGATTATTCATAAACATTCTTCATGCAGTGTATCATTCCAGTTTTGTAAAGCGTAATTTGCTACTTACTATTTTCACTTACAAACGTAAGCTCCTCTTACCTTCGCTTGCTTGAGTGTTGAACGTCACGTTACCTACAATTGGATCATACCTTTGTTATTCATAGGTTTACTAAACGTATAGAGAAATCAATACATTACAATCATCCAAGGTATGACTTAAATCTTTCCATGTCCTAGGCCTTCAATCTAGGATCCACTCAATATCAAGAGATAAGTACAAATGCATCAAAACACTCTCTCTATTCCAGCTCTGAAATTTGCTTATGTAATTACCAGCCATCACAACAATCTTTTTAACGTTCTAACTTCCAACAACCAAAACTCTAATCTCTTCATGACACAACCAACATCCAAGGCTAATTTAACATCTCATAACAGCAACCATTATTTCACATTCCTTCCACTTTTACAACTCCAACTCAAAGTTTGTAACAAAACTATGATTCCATCTTCATCAAGCTATACTATTGCCTTTGCCCATTTCTTTTGGGCTTTTATCAAACAAGTAGGGTGTATCATTTGTTCTCTTGAACATCTTTCAGATCTAACCACATATATTACATCAACCAATAGATTCGGCCATACATGCTCAAAATAGATCTCAGCCCTCTTTTAGGCTTTTCATCAAACACCTAGGGTGCAGCAAGCAATCTCTCTCTCTCGAACATATTTTCTTTTTCAGATCTGACCATAACTCTCCATGGTTTTGTGCACAAGCCTTACAACTTTCTAAAGCTCATTAGATCTACATTTTCCTCAAAGAAAACACATGAATCTCAAAGAGAAAATCTAACAAGAGAAAATCTAACAACACAACCAACAACCATTCAAAAGAAAAGAGAACATAGGTGAAAATGGGTATGGCTTGGCCGGCCATAACCACTTACCTCCTTCTCTCTCTCTTTCTTTCTCTCCTTCCTTTCTTCTTCTTCTTTTCTCCTTCTTCTTTCTTTCTTCTCTTCTTTTCTCCTTCTTCTTTCTTTCTTCTCTTCTTCGGTGGGAGCTAGGGCAAACGACTTTGATTTGGGGGGGGCTGCTTATACGTAAAGGGGCTTGGGGGAATGGAAAAGGCAAAACTGCCCTTCCCCCCTTTCTTTTCCCTTTTCCACAAATTCCACCTCACATATATCAATCCGATCAAATTCCGGAATGTAGTTATATGTGTCGACACCATCACTCAAGGTGTCGACACTTCCAACACTTAGTCAAAAATCACTCTAGTTCCCAAAAATATAAACATTCGGGTATCGGTCTAATGTGTCGACACTATGACCCAAGGTGTCGACACTTACAACACTTAGTCAAAATTCACTTTGGGCTCCAGAAAAAGGTAAACTTTCGGGTGTTAGTCTAATGTGTCGACACTATGCTCCAATGTGTCGACACTTACCTCAAAAATCACAAATTTAATCATACATACACTTGCAATAATACGTACTTAAGAGGTCATAAGCAATAACTTGACAGACCTAAAATCGGGGTCTCACAGAACCCCTTTGCTAACGTACCTTGGCATGGAAGTTTTCACCTTCCTTCTCTTCTTTCTCTCCTTCTTCTTCTTTGTTTCTCTCCTTCCTTTCCCTCTTCGCCGAATGCTCTCAACACTCACTCCTCACTCTCAAGCTCAAATGGCCGGCTGTTGGTGTGAGGGATGCATGGCAAGGGTTGACTTTTATAGCCAATCTTGCCATCATTAGGTCAAGGGGTGGCTGCCACAACCAAGCCCCTTGATTGGATGGCTTGGGCAGCATAAGGGCTGGAGGAGTAAAATGACACACTCCCCCTTCCATAGGTGCTAATCAAGGACACTTACACAAGCTAAATTCACTTCAAAATCACATCAATTGTGATTGCAAGCAAACATGGCCGGTTGGTCCAATTTTGCATCTTACTATTCATGCAACAAAGGCCAAAAACATGGGACAAGGGAAAAGACAAAGAGAACAAGAGAAAATCAAGATCTCCTTGTTTGTGCCATGTGCCCTAAGGAGGAGAGAGAGAGTGAGACCAACATGACATTAAGGTAGACTTAGGTTAGCAAAATAATTAGCTAAGTTACAAAGTTAATCAATGCATATATTAGAAAAAGGAAATAGGTAATTAGTCAAGTAATTGACCGAGATTAGTGGTAGAATAATCAAGATTGACACTAGGTAAAGACTTTAGATGTAAACAAGAGAACGAAAAGGGAAAGAGATTAAGCATACCGAAATCTATTAATGCAATTGGAACCGAATCAATCATGTGTCAAGAAATCAAACCTAGTATTTAGAAGATGTTAAATATGAGCTATTGATGTATACTTAGGAAAAAAATATCATGTGTTTAAATCAAGCAATAGGAATACTAATGTTTTAATACGAGAATGGAAAAATTTTGAATGCATAGAAACCAATAATATAGAGACAATTACGATCATAATCATAAATAGGCTACATACGAGAAATCAAGGAAATTAAGAAATTTAGAGAAATTGAGAAATTTAGGGAAGGGGTGTCACATAAAACTATTGAAACTTTATTTAATAATCTATTTATTTTGAATTTATTTCTTAAATTTGTATATTTTTTTAAAATTTAGTCTTGGAGAGGCATCTTTGTCATTTTGCATGGTTTTCCATCAGACTTAACTCCTAATTTGGTCGGGGGCATGAATTGATGAGTTTAAAATCATCATTTTGAAAGTTACGAGGCTAAATTGATTTTTACTTATACTTACGGAGCTAACTATGACTTTACCCCAATTCAAAAAGTAAAAGTAAAAATAAAATTAGGGGAAAAAAGGCAAAAGAGAGAGAAAAATTTATCACAGTAACTGTAGATTAGTTGAATACGTTATAGTTGATTCCTCTTTATTTAAGTCATTGTTACATTGAATAAAATCACTTGTGCATTTATACAGACCAAAGTGTGAAATGGTGTCAGAGGGAAATTGAAAGCTTCCGCAATCCTCTTCTTTACTTCCTTTTGTTTTCTTTACTTTGTTTTGTTTTTCATCTTTCAAACAAAATATGAGTACTCATGTTACAGAAAACTCCAACGGTCAACTTTCCCCAAATTCACAACCTCACTCTCCTACAAATTCTCCTCTGAATCCATAGTCTTATCCTCACATCAATCTAATTTTTCCAGATCCTCACATCTCCTCTGTTCTTATGAAGGAAAATCTCTCTAATCCGCTATTTCTACATCATGCCGAGAATCCAGGTGTTGTTCTGGTTTCTCAGCCTCTTCTTGGGGAACACAACTACTCTACATGGAGCCGATCCATGGTCATGGGTCTACCAATCAAGAACAAGCTTAGCTTCATCGATGGGAGTCTCCCCAAACCCAGCCAAGACAGTTCTTCTCATTTTGCATGAGTTAGATGCAATCGGCCACATCCTGGTTGATGAATTCCATATCCAAGGATATTGCTGCTTCTATTCTCTATACTAACTCAATCCATCACATTTGGACTGACCTTCAAGAAAGATTTACTCAATCTAATGGTCCAAGAATCTATCACACCAGAAAGAATTTTACTACTCTCTCTCAGGATTATACATCTGTCAGAAACTATTTTACGAAGTTGAAAATGCATTGGGACGAACTGTAGACTTTTTCCCCTATTGAGGTGTGTGTTTGTGGTTCAGAGGGCAAGGCCACCAGATCCATTATCTCTGGCCAAGAACAAGAGTTTGTACTGCAATTCCTCATGGGCGTTGATGACAAATTTTTGCATATCAGAGGAAAAATTTTACTATTTGATCCCCTACAACCAATCAATAAGGTTTTTTCTCTTGTTGTTCAAGAGGAAGAATAGTTAGGGGTTAATAACATTTCTTTGTCTGATTCTGCTGCTATGATCATTAAGTCAGCATCTCCACGATCTTTTGGTGGAAAATCTTCTTCTAAGCCAGTGTGTACACACTGTGGGAAGACTGGTCATACCCTGGGCAAGTGTTACAGGCTCCACGGGTTTCCACCAGAATTTAAGTTCACCAAAGGACGTAATGCACCTGACACCACCTCTGCTCACAATGTTGCTTTTGATCAGGATCTCAGTTCAACTCCCTGTTTATCACTCATCCAAGAGCAATGCCATAACTTCATATCTTCTCTTTAGGAACAGAATCTAACGTCCTCAACATCTAATTCACCTTCGGTTAACCATGTCTCAATTCCTTCATCTTCTAATTCACTTGTTCCTAATTTCTTAGATATTTTTCTTCTACCAGTCCCTCTTTTTCAAATCAGTGTCAATCCAATTTTCGTTTTTGGATTCTTGACACTGGGGCGACCGATCATATGGTTGGTTCTCCACCATAAACCTGAAAATCAAGCTACCAAGCAACCAATTTGTAATTGCTACTCACATGGGCATGATTAAATTCAGTTCTAGTTTTGTTCTTACAAATGATCTGTTTGTTCCCAATTTTAATGTCAATCTCATTTCAGCAAGCAAGTTAACTACTAAGTTATCTTGTTGTCTAATTAATATTCTTTCATGAGTTTTATTATATTTAGGCCCTTGCTCAATGGAAGACAATTGGAGTTGCTAAAATTTTTCAAGGTCTGTATTAGCTTGTATTCCCTACCACAGCTTCTCTTGATTCTCTAAAATTTGCTTCCTATAACTTTAGTCTTCAACAATTTGATTTTTTATGGCACTGTCGCCTAGAACATCTCTCTCCTTCACGTTTGCAACAAATAAAGTCTATTCTTCCAATTTCAGATTTTTCTTCTTCACATATTCATGTACATTATGATATATGTCATCTCAGTAAACAAAAGAGATTTCCTTTTCCTTCTAGTACTTCTCAAACTCAACATGTATTTCAACTTTTACCCTGTGATATATGGGGACCATTTCATGCTTCTTCATATGATGCTTTTTGATATTTTTTGTCTCTTGTTGATGACTACTCACGGCGCACATGGATTTATCTCTTAAAATTCAAATTTGAGACTCGAAGTTATCTGTAATCCTTACGTCTTATGGTTAAAAACCAACTTAACACCACAGTTAAATCAATTCTGTCAGATAATGGCTTATAATTCAGCATGCCAACCTTTTATAATCAACATGTTATTTTACATCAAAGGAGTTGTGCATACACTCCTCAACAAAATTCTGTTGTTCAAAGAAAACATCAACACCTTTTAAAGGTAGCTAGATCTCTATGTTTTTAAGCTCATTTACCTATCACTTTTTGGAGTGATTGCCTTCACACTGTCGTGTACCTCATAAATATAATTTACACTCCATTACACCAATACATACCTCCTTTTGAAGTTTTATATGATAAGCCTCCAGTTTACAATCATATTAAAACTTTTGGATGCTTAGCTTATATATGTTTCTACTCATCATCACACAAGACATAAGTTTTCTTCTCGAGCTCTTCCTTCTCACTGTCGTGTACCTCAAAAGTCATCATCTCTAGACATGTTATTTTCAATGAACATGTGTTTTCTTTTTCACAACACCTCACTTAGTTAATCATTTTTTCTGATACTGATGATTTTTTCACCAATGTAGTTCTTCCAGTACCACTCACAGATAAAGAATTATTTGATGCTTATGAGTCTTTAATTTTGTCCCAACATAAATTTACATATTCCATCTGTCACTACCACTTCACCACTTCCACATATCAATTCGAATATACCTACTGATATTCCTCATTCTGCCACCTCAAATACTCCTCATTCTGCCACTTCAGACATATTTTCAATTACATATTCTAATCCTATATCAGCACCTTCCTCTACTGACCCTCTTCGCATGTCCTTAAGAATCAAGAAGCAGCCTGTGCACCTGCAAGACTATCACTATCATTTGACCAAAAATATTACATGTAACTCTGTTCCTAATTTTAGTATAGGTGTTGTTCCACATCTTTATCCTATCTCTTTTGTCATTTTATATTTTCATTTGTCTCCTTCTCACAAATTATATACTTTAGCATTATCAAATCGTGTTGAACCGAAATTTTTTCACGAGGCTGTCAAAAATTCTGTGGAGAGAAGCTATGAAAGCTAAAATCATTGCACTTGAAACTAATCAAACATGGGTGTTGACTGATTTATCACCTAACAAGTCATCTATTGGGTATAAATGGGTCTATAAGTGTAAGTTTTGGGCAGATGGTAGTTTATAGAGATACAAGGCTCGACTTGTTGCTAAAGGATACGTGCAACAAGAGGGTGTGGTCTATTTGACACTTTTTCTCCAATTGCAAAATTGACTACCGTTAGATGTTTGCTTACATTGGTTATTGTTCATAGCTGGGATTTACATCAAATGGATGTTAATAATGTGTTTTTGCATGGTGAATTAGACGAGGAAGTGTAGATACAACTTCCACTTGGTTTTTCTTTTCCTGGTGATACACGGGTGTGTAAGCTACAAAAATAATTGTATGGCCTCAAACAAGCTAGCCAACAATGGTACCAAAAATTCTCTACTACATTGTTGCAGTATGGTTTTCAGCAGTCTCAAACTGACCATTCATTGTTCATCAAGTCCACTAGATCAGATTTTCTTGCTATTCTAGTATACATAGATGATATTATTATTGTTAGCAATTCTAATACATCTGTCATAGCTCTTAAAACTTTGTTGGATTATTGTTTTAAGCTAAAAGATCTCGGGTCTTTGAAGTTTTTTCTTGGCCTCAAGGTGGCTCGATCTTCATATACTATTTCTATTTGTCAAAAAAAGTACACATTGGAGGTTCTAGCTATGTTGGTTTGCTAGCAGCCAAGCCAACCAAAGTTACTATGGATTGTAATCAAAGGTTGAACAATTCAGATGGTGATCTCCGTGCTGATCTGAGTGCATATCGAAGATTAGTAGCCATATGTTTTGTTGACAATAACATGACCTGACATATGTTTTGTTGTTAATACACTTGGCCAATTTCTATCCAAACCTCGGCAGCCCCATTGTGAAGCTGCTCTCAATATCCATCGCTACCTCAAAGGCAGTCCTAGCAAAGGTATATTTCTTTCCAGCAAATCATCTGTTCAGCTTAAGGCATTCTGTGACTCAGATTGGGTAGCCTACCCTAACACCAAACAATCTATAACTGGTTTTGCTGTGTTTTTGGTGACTCTTTGATTTCTTGGAAATTAAAGAAACAGGTTACAGTACGTAGATCATCAGTTGAAGCTGAATATAGGTCGATGGCTGCAGTATGTTGTGAGCTCAAGTGGCTTACCAATTTGTTTGCTGATTTTCATATTCACTTCTCTCAACTGACATTATTGTTTTATGATAGCAAGACAGCTATACATATTGCTATAAATCCTGTGTTTCATGAGAAAACCAAGCACATTGACATTGATTTTCATGTAGTTCATGATATGGTGAAATAGAAGATAGTGAAGACTCTTCATATTTCAACTAATCACCAACTAGCAGATTTACTTACCAAGCCTTTATCATTTGATAAATTTTTAGTTTTAGCTACCAAGCTTGGATGGATTAATATACATCATCCATCTTGAGGGGGCCTATTACAATAGCTGAAGATTAGTTATAGAAGTTAGATATTAGTCTCTTAATTAGTTGAATACATTATAGTTGATTCCTCTGTATATTAGTCACTATTACATTGAATAAAATCACTTGCGCATTTATACATACCAAAGTGTGAAAAGATTAGAGAAAGAAGGGGTGAAACTGAAAGGGGTTATTGATCGTACATACTGCCACTTGAGATGGCACAAAGCACGATTCGTCCAATACACAGAAACCTTAGGGCATAGCATCACTACCTTCAAATAAACGCAACCACCCAAACACCTTTGTGTTAAATTTAAAAACAAAACAAGAATCGAACACAGAAACACAACTACCTAAACACCTCCGCAGAAGACCACGCTTTTGTTTATAGAATAGGCTTATAAATATTTGAATTCATTTCATCTCGTTTCGTTTTGTTTCGTTTTGGAATTTTGTTTCCTGCAGGCTTTTCGTCAAATCCTCGCATTGAGCTTGGAGAATACCGTTTGTATTATACTTAGAGCAAAGCCGCAAATGGTTAAACCAGAGCAAAGGCAACAACACTGACCTAATTTTTTGCCGTTGACTAGGCGATATTAGCAAAAGCCCCAAATTTTTGGAGTTGATCAAAATCCTATTATCACAGAAAATTAAAATCGCTAGTGTGAAACGAAGAAATGAAGAAATAAATGAAAATAATGTAAGAATAGAGAAAGGGAGATGAGGTTGGGTCCATGGGGCTCCTCCTTTAAAGTTACAACTGCGAAAAATTAACTTTCCAATTCTCTTTGTTCTCCCAGAATTATTGAATAATCTTCAGGTTCTTGTAGATCTCACAATCTCGAGAATTTCACAATAGCAGCCAAAATGTTCTGTCTCCTTCCTCTCCACGCTCACAACTGTCATAGGGTTTTTCTAAGTTCTGATGGCCAACTCATAAACTAACAAATAGGTAGACTATCTCATAGCTATCCTTATATATGAAAACCCTAGATGTGATAGTGCGTGAGATATTTAGGGATCTCAAATCTCGGTCGTAGGATCACATGGAAAAACTCTTTTTCCATTAAGTCCCTTATATTCTTTTATTCCGAATTTTTGGCTTATATTAATTGTAATCATATCCATCAACATATTACAATTCACCCCCGAGAATTTGACATTGATTTGTGAAATTCCTTTTGCTAACAATTATAATTGTTTATTTATCCTTCCACTATACTATATTACATATGAGCTAATAGGACTGAAATATCCATCAATATACTATATATTACATATGAGCTAATAGGACTGAAATATCCATCAATATACTATATATTACATATGAGCTAATAGGACTAAAATACTAGCTCATACAAATCTTAATTTTATAATCTGTAACTCGTTGAACTCTCAAATTGTTTCAAAAATAATTTCACAAATATATATATATATATATTAATTTCAAAAAAAAATTCACAAAGAGACTGGTGGATTCCTTATTGAACATTTATACAAACTCATTCATCATGCACAAAACCCGACATTTTTTGAAATATTTGACCTAAAAGATCATCACCAAATGACTCGATCATAGCAGAAGTACACACTAAATAAATCTGCACAAACCTCTCAGGTCTAAGGATTTCATAAACAAATTATGCTAAATACCTTCTCAACATCAATGATAACTTCTAGAAGGTATCCATATTTGATCCCGTTCAGTGCATGTACTCTTACAGTACACTCACTCGTTTGCTTAAGGTCACCACCTCGATGACTGAGTACATGATCCTAGTTAATAGAGGTACAATGAACATAGACCTATTGTACATAAATATATACCTTAGTCTGTAACAAAACATCAAGTGTACAAGGAACTGAAAAGTAATACTTCCAGCCTTTGATTCATTAATCATTGGCATGAATTTTCTACAATGTCACACAGTATTAACTTTGTAACATTTTATGTCACAACATATTACCTAATATAATAAATATAAACACGTGGCATCTAGAATAATGATTTTTAGAGCATACTTATTACAATCTCCCACTTGCACTAAAAAACATTCATACAGGTATCTCATACCCATGTATACCCTTTTTATGCAATTTGCCTTTTCAGTTGTAACTAGTTTAAAACTTCTCCAACCCATGTTCCTTTACTCCATGTACATACACAAATCCAAAATTGATCAACTATCAATGACACTTGAATTTTCATATCCCAGGAGGATTTGCAAATTCTCAACTCCAAACACTAGCAACTAGAGTTTAATACTTCTCAAGTACTTGAGAATATGCTTGATCGATGTCCAACATTAAGGGCCAATCTCGGATAAATATTCGCTCGTAATGCTAACTACATGACTTATATATGACCTTCTCTCTCTTCTTCGAGAGATAAAATTATGCCTATAAGCAAAAACCTTTTTTTGGCATCCTTCAAACCATCCCTTTCCAATACTTGTGAATATAGTCCCAAAAACCTGTTTTCTTGGTTTCTAAACAATTTGATTTCAAGAACTTGGAACAGTTACAAAAGTCTTTTACTTGAAAAATGGTTCATCAACCATCTTTTCATTGATGATATCTCCAAGACGTCATTCCCAATGAGTAGTATATCACTAACATAATGAACTAGAAATATTACTAAACTCCCACTGACTTTTTGTCAACACAAGGTACATCCACGTTTCATGAAAAATCAAACTATTTGATCATTTCATTAAAATGGATTCTCATCTAATGATCCAGAGTTCTGAATTATTGAGACTCATCAGTAAGTTTAGTAACATCCATATTCAATTGATCTAATCTGTCATTCTATTAGCTTAGTTGGTTGTTTCATTAAGAACGGTCATGCTTTCACTTCCACTTAGGCCGTACTCCTTTTTAAATAATATTCTTACTGATAATCACTACTAGTTCATTTGAGCTTATCAAATAATATCTAATGAACAAATAATTCAAACATATGCTTATCTTCCACTGAACATATCTTATAAAGTTAAATATAATATTTATGCAACACCATTTAGTCGTGGTGTAGCAAGGAAATTAACTGACATATGATACTTATATCTCAAAGATAAGTTTGAAATTTATCTAAATGTATGAGTATCTTGAATCTAAAATTCTTTAAACTTTTCAAAGAATTCAAACTTGAATTTCATCAGGCACAGTTAACCATACTTTAAATAATCATCACTAAAAGTGATGAAACAGGAAAAACACTTCTCTGATTATGTGGTCAAAAGCATCATAGATATATCAGTTGGATAATTATTTGATTATATGGTCAAAACCCTTTTCTGAATATAATACATTTTACAACTCATTTTTGGATAATTTTTGGTTTTGAAAAAATTGTAGACATATAAATAGATTAAAGAACTTATATATTAAATAAATCTTATATGTGTATTAGACAAGTATATAGCTGATATGACAATTGCAATTTTTCAAAAAATTATTCTATTATATTGACTATGCACTGTGTATAAAGACATATATATATATATATGTCAACTCCTGTCTCCTAATGTTGTTAAAAAACATAAGGAACAAGGCTTCAACTACATCCACATCAGATTAGTTCAAGTCGCAGTAAAACCATTAACTCGAAGAGGAGTTGATGCTTTTGTCCTTCTATGTCTACATGATGCTAGGTTCACAGACTACAACATAAGTATCTTAGGAATTATCGAGTCAAGCCTTCATAATGGTCTCATCCATTTTGATTGTTTTCCGATTTTACCTTAAGTTTAAGTGACAAACATCTTCTAAAAGCCTTAACCTTGAATATTAAAACTTCAGGTTATGAGATGTTAGAAGGAAGTCAACCTTTACGTTTGATCTATAGGATTACTATAAGTGTATCCGGACCAACCTCAACGTCCATGCTTTAGTAAAAAGTCCCAAAGATCAAACCTTGTTAATCCAAAATCATACAAGTGATGCCAACATTAGGGTCCCCAAGTCGATCCGTTGGAATGGAGTAAATTTACCAAGTGATTAGTTGTTGGAAAATGAAAACCCAACCACCAATGTTTCCCAAAACAATAACAAGTTAGACATGATCCAACAGTGTCTAGATGGTACAATTAAGATTAGTTTTGATGTACCTCGAGGAGTTTCACACCCCTTAGGATCCAGGAACCAGGTAGTCAATCCGCCCGTAGGTCTACCATAGTATTCCTGAGACCATCAATCAACAACTCAAGGGTATCCAGATTAACTTTCAGGTTAGTACACCCTTGTATTCTGTTAGGTCACAATTACCAAACCAAGCCTCTACATCAGGACATTTAATCGAAGATGTAGAAGATGATGGTCAAGAGTCACCAACCAAAACAGATTTCGAATCTGTTAACCCACAGTTGATGACCAAAAGTAAATCTTTCAAGCCTGACATGAAAATGCTCGAAGCTGATTTTATGTCAAAAGAAAATTCTAATAAAAGAAATCAGTATCGTGAAGGACACACGAGAGCTGAAAAATAAGTCATCTATGATTCATGGCAAGCATTCATGCGTCAGTTAAGTCAAGACATTCCCTATTTTGTCTATTTTGAAAATTATCATTCCATGAATGTCCAGGTACTCACAAAAGCCAAATGGACTACTTCGGATTAGAATTAAGAGATTCTAGTGGTAGTGATTTAGAAATAGACGACATCCCATCCTCTAATTCTAGTTCCAACCCTAGTACCGACACAGAATTTGACACCACTAACTAGAAATTAGGATGTCAAGATAGTTGTTGTCAACCAAGTAAAACTTTGAATGTTTTAAGTCAACAAGAAGAACTTTTGTTCGATCTAATTGAAAAAGTTGAGGATCCTGAGCTCAAAGCTCAATATCTCTCCAAATTTAACAATGTGCTAAATAAAGAAGAAAGTAAATTAAAAATCTCAGAAACCCAAGTGAGTCTTAATAAAATCTTAGACAAGTTTAAGAAAACCTCTAAACCTGTCACAAAACTCTCGAACAAGAAGTTTTAATTATTAAAATAAATCAAGAGTTGAAGCAAAGTCAAAATTCAGAGTCTGAACATCCTGATCAGGAACCCGAACCAGAACCTATTCAGCCTACAGTTCCCCTTCTCCATGATACTCCAGAGGATAGTCCGCAATTCATTAGTATCATCAATAGAATGCACTTCCAGAAATGACATTCAAAAGTAACCATCATTGTAAATTCTGAATACTCATTTGAGGTTATAGCTCTTATTGACTCAGGTGCTAATCTCAACGGTGACAATTGAGAGGTTGTCACTGAGCATTCCTACTCACACGGGAAGAGAGGTCAAATGGCAAGGCAAGGCCATACGCCCGTTTGGCTCCTCGCGGAGTATAGCTCACATCCAAACATCTAATTGGGGAACGGGGCAACACCCATGAAGCTCCGGCGGAAAGGGAAGGCCTGCCAAGCCGTATGCCCATGGGTACAGGATTCTTCGAAAAAGCGTGGGCTAACTCATTCCTTCGGTCGAACGTTCTTCAAACGTCGATCAATCTATCACTCAATTGTATCTAGGAAGGTCTTATACCCACCAAATACTGTGAGAAGACAAAGGAACGTCTTCATTCTGCCAATGGTAGTTCGATGGGTATCCAGTACAAGTTATCCAAAGCACATATCTGTAAAGATAATGTTTGCTTTAAGTCATCTTTCATTTTAGTAAAAAATTTACCAGATCAAAAGGTCATTTTAGGTCCTCCTTTTATTTGTCTATTGTATCCCTTCACCACAAGTAGCGAGGGTCTTACAAACACCATCTTAGGTCAGAAAGTCACCTTTGAATTCGTTAGTCCTCCCAGACCTAGAGAACTTACCTTGTTACAGGAAGCCTCTATAAGTAAAACATTAAATTTTATTGTAAGTAAAACTCAACATCCTGATTTTCTTAAAGAAGAAATCAAATTCAAAAGAGTTGAAGAGCAACTCTTAAGTCAATCCATCCAACAACAGATTAAGTCATTTCAGGTAAAATTAGAACAACAAATCTGTTATGATGTTCCAAATGCTTTCTGGCATAGAAAGCAACACATAGTAAAACTCCCTCATGAACCTGATTTTAGTGAGAAAAATATTCTCACTAAAGCTCGTCCTATACAGATGAATCAAGAGATGATGGAAGTCTGCAAAAAAGAAATCCATGATCTTCTAAGTAAAGACATCTTTCGTCATATTAAATTCCCTTTGTCTTGTTCTGCTTTTTTATGTTTACAAAAATGCAGAAATAGAAAGAGGAGTTCCTCGCATGGCTATCAATTAAAAACTATTGAATAAGGTCCTTCAATGGATTCGTTATCCCATTCTTGAGAAACGCGATCTTATCGGTCGTCTGTCAGCAGCCACTATTTTTAGTAAATTTAATATGAAGAGCAGCTTCTATCAAATCCAAGTCTATGAGCCCGATAGGTATACTTCACCACACCCTTTGGACATTATAAATGGAATGTAATGCCCTTCAGTTTGAAAAATACTCCAAGTGAATTCCAAAATGTTATGAATGACATTTTTAGTCCCTATAGTCATTTTACTATCGTTTATATTGATGATGTGTTAGTCTTCTCTAAGTCAATCGAAGAACACTGGAAACACCTCCATAAGTTTATCCAAATCATCAAGTCAAATGGTCTAGTGGTCTCTTCCCCTAAGATCAGGTTGTTTCAAACCAAAGTCAGATTTTTAGGTTACAACATTGACCAAGGTCAAATTCATCCCATAGACAGATCCCTTCAATTTGCTGATAAATTCCTAGATGTCATGCTAGAGAAAACCCAAATCCAAAGGTTTTTAGGTTCTCTCAATTACATTGCTGAATTCTATCATCATTTAAGGCATCTATGTAAACCTTTGTTCCAACATCTTCAGAAAAATCCTCCTCCATGGACTGAAGAACACGCTTCTATGGTCAAACAAATCAAGTCACATGTCAAGTCTCTCCCTTGCCTTGGCATTCCTTTACCCTTAGCCTTCAAAATTGTTGAGACAGATGCCTCTGAAATTGGTTATGGTAGCATTCTCAAACAAAAAGTCAAACCTGATTCAGCTGAAGAATTAGTCAGATATCATTCCGGCAATTGGAATTCAGCACAGCAGAACTATAGTACTATTAAAAGAAATTTTATCTATAGTACTATGCATAAGTAAATTTCAAGGTGATTTAATAAATCAAAAGTTTTTAGTACGAGTTGATTGCAAAAGAAAAAAATTTGTTTTAGAAAAAGATGTGAAAAACATTGCATCTAAACAGATTTTTGCACGATGACAAGTCATTCTCAATGCTTTTGATTTTGATCTTGAGTACATCCAAGGAAGTCAAAACAGTATTCTTGACTTCCTTACCCGTGAATTTTTGCAGGATTCTCATGGCTCCTAAACCCCACGGTAAATAACCTGCCAAGTCAAACAAGTCACCAGATACACCCAAGTTACTCCCTGACCATTTGTTAGTCTCACTTGGTCCTCCAGGTCAAACCTCAACAAGTAACCGTTTCTAGTTATTAGGTCATCCTTCCCAACCAATTCAAAGAGTTCGGCCCTCTTCTATCAGGCCTTCTTCTTCAGCCCATGCACTCACAAGTCAGTATGGTAAGCCTACATATACGGCCCAATCTCCGTTAAGACTACCAAGTACGGCCCAGTCTCTGTCTAGACTACAAAATAAAATTCCTCATGTTCAGAAGAATCCTTCAGATTTTATAGTCAAAGATGTTCTTCAGAATATCTTCCATGTTGAGCATTGTCACAAGCATTTGCTCACATCTGAAATTGGTCCAAGTCAAAAAGATCAAGAAGCCCTTCTCCGGGTTCAACATGGTAAACTGCTCCGAGCCTATTTGCCTCCCAAATGGCATTTCGTTCCAGTGCATCCTAATAAGTCAATAGGTTTCTATAAGGTCATCCTTCTCCATCCAAAATCTGTCAAGATTGAACCCATTATGGATAGGTTTTGATCCTACTCAGAAGCGAATAACTTTTCACAAGTTATTCATAGTCAAAATTCTTTCATGTCAAGAATGGGGCTCTCATCCCTTCATTCAGAAAGAACTTTCAGGTAACCCATCGGCTTCAACTATTACGATTATATTGAAGCCTGGTCAAATGTCCTCCTTTACCAAAATGAGAATTTCTCTCATTCTTGGTTCATGAACTTCGACAACAAGTTCACAAGTCAACTTCCAGTTTGGTTCCTCCATTTGTGGCAATTATTTGGTCCCATTACCAATATTATTCCCATTCAGCTTCAGGAAGCAATGGCTCGATTTGGCAATCTAGTCCAAGTCACAGTTCATAATAGTCAGTTCCCAACACTCTGCCTGTTCGTAAGTAAGTACAAGATCCCGTGGATTCTCAAATGGGATTACCAAGTAAGTCAGAACATTTGTGCTCGCCGTTTCCAGGTTAAATGGTGGGACAAATTCAATATCCACAGGATTATTGAACAAATAAAAAAGGAATTTCCTCAGCCACAAGAATTTTTTGTTGTCTCTCAGTTCCTAGTCGAGAAAACCAATCTCCAAACTGCTCTAGTCTCTGCTATGAACCAAGTTCAAAGTAAAGAAGATCTCTAAGAGTTGTGCCATCAGTTGCAGCTCGAAGTCACCAAGATCAGTGGACAAGATCCAGATGAGCACAACCCAACCTCATCTCACTCTTCTGCTGCAATTCAATCAAGGCCCAATTTCTTGGATCCAGTTTTCCAAGACAGTCAAGATCCTTATGCCTTCAATCTAGAAGACGACATATGAAGCCTAGGTCATTTGTGATCAGAATTCCATTTCAGATTTCTGAACTCTCTCTCCCTCAAGTCTTTTTATCCTTAGTAACCCATGCCTATTTAAGTCTAAGAACATAATGTCAATGTCTTCTTACTTGATTGTTCTTGTTAGTCAATCTTGTAAGTCATTTGTTCTTTGAAGTAAATCAAGTTTCCAAGTAGATCTCTGTGTTATCCCTTCTCTGCAAACATGCATACCGCCTTCATGGCTGGTTTAAGTAATTATTTTCTTATTTTACAAGTAAACTTATTTTAAAAACATTCTCAAGTTGATACCAGTTTGACAGAGAATTCATTGCTCAAGTGCTGGTGCGAAACAAAGCTTGTTCCTTTACAGGGTGTCACGCCCCAAACGGCATCCCGCAGGGACCGTGACAGCCGCGAGCTATCCCCCGGATGACTCCAGCGTTCTTACTTATATTCTTACTTGATTACGGCGGAAACGTATAGGATCGCGAGGGGTTCGAGCAAATACTTACATAAACAGGGTTCTCATTAAGTTCATACAAAACATATAATTAACATATTAGAACCCAATTAGTGACGCTCGTGTCACTATCAACAAAATGCGAAACATAATATCTTGGGCATCTAGGTCAGGTAGTCCTCTTGACTCTCTTCACCTGATACATCTGGAATGACACAATTTTAAAAACGTGAGTCAAAAAGACTCAGTAAGGGAAAAACGTAAAACTTAAATCATGCTCTTGACTCATGCTTGCTTAATCATGAAAGAAAGAAAACTTGATAATTGATGCATATGCATGCTCATGAATTATGCATATGCTCTTGTTTAGTGTTTTTCGGCCCCAGGCCCTTGGAAACCACTTTCTTTCATACTTGCTTGTAAAACTGGCCCTTGGCCCTTAAAATCTTTCTTTCGTACTTGTGCCCTTGTTGGCCTTATCATAATTATTTCATGTCTTTTATTTGCGGGCTCGCTCCATTTGACCCCTGAAGTCAGGGTTGTGCGTTCCCTTCGGAACCGTCCCCGAATTCCCTTGGAGACCTTAACATCTGGTCGAGCTAGCCCTTGAAGTGGCCCCAGGCCTGATGGCTAGACACGACCCTTGGAGGCACCACACCTTCTCACTGTCCTTCAGTGTGGCTTGCACAACCTCTTGGATTCACCCATCCTTCTCATAAATGTCCTTCGGTATGGGAGTCCAACTTGATGGTACGGTACCAACCGGTGCCCCTTAACTTAACTTATCGTTTCATAAAACTTCTCATATTATTTCCATAAAAATCATTGCATAACTTTCTTCTTGAAAAATTCATGCAATGCACATGTCATGTCATGCTTGCTTAAAATTCATACTTGCTTAAAATTCATGCTTGTTCATGAAATTCATATCATGTCATGTTTTCTTAGAATTCATGCATATTCATGAAACGATGCAGTGTGTCATTCCAGTTTTGAAAAGAAATACTTACTGTCCACTTACAGTATCCACTTACTCTTGGTCTTCTTGTTCGTATATACAGACACGTGGATCGCCTACAAGCGATTCAAATATTCTTTTAGACTTTAAGAATTATGAAATCATTTCTTTTTGAAATCAGTCATCAATCGAAGATATATATATATATGTATATATATATATATATACATATTACTGAAATTCATTTAATTACAAAATAATTATTTTATTCTTTTCCTTAACAAATATTCAAAACTTAGTTTATTAAATCATTAATATTTTTATTGAAATAAAAATATATTGATCCATGTACATGTCTCGATTAGGGTTAAATAATACTCATAGGTTTAGACTTAAACCTAAGTCTCTTTTATTACACGTACTACATTAAATCTTATATCTAACTATTAATAAATTATTCATGATTAAATCTTAACTTAGACTTTAAACCTCAAATAAAACCCGAGTAAAACTTAACTAGGGTTCCAATAATATTTAATAAAAGATCATGGCTCTACAATATTATTCCAACTAGCCTAACCCTAATTTTTTTATCCAACACAACAATGAAAATGCATAAATCATGAATTGCACTTAGGGTTAACTTTTCTTAAAACTTTCGGCCACTACCATTTATGCACCAATTAATCACAACTTTTCTCCAAGGGTGATCCCATCCTCCAATCAACAATTTCACAACCTAATATCTATAAATCAAAATACCAATACCATACACCATACTCATGGCATTCGGCCAACTCATGTTTTTACCCAATGATTAGTTTTCTTTTATTTCCTTCAATATGCATGCTTCCAATACTTAACATAATCATCTACTATGCATTAAGGTCATAAATCTTGCACATGTTAAGGCCAATGTCCAGATCTACACATATTCAAAACTATACATGAAAATCCACATAGCTTATTTTCGGCCTTACCCCAAAATGTACCCTTTTCATGCTAAAAATCATATCATGCATATCCTTTGCATTTGTGACCTAATTAGCATGCATACACTTAATCCTTTTTATCAAATAATTCCATCAACAATAGATCTACTCTTTATTCACACTAATATCCATAGATCTAAACAAAGATATCATTTTTCATCAACCCAACATATCAAAACTTATATCTAACTTCATTTAGCTTGCATTGTTCTCCATTTACATTTTCTTCACATACAACCTTAGATCTAGGGCTTCCATGGTTAGATCTAGCATGTAAACAACCTAGGGTTCCTAAGCATCCAAGATCCAACAACATCAAGGCATTTAACAAACTAACACTTCAAGATCTATACATGAACCATTCGGCCACTTATGCTATACCCAACAAAAACCATTTTTGCCTTACCTTGTTGTTTGTCCAAGCTTGAGCACCTAGAAAATAAAACATCTATGGTTAGTACTTGTGATGCTTAAGGCAAGAACATCAATGAACTAATCTTACCTTTACTCTTTACCAACTTTTCCTATCCTTTTCCTCCTTCAAAGATTCGGTCCACCCTCCTTAGAAATGACCAAGCTTGGTTTAAAAGAAGCTCTATGGTGGTGAAGAGGACATGGTAAGTTTGAAGAATAATGGTGTCAAATGGCTAGGTTTTCATGGTAGGATTTTTGTCTACAACAAGAGAGATTTATTTGGCTTTTGGAATGGGTTTTGGCAAGCTAGATGGAAGTGGTTTAGATGCAAAATGAAATGAACAAACCTTGAACTCTTGAGTGTGAGGTTCGGTCAAGGCTTGAAAATAGGAGAGAATGGAGAGGTTTGCAATATTCGGCCAAGGCTTGGAATGGGAGAGAGTTGAGTGAAATGAGGGATTCGGTCATGGCATTTGCAAAGGGTTTGTGTGAGATTGAGTCTCCCCATGCAACCCTAAGGCTATGACATAGGGTTGAGAGAGAGAATGGTCATGAGAGAATTTGAAAGAGGGAGGGGGGATGAATGGAGGGGTTGGCCGACCAAGGCCATGTCCACATCCTTCTCTCTCTCTTTCTTTCATCTTTTCTCCCCATCAAATCTTGTCCCCTTAGCCAAGCTTGTGTTTAAATTACATCACTCTCTCTCCTCCCATGAGTCCATCGACCATCACCCCTTCTCTTTGCTTTTCTCTTCTCTTTTTACTTCAATGTTTTGTCTTAACAATTCTTACACACTTACACCTTCTTACACATCTCTTACACATCACATGGCACCTCACTTTGGCTTTAAACTTTCTTCTCCTTGCCTTTCACGTAAAAGCCCTATTTGCTTAGTTTGGTTGCTTTCCAACCAACCTAGTTACTTCCACATTGAATTGCAACTAACTTTCAACTTGGTTTTCACTTATCACCTAACTTATCACTTTATAAGCTCTCTTGCTTATCTATCCATTCCAATAGCTTATCACCTTACAAGTATGATATCTTATCATGTGATAATGGCCTTAGCCTATCTCTACAATAATCACAAGGCCTTATCACTCTAAAAGTTTCCTAACTTATCATGCTTGCTTATCACTATGATAAGCAAGTGTGCTTGTCAATTAAATCATTTCTAAACATATCACATAACTACATAGCTTATCTTTGAATATTCACATGGAAATTCTATAGAACACATCATAATATTACATGTCACATACATTATTTAATCCATGTATTCAAAAGAATTTAATTACTTAATCTATTAATAATTTCGGCTTATACAAGGAAATTATTAAAGCATAATTCAAATTATAAGGTCCATAAATCATATTAGGTAAATGAAAAATATCAATTTTAAAAGAGGAACTTACTTGCAAATTTCGGCTCTTAATATAATTTATACTTGCATAAAATGGCATTGAAACTATTTAAAGGGATTTTATGAATTAAAATCCCATTTTAATCGAAATACCATAACATAAAAATTAGGCCATACATTGGCCAAAACATGGCCCCATTAAGAAATAAAAACTATTACATTGGAAAAATAAAAATAATACATAAGCAATTACGTAGGGGAAAATCGGGGTCTCACACAAGGGGTCTTCAAAATTATTTTTATTTTATCTGCTGTTATGTTCTCTGTTTCTTGCTTCCATGGCTCGCCTTCATCATTCTCTTTCTAATCCAAGATTTATTCCTTTCAAAGTAAGCAACCTGGTAACCCGTCTACAAACCGTGGTCCACCTAGTACACCCATTGGTAATATATATATATATATATATATATATTGTGATTATATTGTAATTTCTTTATTGTACTCTAAGCACTAAATAAATTGAGTTTTTCATATATAACATTGTAGTCACAGTACATTATTTGCATATATTATATACTCATGTATCTCATTGTGTTCTACTTGGATGGTGAGCTTATCTATCCGAGTGTGTGAGTTAGTGTGTTTCCGAGATACCCGTACACTTTCCTGACCTTGTTTGTAACATCATGATGTCTCCATTCCTATTCCGAGGTGTCTATCTATCTCGGGTTATCACTTTCCGAGGTCCCAATACTATTCTCGAGGTCTCCATTATTATTTCTGAGGTGTCCATTTACCTCATTTCAACCATTCTGAGGTGCTCGCGAGGTGTCACGCTCTTTCTCCGGTTAACCCCGGTATCAAAATAGTATACGAAAAATAAATTAGTTAAGCATTAAATCTAGAAATAAACAAAAGAGGAAAATATGACAATAAATATAACCATTACGCCTTGAGAATTGGAACACAGTTTAGAAATGCAATAAGTAAGGAAATGAGCTGACAGAATAAAAGAGAACGAATTAAATCATTCTTTTAGAATAAAATAGCTTTTACAAATTTATGAAATTGTACATAATTGCATTCTTTCTTATTTAAGCTTTTATGAGTTTGTGAAATTGCACATGCTTATATTCTTTATTATTGAAGAAAATAATGTCATATTTTATCAAGTGATGCATAATCATTTCATGGGTATGGAATGAATTGAAAGACCGGAAAAAACATATACCCAGAGGTGATCCTGACCGGAAAGCATTTCATTGGGAAACATGCAAGCCACCACTAATGGAAATAGTGGGTGGTTTCCCTAAGCAATGGTACGAGGCTTGCCTAACCAGCGTCCTAGTGTGTGTGATGCACGGGACAGTCCCAGAGGAGAGTAGGGACTCACAACCCTGACTATGGGGTTAAACAGAATGCAGTAGGGACACCTTTACCGGACCGAAAAAAGAAAGAAAGATGACCGGAGATCGAGATGCATCATTCTTGCATTGCATCGAGCATAAATTTGAAATGTTTTTATTGTTATCTATTCCTTTGCTTAGTGTATTCATTAGTGCTAAATTGTATATGTGGCACATCCCCTTCCCCACCTTACTGAGTCCGTATGACTCACCCCTTTTTATTTTTCGTTTCTTGTATGTGATGTCGTGGTTTCAGAAGATAAAGTTGTACGAGAACAAGCAAATCATAGACCTTGATCCCTACGTGCTAGTCTTGAATATTTGAGCCTAGGTCTCGAATACCTTTTAGATATTAGTGTAGCATGAGCCCAGTTGGTACCTCAAGGAACCTTCGCTACCCAGGGTCGAGGATTTCAGGTTGGTTGATGTTCCACCCCAGTTCCTTAGACTCAACCCCACTCCCCCGGCCCCACCAGCAGAGTGCAGCTGAGTTTCCCAGGAGATCGGCATTATTGATCTCACCTCCGACATTGATGAGGAGGACTAGAGGACCTTGGTTTAGTTGTAGTTCCTTTTGCCTTCCTTTCTTGCGATGTATGTTAAGCCCTTAAAACACGGTTGTATAGGCTTGGCAAGCTTTAGAGTGCTCCCACTTTTTTATCTATTCGACCTGTTTTGTAGTCCTCATGAAGGGCACGTTTTGGAAAACCGTGTTTAGTAACATAAAACTTTTATTTTATTGTTTAAAAAAAAATTCTTTTCGTATTTATTCTGACCTCATTTCTACATCCTTAAGCTTTCTTTAGTATTAAAGGTTTTAAAATATTAGACATTTCCAAAAGGTTTAAATTACGTTGATTCACTGTCTTTTCCCTAAATTGCGTTATTCTCTTAATACGTTTTTCCTAAGTATTATATTACCATAATATTTCAAGTAAACCTTCCGCTGAGCTTTTCAAGGTCAAAACAGTTGGTACTTGTATGGGAATAGTTCATGTCATAATCTTTGACTGTGTACGTACTATCTCTATAAGTGAGCATAATACGTATAGGCACAGGGCGTGACACAATCTCACTAATCAATACACTAATTCACTAGTTTCGCTTCAATGCACTACTAAATCAAAACTTGTTTTCACAAAAATGCGTGTTATGTTGAATGAAAACTAGGGTTATGACAGAAACAATTTCTGCAAATGCTGCACGTGGTCGTCCATAAACCCACTGTAAATGACAATGTCAGCCAAATAAACTACCTTGAAGTGATCGAGGTATTCATGGAAGACATCATTCATCAGATTGCAAAAATTCGTTGAGAATTTGTGTGGCCGAAAGGCATCCTAGGAACTCGTATGAGCCATACCGAGTTACACATGTGGTCTTCTGCTCATCTCCCTCAGTAATTTGCACCTGGCAATATCCTGACAGCAGGTCCAGCTTCATGAAGTAGGTTGATTGGCTCCACCTATCAAGAAGATCTTGAATAAGAGTTACATGATACTTATTCTTAACTGTTACCTTGTTCTGGGCCCAATAGTCTATGCACATCCGCATAAAGCCATCTTGTTTCCTCTAAAACAGCACTAGTACTCTATAGGGCGCCTTTGACGGTTGAATGGAATCGGATTCTAGCAGCTCACCCTACTGCTTCCTCAACTCTGTTTGCTCTTTTGGACTCATTCGGTAAGGAGCTTGGGTAGACTGTTTAGCTCCAGGCACCAAGTCAATTCGATGATCCACTTCTCCTTCGGTAGCTCTAGAAGCATCATGTCTCCAAACTCCCTCAGCACGTCCATGATCACATCAGGGACTTCCACCAAGACTTCGGGCTTGATCTCCAACAATTATGTCAAGTATCTTGGATGTCCATTTTGTAACCCATGCTTCACTGGAATGTCTGACACCACGCCATTCTTTGTGCCTGAAAGCTTCTCTTTGCCTTTAGGTCATACATGACTGCCTCTCATCTGCAATGAGGAGTCCTCTGCAAAATGACATCATCATTGCCTTCACTTATATCAGGAACTCGTTTCCAAGGATGATATCGAAATCATCCAAGGGAACCACCAGAAACTCCACCTTCCCATTCCAATCTCCCACTCAAATGCATATCTTTTATGCCACCTCTGCCACTTGTTTAGCTTCGGAATTGACTGCTTTCATCCTAATTTAATTCAAATTTGGGCTTTCCCATCTATTTTTCATGCTCTACACAACCATAAAGTTATTTTCTCTGTTTGTACCTTTTTACCCTCACGTTTTGTGGGAAATGACGAAACTGCCCTTAGAGACCCCCGAGAGCATTTTCGACCTCCGATTGATTTGAAATTTGTACTAGGATCTACTGTGACCCTAAAATACAGGTCTACCAATTTTCATGCAAATAATCCAAGGATTTGATTGGCACGTTTTGGACAGCAATGGTTTTCACCCTAAAACTCTAATTTTTCTCTATGCATGTGACGTTTTCATGCAAAAAAAACATTAGATCTAATAAACTTAAATCATCATAAATGAAATAACATAATCACAGCAATCATTTATGTACAGATCAACAACAGATCACATGCAACTTCAAAACATTTTTCAAAAAAACCATTCAAACATACATGCATGGCCATATTGCTTTAAAATTTCATCTCAAGCCCTCTTGGCTTCATTTTCTATGGCTTTGATCTGCTATTTCATCCACAAAATCCTTTCCATGTCATTCGGCTAACATCAAGAACCTTTCATCACAATATTTCACAACCAATGCATGTAGAACTCATCACAAAAGAAAGTAAACGTACATGCAACAAGTTCATCAGGGACCAAGGCAACCCGTGGCCTATTGGAATTCAAAAACATTCTTTTTAACCACTTATATGGCTTGTAACACAGCACAAAATATCTTTGAATGAACAAAGTTCAAGAAAAATAAAAAATTCTCCACATGCAGAGATTTCTAGTTCAATATCTCATGTTAGCACTTAGGTTTTTGCATAAACTACTTATATTCAACAAATATAACGTATTTACCATCTAAACAGTAAGCAAAATACACAAAATCTCATTTTTTTTCCCAACACAAGATGCTCTAAGACACCCTTACCCTGGTAATTTTTTGGATGGCTCAAGGTAGGCCTGAAAATCTCCTAAAGCAAGTATATGCATAACTTGTGGTTAGAAAACTTAGGTTAAAAAGTAAGAAAAGATGGATAGGTCAAGGGAAAGAGGAGAGAAAATGAGGCAAGGTAGGGTTCATTGCCATTTCCGAACACCCCCTCCCCCACCGGCCACTTCCTAGCTTTCTTACCCTTTACTTTTCTCCTCCTTCTCTTTTCCTCCTCCGACTGCATGCTCTCCTATCTCTCTTTGCTCACTTGCTCGACACACACACTGGATTTCTAGCACTACACGGCTTGGTCGGTTTTTCTTTAAACCAACCAAGTCATGATGGAGTCCAAACGAGCTGCAAGAAGCAAGCCCTTTGGCTGGCCAAATGGGCGGCAAGAGGCAAGAGAAGCCAAATGGCACACTGCCCCTTTTTCTGGGTAATCATGAGCTGCAAAGGTGATACACAATCTCACACAATGCAAGCCGATTAGCCTAGAATTTCAATGCACTGTGCATGCTAAATGGAAAAGGAAATGAGACAAGGGAATGAGACAAAATTCAAGGGTTTGAGAGAGCTTGCCGCGTGACCAGGCCTGTCCTCTGACATCCCGCGCATGCAGGCAAGCACCAGGGGATTAGCCGGGTATATCGAGCTTTCTAGACCTGTCCCCGGTCATCCCCGGGCATACAGGCAGTTCCTAGAGATTGGTCGGGCATAAAGGCCTCCGAGCCTGTACCTTGGTTATCCCGGGAATACAGCACTCGGTCCTCCTGGGAGTTCATACTAAGTCATCCCAGACATTTAGTACTCAGGCCTCCCGGGAGTCTGTTCTTTGCCCCCCGGGAGTCTAGACAGCCCAATTTTAAATTTAAATGAAATTAAATAAATATTATCCAACTTAATCTAAAATTTAGGGGAATAAAACTCAAGTCAATTAAGACGTTTAAGCACATTAAATGAAATAATTCAAGGATTTAAGAATTAAAGAAAGAAAGCACATACGCCATGTAAGTAAAAAAAAGTAAATCAAAATACTAAAGTCATGAACTTAGAAACCGAAGTAATTAAATAAATACCAAAGAGCATAATTACTTAAAATATTAGAGGAAATAAAATCGAGTCAATTAAGCAATTTAAACACATGCATTTGCACTAAAAATATATATCTCTATTCAAAGATTAAAAATTGAAAGAAATAAGTCTTATAAGCAATTAATCAAATGATAAATACTAACAATGCACAAATTAAGCAAATCAAGCAAATACTAAGGAAAAGAACACAATACGAAAGATGTGAAAATGAAAGTCTTAAGACGAGAGTCTCAAAAGTAGCTCAAAAGGTTAGGAGTATTACAACTCATCAACCGCTTCACTAGACATTCGATGATCTGGTTGACCTCTATATTTAAAGCATCGGCCAGTTCATCCAAAAAAAATTGACCTTTTTAAAACACCAAGTTTAAAGACCAACTCCTCGTAGTATCTACCTCGAGTAGATTCTCCCCCAAGGGGACAAGCGAAGCAAAGGGGGGGGGTAAGCGTTGAAGGGGGTTTACCCCACCATGAGTGATACACCATGGCGAGTAATGCATGTTTTAGCCCAAAGCGGAAAAAAATAAAGCGCTTTTTCCATATTCCCCATTTTGATATCCCCTTTCAAATTGAACTAGGCTCTCTGAAAGTGTACTATTTTGAAAAAAAATGCATTTTTGCCTAACACATTGGCACAAAATCTCTCATACACCTATTCCTAGAGTATGGAGTCGTACCTTCACCATGAGTTTGTCCCCTTCCTTGAACTTCAAAGGTCGCCTCTTCTCATCGGCCCATTTCTTCATTCTTTTGGCGGTAGATGGGCTAGGGACCAAGATCCCCTTGCGATGTCAGTTCGCTCCTGCCAATCTCTAGCAAACCGATACATCGTGGGACTATTCCCAGTGTAGCCCCTTGCTATGGAGTGAGGTGCCAAAGTTTGTTGCCCCATTGCTAGCTCGAACGGACTATGCCCAGACGTCACACTTCTTTGCAAGTTATAGCAAAACTGTGCCGCATCTAGAAATTTGTCCATTTTTCGGGGTCTCGAGGGGGCGTGGAAACACATAAGAACTCTTGAATGGAGATTGAAAGGGGATGTAACTCCTATTCCTTCATAAATGGTAAGATCTTTGGCACAAGAAGAAGAGGTTGATTTGAATCATCTTGGCTTGTTCTTATTTCTCTATTTTTTTAAGAATACCGAGTTGGATTCTTCTCCTACCTGTATCGAATAAAGGTTTGGGAGCTTGCATAGGAATAATTTGAAGCCGCTAAAACATATTTTGATATACAAAGAAGTGATAAAACGGTTTATGCACGGTTTGAAAAATATGCGATTGTGTAATTCAAATCCTTGTTAAAGATGAAGGCTAGAGTTACTAAAATTACCCTAGTAACTCGAGTCTTCACTTTTGAGGCACTTCCATTGAATTGATAGTTGTTTGTTTGTTCTGTGCTCATATTGGATCTTCTTTACTTATCATCTGTATTATTTCTATCGTTATCATTAAAACATCGATTGTGACTAAAAGCCAACATGTCGAAGATAGAGGGTGTAACCCTTTCTCAAATTTCCTCGTCTTTTTCTTCTCATTTGGTAAGGAGCAAATCGAGATAGTTCCACAAATTTCACCGCATACTCCTCCACCGTCATGGAACCTTGAACCAAAGCGGAAAATTCCCTTGCCTTTGCATCTCTCATCGACCAAGAAAAAAAGCGGTTAATAAATTCCATCTTAAACCTCGCCTAGGTTATTATTGCCCCTTGCAGTTCTTCTTGTTCGAGCGTACTTCCAGAAAATCTACCACCTCTTAGCCTCACTCGACAATTGAAAGGCAGCCCTTCTGCTCATCAGTACGTCCCAAAAACCTTAACAGATCTCCTATATCCAATATCCAATCCTTTGCGGTTACAGGATCGAGTTTACAGTGGAAGCTAGTTGGGTGCCGCCTATTGAACTAGTCAAAGGTGCATCCGTCAGCTCCTATCATCCCTTGATTATTATTATGGTTCATCTGTTGAGCCATAAATTGCGACAGACTCCACAAACATTCCTTCCATAGTTACTTCCAAGTTAGGCTGCCCTGGCTCCAGATTCGGATTTACATCCTTGTTATTTGCAGCCATAATACTCCTGGGAAACACAACCAACGTTATTACGTAACAATAAGCAATAACAACTAATCATCCAATAGTACTAGATTCAAGTCTTAACCGTGCTCGTATACCAACTTTGTAACATCTCGTGCTGTATTTATCTCTAAGCTTTTTTTATAGTAATAAAATAACTAATCGAGGTTACGACACATAAATACTCCCAAGTGCAAAAAAGACCAAAGTACCCTTACTCGATAAAAGCAAAAATCTAAAGGAAAATTAACTTAGCCTTTGAAAATGGAGAAAAGAACTACAATTATCAAGGAAGATGAAAACATTGTTTTAAATATGGAAATAACAATTTGGAATTTCTCCTTTCGCCAACGTAATATCGATAAGTTATTTACTTATGCTTTACAATAGAGTAAAAACTCCAAGCGAAAGACGTCAAATATTTTCTTCTGTTTTGTAATACGAAAGAAAAACAATTCATAAGCCCATTTTGGAAATAATTTTCGATCCTTCATAAGATGATTTCTACAAAAGATTTCTGGGGTTTTACAAAATTTGAACCTGTATCCAACCTCATCTAACTCCTAGCAACAGTATTTCCAAAATACTTACAACCCAGAAATATCAACAAAAAAACAAACTTGTCCTTAAAATTGAAATAAATACAACAGAAAATAATAACGAGTCCTCGTCGGTGCTTGTAAGATCAACTACGTAATCAGCATAAAATAGAATCGCTACATAATAACTACGGGTCCTGCTTGCGCCTTTTGCGTTTAGCAAGGATATAAGCAGGAATTAGAATCGCTACAATAAATTCGTTGTCCGAATCAGCATCAGGCGATTTGCTGGCCCAACAGTGATGGCTCATGTACTCCCTAAATGCATCAATGAACTTGTCTGCGGCTGTAGCTTGGGTGATCCTAGTACGGCGTTGTGGAGCGGTGCTCATAACTGAAGGGGGTCCCCGCTTCCTGGAACCCGAGCCTGTTTCCATAGAGGCTGTTCCAGCACGATTAAGGTTACCAGCATCCCTAGAAGTGATGCGCTCTTCATTGACGTTGTGGATCCCCATGTGTATGTAACGGGCTGAGCAATCCAGCTGAGCCCCTTCCTCAGCCGTAGCTACCTTCTGGCTAGAGGAATGGCGTAGGACCTCAGAGGCACTAGTGTTGGCGAAGAGCAGATCGAGCTCCGCATAGTTTGAAAGTCCCTTTGCCTTAAACTTTGATGTGTTTGGGTGTGCCTGAAATCACAAAATGCAAGACAAGTTTAGCCTCATAAATAAATAAAAAACTATATGTTTTACTATGAACATAAAGTAATGAAGCTATTGGCATATCGTTGAGTAAGATTTATGGAGTAGGAAAGTGAAGGTATACCTGTACCATGCGTGCCCACCAGTCATCATCAGCATCAACAGTGTAGGCTTCTTGGTTCCAACTGACACCAGTTTGTTCCTTCAAAATGTTAAATGCCTTATAATCCGCTTTTAATGCATTAACTTTGGTCTTCACTTGAGTTCCCGTTGTTTGGGATTGCCAAGTTCGACGCTACTCTCTCCCACAATTGCTGGTCTGCAGGTTTGCCATCCACAAATCCCCCCTCATTGTACTCATCTAGCAATAGATAGACCAGATCTTGGACGTCGCTGGCGCGACTCCAAATTCGTGGAGGCTAAAGACATAAAAGCAATCCAATAAAAAATGAAAACACCAACAAACCAACATGTGTCATGTTTAACAAGTTATATTGCATGATGTTGTGCAATTTCTTCAAACGTTAAAATACAGTCAAAAGGTTTTATGAGAGTCAAAAAAAGCTATTTATACAAACGAAAACCAACAGCATCCTATATGTCATTACATAAAAATCAGACGTATTATTAGAGTCAAAAGAAGCCTCAAGTGCACATAATGAAGAACCGGGCCCAACAACATCCAGCAAATGTCCAAACACAGTTTAAATACGCAAGGGGTAGTAGATAATTACTTACCGGTGGCATTCGTTTAGAAGGAGCATTGTTGGATGGATTAGACCTTGCTTTCCCTGATCTTAGAAAGCGTCCCTGCACATAATCGATCAATCAGTCAATAACAAAATCTGGTACCCTTAACAAAATCCCACTGAGTTCATATTCTGTGAGATTTCAGATGAAAACAACGAAGTTCAACATAACAGAATTTATGTAAGTCCAGCCTACTATATTAACCAGCCCATTTCCAAGTCTGATTAGGAACAAGTTAAGCAGGCAGGTTGAGGTCATTGTTTCAGCCCATTCCCTTGCCAAATAATTAAAAGACCTTAAAGCTTCTAATGGTTCAACTTTTTCAGCATATGTTGGATTAAAGTGAGTAGATGCAGTAGATGTTGCTTGTAAATTCAACAATGCAAATTAGGCCTGTTCACATATGGGCCGCAACCGACCGGGCCCGAACAGTTTTGGGGCAGCCTGGGTTGGCTGTCTGCCCGTTTTCCCCCAGAACCGTGCCCCTCGGTTCAGCCCATGGTTTTGGGGGCCCAAATGGCCGAACCGTGGGGTATGTAGTAATTTCGCTTCTTTTTTTTTTCAGTATGTGAGGGTGAGATGACGTCCCCCCAAATTACGTTTTTTTCCCGGACTCCCCCCTCCTCCACTTCTGTCACTGACCCTAGTCGCCGCACCCCCTTGTGAAAACCCTAGCCACCGCACCACCCCCGCCGACGCCGATGCCATCTCCCTCTCTCTCTTGTACTCTCTCTCTCTCTCACGCCCCCTCTCTCTAATTGATTTCCTCCCCTCTCCCCATGGTCACCGTCGTCTCTATCTCTTTTGGTTGTGGATGGTTGCGATTTTTTTGTTGTTGGTAATTGATTGTGGATGGTTGCTCTGAGTTTTTGGTGGCTGTTGATTTGCGATTTGAGTTCTGTTTGTTCTTCAATTTTGGTGCTGATTTTTTGTTCTTCATTTTCATTTTCGTTATGATTTTTTTCCCCTCCTAATTCCTTGCTCACACCGACCGAAGCCGACTGCCGTTGGTCCGGCCGGTCTAGAGATACCTCGGCACGGTTTTTGGTCATTGTTTTTCAGCAACCGAACGGTTCAGTTTACAGTAGGGGCTGAAAACCGACCCCCTCGGTCGGTTTTCACCCCTAATGCAAATGCACCTACTTCTAAGCAGCAGTCATTGCCTAGTCCATTAAGTACAAAAGGTATCCTGTCCATGCGGTATTGTGCACTAAATCCTCAAGGAGTAGAAAGTTCCCAAATTCGTAAGAAAATCTAGCAGTACTTTCTGGGACATCAAAGTATCATGAACAACATCCTCAATTTCTAGAAAGTCGAAAACGGACAACCTTACAAAATGACGAAAGAAGATAATGCTTTCTGGGACAGCAGATACAGTGGCTTACCAGTGACTTCCCAATATCTGTCCTATGTAAAAATTAACCCCGAAATTTTGGCAAATATCGGAGTAATAAAGTGAGAATCAGTAAAGTGAAAGAACAAAGGTGAATTTACAATATAATTGGATCCAGCAAAGATAAACAAAAATTTATCAAATCTGTAACAAGAAACATACTCCAGCAAACAACCATCCTTCCTACTACTCTCTGTGAAAAAAAGTACATGAAACAGAAACAGAGCAAAGGACTAACTGAAAGAGAAACAGAAACTCCCACAGTACAAAGGCCTTCTTAACAGTGATTTATCAAACATAAATTTATCAAATCTGAAACAGAAACAGAACAAAGGCCTTTACAGTATAATTGGACCCGGCAAAGATTGTGGCCTAATTTATCAAACGACTTTTCTGCTCATAATCTAAACACATTTGTGAACACAACGGAAAAAATAAGCGCACAATCTAAAAGAAAGGGAGTGTCCCACCAAAAACTTGACACAAGCAGTTCAATTATACTCATGCAGAATTCAAGAGAAGAAGAAACCCTAGGTTGAGAACAACCCGAAAAAAATGAAGCACATTGCTATTCAATTAAAGAGGTTTTCATTCTAGGACAGTAAAGAGAACTTATGTGGAACTCTCCTCTCTCTCTTTAAGCCTTCGTATCACTTCAAGTCACAGAATTGGAAAACGCTCTTGCATCTCGCCCAAAATTCAATAGCATCTCAACTAATGCTGAATCTGGTAATACATAACCGTAGTTTTTTTTTTACAAGCAAATTTTATTAGAAAATGTGACAACAGTACAAGAGACTATACCAAAATCACATAAGCCATACAAGCAAAAAAATTAAGGAAGTCCTAAAAATCTAAAAAAGGGCATCTCAACACCGCACTAGCCCAAAAAAAAGGGATTGCACCAAAATTCCCTGCAACCTTTCCAACGACGTAGCTGAATCATCAAAATATCTATTGTTACGCTCTCTACATAAGCACCACCAAATACATGAGGGAATCATCTTCCAAATGGCCTTAGCCAAAAGGTTCGCAAACTTCCGCTTCCAACTCAACAGCACATCCACCACCTTCCTAGCATAACCCACTGAAGATTCAAATTACTGAACACATGCGTCCATCCCTCTAGCCACCAGACAATGAAGTAACACGTAATCAACCGATTCCCCATCACATCTACACAAAAAACCCCAATCAACCACACACACTCCGTCTCCTCAAGTTATTAGTAGTCAATATTTTCCCATGAGTAGCCTCCTACACAAAGAACGAGACTCATTGAGACTTTCGTCCTCCCCACCCCGCGCCACGGAAAAGGCGAACCATACTCACCCGCAAGGAGACTATACATCGACTTAACCGAGAGGACACCATCCTTAGAACCCAACCACTTCACCTTATCTTCCTCCCCATTTCTTATCACCTTCCCACACAATAGAGAGAAAAAAGGCGAAAATTCATCCAACTCCCAATCATTTTGCTGATCTAGAGAAAAGAATATTCCATATTGAATTATCAGAACCTTCCTCCAAACAATATGCCACCAAAGCCTCCTTACACTGAGACAACAAAAACACTAAGGGGAAAGCAAATCTGAAAGGTTTATCACCACACCAACAGTCATGCCAGAATCTGACTCTAAAATCACATCCCGCCACAAACCAAATATGCTCGCTAAAAACATCCCAACCTTTACTAAAGTACCTCCATAAGCTTACACCACAGAAACCAGGAGCCAATAAAGTATTCCATCCACCCATCGTATTTCATATTTTGCTGCTATAATTATCCTCCATAATCTCTCTCACATTAGCAAAATGCTATAACCACTTACCCAATAATATCCTTTATTGAATAAGGTAAGTCTCCTAAGACCCAACCCCCCATACTGAATAGGAGAACAGACCTTAGCCCAATTAAAAAGATGAAATTTGTGGTCACTTTCATCACTATCCCAAAGAAAATCCCTTTGAAGTTTCTCCAATCTATTTACCGCCACAACCGAAATTGGGAAAAGGGATGGAAAATAAGTTTTTTGATAAGGAAAGAATTATTAAATAAACCAATGGAACAATACAAAGAGTTGTACTGAAACCTAAGCCAAACAAGTTACAAAACTAATGAAGTCAGAAAAATCACAGAAACGAAAATCCAACACAGCTTTGGCCCAAGAAAAAAAGAGAACTTATCAGATTGCCCCTCAACCCCTCGATAAACGAAAAAGTGTTCTTAAAGCATCTTTCGTTCCTCTCCCTCCAGAGAGTCCACCAAATGCACAAGGGGATAAATTTTTACACACAATCAGAGCATGAGGATCGTCAAACTTCCTCTTCCAGCAAAACAACAAATCAATCACCCTCGGAGGCTAACCCAAGAATAAGTTGGAAAATAAGTTAGAAGTCTAGTGAGCGTGGATTTGATTAGTGTAATCCTTCCTCCTTTGGAAAGATACAGACGTTTCCACCACCCCAACCTTCCCTCCATCCATTAAATAATTTCATTCCAAATATACACTTTTATATCTAGCATCGAAAGGAAGCCCAAGATATTTCATAGGCAAAGAAGACACTACGCAACCTAAAATATTAGTCAACTCCTAAACATTGCCAACACAACCACCGGGAATTACCTCCGATTTAGAAAGGTTAATCTTTAATCCCAAGCATGTGCTTTACATTTGCTCACGTTTTGGATGGAGATACAAGTCACATGATGTTTTCTCCGTTCTCTCTCTTCCCTCTTTTCCCTTTTTTTGCTTCGGCTGTTAGTTTCCCGGTTAGATTTTTCCGATTAAGTGTTCTATAGCCATAGTTGTTTGCTCGGAGGTCTCGATGTCCTTCTCCCGCAGATTCTGTGTTGAAGCTAAGGTCTTTCAGGTGATAGTCTTAGGCAATGGAGATGTGAAACTCTCGGAGTGGAGTCGGAAGGCTATGAGTTCTATCTTCATCGGGAAGTATGGGGCTGTTTGGTTGGTTAACATGGTTACTAGATTGCTGGAGGATGTGAATAGGGAGTTTGTAGTGAAATTTAATGAAGCTTCTAGGGCCTTTATGGCACAGAGGTGTTGCAACAAGGCAGGCAGATATCTTGCCTTAGCAGAGTTTGGTGGAGGGCAACGTCGAGGGGTGGTTATGGTACCGGAAGGTACGGGGGCGTCAGGGTGGTTGGAACTCGCCTCTATGTTTCAGGGTGTGGTTGCCTACCTTGGTCAGCTTAAAAATGGCGGTGGTGGCTCTGTTGGCTCTCTTGTTCGCAAGGAGTTTTCTTTCTTTGAAGCTGCTACGGGCGGGTTGAAGGGGGAGAGCTTTGGGAGTAGCTTGTTAGCTGGGACAGGCGTAGAGGGGTCTGGGGGTGGCGTGGAGCAGAAGGCAGTGCAGCATGCCTCTGCGCATGAGTCTTTGGTGGGCAATGACTCACTTTCCAAGGAGCTTGCACTCAATGCTCAGTCGGCTGGTGGCAGGGTGATTGACTAAAGTCTTTTTGGAGAACGAAATTGCAGGGGCTACGTGCAGAGATTGACATCCTTTTAAACTTTTTAGGGTGTGAGGGTGGGTCGGGCTATGCTCTGCTTGGTCCTAATGTCAAGTTGGTGTGGCAGAGAAAGGGAAAAAGCCCATTGCAGGGGATGCTGCAAGCGGATGGGCCGGACCCAATGCTCTCAAGCCCAAGCGACTTGGCTCTAGCCTAGGAGGCTCTTATGGAGGCACTACATGGGCCGGATCCACTTGGGTCAGGGTCGGGTACCCTTCAAGACCCGGAGCAAACGCGTGATATTGGTGTCGATCAGCATGGAGGAACCGCCGATGGTGCTGACCAACCTCCAGCGACGGTAGGAGGGTCACCGGCGACTGCGGGGGCGAGGGGTAGTATCTCGAAGGCCTTTCTGGCGCCGGAGTTGGGGCCGATCTCAGCTTCCGTGCTTCCCGATATGCTTGTCTCTTCCCAGGGGGTGCTTTCGATCTAGTTGTCGATGGCACAGATCAGGTCGCCGGCTCTTCCATAGTGGTTTTTGAAGAGGTTCAGGGGGCGGGTATGGCAGAGAGGCTAGGTGAGGGAATCGGCTGGGAGTTGTCTGTCTCGAGGCCCCGAGTCTCTCAGTCCATGTTCTGTGTCGGAGGAGGGGGTTGGGAGGGATCGGTTGGGTCATTTGGTAGATGGGACTGCTGGTTGTCGTCTTTCAGGGCAGATGTGGGCGTGGACTCTTCGGGTCCATCTCCCGAAGGGTGTGAGACCCGTGTTGTGGAGACCGAGGCTGATCCTCTCATTTGCGTAGAAAGCAGTCTTGATGAGTTTGTGGCTGCACCTTACAAAGCTCCGTTGGATTCTTTGAAAGGGAAGGAGCAGACGGAATCTCCAGCGTGGGTCTTGGATATGGTTTCCTCTGTGGGTCAGCTGGTTGGGGTGTCGTGTGGTGGCCAAGAGGATAAGCTGAGGGATCTCTTTGCTGTGTTCGAACGTGATCGGATGCCGCTTAGTTCGAAAAATTCTAGGAAATCAGGTGGGAGGATGCTCAGGGAGTTGAAGGGATTGCAGTCTTCGGTTATCTATGAAGGGTCTTCTTCATGCTCTAGGAAGACTAAAAGCTATGGGCTAGACTGCTAGGGGAATCTTTTGGGAGAGTCTTGTTGGTTGGGCGTTCTGGGAGTTCTTGGGAGAGTCCTATTGGCTAGTGGGTTGAGGGTGGGAGTTTGTGTTAGGGTGGGTGGGAGTTTGTGTTAGGGTTCTTCAGTATTTTCTCTTATACTGTTGGCTCCGTTGTTGTCTGTTCCTTGTTTTTTTCTTAATATAATTGGCTTACTTATTAAAAAAAATCTTTAATCCCAAAACAACCTCAAAACATAAAAGTAAACACCGAAGACTCCAAATTGCTCCACATCAGCCCCACAAAAAACAAAGTATCATCAGCAAATAATAAGTGCGAAATACAAACTCCCTCAACAGTACCACCACCTTAAACCCCACAATGTTACCACTCAAAACCAATTCCTGCATCATTCAACTAAAAGCTTCCATAACAATAACAAACAAGAGGGGTGATAAAGGGCCACCTTGACGAAACCCCTGAGAGCTACCAGAAAACCCTTCCAGAGAACCATTCACAATTACCGAGTTCTTAACCGTTGAGATGCATAACTCAATCCACTTGCACCATTTCTCACCGAACCCACACCTTCTGAGAAGATACAACAAAAAATTCTAATTAAACGGTAATATGCCTTATGTATATCCAACTTGCATAACATACCCAGCTCACTTGTCCTCATCCTGTAGTCAATACATTCATTGGCAATTAGCACTGAATTCAAGATTTGCCTACCCCTCACAAAGGCATATTGGGTTGAGGAAATAACCTATTATCTAATACCTTTGCTAAAATCTTATAAACACCCCCCACAAGGCTAATAGGGCAGAAATCATTTTGCTCAACCGCTCCCGACTTCTTATGGATAAGAACAATAAATGTACCAATCAAACTCCTGACGAAATTCCCTTCCCGAGCAAACTCATTGAGCACCGATATGACATCTCGCTTCACCACATCCCAATAGGATTGAAAGAACACTAAGGAAAAACCATCTGGACCCGTAGCCTTATCCCCATTAAGACTATGAACCACACATATCACCTCCTCATCAAAGGGCCTTTCAATGCACTCCACCTCTTCCCTAGAAATATTATCAAACACTAACCCATCCAAAGGTCTCCATGCGAACGGTTCCTTATATAATGAGGTATAGAAGTTAACAATCTTTTCCAAAATACCCGCAAGATCCTCCACCACCAAACTTGAAATAGTGCTAACTCTCCTATTAGAGTTGGCGACTCGGTAGAAAAACTCAGTGCATCAATCACAATCCTTGAGCCAAAGAGCCCTATACTTTTGTGTCGAACTCACTTCCTCCATCTCAATCAAGTGATTAAACTCCCTCGTAATTATCAACATTCTCTCTTTTCCCTCATCATTAAGATTTCCCCCCTCATCCAAACCATCAAGAGAAGAAATTTCATGCAACAAAGACGACTTTCTAAGATTTAAATACCCAAAGACTTCCCGAATCCAAACTTTGAGATCTTGCTTCAAATCCTTTAATTTCATATTAAGCACATAGCTTGGAGACCCCAAAAAATCATAACTCCGCCACCACACCCTAACCCTCTCCACAAACCCATCCACTTTGAGCCGCATATTTCAAAACAAAAAGGCTTCTTAACACCCCTAAATCTGCCACTCTTCAATAACCATCTAGGTGGTTGGACTACGAGGACCGTTCGCAACTCTTATGGAGTGAGTTTATGGAAACATATTAGTAAGGGTTGGGATTCTTTTAATGAGCATGTTCGTTATGGTGTAGATTCTGGTCAAAATGTTAGATTTTGGCTTGATCGATGGTGTGGTGATAAACCTCTCTGTTGTTCTTTTACCACAGTTTTCTCATTATATCAGTTTCCTCAAGCTAGGGTGGTTGATTGTATGGAGGGGCTACCATTTTGGAGTGGAGTGTTCCGTTCACGATATGTGCAAATGATTGGGAATTGGAGGAGTTTACGTCTTTAAAAAATCTCTCCACTCTTTATGCTACTATAGTTAGAAGAGGGGTTTATGATAAGATGCTTTGGTTGGGGTCTAAAGATGGTAGCTCCTAAGGCAAGTCTTTCTATGCCTCCCTTTCTGGTGTAAGTTTTGACTTGTTTCCGTGGCGTGGGGTGTGGAGGTCTAAAGTCCCTACGAAGTGCCTTTTTTGTGTGGGAGGCGATGCATGGTCGGATTTTGACTATTGATAACTTAAGAAGAAGAGGAATTTGTGTGATTGATTGGTGCTAGGGAGCTGGGGAATCTGTTGATCATTTTCTTTTGCATTGTCCAGTGGCGAGGGGATTGTGGCAATTTGTTTTCCGTACCTTTAACCTAACGTGGGTTATGCCACGAAGGGTGGGGGAAGTGTTGGTGTGTTGGAGAAGAAAATTGGCGGATCCATTGGCTAAAATGGTGTGAAGAATGACTCCGTTATGTATTTGGTAGTGCTTGTGGAGGGAACGCAATCGTAGATGCTTTGAAGATTCTGCTATGTCTTCAAATCAGTTGAAGGACAATTTTCTACTTTCCATTTATCTTTGGGCTAATGCTATGATGGGGAGTCCTTTCTTAGATTTTCAAAATTTCATTAGCTATTTCACTTGTATGCTTTGAGTGAGATTAGTACAACCTTTGTACTCTTTTTGTTTTCTTTCTAAGAAAATGATTTATTCATAAAAAAAATCTGCCTCTCCAACAAACTAATGAAATGATCAGAATACATTCGCTGCAACCGTTTCTGAATAAGATCCGGATACAAAGACTCCCAACAAGAGCTAACAAGGAAACGATCTATCCTTGACCAAGATTAAGAAGTCCTTCCATTAGACCACGTGTATAACCGACCAATCAATGGAATATCCAACAAACCAAGCTTAGAAATAAAATCAGAGAATTCCATCATAGCACTCCTATTACCCCCTAAGCCTGACAGTTCACCAGGAAAACGAGTGACATTAAAATCTCCACCAAAACACCAAGGAAGATTCCACCAAGTAAAAACTTTGTTTTTATTAGTATGCAATATTATTAACAAAAAGAAAAAGAACAGTACAAAGGTTGTACTGAAAAATACAACAGAACAGAAATTACAGCATACAAACAAAAAAGCTCTAGTCCTCCTAGAAATCAAGAAAAGGGCCGCCCAACATCACATCAGACATAAAAAAAGATCATTCATCAAACCACCCATCAGGCTAGCCATAGATAAAGAAGAGTCCTCAAAACACCGTCGATTCCGCCCCTTCCAAAGACACCACCAGATGCAATAAGGAACCATCATCCAAATGAACTTAGCTCTAGGATCCTTAAACTGCCGCCCCAAACAAAGCAAGACATCCCCAACCCCCTCCGTCATAACCCAATGAAGATCAACCATAGAAAAGACATGGTTCCACATACCTCTTGCCACCGAACAATGTAATAAGACATGGTTAATCGATTCCTCATCCCCCTTACATAAATAGCACCAATCAACCACATAAATCCCTTTACGCCTTAGATTATCACTAGTCAAAATCCGACCATGCAAAGCCTCCCAAACAAAGGACACCCTAGTAGGGACTTTAGATCTCCAAACCCGACGCCAAGGGAACGATACTAATCTTCCACCGACAAGCAAAAAATAGAGCGACTTAACAGAAAAAATATCATCCTTGCTGTCCACCCAACACAACTTATCCTCATCCCCTCTGTGAAGTTCCAACTCATAAAGAATGGAGAAGAAGGATGAAAAACTCTTCCAACTCCCAATCATTCGCACATCTTATGAATGGAACATTCCAAACAACAAAGCCAACATCCTCCTCTAGACCGTCCACCACCAACCCATCGAGATATACAGATAAGGAAAAAACTGTTGGGAAATAACAACGCAAAGCACGATCCCCGCACCACGCATCATGCCAAAACCTCGTCCTTTGACCATTTCCCACCACCACCAGAGAATGCCCTCGGAAAGACTCCCAACCCTTATGATATGCTTCCAAAGACTGACCCCGTAAGATCCAACAATAGGTAAAGTGTTCCACTCTCCCACAACGGTGCCATATTTCTCCTTAATAAGACTCCTCCACATACAATTACTATCAGAAGCATGCAACGGAAACTACGAAACTGATATTCCTCAGCCCCACAGAAAATCAACGTATCTTCAGCAAACAACAAATGGGAAACAGAAACTCCTTCCCTATTCACCCCAGAGGCTCTGAAGCCCTTAAAGACACCAAGTGAATCCAACCGAGACAATAACTGAAAACTTAACCGAGGAGATACAAAAATAGATCCACCGGCACCACTTTGCTCCAAACCCACATCTCCTTAGAAGGTACATCAAAAAATCTCAATTCACATGGTCGTAAGCTTTGTGGATGTCCAGCTTACATAGCGTGCCCGGCTCACCTAAGCTCAAACAAGAGTCAATACACTCATTCGCGATCAACACTAAATCCAGAATTTGCCGACCATGAACAAAAGCGTTCTGAGAATGGGAGATAATCTTGTTCAGCACACACTTCAACCTGTCAGCCAAAACCTTGGCAAGAATCTTATAAATACCCCGCACAAGGCTTATAGGCTTATACCAACTTTCATAAACTATCTTCACTTTTAACACTCAAACACTACCCTAGAATCCCATAAAATTAAAATGCCCCCAAAAGCTCTATCGCCCTCCAAACTATACCATTGCGGATGAGGCCCATCACATAATCGCCACCTTAGTCTCCTAAAGACATACCAAATCTAGCTTACACCCTCTTAATAAATTCCCCACTCCCTTACATTTCTCCCTATCATTAAGTCCTCTAACGTTTCAACTTATAATTATAGGCTTCATTAAAAATTGACTAGGAACCTCCCCATATTTCTGCTCTTCCTGGGAACTAAAACATTCACATCATAATTGACAAACGACTCCAATGTCTTTAATTTCCTTAACAGTTGACCACCCAACCTACTCGGCGACTTGCTACAGAGCTGCATCCTATCACTTCACAGAGCTACAAAAAGGCATCAACTCTGTTTCATACCCATCACAAGACACCCCTACCATATGCCTAAAGGAGGATACAATTTTCAACACCCAACTAGATGGTTCAAACAAAACCTATCTATCTTCTTTCCCGCTTTCAGGATAATAAATCCTCAAAGGCTCCATATTCAACTCATAAACCATGACTAACCAACTCCCCTCCCTCCAACATACCCTCTGCCAAGGTACCATCCACAGTCTTATCCCTCACAACAAGACTCAAGGATTCTATCCTTAATTTCTTCTGACACTCCAACTCTGAAATTTCCATGTTATGGCCCGACTTTAACTCCCCAGAAGAATCCGGCAAATCTTCCCCAAGATTGCTAGACCAAGGTGTCGACATCCCGCCACTATAACTGGTTCGGAACCAATTCCATGCAGACCGGGAGTTATCGATCCTCATAGACGGCACTAGTTGCGATCGCAACATGATCTGTCAGTGGTGAGAGAACGTCGCAACAGGTCATTGAATAACACTATCGGAACCACAATGAAGAACAGATGCCTCCAGCTAAAGTACAGGACCAGCATTTGCCACCCCCAAATTCTCAGAGTTTTAAGTTTTATAGAGGTCTTTATTTATTTATTTACATATTTTCTTTTTTTGTATCTTAGGATTTAACAACTTATAGATTCAACTCATAATTTTAAGAGATGAGGACCAGCTATGGTTTCGAGATTGCCCATGTCATGCAGGTTTTTTATGATATAAGAACTGATCATGAACGGGGACAAGTACAAGGAGTATTGCTGCACTGGTGGTGAAGGGTAGCCATCAAGACCAAAATTTTTACAGAACTATTTACACTGATTGGAAGCACACACAACACGTAGATATCCACTACTTTTCAGAGTGGGAAATAGTTTTACTTTGGAAATAAAAAGTAGCTAATTAAGCCTATCATTACCCATTTAATCTGTCACAGCACATGCAAATGTACAAGAATGTTTGAGATAGTCAACACCCTACAACCAATAGCATTTTACCAACCAAAGCAAGTGCTACCAAATATTTACCCAAATAAATAAAACTTAGGAGACATTTGATTTTTCTTTTGGTAACTGGTAAGTAAACATTTAACATTTGAATATTTTGCTTTGACGAATTTACAATTTTCTGTAAAATGCTACGATCAGGGGAGATAAATATGACAGAAAGATTGTGACTTATCACTTCTAATAACCTATCCTATGATAATATTAATAGCACAGTCCATGCACGCTCCCCAAAAGGAGTATCAATACAAAAAACGCCTGAATAAACACTGTGATTTGGCTCCTACACTTGAAGCCAAAGAGTCTAGAGAATCTATGAGCAATAGATGGGTAGTCTCTTAGCTTCCATAATTCAACTCATAGTTTAATGGGACGATGGAAATCCAAATTCTGTAAACTTTGACCCATTTACTTTACCATCACAGCACCAACACTAATAGATTTCCTTATTGCACAAATAAGCATACATAGTCAGTTATTCAAACCTGTCCAACATCAATAGAAAATCCAAATTGTTGGATCCTCCCATTAGATATGATGCAGAATAATCTGCCACTTGCCAGGAACATGAAATGTGAAAGAAAAATTTCTCGTATTCTTATTCTTGTCTCTTCATTCTTATTTTTCCTTTAATTATCTGCACTATTGTACTCTTTTTAATCAGCTCTCTTATCTCTGTCAAGTACGAACAATATATAATGCAACAGGAAGCAAAATAAGTAATTCCACTAATTTTCACCTCACCCCACCACTTCAAGGAAGAGGAAAACCTATCAAACTTCCCAGAACCAAAGGCTATGTAGTTACTAGATATGCATTAAGAAGGCAAATTATACAACTGGAAAGATTACCTTAAAGTATTAGGCAGAGATTAAATAGAGAGAGAGGAACACCACTGGAGTCCAAGAAATCCCTAAAAATTTTTCCTGTAATTCCTCTAACAGCAAACAAATGGAAAAAGAAATATACAATTCAATGCCTTGGGTTTCAGCAATGGCTTCCACCAGGATTAATGGGATTTTCTCATTATGAAACAAGCATTCTTCAAGTTTTTACTTAAGCATTTTCTTACCAATCAAGTAGTCCAATAGCAATATTCACCTTATATGTCAAAGGAAGATCAAACAGATCAACAGGGTCGTAAATCTACCAACTGATTGTTTTCTTCTTATTATTTCTATTCCAATAACAGAACACAAGAGTGTGAAAAGTAAAGGTTTGATACTGCCATGTCTCAAAGGTATGAGATAAGCAAGGTGAATTTCCACCGAAAAACAGGTATATGCTCTCTTCAGCCTTGCTAAAGAAGAGTTCACTCAAAATTTAAAGCAATGACCATATCCACAAGGAAACTAAACAAAAATAGAGCAATGTCCATATTTTGGGGTCTCAGACTTGCTAAAGAAGAGTTCGCTCAACATGTAGTTTCTAGGACTTGCCAAAGAATACTCCATACAAACCAATGTCCAAATCCAAAAGATAAGCTGCAAAGATAAAGTGCTATGGTTGAAAATTTACACCAATAGTTTGTCATAAATCTTAATGCTACGGTAACTAAAGCCGACCCTAGAATCCTAAAGCCAATACAAACAGGAAATAGTGAAAGCCCTAGAACCCTAAAGCCAATATAAAATTCTAGATTGTTCACACTGAACCTAATTTTATCTTTGGCAAATGAGAATTTCCAAAAATCCTTCACATTTCTAAAATTTTAATTGCCAAAAATAAAAATCTAATGAATGACAATCAAATAAAATAGCAAATGTTGACAGAAATTGGAGATCAGCGTGAATGGCGACCCGAAACTGAGGTGTGGATAACTACAGAAGTTGCGCAAGGAAATGCTTAGGGGAAGGGTCATCAGAGCATACCTGATCGCGAGCTCGGCGGCGTGTGACTGGAGCTGTGGTGAAACCAGCCGATGTATTCCGGGTTGCAATTGAGGTGTGCTTCGGTTTCTGCGGTGATGAAACTGTCCCTCGTTGGCTTCTATTTGAAGGGGAAGTTGAGCGCGATGGCCTTTTTCTGTGTTTCTTATCCCCTAACTGTAGACGATGGTGGTGCGCGGTCAGCTCAGCCATTGATGAGAACTGGGGAGCGTATGGACGAGCAAAGGGGAGTGCGGAGACTGTGTGAAATTCACAACAATAACCCCCTTAACCCAGCGTATTTCCTCTTCTGTGTGGGGCAAAATCAGAAATTATAAAGGTCAGAAGGGTATGACAGCCGCAGCATGTCGTTTTTTGAAGAGAGAACACGCGTGATGTCAGATTGGTTTGGGCTAGTTACTAAAACGCCCCTCTAACAGCTATCATTTAAATTGTGTAATCCAATACCCATTTTTGTCATTCAGCAGGGCATGGTTTGATTACACGCGCAGGTTGAGCCCACATGTTTCGACGACTGATATAATATCAATGAGCCAACATCTACAAGTAAGATTTGGCACTTGTATGTACTAACACCCCAATCACAACTTAAGGCTTCGTGGTAAACATGAATGCTCAGAAACAGGAAAATGTTGCGAAAGTTAGGAAATATTTTGTTGCCAAATGTCATCTTACATGCAAAATTCAGAAACTCATTGGCCCTTTGCACATATTCTCTTGTCCCTTTATTCTAGCCTATCTAACTCTTCTCCATTAGTTAGATAACAACTTTATCAAATGCAAAAATAAAAAACTAAAAATAACTATATTATAATATTTATTAAAGCACTAGTAGATACAAGTACCATATTTTATCCAAAATACAAAAGAGGCAAAAGAGAAAGACGTCATTACTCACTAGTCTCTAAATTACAGAAAAAGCCTTCTCATGGAAACTTCAAAGTAAATATACACTTTTAGGTGCAAGTAAAACACTTTATAGTGTAGCTGAAAGTGATTCAATCAGCATCTTATGACGAGGAAGACCCTGTGCCATTATAGAAAATTAAATATAATCACGCCAATTTGTGATGCCATAATGTTGGTTCAATGCAACCCTAGTAATTCTCCTATTCCTGCAGTGTACCATCACCATCGCTAATATGTCACGCATCCAGTAATACCCGACAGGAACTCATGGGTATCGGATCATCTGTAGTCAAGGGTAACTCTTATTCAAGAGGGCTATGATTGTGTATTTTATACTAGCACATGAACTAGACCTGGAACAGAACAAACATACTTGAATAAGCAAAAATTAATAATACTTGGATGATACAAACACGGATCTATGATGATAGATCATGCTCTTTGATACCTACAACCAGGATCTGAAACATGTGTGTGTGGATCTGAAGGAGGCAGAACATTTGGGCTGTTTTGATTCAATGATATTTTCCGCTGCGATCTCGAGTTCCAATATCTTGAAGGGCGAATTCAAGGGGCAACTTTTGAATGTAGTTGCACGGGATGCAAACAACATGTATCTCGTTGCATTCGCAATTGTTGAGGTTGAATTGAATGACAGTTGGATTTGGTTTTTAGAGACACTACTTGGTGATCTTGGGGCTGCTCCTCAGGGTGATTGGACCTTCATGTCAAATCGACAAAAGGTCATTCTATATCTTTGTGTTTCACTAGATACAATTTTTTCCGTTAGATACTTCAATTATAGCTTCTGATTTTTTGTCCAGGGTCTTGTTCCAGCATTTGATGTTGTAATATTCCAGGCAGATCATCGATTTTGTGTGTGACACTTTTATGCAAACTTCAGCGATGCAAGTCACCGCGGAGTAGCACTCAAAGATAAACTATAGGGAGTACCACGACGTATACGGAGTTCAAGTTCAACAAGAAAATGGATGAACTGAAGGTGTTGAGCCCTGACGCACACGAGTACCTACTGAAAATTGACCCAAGTGTCTGGTCTCGTTCATGATTTCACACACACAACAAAGTACTATTGTGGTCAACAACCTGTGCGAGTATTTCAACTTGTACGTTTTGCAAGCACTAGACAAGCCAATTATAACCATGGTTGAGATGATACGGAAGAAGCTGATGAGGAATTATTAGCTTAAGAGGGAGGGGATAAGGAATTATACTGGTAGATTGTGCCCACGGGCAGTTGAGAAACTGGAGTCAATAGGTGAGGAGGCAAGTCACTACCTTCCTACGTATGCTGGGGAAGGCTATTTCGAGGTGGAGTGTCATCTGAAGCAGTTTGTGGTAAACATTCAGAGGAAGACATGTTCTTGTCGAAGGGCTCAACCTAGTAGACCTAAGAAACTTCAGAAACGGAGACTAGAGGAGTGTACACCTAGTGGTAGGAGTTTGAGGCAACAAATTGGGATTTTATGCTCTAAGTGTAAAGAGATGAGTCACAATAAAAGGACATGTCCACGCCTAAATAGGAGGAAAGCATCATAGAGGGTTCCAAGTACCATCGTTGCACCGAATGCACCATTTACTAGTGGACCTCCACCATCACATTCTACCCCAAGTAGCAGCACTAGACATGTTAGTGTGATTCCATTTTCAGATTCTATGTTTAAAATATTTTTTGATTTTATGTAATCTGTTTTTACAGACCATTCGGGTACCAAATTTACGTGATGAAACTCCCTCCCAATCGACCCTAAGTACAAGGAGAACACGACAGGTAAGCATTGGTACAGATTTTAATATTTTTTGTCAAACAGTTTGCTATTTTACTGACTTATACATATCTGATTTTACTGGTTAATTTAGACCCAACGGGAACTAAAAATACTTGATGAACCTCCATCGCAATCTACCCCAAGTACCCAAAGCACTAAACACATAAGTATTATAACTTGGTGCATTTTTAGAAAAATAAGCATTTTACCAATTGTTACTTATAGACTTATTGTGGTTACCTTAGACCGTGCAAATACCACAGTTACGTGACGAAACTCCATCGCAGTCTAGCAGTCAGCCACTTAGTGTACCTATATGACAACTAACATATTTTCATATTTTGTAGTCTATTTAAATTAACATCAAGGCATCATCTGTCTGTTGTATAATAATATTGCTAACATTTTTTGCGTAGCTTACAAGAAGCCGACGACTATCACAGCTATTGTCTGGCAATGTCGAAGTTAACGATAATACAACAGTAGTCAAGGTACGTCAGGTATTGTCTAGGTGTATGACCGTCTTGTCTAATAGATTAACTATTAACTAAGTTGCTTTTTCCAGGCATCAAGGAATAAAACGCCTCGAGCTCAAACTCCATACAAGGAGGCTCCATCTACGGAGTCAATTGAGATGCATCCCGCCAGGAAGAATACAAGACCACCATCTACTAGAAGCACTATAGCCGCAACGGGGATTACTTCTCGCATACGGATGCGGAGCTCATGTAGATTGAAATGATTCGGGTCGTAAGCCAGCTCAACAAGCACACATATGGTAATCGACCTCACAACTCCAAAGACAGATATGGTGCTCTGGGGGGGGCCTGGTCAAGGAGGTGTTCATTTTTTAGTTTCGCAACCTCCTCTGGCTTTGGACCATCAGACAAGGATAAAGCTCCAATTACAAAACGTGAGGGAGCTAAAAACAAAGGAAAAGAAAACCTCGTTGATAAATATAGGACCGTATTGAGTACATGATAGACTTTTCTGTGTATTGTGTTGGGTATGTAATGGCCGAAGTTGGTGTAAATGGTAGCTATTTTATTTTGGATGTTGTTGCTTGAATTTGCACTGAGATTTTGTTATGTTGGATATGTGTGCCATTTTTTGATAAATGTATGTTGACACTTGGTTCTTTTATTCAGTGATTAGGATACTTTCAATCCATGAAACTTATTGTCTATATCAAATCAAACAATCAAATTTCGCAATGCATTATCATATTGTTAATTAGGTACCCATTATTGTTGATAGTTAAGAGATTGGTAGATAGTTAATCAGGTACCCATTACAGAAGCTGATGGAACATTTACAATAATATATGTACATATCAGTCATAAGACTCGCAGGACTACAAATCCAGTTAGCTACTGACCAACAAAATGTACAAACAAGACCCACTAGTAGCATCGATTTTATGTCGAATTTAGACATTCAAATAAACACCTCATGCGGCTAACATGAGCTTCGAATGAGTACACAACCCGGTAATGAATATGTGAGCAACCAAAATTCCAAAAATAAGAAACAAACAAAATTTCTAAAACAGCCCTATAACCACTGATCTTATCATTTGAAACCCTTTTCTCAACCTCAATCTCTAGCTGATGTTGCGCGATCATATCATCGATTATGGCTCGATTTTGGACATTCAAATCCTCAATTTCTATGTGATGTTGCTCGGACATATTTATAATCTTTGCTTGATGTTGCTTGGTCATGGCAACAATGAGTTCATTTTGTTGTCTGAGCTCTTTCTCATTTGATTCCCAAGAAGACTGTTCGCCAAGTAACTGCCCATGCATTGCTCGAAGTTGTCGAATAACTCTTCGTCCATACAAACACAAATATTGCTCTTGTTGTCAAAGGGGAAGAAAAAGCAATTTCCAAAACTACGCAACAGAGTGAGCACGATCGATGATGTTTACGTCATTTTAAAATTTTGCTTCAAAATAATAACTATAAAATAATCTCTCTTTTTCTATCAAATCATCTATTTCCATTACAATAAACATAAAAAATCATTTAGATCACCAGTCTTTTCACAAACTCCTATAATCCCAAAATTTTGGTTTCCAATTAGTTGTTGCAAACCCTTTACACGTGCAGATCGAAAAGTAAAGAGATAACTAAATTACAACCTCAAATGTATTGCAACTCGTACAACAGATGTACAATGCAGTTAAACCAAATCTCTTTTCGACGCAAAACTTGGGTTTCAATCTGCAACCCTGATCAAGATGTTCTGCATGGGCTTCTGCTAACCGAGCTTGTACCAAATCCAAGTTTATCTGAAATAATCCAAAAATATGAATAATACTAATAGACTAAAAAGACTAACCATTTAAATTAAATCCTAAGGTCAAGCTACCATCTATTTATTTGTTTCAATTATTAGTAATACCAGTTACAATGCTCCATGTTAGATGACAGGAAATCTTAGAGTGGCAAATACTTTCATTTTCAGGTCAAGAGGTGGGTAGATGGCAGGAAATCCAATAGATGGCCCCTCTTGCCCCCACGAACTAGACTTTGACACAATGGAGGCATGCTCTAGTTTGGTCAATTTCGTGCGCTTTCGACAGCCAGCATCTCGAGTAAATACAACAATTTTACTTCTTGTTTCATGTTTTTGCAACCCAAAAACTGAAAGAGAGGTGGTCTTAGGTAGTAGGTCAAAAATTGGACCAAACTAGCTCCAACTTCAATGGAACCTTGTTCCGTTATTTTCTAAAATACCACAACGCTGATAGCAACTATGTGGTGCAAAATATTCAGCCTTCCAACAGAAACAGACTAAATTAGTTTCATATATGGAAAAGGTAGAGAAATATAATACGATGGGAGAAAAGCAAGACCTCATGGCCTTTTTTGAGTTGAAATTCACAAGATGTGCAATATAAGAGATTGTAATTCTCTAGTAACTCGCCTTGCTTACAAATGGGGCACCAAATCTTCTTGCGCACCTACCATAACATATAACACCCAGCATTCTAATCAGTTTCTCTATAATGGTCTTTTATGTGTGAGTGATAGCGGAAAGGCATTAATATGGCATGCAGAAAAAACATATGCTACATGTTTTGATAGAACATTCACAAACCAAAGCAGTAGATTGACAAAAAGCAAGGGAGAAAAAGCAAGTGACTCAGATATCCTTGAGAGTTCCCGCTACAAGCTGTTCTAAAAATTACAGGTAGTGTGAATGTTCTCAAGGGTGCTTAAGGATTGATAGAATATTCAGACTACCAGTAGGGTTGCAAGGGCATCCACAGTTATTGATCTGCCTGGTACTTCTGGATTCGCAAGCGATAGCAGAGAAACACAGATGAATAATAAGCAATGAGCGGAATGAGTGGAAAAGGCTAGCAACTATGCCCCTAATAAACCAAAATGCTCAATTCACATCACATCAAACCTAATTTCCACTTTCACACAAAAGGCTTTTCTAATACCAAAAAAACATTTATTGAAAACCGAAAACACTCATATGACAAAAGCAAACAATTTAGATATCTCTATGACTCCATTTGATTAAAAAGAAATAACTACTCAAATATGTATAATAGAAAACCCTGATTCCAAAACATATAAGCCACTTGGAGACTACAAGAAACTCAGACCAAGGTGATTTTTTTTATAAGTAAGAAGTATTATTAGCGGAAAAAGAGAAGCAGCAGTACAAAGATTGTACTGACAGGTTACAACATACAAATAAAGAAACTAAGGAAATCCTGAAAATCAAGAAAAGAGCCCCCCAACAAAGCATTAGCCCAAAGAAACAAAGTAAACAACAAACCACCCTACAGACGCTCAACGGACAATGAAGAACCCTCAAAACAACGTCTATTCTTCTCCTTCCAAAGACTCCACCAAATACAAGGAGGAATCATCCTCCAAATAACCTTAACTAAAGGATCCTTAAGCTTTCTCCCCCAACAAATCAAAACGTCCCCCACCCGCTCCGGCATAACCCAATGAAGGTTCAGCAAGTAGAAAACATGCTACCACAGACCTCTCGCCTCTGGACAATGGAGTAAGACATGGGTTTAGAGCAAAGTGGTGCCGGTGAATCTATTTTTGTATCTCCTCAGTTAAGTTTTCTGTTCTTGTGAAAGGTTATCCTGAAGGATTTTTTGGTAGCTCTCGTGGGTTAAGACAGGGTGATCCCTTATCTCCCTTGTTGTTTGTCATTGTTATGGAGGCATTATCTCGTATGATGTCTAGGATGGAATCGGTTGGTGTCCTTGAGGGCTTCAGAGCTTCTGGGGGGAATAGAGAAGGGGTTTGTGTCTTTCATTTATTGTTTGTTGATGATACGTTGATTTTCTGTGGGGCTGAAGATTATCAGTTTTGTAGTCTCCGATGCTTGCTTCTTTGTTTTGAGGCAGTTTCTGGCTTGAAGGTTAATTTATCTAAGTCTGAGGTGATTCCTGTTGGCCAAGTAAGTAATGTGGCGGAGTTGACTTCCATCTTGGGGTGCAGGGTGTCCAATTTGCCTTTTACGTATTTGGGTCATCCCCTGGGAGCTCGTTTTAAGAGTGTGCACATTTGGGATGAGATCATGGAAAGGATGGAAAGACGGTTGGTTGGGTGGAAGGGTGATGTCCGGCTATCCCAAAAAATTCACCTTTTTGGCTAAATTTTTTAAATACAAAAATATTCACAACTGAACGTCCAAAATCTCAAAAAATTCAACACAAACTCGAACATCTTTTCACACAAACTCCAATAATTTTTCAAAAAAAAAAATCTATCAAATCTTCTCTCTCCATACCTTTTCACAAAACTCAAATACTTTTTTATTAAAAAAATTCCATCAAATCATCGCTCTCTACATCTTTTAATAAAATTCCAATAAAAATCAATCTACAATCAAATATCTTTAAAAAATTTCACTAACTTTTTACAAACACCAATAAAACTCCAATCTACCTAAATGTTGTGCAATCAAATTTTCTACAAATTTGAAGCATTTTTTGCAACCGAACATCACCCAAGATACATGATTAAAATGGCCGAGGTAGATCCTTTGAACCTGCCCATTTGAGCATAAAAGGTGAAGCTGCATATCAGAAAGTGGTCAATAGTTTAGATGGTTAATATAGTATGATTGAGGTCAAACCTATGAGTCTAACCTTTTAGATTGAGTGGTGTCCCTATTTGCTACATTAGGGATTCATTAGAAGATTTCCCGAGGTGCTGATGGCCCCAACCAATGGTATCAATGTCAATATTGTCATGGTGGTATGTGCATAAGGCAATCTTAAGAGAGACCAAAACATTAAAGAAAACCTTGTGAGGTACGATCAACAAAAGGATTATATAAGAGGGCTTGTACACTACACGAGGCGATACTAGGAAAAGGACCTATAGGATTGACAAGATGCTTCCGTTCGAAGGGGACCAGTTTATGCAATACATTGCATGAGATGATTTGGGAAACAACCCATCTTTTCAAAAGGGAGTGTGCTGTGTAGTAGGCGTGCAGAAGAAGCAACTCATAAATGGCACAAGACTTCCGTTCAAAAGAGAGCGTAGCAATATGACTATAGACCAATCTACAAGAGGTCGATCTTTGGATATGCACATGTGAGTATAAAAGAGTGAAGTTCTCATATTGGAAAGAGGTCATAAATGTAAGTGATAAATATAACAAAATTGGCCCTAAACCTGTAGCTTAAAGATTTAGGTCCAATGGCATCCTTATATGCTATATCATGAACTCAACAAAAGACTCCCCAAAACGTGATCTCCTTTAAAGGATTCAAAATGGACACTCCATGGAATAAGCACATAAATACGACTTGGGAAAAATAAAACCTTACAATCTTAAAATTATATCCAAAAGAAGTCATGTAGAGTTTACACATACAAGTAGACATACATGTATATGCAAAATATGGCTGTAGCATACAAGATACACACACAAGTAAAATTTATGTTCGCTAAGACAAATTGAAATGTAAAATCCTTGGCTCTCATACCTGTTCATCATTCAGCTGCATATGCTCATAAACAGCATGGGCGAGATATTCATCTTCTTCATCTTCCCATATCTCAAGATGGTTATCAGATTCTACAAGAAACTGACTAAAAATTACTCAAGAGCATGCTTTGACCAATTTAAGCCCAAAGAAGACATACGAACACGACTACAAATATAGAAAGGTTAAAGACCTTTTTGGTCCTAAAAAGGTGCACGAAGTTTCAATTTGAGGCCTTAATGTTAATAAGGCAGTCAAGTACTTCAAATATTCATAGGAGTCCCTATTAACTGGATGTTTGGAAAATCACTTACAAAGCAATTTCAACTGGAATGGCATACAACATTCACATAATCCATATGGCACACACTATGTCAACAAACATGTGGTAAATATCTTAAATTTTTCTCTTAATTAAGTAATTCAAAACCAAATTAACCCTACTTCCTCAACCTACTCATGCATGTGCCTGTTTCCCACCTAAACCCTGGCCAAGTGAACTGCATGTGGCACCAAATCTATGGAAAGGTGCCCCGATCAAATGCTACTGTCCAAGCTCAATACTGAGAAAATTAAAATACCAAAAGTTTAGCATCTATAATCATCAGATGCTTTGACCAATTATTCCCAAAGGAAATATGAACATACACAAACATATATATATATATATATATATTTTTTTTTTGATAAGTAAGCCAATATTATTAAAAAGAAGAAAAACATGGAACAAGCAACAACGGAGTCAACAGTACAAGAGAATATACTGAAGAATCCTAACACAAGCAAACTAGACAACTAAGAAAAACGGGAAACCAACAAGACTCTCCCAAGAAACAAAAGCACCCTCAACCCATTAGCCACCAAGACTCTCCCAAGAACTCCCACCCACCCTCTTCCTAGTAAGCCAATATTTGAGTCAACATACACAAACATATATAAAAGTTACAAATCTGTTTTGGGCCGTGAAATTTGCAAGAATTCCCAACTTGATTCAGCAAACTTTAAATTTAGCAATTCATTTCTTCAAATACTATGTTGCAATTAATCTTTCTATCAAACCAAACGTTCCACAAATCAGCAACAATGAAAATTGCTAGACTTAAAAAGTTTCAATTTACCAATAACAGCAAAAGCACAATACTCTCTCCCCCCCGTCCCCCACAAAAAAAAAATCTCTACATCCTAAACCCATTAAACTCTACTCAGTCTTCCTACCACACCAATGAATAGGTTTACAGCCCAAAAACCATGGCCATGTCCACTGCTTCTGCTAGCTAATCCATACCAACATTGACAATCATTCGAATGACATGTCATGTAGGAAAAAATTACTTTTCCAGCAATTCAATCCTGTTTGGTTGACTGGACAGACTTGCAGCATTGACATGTGTGAAGGACTTGTTGCTCCTTTTTAAATCTGAGAGTGAAGTGCTTCTTATTACTGTGCTGAATACAGTTGCTCCTTTATACATAATTTAATTGTACATGAAGCATCTGTGCTTTCTTTGATTGGTATTCAGAGATATAAATTCCAAAAAAATAATAAAGAGATTCAAAAGGAGCTTGCATCATTTTTTGGAGAAAAGAAACCACGTTTCACCTTTTCTAGTTGGTTCCACCCCAACGTCATCATAAAAAATCCTTTGCATTTCTAACAATATCCCTTCACAATCACCCTGATAAGCATTATGGAGACCGTCATATTCCCACAACTCATCACTGGCAGCGGAAGTGGAGGTTTGAAACTTAAAACAGTCAGTAATTGATGAGTCCTTTATCTTTTTGAGTTCGTCAGTAACTATATCCTGAAAACTAGATTTGATTACATCCTGCAAAAGAGACAAGGCAAATTTTGATTCAGGAGAGGAGTAATTCAGTAAAAAGAAATACAGGGAACCTGGAAACACAATCTGTCAGAAAAGTAGGTAATAGTTACATTTAATAGACACGAGTTTGTCACCACTCTTAACTCTCCCTATCTCGGTATATGTACATGCATACATCTATGTGTGAGCTAGTGATCAATTGGAGGCTAATACACTTGCATCTCCCAAAGCTTAGATCAGTGGCATTTTCTCCCAGTTGTGGTTTAAAGCAGTGAATTAGTAGTTGAACTATGGTAATCGGGTAATAAGTCTTTCCGTTACACCTCTGTCCAGATGGATAGCAGAATCTGACCATGGGACATGCATGTGATCATAAAGTGTTGGAAGTAAAGTCTTGAAAGATGTCCCGCGAAGATCAAAACCATTGCATAAGTCCCCAATCCATTAGCCCCCTCCCCCAAACAAAAAATCTCTTCATTGCTATAGACTGTGAGTAAAAAGTCATCAAACAAGGCCAACTGACAGATACTCCTTAAATACTTAAAAAATGTGTCCAAGACACTCCTACATTTCAACCTACCTTTCCTCTGAATCCAAGAACACTGTCATTTACTCAGAATCTTGATAGCACGTATTCAAAACTTTCCCTCTTCACACTTAATCAAACAGGAGAGCGAGTGAGCACCCACCATTGAATCCAACCTAATTGATACCTTTCCAACCCTAACACTAAGACCCCTCCACCTGCCCCAAAAGACCAAGAAAATGCACCTCTGAAAAGCTATTGGCTCCCAAATCACAAGAATCTTTTCAAAGATGAACCCCGTACTGAGTAACAGAAGGCAAATCACATTAACACTTCTACCACGTATATGATCCTTCAAAAACAACCTATAATACCGGCTCGCCCCAATGCTTTCATAAGTCACTAGATAGCCTCTGTCTCAAAAGAGGATTCAAATAGCTATCTTCATTCCTGTGATTATCTATACTTGCCAACTTATTCAGGTATCTTCCTGTTACTGAATCAATATCTTTTCTATACCACTTCTCTTTCTCTTCATCCACCTAGTTTAAACGGCCTCAAACTAGCTCCTTCATTCGACGATTCTATCAACATAGACACCTTTTTCCATACTTGTTTGAAAAGCCTTTAATATATCTAAGAAGTCAATATTAAAGATTCCCTTTGAACCCCATTCAAAATTTGGAAACATATATTGGGGTTCTCGTCGTAGCTAGTTCGCATTCATACGTGTATTAGTTGTTTAAGTTCAGAGATTGCTCATAGAACTCTTAATTTCAGGAATACGTGACAAAATACGCATCTTACTGCTTATTGCAGATTTGAAGCTGCTTCAATGTCAACAACTAAGGACCAGTGAATGTAATACCTTTCTCAGTCATCCAAGCCACAACTAAAGCAATATTGTTCTACAGTTCCCAAACATGCAACAAATAGACTGGATCAGACCAGAAAGCTTTAACTTTACTCCACCCACAGAAAATTTGTTTTCTCCTGGAACCTAAAACAAACTCAATAGCTTTGGACCTGAATACATGTCGTCTATTGGCCATCTAAAATTAGACAGTGTGTATGACTAATTAGGGTGATTACTCCTAGTTGGGCCCAAAGTGATAATAAGCCTATCATTTAGAACCAAATCCACTAATTTCCCCAGCCGCACAAAATTATAAGCCAAAATGCAGGACAGTTTTTCAAGGCCAGTGCCATCCAAAAAAGCTCGAGGTTATCAATGTAGAATTTTATTATGTTGGTGCCTTTTGGACACAAGTTTACCTTGATGAAAAAAGTGAAGAAAATTTACTAAGAAGTGTCGAAAAGGAGGGGAAAAGAGGATATTTAAGGTATCTGAGACAGGAGAAGGTAGAAATCCCTTTCCTCAATAGTCAGTATGATATGATATTAATTGAACAAGAACGGGGTCAAATTGAAATCATAGCATTTTAAACTTACCAACCTGTCTCATTCCCTTCCAAGTGTCATCGACCTCCCAAGACCACTAAACGATGCCCCAAACCCAACTTCAAAGTTCAAACACTGAACAATGAACTTTACTTATGCACATTTCTTTGGGTGAGTATGACAAATCACAATGCTAACACTTGATCTTGGCCAATAACACTCACACAAGATCCACCAAAGTCTCTCATATGTCATCTTGAATAAATACTGTATCATCATCTCATTAACAAATGAACCTCTCAGACTTCTCAGACACCAAAACTTTATATTCTGTGCAATCTAGCTCTTAATTTCTTATATTTCCCATCAAAGCTACCTCCCCCTTAAGGCATTTTCCTTATCATGGTTAAGTACAGTTGCCCACATATTGTTATGGTTGATGGCACGCCTGAAGAGTTTTCTTGAGATGTGTGTAAGGAAGTAAGCAAATTATGCTCAAGACTTGGCCGACAGCAAGGGTATTCAAAGACATATTATGCTCAAGACTCCGGACATACTTCTAGACCTCTAAAGCAAGTGACCACTCATAAATATAACAGCCTATTTCCCACCCAGAATTAAAATAACCGAAATATACCAAGACATTCCTTACATGTTTACTGGACCATATCAGACAATCACTCAACAGATACTAGAAAAGGGCAAAAGAAGAAGAAATAAACGTCATTGATGGATGACAATATCAAAACCAACAAAGGTGAAACGAAAAAACCAATTAAAAATGAAGGAGCCTGACCTTTTGGTTTTGATTGCGATTGAGAGAATCCGCAGCAGTGTTAGAGGGCAGCCTTAATTTCCAAAGCAAGCGGGTTCTTTCCTCTCGGACCCTTTTGTAACAGTTCTCTCTAAGCTACACTTCCCCATTAAACTTACCCGTTAAAGATAATCAAATAGAGTGAAAACAAACAATAGGATGCCGTAAAATTGCGAACCGCAGACAGAACAAGTTATAGGCGAACCTTGTGTTTCCAGGACTGATAACTATTGAAGTGGCAATGAGTTTTAAGAGAAGGCCTATTTGCCTGTGTTGGTGTCGGCGAGCCACCCTCCTCGTCCATTTCCCTCGCCGTCTCCGACTCCGCCCTCATCTCCTCTCCAAACCTTTTTTTTTTTTTAATTTTTGTGGGAAATGGTCAGTATTGTCTCTATGCTTTCATATCCTTCTTTTTCCCGAGTCTACCGTAATAGAGCCGAGAAGTATGTTAGAAGACCCCATGTCTCGTGCCTGGCGGAGCGTGACATTTCCTTTTTAAAATTTCGTATAACTTCTATCCGAAATATGACATGTTTGTTTGTCCAAAATTTTGGAAGTCCAAAATTTCCAACAAAATAAATATATTTCAAAATTTCTAATTTTTACATGTACACTTCAAACTTTTCACAAACTCCAATACACTTCAACATTCAAAAAATTTCTAAAATTTTAAGAATATTCCCCAAAATTTCGAAAAACAAACATTACATATATATCAAGTACCATTCAAATAGTGCATTGCCTCTTTAAGTGACGCTTTTAACTCTGTGCTCTCGACTACTACGAAGCAAATCCCAAAACAAGGTCTCCACTACATGTCTACAAATAGGGGTGAATAGCGGACTAGTCGGAAGAAGAATTTAACATTCCGACATCCGGTCCGCTAACTAGCGGATGACCAAAATGAAGTCCGCTTCCGCTTCCGCTTCCGACTCTTAGCGGACTAAGCGGATAACGGAATTCCAACAATGCAAAGCCCCAAGACACACAATGGCATAACATATCCTTGTAATTCGACAGATTTTACTAAATTTTACTATTCCAATTTTAGCAATTTCCAGAATTGCCAGCACACTCACAAATTGCCAACTTTTTATTTTTTCAACATTGCATATCATGAATTGAATACACTTCTCACAATTTTCTCTTTCTACACTAAGAATTTTAAGGTCAGCAACCTACTGAATTCTTCACTACTTCAAACCTTTGAGTCCATATTTCCTGCTTCTACCACATACCAAAGTCATTTACTACTTCCAAAACCCATTTGCCACTAACAAGTTCAGCCCATGATTCACCATTTCTCAAAGGCTATTAACTGTAGGACTCATTATGGCCTTGCCTACTTTAGAAATTGCTGCAACAATTGGAAATATGTTTTCTCTTTCCACACTAAGAATTTTAAGGTCAGCAACCTGCTGAATACTTCACTACTTCAAACCTTTGAGCCCATATTTCCTGCTTCCGCCACATACCAAAGTCATTTACTACTTAAAAAACCCATTTGCCACTAACAAATTCAGCCCATGATTCACCATTTCTCAAAGGCTATTAACTGTGGGACTCATTATGGCCTTGCCTACTTCAGAAATTGCTGCAACAATTGGTAATATGTTGCCACTACAATTGGAAATAGGTTGCTAGTGCACTAAAGAGTTAGATCAATTTAATTTCACAAAACACAACTAAAGCAAATATCCAAAGAACACATATGCAAATATCCAAAGAATACATCACAAATATCCAAGCATGGTATCTAACAGATTCACATCAGCATGGTATCGAAGCATGAAAATCATAGGCCTATAAAGAGCAAGTTCAAATAAACCTAGATATGCATATGATCAGACATTTTTATCAATCCCCCATTGAAATCCAACACTATTTAAATCACTAGATAGCCCTGCAATCTTGCCAGGTTCATGCAATATAAATTTATAACAATATGTAAGTCACAAATGAATGCATATAACAGGTTCACAAACGGCTCACAACAGTTAACAATATAACAGGTACACAAAAATCATAGAGAGAGGTAGAGAGATGGAGACAAAGGGAGAGAGATAGAGAGATGGCGTCAGAGAGAGAGAAAGGTAGAGAGATGGAGACGGAGAGAGAGAGAGAGAGAGAGATACAGAGAGATACAAAGATGGAGAGTGGAGACAGAGACGAGAGAGGGACAGAGAGATGGGGAGCGGAGAGTGGAGACAGAGACGAGAGAGACACAGAGACAAGAGAGAGACATATAAAGATAGACAGAGAGAAGCAGCCCCAAAACAATGGAGGTTGACCGTTGCACTCGCCGGAGCTCAGTAGTCAGTGGCAGACACGACGAACAGAGAGAGAGAGAGAGCTGCGGGAGTGGCTGTGAGTCTGTGAGAATAACTGAGGAGTGAGGAGGTCGCAAGAGAAAGGGGAGGCCGAAGGGAATTAGATTTAGGGTTTCTATTCCTCTACATTATATTTTTTTTTCAAAACAAACCAACTAAATGACGTTGTTCAATTTAAAATAGAACGACGACGTTTTAATATTTAGTTAAAAATATAAAAAAACAACCGAAATCAGTTTTCTGCTGAACCGGCGAAAACTTCTACTTCCGGTTCTGGTTCCGGAAAAACTCAAAATCTACCTCCGATTTTGGTTCTTGGAAGGGCCGGACCTCAGCTTCCCGAAATCGGAGCTCCGTTGGAGGCCAAACCGGACTTACACCCCTATCTACAAATAGGCTGCACAACCAGAAATCCGGTCAAAACTTATAAATTGCAAATAAATTGTGCAACTAATAAGTGGTCCGGTCCAAAACTAATAAGTGATAGAAAATTACAGTTTTTTGATGGATTTCCGGTTGTGCCTAAATTGTGCCACTTAAAATTGAAGGTCCGGTCCAAAACGGTCCTGTTGGACAACTTAAGACTGCTTTTTTTCATAAATATTGGTTTGCAACTTTGCATAATATTTCTAACACCTTAGATCTCATATGGCAGAAGGAATGAAAAAATATTTCTAACACCCTATATCTCATATTATGATCAATTATGAAATTAAAATCTTATTAAATTGATTGAAATAAAATTTTCATTAATGAATTTCCAAATACATCAATTGCAAATAAAAATTCCATCAATAAATTTTTAAATACATTGTGATGAATTATAAAATAAAATATTAATTAATTAATTAGTTGACTATATATTCAAAGAAACCATCAACATTAATTAATAGACGTTTTAAAATTATCCTTCAATACGAGAGATAGTCATTCTAAAATTGATTTTGTTTCCATTTGAACTCTTTAAAAGCAAATTTTCATGAATCATATTATCATATAAACGAATATCCCCTAAGAATTGTTGGTGATATGAAGATAATTTTTAGGTGAGATATTGTTTCCATTTGAATTTGAATTTTCCCAACTCTCTCTTTAAATTTGGAAACTATTAATTTGTTAGGAACTTTTCTCTCCCACTACTCGTCTCGGCTCTCTCTCACTCTCTTTAAATGCAAATCAAGAATTTAAATGTAAATTAAGAATTGTTGGGTAGTAGATAGAGAAATTTTAGGTGAAATTTTATTTCCATTTGAATTTGAATTCCCTAATTCTCTCTTCAAATTTAAAAATTATTAATTTATTAGGAACTTTTGTCTTTGGTGATAAATGATGAGGAGATAATTTTAGAAATTGAATTCCTCAACTTTATCTCTCCCTCTTTGTCTCCCCCTCCCTCTCTTTCACGTTTCACCTCTCTCCCCCCTCTTTGTCTCTCTCCCTCTCTCTCACCTCTCTGTCCCTCTCTCCCAACGCCTCTCTCTCTCTCCATCACCTCTCTCTTCTCTCTCTCTCTCTCTCTCTCTCTCTCTCTCGTTTCTCTACCTCCTTCTCTCCCGCACCTCTCCCTCTTTTCTCTAGTTTTAAGTTTGTATCAAAACAATTAAAAAAATAAAAATAAATTTATTATTTATATTAATAAATTTGGCCCGGTCCTGTCCATACCTTTTTCGGACCGGATATATCCAATTTTCCAAATCCGGCCTGGTCCGATTTTGCGTTCCGCTCCAATATGCAGTCCGGTTTTGTTCAGCCCTATCTACAAGGTTGATTACATTGAGTCCTTTAAGGAAAAAAGTATCGTTTTCTCAAAAGATAAATATATAAGAAAATGGAAAATGCGAAAATTTTTCTTTCAGCGAGAGTCTAAATCTTAAATGAATGTAATAATTTGCACCTGAAATTCTTTCCGGGTCTATGCAGTCTTGGTTGATGTTTTCAATAGTTAAAATTTTAAAGTGGTGAAAAAGTGAAGATAGTTTTGGGTTTTGGTGAAAAAGTGAAGAGAGAGAAGATTTAAATAAATAATATAGTGAAAAAACGATTTGATGACAACAAAGATTATTTTGTAGATTTTTTAATTATGGCAAAAGTTTAAAATTTTAACACTCAAACACCACGAGTCTTCTTATTTTTTATGTGCTAATTTCGTCTCACCTCAAGACTTTTGTAGTCATTCATATACCATTTATATAGTTAATGTCTTGAGGATGAAGACATATTACTCAAAAAAATGTTGTATAGAAAGTGTTTGAATAAGGAAGATTACTAAAATTAGGCTTAATTGTTAGATGTATGCCCTCAAAATCAATCATTTTGCATAATTATGAGATAATTATTGTTATTATTTAATCACTTATATATTAGTTTGAGTACATGGAATGATATAAGATGTCATATTTGCAATGACACAATATGTCATAATTATAATGACATTAGATGTCATATTGTTGAGCAACATTTTAGAAAAGTCAGGCCAATGATTAATGAATCGGAGGCGGGGAATATGACTTTTCGGATCCTTGTTGACTTACTTTGTTTTAGACCGAGGTACATGACAGTGTACAAATAGGTCTACACTCATTGTGCCTCTATAAGATAGAATGATGGACTCCTTCATTGAGGTGGTGACCTTAAGCAGACGAGTGGGTGCAATGTAAGAGTACATGCACTAAACCGGATCAAATATGAATACCTTCTGGAAACGATCACTGATGTAGAGAATGATATTTAGCACAATTAGCTTATGTTGTTCTTAGACTTGAGAGAGTTATGCATGTTTGCTTGTTGTGTACTTGTACTTTGACTGAGTCATTTGGTGATGATCTTCGCAGATCAAATATTCCAGATAATGTTGGGCCTTATGCATAGTAAGTGAATTTGTATAATTGCTCAATATGGAATCCACCAGTCTCTTGATGAGGCAGTATATTCATTATCTTTGTATATCTTTGGACTCATATAAAAAGCGATGCGCAGCGAGATTTTGTGAACGATGTTTTCACGAGTTTTACTTATATAATATATTAAGTAATATTTGCGAAAATGATTTTGGAAAGTTTTGGGAGTTCAACTAGGCACAGACTGAGAATTAAGAATTATATGAGCTAGAGATTTAATCGGTGATATTATTCTAGTCCTATTAGCTCATGTGAAATATAGTATGGTGGAAGGATAAATAAGCATATAATTGTTAGTAAGAGGGATTTCACAAAAACAATCTCATTATCTCGGGGTCAATTGTGATATTTTAATGGACATGATCATAATTTGTAGAAACCCATAAATTTGGATTACAGAATATAAGGGAGTTAATGAAAAAGAGTTTTTCATGATGATTCTACGAGCGAGATATGAGATCCCTAAAGATCCCATGCTATAGCACAGTTGAGTTCTGAGCCAGCCATTATAAATAGCTCATAAATCAGTTGAGAGAAAGAAAATTCATTTTCAATGTTTTCATGAAAGAGTTTCTTTCTCTCAAAGCTGTGTGTGTGTATCTGAAGGAGGCAGAACACTTGGGCGGCTCTGATTCAACGATCCTTTCCACTATGATCTCAATTCCAACATTAATTACCCTACACATTCTTGTGGTATGCGACTTTTGCAAATTCGTCCCTAGTGTACTCAATTCAACTGTATCATCCTTGTGGTATTTGTTTGAAGCAAATCAGTCCCTCCGACCAATTTTTGGTGGGCAACTGACAGAATCTAGCCTACTTTGCATTTTGTTGCCAGATCAGCACCAATCACCCGCTGCCAGATGTCATCCTCTACAGTGTAAAAAAAAGCCTGTAAACAAACGTTGCCACGTTGGTTAAAATAAAAGCAATCTCCCCCTAAAAATTTACCCCTTTGCGATAGACTTTTTCAAATTGCTCCAGCCCCTTGGCATTTCTTGGTTTGAATTTTTTCCCTCGTTCGCTGTTATTGTCCCTTCTTCTTGGTTCTTCTTTACCTGCTTCATCAAGATGTGGCTTAGCTGATGGCTCCTACTTCTGCTATAGTTTCTTACACCATATGCTTATATACTAAGTATCACAGTTTCTTGTTTCTCTGTTTCTCCAACCTATCGTCACTTGCGATATTAGTTGTGCAGTCGGGCTTAGATTTTGCAAATGGAGAAAACCTTGGAAGGGATCCAGATTCTAGCTCAGCTCCTTCATTTCGTTCTTTAGGATTGCTACAGTCGATGGTTTACAAAGAGAAGCTGAAGCGATGACACTGTTAATTTCTTTTGATTCAACATAATTCTCTGAGGTTATGCATTTATACATACCGGATGGTTCACCAGGTGTACCAATCAAAATGTTTGTCTCCAAATCTTTAACTTCTGATTCAGAACCACTAATTAAGAGTTCTGAACTTGAAGCAATCCCTTTGGCGTTCCATTTGCAAAGAATTTTGTCTCACTTTAAGGAGGATTTACTATGTGAGCTGGGATCTTTGAGTTATGGTGAGCAGTGATGGAATCGGGTTGACTGTCAGAAAAATGAGCTTATTGCTCACTTTGTCAAGATCGATGGCTACAATTTGCTTTTCCTTCCAATCTTCATCTGTGAGTTGAGAAGAAGTAATTTCCTATTCTCTTTTAATGCAATGACACTGCCCAATTGTTTCCTTGAGGGAGCAATTTGTCCTTAAGAATATCACTGACTTTGTCTGGATAACCTTTCAAATTTTTCCCAGGATATGATCTTCTCCCAAACAACATTTGAACAGATTGATGGGGAGATAGTTTTTATTTAAGGGACTTAGACGATCGCAGGGGTAAATTTTTAGGGGGGGAGATTGTTTTTATTTAAACCAACTTGGCAACGTATGTTGACAGAGCATTCACATTGGCTTTTTTGACGTGGCAGCGGATGACATTTGACATCAGGTGATTGGTGCTGATCTGGCGACAAAATACTACGTAGGCTAGATTGATTGGAGGGACTCATTTGCATCAAACAAATACCACAAGGATGATACAGTTGAATTTAGGGTTGTTCAGTGCCATCGGAAAATTCTAGCGGTACCGACACCGGGTTGCTAGTACGCAACTTCACCGGTGCCGGTGCTGGTTTAAGCTTTTGCAAAGAACCCGGTCTATTCCCGATTTTTGGGTTACCCGACACCGGGTTCTCGAGTACAGGACACAAGATTTTTTTTTAAAAGAAAAGAAAAAAATTAAAACAACGAATTGTTTAGTAAACTGTTAGATGTATGTCCTCAAAACCAATATTTTGCATAATTATGAGATAATTATTATTGTTGATTAATCATTTGTATTGTCACGCCCCGAACGCTAGCTAAACGAGGCTAATGACAGCCGCGAGCATTCCCGGCATGGGACGCTCAAGCGTACTTACTACTATACTTGCAGCGGAAATGACATTGATGCTTCAATGTTAAAAAGAAGCCTTATAATGCTAGCGTATAACGTACATAAGAACATACTTTCCATCGATAACTCAAGGTAGTTAAAACATAGTCTCAAAATATCAACCAGTTTAAAACCTTAACTTACTAAGCCAAATAAAACCCATGACCACCACATCACGGAGGCTCATGCCGGCTTTTACAAAAATTAGCTAGATCTTCTCTAACGTTAGCAAACAAGAGAGACATTTCATCAACCCTTCTCCTAGGGTTCAAGGTCCCCTTCTTAAGATTCCACCCCTGGAACATCATCTGGAATGATACAATTTAAAACTGTGAGTCGAAAGACTCAGTAAGGAATTATAGCTAAAAACATGGGTTTGAAATCGTAAGCATGCACTTGAACTTGAAATCATAGTCATGTAAACATAATGCGATGCATGCCTGATCATGAATCGTGATGCATGTATATGCCTCATGTTGCATATGCACATGCACTTGCTTTTGAAAACATCATTCGTACTTATAAAGCTCTTGCTTTGGAAAATCTTATGGGCTACTTGAGCTCCATTTACCCCTGGCATCAGGGTTGTGCGTTCCCGTTGGAACTGTCCCCTATTTCCCTTGGGGACCTTACATATGGTCGAGCTAGCACACCTTCTCTCATTCGTCCTTCAGTGGCTAGACACGACTCTTGGAGGTTCACACCTTCTTGCAAGCATCCTTCAGTGTGATTGCACATACCTCCCGGACTACCCATCCTTCTTGCAAGCATCCTTCGGTATTGGTGTCCTAGGTGACATCCACCCTTCTCGTAAACGTCCTTCGGTATGGATGCACCTTCTTGACTTGGTACGGTACCGACCGACTTGGGTTCGTTAATTAACTTGTCATAAAACTTGTCATAAAGTAGCATAAAAATGGTACTTTCATTTGCATAAAAATGTCTCATTTCTCATGAGGAAAATAAATGCAAATGATCATGATGCATTCATGTCGTGCTTGGTAGTGTCATGCTTGATATATCATACTTGATATGCTTATTCATAAACATTCTTCATGCAGTGTATCATTCCAGTTTTGTAAAGGTTTTTCACTTACCTTCGCTTGCTTGAGTATTGAACGTCTCGTTACCTACAATGAATCGTACTATTGTTATTCATAGGTTTACTAAACGTATAGAGTAATCAAAACATTACAATCATCCAAGGTATGACTTAAAATCTTTCCATGTCCTAGGCCTTCAATCTAGGATCCACTCAATATCAAAGATAACTACAAATGCATCAAAACACACTCTCTATTCCAGCTCTGAAATCTGCTTATGTAATTACCAGAAATCACAATAATCTTTCTAGCCCTCCAATTTCCAACAACCAAAACCGAATCTCTACATGTCACAACCAACATCCAAGGCTAACTTAACATTTCCTATTAGCAACCATCCTCTTACCTTCCTCCCATTTTTTTTACAACCTCAACTCAAAGTTTAAAACCAACCGTGGTTCCATGTTCATCACGTTATCACCATTGCGTTTACCCATTTCTCTTGGGCTTTTAACCAAACACCTAGTGTATATTATTGGTCCTCTTGCCTATTTTTCTCCAGATCTGAACCTGTCTCTAACACTTAGGGCTTTGTGGTTCTCAATATGACTAGCATACATACACAATCTAATGCATCAACCCCTAGATTCGGCCATACTTGCTCAACTTAGGTTTCAATCCTCTCTTAGGCCTTTTATCAAACACTTAGAGCACATAACCAATTTCTCTTGAACCCTCATTTCAGATCTAGCCATTTTTTTCACATGTTTTCATGTGAAAACTACACTACCCTTAAACATTTGCAAGATCTACACTATTTTCAAAACGTTCATGAACACAAGGAGAAAAACTACTTAGACAACCCACCATCAAGCCACAACCAACCCTCAAGAGAAAACAAGAAGAAAATAGAGAGAGAGAGAGTAGGGTTTCGGCCAACAAGGATTTTACCTTGCTTCTCTCCTCTTCCTCCTTCTTTTCTTCTTCTTTCTCCTTCTCTCCTTCTTCTTTCTCCTTCGGTTGGGTGACTTAGGGCAAGGGAAAATGAAAAGGCTAAAGAGAAAGGGGAAAAATGAAGTGTTCGGCAAAGGGGAGAGAGTAATAGGCGTGAAAATGGTTGGGGAAAAGACAAGGTTGCCCTCCCCCTTCTTCATGAATTCCACCTCACGTATTTCAATCCGGTAAAATTTCGGAATGTAGTTATATGTGTCGACACCATCACTCAAGGTGTCGACACTTACAACACTTTTAGTTAGATGTGTCGACACCCTCACTCAAGGTGTCGACACTTCCAACACTTAGTCAAAGTGGGAAAAATGTAAACTCTCGGGTTTTAGTTAGATGTGTCGACACCATCACTCAAGGTGTCGACACTTCCAACACTTGGTCAAAATTCACGGGAGTTCTGGAAAAAGGCGAACTCTCGGGTTTCAGTTGGATGTGTCGACATCATCGCTCAAGGTGTCGACACTTCTAACACTTGGTCAAAATCACTCTAGTTCCAGAAAAATATAAACATTTGGGTATCGGTCTAATGTGTCGACACTATTACCCAAGGTGTCGACACTTACAACACTTAAGTCAAAATTCACTTTGGGCTCCAGAAAAGGTAAACTTTCGGGTGTTAGTTTAATGTGTCGACACTATGCTCCAATGTGTCGACACTTACCTCAAAAATCACAAATTTAATCATACCTATATCCTGAGGAAAATCATAGCAAAATCTCTCTCTTTTACGACGACATAAGTAAATTCGGGATCTCACATGTATATTATTTTGGGTACTTGCAATGACATAAGATGTCGTATTATTGAGCAACATTGTAGAAAAGTCAAGCCAATGATTAATGAATCGGAGGAGCGGAGTATGACTTTTTGGATCCCTGTTGACCTACTTTGTTCTAGACCGAGATACATGGTAATATAAAATTAGGTCTACACTCGTTGTGCCTCTAGAAGATAGAATGATGAACTCCGTCATTGAGGTAGTGACCTTAAGCAGACGAGTAAGTGTAATGTAAGAGTACATGCACTGAACCAGATCAAATATGAATACCTTCAGCAAACGATCACTGATGTAGAGAATGATATTCAACACAATTATTTTATATTGTCCTTAGACCTGAGAGAGTTATGCAAGTTTGCTTCTTATGCTTTGAATAAATTATTTGGTGATAATCTTCGTAGATCAAATAATCCAGATAAGGTTGAGAATTATGCATAGTAAGTGAATTTTATAATTGCTTAATATGGAGTCCTCCAGTCTCTTGATGAGACAATATATTCATTATGTCTTTATATTGTTGGACTCATATAAAAACTCTGGGCAACGAGATTTTGTGTGAAAAATGTTTCACGATTTTTACTTATATTATTTATTAAGTAAATATTTGCGAAAATAATTTTAGAATGTTTTGGAAGTCCAACTAGGTACAGACTTAGAATTAAGAATTATATGAGTTAGGGACTTAATCAGTGATATTATTCCAGTCCTATTTGCTAATGTGGAATATAGTATGGTAGAATGATAAATAAGCAAATAATTGTTAGTAAAAGGCATTGCACAAAAATGACCTTAGTATCTTGGGGGTCAATTGTGATATATTAAAGGACATGATGACAATTTGCAGAAGCCCATACATTCAGATCATAGAATATAAGGGGGTTTAATAAAAAAAAGTTTTTCATGATAATTCCACGGCCGAGATTTGAGGTCCTTAAAGATCCCATGCATAAGCACATTTGAGTTCTAAGCCAGCCATTATAAATAGCTCAGAAACTCATTTGAGAAAAAAAGGAATTCACTTTTCATCGTGAGATTTTCTCTCTCTACAAAATCTCTCTCTAAATTCTCTCTCAAACCTGTGTGGGTGGATTTGAAGGAGGCATCACGCTTTGGCTGTTTTGATTCAACGATCCTTTCCGCTGTGATTTCACGTTCCATGATAAACCTCGCGGGCCCCCAGCCCCACCAAACAAAGTATCCCGAATCCCGATTCTTCGCCCCCCTTTTTTCTTTCTTTTATTTTTTTAGCAAACCGGATCGTTTTGTTTAATGTGACTTTAAACCCTTCCTCCCCCATTTCATTTGTTCGCAGACCTCTTGAATTATCCCAATTCTTCTCCGGTTCTACCCGCTCCCCACGGCCCGCACGTCCCTCTCTCTCCCTCCCCTCCCTCTCCTGGCAACCACCATGTGCTGCCACGCCTCTCATCGCCAACCACAAGCCCCCTCCTTCACGCGTCAAGTTCCATCTCCTCTGCTGTCTGGCACATCTCTCTCTAGTGCCAAGGATTGAGATTCGTTTAGGTATGTTAAAAATCAATGGATTTGTTAATTTTAATTTGTTCTATTGAAAATATTAGGACATATATGATTGTTGAACGTTGTCCCTATTGTTTTTTGTTTTTATAGTTTGTAATTTCATAAAATTTAGGAAGTTTAATATTATTAATGACCCAATTGGTAAAATTAACAATGTTACTTTTGTAACTAGCATGTAGTTACTTTAGATTCCATATGTCAAAATAAGTAGCATGTATTAACAAGAACTCTTGTATCTTGGCACTTTAAATGTTTATATAAATTTTCGTCGCCCCCATACTTTGTGTTTAAAGTCTAATTTAGCTTGGTTGTTAAAAACCTCTTGTCATATAATTGACTTGTATTATATGATTATATATATATAAATAAGACTGTTGTTAATTGATTAGTACATTTTGTTGTTTGTTGCTTGTTAGTACTTTGATTGTTGATTTTTAGGTGATTTTTATTTGCAGATGGACACTCCACCAAAATCATAGTCACCTGCAGCCACATGTAGTAGTGCTATCGCACAATCGCCTTCAGTATTGTGTCAGGCTATTGGGTCCACTGCGGATTTTGAGACAATGAAGTCAATGGCTAGAGGTGATGTAAGTGGACGACCACCACGCCCTGAACCCAAAAAAAGGAAAAACTTGAACCCTTCTGATGTATGGCTGCACTACACCAAGGTACCTAACTCTAATCCACCTAAAGCAAAATGTAATTATTGTAAAAAAATTTTATGGCTAATAACAAGAATGGGACATCGGGGTTATGACAACATCACAACATTTGTCTATATTTCAAGAGACAAAAGGGGGTCAGTTAGATGTTGGGCAGATGTTATTGACTCACGATGCTGAGAAGTCAACGAGATCTGATGTTGGAACGATGGGGGTGAAACGTAAGTTTTGTGAGAAGACTATTAAAGATCTGATTGCCAGGATGATAATTGTCATTGAGATGCGCTTTATTGTAGTTCAAAAACATGGATTTAGGAATTTAATTCATTATCTGGTGCCTAGATTTAAAATGGCATCTAGGATAACAATTATGAGGCTTTGCATGAAACTTTATTTGAAGGAGAAAGATTCGTTGAAGCATTTGATTTGAACGAATGGGTATAGAGTGTTTTTCACCACAGACACTTGGACATCGATTCAAAACTTTAATTATATGTGTGTGACTGGACAATTCATCGATGTTAATTGGACCTTGCAAAAGAGAATTTTGTCTTTAAGGAGGGTGCAAGATCGTAAGAGGTCTAGTATTGCTAAGAAAATAGAAGACTGTATGAATTATTGGGGGATTAAAAAGATCCTTACAATAACAGTTGACAATGCCTCCTCTAATGACACTGTCATTGACCATTTAAAGAGGAGGCTATTGTAAAAAGATACTCTAGATGAGGGAGGATTGTTTGTGGCCATGAATTCCTACACATTAGATGTTGTGCACATATTTTAAATTTGGTTATCTCTGAGGGGTTGAAAGAGATTGATAAGTCAATTGCTGAGGTTCGAAATATGATCAAGTATGTTAAGTCACACCCCAAAGGCTAGACAAGTTTAAAGAATGTGTGCAGATTAAAGAGATTACATTTACTCAATTTTTGACTCTTGATGTTACCACTCATTGGAACTCAACTTACTTGATGTCGGATGTGGCTTTGAAGTATCGAGAGGCATTTGAGTTGATGTTGGATGAGGACGGTCACTTTATATTGTATTTGGGAGAAGAGGGGCATGGGAAGAGAGGATTAGGACCCCTACACTCGAGGTTTGGAGGAGTTGGCTAAGATACATAGCCATTTGGACAAGTATTCTTCTAGTAATGATACTTTGCTTAAAGAGATGGCATCCTGCATGAAAACAAAGTATGACAAGTATTGGGGTGATTTGATGATAGTGAATAGACTTTTATTTGTTGCAGCATTGCTTGATCCAAGAAACAAGATGGTTGTACTGAATTATTGGTTTAATGTGAAGGCTACTTTAGAACGGTTGTTTACGGAATATAACAATGACAAACATTGGGGATAACGAGGATTAGGATGAGTTTGATCTTGTAAGGGCTGCTAGCTAAATTTCAGACTCCAAATCTAAGGTGGAGAGATATTTATCAGAATCATTTGAATCAAAGGCTCCTTCATTTTAAAATTTTGCTTTGGTGGAACCTTAACTCTCATAAGTATCCTATCCTTGCTCGCATAGCTCGGGATGTGTTGGCAATTCCCATTGCCACTGTAGCTTCTGAGTCAATATTTAGTACTGTAGGTCAGGTATTGGATCCCTTTCGAAGTTCATTGGCCCCAAAAACTGCAGAAGGTCTCATTTGTGCTGAAATTGGATGAGATGCGTGATATGACAGAAGATCCACAAACTTATATGATTTACTCGGGTAATTTTATTTCTGTTTTTGTTAGTTTATTAGTTTGAATAATATTTTTATCTTTATAAATTATAACTTGGTATATTTAAATATAGGGGTAAACTCATAGTTAGCCCCCTATGTTTGGGCAAAAATCAAGTTACCTCCCTATCTTTCAATCCAACAATTTGAGACCCGTAACTTTCAAAACCTATCAATCTTAGCCCCCCGTCTAAATCAGGTGTTAAGTCCGACGGAAATTCATGCAAAATGATCGAAATGCCCCTCCAAAGATAAAATTTAAAATAAAATAAAATTTAAATTTAAATTTAAGAAATAAATTAAAATAAATATATTATTGAAATAGAGTTTCAATATAGTTTTTTTTAAAAAATATTACTTTTTTTAAAAATATCATTTTTTTTATATTTTTAATAAAGTTTTTTTAATTTTTTTAGTAATTTTATTTTGGAGGGGCATTTTGGTCATTTTTCATGCTTTTCCGTCTGATTTAACGTCTAATTTAGATGAGGGGCGAAGATTGATAGGTTTTGAAAGTTTTGGGTATCAAATTGTTGGATTGAAAAATATAGGGCTAACTATGATTTTTGCCCAAACATACATAGGGGGCTAACTATGAGTTTACCCCTTAAATATATTGTGTAGAGTTACCCATCTATAAGATGTTCTTACAGTTACTTCTCTAAGTTTATTATTTTGGATTTTATTTGTTAAGACTTTAGATTCTCATCTTGTTCTGATGTTATCTAAGTTTATTGATTTTGGATCTCATTAGTTTAGATTTTTTTTATATGTGATTAATGGACCAAAAGAGAAAAGAAAAAAATACAATGGGCCAAGTGCGTAAAATGCTAAAAAAGGTCCAATATGAATGTAGGATAACTGGAAACCGCCACCACTAAAATTGCTACCTCTAAGGGTCGTTTTTTGCCCTTAACGGTGTAGGCGTAGGTGACAATTATCTAAAAACCAGCCTATCCGGTGTAGGTGCTAGTTTTGGCCAAAATCGGCACCTACACCAGGGTTGAACAACCCTAGTTGAATTCAGTACCCCAAGGATGAATTTGCAATAGTCCCTTTCCGCAGGGATGTGTATGGTAATTAGAAATGGAGAGTCTTTCAAATAGGTTTTCTTCGAGTCATAAGCATATTTTTGAATTTTTTGAATTGTCGTTTTAAAATTTTATGTTCTTTTACTGTAGAAATCAAGATCAATTTTATCATCAACAATCCTTTTCAAAATTAAAAATGTATTTACAAGGTTTCTATTTAAAAAAAATCTCTGACAATAAAATTTGTGAGAAGACTTGTCTAGGGATGTTCCTAGAATTTATTTCGGGTTTTTGTATTGTTGTATCAGAAAATCCAGAACCATTAAGTTGATAGATATAATATGGAACATTTAAAAGGTTGTTAATGTTAAAAATAAGGCTTAATATTTATGTTGGTCCCTGGGGTTTAGCCTTTTCTTAATTTGGTCCTCAAGGTTCAATTCGTTCCACACTAGTCTTGGGCTCTTTCACGTTTTGCATCCAGTCCATCCGTCAAATCATTTAACGAAAAATTAAAACGTGGCAGATGGAAGCCACCTCAGGTGCGATGAAATAGCGACATGTGTCAACTAACCATGTCAGCTCACCGAGTGGAACACAGAGGTACATGTATGTTCTATCTCCTTCGTCGAAAACAAAGAACATGAACACAGAAAGCCCTAGTCTTTGAAATTCATTTCGGCTTTCTCCCAATCAGAATCTGATCTCAACTTACCCAATTTCCATTTACTGTTCATATACGTGAGCTTCTGCGAGATTGGGTCGGGGGCCATGGCGTCGACGGTGTCCACAACTTCTTCGAATTCTTCTATTGTGAAGGAAGATGGTGTGATTTCTATTTGTGTATTTTCCAAGAGTCAATTTTTTTAAGTATTCTGATCTCTAGACTCTCCGTGTACTACTTTATAGAACTATTTCCAAACAATAGTTCCATTAAATTAGTGGGTTGATTTTTAATTAATTCACTCCATTACATTTTTATCTTTTGACAATTGTGAATTTGAGTTGGTAATCTTTTTTTTTTTCTAGTGATTTTGAATTTGAGTGGGTAATCTTTCTCCCTTGACCAGTTTCTACGTGAAAGGAAGCTTTAGGTTCTTGTTGGGATTACGATTTGGGGACTGGGCTAGGTTTTGGGGATTTTTGTCTTCGCGGGTCACATGGGTAGCAGTAGAGATTTACAACTTTGCCCTTTACTTTTACCGACGTGTTTTTAATTTTAATGACATGGCTTTTTTTTGTGGTTTCGTGGAAAATGAAAAATAATGGGGGACACGTTTTGCTACTTCATCGCACTTGAGGTGGCTTCTGTCTGCCATGTTTGAATTTCTTGTTAAATGACGTGAAGGATGGATTGGATGCAAAACATAAAAGAGCCTAGGGACTAGTGTGGAAACAATTGAACCCTGGGGACCAAATTGGGAAAAGGTTAAACCTCAGGGAGCAACAAGAATATTAAGGCCTAAAAATAATGCTCGAAGGAAAAACTTATTTTGAGATTAAGAAATGTTTTTAAAATATGAAACAAATAAATTCAAAAAATTTATGGATATAAATTTTTTTTACAAAAATTCTTTTAAAAAAATATATGTTGTAAATAAGAAGAAAATAACAATATGAATTTTGAAATCGTATAGAGAGAAAAGAAAGCAAAAGTGCAAATAGAAATAGTTTTGAGGATCCTCAATTATATTTTTTGTATTTTGTTGTCTACAAACTCATCTCAAGCCCCTCTATATAGACATTGTCTAGTATTTTGGCCTTTAATTAAAAAAATTACAAAATAATTTATCTCTCCTTATCAAATTATTCTTTTTCATTATAATATTCATTCAAATCTTTATCTCTCTTCACTTTTTCACAAACTCCTATAAACTATCCTCACTTTTTCTCAAACTCTCATAAACTATCATCATTTTTACACCAACTTCAATACTCCAAAATTTTAACCACTCAAAATTTTGAAACTCAAACACTATTGTCATAATGAGATTAAAAGAATACAAACTAGAGATACATGAATTTCGTAGAAATAAAGGCACATGAATGTTGTAACTCCAAGGTGCATTGTAGAAATCAAGATGTATTTGCACCAATCAAGATATGAGAAAACTCAAAGGTAGAGATCAAATTGAAAACCCCTGCGTAGAACCAAACTACAAATATAAAGGGGCGAATAAGTATTTTTTTCTCTAATAAAAAAGGCTTAAATGCACTCATGATCCTCATGGTATTCAAATGTTGCAAAACAACTCTCATGGTAAACAAAGTTGCGTTAACGTCCCTATAATAGACTTCCCCTTAATAAAAAATGGGAGCGGCGGACGTGGCCAATGAGATGGGGAGCCAGATAGGACCCTAGGTGTTTGGTTAAAATTTTAGTTTATTAGAATTAGTGAAAAAGTGAGAAGAGAGATGATTTGATTGAATTTTTATGTTTATTGTGGCGAAAGATAGATTATTTTGTTAGCCCAAAATTTTGGCCTAGCACACCCTAGTCAAAATATCTTGCCTCAATGGACAACGGATAACAAGATCGGATATGAAGGGATAAATAGCAAAGTTACAAACTTGAAATAAAAAGAAAACTAAAAAGAGAAAATAAAATAAAATAAAATGAAGAGAAAAAAGGGCACTTCTTTGGTATATTATATATATGCATATTTATACAAAAAAAATTTAAACATGTGTGTGTACATATATATTTAATGGATGTACATGATCGTGAAAGGGCTTACGCGTGAGCTAAGGTATTGAGACTAGCGCATGTTATCAATGTGAAGTCATTTTTTTATAACATATTTATTAGTCTTTTACTATTATCAGGCAACTCTGTTTCTGCTGCACTTTGGAACTCTGAGCCTTCCATTGATTTTGTTAGTTTCAAGTTTGGCTAAATGTATTCAATAGAACATTTAGTATCAATCAAGCAAGGTTTTGGTTGAGGTTCTCAATCTCCTTTTTCATTTTATCCTTTCCTTAACACTTTAATTCCAGCAAATGGTATCAGAGCAGCTTTCAGTCTTCTTGTGTGTAATGATTGCTCCTACTTCCTCTACAACTCTTCTTATTTTTGGTGGAGTTTAAGAATAATGCCCTTAAAATTATTTATCTAAATAATATTTAGTTGGATGTCACATGTTTATGTTTATTTATTGGGTAATATGTTGTGACATAAGATGTTATGCAGATATTATTGAGTGACATTGTAGAAAAGTCATGCCAATAATTAATGAATCAAAAGAAGTATGACTCTTCGGTTTCTTGTTCACTTGATATTTTGTTCTAGACCAATGTACATTTTTATGTACAATAGGTCTACACTCGTTGTGCCTCTATTTAATATGATGATGGACTTCGTCATTGAGGCAGTGGAATACAGAATGGGGGAATGATGAATAAATGAATAATTGTTAGCAGAAAGATTTTTACAAATAAATCTCAAATTCTCGGGGGGTAAATTGTAATATGTTGATGGACATGATTACAATTCGTAGAAGCCTAAACTTATGTATGAAATAATATAAAAGAGTTAATGAAAATTATTTTTTCATGTAATCCTACCACCAAGATCTAAGATCCCTAACGATCTCACACACTATCACAACTAGAGTTTTATTTAAAAGGATAGCTATAAGATAGTCTACCTTAATCATCAGATTAGAGTTGCCCATCAAAACTCAGGAAACCCTGTGACGGCTGTGAGTGTGGAAATGAAAGAGGTAGAACATTTGGGTTGCTAAGATGTGAAATCAAAAGGCTCAAGGTATGAGATCAACAAGACTTGAAGAAATTTAATTAAACCAATGACATGTGTTGACACATCAAAAATGAACTGGAGTTGCGCTCTCGGGTGTCAGTGTAGTGTGTCGAGACCATAAGGTCAATGTGTCGACACTTGTCTTTTCGGAAATGACGTCTCGGGTGTAAGTGCAATGTGTCGACACCATGTTTTCATCTCTTGAGAGTAAGTGCAATGTGTCGATACCATCACTCAATGTGTCGACACCTATAAGCTTCCAAACCATTCCAACACATATTTAAAACCTACAAAGGGAAAATTGATTGTATTAACTTGTGTAGTGGTGTTTCAAATATACTTATAAACATTTAGAGAGCGAAACTTCAATCCTTTTAAATACAACATGGAAATTGTGGTTTGACAAGATAAAATCTAAAGTCTTCAAAACTTAGAAACTTTGTTATCATCAAAATCAAATATAGTTTGTTTTACATTAACACGTCGTTTAATGGTAGTGATCGATCGATCTTATCCACCGATCGATTGTTTTGTTTTGATTGATCGTTAGCATATACTGATCGATTGGTATATATAAAGCAATCGATTGGTATTGTGGTGATGTATCACCATTTTGTTGTAGTTTTTTAGTAATTTAATTACATTATTGTGGTTATTTATTGACACATATTTATATACAATTGTTGCAGCATTCGTAAAATGTCAGGAGCTAAGCATGCACGCATAACGAGGGTTGGGGCTGGATCGTAGTCCCACGAGTAGGAGCCCGCTGATTCGATGATGACCGTAGAGAGGCTGATGGAGTACTCTAGGGGGCGGCTGGTGGCCAAAGAGCGTGCAGTGATGCTTTATGATTTTGACAATTTGTTGTACGAGGAGCGCACCCTCTACCAGTTGTTCGAGTACCAAGGATTCCTTCACCAGCTCTCGTGGGTGGACTATTTATGTGTCAACTCCTTCGTGCACAATTTCTTTTGTGCGCTTGTCTCTGCAGACAGAGCACCTGAGGTGTAGATGGAGATGCGAGGAGTGTAGTTCATGTTCTCGGTAGACGTCATGACCGATTTCACGAGAGCTCAGTGCATGCTCTTAATGGGTCAGCAGACGTGAATTGATTTCCGCTATACATGTTCGAGCTGATTTTAGGTGAGGCTTGGGGAATTAAGGAATATAGCCTCCTATACGACGTGTTTTTGACTCAATTCCTCATTTCTCATGGTGTCGTGATCACTGCCGAGGATACTCGTAACAGAGTTAAGAGTGCGCTGAACATGTTCACTCTGTCCAGGAGGGGGCATTGACTTGACGGTTTGCTCGTAGAGTAGTAGCGGTCACAGAAGAGGCAACACGACCTTCGACATCAGCGTCAAAGGCACCTATCAAGAAGGGAGTGCCTGCAGTGCCCCCTCCTTGGGTGGCCCAGCTATTTACGGACCTCGATAGTCGTATCGGTGCGACTGTGAAGGCCGCTCTACAGTCTATTGGGAGCCAGGTGCAGTCATTGGGGGTGGAGGTGATGGAGCTCCAGACCACCTTCGATGGGGAGTGGACTCTGACAATACTCTGCAACAAGTCGGTCGTGGCTCATATGGCGGAAGTCAGCGAGCAGCTAGAAGAAATTAAGAAGACTCTGGATGATTTTAAGACGGAGGCAAATCCACTGAGGATTCCCAGAGATATTCCTGATGATGTGGTCACTTTCCGTGATGCTGTTCGATGTTGATGTATTTTTATGTTTTTTTAATCTATTTGGGACATACATTTGGATTTCTAGTTTTATTTATCTGTTTGAAACATTTCTGTTTTTCTATGGATATGCAATAACTTTGATTACAGTTTACGTATATTTTTATGGACATTTTTTATTTGTATTTCTTTCCCAACACTGTGTTTATCTGTGTATTTTGATACGTAAAATGAGGCAATGTACCCTTTGATTGGAAAAAATAACGAAATAAGTGGTCGCTCAAATATGTAATATAAGAATTTATCAAGAAATTGTTTTTTTTTTTGCAATTTTATAATCACCAATCGATCGGTACCGTTACCGGTAGATCGTTAAAGCACGGTGCTGTTTAGACATCTAAACGATCGATTGGTAGGTGACAGGTCGAGAGAACGTTGTTATGCATCGTCGTTTCCTTTGCACATACCGATCAATCTTTGTATTTAACGATCGATCGTTTAGATTGAAGTGATTGATCGATCGATAACGACACACTAATCCATCGGTGTTATCCGTCTTCGTTTGGGTGTAGTAACCGATCGATCGTCTCACGAAGAAGATCAATTGTTTTGCACGACGTCATTTTTAAGCTCTAAGACCGATCGATCTGTGTTATCCATTGATCGATCGTTACACTAGTTTTTCTTCTAACCATCATTTTACTGAATAATGTGAGTTTAAATGCTTAGAAACATAAAAATATATATTAACAAAGTATGTTTGGATGTATTTAGATTACATAAAAATATAGAAAGTACTTATCATTAATATTTACGAAAGCATGTATAAGTTGTACATGTTGCATCATAGATGCATTTAACACATGACGCTTATTTAACACATGATTATATTGCATCATTATGAGGTATGTATTCAGATGACATTATAAGTAAATTAATTTTAATAATCAAGTCATTTGTTAGGCTAAAAGCCGTTTCTTAATAATTAGGTTAGACGATCGATCGCGTAGTAAGGCGATCGATCGGACATAACTGTGTCATTTAATATTTTGATACCGATGGATCGTTATTTTTGGGACGTTCAATCGGTTAAGGAACGATTGATCGGTTGAAAAACTTAGAGAGATTTTCAAGCTGACAAGGCAATCAATCACCACTAGGACTGATCGATCGGTCTTATCGAACTTCAAATGCCAGAATGCTCTAAGGCTGTGGGTGAAGCAAAAATACACCCACGGCAAGAAGGAGACGAGAGGCTTTCGGCAAGGAGCTATTTTTCCCTAAAAATTTGTCAAAACACCGTCCTTTTAGTTGTGTGAGTTTTTGGTGTGGATTTGGTTCGTTTTGGTCTACATTTCGCACAAGAGGTATTTGAATCAACCTACACTACAATTTAGGAATGATTTGGTTGGTTATTTGGTGTTTTTTTATTTGTCTATTTGTGGGTATTGTGGATTGGATTTGTGATGATTAAAGCCTATTGGAGTATTTTTAATATGTATATTAGAATTAGTATTGCATGAGGATGGTTTGTGAGTGTTTTGGGCGTGGATTTGAGTGTGTAGGAGGCATGGTAAGTTTTTTTTGTTGATCTGGATCTATCACGATCGATCGTCAGTTTCGAACGATCGATCGTTTGTTAGATGGAGTTTCGGCGATTGATCGTTTATAGTAACGATCGATCGCTGGTTAGGGCAGAGTGCAAGTTATTGACCTTGTGTAGCATTTATTCTATTTTCATGTTTAATTATTGAAGTGCTTGAGTTCTGAAAATTAATCATGAAGTTTGAGAAGACTTCAGGATGATTTTAGGAGTGTTTTTTTGATTATTGATACTTGTGTAGTATTTGAGCTATATATTGAATGTTTGATTATTGAAGTGCTTGAGTTCTGGAAATAAGTTATGGAGTTTGAGAAGCATGGAGGATGAATATTGGAGTGTTTTTGACTTGTTATATTTGAGTTTATTTTTTGGGATATAATGTGTGTACCCTTAGACCCGTTCAAGGCTTAGGACGCGATAAATATGTGTTTATCGCGTAATAACCCTTGAATTGTCCACAATATGGATAGGTTGAGATTGTGTATTCGTGTTTGGACAAGTACGGTACTTGTGTCCTGTCCAGTCTTGGAGGAAATTCGGTATCATCTACCTTTTGTCTTCTGGGTATACTATTAGCATTGATGTATGACATCATACAACTATTGTTGATGACATTTGCCCCCAACGCTGGTTCGTTTACTTGGGGACTAGGGTATTTGCTGCCAAATTTTTTCCAGGTATGGGTGGACACAAGTCGAACTGATGTTCCACTCCGAATGCACAATCTTGAATGTGATAAGACCTATCAGCTGGGCTTAAAGTCAAGTTCCAATGATTGGGTGTTTACGAATTACTTAATTCATGTATTTTATGGGATTGGTGATGATGGATTGGAGTTGGGTTGACGAGAAAAATTAGTTTGGTGAAAAGTATGCAGAGGGGGTATGTGAGTTTGTCGGTATGGCTGCTTTTTGTGTAGACTCTCGAGGTCAGATCAGATGTTCACGTCGGAAGTGCAGAAATGTAGTGTTTCAAGTGTTAGATAAAATGGAAGATTATATTTACATTAATGGGTTTGATGTGAGCTATAAGTCATGGGTGTTTCACGGGAAGGATATTCAACTTATTTCAAATTTGGGTCAAGAATTCGGTGCGAGCTTACCATATAGTGATGATGATTTAGAGAGAGATAAGTCTCATAGGGAGTAGATGTTAACCGATGTTGGTGCTGGATTAGATGGTGGGGCGGAAAGGGTTGAAATGGGAACCCTAATATTAAGGAAACCCCCACTTCGGGACCGAAGGCTTCGAAACCACTTGGGAGAGGCAGAACATGTATTGCATCCTGGATGTACCAAGTTTAGTAAGTTGTCATTTACGATCCGGTTGTTGCATGTGAAATTGGAGAATAAGTTGTTGGAGAAGACATTTGATATGATATTACAGTTGATTAAGGAGGCGTTGCCAGAGGTGAAACAATTGCGAAAGGGTCTTGGATTTAGTTATGATAAGATCCATGCATATCAGAATGATTGTGTGTTGTTTTGGAAGGAAAACAGTGAGTTAGACAAATGTCTAGTATGTGGGGTGTCCCGGTAGAAATTTGAAAATGACTTGTGCAATCGAATTCCCATAAAAGTGTTGCGTCATGTCCCTTTAATCCCTAGACTTAAACGTTTGTTTACCACAAAAGATGTAGCAATTGACATGAGATGGCAGAAGGAAAAACGGGTCGATGATAAGGCGAGTTTGAGGCATCTTGCAGATTCATTGGTTTGGAAGAATTTTGATAAGGACCATGGTTAGTCCCCCTTGGTTTTGCATGGAGATATGATGTGGATACGTTCGATGGGAAAGAAGAACATAGACTTCCGCCTGAGGAGTTAACTGGTGAGGACATATTGGAACAATTGACGCAAGTCGGGGAGACTATCTTTGGTAAAACGTGAGGGAAGAATACGGGAAAGAAGAAACAATCGTCAGAACGATTAAATTGGACGAAGAAGAGGATTGATTGTATCACAATTTTGCTAATTTATCACTTGAGAAAGTTCCACAATTACACCATTTCCACTAGAAAATGAGAAAATTATGCTTTGGACATTAGTATGAGGCGAATTGTTAATTTTGACAAAAGCAAGTGTAATTGAGTAAATTTAAGTTATTTGTGTTCTCTCCTCTCACCATATTTTCATGTTTCCATTTTCATAAATATGATTGGAATATTTTCTATATTGAATTCTATTTTTACGTTTTGCATATGAACAATGGAGATGAAGTGAGCTCATGGAAGTGAGAGGGAGGCTGGAATCAAAGAGTCGGTCGAGCGGTTGTAGCGCGCATGTCGAGCGTGAAGTCTCTGTCTGCAAATCCGGAGTCGCTCGAGCGCTCTGTCGCGTGAGAAGTCTCTGTTTGAGAATGTGCATGGCCGCTCGAGTGGCTGGCCGCGCGCTTGTCGCGCGTTACGCTTCTGTGTGAATTCTACTGGCCGCTTGAGCGCGACGTCGCGCGCTGGTCGTACGTTACATCTCTGTGTGAATTTCTTCAAAGGACGCTCGAGCGGACGTTGAGCTCCGATCGAGGGCGACACGTCTGACGCCATATTTGAGGGCATTTTTGGAGAACGAAAAGAAGCCCTAGGGCTGGTGCTGAGTCACGACCGAAGCCCCCCAAAAGCAAGTTTAAAAGAGAACATTTTGGTGCCAAAAATAGAGAGTTCGAAAGTTTTTTTCTTGGATAGTTCGTAGGTTGTTCTTGGGTGGCTGTTGAGTTTCCCAAACCTCCCTCTGATACCATTTAACTGTCACGCCCCGAACGCCATCCCGCAGGGACCGTGACAGCCGCGACCATTCCCCGGGAACACTCCAGCGCTTACACTAACTCTTACAACGGAATTTTTTTTTAACTACACATAGGATGGCTCACTCAGGATCCACATGTTGGCTGAGATATAAGCTCGAAGAACATAACCCTTCGGTATACAAATTATAATTCAGAAAAGTCTTTACATTTCCTCTTGTTTGCAAACTTATACAAAACGTACTAGGGCAACATACTGCCACTCCATCAAAATCAGTGCTCACTAGTGCTACCTCGGAGTTCACCAACTCCGGCACCAATCCCCAAACTTCCAGAATTTCTACGTGAGATACTCCTCTGCTCCCCAGTTATCTTGTGGATCTGGAATGATACGATTTAAAAACTATGAGTCGAAAGACTCAGTAAGGAACAACAGTTAAAACATGAACTTTGATACAACATGGCTTTAAAAGCATATTTACTTCAATACACTGTAGCGATAAGAGAAGAAATGCAAAACTGTAAATCATGAGTTAGTGCATAAAAACCATAATGCATATGCATGCTCCGTGATGCACATGCGATGCACTAAATTCTCTTGCCACTCTTGGGCTTTTCAAATGCATTCAAATCTTGAAATTGGCCCCAGGCCCTTGAAAATCACTTATTCATACTTTTGCCTCTCTTGGCCTTTTCATAACCATTTCGTATCTCTTACTTGTGGGCTCGCTCCATTTGACCCCTGAAGTCAGGGTTGTGCGTTCCCTTTGGAACCGTCCCCGAATTCCCTTGGAGACCTTACATACGGTCAGCTAGCGCACCTTCTCTCATTTGTCCTTTAGTGGCTAGACATGACCCTTGGAGGCGCCACACCTTCTTGAGCAACGTTCCTCGGTGTGGTTGCACATACCTCACGGACTAACCCATCCTTCACGAACAACGTCCCTCGGTCTCAGGTTCCATCCATCCATCCTTCACGAACAACGTCCCTCGGCATGGATGTCGAACCTCACTTAACTTAGTACGTGTTCAACCAAAGCCTTCGGGCTTAATCATAACATAAATTCTCTTTCATTAGCATAAAACAACTTTTCATGTTTTCTATGCAATGAACGTGCCATGCCACTCTTGAAAACATCGTAATTACATTTGCATCAAAACGTCTCTCATGCGTTCATGCAAATGATCATGCTATGACATGTTCGAAACATCATGCGTACTTGAAACATTCTTCATGCAATACATTACATATGTATTAAAAACATCTTGCCATGCACAATAAAACATGCAGTGTATCATTACAGTTTTCCAAAAGGGGTAAGATTCACTTACAGTACTCCTTGCACTTATTGCACTTATACCGATCCACTCGAACTTAGTTCGGTCTTCGCCTACAAGCGATACTCCAATGCTTAGTTATCCATATTCAACAAAGCATACCAACGTATCATTTACGATCTTAGTTTCAGAGTTCCAATCTTAGAACATGTGATTTCATAATGTGACCTTCCTTATAAACATTGTTAGCTTTCATAATCAAAGTGAAAGTAGCAAAGATCATACCTATCAAACAACTCCAATTACGTGAACTTCTAGGGTATTTCAACTCGATCTTTATATCTTCTTTCGTAACCTCGATGTCCAATATCGAATTCGTAGTCCTTAACCCTAACTTGATTACTTCAAAGTACTGGAACTAAACCGCTCTTCGATACGTGCAAGGTTGCTGTTTTCACCTTCTTCGTGGCCAACTCGTATCCAACTTGATCAATTAATTCTTCCTGTCCCTTAACATCGATTCCGAAGTCTATCATGAAATCAACAACAACATTTCGTCCTAAAAATTCTATATCAAAACAGCAACTTATCTCATGTCCAGTTTTTATTCTCCTGGTCCCACACTTTTAATCTTCCTTTGCATGGACTAATAACCATTAATGCCATCACTTAACTTCATGGAACATGATATATTGTTGCTGCCAAAACCTTTAGGATTGATCTAATGTTCTTCTTCTTTTATCTCTAAGTGTTTCAAGCTCACTTGAACACCAATGAATACAACTCGTCAAAACACAACTTATATATATTGAATCCTCACTTCATTGGCCAACCCGTGGCCTTCTTGCCCTTATTTCCCTCTTAAGTTTGTTGTTCTATACATGATATAACCATTATGCAATACTTTTAACCATCAAGGAACATCAAGAACTTGCTATACATCAAGGCGATCGGCCAACATGCATGTTATATCATCCCAATTACATGTCATTCCTTTACATGCATATTAGCATTTCTCTATGCAACCCGAGACATTAACCTTGATTAGAGTTTACATTTTTCTCCTCATAAGGTCAAGGCTCTCTAATCCTTAGCTTCGATATACATATCATTACGATTACGTTTCACTCTGCCCTAAATAGGAGTTGGCCAACCATAAATCATTCTAATTGAATCCTTAATCCATGCTTAACATCACAAGGCTTGTTAATCCTTTAACTCGATCCTTTAAGCCTTAACATCTTTTAATTTGTTTGGCCACAACCCTAATTTTATTTATTCATCACAAGCAAATAAAATTTCCAATTGTTACAAGCTTGCAATTTGGGTTTCTCTTCCTCATGGCATTCGGCCAACACCAATCTTATGTGTTCTTTAATTACAACTTCATCTCCAATGGTGATCCCATCCTCCATTCAACAATTTCACAACCTAAGAACTACCAATCATAACATAATTCAAGATCAAGGACAAAGTGACATTCGGCCAACACCATATCATAGAACACTTGGACTTTTCTCATTATTTATTTGCATGCAACTTCCTCGATTCACAACCAAACTTACATGCATTTTCCAATAACAAGTCAGAACATACTCACATTCATTCATGCTCTTAGATCTAACACCAAACATAAGTAGCAAAATGCAAATTAGGGTTGCATGGTTCGACCATCATGGTGATTTATGCCAAAACTTACACTTGTCCTATCTCCCTCTTTATCATGCATTTCTTCCATAGTTCGGAACCTCTTTCACATGTATATTGTTCATTAAATCATCATAACAATGGTCAAAATCTTAGATCTAACATTCAAACCATCCATAACCATAGATCTAGGGAGATTTACAACTTACAACCAACCAACTTAGCATAAACTTAGATCTAGCTTCCTTTAACATACATTGTTCTCCCTTTGTATTTTTTCTTAACATTCAAACTTAGATCTCAAGCATACATAGCCAGATCTAACATTTACACATAACCTAGGGTTTCTAAGTTCAAGATCCAACAATATCAAGTCACAAATGTCAAGATCCAACCACAAAGAGTTCGGCCAACAAGGAAAAATGGTGAGATTCGGACTTTACCTTGGTGTTTCCTTGTTTTTCCTTGCAAGACCTCTCTTTTTCCTTCACCTCCTTCTTCTCCTTCTTCTCCTTCCTTGTCTCCCTTCCTTTCACACGTATTTCCCCTTGATTCAAGCTCAAAATCCCACTCTTTTGGTTCAAAACCTTGGTTTCACCTTTGGTTCTCTCCTTCTCTCCTATGGTTCGGTTTCTCTCCTCTCCTCTTGTGTTTCTCTTGTCTTGGCTTTGTGTTGGTCGACCAAAATGACTCAAATAAAGTGAAGTGACACAATAAAGTGAAAAGGGAGTGTGATAGGTGTGAAATGAAAAGCCGAAAAGCAAGGGAGCATGAGCTTAGTCCAAATTTCGGCCAAGGGGGGGGGGGTTCTCCAAAATTCACTTTTTAGCCAATGTCACTTCATGTCCCCTTGTCTCCCTTGGTTTAGAACTAGTCTAGTTCTCTTGGTTGAAATCCAACTAAATGGGTTCATGGTTACTTAATGGGCTTGCTAATCCAACATCATAATTCAAGGCCCATTAGGCTAAACCTTAATTCCAATCACAAGCCCAATATAATAAGGCAGCCCATTATCATAGGTCCAAGGCCCAACAGAATAAATCTCAAATCCAATTCACAAGTTTAAAGAATAGGGCCCAATAACACCAATCTTTAAAGCTAGGCCCAATAACATAAATCTTTAAGGTTAGGCCCACTAACATTACAATCACATAAGACTTTGGCAGCCCAATAATATTTGTCTAAGGCCCAATATCACAAGTCTCAAGTCCATTTCACAAGCCTAAAGGCTAAGGCCCAATAACCTAAATCCTTAAAGCCCAATAACCATTCAATGGCAGCCCATTATCATGAATATTATGGCAGCCCAATACCATGACTTTTAAGCCCATCTTTATGACTATTTTGGCAACCCATTAGCATACATCTAAAGGCCCAATAATCACCTAATATTCCAAGCCTTATAGCAGCCCAATATCACAACTTCAAGGGCCCATCATCACATGTAATTGGGCAGCCCACTTGATTAAATTCCAAGGCCCATCATGCCTAATTTTCGGCCAAGCATGGGCTGTCCATTATCAGCCCATTCTTTTAGGTCTTAAGTCCAACCATTTAAACCTTAATAGCCCAATAACATCATCCATAAGATAATCCTTCTAAAGTAATCAAGGATATTGAAAAGAAATGAAAATTCAGAAACTTAAGGTTGGCTAATTTAAACCTCATCCATTGAAATTTCATAATGCTCATTAAATTTAGATCATACCATGGCCTCCATTAATTCAAAACAAATCACCAAATCCTTAAGCTTACAACGGAGTACGTACTGATTTTTCGGGGTCTCACAGTTATGCGGCTGAGATTTCACATTGTGTGAATCTAGATGAGCTGAAGGTTTCTAGAATGAAAAGTCATGATTGTCATGTGTTATTGTAGAAGGTTCTTCCAGTGATGATCCTAAGGTTGTTGAAGGAAGATGTGGGTGGCACAGTGACTGAATTATGTTTGTTTTTTCAAGAGGTCTGTTCACGTTTGTTGAAGATTTCTGTATTGCGGAGGATGCCAGAAGATATCGGGATAATTTTATGCAAGTTGGAAATGATTTTTCCACCATTTTTTTACAGTGATGATGCATTTTGCGGTCCATTAATCGCGCGAAGCAATGCTTGCTGGACCCGTACAATACAGATTAATGTATCCAGTTGAAAGGTTGATTGGTGGCTCGAAACGAAATGTGAAAAATAAGTCGTGTCCCAAAGGGTCGACTGCAGAAGTGTATATTGAAAATGAATGTTCAACATTTTGTTCCCAATACCTTCGAGGAGTTGAAACAATGTTTAATCGAAGAGATCGAAACTACTATTCTGACGGCGAAATGGAGGTACCAGAAAGGTCATTGGATGTGTTTACTCAGAGAATTAGATTGATAGAGCCTGCAAAAGGACATGACATAGACCGAACAAAGTTCAAGAAAGCTCGATGTTTTGTGATGAACAATTGCAAAGACATCAGCATCTACTTAGAGTAAATAAAATAAAATAAAATTTCATAGGTTTTCTATAATATACAGTTGTTGATTAACCTTATCGTTACAGTGAACACATGGACGAACTTCACGTGCAAGGAGTTTGTGAAATTTCTGGTATGCATGAGGAACTATTTTCGGATTGGTTCTTAGGCAAGTAAGTGTTATTGACAAATAATTCTAATTAATATTGTGTCTTTGTTTTTAATGACCTTCTATATACTGTTGTAGGTTCAAAACTTGCGTTCTTAAAATCCATGTACATCAATCGATGAATTGTATTCATTGGCACGTGGGCTTGATACACGAGTGATGCGTTATTTTGCATGTGTTATGAACGTATGTAGATATCATATAGTACAACGGGAAGAACGTTGGAGAACTCAAAATAGTGGTATTGTAGTACCGGGATCACATGAGAGAAATCTAATAGAATTTTACTGGAGACTTGTAGACATTTATGTCATGCAATACTTGTGGGGAAATACAGTATAGTTGTTTAAGTGTGATTGGTCGGACATCAGAGATCACCGTGGAATTCATATCGATGAGAACTTTAAGAGCATAAACACTTCTTGACTGTGGTACTTAGAAGATCCGTTTGTTTTGGCTGATCAAGCAAGTCAAGTGTTTTATCTAGTTGATAATGTGAATGGACCTTCATGGCGAGTTGTGCAAAATTTGTCGTGTAGAAATGCATATGACATTCCCAGCCCGGATTTGGATGGTGAAGTTGATGTAAACGTTGAATTGGGAGTAGCCATTAAGAATGAAGCGTATCAAGTGGACGATGCCATTGACTTGTGTGCGTGGATCTAAAGGAGGCAACACGGTTGGACTGTTTTGATTCAGTGATCCTTTTTGCTGCGATCTCACGTACCAACAAGTGGTACGGAGCATCAGATCTGTGAAATCTCACAGTTCTGAGTTAGTGTTTCTCTCTTTAAATTCCTCACGTGTTCTTTGCGATTCAAGTGATTCGTTGAATTTTATGTATCCCACCCGAAAGAGACAATCGGGCAAAGAAATCTTCTTTGGTCGGTGGGTTTTTGTCTTTGGAAAAGGGAGAAAGTATTTTGTGCGAAAAATCCTTGCTCGCGGGTTGTATTTCACGATTTTCTTGAGATCTTGTTTTTCTTCTAAGTTCTTTTAGAAAGAGATGTATTGAGGTTGTTTGATGTTGTGATTGTGTTTGAAAATTTTGTGCCCGATGAGAAGGAAATCGCAAAGAGGGAGTGTTTTTTGCTCTCTAATCGGACCACCACCGGCGGTGGCCCCGGTGACCACGGCTGGTGGTCCCAGATGTCCATAGAAGGTGTCGGGGACCACGACTGGTGGTCCTTAGCTGCCAGCGGTGGCCGTTACCATGGTGTACCCCTTTGAGGGTACACGGGTTGAGGTCATTAGGCCTCCCCACTGCCTCCAACGTCCACCTCGGCCGTGGGGTGGCCAAACAAGTGTTGGTCTGCATCTCATCGGCTTAAAGGTGGAAGGGCAGGGCCAGCGGTGGCTGCCCGTGCAGATGGGGCAACTATTTCCCTAACCAGGACAAGGCCCAGTACCCAGCCCAATAGGGGAGAGGGGAGAGCACAGGCTGTGCCTTGTTAGGGCAGGCCATGATAGCCCATGCAGGGCTTGGGTCAAGCCGTGGCAGCCCATGTGGGGCTTGGGCCACGGGTTGGACGCGAGCCCTTAGCACAGCCCAGGTCCGGGACTGACCTTGACCATGACTTAGATCTGGTCCGGGTATGACCCGGACCGCTATCCACCACTGACCGGGTTGGACCAAGACCAGTGGGTCAACGGGTCTACCTAGTTTGACCGGTTGATCTTTGACCCGTTGACCCCTTATAGGTTTAATATAAGTTTTAAATGAGATTATTTTACAAGAAAATTAACTCTCATAGCCTTCCATTGTTGGTATTTGGGAATTTTATTTGATAGCTGATTATTCAAATCTAAAATAGTCACGACCAATTGTTGATTTTATAATTTGTCTTGTATACTTCTTGTGAAGATAAGTGAGCGTGTATGAGTGGTGGGGGTGTTAACTAAAATAGCAACGCCGACCCATAACAAAATTACATTTCATTTAGACGATGATTGCACTTAACCAAATAAACGTGTTGTGAGTCCTAGTTTACAAGATTAAGGCAACTCATGAGGGGGGTGAATTGGTTTTCTAAAACTTTTTGGTATTTACTCCCAAAGACGTGTTTGCTAGTAGATACTACTTTAGCACAAATATAATATGCAATAAAAGTAAGTATGTGCTGAAAGTTAAGAGTAGGGATAAGAGAAGCATACACTCGATTTTTAGGTGGTTCGGAAAACCCACCTACATCCACCCCTCAAGCTCCTTCGCCGAGCCTTGAGGTTTTCCACTATCTTCCAATAGCTTTACACACTAGCTTTCGGGTGCTAGAGAACCGTACAGGTGCTTTCCCGGGCTCAACACTTAAACCCACCCAAGTGGTTTTTTCGGGCTCACCACTCACAACCTAACAAGCTTGAGATATACACTTTATAAGCTTCTTCTTTAGTGAACAACCTCACTAAAGGAAACAACTCTCTTGGATATGAAGATAGAAGAACAAAAACTCTCTTGATAGAGTAGATATGAAAATGGAAGGCTCTATCTCTTGATTCACACAAAGACAAGGATATGAAAGTGTGTTTTGTTTGAATGCTATAAGAAATATAGAATATGAAGGTTTAAGATATTTCTTAAGCTATACAAATGATATGTGGTTATTGGTTGTTCATTTTAGATGAAATGAAGTTGTATTTATAGGCCATATCTGAAAACTAGCCGTTTATAGCATTTAGGGGTCGATTTGACAATTTTATAGTTGTACCGGTCGACCGATTCATGTATAGTTCGACCGGTTCAAGTAGCCGTTGCCCAACGGTCATAAATTTGAATGCTGTCAACATCACCCGCTTCATGTAGTGGTCGACCGCTACAAATAATTTCATCGACCGGTTCATTTAAAACCATGTTTTGACCACTTTTAAACACCCAATTTTAAATCTTACTCCCCATAAGTATTTGAAAGGTTTGAGAATATATTTTGGGGTGTTTTGAAACCTTTAAAAACATCTTAATCTTTCAAATAAAAGGTAAAACGGTTTATGCACGTTTTGAAAGATATGCTGGTGTGATTCATAATCCTTGTCAAAAGTGAATCAAAGAGTTACAAGGATTATACCCTAAGGTCTTGAAACTTCACTTTGAGCTCCTTGCATCTTCTTGTTTTTCAAGTCTTTGACTCTTTCATCAAGTCATTTTTGTCTTTGAAGATGTCTATTTTATAAACTTGATCCATTTATTGAAATCATCAAAATCTCGATTGTGCACAAAAGCCAACACGTGTCCACTAAAATAGTGAAGATTGTGTTTATGTTGGTGGCAAAAAGAAATATCAAGAATCATGAATTTGTATTTGTATGATATACAACATACGATGTGATCATGATAAGTAGATTCTACTTGCTTTTATAAGTTGTGCAATGATTACTAAAATAAGATTAATTGCAAATAAGTTGAAAGTTCTTGATACCCACTGCAAACACAGAATATAAATGTTATATTCTGCTTTTTCGTTTGGTTGTTGCGATTCAGTGGGAGGTACCATTAGCTATGAAAATCTCTGTGCTAATGGATTGTTAATATACTTGTGGATCTTCTTTCTAATATTTACAGATTCATGATGCCTAACTCATTATCTAGAATCCTAGATGATTACAAACTGATTGGGCCAACCTTGATTGGAAGAGAAATCTTATGACAGTACTCACTGTGGTTAAAATTGCTCATGTCCTTAGAAAGGAGACCACTCAGCTTGCCTTAGACGATGCTACTCAAGAACAAAGAGTTATTTTTGAAAAGTGACGTGAGGCACAACGTCTCACATGTGCAATATGTTGCAGGGGTTTAAAGAAACTTGGAGATTAGATGAAGGGAAGTCATCCTAAAGATGGGGACGACTGCAAGTGTTAAAGCGAGTGCCATAGGAACTTTTCACCTAAGTTTACAACGAAACAAAGTTTAACTTTTGGAAGATTGTCATATGTACCAGAATGTCGTCGAAACTTAACTTATGTTTTAAAACATGGAATATATGGATATTCTCTTGTCTTTAATACTAAACTTGTTATTAAGTTTCACAATCAGTTTTTTGCTTCTGGCTCTATGATAGATGATCTTTATATCTTGGAAAATGTTGTAGATTTTGTGAATAATATAGAGAATGATGCATATACTAGTGTGAAAACTCTCAAAAGGAATAGGGATGTTAATCTCACTTTCTTGTGGCATCTAAGACTTGGTCATGCTAATCTGGATATGATCAACAGATTAGTGAGGGATGGGTCATTGGACATTTTAAAGGTTGAGCCATACCCAATATGCAAGCCTTGCTTCCAATGAAAGATGACCAAGAATTCTTTTAAAGGAAAATGAACTAGAGCCACTGAGTTGATAGAGTTAGTTTATACTGATGTATGTGATCCTTTTAACCACATAGTCAGAGGAGAGTTCTCATACTTCATCACTTTCATTGATGATTATTCCAGGTATTGTCATCTATACCTGATGAGACACAAGTCTATATCCTTTGAAAAGTTCAAAGAGTTACAGAGTGAAGTTTAAAATCAACTGGAAATAAGTATTAAGATACTCTGATCTGATAGAGGAGGCGAATATCTCTCAGGAGATTTTCAAACTCATCTCAGAGAGAAAGACATCATATCTCAGTTGACTCCCCCTGCTACGCCACAACATAATGGTGTTACAGAAAGAAGAAACCAAACACTATTAGATATGGTTCGGTCAATGATGAGCATATTACAATTTCCTTTTTATTTTTGGGGTTATGCCTTAAAGACAGTTGTTTATATTTTAAACAGGATACCTGCTAAGTCCATTCCTAATACTCCATCTGAGTTATAGACTAACAAAAAGCCACGTTTGAAATACTTGAGAGTATGGGGATGCCCAGCTCACGTTAAAAAGTTTGACGTGGAGATGCTAGAACCAAGGAATGAAAAATGTTTGTTTGTGGGTACCCCAAAAGATCAACTGGATATTATTTTTATAACCAAAAGGATTAAAAGGTAATTGTCAAAAGCAAGATTGTTTTTGACAACCTACGTGATGGCAAAAGCAAGATTGGTTTTGACAAACAGTCAGCTGAGCCAGAAACTATGGCAGATAAGATTGATGATGAAAGAGATATAACTGAACCCACTTATCATATGCAATCAGAGTGGTTGGATGATGATCCATATACTTACCAAGAGGCTGTCAGTGACAATGATGCAGCACACTGGAAGATAGCAATGGAATCAGAAATGGACTCCATGTACTCCAATGAGGTCAGGACCCTTGTTGATCAACCAGAAGGCATCAAGCCTATACGTTGTAAATGGGTATTCAAAACAAAACGAGGACCTACTGGAGAGGTAGAGACCATCAAAGCTAGACTGGTTATAAAAGGTTATACTAAAAAACATGGTATTGACTATGAAGAAACATTTTCACCAGTAGCTATGATGAAGTCCATTAGAATCCTATTGTCAATCGCTGCTCATTATGATTATGAGATCTGGCAGATGAATGGGTACATCCAAGATCAGATTTATATGGAACAACCTAAAGGTTTCTTTTCTCCTGAACAAGAATCTAAAGTGTGCAAGCTGAACAAGTCCATTTATGGACTTAAACAAGCATCAAGTTGCCGGAACATCCGTTTTGATGAGATGATCAAATCGTTTGGTTTCTCACAAAACATAGATGAATCTTGTGTTTACAAGAGGATTAGTGAGAGTTTAGTAATGTTCCTTATTCTTTATGTTGATGATATTCTACTCATGGGGAATGACATCGGTGCAATGTCATTTGTGAAAGTATGGTTAGCGAACCATTTTTCAATAAAAGACCATATTCTCGGGCTCAAAGTGTTTAGAAACTGAGAAAATAGGCGTTTAGCGCTTTCACAAGCCCATTACATTGATAAGATATTGGCGCGGTACAACATGCAGGATGCCAAGAAAGGGTTTTTACCCTTTAGGCATAACATAGAAGTTTCCTTATGCTTCAGCTGTAGGAAGCCTCATGCATGCAATGCTCTATACAAGACTAGATATCAGTCATGCAGTTAGTGTTCTGAGTAGATATCAATCAGACCCAAACCGTGAGTACTACACAACAGTCAAACATATTCTCAAATACTTGAGAAGAACCAAACACTATTGTCTAGTGTGTGATGGAGAGGAAATGCTAACTGTCTAAGGATACACAAATTCAGATTTTCAATTAGATATTGATGATAGAAGATCTACATTTGGATTTGTGTTTACATAGGGTAATGGAGCAGTGAGTTGGAGAAGTTTCATGCAGAACACCACCGTTGACTCCACCACTGAAGCAGAATATGTCGCTGTCAGCGATGTTGCAAAAGAAGTTATGTGGATACGTAAATTCATACAAGATCTTGAAGTTGTCCCTTCGATAGAGTCCCTGATCACCATTTATTGTGATAACAATGGTGCTATAGCACAGGCGGTGGAACCTAGGGCTCATCGAAGGATAGAACATATAGAAAGAAAATTTAATCTTATTCGTGCGTTGTGAATCGGTGTGATATAGTGATGGCTAAAATGACATCAACTGAGAACATCGCAGACCCGTTCACTAAACCATTGACTCAGAGAGTGTTTGAGAAGAATTTAGAGTCTATAGGTGTCCAATACATGTCTGATTGGTTATGAGTGCAAGTGGGAGATTGTTAGATGTGTGCCCTCAAAACCTATCCTTTTACATAATTATGAGATAATTCGTATTGTTGATTAATCATTTGTGTATTATTTTGGGTACCTGAAATGACATAAGATGTCATATTTATAATGACATTAGATGTCATATTATTGAGCAAAATTGTAGAAAATTCAGGCCAATGATTAATGAATCAGAGGCTAGGAGTATCACTTTTTGGATCCTTGTTGACTTACTTTGTTCTAGACTGAGGTACATGATCATGTAAAAATATGTCTACACTCGTTATGACTTTATAAGATAGAGTGATGGACTCCATCATTGAGGTTGTGAACTATGAATATCGTTTGGAAACGATCACTGATGTAGAGAATGAAAATCAACACAATTAGCTTTTGTTGTCCTTAAACCTGAGAAAGTTATGCAAGTTTGATTGTTGTGTGCTTGTGCTTTGACTGAGTCATTTGGTGATGATATTTCGCAAATAAAATATTTCAAATAAGGTTGGGCCTTGTGCATCGTAAGTTAATTTGTATAACAGCTCAATATGGAATCCACCAGTCTCTTGATGAGGCAGTATATTGATTATGTCTGTATATTGTTTGACTCATATAAAAACGCTGTGGAGCGAGATTTTGTGAAAAGTCTTTTCAAAAATTTTACTTATACTAGATATTAAGTAAATATTTGCCAAAATGATTTTGGCAAGTTTTGGAAGTCCAACTAGGTACAGACTGAGAATTAAGAATTATATGAGCTTGGACAAATAAGCATATAATTGTTAGCATAAGGGTTTTCACAAAAAAAATCTCAGTATCTCGGGGGTCAATTGTGATATGTTAATGGACATGATCACAATTTGTAGATGCCCATACATTCAGATTACAAAATATATTGGGGTTTAATGAAAAAGAGTTTTCCATGATGATCCTAAAGATCCCACACTATAGCACAATCCAGTTCTGAGCCTGCCATTATAAATATCTCAGTAACTCATTTGAGAGATAACTAATTCATTTTCACTTGAGATTTCACTTTCTACATATCTTTCTCTAAATTCTCTCTCAAACATGTGTTCGTGGATCTGAAGGAGGAAGCACGCCTAGGTTATTTTATTCAACAATCTTTCCGCTGCGATCTTGCGTTCCAATAGTAATAGCCCGAACCATCAAGAGCTCTAGCGCTGTCTTATAGGAATGGACGCTGCTATTAAACTGAGGTTATGGCCAGGGGGAGGATCGTTAAAGCAATAGGATTCTAAGAAATGAACATTATCAGGACCTTTTATTCCAACCTCTGTATCACAAAAGAGTAATAATTCCACCTTCGATGTAGGTCTAAAAAATATGCAAGAATAACTACTACATTAAGTTCAATCAACACAAGTCTTTATCTTATTCTCTTCTACTCTTCCTCTTCATCATCACTAGAAAATATAATCAGGACGCTCTCAACGATGTTGCTAGTTTCTCAGTGACCCATACCCAACTATCGGGTTGGATTATCCAAGACAACCTTAATGATATGAAGAGGATCAACTTCAGACATTCCTACCCACCCATGGTTCTCAAAAAAATTCTTCCCACTATCAGGGGAATTTACCATTGAATTCAAAGAAGAGGTTGATAAATCTAAGGTTATCCCATTCACATAACTATCGGCATCTTCTGACTTCGAGAATTGAAAGTTTGCAAAAACCAACTTGACTAAGTAAACATAGCAATATACTTTCAAATTCAAGAGAGTTTTCCAACCTTGAAACTCAAACATTTCTTGGAGATCAAACCCATTTTCACTAAACCAACAGAAATCAACCCATCTTCTAGGAATAACTTTTCTATTACGAAAATCTTGAACAAAGCGATTTTTGCAGAGACCAGACCTGTAAATGTAGTCCTCAGGAGAGACAGTGGGTTCTTCGGTTGGCCTAGCTTTCTTCTTCCCTTTGGAGCCCCCAGAGGCTGGAGTTCATTGTGAGGAGCAAGTATGGCGACTGAAAGACATGGAGAACAAGATTTTGAGGGAAATGGGGAGATCGGCCGGTGGGTTTTTAGAGAGAGAGAGTGGGTAACCAAAAATGGTGGGGGAAAAGCTTAGCCGCACGATTTGAGAGAGAGAGAGAGCCTAAATGCCGAACCCTAACTCAAAAGAGGTTGATATACCACCCGTGCCCTTGCCTTGTTAAAAACGGTAATCACCAGCAATGTGTCGACACATTGACCAATGTGTCGACACATTGGTCATGCTCCCGAAACATTGTAAAAAAAAAAGACTCGGGTGGAAGATTCATGTGTCAACACAAGAGATCATGGTGTCGACACATAATTCTCCATGGATGAAAGACTGTAAAACCAGAGGTGCTGACACTTGTTTTACCAAGTGTTGACGCATCACATGAAAATTTATTTTATGAAAAAGTTTTAATGTCATGAATCATTTAGAAACAAACAACCATCATTCTCAAACATGTATAATGCAATCAAGATCACAGATTAAGAGATGAGACAAGGGTATGACAACAATTCAATCCAAAGGACATTTCATTCATATCTCTTGGCGTATAAAACAAAATCTATCCTCATTAAGGGGTTTTGTGAAAATGTCCGCCAATTGAAGGTCGGTATTTACAAACTCAAGAATAATATCCCCTCTTTGAGCATGATCACGAATAAAGTGATGTTTTATCTCAATATGTTTTGTCCTAGAGTGCTGAATTGGATTTTTAGTAATATTTATCACACTGGTGTTGTCACATTTTATTGGGATGAGTGAGAAATGAAGATTAAAATCTTCCAATTGTTGTTTCATCCACAATATTTGTGCACAACAATTTCCTATGACAATATACTTGGCTTCCGTAGTTTATAAAGCTACGGAATTTTGTTTCTTACAACACCAAGAGACTAGTGAGAGTCCAAGAAATTGGCATGCACCACTAGTACTCTTTCTATCAATTTTACAACCGGCATAATCCGCATCCGAGTATCCTTGCAAATTGAATTCAACACTCTTAGGATAAAATAAACCAAGATTTTGAGTGCCAACAAGATATCTAAAAATTCATTTGACAGCAATGAGATGAGATTCCTTTGGACATGATTGAAATCTAGCACACATACATACACTAAACATAATATCGGGTCTACTAGCAGTAAGATATAGTAATGAGCCGATCATACCTCGATATTTTGTTTGGTCCACATCCTTACCTTTTTCATCCTTCTCCATTTTTGTAGATGGACACATAGGTGTGCTCATAGGTTTTTTTCTCTCTCCAACTCTTTCTCTCTCTCATGTTCTCTTGTATATTTAGCTTGACTCATGAAGATGCCTTCACTACATTGCTTCATTTGGAGCCCGAGAAAGTAATTTAATTCTCCCACGAGGCTCATTTCAAATTCACATTGCATCACTTGAGAAAACTCTTTACACAAAGATTCGTTAGTAGATCCAAAGATAATGTCATCAACATATATTTGAACTATTAATAACTCATTTTCTTTTTCTTTGGTGAAAAGAGTAGTATCAATTTTTCCTCGTGAAAAACCATTTTCAATGAGAAAGGTACTTAGACGTTCATACCACGCTCGAGGTGCTTGTTTCAATCCATAAAGAGCTTTTGTGAGCTTGTATACATGATTTGAAAGATTTTCATCTTCAAATCCCGGTGGTTGCTCAACATACACTTCTTCAGTGAGAAAACCATTTAGAAAAGCACTTTTGACATCCATTTGAAAGAGTTTAAAATCTTTATAACAAGCGAAAGCAAGAAGCATGCGAATGGATTCTAAACGAGCAGCAGGAGCAAATGTTTCATCAAAATCAATTCCTTCTTCTTGATTGTAACCTTGGGCTGCCAATCTAGCTTTGTTCCTCACTACAACCCCGGATTCATCCATTTTGTTTCGAAAAACCCATTTTGTACCAATAACTGGATAATCCTTGGGTCTAGGAACTAGATGCCATACTTGGTTTTTCTCAAATTGTTTTAATTCATCTTCCATAGCATGGATCCAACTTTCATCATCTTTAGCCTCAGAAAAGTTCTTAGGCTCAAGTTGAGAAAGTAAAGCAAGATTATTTGTTTGATGAATGGAGGATCGAGTCCTTACCCCTTTTTCTACATTACCAATAATTTGTTGGAGAGGATGGCTCTTGATGTACTTCCAAGCTTTTGGTAGATTATCATCATCTTTTTGTGACTCTCCTTGAGGCTCCTGAGGTTCTTGCTCTTGTACAGGTGCCTCTCCCTTGTCTTTGTCAATAGTAAGCTCAATAACCTTTTTGTTAAGATCTACAATATCTTCTTCATCTTTTCTCACAAGATTGTCAGATTCGTCAAAGACAACATGAACTGATTCTTCAACAACTAGAGTGTGTTTATTAAAGATACGATAAGCTTTGCTAGAAGATGAATAACCAAGAAATATACCTTCATCGGCTTTTGCATCAAACTTACCCAAATTGTCCTTATTGTTGTTGAGCACAAAGCATTTACAACCGAAAACAAGAAAATAACCAATGTTGGGTTTCTATCATTCCATAGCTCATAAGGGGTTTTCTTAAGAATAGACCTTATCATGCAACGGTTGATAACATAACAACTTGATCTAACTGCTTCAGCCCAGAAGTAATCAGGCAAGTTGTTTTCACATAGCAAGGTTCTAGCCATTTCTTCAAGAGTCCTATTTTTTCTCTCTACAACACCATTTTGTTGAGGAGTTCTAGGAGCTGAGAAGTTATGATTAATACCATTTTCTCCACAAAACTTTTCAAATGAGGAATTTTCAAATTCTTTACCATGGTCACTCCTTATGCTAGAAATAACAAAGCCTTTTTCATTTTGAATTCTCTTGCTAAGTTTTGCAAAAGCATGAAAGACTTCATCTTTATGAGCTAGGAATAAAACTCATGTGAATCTACTGAAATCATCAACAACAACAAAGCCATAACGTTTGCCACCCAAACTCAATGTTCGGGTTGGACCAAATAAGTCCATGTGTAGAAGTTGGAGTGGTCTAGAAGTGGACACAATGTTTTTGGGTTTAAAAGATATTTTGGTTTGTTTGCCCATTTGACATGTTGCATAAATTTTATCCTTTTCAAAAGAGAGATTAGGCAAACCTGAAACAAGATTTCGTTTGGCAAGTTTAGAAATTATGTCCATGCTTGCATGAGCAAGCCTTCTATGCCACAACCAACTGTCTTTATCATTTAGAGCTGAAAAACATTTTATATTTTCTGAAGAGATACTCTTTAAATGAACAGTGTACACATTTTCATATCTATGTCCAACAAACAAGACTTTCTTGCTTTTAATATTTTCAACAAGGTATATTGATGATTCAAAAATGACTCGGTTTCCCTTGTCACACAATTGGCTAATGCTAAGGAGATTATGCTTTAATCCTTTGACAAGAAGAACATTTTCAATGGTGGGATTAGGATACTTACCAATGCTTCCAAAACCAAGTATCTTTCCTTTTCCATTGTCACCAAAAGTAACAGACCCCTTATTCTTAAGTCAAAATGAGGTGAACCAACTTTTGTCTCCGGTCATGTGCTTGGAGCATCCACTATCAAGTACCCAATGTTCCTTGATGTCCTTGGACTCCAAGCATTCCTGCAAAAAGGATCAGCTCTTGATCTTTGGTACCCAAACCTTTTTGGGTCCATTTGTATTAGATACAAATCTTTTTACTTTATCCTTTTGAATCCATACAAATTTAATCCCGTGAGTGGATCCTTTTCTAGTTGGACATGTGTGTGAGATGTGTCCATGTTTTCCACAAAAATTGCATATAAGGAAAGGTATTGATGACTTAATAATTATATCAGAATACAATTTTTGATATCCACTAGACTTATAGCCAATTCCGCTTTGTTGAAACAACATTTTTGTGAACAAAGGAGAATATCAAGATTCTTCTTTCCTTGAGTAAATCTAGCAATATCTTGAGTAAGAGTTTCGACTTTTTCTTCCAAATAATTGTTTTCTAATTTTAAATCAATTGACTCTTCATGTATTACATTTGACTTTTCTTTTGTGACTTTTGCAAGATTTTCTTTAAGAGAAACAACTTGGCATTTTAAGGAATCACTTTCTTGAATAAACAATTCATGGTTCTTTTTGAGACAACAATACTTTGAAAATATTCTTTTCAACTCAACATGTTGTTCATCAAAGGCATCTTGTAGTTCCTCAAAAGTAAAAGAGTCCAATGAAGAGCTTTGTACCTCATCTTCGTTATCCTTTGCCATGAAGCAAAGGTTTGCAACTTCTTCATCGCTTTCACTACTACTTTCATCGGATTCTCCCCATGCAGCCAAGAATGCTTTCTTTTTGTTTTTGAAATCCTTGGACTTCTTGTAGGTATCAACATTGAGGCATTCCGACTTTATGTGACCCGACTTCTTGCATCCGAAGCAGATGATTTCATTCTTTTTGCTGCTATCACCTTTGTAATTTGATTTTCTTGAAGGACGTTTATCTCCTTGTTTCTTGCGGAAGAACTTCTTGAATCGTTTAGTGAATAAAGCCATTTCCTCATCGTCCTCAGAGGATTCATCCTCACTAGAGTACGTGGCCTTTAGGGCTACACCCCTTTTTCCTTTGCCTTCATCTTCATCTCCTTTAACTTGATTCATCTCATGGGTCATGAGAGATCCCTTGAGCTCGTCCAAGAAGAGCTTCGTCAAGTCCTTGGCTTCTTGGATTGCAGTGACCTTGGGTTCCCAAGCTTTAGGAAGACACCTAAGAATCTTTCTTACCATTTCAATGTTAGAGTACTCTTTACCAAGAGATTTAAGCCCATTTATGATATCAGTAAATCGAGTAAACATAGAAGAGATAGATTCATCAGATCTCATCTTAAAAAGTTCATAGCTATGAACAAGCATGCTAATCTTGCTTTCTTTTACCTGATTCGTACCTTCATGGGATACTTGAAGTTTATCCCAAGTTTTTTTTGCAGTATCGCATCCAGAGATACGATTGAACTCGTTTGAATCAAGGGCACAGTATAGAACATTCATAGCCTTAGAATTTAGAGACATGAGCTTAAGATCATTCTCATCAAAATCTTTCTCTTCCTTGAGCTTTCCATCGGCTCCTTGGGGAAAACGAGGTCCTTTTGAAATGATTCTCCACAGATCATAATCAACGGCTTGGATGTAGATTCTCATCCTTGCCTTCCAATAGTTATAGGAGGTTCCATTAAACAAGGGAGGTCGATTTGTCGACTGCCCTTCAGCTAAGGAGGTGCTTACTAGGGTTGTCATTTAAAAGTGTCATGCCCCGAATGCTAGCTAAACGAGGCTAATGACAGTCGCGAGCATTCCCGACAAGGAACGCTCAAGCGTACTTACTAAAATTCTTGCAGCGGAATATATATCTCATTCAGAGGATTCTTGCAGCGGAAATATCATGATGCCTCAATATTTAAAAGAAGCCTTATATCGCTAGCGTTTAACGCACGTACGGACATTAGAACATGCTTCCCATCGATAACTCAAAGTAGTTATAACATGGTCTCAAAATATTACGTTTAAAAACCTTGACTTACTAAGCCGAATAACCCATGACCACCACACCACGGAGGCTCATGCCGGCTCTTACAAAAATTATCTAAACCTTTACTAAAATAAGCAAAAAGGAAAAGAAATTTTCGCCAACCCTTCTCCTAGGGTTCAAGGTCCTCTTCTTAAGTTTCCACCCCTGAAACATTATTTGGAATGATACAATTTAAAACTGTGAGTCGAAAGACTCAGTAAGGAATTATAGCTAAAACATGGATTTGAAATCATGGTTTTGAAACATGAACTTGAAATCGTAAGCATGCACTTGAACTTGAAATCATAATGTAATTCATGCATGATCATGAATTTTGATGCACGTATATGCCCCATGCTTGCATATGCACATGCACTTGCTCTTGAAAACAACAATTATACTGATGAACTCTCTTGCTTTTGGAAAATTATTCCCGTTCTTATCTAATGGGCTATTTGCCCTTTATTTACCCCTGACATCAGGGTTGTGCGTTCCCGTTGGAACTGTCCCCTATTTCCCTTGGGGACCTTATATTTGGTCAACCTAGCACACCTTCTCGCATTCGTCCTTCAGTGGCTAGACATGACCCTTGGAGGTTCACACCTTCTTGCAAGCATCCTTCAGTGTGATTGCACATACCTCATGGACTACCCATCCTTCTTGCAAGCATCCTTCGGTATGGGTGCCCTAGGTGACATCCATCCTTCACGTAAACGTCCTTCGGTATGGATGCACCTTCTTGACTTGGTACGGTACCGATCGACTTGGGTTCATTAACTAACTTGTCATAAAACTTGTCATAAATTAGCATAAAAATGGTACTTTCATTTGCATAAAATTTCTCCTTCGTTCTCATGAGAAAAATGAATGCAATTGATCATGATGTATTTATGTCGTGCTTGATAATGTAATGCTTGATATATCATGCTTGATATGCTTATTCATAAACAGTTTTCATGCTGTGTATCATTCCATTTTTTGAAAAGCGTAAGTTTCTACTTACTATTTTCACTTACAAACGTAAGCTCCTCTTACCTTCGTTCCCTTGAGCGCCTGAAATGTACTTGCCTACAATTGGGTCATACTAGTGTTATTCAAAGGTTCACTAGGCGTATAAAGTAGTCATTAAATAACTCATACTTCGTAATACAAAAACATCCATATTCTTGACCTCTAGTTGGTCATCTTGCAACACAAGATATTTTCTTAAGTGAAAAACCTAGTAGGGTTTCCTAATAGTTAAAAAGGAAACTACAATTTCCAGGAGAATTTCGTGAAATTCAAGGGAAGTCGCTCGAGCGCCGGTCGAGCGCTCGTCGAGCGTTATGCCTCTGTATAAAAGTGTTAGGGGACGCTCGAGCGCCCTGTCGAGCGTCAGTCGGGCGTAACTCTCCGTGAAATTGTTGAGTGACGCTCGAGCGCCGATCGAATGTGAAGTTTCTGCATGAATAATTGTTCGAAGGACGCTCGAGCGCACTGTCGAGCGTCGGTCGAGCGTGAACTTAGTGCACAAAAAATCTTGAAGGACGCTCGAGCGCCTGTCGAGCGTCAGTCCATATTTCAGACACAAAACACACATTATACATCCAAGACACACGGAATTTGTCTTAACGTGCTCTCCTCTTATAACCTCATATTCCAGACTTCTATTTTACACCTACAAATCAAGACTTCTAACAATACCATGATTCCATCCCTTCAAACAAATGCTATTGCATCTATTCCACTTCCTTTGGTCTTTTATCACACACCTAGTGTGCATCTATGTTTCTCTTGGGTTTTTAAAGTTCCAGATCTAACCATCTTCTCCATGGTTTTGTGTACAATCCATACAACTCTCTAAAACTCACTAGATCTACATTTTCTTCAAAGAAAACACATGAATCTCAAGGAGAAAATCTAACAACACACAACCAACCAACAAAAGAGAACAAGAAGGAAATGCGAGAGATGAGGTAGTGATAATTTTCGGCCAGCAGAGGTTCTCTTAGAAAAGGGTCGGATCCTTACCTAGCTTTTCCCCTCTTTCTCCTTCTTCTTCTTCTTCTTCTTTCTCTTCTCTTGATCGGGTGAGTTAGGGCTAAGTGTTTTTCGGTTTGGGGGGGCTGCTTATACGGGAGAGCTTGGGGAAGGGAAAAGGCAAAACTGCCCTTCCCCCTACTTTCCCTTCTTATCCCCCATTTTCCCCCTTCTTTCATTTTCTGACCCTAAAGAAAATTTATTTTCTTTTCCTACCACTCCACAAATCTAACCTTAATATGTCTCCTCATTTCTTGTTCCAAGGATCCACATATTGTCACATATTCTTCAAAAATCAAAGCCCTAATTAAAGTCCTCCAATTATTGTAACTTAGGGACATATTTAATTAATAAAACAATTCAAGCTAATAAATCTTAACTGCTCAATTTAACAAAGACAATTAATATAACATTTAAACTTCTAGCTTAAAAGTCATAAAACGTTAGGGAAAGAAATTCCCCCTAAACTTAATCTCAAATTAATTATCCATATATATATCCTCAATAATTAGAGTAATACATACTTAGAGAGTCATAATCAATAAATTGACAGACTTAAAATTGGGGTCTCACAAAAAGAGTGTCTAGCCTCAGCTCCGATACCAATTGAAAGGGTAAAAACAACCCAAGAGGGGGGGGGTGAATTGGGTTTTAAAAAAAAACTTTTGTTCTTTTTCTTATAAAACCCAATATGATAAGAATCCTTTCTAAAGAGCAGGAGAATAGATCTATATAACCAAAGACTATCGTGAAGAGTAAAAGGAAAGATAAACAAGTGGAACAAATAAATATCAGCAGTAAATGGAGATAAGGATAGAAAGATAACACCGTGACTTTTAGGTGGTTTGACCAACACTTGCCTACGTCCACCCCCAAGGCTATTGACTTCCTTGGGCTTCCTTCACTATTCTCCAAATAGTAATTACACCTTAGCTTCTCGGGTGCTAAGGAACCTTTACAAAGTGTTTTCGAGCTCACACTTTAACTCACTCTCACAAATCCTCACAACCTAGAGGATTTCTTCTACCTACAAAGTAGGATAAGTGTTTTTCACAAACACTCACATGTTTTTCAAGAAAGGGTACAAAGAGAATCTTCATAAAAAGCTCTTTAAGCTGAATAAACAAGTATGAGGTACTGAGGTGTGCAAAGAGACAAGATTCACACAAAGAACTACTGAAATTGCAAGTGAAAGCACGAGCTTTTTGGTTGGTGAAGCTTTTTCCTTGTTGAAGGCTTTTTCTCTCTCTAGAATTTAGGGCAAGAGTTAATACCGCAGCACACACCCTTCTCTCTCTTCATCCTCTTCTATTTATAGCTTCTAAGGCACCAAGGGTCTTCTTGTAAAGTTTAGAAGCCGTTGGAGGACATTTGAGACAATTTGAGGAGTTTGAAATGAGTTGACGTCGTTTCCAAATTTTCTGCAAAATAGCATGATGTGTCGACACATTGATTGTAAGTGTTGACACATTAACTTAATCTGGATATAGGCTCTCGGGTGTTAGTTCAATGTGTCGACACTATGCTTCAATGTGTCGAAACTTCCAACACTTAGCAAAAAATCATTTCAAATGGTCTGAAAAGCAAACTCTCGGGTGTTAGTGCAATGTGTCGACACCATGGTCCAATGTGTCAACGCTTCCAACACTTAGACAAAACAAAACATTTGAATGCCAGAAATGTAAACTCTCGGGTGTTAGTTCAATGTGTGAGACCCAGACCTTATTTCTATCATTGTAAAAGAATTATGACTCCCTAAGTATGTATTACTCTAATTATTATTATTATTATTACTCTATTTATTGAGAAAGGCATGTATAGGGAGATTAATCTAAAATCATGTCTAGGTGGAATTTTTCCCCTAACATTTTTTTATATGTCTTAAGCTATGATTGAAATGTTATATTGATTGCAATTGTTAAATTTGAGTAATTGAGATTAGTTAGGCCAATTATTTTAATTGTTGGAAGAATTTAATTAGGGGCTTTAACCTTGGATAATATGTGAGTCATTTAGTAATGAGGATGCATGTTAGAGTGAGTTTTGTGGAGTGGCAGAAAAAGGAAATAAAAGAAAAGTGAAGGAGAAGGAGGGAAAGAAAGGGGGAAGGGCAGTTTTGCCTTTTTCTTCCCCCAAGTCTCACGCACAAGACCCCCCTCTCTACTGCATTTTTTAAAAAAAACACCATTTGCCGTAGCCCACCCGCAGAAGAAGAAGAAAGAAGAAAAAAGAAGAAGAATGAGGAGAAGAAGAAAAGAAAGGTAGTGTGGGATGTGAAAAATCTGGGTTGGCCGGATTACCCACTACCCATTTCTCTTGTTTCTTTGATGGGTGTTGTTTCTTTGATGTTTTCTCCTTGTGTTCATGTGTGTTTCTTTGAAGATAGTGTAGATCTTGCGAGTCTTAAAGGGTAGTATTGATTGTACATGAAACCATGAGGAGATATGGCCAGATCTGGGAAATGGTTAAAGAAAACCATTTTTACACCCTAGGTGTTTGATATAAAGACCAAGAGAAGAGGAATATATGCAATAGCTTAGTTTGAGGATGGAATCATGGTTTTGTTGTAAACTTTGAATTGAAGTTGTAAAAGTAGAAAGAATGTGAGAGAATGATTGCTGATATGAGATATTAAATTAGCCTTGGATGTTGGTTGTGACTTGAAGAGATTGGGGTTTTGGTTGTTGGAGGTTTGGAAGGTTGAGAAGATCATTGTTGTTGCTGGAATTAACCTCTGCAGATTTCAAGGCTCGAACTAGGAGTGTATTCTGATGCAATTGAGCTTATCCCTTGATCTTGAGAGGATCCTAGATTGTAGGCCCAGGAAATATGAAGATTTTAAGCCATACCTTGGGTGATTTCGATAAGTATTAGGGGAGTTATGCGTTGTTCAAGGTCCAACATCAAGCTGCCACCAGCCTTGCACGTCTAGAACGTCTAAGCCTTGCAACTTACGCTTTACAAAACTGGAATGATACACAACATGTTTTTATGAATAAGCATAACATGTTTATAACCACGCATGACAAGTTATTTCTCAACAAGCATGACATCGTATATGTATTTGTATGAAAGCATGAAAGAAGTTTTTGTGCAAATGAAAACATGAAAGGTTTATGAGATATTTGTCATTAAGCACGAACTGTCAAGAGCATTAGAAGCATTTTATGATAAGTTGATATATCAAGCATGACACTACCAAGCACGACATGAATGCATCATGATCATTTGCATTCACTTTCCTCATGAGAAATGAGACATTTTATGCAAATGAAAGTACCATTTTTATGCTACTTTATGACAAGTTAATTAACGAACCCAAGTCGGTCGGTACCGTACCAAGTCAAGAAGGTGCATCCATACCGAAGGACGTTTACGAGAAGGGTGGATGTCACCTAGGACACCCATACCGAAGGATGCTTGCAAGAAGGATGGGTAGTCCGGGAGGTATGTGCAATCACACTGAAGGATGCTTGCAAGAAGGTGTGAACCTCCAAGAGTCGTGTCTAGCCACTGAAGGACATTGAGAAGGTGTGCTAGCTCGACCATATGTAAGGTCCCCAAGGGAAATAGGGGACAGTTCCAACGGGAACGCACAACCCTGATGCCAGGGGTAATGGAGCTCAAGTAGCCCATAGGATAAGAATGGAAAAGATTTTCCAAAAGAAAGAGCTTTATAAGTATAAGAGATGTTTTCAAGAGCAAGTGCATGTGCATGTGCATATGCAATCATGAGGCATACACGTGCATCACGATTCATGATCATGTATGAATTACATACGTATACATGATATTTAAAGTTCAAGTTAAAGCTCATGATATTTCAAGTTGTACTTGAATTACATTATGTTCAAGTTTGTAATTATTTCAAGTTTAAGCGCATGCTTATGATTTTAAGTTAAGTGCATGCTTATGATTTTAAGTTCATTATCATATCGAGTTCATGATGATTTCAAGTTTAAAAGCAAGTGTATGATTTCAAGTTCAAGATTATGAGCTCAAAGAACAAGTTCATGGTTTCAAACTCACGATTTCAAGTTCATATTTCCAAACCATGATTTCAAGCTCATGTTTTAATTATAATTCCTTACTGAGTCTTTCGACTCACAGATGTTTTAAATTGTATCATTCCAGATAACAATTCAGGTGGGAAAATCTAGAAGAGGGACCGATGGGAACGTCCTCATCTCTCTTTGTTGTTTCATTAAAGGTTAGATGTAATTTTGAAGAGTCGTCATGAGCCTCCGTTGTGTGGTGGTCATGGGTTATTCGGACTAGTAGAGTTCAAGGTTTTTGATGTCTAGTATCTTAGTCGTGGTTATCAGAAACAGAAGTTGAAGAGTTCAAAGGAAGTACTAAGAACGCTTATCAGGCATCCTGTGAATGTCTATGTTATGTGTATAAGGATTCAAAATGTATTACATATATGTTATGAGTATGTCCATATAAGGTTTTGTTGGAATCCCTTAGGACTTGTACTTCAGCCATGCAGACATGACATGTAATTTGGATGCTTTCACTATTGCCGTTGTAGTCAATTGTGTAAGTTGAAGTTTATGTAAATCTCTTTGGCCCATCTCTCTCAGTTGTAGGTGTTTTTGTGTAAAAAAAAAAAAAATATCCGCTGCAAGATTAAGAGAAAACGCTGGAACATTCATTGAGTGAATGTTCGCGGCTGTCATTAACCCCCTTCGGGCTAGCGTTCGGGGCGTGACAACTAAAACCCAAAAGTGTGCATTTTTCCGGAACTCCAGTGAATTTTGACTAAGTGTTGGAAGTGTCGACACCTTGAGTGATGGTGTCGACACATCTAACTAAAACCCGAGAGTTTACATTTTTCCCATTTTGACTAAGTGTTGGAAGTGTCGATACCTTGAGTGATGGTGTCGACACATCTAACTAAAAGTGTTGAAAGTGTCGACACCTTGAGTGATGGTGTCGACACATATAACTACATTCCGAAATTTTATCGGATTGAAATATGTGAGGTGGAATTCATGTGAAAAAGGGGAAAAGAAAGGGGGGAAGGGCAGTTTTGCCTTTTCCCTTCCCCAAGCCCTTTACATATAAGGCAACCCCCCCATTCCCACAAATCATTTTGCCCTAGCTCACCCGAACAAGAAGAGAGAAGAAGAAGAAGAAAGAAGAAGAAGGAGAAGAAGAAAAGAAGGAGAAAGGAAGAAGAGGAAGAAGAAGAGAAAGAAAGAGAGAGAAGGAGGTGAGGGATTTCAGCCATTCTTGGCCGACTAGGCCATCACCCATTTCTCTCATTTTCTCTCCTTTCCTTTAATGGTTGTTGGTTGTGAAGTTTGTTTGGTTTCCTCCTTGTATGTGTTGTGTTCATGTGTGTTCTTTGAAGAAAATGTAGATCTAGTAAGCTTTAAAGAGTAATATGGGTTGTATATGGAACCATGGAGAGTTATGGTCAGATCTGAAAAAGAAAATATGTTCTGCACCCTAGGTGTTTGATAAAAAGCCCAAAAGAGGGCTGAAATCTATTTGAGCATGCATGGCCGAGTGGTTGTGGTATTGGGTGTTGTCCTTTCATATCTAAATGCCTTGAAGTTCAAAGGAGCTTTGGGAATGAATGTTGTTGCTGGAAAATAAGCTGAGGCTTTTAATTTAGAATCATGGGTGAAGTTGTTGCATGAAGAAGGTTATATTACAAAGGGAGGAACCTTATAGGAAAAATGAAACTTCTTTGTTGTTGATTTCACCTATAGAGGTTAGGCCCATTCTATATGACCTATTGTTGTGGAATTGGAAAACCCATAACATTCATAAGCGTGGCCGGTTACGTTAAAGATCATAGAGGATTATAGACAATGCTTGTTAGACAAGTTGCTGGAATTTAACCTCTACAGATTTCAAGGCTCAAATTGGGAGTGTATTCTGATGCAATTGAGCTTATCCCTTAATCTTAATAGGATCCTAGATTATAGGCCTAGGAAATGGGAAGATTTTAAGTCATACCTTGGATGATTCCGATAACTATCGAATGAGATATGCGTTGTTCGAGGCCCGGACGTCAAGCTGCCAGCAGCCTTGCACGTCCGGAATATCAGCTCATTTCGGGCACCCTTTTGAGGGATCATTTTAAGTCCAAATTTTACGAGGTTAGTCTTGAATTTTAAGTTTATGAAAGGAGAACATTTTAAGGTGAATTTCGTGTGATTTGGAGGTGTAATTCATAAGTTATGATATTTTGAAAATGGAGGGCCAAGCTGGAACAGCAATATGGTGGTTGTAGGATTTTTTGCTTAATATGAAGTGTTTATGAAATGTATAGCACATTCTGCTGTGGTGACTTTTACCCCCAATCTAGACCTATGAAGGATGAATATTTCAAGATAAATTTCATGTACCTTGGAGCCATGGTTTTGAAGTTAGGAATTTTTAAGTTGAAGACGTCGGGGCGGCCCGCTTGGACGTCCTCAGCAGCTTGTATTTTCGGGTAAAGGTTTCAAGTGGCAAACGAACTCCAAATTAGTTAGAATTTTTATATGCTATGAAAATTAGTGTCAGGGTCAGTTAGAACTCAATTCTTAAGGCTTTGGCATCCTTAAGAAAATACCTTGTGTTGTAAGATGACCAACTGGGAGTCAAGAATACGGACGATTTTCTATGATGAAGTGTGAGTAATTGATTGATTACTCTATACGTCTAGTGAGCCTTTGAATAACACTAGTATGATCCATTGTAGGTAACGTGACGTTCAACACTCAAGCAAGCGAAGGTAAGAGGAGCTTACGTTTGTAAGTGAAAATAGTAAGTAGCAACTTACGCTTTACAAAACTGGAATGATACACAGCATGTTTTTATGAACAAACATAACCAAGCATGACAAGTTATTTCTCAACAAGCATGACATCGTATACATATTTGTATGAAAGCAAGAAAAAAGTTTTTGTGTAAATGAAAACATGAAAGTTTTATGAGATCAAGGATGTTTTATGAGATATTTGTCATCAAGCATTGTCACGCCCCGAACGCTAGCTAAACGAGGCTAATGACAGCCGCGAGCATTCCCGGCATGGGACGCTCCAGCGTACTTACTACTATACTTGCAGCGGAAAAGACGTTGATGCTTCAATGTTAAAAAGAAGCCTTATAATGCTAGCGTATAACGTGCATAAGAACATACTTTCCATTGATAACTCAAGGTTGTTAAACATATTCTCAAAATATCAACCAGTTTAAAACATTAACTAACTAAGCCAAATGAAACCCATGACCACCACATCACGGTGGCTCATGCCGGCTTTTACAAAAATTAGCTAAATCTTTCCTAACGTTAGCAAACAAGAGAGACATTTCATCAACCCTTCTCCTAGGGTTCAAGGTCCTCTTCTTAAGATTCCACCCCTGTAACATCATCTGGAATGATACAATTTAAAACTGTGAGTCGAAAGACTCAGTAAGGAATTATAGCTAAAACATGGGTTGAAATTGTAAGCATGCACTTGAACTTGAAATCATAGTCATGTAAACATAATGCGCTGCATGCCTGATTATGAAACGTGATGCATGTATAATGCACATGCATTTACTCTTGCTTTTGTAAAAATCGATTCACATCTTATCTTGTGGGCCACTTGCCCTCTTTTACCCCTGACATCAGGGTTGTGCGTTCCCGTAGGAACAGTCCCTTATTTCCCTTAGGGACCTTACATATGGTCGAGCTAGCTCACCTTCTCTCATTCGTCCTTCAGTGGCTAGACACGACCCTTGAGGTTCACACCTTCTTGCAAGCATCCTTCAGTGTGATTGCACTTACCTCATGGACTACCCATCCTTCTTGCAAGCATCCTTCGGTATGGGTGTCCTAGGTGACATCCATCCTTCACGTAAACGTCCTTCGGAATGGATGCACCTTCTTGACTTGGTACGGTACCGACCGACTTGGGCTCGTTAATTAACTTGTCATAAAACTTGTCATAAAGTAGCATAAAAATGGTACTTTCATTTGCATAAAATGTCTCATTTCTCATGAGGAAAATGAATGCAAATGATCATGATGCATTCATGTCGTGCTTGGTAATGTCATGCTTGATATGCTTATTCATGAATATTCTTCATGCAGTGTATCATTCCAGTTTGTAAAGATTTTCACTTACCTTAGGCTTGCTTGAGTATCGAGTGTCTTGTTACCTACAATGAACCGTACTATTGTCATTCATAGGTTCACTAAACGTATATAGTAATCAATACATTACTCACACGAATCTGTTTTAATAGACCCTCACACTAATTTTTCATACCATAACATATTCGTCATACCTCTAATTCACATGCAAGTTATCTTAAAACGCTCTCTTTCTTAACTTGAAACAAATTCCAAGACCAACCCCGTAAAATTGGACTAAAATATCAAGAGATAACCACCAATGCAACAAAACACACTTTCTATTCCAGCCTTGAAATCTGCATATGTAACTCCAGAAATCACAACAATCTCCAACAACCAAAATCCGAATCTCTACATGTCACAACCAACATCCAAGGCTAACTTAACATCTCATAACAACAACTATACTCTCACCTTCCTCCCACTTACAACTTCAACTCGAAGTTTACAACCAAATCATGGTTCCATAATTATCAAGTTAACACCATTGCATGTACCCATTTCTCTTGGGCTGTTTACCAAACACCTAGTGTGCGTTATTGGTCCTCTTGCCTATTTTCCCAGATCTGAACATATCCCTAACACTTAGGGCTTTGTGGTTCTCAATATCACTAGCATACATACACAATCTAATGCATCAAACCCTAGATTCGGCCATACTTGCTCAACTTAGGTTTCAATCCCCTCTTAGGCCTTTTATCAAACACCTAGAGCACATAACCAATTTCTCTTGAACCCTCATTTCAGATCTAGTCATTTTTCCACATGTTCTCATGTAAAAATCTATGCTACACTTACAAGATCTACCTTGAACATACCTAGATCCACACTAAACATCCATGAATCACAAAAAGAACACTACTTAGACAAATTACCATCAAACCACAACCAACCAACAAAAGAAAACAAGAACATCACCAACCACAACTAACCAACAAGAGGAAACAAGAAGAGAATAGAGAGAGAGAGAGAGAGAGAGTAGCACGATTTTCGGCCAGCAAGGATTTACCTCGCTTCTCTCCTCTTCCTCCTTCTTTTCTTCTCCTTCCTCTTCTCCTTCTTCCTCTCCTTCTTCCTTCTTCTTCTTTCGGGTGGGTGACTTAGGGCAAGGGAAAATGAAAAGGCTGAAGAGAGAGGGGAAAAAATGAAGTGTTCGGCAAAGGGGGAGAGAGTAATAGGCGTGAAAATGGTTGGGGAAAAGACAAGTTTGCCCTCCCCCTACTTCATAAATTTCAACTCGCGTATATCAAACCGGTAAAATTCCGGAATGTAGTTATATGTGTCGACACCATCACTCAAGGTGTCGACACTTCCAACACTTAGCCATAGTGGGAAAAATGTAAACTCTCGGGTTTCAATTAGATGTGTCGACACCATCACTCAAGGTGTCGACACTTCCATCACTTGGTCAAAATCCACGGGAGTTCTGTAAAAAGGCGAACTCTCGGGTTTCAGTTGGATGTGTCGACACCATCACTCAAGGTGTCGACACTTACAACACTTAGTCAAAATTCACTTTGGTCTCCAGGAAAAGGTAAACTTTCGGGTGTTAGTATAATGTGTCGACACTATGTTCCAATGTGTCGACACTTACCTCAAAAATCACCAATTAAAACATACCTACATCCTGAGGAAAATCATAGCAAAATCTCTCTCTCCTATACAATGACATAAGTAAATTCGGGATCTCACATCCTCCCCTCCTTATAAAATTCCGTCCTCGGAATTCGATCTTCCTTACCAGAGATTTGTCCTGATGGTGGAGGTCTAGGACGGGTGAATACTCGAACTGGCCCCACAACTAACGTTATCATAATACACACATATATGCCTTTATATACTTCAACATAGCACTATAGCTCATATGTATAGTGAGACAACATAAAGGTATCAATGAAAAGAAAAACAGATCAGGCAAGTCATATCGAAATTCTAACATTATCCTTCTTAACTTTGTCCTTCCCGTAAGTGGGGATATTTCGAGTACATTTCACTTTCTAACTCCCATGAGGCCTCTTCTACTCCGTGGTTTCTCCACAAGACCTTAACAAGAGGTATGGTTTTGGTCCTCAGTTGCTGCTCCTTCCTATCCAAAACCCTTATAGGTTCTTCCACATACGTAAGGTTTTCTCTAACCTGCAAAGGCTCATAATCTAATACATGGGTAGGGTCAGTTACATACTTCCTTAGGAGCGATACATGAAACACATTGTGAACTCCCTCTAAACAAGGGGGTAGGGCCAACCTGTACGCCACGGGCCCAACTCTATCTAGGATCTCAAAGGGTCCTATGAATCTGGGTTGGAGCTTCCCTTTTTTTCCAAATCTCGTTATCCCCTTCTTCGGAGAAATCTTCAGAAATACTTTGCTCCCAGCCTCAAATTCAAGTTCTCTTCTTCGATTATCAGCATAGCTCTTCTGCCTGCATTGGGCTGTCACAAGCCTATCTTTGATTACTTGGATCTTTTCCCGTGTCTCTGAAACTATTTCCGGCCCTAACATCCTTCTTTCGCCTACCTCGTCCCAATACAAAGGTGATCTACACCTCCTCCCATACAAGGCTTCAAAGGGTGTCATACCAATACTTGCTTGAAAACTGTTATTGTACGCGAATTCCGCTAAAGGCAAGTATTGAGCCCATCCTCCTTTGAAATCCACAACGCAAGCCCTGAGCATATCCTCCAGAATTTGTATAGTCCTTTCCGACTGCCCATCTGTCTGTGGGTGGAAAGCGGTACTAAAATTCAACCGAGTTCCCAATGACTCCTGCAATCGTTTCCAGAATCTCGATGTAAATCTCGGATCTCTATCCGACACTATGCTCTTAGGCACTCCATGTAATCTGACAATCTCTTGAAGATAAATCTCCGCTAACTTCTCCGGGGCATACTTCACCTTAATGGGTAAGAAGTGTGCCGACTTGGTTAGTCGGTCCACGATCACCCATATAGCATCGTAACCCGAAGTAGTTCGAGGCAACCCCACTACGAAATCCATGGTTATCCCTTCCCACTTCCATTCAGGGATCTCTAGAGGCTTTAGTGTTCCTGCTGGCCTCTGGTGCTCGGCTTTCACCTTCTGGCAAGTCAAACATCGAGCCACATACTCGGCTATCTCCCGCTTCATATTAGGCCACCAAAAGACCTTCTTAATATCTTGATACATCTTCGTGCCTCCTGGATGGATGGTATAAGGCGTAGAATGAGCCTCTGCTAGAATCAAGTCTTTAATCTCCCTTGTACTTGGCACACAAATTCTGCCTCGATATCGTAATAACTCATCCTTATCTCCAAAGTCGGGGTCTTCCTTTTTCTCAATTCGCTCTCTAATCCCTTCAATCACCTTATCATTCTTCTGGGCCTCTCGAATCTGCTCCTCCAGGGTAGGTTGCAACGAGAGCCCTGCAATGGAGACAAACTGATCGGCAATGATAAGCACAATCTCTGCCCTTTTTAAGTCTCTCCTGATTTCCTCGGGCACCACCTCCATTGAACTTGCCTCTACTGAACTTGTTTCTGCCGACTTCCTACTTAATGCGTCGGCCACCACATTGGCTTTTCCAGGGTGATAACTTATTGTGCAATCATAATCTTTAATCAACTCTAACCATCGCCGCTGTCTCATGTTCAGCTCTTTCTGGGTGTTAAAATACTTAAGACTCTTATGATCGGTGAATATCTCACATTTAACCCCATACAAATAATGTCTCCATAATTTTAACGCATAGACTACAGCAGCTAACTCTAAGTCATGCGTGGGATAATTAATCTCGTGAGGCCTCAGTTGCCTAGAAGCATAAGCTATTACCCTTTTGTCTTGCATCAAAACACAACCTAAACCTTGCTTCGATGCGTCGCTATAGATTTCATACTCTCCATATTCCGAGGGTAGTGCTAATACTGGAGCAGTAACTAAATTGGCCTTTAACTCTTGGAAGCTCCACTCACACTCATGAGTCCATTCAAATTTGACATTCTTCTTTGTTAGAGACGTCAAAGGCTTGGCCATCTTTGAGAATCCCTTGATAAACCTCCGATAGTACCCTGCTAATCCCAGAAAACTTCTTACTTCCTTCACATTCGTAGGCCTCGGCCACTTGAATATAGCAGCTACCTTTCCGGGATCCACGGCAATCCCTTCTCCGGACACTACATGCCCCAAAAAGCGAACTTGTTCCAACCAAAACTCACATTTGGAAAACTTGGCAAACAACTTCTTCTCCCTAAGAATCTGTAGAACAATCCTTAAATGCTTCTCATGTTCCTCCTTATTCCGTGAGTAAATCAGTATGTCATCAATAAAGACAACCACAAACTTATCTAAGAATTCCCGAAACACCCTATTCATCAAATCCATAAATGCGGCTGGAGCATTGGTTAGCCCAAAAGGCATCACCATAAATTCGTAATGGCCATATCGCGTTCGAAATGCCGTCTTCGGTATGTCCTCCCCCTTCACCTTCAACTGGTGATATCCCAATCTCAAATCAATCTTCGAGAATGCCTGTGCCCCTTGCAATTGATCAAATAGATCATCAATGCGAGGCAACGGGTATCTATTCTTGATAGTCACCTTATTCAACTCCCTGTAATCAATGCACATCCTGAGGCTTCCATCTTTCTTCTTTACGAACAAGATCGGAGCTCCCCAAGGTGACACACTCGGCCGAATGAACCCTTTATCCAATAGATCCTCCAGCTGAATCTTCAATTCCTTCAACTCTGCTGGTGCCATTCTATACGGTGCTTTAGAAATTGGAGTTGTCCCTGGTTCTAAATCGATGCCAAACTCCACTTCCCTATCAGGAGGTAATCCGGGTAATTCTTCCGGAAACACATCAGGAAATTCGTTCACTATAGGGGTTTGCTCTACCGTAGCAGTCTCTCTCTGCATTTCATTTGCCCAAACTAAGAACCCCTCACTTCCTCCTTGCAACCATTTCTTGGCTTGCATGGCTGAAATGATCGCCGGTCTTCGTTCCACCTTTCTCATGCCTACAAAACAACAATCCGGTCTCCCCTCCTTTTGGAACACGACCTTCTTTTCGTAACATTTTATGCTAGCACCGTGTGTTGCCAACCAATCCATACCTAAAATGAGGTCGAACCCTCCCATTTCCATCACTATCAGGTTAGCCGGCATAATTTGCCCCTCAACTTCTATCGGGAAATTTTTCACTATTCGATCGCAATTGATCCTCCCACCAGTAGGTGTTGATACTACTACATGACATCCTAATGGCTCATGCTTTAAATCTCTTGCCTTACAATATGCCGATGCTATGAATGAATGTGTGGCCCCTGAATCAAATAATACAAGGGCTTCTCCCTGTGGCAAGGGCAACTTACCCGCTACTACTCTGGTTTGGTCCTCCGCATCCCTCGGGGTCAGAGCATATAGTCTTGCTTGAGTTGGACCGCCTTGCCTCCTCGAATTGTCTTGCGGTGCGGGTTGGGATGCTTGGCTTGAATTACTTCTTGCCCCACAATCTCGGGCAATGTGACCTGGCTTCCCGCACTGGAAGCATACTCCCTGCCTACACTCTCCGGGATGCTTCTTGCCACATTTGTTGCATATTGGGAATTGATTCCCTCCTGCAATCTGACTTCCTCCAGGTCTCTGGTTCTGGGCTCCACCAGGTCTCTGATTCTGGCCCCGTGATAAACCCTGCTTGCTTTTCTTCCAGGGTGCCTGTGACGTTTCCAGCTTGGGAGGAGCCTTCCTCTTTTGCTGGTCGTAAAATGCTGCTGTCCTCTGCAGACTTCTTTCCACAATCACTGCCCGTTCTATGACTTCTGCCAACGTCTTCAAGTTATGGGCCATAACTCTGTCAAAGATTCGGGGATGAAGTCCCTCTTCAAACTTCCTGGCTTTCCTCTCCTCATCTGGTACTAAATACGGAGCAAACCTCACCAACTCCATGAATCGACCAGAGTATTGATCAACAGTCATTGATCCCTGAGTTAAGTTGGCAAACTCTCTCGCTTTTGCTTCCCGCGTCGTCCTTGGAAAATAGCGGTCCAGGAATTCTTGTTGAAACCTCTCCCAGATTATGGGTTGTTCTCCCAATTCTTGGCTCAGTAGGAGCTTCTTGGATAGCCACCACCTCTTGGCATCTCCCTGTAGCTTGAAGGTAGCAAAGCTCACTCTCTGGGAGTCTGTACACCCCATGACTTCCAGCAACTCTTTAATCTCTAGAAGCCAGTTTTCTGCTAGAACGGCATCTCCTCTACCGTTATATACCGGCGGGTGTTGGCGGTTAAACTGGTCAAAGGTGCATCCTTCAGGGCGATCTCGAGCCCCTTGCACATTTGCCCCTTACTGCACTTGTTCAGCGATGAGCTGAGCCATGTGCCTTAAAACATCATTGGTAGAGACACCTGATTCTTCGGGCTCCTCCTCCGTGTTTCTATTCCTGGGTTGTTTCCTAGGTGGCATCCTGCACTATATCGTCATCACTACATAAGTATCCTAACAACTAGTTGATGCATGAGATTTCTAGCATATAGCATACTCGAAATCCAAAAAGGCGAGTAGCAAATCTTAAGTTCACTAAACTCCTAAATTCCTCCGATACCACTAAACTGTCACGCCCCGAACGCTAGCTGAACGAGGCTAATGACAGCCGCGAGCATTCCCGGCATGGGACGCTCCAGCGTACTTACTACTATACTTGCAGCGGAAAAGACGTTGATGCTTCAATGTTAAAAAGAAGCCTTATAATGCTAGCGTATAACGTGCATAAGAACATACTTTCCATTGATAACTCAAGGTTGTTAAACATATTCTCAAAATATCAACCAGTTTAAAACATTAACTAACTAATCCAAATGAAACCCATGACCACCACATCACGGTGGCTCATGCCGGCTTTTACAAAAATTAGCTAAATCTTTCCTAACGTTAGCAAACAAGAGAGACATTTCATCAACCCTTCTCCTAGGGTTCAAGGTCCTCTTCTTAAGATTCCACCCCTGTAACATCATCTGGAATGATACAATTTAAAACTGTGAGTCGAAAGACTCAGTAAGGAATTATAGCTAAAACATGGGTTGAAATTGTAAGCATGCACTTGAACTTGAAATCATAGTCATGTAAACATAATGCGCTGCATGCCTGATTATGAAACGTGATGCATGTATAATGCACATGCATTTACTCTTGCTTTTGTAAAAATCGATTCACATCTTATCTTGTGGGCCACTTGCCCTCTTTTACCCCTGACATCAGGGTTGTGCGTTCCCGTAGGAACAGTCCCTTATTTCCCTTAGGGACCTTACATATGGTCGAGCTAGCTCACCTTCTCTCATTCGTCCTTCAGTGGCTAGACACGACCCTTGAGGTTCACACCTTCTTGCAAGCATCCTTCAGTGTGATTGCACTTACCTCATGGACTACCCATCCTTCTTGCAAGCATCCTTCGGTATGGGTGTCCTAGGTGACATCCATCCTTCACGTAAACGTCCTTCGGAATGGATGCACCTTCTTGACTTGGTACGGTACCGACCGACTTGGGCTCGTTAATTAACTTGTCATAAAACTTGTCATAAAGTAGCATAAAAATGGTACTTTCATTTGCATAAAATGTCTCATTTCTCATGAGGAAAATGAATGCAAATGATCATGATGCATTCATGTCGTGCTTGGTAATGTCATGCTTGATATGCTTATTCATGAATATTCTTCATGCAGTGTATCATTCCAGTTTGTAAAGATTTTCACTTACCTTAGGCTTGCTTGAGTATCGAGTGTCTTGTTACCTACAATGAACCGTACTATTGTCATTCATAGGTTCACTAAACGTATATAGTAATCAATACATTACTCACACGAATCTGTTTTAATAGACCCTCACACTAATTTTTCATACCATAACATATTCGTCATACCTCTAATTCACATGCAAGTTATCTTAAAACGCTCTCTTTCTTAACTTGAAACAAATTCCAAGACCAACCCCGTAAAATTGGACTAAAATATCAAGAGATAACCACCAATGCAACAAAACACACTTTCTATTCCAGCCTTGAAATCTGCATATGTAACTCCAGAAATCACAACAATCTCCAACAACCAAAATCCGAATCTCTACATGTCACAACCAACATCCAAGGCTAACTTAACATCTCATAACAACAACTATACTCTCACCTTCCTCCCACTTACAACTTCAACTCGAAGTTTACAACCAAATCATGGTTCCATAATTATCAAGTTAACACCATTGCATGTACCCATTTCTCTTGGGCTGTTTACCAAACACCTAGTGTGCGTTATTGGTCCTCTTGCCTATTTTCCCAGATCTGAACATATCCCTAACACTTAGGGCTTTGTGGTTCTCAATATCACTAGCATACATACACAATCTAATGCATCAAACCCTAGATTCGGCCATACTTGCTCAACTTAGGTTTCAATCCCCTCTTAGGCCTTTTATCAAACACCTAGAGCACATAACCAATTTCTCTTGAACCCTCATTTCAGATCTAGTCATTTTTCCACATGTTCTCATGTAAAAATCTATGCTACACTTACAAGATCTACCTTGAACATACCTAGATCCACACTAAACATCCATGAATCACAAGGAGAACACTACTTAGACAAATTACCATCAAACCACAACCAACCAACAAAAGAAAACAAGAACATCACCAACCACAACTAACCAACAAGAGGAAACAAGAAGAGAATAGAGAGAGAGAGAGAGAGAGAGTAGCACGATTTTCGGCCAGCAAGGATTTACCTCGCTTCTCTCCTCTTCCTCCTTCTTTTCTTCTCCTTCCTCTTCTCCTTCTTCCTCTCCTTCTTCCTTCTTCTTCTTTCGGGTGGGTGACTTAGGGCAAGGGAAAATGAAAAGGCTGAAGAGAGAGGGGAAAAAATGAAGTGTTCGGCAAAGGGGGAGAGAGTAATAGGCGTGAAAATGGTTGGGGAAAAGACAAGTTTGCCCTCCCCCTACTTCATAAATTTCAACTCGCGTATATCAAACCGATAAAATTCCGGAATGTAGTTATATGTGTCGACACCATCACTCAAGGTGTCGACACTTACAACATATTTAGTAAGATGTGTCGACACCATCACTCAAGGTGTCGATACTTCCAACACTTAGCCATAGTGGGAAAAATGTAAACTCTCGGGTTTCAATTAGATGTGTCGACACCATCACTCAAGGTGTCGACACTTCCATCACTTGGTCAAAATCCACGGGAGTTCTGGAAAAAGGCGAACTCTCGGGTTTCAGTTGGATGTGTCGACACCATCACTCAAGGTGTCGACACTTACAACACTTAGTCAAAATTCACTTTGGTCTCCAGGAAAAGGTAAACTTCCGGGTGTTAGTATAATGTGTCGACACTATGTTCCAATGTGTCGACACTTACCTCAAAAATCACCAATTAAAACATACCTACATCCTGAGGAAAATCATAGCAAAATCTCTCTCTCCTATACAATGACATAAGTAAATTCGGGATCTCACAAGCATGACCCGTCAAGAGCATTTGCATGATTTTCTAGAAGGAAAGAGAAAGAAAAGCATTTTATGATAAGTTGATTACTCATCATCAAGCATGACATGAGCACGTCATGAGCAATTGCATTTGCATTTATTTTTCTCATAAGAAAGAAGGAGAAATTTTATGCAAATGAAAGTACCATTTTTATGCTACTTTACGTTAAGTTTCAAGTAAGTTAATGAACCCAAGTCGGTCGGTACCGTACCAAGTCAAGAAGGTGCATCCATACTGAAGGACGTTTACGTGAAGGATGGATGTCACCTAGGACACCCATACCGAAGGATGCTTGCAAGAAGGTGTGAACCTCCAAGCATCGTGTCTAGCTACTGAAGGACGAATGAGAGAAGGTGTGCTAGCTCGACCATATGTAAGGTCCCCAAGGGATATGGGGGACAGTTCCAACTGGAACGCACAACCCTGAAGCCAGGGGTAAATGGAGCTCAAGTAGCCCATAAGATAAGGATTGGAATGATTTTCCAAAATCAAGAACTTTACAAGTACAAATGATGTTTTCAAGAGCAAGTGCATGTGCTTATGCAATCATGAGGCATACATGTGCATCAAAATTCATGATCATGCATGAATATATACATTTACATGATATTTCAAGTTCAAGTGCATGCTTATGATTTTAAGTTCATTATGATCTCAAGTTCATAATGATTTCAAGTTCATAATGATTTCAAGTTTAAGTGCATGCTTATGTTTATGAGTTTAAGTGCATGCTTATGTTTATGAGTTCAAGTGCATGCTTACGATTTCAAGTCATGAATTCAAGTTATGATTTTAAGTTATGTTTTCAAGCTATGATACTAGTGCATGATTACAAGATTATGAATTCAAGTTCAAATTTCAAGTTACAAGTTCAAGCTATAAGTTCAAGTTCATGATTTAAGTTCATGTTTTACAAGATCACGTTAACAAGTTCTTTTCCTTACTGAGTCTTTTGACTCACGGTTTCAAAATGTATCATTCCAGGTTTGCCAGGTGGCAGGAGTCCTGAGGATTTCCTGACTTAGTAAGTAGTAGATTGTGATGTTGTTGGTCATAGGCCTTGGGAATGTACTATGGGTCAAGAGTTGGAGAATGTACATGAAATCCTAAGAGTGCTTGATATCCCACTGAGGCGGCAGGATGCTAACATAATTGTAAGGTATATACGGATTCAAGATGTTATGAGTAGGTCATATAAAGGTTTTGTTGGAATCCCTTAGGACTTGTACTTCAGCCATGCAGACATGACATGTAATTTGGATGCTTTCTCTATTGCTGTCGTAGTCAATTGTGTAAGTTGAAGTTTATGTAAATCTCTTTGGCCCATCTCTCTCAGTTGTAGGTGTTTATGTATTTGTAAAAAAAAAATCCGTTGCATGATTATGAGAAAATGCTGGAACATTCATTGAGTGGATGTTCGCGGCTGTCATTAACCCCCTTCGGGCTAGCGTTCGGGGCGTGACAGGTACCTTACCAAGTTAAGAAGGTACATCTATACTGAAGGACGTTTACGTGAAGGATGGATGTTACCTAGGACGTCTATACTGAAGGACGTATACGTGAAGGTGGGGTAAGTCCTTGAGGTCTGTGCAACCACACTGAAGGACGTTTACGTGAAGGTGTGGACCTTCAAGGGTCGTGTCTAGCCACTGAAGGACGAATGCGAGAAGGTGTGCTAGCTCAACCAAATGTAAGGTCCCCAAGGGAAATAGGGGACAATTCCAACGGGAACGCATAACCCTGACTTCAAGAGTAAATGGAGAGTATGTAGCCCACAAGTCAAGAAGAAAATACTTTCAAAGGACCACGTGTCATTTTAAGTACAAGAGCATGTTTTTCAAAATCATGAATGTTACGAGTGCAAGCTTACATTTTCAAGAGCAAGTGCATGTGCATATGCACACATGAAGCATACATGCACATCAAGAAGTCATGATCATGCATGAAGCACATTATGTTTACAGGTTCATGATTTTAAGTTATGTTTTCAAGCTATGGTACTAGTGCATGATTACAAGATTATGAATTCAAGTTCATGTTTACAAGTTTACAAGTTCAAGTTTATAAGTTTACAAGTTCTTTTCCTTACTGAGTCGTTGACTCACAGTTTGCAAAATGTATCATTCCAGGTTTGCCAGGTGACAGGAGTCCTGAGGATTTCCTAACTGAGTAAGTAGTAGATTGTAATGTTTTTGGTCATAGGCCATTGAGAATGTACATAAAACCCTAAGAGTGCTTGATATCATACTGAGGTAGTGGGATGCTAAACAATATTGTAAGGTATATAAGGATTCAGGGTGTAATGTGAAGATGTTACGAGTAAGTCAATATGAAGAGGTTTTGTTGGAATCCCTTAGATCTTATACCTCAGCCATGCAGCCATGCTTTGTAATTAGGATGCTTACACTATTACCGTTGTAGTCGACTGTGTAAGTTGAAGTTTAAGTAAATCTCTTTGGCCTGTCTCTCTCAATTGTTTGTAAAAAAAATTCCGCTGCAAGATTAACAGAAAACACTAGAACATTCATTGAGTGGATGTTCACGGTTATCATTAACCCCCTTCGGGCTAGCGTTTGGGGCGTGACACAATATGTCGACACCATGGTCCAATGTGTCGACACTTCCAACACTTAGACAAAACAAAACATTTGAATGCCAGAAATGTAAACTCTCGGGTGTTAGTTCAATGTGTCGACACCATGGTCCAATGTGTCGACACTTCCAACGCTTAGTCATAAAAATTGTTTTGAAGGCCAGAAAATCAAAACTCTCGGGTAGTAGTTCAATGTGTCGACACCATGGTCCAATGTGTCGACACTTCCAACACTTGGTCATAAAAACTTAGTACTTTGACAACAACTACTCCAATTCAATAATTCTCAAAAACATTTGCAATATAAAAGATGATCAATTAACAAGATCAAAAAAGATCAAGTATGCTTAGAGAGATTTTAGAATAAAGAACCCTTGATACATGAAGAAAAGTAATGATCTTTAAAAGGAATTTCAATGTAAAATCTAAAAGACTTGAACAAGTTTGAAAACTTTGTTATCATCAAAATCATGAAGGATTGTTTGCAAGAACAACCTTGGGCTAACATAGTATATATTTATTTGTAAATTGCTTTACAAACAATTTGAGAGTCCAACAAGTTACAGATTGTGAATTGAGAATTATATGAGCTAAGGACTTAATCAGTGATATTATTTTGGTTCTATTAGCTCATGTGGAATATAGTATGGTGGACGGATAAATAAACAAATAATTGTTAGCAAAAGGGATTTCATGAAAAATAGTCTCACTATCTCGAGGGTCAATTGTGATATGTTAATGGACATGATCACAATTTGTAGAAGCCCATAAATTCGGAATACAGAATATAAGGTAGTTAATGAAAAAGAGTTTTTCATGATGATCCTACGACCGAGATTTGAGATACCTAAAGATTCCACTCATAAGCACAGGAGAAGTTCTGAGGGAGCCATTATAAATAGCTCAGAACTTAATTTGAAAAAGAAGAAGATGATAATACGAGAAAAGCTTTATCTTTCTAAGTTTTCTCTCTCTATGATTCTCTCTCTCAACCTGTGCGTGGTTCTGAAGGAGAACGCTTGGGCTGCTTTGATTTCAACAATCCTGTGATTTCAACAATCCTGTCTTCCGCTGCGCCGATCCCGCCATCCCAACACATCTTACCCCTGCTTACTGATTTGGGGCCAAAAGATCCTCTCCGTCTTTGTATCTCAGGATGTGGCGAGTTCGACACCTCATATTTGTGTCACCATGGATGGTCCACGTGTAGAAATAGAGACACACAACATAAGAGCGTCTTAATCAATTAAAATCTAGATAGATTCTAATTTATGTTTTGCCATTGCTGCTACTCCTTTCTAGATATTAAAAAGCTTGAATATTAATTTTTATACTTGATATGATATGAAATGCTTGAACTGGTTCAATGTTGTTTTATAGGATGACCAGAAGGTAGTTATGAAACGAAAGACAGAACTCGGTGGAGTATTCTCAATAGCAAGTTGGATAGGTTTCATTGGTTTGTTTGCTGCGTGAGTCTTTGATCCCTCTTTAAACTCTTAGCCACAATTTTCATGCTAATCTGATGTATTTATGTACTGTATACCATTTTCTGTTTCCCTGTTGTTCTCGTGATATCGGAATGACTGGCTTTTCAGTTTTTTCTCAGGTTGCTCTACCAAATAATATCAAAGAGATCTGTTGAGGTGTACAATGTCAGAGCAACAAATGCACCTGACTTAGCATCATTTGCCAATGATATGGAATTTAATGTTACAACCGTTTCAAGTATGAGCTGTTCAAACTTACGAGTTCTTGATACTTTGATTACTGGGACTCCTGGCTTTGTTGACCAAAGATTTGTTCCTCCGTCGGAATTTGCAAACTACTCATGTCATAACACGAGTCAGGGACCAACTATAGCTATTAGGTGTAGCCGTTGTAAACTCACCCAAGATAATTTGTTCATCTCTTGGTATTTCATTGATCTTCCAAATAATCCTGCAACTGCAGTTGGATTTCAGTTCAACCTTACAGCTAGCTATCAAGATAAAAAGAAACATGTGAGCTTTGTATGTGGAACGTTGAAGAATGGAAGTAGTTTTGATGATAAACCAGTTACATTCCGGGGGAAGGCTGCAAGCATATTGAAATTTAATTTGTTTCCTCGAATATACCGTAACCTACATGGTTTGAAGCTAATGCAACCTCTGTTTCACGAATTTCTCCCGGGTTCATCCTTTCGTGAGACAAAGCAGCTCCAAGCCTCCGTTCAGAATTCTAATGATGCGCTAATCAACATCATGTTGTATGTTAACCTTCTCTCAGCGTATGCACAATATTAGTTTTAATCGTGACATAAACATAATTATCAAAATAAAATTCTCATTATTAAAACATTTATTGTAAGATACCCTATACAAGGCAAGATTCTATCTTTCCAATTCCTGTGGCACATAGACTAGCCCTATCAGTATCTCGACATTTGAAACATAAAAACCAAATCCCAACAAAACAAAGGATTAAGGAGGGTCTGTCCCCGCATACAGCCAGGATACATCAGGAAAATGCTCAACACTACAAGGATTCCGACCTGAGAGAAACTCAGTGGCGGCCCAACGAGCTAAAAGGTGCACAGCCTCATTCGCACCACGACGGACATGACTAAACTTACAATCATAAAATTTGTTGATAAGAGATAGTATGTCAGTGAGAAGATGATGGATTTTCCAATCTGTATCATGGGGATTATTTTGAAGAGCAGACATAAGAATAGCCGAATCACCTTCCAAAACAATGTGGGTATGTCCCAACTGAAGAGCTAACTGCACTCCCACCTTGGCCGCTTCCGCCTCCCCAACTAAAGGCTCCACTGCTTCAATAATTGAAATCTGGAACCCTCCCAACTGTCCCTGAGAATCCCGAATAAGAGCAGCCACCGCTGCAAAACAGTTCCGGGTGGCTACATCGACATTGACTTTAACAAACCTCTCTGGGAGGCTTCCAGGAATTGCAGCTGGAGGACACAATTTTAGAAGCCCATGCTACCCGGTGCTCCTAGCTAAGCCTGCGAACTCGTTTTGCCAAATCATCTACTGGCCACCGCTTGCTATCATGTACCAGTTGATTCCTACAAACCCATAATAAACCGCAAATAGCTGGAAGAAATGTTGTTCCTCTACCGGAATTCCAAGGCGTTGATGAGGCTGCAGCAACTTCTGAATCCGTTCTATTGCTGTACCCGTACCAAAAGCTGTGATATTTAGTTGCCATGGAGACTCACTCCATATATAACGACTGTAAGGGCAGAAGAACAGCAAGTGGTGGAACGTCTCCAACCCGTCCTCACACTGAACACAGTTCCTATCCCCATGCATAATAGAGTGCTCCCCAATGTGCTCTGCAATTTTACTCCTAGTAGGGAGAATATCCCATAGGACTTTCCATAGTAGAAGTTTCAGACGATCATGCATCTTCAAGCGCCATAGATTTTCCCAAACCGTCGTTCCCATCATGACATCCCCTGATCGCCTGCCTTCCACCATCGTTCTGTACATAGAATTCACCGTGAACTCTCCTTTTGTATCGAGGGGCCAGAAAAACTTATCCTCTGTACTGTTTGTAGGGAGTCGAATATTCAAAACTGTAGTTGCTGATTCCGGGCTAAAGTATTGTGTGACTTTTTTCCGATCCCACCGCCTTCTAGCTGAGTCAAGAAATTCGCTGACCAGCATGTCTGTCCGCTCCACCTGTATTCCATGACGTAGAACCAGCCGAAAATATTGTATAGAAGGGACCCAGGGGTCGTTGAATGCAAGTATAAGTCGACCATTACCCACCTTGTAACAGAGCCCTCTACTCAGCTCCTCTCGGGTGTGGGCAATGCTTTTCCATAGCCATGAGTCTTTCGTACGCACTTCCGCTTACAGAAAAGATCTTCCCCTAAAATATTTTCCTCCAATGACCTGGGTCCATAAACTTGCCGGTTTGGTGAGCATGTTCCACGCTAATTTAGAAACAAGAGCCATATTAATATCCGACATCAGACGAATACCCAACCCTCCTTCACGTTTTGGGGTGCATATAGAATGCCAAGCCAGTAGCGAGAGGCTATGGGATTTGCCTGCCTTGTTTCCCCACCAAAAGTCCTTTAAAGCTTTGTCAAGAGACTTACACCAAGACTGAGGCAGTAAATAAACACTCATTAGGTAGGATGGTATGGCACTAGCTACCGCTTTGATCATCATTGTGCGTCTGGCTTGAGAAAGAACTTTTGCTTTCCATCCCGAAATTTTCTGCAAAAATCTGTCCTTGATCTCGACTGCCACACCCATTTTCGCCCGTGGAATAATTAAAGGTAATCCTAGATGCTTGGCTTTGGCAGGAAGTTTTTTCAGTTGCATAATCTCCAGGATAGAGAGGAGAGACTGCCCTCGAAAATTTTTGCTGAAATGAACTGAAGATTTGTATCGATTAATCTTTTGTCCCGACCATGCCATATATTTATCCAGACATGTATTTAAAATCTTTGCTTCATTAGAGGTAGCCCTACCAAACAAAAGAAGGTCATCAGCAAAAAGAAGATGGGATATACTTGGAGAACCCCGACTGCCTTTCAACCGTCCGTAACTTTCCTCGCGCATCAGTAATCTGGACAACACTTCAGAGCATAGAATAAAAAGCAACGGCGATAATGGGTCACCTTGCCTCAGTCCCCGAGAAAGACAAAAATGCCCAAAAGGGCTACCATTAATTAGAATTGAGAATGAAGTAGTCAAAAAACACTGCTCCACCCACCGGACCCACTTTGAATGAAAACCGAAACTTTCCAGTACTTTCACCACAAACCCCCATTCAATTTTGTCATATGCTTTCTCCATATCAGCCTTGATCGCCATCCAACCTCCTCTACCTTGTTTATGATTCATGCAGTGAAATATTTCCGCAGCAACAATATAATTGTCATGGATAGCCCGCCCCGATACAAAAGCCAACTGATAAGGCAAGATAAGCTTGGATAGCACCCGTTTCAATCTTTCCGTCATTAGTTTGGAAATAATTTTATAAATGACATCACACAAACTAATGGGTCGAAATTGACTCACCTTCGAAGGGTTTTCCACTTTCGAGATCAGGGCTATATGGGTATGGTTCAGCTCCGGCAACAAAATGTCTTTGGCAAAAAAATCTTGAACAGTATGAACCACATCTGAACCAACCACCTCCCAAAAAAATGTGAAAAAAAAACTGTCATGCCATCTGGACCCTGAGATTTTTCAGGCGCCATTTTCTTTAACGTGTTAAATATTTCCACCGCATTCGGTATCTGTGTAAGCATTGCATTGTCTTCAGTGGTTATCAGCGGCTCAATTAAAGACTCTAGATCCGGAGGTATATTCGGGGAGCTTGTAGTAAAAATTTCATTATAATACTTTACGAACTCATACCCAATAGCAGACCTGCCTGACAGCCAACCATCTTCGTCGCTTTTGATTTTGAAAACTTCATTTCGACATCTCCTTATGACAGCAGCTGCATGATAATACTTCGTGTTAAGGTCATTAGAAGTTAACTAGGTATCGCGGGTCTGTTGCTTCCAGAGGATTTCTTCCCGGCGCCACTAATCCTCTAACTCCAACTACAATTCCATTTCCAGGACCGAGTTGTACCTCTCCGCCTCACAATTTTGACAGACTGCCAGCTGCTCTTTGGTCCGATGGATGGCTGCTTGGATATTGCCGAAATGACTCTTATTCCATTGTCGAAGTGCATACCTTACAGCCCGGATGCTTTTAAACAAACAATAAGCTGGAGACTCATCACGACACCGAGTCCAGGCCTGAGCTACCACTTCCAAACAGGAAGCATCTCTGGTCCAGAATACCTGAAACTTGAATGGTTTAGGAGCCCTTTGGTCATTGCCAAATAAACAGAGGATAATTGGTGAATGATCCAAGTTTGTAAGAGGATAATGTTGGATTATCGCATTTGGGAACGCGACCCTCCACTGGAGATTGGAGATTCCCCGGTCCAGCCGTTCTCATATATTCGCCAATCCCTGTCTCTTATTATTCCACGTAAAACGGGATCCTACGAACCCCAGGTCCACCAAGCCCTCTACTTGAATGAACTGTTGTCGACCTCCCCGAGGCCCCGAAACTTGAAAACTTCTGCCCCCATGCTTCTCCTGATGACTGGCAATAGCGTTGAAGTCTCCCATGCACAACCATGGAGTACTATCATCCAGAGCGATGGAACTCAACTCTTGCCAGAACGCTGCCTTTTCTCTCCATACAGGAGGCCCATACACAAAGGAACACAGGAAACTCGGGTCTTCCCCCCCCCCCCCCCCGTTTCTGGACATGGTAAGAAGCACTCATGCAGTAAATTTCAATCACACAACTAAGGAAAATTAGTTGATGAAACCAAACGAAAATTAGTAATCAATCACACAACTAAAACAATCAAATTCTAGAAAACCGAGCTAGTTATGGGTGTTACATAAATGGTTCCATGCAAAGGTAATTTCAAAAATTAAAAAGAACACAAGAAATGACTAATAATATGTTGATCATGAGTTTATTCATGTTTTCGTATTTAGTTATTGGAAGTTCGTAGTGGATCTTACCAAAATTTCTTTAATTTAATGGTTATAGTAAATCAATTAGGTTCACATCCTAAGTTATGCATAAAATGGAGGCCTTATGTAGGAATGTGCTATATACACTGAAAAGGTCATGATATAACTTTCTTGTGGTTATTTTTATGATATATATTTTTGGTTTTGCTTAATAAGAAAAACTCGCATCATTTGGTTTGAGGTGCTTCTCATATGTGCCCAAGAGAATGCTTACAAATTTGAATGATTCACTCTGAAAAGTCTTTGGTACGTGGAATGGAAGTACAAGGAAAAAGTAGTGGTATATTGTTCTTTTCTTCCCTTTTGAGGGAAAGCCAATGGTGTGATACAGGGACATATGGATGTGGCTCTGTAAGTATGTAGTAGTCTTTTATTGCTATTTTTTTCAACATGGCTTGGCCTCATTAGTGCGCCATAAATTGAACGTATAGGTTGAATTAGGACTCAGTTCTGGATTTATGCTTGGAAGTTGCAATATTAGGGTACTGATATTTCTTAATGGTTACCCAATAAGAATTAGCACCAACGGTGATGGGGATACCTTTTGTTTTCTTTTTTCTTTTTCTGGAGATAATACCTTATGTGGATTGCTGTTGAGGGTGAATTGAATGCTTTTATTCAAGCATTTTATCAAGACACAATTTTGTGTATATGTAAATCGTCTATCTACCTGGGCAATCTAGTTAAGATATTTGATTCTTATTTCTTCCTGAAGTTCTGATCGAGGATTTTATTGATCTTGGATATGTGTTCTGATGCTTACTTTTATTCTTATGTCTCCAGCCTGTAGAAAATAAAGTTGTTGGATCTTCAAATAACAAGAAACAGTGTTCTGTCAGTCCAAGTGACGGAGGCCCTTCTCAAACTCAACGGTATTCTTATGCAGATGATGTTATCATTCCTCCGCCACCTACCCTAGGTAAACAATAAAATTGGGTTTTGGCCAACTTTATTTCTCTTGCTTTTTTACGGCATAATAGCTTTTCATTAGCACACATTTTATGAAGGAGAAAGATGGGGTAAAAGTGGCTGGTTTTTATGTCTCCACGTCTTCTCCAATGGAAACTTTTCAGCGTATGGTTATATATCGCATACTGTTTTGTAGATCTAAGCTATATTTATTAGGAAAGATTTTCACTGAAACGAGAAATGACTTGCACACATTCCGTAACCCAATTCAGCTAGACCAAATATAAAGTAAATTGAGGTAGGTGAGGCCCAAGTTTTTTTCGTCGATCGTTTATTCCTTTGGAACTAGAATTGAAGGATAGAGAGTTGTTTTGGTGCTAAAAACTTGTTTCTGCATTTGATTTAATGTTATAGAATTGATCAATGCTGCTTTAGAAGAAAGTGTACGTTTATCTTTCATGGGATTGCCCCAGTTTGGCAATTGGGGCTTTTTTTGTTCTGGATTTAAGTGATACTTTATGAGGAATTAAACTATAAACAAATAACATGTTTTCAACAAAACATCAACTAAAATTGTGATTACAATTTCCGATTCGATTCCATACCTGACACGGGAATTTAGGAACCTACAAACCTTAAGTCACTTTACGATCCAATCCAAAACTCTAGCAATTCAGAACAGCAACTCAAATGTGTTGCCTCCTAAAAGATTTATATCACTCTCTCGTTATCAGGATTTCCCTAATAGGTTATGATGGTCAACCCCTTGAATATAACAATTATATTTATAGGCCTTGGAAAACCCTAGAAAGAGCATGAGACATAGGATCCTTAGGGATCTCAAATTCCAGCCGTAAGATAACAATGAAGAACTCTTCTTCTAATACAATTAGGGCTTCTACTAATTACAAGCAAGTCCAACATATTGTAATTGACCCTTGGAATTTGAGATTATTGCAAATATGCCCCTTTACATACAATTAATTCCTTCCACCACACTATATTCCATATGAGATATTAAGACTGGATTAATCAATTGGTTATCGAGGAGGGCACATAATACTAACAATCTCTCACTTGCCCTCATAATCAAATATCACCGTCATATCCCTATCTCATGTAAACTTGATTTCTTAGTTCACAACTCAGTTGTACCACAAAACAATTTTGAAATATATATCATATACTTTTATGTATTCATAAAATAGTTTTGTAAAACACTCCGGTCAGATTTCTTTTGGTCCAACTATTTCTTGAACACTAACTGAATATACTGTCTTTCCAAAAGATTGGTGGATTCCTTGTTGAGCATTCTTATCATTCAGTCATCACGCACACAACCCAACATGTCCAGATATAGTCCTGAATAAACATCACCGGTTGACAATATCAAAGCATGTGTACACAATTCATGAATAAATACAAACCTCTCAGGTCTAAGGACAATACCGAATTGTGATAGAACAACCTTTAACCTGACAGTGATCATTTCCAAAAGGTGATCTTAATCGGATCTTGTTCAGTGTATGTACTTGTTACATGACACCGACTCGTCAGTTTAAGGTTATACCTCAATGATGGAATCAATCATTCTCCACACAACAAGTGTAGACTTTATGTTACAAAAGTCTAGAACACTTTCAGGCTTACAAGGAACTGAAAAATCATTATTCCTTGTCTTTGATTCATTAATCTCTAGCATGATTTTTCTACAATGTTACCTGAGCAAATTTACATACATAACATCTCATGTTACGTATAAACGCATAACAACAATAATATATGTGAGAAAATAAATAAACTTTTATTATCAGATAATAAAGAAATAAAACGTCAAACTCAATCATACATATATCTCAAACCCATATCCTTAATATTTTCTCAAACACTTTCTGAGATAAAGGTTTTGTAAATAGATCAGCTAAATTATCAGCTGATGCAACCTTCACCATTGTGATATCACCTATGGATATGATATCAAGTATTAGGTGAAAACGACGTTCTATGTGCTTTGTCCTTTGATGAGACCTTGGTTCCACTGCCTGTGCAATTGCACTATTGTTATCGCAGTATAAGGGAATAGGCTCCTCAATCGGAGGGACAACTTCAAGTTCTTGAAAGAACTTGCGAATCCACACAGCTTCCTTTGTGGCTTCACTTGCAGCAACATATTCTGCCTCAGTTGTAGAATCAGCAGTAGTACTTTGCTTGAAATTTCTCTAACTAAATGCTCTTTGGCCAACAAGGAACACAAATCCGAATGTTGATCTTCTATCATCAATATCTGATTGAAAATCCGAATCTGTATATCCCTGAAAATTCAGATCCTCACTGCTATACACTAAGAAATAGTGTTTTGTATTTCTCAAATACCTGATGATATGTTTCACTATTGACCAATGTTCTGAACCTTGATTGGATTGATATCTACTCAAAACGCTAAATCTAGCCAATATCCTGTCAATATAATTGACCTCTGAGAGACTAAATAATCTCTTCTTTCGGTCTCTAAACACTTTGATCCCGAGTATGTAGGATGCTTCCCCAATGTCTTTCAATGAAAATTGGTTAGACAACCACATTTTCACAGATGACAAAGCTCCTACACCATTCACAATGAGTAGTATGTCATCCACATAAAGATCCAAAAAGGTAATAGTACTCCCACTAACCTTCTTGTAGATACAAGGTTCATCCATGATTTGTGAGAAACCAAACATTTTGATTGACTCGTCAAAACGGTTGTTCCAACAACGTGATGCTTGTTTTAGGCCATAAATGGATTTCTCCAATTTGCACACTTTCTATTCATTTTCCTGAAATATGAAACCTTCTGGTTGGTCCATATAAATTTCTTCATGGATGTACCCATTCAAAAATGCAGTTTTGCACATCCATCTGTCATATCTCATAATCATAGTATGCCGCAATTGCTAATAGAATCCTTATGGACTTTAGCATGGCTATAGGTGAAAAGGTTTCCTCATAATCAATACCAGCCTTTTAAGCATACCCTTTTACCACCGACCTAGCTTTAAAGGTCTCTACCTTTCCTGTTGGTCCAAGTTTCCTTTTGTAGACCCATTTGCAACCTATAAGCTTAATGCCTTCTCGTTTGTCTACCAAGGTCCATACCTTGTTGGAATACATGGAGTTCATCTCTGATTCCATGGCCACATGCCAATACTTATCATCTTTATCATTAATAGCCTCTGTATAACCACAAGGATCAATCTCCAGTCCCTCAGATTATATTTGGTAAATCTCATTTAACAAATTTAATTTTACTGGAGGTCTTATAATCCTTTTACTACGACGAGGCTCCTGTGTCTCAACAGGTTCACTTTGATCAGTGGGAACAACAACTTGATCCTCATTGTTCTAATGTTGCTCAGTCACTGTACTATCTCTTTGCTCATCAAGAGCAACTCTACTCTCAGTTTCATTCAAACTATAATCATCTTCAAGAAAAGTAGCATTTCTGCTAACAAATATTTTGTTTTCATTAGGATTATAAAAGTAGAAACCAGTAGTCATTTTGGGATAGCCTACAAATAGACATCTATTAGTCCTTGATCCCAGCTTATCCACATTAAACCTTTTAACATGAGCTGGACAACCCCATATCTTAAAATGATTAAGACTTGGCTTCTTGCCAGTCCATAACTCATATGGGGTATTAGGAATTGATTTTGTAGGGATCCTATTTAATAAGTAAACAACGGTCTCCAAAGCATGTCCCCAAATGATATGAGCAACTCAGATATGCTCATCATGGAATGAACCATATCCAATAGGGTTCTATTCCTTCTCTCTGCAACACCATTATGTTGTGGTGTGTCTGGTGGTGTGAGTTGAGATATGATTTCATTATATTTATGATAAACTTTAAAATCATCCAAGAGGTATTCGCCTCCCGAATTGGAGTGAATCATTTTAATGGACTTTTCAATCTGTTTCTCAACTTCATTGTGGAATTCCTTGAACTTTTCAAAAGATTCCGATTTATGCTTCATCAGGTATAGATAACCATACATAGAATAATCATCAATGAAAGTAAAGAAATAAGAGAAACCTCCTCTTGCCATGTGGTTGAAGGGACCACAAACATCAGTATGTATTAATCCTAATACTTCTGTGGCTCTTATTCCTTTTTCTGTAAAAGGACTTTTGGTCATCTTTGCTTGCAAGCAGGGCTCACAGATTGGATAGGGCTCAATTTTCAGAAATTTCAATGGTCAATCCCTTACCAATCTATTGATTCTATCAATATTGGCATGACCAAGTCTTAGATGTCACAAGTAAGTTGGATTAACATCTCTTTTCCTCTTAAGGGATAACACACCGGAATCATCATTCTCAACAATATTCAAAGAATTATCAACATTTAAAAGATAAAGACCATCATAAATAATTCCAGAAACAACAAATTTATTTTGAAACTTTATAACAAGTTTTGAATTGAAAAGAAACGAATATCCAGATAAAACAAGTTTCGAAACTGAAATCAAATTTCTACGTACCCATCTTAAGGATCATCTCCCCTTCATGGAGCTTTCTGGTCTCCTTGAACTCCTTCAGAAGGTTTGCCCTTTTTAAGAGAAGCTAAGTAAACTCGGCAATTTCTCTTCCAGTGATCGGGCTTGCCGCAATGGAAACAATTTCCTTTGCCTTTGTTCTTGTCACCACTTTTGTTTCCTTGTCCACCTTGCACATTTTTAACTACCTGAAACCCCTTATTATTTTTCTTAAATTTCTTAAAATTGGGTTTCAGTTTCATAGAGGCATTAGATTTCTCTGTGACCATCACAGTAAGTTTGTCCTTCTTGATGAGATCTTGAGCTGACTGCAACATATTGAGCAGCTCTGACAATGTCACACTCATCTTGTTCATATTGTAATTAAGGACAAACTGATTGAAAGAATCAGGCAGAGATGAAAGAATGACATCAACTTTTGTGTCACTATCCATCTCAGCTCCCAAAAAATCTAATTCGTTGATGAAAGAAATCATCTTCAAGACATGATCTCGAACTGGGCTCCCTTCCACCATTTTGGTGGACATCAAATTCTTCATAGCAGTCTGCCTAGAAAATCTACTCTGCTCTCCAAACATTTCTTGGAGATGCAACATAATGGCTGCAGCTGTAGCTATGCCCTCACAATCTTTCTGCAAAACATTTGAGATTGAAGCCATAATATAACACTTTGTCATATTTATCATCATCATGCCACTTGTTAAAGACTTTCTTTTCTTCCTCAGTAGTATTGTCCAGGGAAAGCTCAGGTGTCTTAGAGGTTAGAACATAACCGATCTTATCGGCCGAGCGAACAATCATAAGATTTCTCTTCCAATCAACATAATTCGGTCTTGTCAACTGATTGTCATCCAGAATCCTAGCCAAAGGATTAAAAGTCATTTTGAATTTGCAAAATCATTCACATATATAATTCCATTAGATTCAGGTTTTTGAATAACTAATGACACCACCCATCCGAACAATAAACAGATATATCACATATATCACAATAATGAAAAATATAACATTTATATTTATAACATTCTAAATGGGTATCGAGAACCTCAACCTTACATGCAACAAAAAATCCATTTTGGTACTCATTGTACACATCTTGTAAAGGCGAATAGCTATTATTCATATAATTTATATTATATGTAAAATATTTTAAAATATTTGTGATTCTCGATTTTCTTTTGGCCTACCTAAATAAACATCTCTTGTACTATTTTAGCACTTGCGTTTTATTTGGTTTGTGCATTCCATTATCTAAGTGTGTTCCAAATACTTGTGAGTTATGTCACTATTTTAGTAGACACTCCGACTAAGTTGTAGACACTTATCTTCCTAAGAGATAAATAAGAAAATTTTACAAAATTAAAATCGGTTTTATCCATTTTGGCTTCAACCAATTTTTAATCAAGTAAAACTCATATTTATTGATAATAGAGACTAATTGAAAAAATTACTATAATTAATCCTATTTAGCACCCAAAATTGGAAGACAAATTTCCAAATTTTTTTTTAAAAAAAATCTAGTCAAACTGGTTCAACCCGGGTTGGTCACCGGTCAACCGGTCTAACTCATTGACCCACAGATCCGTGTCCAACCCTGTCCGGTCATGGGTGATGGTCCGGGTCAAACCCAGACTTGGGCAGGGCTGCGGGGCCGGATCCAACCCGTGGCCCTCTACATGCAGGGGCTGGCCCATTAGGGCCCAGCCCGTGCGGACAGCCCTCCTCTTTTTCTTTTTACCCAGCCCAACGTTTGGGCCGGGCTTCTAGCCCTTGGGCTGGGTATGGCACAAATGCCCTACCCGTTTGGCCCAAGCGGGTGACCCGGGGATCTTATCCCGGGGCACCGCTCATGCCCTTTGGGAGAGCACAGCAGGCGAGTGCCCAACTGGCTGCTACCCACGTCAGGCCATGGACCTGACCGGACGTTGGATGCCCAGGCCGTTGGCAGCCTCTGTGCTGCCGTCCGGCGCACTGGTTTTCAACAAAATATCAACCAAGATTATGATTACAATTTCTGATTCGATTCCATACCGGACATAGGAATTTAGGAACCTACAAACCTTAAGCCGCTTTCCGATCCAATCCAAAGCTCCAGCAATTCATAACAGCAACTCAAATGTGTTGCCTCCTAAAGGATTTATGTCACTCTCTCGTTATCGGGATTTCCCTAATAGGTTATGATGGCCAACCCCTTGAATATAACAATTATATTTATAGGCCTTGGAAAACCTTAAAAAGAGCACGAGACATAGGATCCTTAGGGATCTCAAATTCCAGCGTAGGATAAAAATGAAGAACTCTTCTTCTAATACAATTAGGGTTTCTACTAATTACAATCAAGTCCATCAACATATTGTAATTGACCACTGAATTTGAGATTATTGCAAATATGCCTCTTTACATACAATTAATTTCTTCCACCACACTATATTCCATATGAGATATTAAGATTGGATTAATCAATTGGTTATTGAGGGCACATAATTCTAACATTAAGGTGAACGGGTCTTGATGCCAAATACCATTCGGGGGGTGCTAAGGGCCATTACACCAAGCCAATGCTTATCATTATGGCTTCTTTGTACACTGGGGAATTCTAATTAGTTGAACGGGGGAGTCAAGGGTCAATGGTTTGCTGGGTGAGGTCTTACTGCTCTCTCTTTCCCAGGCCCTATAAGCATTTTATGTCTTGTAGTTCTCTGGGTTCATTAGGATGATCATACCTTTCTGGATATCATTGGACAAAGTACTTGTGCAAAGATAACATCCTAATTGAGGAGAAGGTGATAATGAGATTTGGGTAAAGCTAGCAGGGACCTACATTTTATACTTCCAGTTTCTTATTCTATCCATAGTTCCCATCATGCAAAATTTATCACAAGCCCATAGTGGAAAGATGCCAGAAGGGGTTGTTGTTTCTTATCTCAATCTTTGAGGGAGAGATACTAGTCTTCTTTCTCTCTCTTGTCTCTTTCTTCAAACTTTACTAAACTAGAAAGTAGAAAACTGCGTCAAATTCATTGACATAATTGGAAGAATACAAAAATAAAACCTCATCCTCTATTCGACTCTCCAGGAGAACCTTGAAAAAGTGTTAATGTTTTTCAAAATTTCTTCCAAATTCATCTTCGGGAATTGCAGGTGGTTAGAGAGGGAGAGAGAGAGAGAGTGTTTTGTAAGATCACCTTCAAAATCCCCTCAGATGTATTGATAGCATTTGTTTTTTCCTTCAAGCAACTGTCATGCATTGGTGGCATTAGTTGGGCGGAGTCCAGTTTGTTTGGGTTGAATGGCCTTTGGATTCTTTTTCATTCTCTATTGTGAACCACATGTTGTCACGCTCCGAACGCAATCCCGCAGGGACAATGACAGCCGCGAGCAATCCCGAGGGAAAGCCCCAGTGAGCTTAAACATACATATAGCGGAATAAGATCGAGAGAGAGGCAGCCAAAACTCATCATAACTAATTTTACATATTAAGTTCCAAAGAAGTAGTAGCTTAATTACATAACACATGGAATTTCATAATCTAAGTGGTAGACCACAACGGTCAACAATTACCACAACAAAATACATATTATCTTCTTTCTAAGACAGATAGTCTTCCTGACCTCCTTCACCTGAAACATCTGGAATGATACATTTGAAAAACTATGAGTCGAAAGACTCAGTAAGGGAAAACTTAAATAAAAAAAACATGAGTTTATGACTTGAATATGAATATCGTGAATAAACATAAATCTTGATGCACGTGCATGCTTCATGGTTGCATATGCACATGTAACAATCTTGATCTTGAAAAACATGTTCTGGAACTTGAAATTGACACATGGTCCTTGGAATTATTTTATTCTTGACTTGTCGGCTACTTATGCTCCATTTAACCCCTGAAGTCAGGTTTGTACGTTCCCATCGGAACCGTCTCCCTTTCCCATGGGGACATTTCATTTGGTCGAACTAGCCCACCTTCTCGCATTCGTCCTTCAGTGGCTAGTCACGACCCTTGGAGGTCCACACCTTCTCGCATTCGTCCTTCAGTGTGGTTGCAGTTACCTCTAGGGTTCACCCATCCTTCTCGCATTCGTCCTTTGGTATGGGTGCCCATTCTTGATGGTACGGTACCAACCAGAGCCCTTAACTTAACTTGACTTATCATAAAACTTTTCATACATCATTTCATAAAACTTCTTTTAGAAAATCATGCAATGCTCGTGTCATGACATGCTTGCTTATGATGCCATGCTTGCTCGTGTAAAACAATGTTGTGTATCATTCCAGTTTTGTAAAAATGTAACTCCACTTTCATCCACTTACCTTGCTTCTCTTGATATAGAGACGGTGCTTCGCCTACAAGCGAATCAATTACTACACTTAGATGTTTAGGAATTAATCACATAGACATACAAAAGAAGTACTTGTAATTATTTCGGTTTTCCAAAAGTACATATCTTTGAAATATGATTTCGTTTACAAAATATTACTTAACTAGTTTTCGTAAAACAAATGAAGAAGACAATTAAACATAAGCATCAACCATCTCCTATACGGTTGCTAAAGGGATCACTATGTAATACTCAATCAACTAGGTATACTTGTTCTTCCCAAACATGATTTCAAGCCTATTCATGAATTTCCCGTCATCCTAACCTCAATAACTTCATAACTAAGTTTATTCAACTATCCTCAATGCTAGAGTTCACAAGACTTCATTTGGAACTCCAAATTCAACATATATGGAATTTTAATAGGGACCGCTCGAGCGCCTGTCGAGCACTGGTCGAGCGTCAACTCACTGTCCAACTTTCATCAACCCTCGCTCGAGCGGCGGTCGAGCGCCAACTCTCTGTATGCAAATTTCCATGGGCCGCTTGAGTACCTGCCGAGCGCTGGTCAAGCGGCAAGACACTGTCCATCATATTACCCTAAGGCAGCTCGAGTGCCTGACGCACGCTGGTCGAGTGCGATGTTGCCTAAAAATAGGGTACTAACATTTTCCTATTCCAACAACCTAATCATGATCCCTAGCTTGCTTCTTCTGACCATAAACAATTCCACACACTATTTTTCATGCCTAAACAATCTCCATGCAACAATGCCCATCCTTCAGCAATCAATTTCACAACCTAGGAGACACTACATTCAAGATGTTGCAAGAGAACCCAATCAGCCAAGCATGGATTTCACAACAGCCAAAGGCCGAAACCTAAACCTAGCATATATCAACTTCACATGCATCTTCCTTTCACAAGTCAGAATATATTCACATGCATTCTCCATTCAACATCATAACACTTCTCATTCTTTAGATCTAACAAAGATTCAAGAGGAAACAAGAGAGATTCAACCAAATCAAGGGGAAAATAAAACATGCAAGGTTCGGCCATGTAAAATCCTTTTGCTAACCAAGAAATCTGACCTTACCTTGCTGTACTGAACACAAGAGCTGGGACCTTGCACAAAATATTCAAGATCAGAACCTATGAAGGAAAAGAACAAGAAATGCACATGCAAAGACCAAAACTTTACCTCTACCTCCAACTATGGCACTCGGCTAACACCAGAATCTTCTACCTCTCTAAACTTTTGGTTCCACTCTCTTGTGTGGCTTCAAAGGGCTGAAATGGTAGTAGGAAGGTACTGTGGTGAAGCTTGAAGGTGAGAGAAATGAAGTGGCGGCTGCTGGAAATGGCTTGAGGAAGGCAAAGGGAGGAGCTTGGAGAGTAAAGTGGTTCGGCCAAGAGAAAAACAACAAGCTGAGCAAGGAGAGAGGCTATGCGAGTGAAATGGTGAGGAAGTGAAATCAAATGAGGTTTGAAATGAAGGCTCATCATGTGAAGGGGGGTGAGGTTCTCTTGTTTGTATCGCCCATCCTCATTGGGTGGTATGGCCGGTTGACATGGTGTTTGTCCTATCTCCTTTACTTGTATTTAATTCCTTGTCTCCCCCTTAGCCATACACGTGAATCACCCAAAGCCAATTTCAACTTGCTCTTTGCCTTTCACGTAAACCTCTCTTGCCCTCCACTTTATCATTCTCTTATCACATAGGCACATTAACCTATCACCACTATAAGCACACTAGCCTATCACCATTACAAGCATATCAACTTATCTCCTTTATAAACACATTAACTTATCACTTAATTCTTCTAATGATACTTAAGACTACCTAATGGTGATTAGGGTTACCTAATCAAGGACACAAAATAATCTATATGCTCAACATAAATTTCATAACTATAGATTATTATGCAATTATTTCTACTTAGAGAATTTTGGCAATAAGAAACAAAATTCTCTTCATATATTTAATTTTCATAAATCATGGTGGCATAATTATAAGCAAATGGAAAAATTAGCTCATAAAATAAATCTACCTTGAAAAATTCGGCTCTTAGGAAAATAATAGAATTGCACCAATAAAATTTCACAATGATAATAAAACAAAATACCATAAGTATTAAAGTTAAGTCATACATTGGCGAAAAATATGGCCCCTTGAGTTAAATAAAAAACAAATACATAGAAAGATAGAAAAAACGAAGTACGGGGTCTCACACATGTACTGAGAGAGAGAGAGAGAGGTTTAAAGAGAGATTTAATGACTGGCTTAGAGTCATTACCGGGGTTTAATGGCCTTTGGAGTTCTATTTGTATGGGCCACACAACAAACACTTGCCATCCGTGGGGCCTGAACAAAAACCAAAAAGATAAGAAAAAAAGTGAAAAATTGGAGGAACATTATTTATGATTAGAATCGAAGTTGTGGAGTGTATTGGTGCTAAAATCTTGGTTCTGCAGTTGATGCAATGTTTCTGAGTGTATCTTATGGACTATATCTTAGGGGTAGGAAAGAGAAGCAGATCCACTTTCTCATTTTCGGTCTCAAACAATCAATTATCTATATTTCTCAACCAAGAGCGGTGATCCTACAAAATCTGCGATTTGTTATTTCGATTCCTACAAAATCTGTGATTGAGGATTAAGTTGATTAGTTAATGCCACTTCTTACTGCTAATATACTTTCTCTGCCAGTATTCATTGCAGAACTGAAGCCAAGTTCTGAGATGGACATGTCTGATGTCCAGAAGAAACTCAGTCTTGTACGAGTACAATGGCATGCTAAGGGAAAAGCTCGTAGCTGCTCAATCTTTGCTCAATGCTTTGGCCACAAAGTCTTCATCTCCTGTAACAAAGAGCAAAACATAGCCAGTGCTTATATATCTAAGCTAAGCAAGTGGGAGTCCTTGCTACTCCTCATTGCTCAGAGTTTTCCCAAGAAAGCATGGTATTTTCCGCAGACATTTGTCCTTGGGAAGTAAAAAGGTGCGGGAGTAATCAATCAGAGGACCTTTGTGCAGATGCACCTGGCATAGGCGTAGAGTCCAAGCTGCAGGCTGATAGTTGAGGTATACAAGGGGACTGCATCGCAAAGGATTGATCAGTGACATGGGGTAGGGGGGGGGGGGGGTGGATAACTCGTGGTCCATGTATATTGAACTATGAATTCCCTTCATTTGTGTCCTGTGAGGCAAGAGAAGCGAAAGAATTTGCGGGGGCTTGATAGGTGTTCAAAGACGTGGGTAATTTGACTCCATTTGCGTGGAGTTTGGCATGAGTGTGAGAGAGAGGGACAGTCATTCTTTTAGCTTCCCTCCTTTTTTTTGGCAATTTCTTTTGGGTGGAAAATAGAAAGAAAACAATAAATCCTATTTAAGTATCTGCAGATTCAGCTCGTGATTCCAAAGGATGCATTAGGAACTCATTAAAAAAACAACAATTATGACAGAGGTTCATAACTCATTACACATCCAAGTGCAACATGTTCATTCCATATCCACTCCAAAGGAAAAAGGAAAAAAATTTACTACACAGCTGCAATTCATTTCTAGCAATACAAGCGCAATCTATGCCTATGTTGGGGAAAAAACCAACCGCATCCAAGTTCCCCATACACCTTGTTCCATCCTCGCTTCCACTTGATAGCTGTGCAAAGTTATCAGCATCACGAATTGACCAGCCATACCTCCTCTTATCTTTTTGCCATCATCTGCTGACCATAGTATCACCGAGGGCTCCACCACAAAAACTCATTAGACATTCATCGGCTGCAAGTGAAAGAGCTCTCAAAGACCTCGAGAGCTCGTATGAAGTGTCTCAAGTGCGACAGAAAGGAAGCAAAAAACCATCTGCTGGTCAAAGATTCTCAGATATTACTCCTTGTTAACCTGCTTTAGTTCACTGCATTTTGAGACAAACCCGTCCTTCCCTGTATGCAATCCCAAGGCATGAGCAAACATTCTCTTTGCTGCTCCCAAATGCTCCCTTTTCAAGTAGTCTTTATTGACCCCATCCTCGTTGCTTCCATTCTCAGATACTCCCACATAAGAGGAAACCTTGTCAGTTTGCCTTTGGGGCATATTTCTTTTACTTCCTTGGGATCCACATGAACGTTTATCATTGATTTTCACTTCACCACAAGAGTTCACATTTTGGCCCAACAGGGAATTAGTCTTATGAGAAGTTCCCAAGGGTCGCTCGGCCTCCGTATTATCCCTGCATTGAATGTCCAGTGCATCTGTTCTCCTGCTAAGCTCTGTGCAGTCCCCAAGTGTTACAGCCTGATGACGAGGATTGATCCTGTGTCCGAGGGCATGCGCAATCATTCGGTGGGCGACTGCAGGATTATTTCGTGGCTTCCGCTGGACAGGTTCATTAACATCTCCCATATCCATCGAGAAAATTCGGTCACGAGCAGCAAAATAAGCTGCTTTTCTCTCCTCAAATGAATGTTGAAGAGATGGCAATTCTGTGTTTGTTGCTGAAAAAAATGCCAAATTAAAGTTAGGTCTCAAGATGTAGTCATTTAACAATGGTACATGTTCTAGAACAACATAAAATGCTATAAAGTGGGATGTGAGTAGTTAACCTACTTAAGAAGGAATAGACTAAAAAATGTCTTTATGGATGTACTGAACAAAAGATGAGGTATTTCACTAGTGAATTGTTTTCTTCCTCATTGATCTTCTCTATTTTCTAATTTGCCATTTTCACATAAAGACTAGAACCATGTATCTATGGCCTCCCGTTCTTGACCTCAGAAGTACTTACAAAACAAAGAATGTGAGAGGCCTCTCCCCAATGACATCAATGGCAACAATTGTACTTGAAAAACGAGGTTTTTACATGCAAATAACTGAACTGATTACAGACAACTGAAAGGTTTCCACTGAGACGTTTCGCAAACTTAAGAAGTAAAACTGTAAGTGCTGAAAACTGTCTAGGCATTATCACAACACTCAGCACCTTTAATTCCCTCTAACAGCGAAACAAAAAAATAATGTATGCTTTCTAACCAAGATAATGCAATCAGCAGCATCAATAGAAAGTAATTAACTGCTGTCCAGTGTCATAACTATAATAACCAATAACTACAGAATAACAGTCAGCACTATTGCAGGGCATTCCATAACCCAACTAATGCTTTCAATAAGAGATAGGAAAAAATCTACCTGGTAAGGCTTCTGCTTTTCTTAGTAACCGGTGTGTAATCACATGAGATTGATGCTCTTCAGACTGCCACAAAATATCACTAACAAGGATAGTCGGTCTGCACTCCAAGTACGGAGGTTATTCTAAAAGAAACATCATATGCACTGCTAATACCCAATATTTACATTACACTCCGATAATTTGTGTTATTCTCAAGCTTTTGAGAATATGCTATGCTTTCAATATTTTGCTACAATAAAAAAGAAGGCAAAACTTAATGGATCGGCAAGTAGTTGTAAGGACCAAACTTTGATGTCTCAAATTGCATGACCACTGTTGAGATTATGATACTCTGTACACTTTTTGAACGTATTTTGCAATTCCAAACACAAATTACATATCACAACCCAAAAGGGAATAATAAAATAGATTTTCAAATAAGATATGTTGTACACTGGCCCATATATCAGAATCTTTAGACCCTTGAAGACTGCTTAACATTTGATGTTATTTTGCTACCACTTAGCCTATAAACTATACAAGGTTCCAAGGAACAGTTACTCATTATTCTTAACTGTCATTGTTGAAATTGTCACCTATAGCCTTCATATGCAAAAATAATCCTAAGATGTCACGCGTGTTGCTCCAATATATGTCAAAATAAACATGTGTTCACGTCCATTTATTAGTACCAAGCTAAAAAACACGATTATGGACATCTATACTACATCACATTGCCACTGCCATATTAGATAGATAAGCAAGCCCTCTCAAATAGAAAACTAGGTAGAAAATCTGTAGGGAATAAATGAGTATGCACATACATTGATGTATCAGGGCATCTCTCTAAAATTAAGTGCCGGTCATCTCCTTCACCAACCGATGTGTGGGCAAATCTAGCACAAATAAATCAATCATTGATGTCATCCGAAAACAAGTAGAAGAGACACAGAGATTTCTACTCAATCCATTGAGACATCCTTCGGAGCAAAGAGGCAAAATTAGAAAGGAAAATACCCGAATATTTCTGCAAGGCGATGCAAAAGAAGACGGTTATATGCGTCCATTGGTTCCAACTCCAGGACACCATCCGAACTGCAAGGCAACATTACTATTACTTGTATACTCATCAAAAGTGCAACCTAAGGTATGTGAATGGCTGCTTGTTTTCTTCGGATGAATTTCAATTTGTCCTTTTATTGACAAGAGATCTTGTCATGTAAGAAATTCTAAAATGCTCCCTCGGCCTCCAAAGCACATGGTATTTCTCCGTTCTCTCTCCTCCTCCCTCTTCACCCTGTTGTATGTTTCGGTTGTTAGTTGTTATTCTGGTTAGTTTTTCCGGTTGAGTGTTCTGTAGTTTTAGTAGCTATCTGCCTGTGTGTGGTGTTGGGGGCTGATTCTGATGGGTTTCAACTGGAGTTTTAGAGTTGAAGCCGAGTTCCATGTGTATGTTAATGATGGTAGTGTAGTTAAGTTCCCGGAATGGAGTAGGAAGGCTGTTAGTTCGATCTCTTTGGGGAAATTTGGGGTAGTTTGGGTGGTTAATATGGCTGAAAAACTGCTGGAAGCTGCTGGGGGTCGTTTCTTTGTCTCGAAAGCCAATGATGTCTCTAGAGCTTTCCTAGCACAGAGGTGTGCTAATAAGGACGGAAGGTATGTAGCCATTGCAGAATTCGGAGAGGGCCGTCGTAGGGGAGTGGTTCTAGTTCCAGAAGGCAAGGGTGGAGTTGGGTGGAGGTTGCTGGCTGGGGTGTTCCAAGAGGTGGTTGATCATCTTCGAAGTGGTAAAGCTGTAAGTGGTATCAAGGGGAAACAGCTTTCTGGTCGGGAGGGGCTAAGGGCAGGGCTCTCTTTCTTTGAAGTAGTAAAAAAGGGGAAGACAGTGGTGGGCACAAGAGGGCAGGAGTCGTCTGCTGCGTGTTATGGAGAAGATGGCAAAAAAGTCGATCTGTTTTTGCAAGAGCAGAGAAAGCATGCAAAACAGATGATTGTCTATTCTCAAGATGCGAGAGTGGGAGAATCGACAAAGGCTTTTAAGGGTGAAAGGTGTTGTATGGCCTTTTTTAAGAAAAAATTGTTGGGCTTCAGGGAGGAGCTGGACCATCTTATTTGGTCCATGGGTATGGAGGGTGCTGATTTGGGCCAGGTGAAGTGTAGTGGGGGAATATGGGGAAGTGGCTGCCCCAGGTGGAGTGGGAGTCTCAAGTGGGTTAGTTTACCCTGCGGGCCTGTTGGAACCTAAGGAGTACAAGGCTTGCATGGATCGTCCAGTTGAGTCTTCTACGGTGATTGAGGAAGGCCTGTTGGGAGACCTAGCCCAGAGGGGGTCCAGCTTGGATGGTGACCCGGATCTGTTGGTGATGCCAACTTGCTTATCCACAATCTCGATGTCCCAAGTCAGCTCGGGTAGAGAGGCGGGAGGCACCCACTCCCAGTCGCCGGAGCCGTAGCCATTTCCGGCAGCCCTGCCTCTGGCCAACATTGGGTCTATTGGGCTCCAAGAGGTGTTGGAGCTGTCGGAAGTGGTCAAATCGACCATAGACAGTGCCGATGACCCTTTTTTAGGGGTTGTGGAACCTTCTCTTGTTGATGGTAGGCCCCTAGAGCTAGATTGCGATTCAGAGGGTCGGGCATCGCTGGAAGTGGCGGCAGAGGCTATCCCGCACCATTTTGCGCTGGATGTGGGGTTGGATGGAGATCCGGAAATGGCTGGGGAGGTGCGGGAAGGCCCAGGATATCATGTAGGGGTGGGGCGCTGAGTTTAGAGTCTCTTGAGCCGAATAGGTGTGCTACCAAGGGTGGGTAGTTGGTTGCTGTTGATAATGGGAAATCTGAGTTTATTGCTGAGCCATTAAGAAGGCTTTTGCCCACACAGGAGTTGGAGGTGGGCGAAGGATCGGGAGTTAATTCTAGTTGGGTTCTGGATATGGTAGCGTCTTTCCGACAGTTGGTAGGGGCCTCCTGTGAAGGGCATGAAGCTGATCTTGTGAAATTGTTTGTTGCCTTAGAAAAAGCGATGGGGAGCAGTGGTAATACAGAGGTCAGATCGGGTGGCAAATTGGTAAGGGAGCGGAAGGCTTTGGAGTTTTTGGTAAATATGAGGCTAAAGTTTATAGTTCTCGAAAGAGTAGGAAATTGGGGAGGGAGAAAGTTAGTATCTTATGACGCCTCGAATCATTAGCTAGAATGTGGGGGGGCTTGAATAATAAGTCAAAATGCTTGAGGTTGGTCAATTTGTTAAGAGGATGGATGGCAGATTTATTTGCCTTCAGGAGACTAAGGTAGCGTCTATTTCGAGGGCTTTCGTGAGGAGTTTGTGGGGTGGGCCTCATGTTAGGTGGTGTAGTTTGGAGGCCGAGGGAGCATCGAGAGAGATTTTGATTCTTTGGGATTCTTGGGTAATGGAGATGGTCGACTCTTGTGTTGATTCTTTTTTGGTAATGTTCAAGAATGTTGAGGATGGTTTTTTGTGGTCGTTTTCTGGGTGTACGGTCCAAACGATTATAGGTGTAGGAGGTTATTGTGGGATGAGTTTGCGGGGATTTGTTCTTTGCGGAGTCTTCCTTGGTGCATAGGTGGAGATTTTAAAGTCACTCGTTTTCCGAGTGAACGGTCGGGGGTTGGCTGCAATAGGAGTGCGGTGGAGTTTTCATATTTCATCGCTGAGTGTGATTTGGTGGATCTGGTTTTGGCTAGGGGGCGTATACGTGGTCCAATGGGAGATCGTCTCAGTCTTGGTCTAGGATTGACCTTTTTTTGGTTAGCTCTTGTTGGGAATCAGTGTCCCCGGATCTTATTCATAGAAGACTTCCTCGTTTGTATTCGGATCACTTCCCGGTTATGTTGGAAAGTGGTAGGTTGGGGAGATCTAAAAAGCCTTTCCGTTTTAAGAACATGTGGCTCAAGGTTGATGAGTTTGTGGATAGGGTGAGGGCATGGTGGCAAAGTTATGAGTATAGTGGGGCTCCTCGTTTTGTTCTCAATATGAAGTTGAAAGCATTGAAGAAGGATCTTAAAGTTTGGAATATGGAGGTTTTTGGAGATTTAAGTTTTCGCAAATCGGCGTTAATGCAAGAGCTTTCGTCTCTTGATATTTTTGATGAGGAGGGTATGCTGAATGTGGAGGCTGAAGAGACGAAATTGGTCATTTTTTGAGAGCTAGATCGGTTGATTGAGTTGGAGGCAGAAGTCTAGGGCTCTTTGGCTCAAGGAGGGGGACCGTTGTACCAAGTTATTCCATAGAATTGCTAATTCCAACCGAAGAAATGATTCGATCTCTAGTTTGGAGTTTGAGGGAAAAGTGGTGGAGGACCCGATGTTGATTTCTGAGGTCGTTAATTATTACTCTTATTTGTATATGAAACCGTTTGGCTGGCGCCCTTTGGTGGATGGGTTGGAGTTTGAAAGCTTTTCGGGGGAGGATGCGGAGTGGATTAAGAGGCCTTTTTTATGATGAGGAGGTGTTTAGCATGGTGAGGAGCCTTAATGGGGAAAAGGTTGCGGGTCCAGATGGTTTCTCTCTTGCATTCTTTCAATCTTGTTGGGATGTGGTGAAGCAGGATGTCTTGTTGATGTTCGATGAATTTGCAAGGGAAGGGAAGTTTGTTAGAAGCTTGAATGCTTCATTCATTGTCCTTATCAGTCTTGTGGGAGGGGTGCACAAGATTTTAGCCAAGGTCTTGGCGAATAGATTGAAGCTTGTTCTTGATAAGATTATCTCTCCTTCTCAAAATGCATTTGTTCATGGGAGACAAATTCTAGATTCTGTGTTTGTGGCTAATGAATGTATTGATTCCAGATTGAGGACGGGTGTTCTTGGAATGTTTTGCAAGTTAGATATCCAGAAAGCCTATGACCATGTGAATTGGAACTTTCTTCTGTATCTTCTCTGGAGATGCGATCTTGGGCAGAGATGGTGTAGATGGATCTTCTTTTGTATTTCGACGGTGAAGTTCTTAGTGATTGTTAATGGTTCCCCTGAAGGATTTTTCAGTAGCTCTCGTGATCTATGTCAAGGGGATCCTCTCCCCCCCCCCTTTTATTCGTTATTGTTATGGAGACTTTTAGTCGTCTGAAGGGAAGGGCAGTGTTGCATGGTCGTTTGGATGGTTTTCAGGTTGGCGGGGGCTCGGGAGGTGGGATTCAAATACTCTTGTGATGTGTGGGGCGGGCGTGAGTCAATTCCGCTGTCTCAGATGTCTTCTACTTTGTTTTGAGGCGGTGTCGGGCCCTAAGATTAATTTATCTAAAGTTGAGGTGATCCCTGTTTGTACGGTGGATAATGTTGGGGAGCTGGCGGGTATCTTAGGTTGTGGTGTTTCCTCTTTTGCCCATGAAGTATCTTGGAGTCCCTCTTGGTTCACCTTTCAAGAACATTCTTATTTGGGACGGGATTCTGGAAGGCATGGAGCATAGATTGGCTGGCTGGAAATGCATGTATCTTTCCAAGGCTGGTAGGTGAAAAAATGGTTATGGAGGTTTGCGAATGATAGGGAGGTTGTGGAGGAGGGTTATTGCTGAAAAATATGGTTGTTCGACGGGAGGTTGGAGTACTCTTTTGATCCGTGGCTCTTATGGAGTTAGCCTTTGGAGGTTCATTAGCAAAGGGTGGAATGCTTTCAGCAAGCATATTCAGTTTAGGGTGGGGAATGGTGCTAGAGTTAGCTTTTGGCATGACAGTTGGTGTGGGGACAAACCTTTGAGTCTCGCCTTCCCTTTTGTTTTCTCTTTGTCTCGCTGTATGGAGGCTTTGGTGGCGGATTGCTTGGTGGATGGTGAGAGTGTGGTGTGGAATGTCTCTTTCTCTAGAGCGGCTAATGATTGGGATGTGAAGGATTTTTCTTCCTTCTTCGCTAGGTTGTACTGTGTGGCCTTGAGGAGAGGGGATGATGATGTGATGGTTTGGACGGGGTCTACGGAAGGGTTTTTTCTGTTAAATCGATGTATCGTTCGCTTAGGGGTAGGGTGCGGTTGGTTTGTCTTTCCCTTGGAGGGGTGTGTGGAGGGTCTTTATGCCCGTTAAGAGTTTCTTTTTTTTTTTGTGGGAGGCTACACATGGAAGAATCCTTACTATTGATAACCTTCGCAGAAGGGGGACGATAATTGTTGATTGGTGTTTCCTTTGTCAGTGTGATGGTGAATCTATGGACCATGTTTTGCTGTATTGTTCTTTTGCGAGTGGGTTATGGTCTCATATTCTTTGTATTGTGAACTTTCGGTGGGTTATGCCTGAAAAAGTGGCTGATGTTTTGTGGAGTTAGAAGAGGGGGTTTCGTAATCCTTTCGCTAAGGTTATATGGAGGTTGATTCCTCATTGCATCTGGTGGTCTCTTTGGAGGGAGCGAAACAATAGATGTTTTGAAGATTGTTTTTTGTCTTTGCCTAGTTTGCAAGGCATTTTGTTATCTTCTCTTTTTCTTTGGGTGAACTCGGTGATCAGTTGCCCGTTTCTAGATTTTGTAGATTCCCTCAGTTTTCTTGCTTGTTTGGAGTAATGATTTCGGTATAGTCCTTTGTACTGTTTTCACTAGCTCTAATGAGATTGGCTTATTTATCAAAAAAAAAAAAAGTGCAACCTAAGGTATGCTTCACTTAGCTTCACCAAAGTAAATCTAAACGCATAGAAAACGAAGCTATAGAGAGCAGAAACAATAAATTAACATCACCAGTAACATAAAGACAGAAGCAACAAATGACCGACCAAGACTACAAGATTTCTTGTCTCTTCTCCCCCTAAATTTAGCAAAAGTAACTGTCAAAGTTCATTGGTTCTGACACAGGTGTGAAAGAGAGAGAGAGAGCCATTATGGGTAACCAACTTGTGGAATAATGGAAAATAACATAGAAGGAAATAAAGTTAAGCCATATGATTTAGCTTGAAATAAAGGGCCAGAAAGACAAGCTTTAAGAACAAAACAATATCTTAGTAACAAAGACTACCTGGTTTCATCCTGAAGGCAGTTGACTAATGCCTCTTCCACTGAGAGAACAAGATGCTTGGATCGAAGATTATCCTTGACAAGGGAAGCCAATTCCTCAACCTAGAAATTGATGTGTGCAAAACAATACAAATTAAACAAGTACTTCACAAGAGCGGGGCGGGAGGGAAACTATTCTAGGCGAGAGCATTCAGTACAAGAGGTTGATAAAACTACAGTTTGAGCCGCAAACATTTCAAGTATGCCCAATCACTTTGCTAGAACAGCAAAATAACAGTCATCACGAATAATTGAATTACACTGCACAAGCAAATACCATATTTGTAAGCAGTCTACAGAAGAGGTAACAAACAGATTAGAAGATAGATAGCTCATGAAAAAATAATTTTCTAGCGGGAAAAGACAATAAGAGAAAATTTGTAATGCCTTGCCATGCAAGGATATCAAAAATCCACACGAGTATCCAATGAATCATTAAGTACACTTCAGGGAAGAAAAGCCTTGTGAACGTATATTATTCAGGGAAGGGGGAGGGAAAAGCTTTAATTGGTATGTATTCCCTTGTGTTTGGCACAGGATATATACAAATGGATCAAGTCATTTCAAGCTGAGGTTCAATAATGAATGTTTTTGCAATGAGATTGCACTAGTTGATAAGAGTAGAATTGGAGTCAACTCTCAGTTGGAAGTATGGAGGTTATGTATGTGGCATACAAATTTAGTAACAGCATTATAGAGAGATGGTAGGATTGTGGAACTTGACCATCAAGGGGCACCAAAGAAAAGCTCAAATTTTCTTGCTTTTCCTACAGTTTAGTGATCCACTTTGGATAACTAGTCCTATCTAAAGATAGCTATCGTGTCCTAAAGTTCCTTCTACCAGTGCAAAGTTTGTTCAACAATTTGCACATTTCATAATGTCCGTCACCAACAATTTGAGGTTGGAGAATAGTTGAGATTGAATCTAAAGGATCTACTCCTCCAAGGGAAGACAAGATGACCATACAATACTTAATAAGTCATATAAAATACTTGCATTACAAAAAGACAAAAAGAGAATAACAAGTGATAGAAAAAACTCTATGGTACATAAAAGACCCGCTCTACGTATGGACAAATTATATTGCAACACAATGAGCAGAGCAAGGGACAAAAACCTTATGATGGACACGTGGAACTACAAGGGAAGATAAAGTGATAAAGTCATTCATTCAAAGGGGTGTTGTCATGAAGCACTAATACCAACAAAGACGATTTGGATAAAATGATACAACATATGTCGAGAAGTTATGACATAATGGGAATATATTAAAAACCATAGTTCATTGATTGTTAAATTTCATCAACTTTTAAATCAAAATATCAAATGGTTTAGAGAAAATGCTAGATCCACCAAACTTATTTTCACATCCCATAAATTTTGATTACTTCAACCTGTTCAGACCATGGGATAAATGAGCCGACAGCCCAATTCATGATAGCTTTACACCAATTAATAGAACTAAAAACCAGTAAAATAAATGGAGTGTTGCACTGCCAACCATTGCCCACAAAAAAAGAAGAACAAAAAAGACTTAAAGCTCATAAATCTATCTCGATGACACTGCACCAATCGCACCACAGAAGAACAGATGTACCATTCTATCGAATTAGCCTTCAACCAACCCTAAAATTACAAAAGCTTCTAACTTGCCAAACCATTGCCCACAAACATGCGCCTCATGATATCTATTTTGCCTCCAATTTGTAACCTCCACTTTTGTTGGTTGCTTTGCTAGGAACATCCAGAAGTTTGAATATCCGGGACCTCATGTACAAGCTTCTCTCTCTCACACACACAAATTCATGCGCACCCACAGTCTGAGATTTGTTCTTCCTGTGCCCCGATGAAGCATATTTACAAAAATCAATTTTCAATTAATAGATACGTGTCTGACCATGTCAGTGCAATTTCCTCATCTTATACATGATAGAAAATGAAAAACAGAGTCTCTAGAATCGTTTATGCCTTACAATGGATGGCTCCTAGTAGGGAAAGGATAAAGTAAAGTAACGATTAGAACATATGCAACAAAAACAGATTGATGCACTAAAAGAATGAGGGGTTTAATTCAAATAGAGGAGCACAAAAAGGCAGAGGTCAGGTCTAAAATAGCTTGAATACAAATAATGAACAGTGATATATTAAACGCGGAGGTGACGTGTGGTTAACCCCAATTACTTGATGAGAATCCATAATCAACCCCAATTTAATGAGAAGTAAGGGATGATGAGTTGGGTCAAGAACCAGGTACGATGACCATAGTATTAATAAATCTCACACTTCTAGACTAACACGCCTCAATATGCTAGGCTACCATTTAAAGCATGCCTATATATTAAAGGTAAACTTGTAATCACATTCCACAGGACGATAAAAATATAACAAAACCTTACAAAATTGTTGCCGCCTACTTAAATCTCTTCCATAGAATGGAAAAATCCAGCTTCATATGCTTAGCTATTCAAATATGTTGGGTTCTTAAACAAGAATCACAAAAAATATCACGAAACCAGTACTTATCATCAAACACCCATACCCAAAACGAAATTCTCTGTGATCCACGGTATCTTTATCACATATGGTTTCCTCAGACAACAATGCGCATTCAAGGGACTCTGTTCCATCGCTATGTGTTTGCCCCAGAATTTCCAAAATATTAAGACCAACTATCAAAATCAACATAAAACGTCATATACACTTCTCTATCAAGAACGTTTGGCCTTCGCCTTACAAAATTTCGAATTTCTTTTCTTGTCGTCTACGTCACAATTATTCGAAATTGATTACTCAATCTCTGAAAAAGTCCGTTTGTGTTGTCACTGCTATCTTTTATTATTACCAAAAATATTTGTGCTTGTGATTAACTATTAAACATCAAAACAGACAACACCTTGATTGCACAGTGAAACTAGCATAATAGTACACCTTTACAAATTCAAGAGTCTTGCTTTGAAAAGTAAGATATTAACGCTAACATTCAACATAACTGCAGAAATCAACACTGCCAAAAAGACCCAATTCAAAGACTATTTGTGTAGTTCATTAACAGAGAGAGACACACACAGAGAGAGAGAGAGAGAGAGAGAGAGAGACGTACCATAGCGAATTGGGTCATGCTCATGTCGAAGCAGTTTAAGAAAAATTACAAGGGATTTTCTGAGGCACGATGCCGATGTATAAACGAAAGAGGCTATGTTGAAGAAGGTCTAGAGATGGAATCCCTCTCCGAGGTCTAGAGTGTGTTTGCCCTTTTGTCGATTTGCATTTACTTCACGAGGAAGCCGATTATGATACCAGCACAGGCGGTGTTTGGGGTTCGGCTGGATAACCAGTCCACGGTAATCTTCGTGAAAAAATTGTGAATATTTAATTGATACCGGAGTTGTACAGGTGTTTCTGTTTTTATTATTACATGAGAGTAAAAGAGGTAATCATTAATTTTTAAGGTTGTTATTTATAGTTTAATTTTATTAGGACGTGGATAGATTATAAAATAGCCAGCGAGCTCGTAGCTCGAGTGGCACCTCCTTCCTTTTAGGAAGGGCTGATCCCGGGTTTGAATCCCGGTGTATGCAGCTTTGGCTGCTTTCCCCCCACCCTATTATCTAGAAAAAAAAAAGGATAGATTATAAAATATAAAATAATGATATTTGTTTATAATATTTATTATAAATTTAAAAATTATATTTTTACTCAATTGTAATAAAATATTGATTTATTTATAATATTTAGGGAATTTGACAAATTAGTCCTTGGGTTTATACCATTTTGGCAAATGGGTTCTTGAGTTTCAAATTTCTAAATTTTAGTCCTTGGATTTTCGTTGTTTGACAAAATGGTCCTTCCGTTAGTTTGTCGTCCATATAGTTAACGGATTTGAAGTGGTCGACCGCTACACGTCAGCAAATTTGTACGGTCGTCCGCTATATGAAGCGGTCGACCGCTTCATATAGCGGTCGATTACTCACTTTTTACACATATATCCGGTCGACCGCTTCAAATCCGTCAAGCATATGGACGGCAAACTAACGGAAGGACCATTTTGTCAAACAACGAAAACTCAAGGACTAAAATTTTGAAATTTGAAACTCAATGACCTATTTGTCAAAAGGGTATAAACCCAAGGACTGAAAATGCCAAATTCCCTAATATTTATTATTATAATTTTAAATTTTATTTTTTGTTTTGATACAAATGTTGATGTTTATTTATAATATTTATTATAATTTCAAAATTTTCTTTTATATTCTTATTTTATTGTGATACAAATGTTGATATTTATTTATAATATCTATTATATTCTCGAAAATCCCTTTTATTTCATGTTTTTATTGTGATGCAAAAACATTAAAGTAATCATATAACTACAGTAGAATTTAAAATACATATAAAGTATTCTGATTGAAAAATTTACTAAATTTAGAAAATCACCGTCCACAAAAAACAAACATAGAACTAAACCTTTGAAATCAACTAGTTCATTGTGTCTGCCCACATAGCCTTTGTATTTGAGCACGTCTTGCACTCATTACGGCGGAACTATGCTCGTCAAACGTATGAGATGCACTTCTCGAACCCGTACCAGAGTTGCTCTCATTGTCAATGTTATCTGTAACTAACTCCTCTTAGTCAAGAACAAAGGCCTATGAATCGCCTGCTTGTATCAGGAAATTGTGAATAACAACACATGCCATTATGATATTTCGCTGACTGGGAAGCATATATCTAGGCATCTTGTCAAATATGACAAACTGTGCCTTCCATTTGCCGAACATTCGCTCCACTATATTGCATAGTGACGAATGTCGATAGTTGAGGAGCTCCTTTGGTCCTCTTGCCGCACCAGACTCTTGAAATCAACACAAATGATACCTAACCGACCTATGGGGCGGAAGAAATCCGTCTAGGCATGGGAGGTCTGAATCTACTACATAAAAATAACCTACAATGTCAAGGATATCTTAGCTATAGTTTACCTCGCAGTACTATCCCAATCCATCTCCAATAAAACACAAGCCGTACCTGGGTTAGGCATTGGGAACTCGTTTTCCGGCCTTGACATAGCATCCATTAAAACACGAGCATCGTGTGTTGTACCCTCCCATCCACAATACACAAAGGTAAACTTCCTTGAAAAGTCAACCGCACATAGCACATTTTGTGCCAAAAAACCCTTCCGACATCGGTACACCGTCTGCAGCACCTTTGGCACCCAACAACTAATGTAAGTGTCATCAATGGCACTGATACAGTCCTACATATATTGAGGAAGACAATAATTCGACACGCTTAATTAATAATTTGGATTGTCGGTAATCCAATTTATATGAAACATGAGTTAATGCTATTACGACAAAATAATGAAAGACAAATACCTTGAACCATGGGTAGTAATTACGGTTGCATCGTACGTACGTGAGTTGGCCCTATGATAAGCTTGGCCATCATACATAATGCCATCGACACACTTTTCATGTGGCGATGAATGGTGTCTAGAGAGTGTTGAAAAAAGTGTCCCGCAGTCCTCATCTTTGCGCAGTGACATGTGATAAATAAAAATATACCCAGGGACTCTTCTACCATGATGTTTTGATCCTTTAATCGGCCATACTCGCGAAGGCAATGTGCCAAATTTCGAAATGTGGTTTGGGACATTCGAAATAAATGTTTACAATCTGCTTCGTTAGGGTGCAATTCGGCGTCGACGCTTGGTTAACGCGACACATAATGCCTCATCGCTGCTACAACCATATTCATCATTACTGCCCATGCGGCTTCTCTTTGTATCACCTGGGACAGAATTTACTTGCTCGTCCTATCCCGACTCATATGGCTAATCACCATTATAACTGTCGCCATGCTCATGGTCCATTGAATCTACGTTGAACAAGCAAGTTAAGGATGAGGTTAAAACATAAGAAAAATTGACAGCAATTAACACAGTACATAGATTATAATCTATGCAGATGCCAAGAAAATTACGTATGGGTACAATTAGTCCTTTTCATTTTTGCCTATTAGTCGGAAAACAATTTTTAACTCATCTTTTTCGTTTTTAATGGCCTGTGTGGGGCATGTTCTATCTCCAATTGTTTCTACTTTTCATTCTACCTCTTCAGCACATAAGAAGCCCCAGAATTTCTCCTCTACCCATAATAATAAACTTGGGAACACGTTTCACAGGACTCCCTTGCTCCAACTTATAAACAGATGGGGAGCTGGCATCACGCCACCTCGTGGGGCATAGAAGCCAGTTTAATCCCCTTAAAATACATGGCCATAATGGATTAAGTACATAGGCCAGCCATGTCTGAACATAGAAGTAGCAGCAACAAGGCTGATTGATCTAAAAGTTGAATGACATGACTTGATGTGAGGCCCCGTATTTCATTTTTCTATTTATGCTATGTATTTGTTCTTGAATTTAATTTTCAGGGGCTGTTGTTTGGTCATTGTAAGATATTAAATGATTATGGTATTTTGAATTATAAATTTTTCCTTAAGTACTTTTATTATGATTGTGAAGTGATGATTAGTGTAATTTCAATATTTTCATCATGACCGAATTTCTCTAAGGTAATTTCCATATGAACTAATTGTTATTTGGACTATATTTAATTGTTGACGTGATTTATTTTGATATAATGACCTATGTATATTCTTTTAACCAAATGCAATAGGGTGTACATAAAAATGTACCTATGATATTGTATTCTAAGTTGTCCTAAGTAGTATTAAAGTCTCATTAGGCTAATCAAATAATAGTTAAGTGCACTTAGGGTGAGCTAATTTAGGAGTCACATTGTAGGCTTTGAAAATAGGAAAAGAAAAAAAATGAAATGGCAAGTAGATGATTGGCTGCCGCCCATGCAGCCAATATGCATGGGCGGAGGAAACAAGAAGTCCTCTCTTTTCCCCCTTGCCGTGATCTGGTCTAGGTTCACTTGGCTGTGTTGCACTTCACTTCACCTCACCCATTTCGCATCACCTCATTTCACTCAGCTCATTCATTTGGCCGAAAACCCTTCTTCATCTCTCCATAGCATTCTCTTCTCTCACGCCACTTTCAGCAACCTCACCCCACCTTCAGCCTTATCACAACACCCATCTTGCTCACACTTAGCCCATTTTAGCCACACAAGAGAGAACCCGAGAGATAGGGTAGAAGGGGAAACTTGAACCAAATAGAAAAGAAGAAGAAATCCTAGGAGGAAAACAAGGGTGATGTTCGGTTTCATAAAAAATGAGGATTTGAATCCTTTTCACTTATGTTCGGCGAAAAAGCAAAGAAAAAGGAGAATTCTCCTCCCTCATGTCCCCACCCCTGCAGTCCCCATGTCCCCACCCCTGCAGTCCCCTCCCCCCTTGTCTCCCGCGGCTTTAATTGTCATTTTGTCTTTTAGTCATTTTTTTATTTTATTTTTTTAAAATATCTTTTAAATATTATATTTTTAATAAATAAATAAATAAATTTAAAATATAAAACAAACAACTTTAAACATCATCATTACTTTTTTACACCTCAACAATTTTTACACAAACACCAATACAACTTTATTATCACCTAAAAATTCACAAAATTCTCCAAATCCTACAAAAACCTTCAAAACGAACATCACCAAGGTAAGGAAAATCTGACCCATATTCTTCCACTTGAGCTTTTCTCTTTTATTTTAGACTCTAATCATGTGTGTCCTAATGCTAGGTGTTCTTTGTCATCACTAGTGTCCAACTATACCTCCTAAGGTAAGGTAGGGTTTGGTCTCTCATGGAAAAGACTTTCTGTTTTGGCCGAATGGGCTTTTCCTTCTTGTGTTCATTTTTCCTTTGGAAATGCTTGATTCATGGATCTGATGTTTGGTTGTGATTATGGTGTTGTGACGTTGAGAAGGTGCTGGAGGAAAGGATTAAGGTCACGGGTTGATAAAGGAAGTGTTAATGTAGTTGTTGTTGGATTGTTATCATGCATGTGCAATGAGAGAAGATAGGAATGTGATGCATGCATGTAATGTTTTGTGTGGATCTGTTATTGGCCGAGTGAACTAATCTTGAAATGATGCTTGTAATGTGAAAGATGGAGCTGTTAGTGGTAGTAAGGTGATAGTATGAGTACATTGTTGTCCATGCATGATTTTTAAAAATGGATGATGATGTTGGAGGCCACGGGTTGGCTAGTTGAAGTGCTTGGAAGATGTTGGATATTATGTTGTGATGAGTTAAGGAAGGTTGACTAGTTCCATGTGAAATTTAAGGTTAAGATCTTTGATTTAAGTGTTGTGATGTTGCTATTGTAAACCTAGATCTTGAATATGAAACGCATGAAGATTTAGGGTGTATATAGGTTTCGGTCAATGGCCTAAACCATGGGGCAAGTAGGATTGGATAATGTTACTTAAGATAGTCTTATGAAAATGGAAGATAGGATTCATTGGAGCCGAATGGTGATGCTGCCCTTGGACATGCGATGTACCTTTTGTTAAGTTTTCTTAAGGCTTGTTTGCTGTTAAGGAGCATGTTGATGAAATTGATCAGAACAGCAAGTCTATAAGAGAAAAGGAGGTTAAGTTGGTAGAGTTTGATAGACATTAGGTTTGGTAAAGGTATAGAGCAAGGAAATTAAGTTAGACATATTATGGGTATGTTTGAGGGTGAAAATTTTGGGTATTGGGGTTTGGGAAATATTATAAAGTAAATAAATGTTATGGGAGTTGGTGAAAAAGTGAAGAGAGAGAAGATTTTTAATAAATATTATAATAATAAAAAATTATTTGGTGAATTTTTTAGTAGTAAACTTAAAATTTTGAGCCCAATTAATTGGGGCTCAAACATGCCCTATAAGTTGTTGTTTTGGCTTAGAATTCTTAGTATGAAATGTTGTTGCTGAATTTCATAAATAGACTTTAAAATCAATGATGTCGATGGGAAGAATCAGTGTACTTAATTCATCATAAGTGGGATATACAGTAGTCCCATCAGCAACCTTTTGTAAATGAAGTCATATTTCAAATATACTTACTTTTGGAAAACCGAAACGTTTATAAGTATTTCTTTTGTATGACTATTTGATTAGTTTCTAAGCGTCTAAGTGACGTATTTGACTCGCTTGTAGGCGAAACTTCACGTCGAAACTCAAGAAGACCAAGGTAAGTTGAAGTAAGTGAGAACTTATTTTTATGAAAACTGGAATGGTACACAACATGGTTTTTCATGAACAAACATGAAATCATAAGCAAGCATGAACTCATTGTTATCAAGCATGACATGACACGAGCATTTGCATGATTTCTAAAAGAAGTTTTTATGTAAATGAAAGTATGAAAGTTTTATGACAAGTTAAGTTAAGGGGCTCTGGTCGATACCGTACCATCAAGAAGGGCACCTATACCGAAGGACGAATACGAGAAGGATGAGTGATCCTAGAGGTAAGTGCAACCACACTGAAGGACGAATGTGAGAAGGTGTGGACCTCTAAGGGTCGTGTCTAGCCATTAGGCCTGAGGCCACTTCAAGGGCTAGCTTGACCAGATGTTATGTCTCCAGGGGAAATAGGGGACGGTTCCAATGGGAACGCACAACCCTGACTTCAGGGGTAAATGGAGCGTATGTAGCCCATAAGATAAGAAACGATATCTTTTCATGGACAATGTGTCATTTTAAGTACAAGAACGTGTTTTCAAGGGCAAGAGCATGTGCATATGCAAACATGAAGCATGCATGCACATCCAATTTTACCATTACTCAAGATTTTCATGTTCAAGACATAAGCTCATGTTTACAAGTTACATTTTCCCTTACTGAGTCTTTTGGTTCACATTTTTAAAAAATGTATAATTCCAGATGTTTCAGGTAAAGGCAGTCAGGAGGATTATCTGTCTTGAGAGAGTAGAATTCTTTGTATTTTGGTGTTGGTGACTATTGACCTATGTGGTCTGTCACTTAGGAAATGTATAGTTATATGCTATGTAAATTAAGATACTACTCTTCTTTTGCGATCTATTAGGTAGTTAAGTCATGAAGAATTCTTTGGCCCGTCTCTCTCTCAGTTCTTATTCCGCTGTTAAGTATGGTTAAGTTCGCTGGAGCTTTCTCTCGAGATTGCTCACGGCTGTCATTGGCCCTACGGGATAGCGTTTGGGGTGTGACAATTAAGTGGTATAAGAGGAATAGAGAGTAGGGCCATGAGACATCAGGAATGGATTAGAACCCTAAGAGATACTATATGTTAAGAATCGAATACGTTAGACTTCTAAGTAGAATAATGAGACATTAAGTTATATGCTAAACAATGACCTTTCGCGAGGTCGATGGTTACAGACCGAATGCGCTCACCTTCGTTGAGACGTCGCTCTTCCAATTCCGATGAAGGGCCTTGTGCCATCGAACGATGCATGGGGCCATTGGCAGTGCTGCCGGCAAACATATATGCTAGTTCGTCATAGTGGTCTAACCCTTTCCCCATGAATCTCATAAGAGTTTTGTCCTTCTGCAATAGGAAAGTGCACATGTTACACTTGCGTAAATAAAAACTAACGTCGGTAGGAAAACGAAAAAAAGAAATTGTGAAACTCACACTTAGTACTTCGGTCCATCGTGCGACATCCACAACAACGGTTTTGTCAATCTCACTCCAACCAAATCCGGTCTTTTTCTTTAACTTGTTGAAAGCGACATACTATTTATGCAAATTGTCAACCTTGGTCTTAATTTTGCTTGCATCCAAACAGGGGATATCAACCTTCATGATATTGGCTATGCGTTCGTAGTTTGCCACTCCTAGTTTGCCTTCTTTAACACGATTTTTGCGGAACTTTTCCAAGCAAATTTCTTCAAGCCTCGACACACGTTGCTCATCTTTCCAAAGGTCTTTGTTGGGTTTTGATATGACAACCTAATGGAGAATAAATAAATAAAGTCCCTTCCAAAAAATAAGATTTGCCCTCCGAACGAACTCTTAATCGTGATTTAACTTCTATGATGCATGTCAATAAAAAAACACAAATTTAGCTATGATACAATAACAAAATGCAAAAAAAGGAAATTCACGTCAGAGCCTTCTATCATAACACACAGGATTTAAGTTAGAAAGAAACTACCAAATTGTGAATTTAATTATTCCGAAGAATAATTTAGTAGAAGACATACTGTATGTGGATGAGACGCAGTTAGGGGTGTTCATTTGCACCGGCGGTTACCGTTTTAACCTCTAAAACCGCTACCGGTACCGGTACCATTACTGGTAAGGGCGTTTATTGTGTCTTAGCGGTGCGGTGATGGTGTCAAATATGTGATTCCGTCAATTGTGGTGACGGTGACGGTTTTTGCCAAACCGTCACCTACACTACCGTTAACCACCCCTAGTTGAGACTTGAGATTAATATTGATTATGTGACATGCATTTGTTGGAATATGTTAGTTGGTTTATGTCACATTGTTGGACACTTTTATTAGACTTTAGTCTTTATGTTTGAATATTATATTATGTTATACTTTTGGACAACTTTATATTTGTTATGATTGTTAATGATTATGATTTTATATTTGAATATGTTATGATATTTGTCCATTTGATATGATTATTGATTATGATATTGTGTTGGAAATTTAAACAGCCTAAAACAATGAAAAAAATGAAAAAGCTCAAGGAAAAAATTTTTTTTTTTTTTGCACAACGGTTATACGGTTTAAGCGGTTATCGTATAACTGTTACCGTTAATACCGTCACCGGCAATAGCGGTTATTGTGCCTTAGCGGTGCGGTGACAGTGTCAATTATGTGATTCCGTCAATTGCGGTGACGGTTTTTGCTAAACCGTCACCTACACTACCGTTAACCACCCCTAGACGCAGTGGAGCACGATGGTTCAAGGTCAACAATCCTTGCCTTCCCATACCTACGGTAATGGCGTTGCACATCGGTGTAACAAAACATTAAAGTCCATAAACTAGATGATAAATACTTCATAATGTTAAAAAGAAATCAAAGTTCATAAAACAGATGATGCATGCTTCCATTAATCCTCAATCAGACTCAAAGATGGCAACTAGACTACCAAGGTTTCTGGCCAATCCCTACTCAATAACAGATGTATGATCTTCTCTTTGTTTTAAGATAAACGAATAATTATTATGATTTATCAAAGAGGTAAGTAATCCATAAAAAAACACCTCCAGTCACCACATGGAAATAATTCACAGAGGTAAAACATGCACTGTATTTTATAAGTACACCGAACCGATACACCAAAGAAGATTATACATGCACTGTGTTCTAATTCACAAAGGTAAAACATGTTGTAGCTTATATCCAAAGAAGATTATACACCAAACCGATACACAGTGCATGTATAACAAGCGGGTGTTCTCCCAAAAGTTATAAGCTTAGAAGAAATCAACAACAACAAAATCTCGAAGACCCACCTTAACTGGCAAGCGGGTGTTCTCCCAAAAGTTACACTATTGTTCAACCATTTCTAATATACCCGGTAGAGCAAGCATACATCCAACCCATATAAATGGATCTGTAGACCCAACCAATATAAATGAATCTAGAGTCACAGATTCGGGGACAAAAAATTGGAGAAGCTGGTAATGACTGAACGACTTCATTTTCGTTTCGTACATCTCATCTAAACTATGCTGAATGCAAATGCAAGTAATCCACTAAAACTTCTATTCTAGCTGCCATGAACTTTTGTGGATTGGGTCTACAAATCCATTTAGATGGAAATCAACGTTCTAAAATGCAGTAAAACAGAAACGAATCAGAAACCCAACATCCTAGGTATAAAAATCTGCATACGTCTATAAAAAAATACTTCTTACCATCATGAATCATCAAATATTGGGCGAATCACACAATTTTGCCAAAGCATCACACATAAGTACCATCACGAATCATCAAATATTGGCAATCGGGAACGTGAATGAACCAATCTTTAAACGAGAATCATTTCGAAAATTAGTGGAGTCAAGTGTTAAAAGGGAAACCTGACTGCGAAAACACTGACGGGTGAGAGGCGCCATGACTGAGGATGTGAGACCCCGTATTTCATTTTGCTATTTACTCTATGTATTTGTTTTTGGATTTAAATTCAAGGGCTTTTGTTTGGCCAATGTAAGATGTTAAACTGATTATGGTATTTTGAACTATAAGTTTTTCTTAAGTATTTTCATTATGATGTGAAATCATGTTAGTATAATTTGTCATGACCGAATTTCTCAAGGTAGATTTTCTTTATGAATTAATTTTTCCATTGGCCTATTATTATGCTACTATGATTTATTAAATTAAATGCCAAGAATATTTGGAGAGTATTTTATTTCATATTGTTGCTGAAATTCTTTAAGTAAAAGTCATTACATATTAATCTATGATTGTGAATTCTATGTTAGTGCATGTAAATTATCCCATATCTTCATTATGTAACCTTAATCTCCATTAGGTAGTCTTAAGCTTCATTAGGAGAACTAAGTGATAAGTTAGTGTGCTTATAGAGTAGTTTAATAGAAAACCAAATGATAAGTTAGTGTGCTTATAAAGTAGTCCATGTGAAAAGAGAAAATCAAAATGAAAGTCATGAGAAGTGTAGAGTTCACGTGAAAGTCAAGAGAGGTTGAAGTGGATTTTAAGTGGGAGTCACATGTAGGCTTTGAAAAATAGAAAAGTAAAACAAATAAAAATATCAATTAGATAATTGGCTGGCGCCCATGCAGCCAATGTGCATGGGCGGAGGAAACAAGGTGTCCTCCCTTCCCCCTTGCCAAGATTTGGTCTTGGTCATTCGGCTGGGTTGCACCTCATTTCTTCTCACCTATTTCGCATAGCCTCATTTCACTCAGCCCATTTTCTCTTTGGCCGAACCCCTTCACTTCTCCAAGCACTTCCCTTCCTTTCCTCACGCCATTCCCAGCAACCTCATCCTTCACATATCACTTCTAGCTTTATCACAGAACCGTACTTGCTCACATTCAGTTCATTTTAGCCACACTAGAGGAGGGGGAGTGACAGAAGCCGAGAATTAGAGAGAAAGGGAGTTTGCTTGTTGGCCGAGTAGGGTAGAAGGAGAAAGAGGTAAAAGGAGATATGATTCCTCTTTGCATGTTCATCTCTTTTCTTTCCTAGAATCTGACCATGGTTATTCTTATGCTAGGTATTTCCCTAACCAGCACTTGTGTCCAGCTTTAGGAAGGTAAGCTAGGGTTCGGTTCTCTAATGGAAGACTTTCTGTGTTGGCCGAATAAGCTTGTTCTTTTTGTGTTCATTCTCACTTTGCAAATATGTTGAATAATGGATTTGATTTTGGATTGGATTATTGGAGTTGTTGTTGTGATGTTGTTGTTGTTGGAGGAAGGGTTTAAGCCACGGTTTTGGGCTAAGAATTGGTGTCTTGGTTCAAATATTGGAGATGATGTCATGCATGTGTATAGGTTGCTGTTATGCCGAATTTTGTGACCTTATTGGGTGAATTAATGCTTCTGATTTGAGATAGATGATTGATATTTAATGTAATGGTTAGTTAAAATCATAGAGAAATAATGTTGCATGTAGGATTAGTGACATTTGATGTTGGCCGAATAGACTAAGCATGAAACCAAGTTAGTAGTGTTAAGGTATGGATTGGTTAGTGGTGGTAAGGTGATAAAATGAGTACATTGCTATCCATGCATGTGATTAAAGATAGATAAGGGATATTGGTTGCCACGGTTTTGCTTAAGCTAGGGCTAGAAATAGGCTAGCTGGTTTAAATAGAAATGAACTAGGTGCATATGGAAATTGAAGTTAAGATCCTTGATATTATGTGCTGTGATGTTGCTAATGTAAACCTAGGTCTTGAATATGAAAAACATGAAGGTTTAGGGTGTATATAGGGTTCAAGCAGTGACATTAACCTAGGGGGAAGTGGGATTAGAATATGATGACTTAATAGAATTATGTAAATGCTAGATAGGGTTCTTTAGAGCCGAATAGGCTGCTGCCCTTTTTCATTGGTTATACCTTTTGTTAAGTTTTCTTAAGGGTTATTTGCTATTAAGAAGTATATTGATGAAGTTGATTAGAACAACAAGTCTATAAGAAGAAAAGGAGGTTAAGTTGGTGGAGTTTGATGGACATTAGGTTTGGTAAAGGTTTAGAACAAGGAATTTAAGTTAGACATATTATAAGCTGCAGTTTTGGGCTTAGAATTCTTAGAATGAAATGTTGTTGCTGAATTTCACGAATAGGCTTTGGAATCAATGATTTCGAAGGGAAGAATAAGTGTACCTAAGCGATTATAAGTGGGATATATAGTAGTCCAATAAGCAACCTTATTAGAGATGTTTGATGCATGTGTTTAATTGTTTTTCTTCAATTGTTTTATGAAAGCTAGTTAAAGAAATCATTTGTAAATGAAATCGTATTTTCAAAGATACGTACTTTTGGAAAACCGAAATATTTATAAGTATTTCTTTGAATTTCTATGTGATTAATTTCCTAAGCGTCTTAGTGAAGTATTTGAATCGCTTGTAGGCGAAACTTCATATCAAAACTCAAGAAGACCAAGGTAAGTGGAAGTAAGTAGAAACTTACACTTTTATGAAAACTGGAATGGTACACAACATGGTTTATCATGAACAAGCATTGCATCATAAGCAAGCATGACATGACACGAGCATTTGCATGATTTCTAAAAGAAGTTTTTATGCAAATGAAGTATGAAAGTTTTATGTCAAGTTAAGTTAAGGGGCTCTGGTCGGTACTTACCATCAAGAAGGACACCTATACCGAAGCACGAATGCGAGAAGGATGGGTGATCCTAGAGGTAAGTGCAACCACACTGAAGGACGAATGCGAGAAGGTGTGGACCTCCAAGTGTCGTGTCTAGCCACACTGAAGGACGAATGCGAGAAGGTGGGCTAGCTCGATCAGATGTAATGTCTCCAAGGAAAATAGGGGACATTTCCAACAGGAACGCACAACCCTGACTTCAGGGGTAAATGAAGCGTATGTAGCCCACAAGTCAAGAAGTGAATATTTTTTCAAGGACCATGTGTCATTTTAAGTACAAGAACATGTTTTCAAGTTCAAGAGCATGTGCATACCTATTAAGCATGCATGCACATCAAGATTTACAATTACTCATGATTTTCATGTTTAGGCTATATGTTCATGTTTACAAGTTTACATTTTCCCTTACTGAGTCTTTTGACTCACAGTTTTCAAAAATGTATCATTCCAGATGTTTCTGGTGAAGGAAGTCAGGAAGACTATCTGTCTTAAGAGAGAAGACCTTTATGTATTTTGTTGTTGGTGACCGTTGACCGATGTGATCTGTCACTTAGGTTATGTAAAGCTATGTGTTATGTAATTAAGACACTTCTCTTCCTTTGAGGTCTATTATGCAGTTAAGTCTTGATGAGTTTTTGGCCCGTCTCTCTCTCGATTATATTCCGCTGTATGTATGGTTAAATTCGCTGGGACTTTCCCTTGGGATTGCTCGCGACTGTCATTGGCCCTACGGGATAGCGTTTGGGGCGTGACAGAGGACCTGTTCAAGATGGGGCTCCTCGAACGTTTGGGGGTCTCTTCTCTCTTGTGTTCCGATCTCCTTTCATTTGCATTTGAGATCCCTTTTGCAACTTTAACTCCATCGACAACAGCTCCAGGCATTAGTCTTCTCATGCTGTCGTTGCTTGTACGGTTGCCAGAGGGTTGCTCGTTTCACGTCAATAGGGGAGGAGTGGAAGATCGATGGAAAGATGAAAATCTTTGTTGGTCAGATCATGCGGGGGTGAAATGGCCATATTAACCCTCAAAGAACTTTCAACCACACATAACATTCAGGCTATTTCGTCATCTCTTCTTCTTTTTGACTTTAATGCACTGAACGTTGGGGCAACATGTTTCTCATAACCCCATTTTACCCTTCCATTTTTCTGCTCTTCACGTTTTACTGGAGGATCTCGTAGTCATCTAACATCAATTTGTCCAAGGCATAATTGGAAATTTTTATGTTGAATCCTTAAGAACAACTATTACTTGCAGAACATGACCGAATTGAGGATTCGAATCCTACCTTTTTTCACAAAACAAACATCACCCATGTTTTGAAAGGCTTACTTTACACATTATTTAGAAAAAGCAAAGGGAAAAATACATGATCAGTACTTTTAAATTAACGGAGTCCTTTTTTTAAATTGATCTTCAGATTTTATAGAAGTCCTTTTAGTTTTACTTAAAAACCGTACAAGTCGCTTTACCTTCCAAAAATTAACGGAGTGCCAACTAAAATTACAAAATTTAAAATGAAGTTTGTGTTGTAAACTAAAGAGAAGATAGCAATATGATCTTAAAAGCATAGTAGAAGGAAATATCCAACTTACATCCAATAAAACCTAACATAGGTTTAGATCTAACTTCATCTAACATTCATTGTCAATTTCTTACATTTCCCAACATTCAACCTTAGATCTAAAGCATGTATGTCCAGATCTAACACTTGCACATAACCATGATCAAAATCCAACCAAAATAAAACATAAAAACCCAAGATCCCAATACATGAAGGATTCGGTTAGCAAGGGAAATGTGAGATCCAAATTTTACCTTGTTGCTCCTTCTCCTTTCTCTTTGTTCCTTTGCAAGCTTCTCCTCTCTTTCACCTACTAAACAACATAAGGTTCTTAATCATTCCAGATCTCACCATATCTATGCATGAAACAACTCAAACTCTAAGATCTATACACAAGAGAGTTCGGCCATCAAGAGGGTTTTTACCTTAGTGCTCCTTTGTTCATTTTCTCTCTTTCCTTTGCACAACACCTCTTTCACTTCACTTCCTTCTTCTCCTTTCTTCTTCTTCCTTGTCCTCCTTCTTCCCTTTACACAAATCCCCTTGACAGCAGCTTAAACCTCAGCCTTTTGGGTCCAAGAGTTTCGGTTCTCCCTTGGTTCTCCCTTCTTCTCCCTTTCTCTCTTAGTTTCGGTTCTACTCTCCTATGCTTGTGTTTCTCTCCTTTGGCCTTGTGTTGGTCGACTAAGGTAGCATAAATGAGCACAATTGAAGGGGAAAAGGGGTGATAGGCGTGTAAGACAATGGCATCCACCTAGCCATGATATTCGGCCATGACATCTTTTCCTCTTCCATGTCATTTTTAAGCTTTTTCATTTCTTGTCTCCCTCTTGTCTCTATTGCCTTTCTAGCATAACTCTTCCCACCACAAAATTCAACCTCTCTTGTCTTTCACGTGTGCCTCCCCCCACCACATAAATCCAACTTTTATTTAAAGACTTGTTCCACCAATTAGTTCATTTGGTTGAATTCTAACTACCTAGTTTACTTATCCTGATCTAGTTGCTTAGGAAACTTAAGTAGGATTAGTTCCACTAATCTAACTTTCTAAATCTAATTTTCATGGATCATTGGGCAGTCCATTAAGCCCTTGATTCAAGGCACATCGTCATATCCTAAAGCCCAATTCATAAGCCTAAGGGCTTAGGCCTAATGTCCAACTTCCTTAAGGCCCAATAGCACCAATACAAGGCCCATTGCCATGGGCTCCATGGCAACCCAATATCATGCTTTCCAAAGCCCATCTCCATGCTTATTTTGGCAGCCCATTAGCATGCCATTATAAGCCCAATATACACCAAATGTTATAAGCCTCATGGTAGCCCAACATCACACTTCAAGGGCCCATCATCACATGTAATTGGGCAGCCCATATGACACAACTCCAAGGCCCAATTACATCCAATAACCGGCCATAAATGGGTAGCCCAATATCAGCCCATTATTTGAGGTTTCTAAGCCCAACATGCAAGTCTTAATAATCCAAAATCATTCATAAGAAAATCCTTCAAAAATTAAAATCAAGAATATTGAAGGAAAATATACAATTAATCTAGCAACATGAAATTGGTTACTATAAAATTTAAAATTTCATCCATAGCATTTAAATCATAACATCACATTTTAGAAATTCAAAATAATTACATATACATTTTCTTAACATAAAATCATGCCTTGACCAAGCAAGGTTTCTTTTAATACAGAATAGGCCATGAAATCCTTCATCTAGTAATGAAGTAGACACGGGTTTCTTCGGGGTCTTACAGTACAACCTTGCTTGGGCTGGACCACCTGGCTTCCTTGAATTACTCTGTTGGGATGGTCGAAAAGCTTGGGTCGAGTTGCTAGTTACCCTAATTTGTTGAGAGGGTTGAGGTGCTTGCATCGAATTACCTATCACCCTACAATCTCTTGCAATGTGACCTGGCTTCCCACACCGAAAGCACACTCCCTGTCTACATTCCCCAGGGTGTTTCTTGCCACATCTGTTGCATATTGGGAATTGAGTCCCTCCGGTATTCTGAACCCTACCAGACCTCTGTTTCTGGGCTCCGTTAGGTCTCTGATCTTGGCCCTGTGATAAACCTTGCTTGCTTTTCTTCCAGGGTGCCTGTGACGTTTCCAGCTTGGGAGGAGCCTTCCTCTTTTGCTGGTCATAATATGCTGCTGTCCTCTGCAGCCCTCTCTCCACAATCACTGCCCGTTCAATGACTTCTGCCAACGTCTTCAAGTTATGAGCCATGACTCTGTCAAAGATTCGGGGATGTAGTCCCTCCTCGAATTTCCTAGCTTTTCTTTCTTCATTTGGCACTAGATACGGGGCAAACCTCACCAATTCCATGAATCGACCTGAATATTGATCAACAGTCATTGATCCCTGGGTCAAGTTGGCAAATTCCCTCGCTTTTGCCTCCCGCGTCGTCCTTGGAAAATAGCGGTCCAAGAACTCTTGTTGAAACCTCTCCCAGGTTATGGGTTGTTCTCCCAATTCTTGGCTCAGCAGGAGCTTCTTGGATAGCCACCACCTCTTGGCATCTCCCTATAGCTTGAAGGTAGCAAAGTTCACTCGCTGGGCGTCTGTACACCCCATGACTTCCAGCAACTCTTTAATCTCTAGGAGCCAGTTTTCTGCTAGAACGACATCTCCTTTACGGTTATATACCGGTGGGTGTTGGCGGTTAAACTGGTCAAAGGTGCATCCTTCAAGGCGACATCTTACTCCCTTTCCATTGGTCCCCTGTTGCACCTGCTCAGCAATAAGCTGAGCCATATGCCTCAAAACGTCGTCAGCTCAGTAGTGACACCCGGTTCTTCGCGTCCCCCATTCGGGCTTTGGTCTCCGGGTTGTCGTCTAGGTGGCATCCTGCACTAATACGTCATCACTACGTAAATATTCTAACGATAAGATAAGGGGTACGAATTTCTAGCATACTCGAAATCCAAGAGACGAGTAGCAAGTCCTAAGTTCATTAAACCCTCCAATCCCACCTCTGATACCACTTTCTATCACGCCCCGAACGCTAGCTAAACGAGGCTAATGACAGCCGCGAGCATTCCCAACAAGGAACGCTTAAGCGTACTCACTAAACTTCTTGCAGCGGAATATATATATATATCTCCTTCAAAGGATTCTTGCAGCGGAATATCATAATGCCTCAATATTTAAAAGAAGCCTTAATCGCTAGCTCTTAACACATATACGAACATTAGAACATGATACCCATCGATAACTTAAAGTAGTAATAACATGGTCTCGTAATATCAACCAGTTGAAAACCTTAACCTACTAAGCCGAATAACCCATGACCACCACACCACGGAGGTTCATGCCGGCTCTTACAAAAATTATCTAAACCATTACTAAAGTAACCAAAAAGGAAGAGACATTTTCGCCAATCCTTCTCCTAGGGTTCAAGGTCCCCCTTCTTAAGATTCCTCCCCTGAAATATTATCTGGAATGATACAATTTAAAACAGTGAGTCGAAAGACTCAGTAAGAAGTTAAAGCTAAAACATGGATTTGAAATCATGGTTTGGAAGCATGAACTTGAAACCGAAAGCATGCACTTGAACTTAAATTCATACGCATGTGGACATAAGGTAATTCATGTATGATCATTAATTGTAATGTACATGTATGCTTCATGTTTGCATATGCACATGCACTTTCTCTCGAAACCGACACTTATTCTTGTAAACTTTTACTTTTGGAAAATCATTCCAATTATTAACTGATGGGCTACTTGCCCGCTATTTACCCCTGACATCAGGGTTGTGCGTTGCCGTTGGAACTGTCCCCTATTTCCCTTGGGGACCCTACATATGGTCGAGCAAGCACACCTTCTCGCATTCGTCCTTCAGTGGCTAGACACGATACTCAGAGGTTCACACCTTCTTGCAAGCATCCTTCAGTGTGATTGCACAACCTCCTGGGCTACCCATCCTTCTTGCAAGCATCCTTCGGTATAGGTGCCCTAGGTGACATCCACCCTTCACGTAAACGTCCTTCAGTATGGATGCACCTTCTTAACTTGGTACGGTACCGACCGACTTGGGTTCATTAACTTACTTGTCATAAAACTTGTCATAAAGTAGCATAAAAATGGTACTTTCATTTGCATAAAATTTCTCCTTCTTTCTCATGAGAAAAATGAATGCAAATGATCATGATGTATTCATGTAGTGCTTGCCAATGTCGTGCTTGATATATCATGCTTGATATGCTTATTCATAAACACTTTTCATGCTGTGTATCATTCCAGTTTTTGAAAAGCGTAAGTTTCTACTTACTATTTTCACTTACCTCTGATCCCTTGAGCGCTTGACTGCACTTTGCCTACAATTGGGTCGTACTTGTGTTATTCAAGGATTCACTAGACGTATGGAGTAAACACTCAATAGCTCATACTTCGTCATACAAAAATATCAATAGTCTTGACCTCTAGTTGGTCATCTTACACCACAAGGCATTTTCTTAAGTGAAAAACCTAGTAGGGTCTCCTAATAGGTCAATGGGAAACATAGAAACTTAGGAAAAATTTCGTGAAATCCAAAGAAGCCGCTCGAGCCCGGTTGAGCACTCGTCGAGCGCTAAGCCTCTGTATAAAAATGTTAAGGGACGCTCGAGCGCTGGTCGAGCGTCGGTCGAGCGCTAAGCCTCTGTGAAAATGTTCGAAGTACGCTCGAGCGTCGGTCGAGAGTGAACTTTACTGCACAAAAATTTCTTGAAGGGTGCTCGAGCGCCTGTCGAGCACCAGTCCATAATTCAGACACAACACACACATAATGCATCCAACACACACGAAATTTTGCCCCAAATGCTCTCCTCATATAACCTCATTTCCAGACTTCTATTTTACACATACAACTAAATACTCCCAACCAAAACCATGATCTCATCCTACAACCAAAAGCCATTGCATCTATTCCACTTCTTTTGATCCTATTATCAAACACCTAGTATGCAAGTTGGTTTTTCCTTTGTACATAAATCTCCAGATCTGGCCACATTTCCATGGTTTCCTATACAACCCATACTACTCTTTAAAGCTTGCTAGATCTACACTATCTTTAAGAAAGCATGTATAGATCTACATCATACTCTCATGAACACAAGGAGAAACAAGCTAGACAACTACCATCACAACAACAACCAACCATTAAAAATGAAAACAAGAAGAGAGTGAGACAGAGATGGCTTGGCCGGCCAACTACTCACCTTTTCTCTCTTCTCCTTCTTTCTTCTTCTTTCTTTCTTCTTCTTTCTTTCTTCTTCTTCTTCTTCTTCTTTCTTCTTCTTTCTTCTTCTTTCTTCTTCTTTCTCCTTCTTCGGTGGGTGCTAGGGCATTTTGATTTTGGGGGAGGGGGAGCAGCTTATACGGGAAGGGGTTGGGGGAAAAGGGAAAAAGGCAAAAATGCCCTTTTCCCCCCTTACTTCCCTTTTTAACCCTCAACTTTCCCCCTACTTCCTTTTCTGCCCCTAAAGAACACCTATTTTACTTTTCCTGCCAGTCCACAATTCTAACCTTAATATATCTCCTCATGTCTTGTTCCGAGGGTCCACATATTGTCACACATAATTCAAAATCAAAGCCTATTTAAATTCCTCCAATTATTGTAACTCAAGGACATATTCAATTAATAAAACACTTCAAGCTAATAAATCTCAATTGCTCAATTTAACAAGGACAATCAATATATCATTTAAACTTTTAGCTTAAAACTCATAAAATGCTAGGAAGAAATTCCATCTAGACATAACTTTAGATAAATAAAATCATTCATACATTTCTCCATAATACACCTTAATTAAAGTAATACATACTTAAAAGCTCATAAGCAATAAATTGATAGACTTAAATTCGGGGTCTCACAACTTCCCCTCCTTACAGAAATTCCGTCCTCAGAATTCGATCTCCCTTACAAAAAATTTTGTCCTGGTGGTGGAGGTCTAGGTCAGTACGGGTGTGGGCGAACACTCGAACTAGCCCCACTACTAACATCATCATAAATAACATGGTCAGGGGAGTTACTACCCGCCCAAGAGTGGGACATGGTTCCGTAACTCTGACTTGCATTACTGGGGTCTTGGACTATATCACCCGAAGGTTCATGGTGTCTAGGAACAAAGTTCACTTCCTCAGATGGGTCCTCAGAAGAATCATCTAGAATACTTCTTCCTCTACCCAACTCTCTTTCAATGTATTCCCATGTCGAATCTTTTTCTTTGCTCTCATTTCTTATTATCCTAAGTGAAGGGTCCTCCTGCATTGGATTCTCTCTTGGGTCCTCTTCTGGATCCTCCTCCGGATCTTCTTCCGGATCCTCCTCCGGATCCTCTTCCGGATCTTCTTCCGGATCCTCTTCCGGATCCTCTTCCCGATCTTCTTCCGGATCCTCTTCCGGATCTTCTTCCGGATCTTCCTCCGGATCCTCTTCCGGGTCTGAAGAGTCAGTCCGCCACATTCTGTGTCCAGGAAAAGTGGGGTAACTCTGCCTAACAGGAATGGGTCGAATATTCCTTTGAGAGGGTGGGGGCTCCTGAGTCCCCTCCCTAACCTCTGGCAACTGCGGTTGCTGAGGCGGTATTACGTTAAGAGGTCTAGGGTTCACACGGAACAGACTGCGGTATTCCCGTGCGGTCATTCTTCTACGCGGGGGAGAGTGTGGGGAAGAAACTGACTGAGAGCGCGGGGGTCGGCGACTCGATGACATCTGATACATGGTAAAACAGTTAGTCTCAATTCCCACATTAAATCATGAACACATATATGTGTATATCTATACTACAACATAACAGTAGAGCTCATATGTGTAGTTAGACAACATAAAGGTACAATCAATGAAGAGAAACAAACGGTCAGTCAAGACATATCAAAATTCTATCACAAAACGAGAATCGATAGAACATTATCCTTCTTAACTTTGTCCTTCCCGCAAGTGTGGGTATTTCGAGTACATTTCACTTTCTAACTCCCATGAGGCCTCTTCTACTCCGTGGTTTCTCCACAAAATCTTAACAAGAGGTATGGTTTTGGTCCTTAGTTGTTGTTCCTTCCTATCCAAAACTCTTATAGGTTCTTCCACATATGTAAGGTTTTCTCTAACCTGCAAGCGCTCATAATCTAATACATGGGTAGGGTCAGTTACATACTTCCTTAGGAGCGATACATGAAACACATTGTGGACTCCCTCTAAACAAGGCGGTAGGGCCAACCTGTACGCCACGGGCCCAATTCTATCTAAGATCTCAAAGGGTCCTATAAATCTGGGTTGGAGCTTTCCTTTCTTCCCAAATCTCGCTATCCCCTTCTTCGGAGAAATCTTCAAAAATACCTTGCTCCCAGCCTCAAATTCAAGTTCTCTTCTTCGGTTATCAGCATAGCTCTTCTGCCTGCTTTGGGCTGTCACAAGCCTATCCTTGATTACTTGGATCTTTTCCCGTGTTTCTGAAACTATTTCTGGCCCTAACATCCTTCTTTCGCCTACCTCATCCCAATACAAAGGTGATCTACACCTCCTCCCATACAAGGCTTCATAGGGTGCCATACCAATACTTTCTTGAAAACTGTTATTGTACGCGAATTCTGCTAAAGGCAAGTATTGTGCCCAACTTCCTTTGAAATCCATAACGCAAGCCCTAAGCATATCTTCCAAAATCTGTATAGTCCGTTCTGATTGCCCGTCCGTCTGTGTATGAAAGGCGGTACTAAAATTCAACCGAGTACCTAATGATTCTTGCAATCGTTTCCAAAATCTTGAAGTGAATCTCGGATCTCTATCCGATACTATGCTCTTGGGCACTCCATGTAATCTGACAATCTCTCGAAGATAAATCTCCGCTAACTTCTCCGGGGCATACTTCACCTTAATGGGTAAGAAGTGTGCCGACTTGGTCAATCGGTCCACGATCACCCATATAGCATCGTAACCCGAAGTAGTTCGAGGAACCCTACTACAAAATCCATGGCTATCCCTTCCCACTTCCATTCAGGGATCTCTAGAGGCTTTAATGTTCCTGCTGGCCTCTGGTGTTCTGCTTTCTCCTTTTGGCAGGTCAAACATCGAGCCACATACTCGGCTATCTCCTGCTTCGTATTAGGCCACCAAAAGGCCTTCTTAATATCTTGATACATCTTCGTGCCTCCTGGATGGATGTTATAAGGCGTAGAATGAGCCTCTGCTAGAATCAAGTCTTTAATCTCCCTTGTACTTGGCACACAAACTCTGCCTCGATATCGTAATAACCCATCATTATCTCCAAAATCAGGGTCTTCCTTTTTCCCAATTCGCTCTCTAATCCCTTCAATTACCTTATCCTTCTTCTGGGCCTCCCGAATCTGTTCCTCCAGGGTAGGTTGCAACAAGAGCCCTGCTATTGAGACAAACTGATCGGTAATGATAAGCGCGATTTCTGCCCTTTCTAAGTCTCTCTTGATTCCCTCGGGCACCACTTCCATTGAACTCGTCTCTACTGACTTCCTACTTAGCGCTTCGGCCACCACATTGGCCTTTCCGGGGTGATAGGTAATTGTGCAGTCATAATCCTTAATCAGTTCTAACCATCGACGTTGCCTCATATTCAGTTCTTTCTGGGTGTTAAAATACTTGAGGCTTTTATGATCGGTGAATATCTCGCATTTAACCCCATACAAATAATGTCTCCATATTTTCAACGCATAGACTACCGCAGCTAACTCCAAGTCATGCGTGGGGTAATTCATCTCGTGAGGCCTCAACTGCCTAGATGCATAAGCTATTACCCTTTTGTCTTGCATCAAAACACAACCTAAACCTTGCTTCGATGCGTCGCTGTAGATTTCATACTCTCCATATTCCGAGGGTAGTGCTAATACTGGAGTAGTAACTAAATTGGCCTTTAACTCTTGGAAGCTCCACTCACACTCATGTGTCCATTCAAATTTGACATTCTTCTTTGTTAGAGAAGTCAGAGGCTTGGCCATCTTTGAGAATCCCTTGATAAATCTCCGATAGTACCCTGCTAATCCCAGAAAACTCCTTATTTCCTTCACATTTGTAGGCCTCGGCCACTTGGATACAGCATCTACCTTCCCGGGATCCGCTGCAATCCCTTCACCGGACACCACGTGCCCCAAAAATCGAACTTGCTCCAACCAGAACTCACACTTGGAGAACTTGGCATACAACTTCTTTTCCCTAAGAATCTGTAGAACGACCCTCAGATGCTTCTCATGTTCCTCCTTATTTCGAGAGTAAACCAGTATGTCATCAATAAAGACAACCACAAACTTGTCTAAAAATTCCCGAAACACCCTATTCATCAAATCCATAAATGCGGCTGGAGCGTTGGTTAGCCCAAAAGGCATCACCAAGAATTCATAGTGGCCATACCGCGTTCGAAATGCTGTTTTCGGAATATCTCTTTCCTTCACCTTTAATTGGTGATATCCCGATCGCAAGTCGATCTTTGAGAATGCCTGTGCCCCTTGCAATTGATCAAATAGATCATCAATGCGAGGCAACGAGTATCTGTTCTTGATAGTCACCTTATTTAACTCTCTATAGTCAATGCACATCCGGAGACTTCCGTTTTTTCTTGATAAACAGGATCGGTGCTCCCCAAGGTGTCACACTTGGTCGTATAAACCCTTTCTCCAATAATTCCTCCAGTTGAATCTTCAGTTCCTTCAGTTCTGCTGGTGCCATCCTATACGGTGCTTTAGAAATTGGAGTCGTCCCTGGTTCCAACTCGATACCAAACTCCACTTCTCTATCTGGGGGTAACCCAGGTAATTCTTCTGGGAATACGTCGGGAAATTCGTTCACTACCGGGGTTTGCTCTACTGTAGCAGTCTCCCTTTGTATGTCATTCGCCCAAACCAAAAACCCCTCATGTCCTCCTTGCAACAATTTCTTGGCTTGTATGGCTGAAATAATCACCGGTCTCTGCTCCATTTTTCTCATACCTACAAAGCAACAATCTGGTCTCCCCTCCTTTTGGAACATGATCTTCTTCTCATAACACTTTATGCTGGCACCATGCGTTGTCAACCAATCCATACCTAATATAAGGTCAAATCCCTCCATCTCCATTACGATCAGGTTAGCCAACATTAATTGCCCCTCTAATTCTATGGGACAATTTTTCACTATTCGATCACAATTGATCTTTCCACCAGTGGGTGTCGTCACTACTACGTGATACTCTAGTGGTTCATGTTTTATATCTCTTGCCTTGCAGTATGCTGATGCAATGAATGAGTGAGTGGCCCCTGAATCGAATAAAACAAAGGCTTCCCCCTGAGGCAAGGGTAATTTACCTGTCACTACATTTGTTCTCTTCTCCGCATCCTTCGGGGTGAGAGCGTACAACCTTGCTTGGGCTGGACCACCTGGCTTCCTTGAATTACTCTGTTGGGATGGTCGAAAAGCTTGGGTCGAGTTGCTAGTTACCCTACTTTGTTGAGAGGGTTGAGGTGCTTGCATCGAATTACCTGTCACCCTACAATCTCTTGCAATGTGACCTGGCTTCCCACACCGAAAGCACACTCCCTGTCTACATTCCCCAGGGTGTTTCTTGCCACATCTGTTGCATATTGGGAATTGAGTCCCTCCGGTATTCTGAACCCTACCAGACCTCTGTTTCTGGGCTCCGTTAGGTCTCTGATCTTGGCCCTGTGATAAACCTTGCTTGCTTTTCTTCCAGGGTGCCTGTGACGTTTCCAGCTTGGGAGGAGCCTTCCTCTTTTGCTGGTCATAATATGCTGCTGTCCTCTGCAGCCCTCTCTCCACAATCACTGCCCGTTCAATGACTTCTGCCAACGTCTTCAAGTTATGAGCCATGACTCTGTCAAAGATTCGGGGATGTAGTCCCTCCTCGAATTTCCTAGCTTTTCTTTCTTCATTTGGCACTAGATACGGGGCAAACCTCACCAATTCCATTAATCGACCTGAATATTGATCAACAGTCATTGATCCCTGGGTCAAGTTGGCAAATTCCCTCGCTTTTGCCTCCCGCGTCGTCCTTGGAAAATAGCGGTCCAAGAACTCTTGTTGAAACCTCTCCCAGGTTATGGGTTGTTCTCCCAATTCTTGGCTCAGCAGGAGCTTCTTGGATAGCCACCACCTCTTGGCATCTCCCTGTAGCTTGAAGGTAGCAAAGTTCACTCGCTGGGCGTCTGTACACCCCATGACTTCCAGCAACTCTTTAATCTCTAGGAGCCAGTTTTCTGCTAGAACGACATCTCCTTTACGGTTATATACCGGTGGGTGTTGGCGGTTAAACTGGTCAAAGGTGCATCCTTCAAGGCGACTTCTTACTCCCTCTCCATTGGTCCCCTGTTGCACCTGCTCAGCAATAAGCTGACCCATATGCCTCAAAACGTCGTCAGTAGTGACACCCGGTTCTTCGCGTCCCCCATTCGTGCTTTGGTCTCCGGGTTGTCGTCTAGGTGGCATCCTGCACTAATACGTCATCACTACGTAAATATTCTAACGATAAGATAACGGGTACGAATTTCTAGCATACTCGAAATCCAAAAGACGAGTAGCAAGTCCTAAGTTCATTAAACCCTTCAATCCCACCTCTGATACCACTTTTTGTCACGCCCCGAACGCTAGCTAAACGAGGCTAATGACAGCCGCGAGCATTCCCAACAAGGAACGCTTAAGCGTACTCACTAAACTTCTTGCAGCGGAATATATATATATATCTCCTTCAAAGGATTCTTGCAGCGGAATATCATAATGCCTCAATATTTAAAAGAAGCCTTAATCGCTAGCTCTTAACACATATACGAACATTAGAACATGATTCCCATCGATAACTTAAAGTAGTAATAACATGGTCTCGTAATATCAACCAGTTGAAAACCTTAACCTACTAAGCTGAATAACCCATGGCCACCACACCACGGAGGTTCATGCCGGCTCTTACAAAAATTATCTAAACCATTACTATAGTAAGCAAAAAGGAAGAGACATTTTCGCCAATCCTTCTCCTAGGGTTCAAGGTCCCCTTCTTAAGATTCCTCCCCTGAAATATTATCTGGAATGATACAATTTAAAACTGTGAGTCGAAAGACTCAGTAAGAAGTTAAAGCTAAAACATGGATTTGAAATCATGGTTTGGAAGCATGAACTTGAAACCGAAAGCATGCACTTGAACTTAAATTCATACGCATGTGGACATAAGGTAATTCATGTATGATCATTAATTGTAATGCACATGTATGCTTCATGTTTGCATATGCACATGCACTTTCTCTCGAAACCGACACTTATTCTTGTAAACTTTTACTTTTGGAAAATCATTCCAATTATTAACTGATGGGCTACTTGCCCGCTATTTACCCCTGACATCAGGGTTGTGCATTCCCGTTGGAACTGTCCCTTATTTCCCTTAGGGAGCCTACATATGGTCGAGCAAGCACACCTTCTCGCATTCGTCCTTCAGTGGCTAGACACGATCCTCGGAGGTTCACACCTTCTTGCGAGCATCCTTCAGTGTGATTGCACAACCTCCTGGGCTACCCATCCTTCTTGCAAGCATCATTCGGTATAGGTGCCCTAGGTGACATCCACCCTTCATGTAAATGTCCTTCAGTATGGATGCACCTTCTTAACTTGGTACGGTACCGACCGACTTGGGTTCATTAACTTGTCATAAAACTTGTCATAAAGTAGCATAAAAATGGTACTTTCATTTGCATAAAATTTCTCCTTCTTTCTCATGAGAAAAATGAATGCAAATGATCATGATGTATTCATGTAGTGCTTGCCAATGTCGTGCTTGATATATCATGCTTGATATGCTTATTCATAAACACTTTTCATGCTGTGTATCATTCCAGTTTTTGAAAAGCGTAAGTTTCTACTTACTATTTTCACTTACCTCTGATCCCTTGAGCGCTTGACTGCACTTTGCCTACAGTTGGGTCATACTTGTGTTATTCAAGGATTCACTAGACGTATGGAGTAAACACTCAATAGCTCATACTTCGTCATACAAAAATATCAATAGTCTTGACCTCTAGTTGGTCATCTTACACCACAAGGTATTTTCTTAAGTGAAAAACCTAGTAGGGTCTCCTAATAGGTCAATGGAAAACATAGAAACTTAGGAAAAATTTCGTGAAATCCAAAGAAGCTGCTTGAGCGCCCGTCGAGCACTCGTCGAGCGCTAAGCCTCTGTATAAAAATGTTAAGGGACGCTCGAGCGCTGGTCTAGCGTCGGTCGAGCGTGAACTTTACTGCACAAAAATTTCTTGAAGGGTGCTCGAGCGCCTGTCGAGCACCTGTCGAGCACCAGTCCATAATTCAGACACAACACACACATAATGCATCCAACACACACGAAATCTTGCCCCAAATGCTCTCCTCATATAACCTCATTTCCAGACTTCTATTTTACACATACAACTAAAAACTCCCAACCAAAACCATGATCTCATCCTACAACCAAAAGCCATTGCATCTATTCCACTTCTTTTGATCCTATTATCAAACACCTAGTATGCAAGTTGGTTTTTCCTTTGTACATAAATCTCCAGATCTGGCCACATTTCCATGGTTTCCTATACAACCCATACTACTCTTTAAAGCTTGCTAGATCTACACTATCTTTAAGAAAGCATGTATAGATCTACATCATACTCTCATGAACACAAGGAGAAACAACCTAGACAACTACCATCACAACAACAACCAACCATTAAAAATGAAAACAAGAAGAGAGTGAGAGAGAGATGGCTTGGCCGGCCAACTACTCACCTTTTCTCTCTTCTCCTTCTTTCTTCTTCTTTCTTTCTTCTTCTTTCTTTCTTCTTCTTCTTCTTCTTCTTCTTCTTCTTCTTTCTTCTTCTTTCTTCTTCTTTCTCCTTCTTCGGTGGGTGCTAGGGAATTTTGATTTTGGGGGAGGGGGAGCAGCTTATACGGGAAGGGGTTAGGGGAAAAGGGAAAAGGCAAAAATGCCCTTTTCCCCCCTTACTTCCCTTTTTAACCCTCAACTTTCCCCCTACTTCCTTTTCTGCCCCTAAAGAACACCTATTTTACTTTTCCTATCACTGCACAATTCTAACCTTAATATATCTCCTCATTTCTTGTTCCAAGGGTCCACATATTGTCACACATAATTCAAAATCAAAGCCTATTTAAATTCCTCCAATTATTGTAACTCAAGGACATATTCAATTAATAAAACACTTCAAGCTAATAAATCTCAATTGCTCAATTTAACAAGGACAATCAATATATCATTTAAACTTCTAGCTTAAAACTCATAAAATGCTAGGAAGAAATTCCATCTAAACATAACTTTAGATAAATAAAATCATTCATACATTTCTCCATAATACACCTTAATTAAAGTAATACATACTTAAAAGCTCATAAGCAATAAATTGATAGACTTAAATTCGGGGTCTCACATAGCATGTCATAGATTCAAACAAACTGGAACCTCTTTTTAACCCAAAAACATTGTGTCCACTTCTAGGCCACTTCAACTTCTACACATGGACATGTTTGGTCCAACTCGAACGTTAAGTTTGGGTGAAAACCATTAATGCATTTGAAAAATTGAGCAACCTCATTCAAAATGAAAAAAGATTTTGTTGTTACTAGCATAAAGAGTGACCATGGAAAAGAATTTGAAAATTCATCCTTTGCAAAATTTTGTGATGATTTTGGTATTAACCATAATTTCTTGGCTCCTAGAACTCCTCAACAAAATGGTGTCGTTAATAGAAGAATAAGACTCTTGAAGAAATGGCGGGGACCCTTCTTTGTGAAAATAACTTGCCGAATTATATTTCGGCTGAAGCTATTAACACTAGCTGCTATGTTATGAACCAATGTTTGATAAGACCTATTCTCAAGAAAACTTCATATGAGCTATAGAAAAATAGAAAACCAACATTGTCTATTTTCATGTGTTTGGTTGTAAATGCTTAGTTCTCAACAGTAACATGGACAACTTGGGTAACTTTGATGCGGAAGCTGATGAAGGTATATTTCTTGGTTATTCAATGTCTAGCAAAGCTTATCGTGTGTTTAATAAGATAATTTTAGGTGTTGAAGAATCTATACATGTTATAGTTGTTGAATCTAACGCATCTATTAGAAGAGATTATGATGAATTGCAGATCTTGAAAAGGAAATTGAGAAACCAACAAGTGAAGAAAATGAAGTTTCTCACACTCAAGAGCAAGGCGTACAAGAAATTGAAGTAGAAGCACCTCAAAGCAACAATGATCTACCAAAGACATGGAAGTTCGTAATGAATCATCATATTGATCAAGTCAATGGTAATGTACAGAAATATGTAAGTACTCACTCTTCTTTAAACCAAGCTAGTAATTTTGCCTCACTTTCTCAAATTGAGCCTAATGATATTTCTGAGGCTAAAGATGATGAAAGTTGGATCCATGCTATGGAGGATGAATTAAAACAGTTTGAGAAAAATCAAGTATGTCATCTAGTTCCTAGACCCAAGGATCATTCAGCTATTGGTACAAAATGGGCTTTTCGAAATAAAATGGATGAATCTAGGGTTGTGGTAAGGAACAAGGAAAGGTTGGTAGCCCAAGATTATAATAAAAAAAAGGGCATTGATTTTGATTAGACTTTTGCATATGTTTCTAGATTAGAGTCTATTTTCACTTTCCTTGCCTTTTCATATTTTAAAGATTTTAAATTATTTCAAATGGATGTGAAATATGCATTTCTTAATGGTTATATTTTTGAGGAAGTGTATGCAGAACAACCTAAAGGATTTGAAGATGAGAAGCTACCACACCACGTGTTCAAGCTCACAAAAGCACTATATGGCTTGAAACAAGCTCCGCGAGCATTGTATGAACGGTTAAGTTCCTTATTGAAAATAAATTTTCACGAGGTATGATCGATACCACTCTCTTTATTAAGGAAAAGAAAAATAAATTGCTTATCTTTCAAATTTACGTTGATGTTATCATATTTGGTTCTACTAATGAATCTCTTTGTGAAGAATTTTTTAAAGTATTGAAAGACGAATTCTAGGTGAGCCTCAAGGGAGAGTCGAATTACTTTCTCAGACTCCAAATTAAACAAAATCATTAGGGCATCTTCATTAGCCAAGCAAAATACAATAGAGATCTACTGAAAATATTTGGAATGGACAACTCAAAACTGATGGGTACACCTATGAGTACATTCACCAAAATGGAAAAGGATGAAGAAGGTAATGACGTTGACCAAACAAAGTATCAAGGAATGATTGACTCTTTACTTTACCTTACCGCTAGTAGACCAGACATTATGTTCAGTGTGTGCATGTGTGCGAGATTTCAGTCTTGCTCTAAGGAGTTTCATCTCCATGCGGTTAAGAGGATTTTTCATTATCTTCTTGCCACACAAAATTTTGGTCTGTTTTATCCAAGGAGTATTGAATTTAATTTGCAAGGATACTCGGATGCTGATTATGCCGGTTGCAAAATTGATAGAAAAAGCACTAGTTGAGCGTGTCAGTTTCTTGGCCCATCTCTAGTGTCATGGTTTTGTAAGAAACAAAATTATGTGGCTTTATCAACCACAGAGGCAGAATATATTGTTGTTGGTAACTATTGTGCACAAAATATTGCGGATGATACAACAATAGGAAGATTTTAATCTTCAATATACTCTCATCCAAATTAAGTGTGATAACACGAGTGCCGTAAACCTTTCTGAAAACCTCATTCAACACTCTCGGACTAAACCTATTGAGATTAAGCACCATTTTATTCGTGATCATATTCAAAAGGTTGACATTATACTTGACTTTGTAGGCGCAGATCTTCAACTTGCTGATATATTCACGAAACCTCTCAATGAGGATCGTTTCTTTTTCATTCGTCAAGAGATCAGTATGCATTTATCCTCTAAATGATTATTATTCATATGAATTACTCTTTGTATCATTCTTGTGTTGTCTGGAACATTTTTTTGATTATTTTTATATTGTTCTTGCATATTTTTGTTGCATCATACATTGTTTCCATGAAAACATCATGTTATACACATTTGCATGTCATGTGTTCACAAGTGTCGATACTTCTCGACTTACTTGACTATTTTCTCTGGAATATATATGTGTCAACAGTATTCAAAAATGTGTCGACACATTGGTTGTTCCTTAAAAATTTTGTTATACAAGTGTCAACACATGTTTTACTATGAGTCGACACAGAGTCCTGTGCACATGCTATGTCTTGACACATATTTCACTATGTGTCAACACATGTTTCGACTGAACAGCTTTTCAGACGACATTTCACTTGCTCTCATTAAAATTTTTAATGGCTAATGAGTCGACACCTCATTACTTAACCCTCGGAAGCCCTAAAATCATTTCTCCATCTCTCTCAAGATTTCCGGCACCCTCTCTCTCTCTTTCACGACACTCCCTCTCACCACAAACCTCTTCTAGTCTCACCGAATCTCTCAAATCATATTACATCTCCACAGAATCTCTCATTCTTTCCCTTCCCTCTCAATGAAAACCTAGACCCAACCTTCTCCAATGTCTAGCCGCAGACGCAGGAGTGTTTTTGTGAGACCCCGTATTTCATTTTGCTATTTACTCTATGTAATTGTTTTCGGATTTAAATTCAAGGGGCTATTGTTTGGCCAAAGTAAGATATTAAACTGATTATGGTATTTTGAATTATAAGTTTTCCTTAAGTATTTCATTATGCTGTGAAATCATGATATTATAATTTGATATGTTCTTTATGGCCGAATTCTCTAAGGTAGATTTTCTTTATGAATTAATTTTTCCATGGGCTTATTATTATGCCACAATGATTTACTAACTTAAATGTCAAGAATATTTGAAGAATATTTTAATTCTTATTGATTGCTGAAGTTCTTTAAGTAAAAATTTATTACATATTAATCTATGATCTTGAAAATTTATGTTAATGCATGAAGATTATTCCATGTCTTTATTTAGTAACCCTAATCTCCATTAGATAGTCTTAAGAATCATTAGGAGAATTAAGTGATAAGTTAGTATGCTTATAGAATAGTTTGATAAAGAACTAAGAGATGAGTTAGAGTGCTTATAATGGAGATAAGATAATGTGCCTATAAAGTAGTCCATGTGATAAGAGATAAAGCAAAGTGAAATATTAGGCAAATTAAATTCAAGTGGGATGTGGAATTTACGTGAGTAGTAAGTGGTGTAGAAGTGGCTTTTTATAGTAGTTCACGTGAAAGGCTTGAGTTAGGAGACAAAAAAAGTGAATGCATGTAAAGGAGATGTGATGTTGGCTGAAAAAGAAGATGTGATGTAAAATAAAGAGTTGTGGAGAGGGGAAGAGGAATTCACGTGAGAATTTGAAATGAGGCAAAGAAATGGAAGGAGAGAGGGGACAACCAATTAATGCACTGACATGTCACATGGGCAAACATCACCTCACTTCACTTCTCCCTTCACCTTTCACATTTTAGCTCTCCAATGCTCTTCATTTCCCCTTGGCCGAACTCTACACTTCTCCATAGCATCTATTTTCCCTTTGTAGCCATTTTCAGCAGCTTCTCTCTTTACCTCACCTTCAACCTTAGCTCAGTACCCATCTTGCACAAGAGAGAAACCGAGAGATAGGGTAGGAGGAGAAGCCTGAACCTAATAGAAAGAAGCTGAAAGTCTAGGAGGAAATCAGGGTAAGGAAAATCTGATCCATATTCTTCCTCCTTGAGCTTTTCTCTTTCCTTTAAGACTCTAACCATGTATGTCTTGATTTTAGGTATTCTTTATCATCACTAATGACCAGCCTCAAGGTAAGCTAGGGTTTGGTTTTCTCAGGTTTAGGCTTGTTGTTTTGGCCGAATATGCTTGTGTTTCTTGTGTCCATTCTCTCTTTGATGATATGCTTGAATAATAAATCTGACCTAGGTTGGGATTGTTGATGTTGTTGTTGATTGGAGGAAGGATTAAGCCATGGTTTGGGCTAGGAAGTGATGAACTTAGTTTAAATGATGAATAGATGCCTCTGATTTGAGGTGGATCATTGAGATTTAATGTAATGGTTAGTTAAAAATCATGTTTAAGTAGTTGGAGTAAGGAAATTTGTAATACAGAGTCGAGCTGCTTGACCAGCGCTCGACAAGTGCTCTAGCGGTGTCACGCCCCGAACGCTAGCCCGAAGGGGGTTAATGACAGCCGCGAACATCCACTCAATGAATGTTCTAGCGTTTTCTCTTAATCATGCAGCGGATTTTTTTTATACATATACATAAACACCTACAACTGAGAGAGATGGGCCAAAGAGATTTACATAAACTTCAACTTACACAATTGACTACAACGGCAATAGTGAAAGCATCCAAATTACATGCCATGTCTGCATGGCTGAAGTACAAGTCCTAAGGGATTCCAACAAAACCTTAATATGGACCTACTCATAACATAAATGTAATACATCTTGAATCCTTATACACATAACATAGACATTCACAGGATGCCTGATAAGAGTTCTTAGTACTTCCTATGAACTCTTCAACTTCTGTTTCTGATAACCACGACTAAGATACTAGACATCAAAAACCTTGAACTCTACTAGTCCGAATAACCCATGACCACCACACAACGGAGGCTCATGACGACTCTTCAAAATTACATCTAACCTTTAATGAAACAACAAAGAGAGATGAGGACGTTCCCATCGGTCCCTCTTCTAGATTTTCCCACCTGAATTGTTATCTGGAATGATACAATTTAAAACATCTGTGAGTCGAAAGACTCAGTAAGGAATTATAATTAAAACATGAGCTTGAAATCATGGTTTGGAAATATGAACATGAAATCGTGAGTTTGAAACCATGAACTTGTTCTTTGAGCTCATAATCTTGAACTTGAAATCAAACACTTGCTTTTAAACTTGAAATCATCATGAACTCGATATCATAATGAACTTAAAATCATAAGCATGCACTTGACTTAAAATCATAAGCATGCGCTTAAACTTGAAATAATTACAAACATGAACATAATGTAATTCAAGTACAACTTGAAATATCATGAGCTTTAACTTGAAATAATCATAAACTTGAACTTTAAATATCATGTATACGTATGTAATTCATGCATGATCATGAATCGTGATGCACGTGTATGCCTCATGATTGCATATGCACATGCACTTACTCTTGAAAACATCTCTTATACTTATAAAGCTCTTTCTTTTGGAAAACCTTTTCCATTCTTATCCTATGGGCTACTTGAGCTCCATTTACCCCTGGCATCAGGGTTGTGCGTTCCCGTTGGAACTGTCCCCTATTTCCCTTGGAGACCTTACATATGGTCGAGCTAGCACTCCTTCTCAATGTCCTTCAGTGGCTAGACACGACTCTTGGAGGTTCACACCTTCTTGCAAGCATCCTTCAGTGTGATTGCACATACCTCCCGGACTACCCATCCTTCTTGCAAGCATCCTTCGGTATGGGTGTCCTAGGTGACATCCACCCTTCTCGTAAACGTCCTTAGGTATGGATGCACCTTCTTGACTTGGTACGGTACCGACCGACTTGGGTTCGTTAATTAACTTGTCATAAAAACTTATCATAAGGTAGCATAAAAAAGGTACTTCATTTGCATAGGATCTCTCCTTTCTCATGAGGACAATGAATGCAAATGATCATGATGCATTCATGTCGTGCTAGGTAATGTCATGCTTGATATGATTATTCATAAACATTCTTCATGCAGTGTATCATTCCAGTTTTGTAAAGCGTAAGTTGCTACTTACTATTTTCACTTACAAACGTAAGCTCCTCTTACCTTCGCTTGCTTGAGTGTTGAACGTCACGTTACCTACAATTGGATCATACCTTTGTTATTCATAGGTTTACTAAACGTATAGAGAAATCAATACATTACAATCATCCAAGGTATGACTTAAATCTTTCCATGTCCTAGGCCTTCAATCTAGGATCCACTCAATATCAAGAGATAAGTACAAATGCATCAAAACACTCTCTCTATTCTAGCTCTGAAATCTGCTTATGTAATTACCAGCCATCACAACAATCTTTTTAACGTTCTAACATCCAACAACCAAAACTCTAATCTCTTCATGACACAACCAACATCCAAGGCTAATTTAACATCTCATAACAGCAACCATTATTTCACATTCCTTCCACTTTTACAACTCCAACTCAAAGTTTATAACAAAACTATGATTCCATCTTCATCAAGCTATACTATTGCCTTTGCCCATTTCTTTTGGGCTTTTATCAAACAAGTAGGGTGTATCATTTGTTCTCTTGAACATCTTTCAGATCTAACCACATATATTACATCAACCAATAGATTCGGCCATACATGCTCAAAATAGATCTCAGCCCTCTTTTAGGCTTTTCATCAAACACCTAGGGTGCAGCAAGCAATCTCTCTCTCTCTCGAACATATTTTCTTTTTCAGATCTGACCATAACTCTCCATGGTTTTGTGCACAAGCCTTACAACTTTCTAAAGCTCATTAGATCTACATTTTCCTCAAAGAAAACACATGAATCTCAAAGAGAAAATCTAACAAGAGAAAATCTAACAACACAACCAACAACCATTCAAAAGAAAAGAGAACATAGGTGAAAATGGGTATGGCTTGGCCGGCCATAACCACTTACCTCCTTCTCTCTCTCTTTCTTTCTCTCCTTCCTTTCTTCTTCTTCTTTTCTCCTTCTTCTTTCTTTCTTCTCTTCTTTTCTCCTTCTTCTTTCTTTCTTCTCTTCTTCGGTGGGAGCTAGGGCAAACGACTTTGATTTGGGGGGGGGCTGCTTATACGTAAAGGGGCTTGGGGGAAGGGAAAAGGCAAAACTGCCCTTCCCCCCCTTTCTTTTCCCTTTTCCACAAATTCCACCTCACATATATCAATCCGATAAAATTCCGGAATGTAGTTATATGTGTCGACACCATCACTCAAGGTGTCGACACTTTCAACTCTTATAGTTAGATGTGTCGACACCCTCCCACAAGGTGTCGACACCTCCAACACGTAGTCAAAATGGGAAACTCTCGGGTTTTAGTTAGATGTGTCGACACCATCACTCAAGGTGTCGACACTTCCAACACTTAGTCAAAAATCACTCTAGTTCCGGAAAAATATAAACATTCGGGTATCGGTCTAATGTGTCGACACTATGACCCAAGGTGTCGACACTTACAACACTTAGTCAAAATTCACTTTGGGCTCCAGAAAAAGGTAAACTTTCGGGTGTTAGTCTAATGTGTCGACACTATGCTCCAATGTGTCGACACTTACCTCAAAAATCACAAATTTAATCATACATACACTTGCAATAATACGTACTTAAGAGGTCATAAGCAATAACTTGACAGACCTAAAATCGGGGTCTCACAAGCGGCCTTAAGGAAAATATTGGACAGAGTCGAGCCGCTTGACCAGCGCTCGACAAGTGCTCGAGCGGCCTTAGGGTAATATGATGGACAGTGTCTTGCCGCTTGACCAGCGCTCGGCAGGTGCTTGAGCGGCCCTTGGAAATTTGCATACAGAGAGTTGGCGCTCAACCGCCGCTCGAGCGAGGGTTGATGAAAGTTGGACAGTGAGTTGGCGCTCGACCAGTGCTCGACAGGTGCTCGAGCGGTCCCTGTTAAAATTCCATATATGTTGAATTTGGAGTTCCAATTGAAGTCTTGTGAACTCTAGCATTGGGGATAGTTGAATAAACTTAGTTATGAAGTTATTGGGGTTAGGATGGCGGGAAATTCATGAATAGGCTTGAAATCATGTTTAGGAAGAACAAGTATACCTAGTTGATTGAGTATTACGTAGTGATCCCTTTAGCAACCGTATAGGAGATGGTTGATGCTTATGTTTAATTGTCTTCTTCATTTGTTTTACGAAAACTAGTTAAGTAATACTTTGAAAATGAAATCATATTTCAAAGATAGGTACTTTTGAAAAACCAAGAACACTTAGAAGTATTTGTACGTTGTTTGATTAAATCTCGGAACATTATGTAACGTATGTAACTCGCTTGTAGGTGAAGCACCATCCGACTATCAAGAGAAGCAAGGTAAGTGGAAGTAAGTAGAAACTTACACTTTTATGAAAACTGGAATGGTACACAGCATGGTTTTACATGAACAGGCATGTCATCACGGGCAAGCATGAACTCTCATTTATTCAAGCATGACATGATATGAGCGTTTGCATGAAAGCATGAAAGAAGTCTTTATGCAAATGGAAGTATGAGAGTTTTTATGACAAGTTAAGCAAGGGGCTCTGGTCGGTACCGTACTAAGTTAAGAAGGTACATCCATACTGAAGGACGTTTACGTGAAGGATGGATGTTACCTAGGACGCCCATACTGAAGGACGTTTATGTGAAGGTGTGTACCTCCAAGGGTCGTGTCTAGCCATCAGACCTGGGGCCACTTCAAGGGCTAGCTTGACCAGATGTATGTCTCCAAGGGAATAGGGGGACGGTTTCGATGAGAACGCACAACCCTGACTTCAGGGGTAAATGGAGCGTATGTAGCCCACAAGATAAGAAGTGAACACTTTTCAAGGACCATGTGTCATTTTAAGTATAAGGACATGTTTTCAAGCTCAAGAGTATGTGCATAACTATTAAGCATGCATGCACATCCAGCATTATGATAACTCATGATTTTCAAGTTAAGGCATAAGCTCATGTTTATAAGTTTGCCTTTTTTCCCTTACAGAGTCTTTCGACTCGCAGATTTTCAAAATGTATCATTCCAGATATTTCAAGTGAAGGCAGTCAGGAGGATTACCTGTCTTGAGAGGAAAGAACTCTATGTATTTTGATATTTTGATTTGATTGATGTGATCTGTCCCTTAACAAAATGTGTAGTTTATGTGACATGTAATTATGATGCAAATCTTCTTTTTGAAGTCTATTATGAAGTTAAGTTATTAAGAGTTCGTTGGCCCGTCGCTCTCTCGATCTTCATTCCGCTGTCAGGTATGATCAAGTTCGCTAGAGCTTTCTATAGGGATCGCTCGCGACTGTCATTGGCCCTACGGGATATCGTTTGGGGCGTGACAGTTTTTGACTTGGGTGAATCTTCTAGGCCTAGGATGAGAGTTCAAATGGATGGGGAACCTTTAGCAGGCCTGGGATTCCAAGTTTTCGCACTAGGATCCATCAGCAAAGATTCAATTGGGATTATTGACATCGTGGGGTAGTTTTTGGTCGTTGGGTGTTGTTGCCTTTGTTTACATAGAACATATTTGATTTTCAGGAGATGTTTGACTACCAAGAGTGGTCAAACTTTATTTGTTTTTTCACGCCCCGAACGCTAACCCGAAGGGCCAAGGACAGCAGCGAGCAATCTCGAATGAATGCTCTACCGAACTTAACCTTGACTTAGCAGTGGAATTTTTTTTATATATACTACTAAGAGAGACGGGCCAAGGAGTTTCACATATATTCAACTTACACAAAACAACTTCAATAATAATAGTTTAAGTATCATAATTACAATACATAAACAAAACACTTCATTAGTGACAGACCACAATGGTCTATGGCCACCAATATCTCAAAAGATTACTCTGAGGCCTTTCCTCTTAAGACAAATAGTCCTTAGGACTCTTTTCATCTGGCACATCTGAAATGATACAATTTAAAACTTGTGAGTCAAAAGACTCAGTAAGGGAACATTAACTTTTAAAGAATGCATGATCATAAATTTCGATGTGGATGTATGGTCAATGCTTGCATATGAAACACATGTACTTACTCTTGAAAACATATACTTGAACTTGTAAAGACACTTGATCTTGAACATAATCCATTTCTTATCTTATGGACTACTTATCTCGCTCCATTTACCCCTGAAGTCAGGGTTATGCGTTTCCACGGAACTGTCCCCCTTTTCCCTTGGAGACATAACGTCTGGTCGAGCTAGCCCTTGAAACGGCCCCAAGCCTGATGGCTAGACACGAACCTTGGAGGTCCACACCTTCTTGCAAGCATCCTTCAGTGTGGTTGCACATACCTCGAGAGCTACCCATCCTTCTTACAAGCATCCTTCGGTATGGGTGCCCTAGGTGACATCCACCCTTCACATAAACGTCCTTCAGTATGGATTAACCTTCTTAACTGGTACGGTACCGACCAACTCTGCCCCTTAACTTGACTTGCCATATAACTTTCATTTTCACAAAACTCCTTTTCTTTCAAGAAAATTATGCAAATGCTTATGTCGTGACATGCTTGATAATCAATAACGTGTCATGCTTGATCATGAAAATCATGTTGTGTATCATTCCAGTTTTCGTAAAAATGTAAGTTTTCCACTTACCTCGGTCCTCTTGAGCTTAGGGTAGAGCTTTCCCTACAAGTGAGTCATAGTAATGACATTTGTAGGTTTACTAGATGTAGAGAATAATCACTCAATTAAATTCAGTACATCATACAAAATCACCCACGTTTCTTAACTACTCAATGGTGATCCTACAATGTAAAGTTCTATCTTAAGGTTACTGTAGCCGTAATACTTGGATTCCAAACTAATCCTTACACTAATTTTCATAACATATTAAAATTCCAGGTAATTTGGAGCTTATTTACCACTCGAAAGATTTATCCGAAAATGCAAGCTACTGAGGACGTCCAAGCGAACAGCCACGACGTCTCCAGCTTCAAAATTCATAACTTCGAGAACATGGCTCCAAATTACATGAAATTTCTTTTAAACTATTATTCTTTCATAGTTAAAGCTTGAAGATAAAAATCACAAACATCGAAGTTACCATGAATTTTCAAAAACACTTCATATCAGGTAAAAATTCCTAGAGTAATACTGCTGCTGCCTCCAGCCCGGCCTACCACTTTCAAAACACCACAGCTTGTGTATTACATCTCAAAATCACACGAATTTACCTCAAAATGTTCTTCTTTCGCAAACTTAAATTTCAAGACCAAATTCATACAATTTTTACATAAACTGATCACTGAAAATGTATTTGAACTGAGAAAGAGTTATGGACGTGCAAGGCTGGTGGTAGCTTGACGTCTGGACCTTGAACAATGTATAACTCACCCAATACTTATCGGAATCACCCAAAGTATGGCTTAAAATATTCGTATTTCACAGGCCTATAACATAGAATTCTCTCAAGATCAAGGAATAAGAACAATGACATCAAAGGTCACCCTAATCCAAACCTCGTGATCTGCAGAAGCTAATTTCAGAAACTGGTTTTCACCAACTAGTCTAACAAGCCTTCTCTATAATTCACAATGACCTCCAACATAATAGGCCAAACTTATCAATGCTACGGGTTCTCCAAAAAAAACAATAGCTCATAATGGATTAAGTCTAACCTCTATAGATGCAACAGCAACGACAATGACGTTTTCTTTTCAACCATCCATATTCACTAACAGCAGCAACTATGGTCTCTTTAAGCATCATAACCAACACTCAAGAACCTATTTAACCCCTAAGGAGGTGCTGAAATAACAGGGCATCAGTGAAGGTAGAGAAGCAAATCTGCCCTTCACACTCTTCAGCTTATTTGCATTTCAACCCATCCAATTATTACATGACAACACCCTATGCCACAACTACTACATATCCGACCATAAATGTGTAAAATAGATTACAGATCTTGCCAACACCTCAAAACAGAAGCTATTCTCGTAAAAATCTCCTACTTTTACAGCTCCAAGTCAAAACTTACAGCAATACCATGTTTCTATCTTCACCAGGCCAATGTCAATGCATTACTTTTTCTCTTAAGCTTTTCATCAAACATCTAGGCTACAACAATGTTTCTCTTGAACTTTTCTCAGATCTGACCGTGTATCCCTATGTGTTCTTACAGGTTCAACACTTGAGGCTTGGTTATTTAATTAAAACTAACATGCATGCAACCTAGAGGTGAATCTAATACATTCAACCAAAAGACACGAGACATGATGTGCAAGGTTGTTGTTTTCACCTTATTCATATCCGACTCGTATTAAACCTCAGTGCACTTATTCTTACCATCAACAACACTGATTTCCAGCTCCTTTGAACCTCAATCCCTTATGATTACAAGAGACAACACCACTTGATAATACCATGGCACATTCTGCCATTCATGCACAAAACATATTTTCAGATTTTGATCCATACCTTATCCTTCTTTTAGGCCTTGTATCATACACCAATCTAACATGCAACCTAGATCCATAAAGGGCAGCAACAACACTCAAACACCAAGGATTCGGTTTGCAACTCAGCAACCTATAACATGCCTAGTTCCATTCTCCTTGTTTCACGAAACGCAATCTTACATTGCATGTGACTAAATGCTACTCCTTTCTCATTTTCCATCAATTAAAGCTCAAGGAGTGTTCATTATAGGTACTGCCGTGACCTCTATGACCTTGACCAGAATTCATTTTTCTTTTATCTCTAAATTTTTAGGGTCCCAAATGCACTAGTTTACAAGAAATATACAAAACACTACTTGCATGCTTTGGTTCCTCATTCTATGGCCAACCCGTGGCCTCTTGCACTTTAATTCATCCTTAGCTTACTGACCTAGACCAAAAGTAAGTCATCATGGACATTTTTCAGCCTCAAAATGTCACGCCCCGACGCTATCTCGAGAGGGTTAATGACAGCTGCGAACATTCACCTGGTGAATGCTCCAACGCTTACTCTTACTCTTGCAGCGGAAACGTATACTCGCAGCGGAAATTTTTTTTTATACATGATACAATTCAAGATGCTACACAGGATCCATAAACAAGCTGCTCGGCTGAGATACAAGCTCAAGAAAACCTCTTAAGATAACCTTAAAAGCCTTTACATTACATCTTGAATCCTTAAACACAAAACATATACACAGGCTGCCTCAATATGATATCAAGCGCTCTTAGTGCTTCATGTGAACTCTCCGACTCCTGCTTCGGTTTACAACGACTAGGATACTTGACATCTAAACTTACTATGTTAAGTAATCCTCAGCACTCCTATCGCCTGGAACATCTGGAATGATATGGTTTAAAAATCGTGAGTCGAAAGACTCAGTAAGGACTTATAGTTAAAACATGAACTTGAAATCATGGTTTGGAAACATAAACTTGAAATCGTGAGATTGAAACCATGAACTTGTACTTGAACTCATAATCATGAACTTGAAATCATAACCATGAACTTGAACTTGAAATCATAAGCATATAAACATAATGTAATTCATGCATGATCATGAATTTTGATGCATGTGTATGCCTCATGATTGCATATGCACATGCACTTGCTCTTGAAAACAACACTTGTACTTGTAAAGCTCTTGCTTTTGGAAAATCATTCCAATTCTTATCTTGTGGGCTACTTGAGCTCCATTTAACCCCTGAAATCAGGGTTGTGCGTTCCCATCGGAACTGTCCCCTATTTCCCTTTGAGACATTACATCTGGTCGAGCTAGCCCACCTTCTCGCATTCGTCCTTCAGTGGCTAGACACGACCCTTAGAGGTCGACACCTTCTCGCATTCGTCCTTCGGTATGGGTGTCCTTGATGGTACGGTACCGACCATAGCCCCTTAACTTAACTTGTCATAAATCTTTCTTGCTTTCATTTGCACAAATCTTTCTTTCATACTTTCATGCAAATGCATATGTTATGCCATGCTTGATGAGAAATATCTTGTCATGCTTGAGTATAAACAACATGTTATGCGTGATAAAAATAACATGTTATGCTTGTCCATAAAAACATGCTATATATCATTCCAGCTTTCATAAAAAGTAAGTTTTCACTTACTGCACTTACACCGATCCTCTCGAACTTAGTTTGGTTCTTCGCCTACAAGCGATACTTAAATGCTTAGTCATCAATATTCGACGAAGCATACAAACGTATCATATAAGATCTTAGTTTCAAAGATCATATCTTAAAATATGTGTTTTACTTTACGTGAAATTCTTGCAAACATTTAACTTTCCATTTTTGTACCATTCTTGTAAATATTTTTAAGTTTCATAAATCAAATTGAAAATAACAAAGATCATACATCTCAACCAACTCCAAAGTAGGTGAACTTCTAGGTAGTTCAACTCGATTTTTCTAACATCTTCCTTATAACCTCGATATCCAAGATCAGATCCATAATGTTTCAACCTTATCAATGATCCATACCAAAACAACAACCTTTATCATGTTGAATTTGATTGTCCTTGCTCCTCACTTTTCGATCTTACTTTACATGGACTAATGATAATCACATCCATCAATCAAACCTCAAGGTGTGTTATAGAGGTGCTGCTAAGATCTATAGGATTTAACCTAATTTCATGCTCCTTTGAGTTCACATAAGCATCAATGAACATAACTCTTCAAAACACAACTCATGTGCATTCTATCCTCAATTCAATGGCCGACCCGAGGCCATAATCAGTCTTATCTTCACTTTCACAAGCTCACACAATTCTTGTCTTAAAAGCATGATTCTTAATGTAAGAAATCTCCATGTAACCCAAGTGTCTATTTCCATCAAGAACATTGATTTTACAAGGCTTATCTTGAAGATCATCATGCACATTGACAATCTACTTCTACTTCTACTTTCCATGCTTCACAATTTATAACCTATCACTTTGTGAGCTCAAGGGCATCCATCTTCTTATTTTTATGGCCAACTCGAGGAAATACGCAATCGTATACTTACTGACCTACATTCAGAAGACATTTTTTGCTTCCCGAGTCCACATATTCCCTTCAAGATCTATGACATTACTCATATAAGCCATCTCCCCAAGTGTGGTCAATCTATTTCCATACATTCTCACCAATAATCATGCTTAACAACAAGCTAACAACAAGACAATAGGGACTTGTAATTGTTGAACCTAAACTGAACACTCTAAGGTACTTAATATAGGCCGTAATTCGATACGTGCAAGGTTGCTGGTAGCTTGACGTCGAAACCTTTAAAAATTCAGAACTTATTCAATCCTTATCGAAATGACTTGAAATTTAGTTTGAAATCTTTTACCTTCATTGACCTCTGTTCTAACCTCATGTCAGAAGGTAAACTATGTCGTCAAGGTTAAGTTAACCGATTCTAATGATTTGCCAAAATTGCATGTAATAATGCACCCGAGTGAGTTCCCGTTTTTATCTTATTCGTCTCCCACTTGTATTCTGTCACGCCCCGAACGCCACCCTGACGGGGACCGTGACAGCCGCGAGCATTCCCCGGGAACACTCCAGCGCTTACACTAACTCTTACAGCGGAATTTGTTTTTTTTTTACACACAGGATGGCTCACTCAGGATCCACATGTTGGCTGAGATACAAGCTCGAAGAACATAACCCTTCGGTATACAAATTATAATTTAGAAAAGTCTTTACATTGTCTCTTGTTTGCAAACTTTTACAAAATGTACTAGGGCAACATACTGCCACTCCATCAAAATCAGCACTCACTAGTGCTACCTCGGAGTTCACCAACTCCGGCACCAATCCCCAAACTTCCAGGATTTCTACGTGAGATACTCCTCTGCTCCCCAGTTATCTTGTGGATCTGGAATGATACGATTTAAAAACTATGAGTCGAAAGACTCAGTAAGGAACAATAGTTAAAACATGAACTTTGATACAACATGGCTTTAAAAGCATACTTACTTCAATACACTGTAGCGATAAGAGAAGAAATGCAAACTGTAAATCACGAGTTAGGGCATAAAAACCATGATGCATATGCATGCTCCGTGATGCACATGCCATGCACTAAAATCTCTTGCCACTCTTGGCCTTTTCATAACCATTTCGTATCTCTTACTTGTGGGCTCGCTCCATTTGACCCCTGAAGTCAGGGTTGTGCGTTCCCTTTGGAACCGTCCCCGAATTCCCTTGGAGACCTTACATACGGTCAGCTAGCGCACCTTCTCTCATTTGTCCTTCAGTGGCTAGACATGACCCTTGGAGGCGCCATACCTTCTCGAGCAACGTTCCTCGGTGTGGTTGCACATACCTCACGGACTAACCCATCCTTCACGAACAATGTCCCTCGGTATGGGAGTCCATTCATCCATCCTTCACGAACAACGTCCCTCGGCATGGATGTCGAACCTCACTTAACTTAGTACGTGTTCAACCAAAGCCTCCGGGCTTAATCATAACATAAATTCTCTTTCATTTGCATAAAACAACTTTTCATGTTTTCTATGCAATGAACATGCCATGCCACTCTTGAAAACATCGTAATTTCATTTGCATCAAAACGTCTCTCATGCGTTCATGCAAATGATCATGGTATGACATGTTCGAAACATCATGCGTACTTGAAACATTCTTCATGCAATACATTTCATATGTATTAAAAACATCTTGCCATGCACAATAAAACATGCAGTGTATCATTCCAGTTTTCCAAAAGGGGTAAGATTCACTTACAGTACTCATTGCAATCTTCTCGGTTCTCACTTGGCTCTTTGCCTACAAAGAATAGGTTTCTTTCTCAATATACTGAGTATCAGATAAAGAATATCGATACGCTTCGGTTCTATGAACTGTTTAAGGAAACCTAATGTTGATGGTGTCGTCACATAGGACCAGGGTGTCGACACATCGCGTTGTCCACTTCTTAACCTTATACTTCCATCAATCACGATGGTTCCCAACAGAGCATACAACGTATCATATACCATCTTAGTTTCAAAGTTCATATCTGAAACTTTACGTGAAATTATACATTAACTTCTTAATACTACAAATCTCTCGATCACTCAAATCCTCATTCATTCCTCCAATTTCAGCTACTGATTAAAGCTTAGATTATCTAATCACTTATCTCCATTGTAATTTATTTCCATTCTTACTTAGAACTCTAATCAGCAAGCTAATCGTACTAAGATTCAAGTTTAACTATTTCCTTCATTTCGTGCATTAAGATTAATCATTTCTAAATTCATCACTTCGCATGCCTGATTGACCTGTTTACATCTTCTATTTCATATTCGCATAGTATAGTTAAGACTTCTTCTATCCTTACAACTTGACTTCCGTTTTGTCTCATAAGGTTCGGCCAGCACCTAATTATCTTACTTGCAATTTCCATTCATAGCTTTGATACCATTAGACTCTGTTATTCATACTAACTAATGCCACCCGAACCATTGAACCACATCATTCATGAGTTTATTTATGTGTAAGACGACTTATAACATAAGACCTAGGTTTGATCATTCGGCCAAAATCTTGATTCCCCAAAGTACTTGTAACAAACTGTCCTTCGATACGTGTAAGGTTGCTGTTTTCACCTTCTTCATGTTCAATTCGGTTAAATCTTTACCTGAATAAATCACTAACCTCAACCATTAACAACCCTTGGCTTGGATATTAAACCTATCAACCCGAGACATTAACCTTGATTTGGGTTTGTATTTTCTCCTTATGTGATCAAGGTTCTCTTGCTATCCATATCCTTACCATTACACTTCACTTGCATTCAATAAATTTCGGACAAAGCTCATTCATCCCAATTGCATCCTTAATTCATGCTTAACATCACAAGGCTTGTTAGTCCTTTTAACTCGATCCTCTAAGCCTTAACATCTTTTAATCCGTTTGGCCACAACCCTAACTTTATCTATTCATCACAAGCAAACCTAATTTCCAATTGTTACAAGCTTGCAATTCGGGTTTCTCTTCCTCATGACATTCGGCCAACACCAATTTTATGTGTTCTTTAATTACAACTTCATCTCCAATGGTGATCCCATCCTCCATCCAACAATTTCACAACCTAGGATCTAAAATCAAGACACAAACACAAGATATCACACATTGTATCATTCGGTCAACACCAAAATATCATAACACAACAAGATTTTTCTTCGGTTTTTTGCTTTGCATGCATCCTTCACATTTCATGGTAAATTTTCATGCATAAGGTTACTAAACTCACACACATCATGGCCAATAATCAGATCTAAACTTGAACAACATTATATTTGAAGATCTGGGCATACCATATTCGGCCATCATCCAAATAACACAACCCTTCATGTTAAAAAAATCACAACATGCATATCCTTTGCATTTTATAACCTAACTTGCATGCATTAATCCCATACCTTCATCATATCCAACCAACATGATCATATCTATACCTTAGACACATCAACAACCATAGATCTAGGGAATATCCAACTTATAACCAACCAAACAATACACATGTTTAGATCTAAGCTTCATCTAACATACATTGTTCATTTCTTGTATTTCCTTAACATTCAAACTTAGATCTCAAGCATACATGGCCAGATCTAACATTTACACATAACCTAGGGTTTCTAAGTTCAAGATCCAACAACATCAAGTCACAAATGTCAAGATCCAACCACAAAGAGTTCGGCCAACAAGGAAAAATGGTGAGATTCGGACTTTACCTTTTCTTTACCTCCTTCTTCTTCTTCCTTCTTCTCCTTCCTCCTTACACAAAATCCCCTTGGTCCAAGCTTGAAATCACTCTTTTTGGCTCCAAAAGGTTCGGTTTACACCAAGTTCCCTCTTCCTCTCCCTTTCTCTCTTGGTTCCGGTTTTGGCTTTGTGTTTCTCTCTTTTGGATTGTGTTGGTCGACCAAATGGCTCCAAAGAAGTGAAGTGACACAAATAAAGTGAAAAGGGAGTGTGATGGGTGTGAAATGAAAAGCCAAAAAGCAAGGGAGCATGAACTTGGCCTTATGTTCGGTCAAAGGGAAGTTTTTTCCTTCCAAATTTACTTTTCAACTTGTCATGTCTTGTCTCCCTTATGTCTCTCTTGCATCCCACGAAAATCACCCTCCACCACACATTTGAATTCCATATTTAATGCTTAGTTCAACCATTTAGTTCATTTGGTTGAAATCCAACTAATTTGGTTTGTTTACATATTCTAGTTACTTAGTAAAATTAATGAAGATTAACACTACTAATCTCATATTATAAACTTAACTTCAAGGCCCATTGGGCAGCCCAAATAAATCCTTAATTCAAGGCCCAACATCACCACCTAAAACCCAATTCATAAACCTAAGGGCTAAGGCCCAATAACTTAATTCTCCAAGGCCCATTAACATTTCAAGGTTCATTATCATGGGTTTCATGGCAGCCCAATACCATGACTTTGTAGCCCATCTTTATGACTATTTTGGCAGCCCATTAGCATACATTTAAAGACCCAATAATCACCTAATATTCCAAGCCTTATAGCAGCCCAATATCACAACTTCAAGGGCCCATCATCACATGTAATTGGGTAGCCCACTTGATTAAATTTCAAGGCCCATCATGCCTAATTTTCGGCCAAGCATGGGCTGTCCATTATCAGCCCATTCTTTTAGGTCTTAAGTCCAACCATTTAAACCTTAATAGCCCAATAATATAATCCATAAGATAATCCTTCTAAAATAATCAAGGATATTGAAAAGAAATGAAAATTCAGAAACTTAAGGTTGGCTACCTTAAAATTTAAACCTCATCCATTGAAATTCCATAATGCTCATTAAATTTAGATCATACCATGGCATCCATTAATTCAAAACAAATCACCAAATCCTTAAGCTTACAACAGAGTACGTACTGATTTTTCGGGGTCTCACATATTCAACCTCAGTGCACGTATTCTATCCAGCAACATCATTGATTTCAACTCCGTTGAACCTCAATCTTATACGATTACAAAGAACAACACCACAATTTCACACTATGGCATATTTGTCCAAGCATGAACAAAACACATTTTCAGATTATGATCAATACCTTGACCTTCTCTTAGGCTTTCCATCAAATACCTTTGGTGCCTTATTGACTACCTAGGTAAAGATCCATCCATGCACGATTCTTAGATCCCAAAATTGCTATTTAATCCATCAAGGAATGACTAACAGAACCTTAACAACATCCAATGGTTCTCAGCCTCCTTCATGCATAAACTATAGAGTAATGGTGCCTTTTCTATCATCAAATTCCAACTCTTCTAGCCCTTAATTCACCATGTAAACTTAGATGTATAAAAGGGCAGCAACTAACATTAACGAGCAAGCTCTCGGTTTGCAACTCAACAACTTAAATCTTGCTTAATTCTCATTCTCCTTGTTCCACGATTTACAACCTTTCATTGCATGGACTAAAGACCATTTGTTTTCTCTTTCTCCATTTAGTAAACCTTAAGGAGAGCTCATTCTAGGTATTGCCAAGACCCCTATGAACTATGACCTGAAACCATGTTTCTTGTATCTCTCCATTTTCAGGTTCACATGAACACCAATGTACCAACTACTTACTTGACTTGATTCTTTATTTTCTTATGGCCAACCCCTGGCCTTCTTGCCCTTACTTTCACTCTTAAGCTTACTGACCTAAACCAAAAGATATCTCAGATTCAAAATCCTCAAGTTTCATGCAAGGATTCATACGAGTCACTTAGAGACAACAACATGAAATCAATTCCCACTTAACCCGAGTGTATATAGTCTATGCTCAACAAATATAATCAATTTACTTAGGTGACTAGCTTGCCGATCTATCAAATTTAATCCTTCTTGACATCCAACAACTCATAAGTCACACATATAACACCTTTTTCTTGACATAGGAAGCAACATCATTCAGCTCCCAAGTTCCCTTTTCTCCTATTTTACAACATGTTCTTGCTTATTCATGTTCAATTTACCTTAATCATATTCAAATCACACTAATCATATTCAAATCACATTAACCCCTAGGTTTAGGCCACTGAACGAAGCCCTAATATCATCCAAACCTAACATGTTCACATCCAAAAGCAAGGGTTTACTACAGCAAGCTTACAACCTTCAAATCAAGGTGTTACACTTCCAATTTCATGTCATCCATTTACATGCATGTGAGAACTTCTCCAAATGCAATTTTTGTCATCGATTATGGCTACTGACCGAAGTTCTAATACATCTCAAATCTTACATTTTTCACTCTGATTCCCAAGCTTTAGCACAGCAAGCTTACAGCACCTAAAACCAAGGATTTATACCTTACACATCACATGCACTTAGTTTATTTTCTACTCTCACAAGCTAACCCATTTTCCAGCCCTAACTAAAGCAAAACCGTGGCATTTAAACACAATAATCAACTTCAATTCATCAGCAATATATCACATGAGAGAGGTATATGGTTCGGCCAACATCAATATACTTCATATGTTAACCTATCATATCCAACAGCAACACCAAACTCATGACTTTCTTCATCATTAACCTAACTTGTGGCCTTCATCCCTTCCTCCATTAACAAGTTCACAACCAAACTCAATAATACATCACAACAGCTCGGTCAAAGGAGGATTAAACATAGCATGCAAGAGTATATTCGGTCAAAGAACTCCAAGGAAAAATCAAGTTTACCTTGCTGTTTTCTTTTCCTCTTTTTCTTTCTCTCCCTCCTTTTCTTTTCTTTTCCTTCTCCCTTTTCTTTGTCACGACCTTCTTCTTCTTCTTCTTCTTCTTCTTCTTCTTCTTCTTCTTCTTCTTCTTCTTCTTCTTTCTCCCTTTCTCCTATTTTCTCTCAGCCTTCTCCCTTTCTCTCTTTTCCTCTCGGGTTCTCTCTTCCCTTTCTTTTATGCGACTGAGTGTGTGGGTGGAGTGAACTGAGGTGTGAAATGGTCTGAATGGAGACCATTTCACGTGAAATGGGGGATGGAAACAACATTGTTTCCATCGCCCCTCCCATTGGCTGCAATAGGTGGCAGAATTTAATGCTTATGTTTTCTTGTCTTTTCTTTTTTTCTTTCTTTTGTTTTTTGCCTTATACACTTCACGTGAACCTCAGCTTAACCCATTTCAATGTAACCTAGCACACCTAAATAAAGATTAAGGGTATTAACTAGAGCCTAAAAGAGGTTAATCAAATCACCACCAATACTTAGTACATACGAAATTACTTAGAAAACATTTAAGCAACTATACTTTACCATACATGAAAATACTTAAATGGAAATTCAGCAACCTTAAATTAAACTACCATAAGTTATTGTAACTGAATAAAATACCTTACAATAGGCCCAATTTCATGTATTAAAATTTCAAATCATAAAGTAGGCTACAATGAAAAGACTTAGAGATATTCAACAACTAGAAAGGAGATTAAATTGTACTTTAACCTTAAATGCTAAAATATCATAACCATAAAACACCTTAACAAATAAGTATAATCCAATGAACAATAATTCATATGAAAAATTACCTTGAAGAGATCATATTTCATATGGGAAATTACATTGAAGGAAATTCATAATTCATATGGGAAATTATCTTGAAGAAAGTCGGTCACTAAGACTATATTGAAAATGCACTAACATGACTTCATGACCATAAGCTATCATTCATAAAAATACTTAGTGAAAATTCATAAACCATAAGGTATAATAAAATGCACCAAAACATCCCCCTTCAATATTCTTCAATATTGAAATAAGTCATAATAGCATAATTCCTCTTTAAATACCACACATTCCTTGTCCACTATTCTTAGGCACAAGGTTTGACACATAAAAAGAGAACGTAAACTAGGTGGTGAAATTCAGGGCCTCACACAAAATCCTCAAGTTTCATGATTCACATGATTTATGCAACGATCCACAACATGCAAGTAAGTATCCCAACCCGAGCATGCTTGATCCTTTGCTCTTCAAGCATAACCCAATTCCTTTAAGTGTTTAGCTTGTTGTTTTTCCCACATTACTAACGGGCAAGAGATCCAACAGCAAGCAATCAACAAGGAAATATAAAAAGAAAAGAGGCCATGAGCATATTCGGCCATCATGTGCAAAACAAATTTCAGATTCTTGTCAATGTCTTATCCTTTCTTTTAGGCTTTCCATCATACACCTATGGTGCATCAATGTTACCCTTGAAACCCCAATTCAAGATCCAACCATGCATGCTTTCCTAGACAATAAGATTTTTCTTTTATTTATTTCAACTAAGAGACCACAGCAGATTCCAACAAAGAAGCAACAACAGAACCCAACCAACACCCAAAGAGGCTCACGGTTTTCCTCATTCACAACCTTATGGTAATTTGCATTTCTATCATCAAATCCCAACTCCTCTACACCTTAATCTAACATGCAAACAAAGGTCAATAGAGGGCAGCAACAGAAACCAACTCTAACAATTCCAACACAACACACACGGGTCCTAAGCATTTCTTCTAAATCCAAGTGTTAGAATTTCTTACCTTGGCTTCTACTAGATTTTTCCCTACTGCAGGTGGCTAAGCTCTCCTTCTCTCTCCACTGTCACACAACAAACTTCTCCTCCTCCTCTCCTTCCCTCTTTCTTCTTCTTCTCTTCTCCTTCTCGGCTTCTCTTCCTTTCCCTCTCAGTTTTCCTTCTTCTTCCTCTCCCTATTCAGTTCTATCCCCTTCTCTCTTCTTTGAACGACTTTGGGTGGCTGAGTGAAGTATGTGAAATGAAAGAGTAAAGTGAAGTGAAAGAATCTAGCCTAATTCACGTGAAAAGGGGGAAAGAAAAAGCCTTGATTCCTATTGGCTACAACTTGTCTTTTGTCTTTTTCCTCCTTTGTTTTTCTTTCTTTTCTTAGGTCTTTGTCACGCCCCGAACGCTAGCTAAACGAGGCTAATGACAGCCGCGAGCATTCCCGGCATTGGACGCTCAAGCGTACTTACTACTATACTTGCAGCGGAAATGACATATATGCTTCAATGTTAAAAAGAAGCCTTATGGAGCTAGCGTATATCGTACATAAGAACATACTTTCCATTGATAACTCAAGGTAGTTAAACATATTCTCAAAATATCAACCAGTTTAAAACATTAACTAACTAAGCCAAATGAAACCCATGACCACCACATCACGGTGGCTCATGCCGGCTTTTACAAAAATTTAGCTAAATCTTCTCTAACGTTAGCAAACAAGAGAGACATTTCATCAACCCTTCTCCTAGGGTTCAAGGTCCTCTTCTTAAGATTCCACCCCTGTAACATCATCTGGAATGATACAATTTAAAACTGTGAGTCGAAAGACTCAGTAAGGAATTATAGCTAAAAACATGGGTTTGAAATCGTAAGCATGCACTTGAACTTGAAATCATAGGCATGTAAACATAATGCGATGCATGCCTGATTATGAGTCGTGATGCATGTATATGCCTCATGTCGCATATGCACATGCACTTGCTTTTGAAAACATCATTCGTATTTATAAAGCTCTTGCTTTGGGAAATCTTATGGGCTACTTGAGAACCATTTACCCCTGGCATCAGGGTTGTGCGTTCCCGTTGGAACTGTCCCCCTTTTCCCTTGGGGACCTTACATATGGTCAAGCTAGCACACCTTCTCAATGTCCTTCAGTGGCTAGACACGACTCTTGGAGGCTCACACCTTCTTGCAAGCATCCTTTAGTGTGATTGCACATACCTCCCGGACTACCCATCCTTCTTACAAGCATCCTTCGGTATGAGTGTCCTAGGTGACATCCATCCTTCACGTAAACGTCCTTCGGTATGGATGCACCTTCTTGACTTGGTACGGTACCGACCGACTTGGGTTCAATAACTAACTTGTCATAAAAACTTATCATAAGGTAGCATAAAAATGGTACTTTCATTTGCATAGGATCTCTCCTTTCTCATGAGGACAATGAATGCAAATGATCATGATGCATTCATGTCGTGCTAGGTGATGTCATGCTTGATATGATTATTCATAAACATTCTTCGTGCAGTGTATCATTCCAGTTTTGTAAAGCGTAAGTTGCTACTTACTATTTTCACTTACCTTGGTCTTGCTTGAGTATCGAACGTCTCGTTACCTACAATGAACCGTACTATTGTTATTCATAGGTTCACTAAACGTATAGAGTAATCAATACATTACTCACACGAAATCTGTTTTAATAGACCCTCACACTAATTTTTCATATCATAACATATCCGTCATACCTCTAATTCACATGCAAGTTATCTTAAAACGCTCTCTTTCTTAACTTAAAAATTTCAAGACCAACCCCGAAAATTTGGACTTAATATCAAGAGATAACCACAAATGCATCAAAACACACTTTCTATTCCAGCCTTGAAATCTGCATATGTAAATTCCAGTAATCACAATAATCTTTCTAACTCTCCAAATTTCCAACAACCAAAATCCGAATCTCTACATGTCACAACCAACATCCAAGGCTAGTTTAACATTTCCTAGCAGCAACCATACTCTCACCTTCCTCCCACTTACAACTTCAACTCGAAGTTTACAACCAAATCATGGTTCCATAATTATCAAGTTAACACCATTGCATGTACCCATTTCTCTTGGGCTGTTTACCAAACACCTAGTGTGCGTTATTGGTCCTCTTGCCTATTTTCCCAGATCTTAACATATCTCTACCACTTAGGGCTTTGTGGTTCTCAATATCACTAGCATACATACACAATCTAATGCATCAATCCCTAGATTCGGCCATACTTGCTCAACTTAGGTTTCAATCCCCTCTTAGGCCTTTTATCAAACACCTAGAGCACATAACCAATTTCTCTTGAACCCTCATTTCAGATCTAGCCATTTTGTTCCCATGTTCTCATGTAAAAATCTTTGCTACACTTAAACACTTACAAGATCTACCTTGAACATGCATAGATCCACACTAAACATCCATGAATCACAAGGAGAAAAACTACTTAGACAACCCACCATCAACCACAACCAATCAACAAGGGAAAACAAGAACACCGCCAACCACAACCAATCAACAACCCACAACCAACCCACAAGAGAAAACAATAAGGAAATAGAGAGAGAGAGAGAGAGAGATGATTTTCGGCCAGCAAGGATTTATACCTTGCTTCTCTCCTCTTCTTCCTTCTTTTCTTCTCCTTTCTCCTTCTCCTTCTTCTCCTTCTTCCTTCTTCGGGTGGGTGATTTAGGGCAAGGGAAAACGAAAAGGCTGAAGAGAGAGGGAAAAAAATGAAGTGTTCGGCAAAGGGGGAGAGAGTAATAGGCGTGAAAATGGTTGGGGAAAAGATAAGGTTGCCCTCCCCCTTCTTCATGAATTCCAACTCACGTATTTTCAATCCGTAAAATTTTGGAATGTAGTTATATGTGTCGACACTATCACTCAAGGTGTCGACACTTACAACACATTTAGTAAGATGTGTCGACACCATCACTCAAGGTGTTGACACTTCCAACACTTAGCCAAAGTGGGAAAAAAATGTAAACTCTCGGGTTTTAGTTAGATGTGTCGACACCATCACTAAAGGTGTCGACACTTCCATCACTTGGTCAAAATCCACGGGAGTTCTGGAAAAAGGCGATCTCTCGGGTTTTAGTTGGATGTGTCGACACCATCACTCAAGGTGTCGACACTTCCTACACTTAGTCAAAATCACTCTAGTTCCGGAAAAATATAAACATTCGGGTATCGGTCTAATGTGTCGACACTATCACTCAAGGTGTCGACACTTACAACACTTAGTCAAAATTCACTTTGGGCTCCAGAAAAGGTAAACTTTCGGGTATAAGTTTAATGTGTCGACACTATACTCCAATGTGTCGACACTTACCTCAAAAATCACCAATTAAAACATACCTACATCCTGAGGAAAATCATAGCAAAATCTCTCTCTCCTTTACAACGACATAAGTAAATTCGGGGTCTCACATCCTCCCCTCCTTATAAAATTCCGTCCTCGGAATTCGATCTTCCTTTCTGGTAAGTAAACCCTCCCATTTCTGGTAAGGAAGATCGAATTCCGAGGACGGAATTTTATAAGGAGGGGAGGATGTGAGATCCCGAATTTACTTATGTCGTTGTAAGGAGAGAGATTTTGCTATGATTTTTCTTCAGGATGTAGGTATGTTTTAATTGATGATTTTTGAGGTAAGTGTCGACACATTGGAGCATAGTGTCGACACATTATACTAACACCCGAAAGTTTACCTTTTCCTGGAGCCCAAAGTGAATTTTGACTAAGTGTTGTAAGTGTCGACACCTTGGGTCATAGTGTCGACACATTAGACTGACACCCGAATGTTTACATTTTTCCGGAACTAGAGTGATTTTTACTAAGTGTTGGAAGTGTCGACACCTTGAGTGATGGTGTCGACACATCCAACTGAAACCCGAGAGTTCGCCTTTTTCCAGAACTCCCGTGAATTTTGACCAAGTGATGGAAGTGTCGACACCTTGAGTGATGGTGTCGACACATCTAACTGAAACCAGAGAGTTTACATTTTTCCTACTTTGGCTAAGTGTTGGAAGTGTCGACACCTTGAGTGATGGTGTCGACACATCCTACTAAATGTGTTGTAAGTGTCGACACCTTGAGTGATGGTGTCGACACATATAACTAAATCCCTAGAAAATACGTGAGGTGGAATTCATGAGAAAACGGGGGAAATAAGGGAGGGCATCCCTGTCTTTTCCCCCAAGCCCTTTTCGCATTAAACCTCCCTCTCTTTCATGAAGTCTCACATTTCCTTTACCCCAAATCATACCTCCCATGCCCTAAGTCACCCACCCGAAAAGGAAGAAGGAAGAAGAGAAAGAAGAAGGAAGAAGGAAGAAGGAGAAGAAAAGAAGGAGGAAGAGGAGAGAAGCAAGGTAAATCCTTGCTGGCCAAAAATCGTGCTACACTCTCTCTCTCTCTCTCTCTCTATTCTCTTTTTGTTTCCTCTTGTTGGTTGGTTGTGGTTTGATGGTAGTTTGTCTAAGTAGTTTTCTCCTTGTGATTCATGGATGTTTAGTGTGGATCTATGCATGTTCAAGGTAGATCTTGTAAGTGTTTAAGTGTAGCATAGATTTTTACAAGAGAACATGTGGAAAAAATGGCTAGATCCGAAATGATGGTTCAAGAGAAAGTGGTTATGTGCTCTAGGTGTTTGATAAAAGGCCTAAGAGGGGATTGAAACCTAAGTTGAGCAAGTATGGCCGAATCTAGGGGTTGATGCATTCGATTGTGTATGTATGCTAGTCATATTGAGAACCACAAAGCCCTAAGTGTTAGAGTTAGGTTCAGATCTGGAAAAAGGGGCAAGAGGACCAATAATGCACACTAGGTGTTTGGTTAAAATCACAAGAGAAATGGGTAAACGCAATGGTGTTAACTTGATGAATATGGAACCATAGTTTTGTCATAAACTTTGAGTTGGAGTTGTAAAAGTGGGAGGAATGAGAAATAATGGTTGCTGTTATGAGATGTTAAGTTAGCCTTGGATGTTGGTTGTGACATGTAGAGATTCGGATTTTGGTTGTTGGAGATTGGAGAGTTTGAAAGATTATTGTGATTACTGGAGTTTACACATGCAGATTTCAAGGCTGGAATAGAAAGTTTGTTTTGTTGCATTGGTGGTTATCTCTTGATATTTTAGTCCAAATTTTACGGGGTTGGTCTTGGAATTTGTTTCAAGTTAAGAAAGAGAGCGTTTTAAGATAACTTGCATGTGAATTAGAGGTATGACGAATATGTTATGATATGAAAAATTAGTGTGAGGGTCAATTAAAACAGATTTCGTGTGAGTAATGTATTGATTACTCTATACGTTTAATGAACCTATGAATAACAATAGTACGGTTCATTGTAGGTAACGAGACGTTCGATACTCAAGCAAGACCAAGGTAAGTGAAAATAGTAAGTAGCAACTTACGCTTTACAAAACTGGAATGATACACTGCATGATGAATGTCTATGAATAATCATATCAAGCATGACATTACCTAGCACGACATGAATGCATCATGATCATTGCATTCATTGTCCTCATGAGAAAGGAGAGATCCTATGCAAATGAAAGTACCATTTTTTATGCTACCTTATGATAAGTTTTTATGACAAGTTAGTTATTGAACCCAAGTCGGTCGGTACCGTACCAAGTCAAGAAGGTGCATCCATACCGAAGGACGTTTACGTGAAGGATGGATGTCACCTAGGACACCCATACCGAAGGATGCTTGCAAGAAGGATGGGTAGTCCGGGAGGTATGTGCAATCACACTGAAGGATGCTTGCAAGAAGGTGTGAGCCTCCAAGAGTCGTGTCTAGCCACTGAAGGACATTGAGAAGGTGTGCTAGCCCGACCATATGTAAGGTCCCCAAGGGAAAAGGGGGACAGTTCCAACGGGAACCCACAACCCTGATGCCAGGGGTAAATGGTGCTCAAGTAGCCCATAAGATTTCCCAAAGCAAGAGCTTTATAAGTACGAATGATGTTTTCAAAAGCAAGTGCATGTGCATATGCGACATGAGGCATATACATGCATCACGATTCATAATCAGGCATGCATCGCATTATGTTTACATGACTATGATTTCAAGTTCAAGTGCATGCTTACGATTTCAAACCCATGTTTTCAGCTATAATTCCTTACTGAGTCTTTCGACTCACAGTTTTAAATTGTATCATTCCAGATGATGTTACAGGGGTGGAATCTTAAGAAGAGGACCTTGAACCCTAGGAGAAGGGTTGATGAAATGTCTCTCTTGTTTGCTAACGTTAGAAAAGATTTAGCTAAATTTTTGTAAAAGCCGGCATGAGCCACCGTGATGTGGTGGTCATGGGTTTCATTTGGCTTAGTAAGTTAATGTTTTAAACTGGTGGATATTTTGAGAATATGTTTAACTACCTTGAATTATTGATGGAAAGTATGTTCTTATGTACGTTATACGCTAGCATCATAAGGCTTCTTTTTAACATTGAAGCATCAATGTCATTTCCGCTGCAAGTATAGTAGTAAGTACGCTTGAGCGTCCCATGCCGGGAATGCTCGCGGCTGTCATTAGCCTCGTTTAGCTAGCGTTCGGGGCGTGACATCTCTGGTTCTGGGCTCCACCAGGTCTCTGATTCTGGCCCCGTGATAAACCCTGCTTGCTTTTCTTCCAGGGTGCGTGCGACGTTTCCAGCTTGGGAGGAGCCTTCCTCTTTTGCTGGTCGTAATATGCTGCTGTCCTCTGCAGACCTCTTTCCACAATCACTGCCTGCTCTATGACTTCTGCCAACGTCTTCAAGTTATGGGCCATAACTCTGTCAAAGATTCGGGGATGGAGTCCCTCTTCAAACTTCCTGGCTTTCCTCTCTTCATCTGGTACTAAATACGGAGTAAACCTCACCAACTCCATGAATCGACCAGAGTATTGATCAACAGTCATTGATCCCTGAGTTAAGTTGGCAAACTCTCTCGCTTTTGCTTCCCGCGTCGTCCTTGGAAAATAGCGGTCCAGGAATTCTTGTTGATACCTCTCCCAGATTATGGGTTGTTCTCCCAATTCTTGGCTCAATAGGAGCTTCTTGGATAGCCACCACCTCTTGGCATCTCCCTGTAGCTTGAAGGTAGCAAAGCTCACTCTCTGGGAGTCTGTACACCCCATGACTTCCAGCAACTCTTTAATCTCTAGGAGCCAGTTTTCTGCTAGAACGGCATCTCCTTTACCGTTGTATACCGGCGGGTGTTGGCGGTTAAACTGGTCAAAGGTGCATCCTTCAGGGCGATCTCGAGCCCCTTGCACATTTGCCCCTTGCTGCACTTGTTCAGCGATGAGCTGAGCCATGTGCCTTAAAACATCATTGGTAGAGACACCTGATTCTTCGGGTTCCTCCTCCGTGTTTCTATTCCTGGGTTGTTTCCTAGGTGGCATCCTGCACTATATCGCCATCACTACATAAGTATCCTAACAATTAGTTGATGCATGAGATTTCTAGCATATAGCATACTCGAAATCCAAAAAGGCGAGTAGAAAATCTTAAGTTCACTAAACTCCTAAATTTCCTCTGATACCACTTAACTGTCACGCCCCGAACGCTAGCTAACCGAGGCTAATGACAACCGCGAGCATTCCCGGCATGGGACGCTCAAGCGTACTTACTACTATACTTGCAGCGGAAATGACATATATGCTTCAATGTTAAAAAGAAGCCTTATGGAGCTAGCGTATATCGTACATAAGAACATACTTTCCATTGATAACTCAAGGTAGTTAAACATATTCTCAAAATATCAACCAGTTTAAAACATTAATTATATAAGCCAAATGAAACCCATGACCACCACATCACGGTGGCTCATGCCGGCTTTTACAAAAATTTAGCTAAATCTTCTCTAACGTTAGCAAACAAGAGAGACATTTCATCGACCCTTCTCCTAGGGTTCAAGGTCCTCTTCTTAAGATTCCACCCCTGTAACATCATCTGGAATGATACAATTTAAAACTGCGAGTCGAAAGACTCAGTAAGGAATTATAGCTAAAAACATGGGTTTGAAATCGTAAGCATGCACTTGAACTTGAAATCATAGTCATGTAAACATAATGCGATGCATGCCTGATTATGAGTCGCGATGCATGTATATGCCTCATGTCGCATATGCACATGCACTTGCTTTTGAAAACATCATTCGTATTTATAAAGCTCTTGCTTTGGGAAATCTTATGGGCTACTTGAGCACCATTTACCCCTGGCATCAGGGTTGTGCGTTCCCGTTGGAACTGTCCCCCTTTTCCCTTGGGGACCTTACATATGGTCGAGCTAGCACACCTTCTCAATGTCCTTCAGTGGCTAGACACGACTCTTGGAGGCTCACACCTTCTTGCAAGCTTCCTTCAGTGTGATTGCACATACCTCCCGGACTACCCATCCTTCTTGCAAGCATCCTTCGGTATGGGTGTCCTAGGTGACATCCATCCTTCACGTAAACGTCCTTCGGTATGGATGCACCTTCTTGACTTGGTACGGTACCAACCGACTTGGGTTCAATAACTAACTTGTCATAAAAACTTATCATAAGGTAGCATAAAAATGGTACTTTCATTTGCATAGGATCTCTCCTTTCTCATGAGGACAATGAATGCAAATGATCATGATGCATTCATGTCGTGCTAGGTGATGTCATGCTTGATATGATTATTCATAAACATTCTTCGTGCAGTGTATCATTCCAGTTTTGTAAAGCGTAAGTTGCTACTTACTATTTTCACTTACCTTGGTCTTGCTTGAGTATCGAACGTCTCGTTACCTACAATGAACCGTACTATTGTTATTCATAGGTTCACTAAACGTATAGAGTAATCAATACATTACTCACACGAAATCTGTTTTAATAGACCCTCACACTAATTTTTCATATCATAACATATCCGTCATACCTCTAATTCACATGCAAGTTATCTTAAAACGCTCTCTTTCTTAACTTAAAAATTTCAAGACCAACCCCGAAAATTTGGACTTAATATCAAGAGATAACCACAAATGCATCAAAACACACTTTCTATTCCAGCCTTGAAATCTGCATATGTAAATTCCAGTAATCACAATAATCTTTCTAACTCTCCAAATTTCCAACAACCAAAATCCGAATCTCTACATGTCACAACCAACATCCAAGGCTAGTTTAACATTTCCTAGCAGCAACCATACTCTCACCTTCCTCCCACTTACAACTTCAACTCGAAGTTTACAACCAAATCATGGTTCCATAATTATCAAGTTAACACCATTGCATGTACCCATTTCTCTTGGGCTGTTTACCAAACACCTAGTGTGCGTTATTGGTCCTCTTGCCTATTTTCCCAGATCTGAACATATCTCTACCACTTAGGGCTTTGTGGTTCTCAATATCACTAGCATACATACACAATCTAATGCATCAATCCCTAGATTCGGCCATACTTGCTCAACTTAGGTTTCAATCCCCTCTTAGGCCTTTTATCAAACACCTAGAGCACATAACCAATTTCTCTTGAACCCTCATTTCAGATCTAGCCATTTTGTTCCCATGTTCTCATGTAAAAATCTTTGCTACACTTAAACACTTACAAGATCTACCTTGAACATGCATAGATCCACACTAAACATCCATGAATCACAAGGAGAAAAACTACTTAGACAACCCACCATCAACCACAACCAATCAACAAGGGAAAACAAGAACACCGCCAACCACAACCAATCAACAACCCACAACCAACCCACAAGAGAAAACAATAAGGAAATAGAGAGAGAGAGAGAGAGAGAGAGATGATTTTCGGCCAGCAAGGATTTATACCTTGCTTCTCTCCTCTTCTTCCTTCTTTTCTTCTCCTTTCTCCTTCTCCTTCTTCTCCTTCTTCCTTCTTCGGGTGGGTGATTTAGGGCAAGGGAAAACGAAAAGGCTGAAGAGAGAGGGGAAAAAAATGAAGTGTTCGGCAAAGGGGGAGAGAGTAATAGGCGTCAAAATGGTTGGGGAAAAGACAAGGTTGCCCTCCCCCTTCTTCATGAATTCCAACTCACGTATTTTCAATCCGTAAAATTTCGGAATGTAGTTATATGTGTCGACACTATCACTCAAGGTGTCGACACTTACAACACATTTAGTAAGATGTGTCGACACCATCACTCAAGGTGTCGACACTTCCAACACTTAGCCAAAGTGGGAAAAAAATGTAAACTCTCGGGTTTTAGTTAGATGTGTCGACACCATCACTAAAGGTGTCGACACTTCCATCACTTGGTCAAAATCCACGGGAGTTCTGGAAAAAGGCGAACTCTCGGGTTTCAGTTGGATGTGTCGACACCATCACTCAAGGTGTCGACACTTCTTACACTTAGTCAAAATCACTCTAGTTCCGGAAAAATATAAACATTCGGGTATCGGTCTAATGTGTCGACACTATCACTCAAGGTGTCGACACTTACAACACTTAGTCAAAATTCACTTTGGGCTCCAGAAAAGGTAAACTTTCGGGTATAAGTTTAATGTGTCGACACTATACTCCAATGTGTCGACACTTACCTGAAAAATCACCAATTAAAACATACCTACATCCTGAGGAAAATCATAGCAAAATCTCTCTCTCCTTTACAACAACATAAGTAAATTCGGGATCTCACAGTCTTAGCATCCCCACGTGATTCCTCTCAATTCATCACATTAATGCCTTTAAATTCACTTAATGAAAATTAAGATTACTAAGTAAAAGACATAGTATAATTAACACTAAAAATAATCAAGATCATAAATGAATACACAAAATTTTCAAAACTTAGAAAGTGTAATAAATGTACTTTAAATGAAATACCACATACTTAAATCTTTTACGTTCTTTTCCAAATATTCAAAATAACAAGGTCTCATACTTAAGAAGTAATCATGAAGAAAACTTCAGCTACATAGTGAAAATCGGGGTCTCACATCCTCCCCTCCTTAACAAAATTCCGTCCTCTGAATTTTCTTTCTTACAACCAATAGTTCTGTCCTGAGTGTGAGTGGGAAGGACGATAAGGATGGGGGCGAACATTCGAGCTTGCACCGCTACTAATCTCTCTCTGATATATGTTGTCTGGGGAGTTACTTCCTGTTCATGAATGAGACATAGCAGTGACCTTCCCGGGATCCACCGCAATTCCTTCACCTGAAACTACATGCCCCAAAAATCGGACTTGCTCCAACCAAAATTCACACTTAGAGAATTTAGCATACAACTTATTTTCTCTAAGAATTTGTAGAATAGTTCTTAGATGCTTCTCATGTTCCTCCTTATTTCGTAAATAAATCAAGATGTCGTCTTTAAAGACAATCACAAACTTATCCAAGAACACCTTGAACACCCTGTTCATTAAAGTTTTGAATGCGGCCGGAGCATTGGTTAGCCCGAATGGCATCACCAAGAATTCATAGTGACCATAGCGTGTTCGAAAAGCCGTCTTAGGTATATCTCCTTCTTTCACCTTCAACTGGTGATACCCCGATCTCAAGTCAATCTTAGAGAATACCTGTGCCCCTTGCAACCGATCAAACAGGTCATCAATACGAGGTTGCGGGTATCTATTCTTTATTGTCACCTTATTCAGCTCCCTATAATCAATACCATCTGGAGACTTCAGTCCTTCTTCTTGACAAATAGAATCGGTGCTCCCCAAGGTGACACACTTGGTCGTATAAACCTTTTCTCCAAGAGATCTTCTGTAAGACCCCAAAGAAACTCGTGTCTACTTCATTACAAGATGAAGGATTCCATGACCTATTTTGTATTAAAAGAAACCTTGCTTGGTCAAGGCATTATTAATGTTAAAGAAATGTATATATATTTTTAAATTCCAATTGATGAATAGATGATGTTATAATGCCATGGATGTAAATCTTATAGAAGTCAATTTCAAGTTTTTAGATTTATTGTATTTTTCTTTCAATGTCCTTGATTATATTTTTGAAGGATTTTCTTATGGATGATATTGGGCTACCCATGCATGGCCGAATATTAAGGTGTAATTGGGCCTTGAAATTTTGTTATGAGGGCTGTCCAAATACTTGTAATAATGAGCCCTTTTGATTGTGATATTGGGCTGTCATGAAGCTTATAACATTAGGTGTATATTGGGCTTTTGAATGCATGCTAATGGACTGCCAAAATAATCATGATAATGGGCCTTGGAATGTTGTTATTGGACCTTAAGGAATTTGGTCATTGGGCCTTAGCCCTTGGGCTTATGAATTGGGCTTTAGGTGGTGATGTTGGGTCTTGAATAAAGGATTTATTGGACTGCCCAATGGGCCTTGAAATTAAGCTAATGATACTAGATTAGTAGTGCTAATCTTTATTAAGTTTACTAAATAACTAAATTGTGTTAAGTGAACTAAGTAGTTGGAATTCAACTAAATGAACTAAGTTAGTTGGCCAAGCATTAAATGAAGAATTTGAATTGTGTGGCTAGGGGTGAATGTCGAGCATGACAAAGGAGACAAGCTGAAAAAGTGAGCTGAAAAAGTGAGTCTTTCACCCCTTGGCCGGATTTTGTGTCCAAGTGCATCCATTTTTGTCTTCATCTAAACTTCACACGCCTAACACACACACATGCACATTCATTTGGTCATTTGGTCGACCAACACCAAGCCAAATAGAGAGAAACCGAATGCCAAAGAGAGAAAGGAGAGTAGGCCACCGGAAGGGAGAGAAGGAAAGAATCAAGGGTGAACCGAAACCTTTGAGCATAGAGTAAGGTTTCAAACTTGAATCCAAGGGAAGCTCGGGTAAGAGGAAGGAAGACAAGGAAGAAGAAGAAGGAGAAGAAGGAGGTGAAGTAAAGGAGGTGTTGTGCAAAGGAAAAAAAAAAGAAAGAGGAAACAAAGGAGCACTAAGGTAATGTTCAGATCTTGCTCTTTCTTGCTGGCCGAACTTGTTGTTGTGGTTGGATCTGGATTTTTATGTTGTGTATTTTTAGATCTTGAATATTTATGAAACCCTAAGGTGTCTAAGTGCTAGATCTGACCATGGAAAACTTGGATTTAAAATTGTATGTTAAGGAAATGACAATGTATGTTAAAGGAAGTGTAGATCTAGACAAAGTTATGATTGGTTGGTTGTGAGTAGTGTTTTTCCCTAGATCTATGGTTGTTGGTATATCTAAAGTGTAGATCTGATTAGGTTGGTTGTGAATGATGAAAATGTGAATTTAATACATGCAAGTTGGGTTGTAGAATGCAAGGGTATGCATGTTATAATTTTTAGCATGAAAATGTGATGTTGTGAGTTATGGCCGAATCATGTATGCCCTAGGTTTCCAAGAAGAAAATTTGTATATGCTTAGATCTGGATATTGGCCATGTTATATGCAAGATTAATGACCTAATGCATGGTAGATAATTATGTAATGTAAAGGATGCATGTAAATTGAAGGAAACAAAAGAAAACATAATTATTTGGATGAAAAACATGTGCTGGCCGAATGATATAATGCATGGTGTCTTGTGGTTGTGTTTTGATTTTTAGATCCTAGGTTGTGAAATTGTTGAATGGAGGATGGGATCACCTTGGAGAATGAATTGTAATCAAGAGAACACATAAAATTGGTGTTGGCCGAATGTCATAAGGAAGAGAAACCTAATTGTAAGTTTTTGGATAATTGGAATCATATTTTTATGATGAACACTTGGGTTTAGGGTTTTGACCAATTGGAATACAAGCTTGAAGAACCGTGAACATGTGATAAAAATATTCGAAACCCTAGTTAGGGTTAGTATCTCGGGTTAATTGTGGTTTAAGGTCCAAATCAAGACTTAATCATGATTAAAGTTATTGATGGTTTAATGTAAGGTTTTAGGGGAGCACATGAAATAATGGGAGACTTAGGTTTAATCCTAAATCCATTAGTGTCGATTAAACCCTAATCGAGACATGTATATGTATATATATATTATATTGCAATAAAATATTAAATGATTAAATAACCTAAGTTTTGAATATTAGTTAAAGAAAAGAGTAAATAAAATATTTAAATGATTAAAAGAATTAAAGTGATATATATATGTGTGTGTGTGTGTGTGTGTGTGTGTGATATCAAAGAAATATAATATAGTTGCTATTCGGAAATATTCCGATGGACGGGAAGTACGAAGTTAAGGGATGATCAGGAAGTTCAAATTGGATTAAGAGAAATCCGGCAACTATATTATACCGTTAAATTAAGTTAAGCGCATAATTATCGCTATTCGTCCTTAGTGGATTTCACAATAGGATCGTCGAATAGTTCATAGAACCGATGCGTACCGATATACTTTCACGCATACTCCGTGCATTGAAGAATCGAATCTATTCTTTGTAGGCAAGGAGCCAAGTGTGATCAAGGAAGGTTGCAAGGAGTACTGTAAGTGGAATAGTAAGTGGAAACCGTAAGTGGTTCTTTTCAAAACTGGAATGACACACTGCATCGTTTCATGAACAAGCATGACATGACATGTGCATTGCATGAATTTTTCTAAAGATAATGTTTATGCAATGATTTTATGGAAAGATTATGGAAAGTTTTATGAAACGATAAGTTAAGTCAAGGGGCACTGGTCGGTACCGTACCATCAAGATGGACTCCCATACCGAAGGACGAATGCAAGAAGGATGGGTGAATCCAAGAGGCTGTGCAAACCACACTGAAGGACATTGAGAAGGTGTGGGCCTCCAAGGGTCATGTCTAGCCACTGAAGGACGAATGCGAGAAGGTGTGCTAGCTTGACCGTATGTAAGGTCTCCAAGGGAAATCGGGGACGGTTCCAAAAGGAACGCACAACCCTGACTTCAGGGGTCAAATGGAGCGAGCCCACAGTAAGAGATATGAATAAGTGAAATTCAAGGGCCAAGGGCCAATTTTACAAGCAAGTATGAAAGAAATATTTTCAAGGGCCTGGGGCCGAATTCAAGCAAGAGCATATGCATATCCATGACATGCATGTGCATCACGAATCAAGTTCCTTTTTCATGATTATGCAAGTACAAATAAAAAACATGTTTCAAGTTTATGTTTTTCCCTTACTGAGTCTTTTTTACTCACGTTTTTTTTTTAAAATTGTGTCATTCCAGATGCCTCAGGTGAAGAGAGTCAGGAGGACTACCTGACTTAGAAGGACCAAGATTATGTTCATATTTTTGATAATGGTGACTTGATCGATGAGATCCGTCACTAGTTGGGTTTTAATATGTTATATATGTTTTGTATGCAAACTTAATGAGAACCCTGATTATGTAAGATTTAGCTCGAATCCCTCGCGATCCTATATGTTTCCGCCGTAAGCACGTAAGAACGTAAGTAAGAACGCTGGAGCTATCCGGGGGATAGCTCGCGGCTGTCACGGTCCCTGCGGGATGTCGTTCGGGGCGTGACATCTTCTAGTTGGACCTTTAGCTCGTTCAGCTCTGCTGGTGCCATCCGATACGGTGTTTTGGAAAGTGGAGCTATCCCTGGTTCTAATTCAATACCAAACTCCACTTCTCTATCTGGGGGTAAACCAGGTAATTCTTCAGGGAACACATCGGTAAATTCGTTCACTATCGGGGTTTGCTCTACTGTAGCAGCCTCCCTATGGGTATCATTTGCCCAGACTAAAAAAAATATTTCATGTCCTCCTTGCAACAATTTCTTGGCCTGCAAGGCTGAAATAATCGTTGGCCTTCACTCCACCTTTCTCATACATGTAAAACAACATTCTGGTATCCCCTCCTTTAGAACAGGACCTTCTTCTCATAACACTTTATACTAGTACCATACGCTGCCAACCAATTCATGCCTAATATGATGTCAAACCACCATCTCCATTACTATCAGATTAGCTAACATTATATGCCCCTCAATTTCAATTAGGCATTCTTTATAATTTGATCACCACCCATAGACTATATTCTAGTAGATCTATTCATACGCATTCTAGCAATCCTTGACATTTTAAAAAAATTTGGTAGCCAAATTCCCTCAACTCAATCTCTGCAGCACAATGAAGCTAAGTTGTGACTACTATTGAATTATAGTGGAGAAAGCCCAAGAAAGGCAATAGACTTAGGGGTGGACATAGGTAAGTCTTGGCCGAACCACCTAAAAATCTAGGTGTTATCTCTCCTCCTTAACTCTCTTAATTTATTTCAATTATTTATTGTGCTTCGATTTATATTGCTTGAAATGTTTTTTAGATTTGACTTTTTATTTAAAAATTATTCGTATTTTATTTGAACCCAATTCAACCCCCTCATGGGTTGTTTGTTTAGACTCATAATTTTTAATTTTTAATTAAATTAATTAAAATAGGTAACAACGGTTTGAACAAATAAAATAAAGTTTGCATGTTAATTAAAATTGGTAAAGCGCTCACACACAACATATTTCATCTGCACCCTCTGTATGAAATATTATCTGTCCACATAGTCCTTAATTAAAGCACGTTCGCACAGTAAGAAAACTCATTTGAACAATTGAATGGGTGACAAATGTATGATCGTCAACGTTTCATACATTCCCACGGGTTCAACAAACTAAGCGTCCTCACGAACAGAGTCCATATTCACACGGTTTCTATGGTGAAAAAAATTTGTTTGGTCATACATAAACTAACAGTGCGAACGGTTTTATATTATCGTGTGCATGTCTATTCCATGATAAAATGCATTTCGTCACGTTGGACCAGACGTTCACACTCCTCATGCGAATAGATGGATAGTATGTTCGCACTCCTCTTGTGAACGGATGGAGAGTACTTGGACATGAAGAAATTGAAGTTCGTCAAGATACTAGAAAAGCGTTCGAGCGATATAGTTTCCTGTCCAAACAGTTTTGAGTGACAAAACACGGTAATTGTCACCTAAAACCTTTGCTGGCAGGCATTAGGTGACAAACCGGGTGATAACTCGATTTTGTCACCCAAAACCTTTGGTGACTAAATATGCACTTTGGGTGACAAAATTTTTTGACACCCAAAGTGCATTTTCTTGTAGTGTGTGTTTTCCCTCTAATTAAAAAATCAATAACAATTTTAAAACACGTTCTAAAATTGTTCAGCCTAGATATTCATAATAATCAACAAAATAGGCAGAGAAAATTAAATAAAACATCAATCACACAAAGAGACAAGAATTTGATGACGAAGTAAAAAACCTTTGAAAAACCAATTCAAAGGAAAAATCACTTCGAGCTAGCAGCCACCTGAACTCCACTAAAATGAATGCCTTACAAACATTGATTCAGACACTGGCAACACCAATTGTTGTAACAATCTAAGCGTCCCTACTTAGACCCACTCCGTGCAAAATTGACCTCATACCTCTGAGGTTCTTCTTATGGATTCTCCACGAACAACCTTGTTCTTCAATAACCCTTCAACACTCTGAAGGCTTCAGAAAGGTGATCGAATATGAGATAAAAATAAATCAATTGAGGTTCTAAATCTCTATGAGTTATTCTCTATCAAATGGAGGCTCAAGGAACTCAAGAACATCCTCTCTAGGGTTTTAGGGAGGCCTCCAACAACTCAATGAGACTAATGAGAGAACTCTTAATTTTTTCCATATATAGGGCTCTAAAAGGTAGGTTTTTTTACAACCGTTGGATGTCCCTTTTCATATTTCGCTTGAGAAACTTCTTTAATCCTAAACACTTCAACCAAACAACTCTAACAAATTATAACTCAATTAGGACATATTTTGAATGGCACCAGCTGAACTAAAGGAATTAAAGAAACAACTATAAGATTTATTGCATAAAGGGTATATAAGACCTAGTCTTTCACCATGGGGAGCTCTGGTGCTATTTTTCAAAAAGAAAGACAGTCAGATGAGGATGTGCATAGATTATTTGGAGCCAAACAAGGTTACTATTAGAAATAAGTGTCATTTACCTAGAATTGATTATTTGTTTGATCAATTCAAAGGTGCTGAAGTATTTTCTAAGATTAATCTTAGGTTAAGATATCTCTGTCTTTGGAAGATATTCCAAAGAGGCTTTTCATACCCGATATGGACATTATGAGTTTTTGGTAGTGCCCTTTGGATTGACAAATGCTACTACTGCATTTATGGATTTGATGCACAAGGTATTTCGTAATTTTCTAGATCATTATGTGGTGGTATTTATTAATGACATGTTGATATACTCTAGAAGTAGGCAAGAGCATGATAACCATTTAAGGTTAGTATTGCAAAGGTTGAGAGATGAAACACTTATATGCTAAGTTCTTGAAATGTGACTTTTGCTTGAAGGAAGTAGCATTTCTAGGAAATATCATTTCGAGTGGAGGAATTTTGATTGACCCAGTTAAAGTATAGGTAGTTTATACTTGGCCAAAACCTGCTACAATTCATGACATCTGAATTTTTCTTGAATTTGCTCGTTATTATCGAAGATTTGTGGCAGGATTTTTAAAATTGGCATCACCACTGACAACATTGACAAAGAAGAATGCTAAGTTTGAATGAAAGGATAAGTGTAAGCAAAACTTTCAGGAGTTAAAAGGACGGGTAATTTATGCACCCATTCTAGCCTTACATAAGGAATCATAAGTATATATTATCTATACAGATGCCTCAAGAAAAGGTTTAGGAGGGGTATTGATGCAAGAAGGAAAATTTATTACTTATGCATCACGACAGCTTAAGGGATACAAGAAGAATTACCACATTCATGATTTAGAATTGGCAGTTGTAGTATTTGCATTGAAACTTTAGAGGCACTATCTGTACGGAAATGGGATGAAATTGCTATGAATTTTGTAGTTGGGTTACCAAGAGCATTAACTGGACAAGATGCTATCTGGATCATCATAAACCGCTTGACAAAGTCAGCTCACTTTATTCCTATTAAGGTTAGTTACACCTTTGAGAAATTGGCAGTGTTGTACATTAAGTGAATTGTACACGACTTCATGGAATACCTTGTTTTATAGTATCTGATAGAGATACACATTTTACCTCAAGAATTTGGAATGAATTCCAAAAAGCTTTGGGTACACATTAAAGTTTAGTATTACATTACATCCGTAAATTGATGGACAACTAGAAAGGGTAATTCTGATTCTAGAGGATATGCTGTGAGTCCAAGCATTAAGGCAACCCAAGAGAGGGGTGAATTGGCTTTCTAAACTTTTTTCTTTCAACCCTCAAAATCGTATTTGCAAGTAAATACCACTTTAGTACAAGTATATAATATGCGACAAGTATAAATATGTTCTTAAAGTAAAGAGTAGGGATAGGAAAGCAAACACATGATTTTTAGGTGGTTCGGCAAACCCGCCTACATCCACCCCTCAACCTCCTTCATCGACCCTTGAGGTTTTCCACTATTCTTCAAATAACTTACACTCTAGCTTGCGGGTGCTAGAGAACCGTACAAGTGTTTTCTTGAGCTCAACACTCAAACCCACCCAAGTAGTTTTTCTGGCTCATCACGCACAACCTCACCAAGCTTAGATATACCCTCTCTAAGCTTTTTCTTTAGTGAACAACCACACTAAAGGAAACACCTCTTTTGATAGGAAGATTGAAGAACAAGACTCTCTCAAAGAGTAGATATAAAAATGGAAAGCTCTATCTCTTTATTCACACAAAGACAAGGATATGAAGTGTGTTATGTGTGAATGATATGAGAAATTTAGAATATGAAGGTTTGGAATATTTCTCAAGTGATCTAAATGATATGTGGTCGTTGTACGTTAATTTTGGACGTTATGCAGGTGTATTTATAGGCCACATATAAAAACTAGCCATTTATAGCCCTTGGGAGTCGACCACTTTAAGTTACTGTTACCCCAACGGTCATATTTTCATAAGCTCAACGACTCTATTTTAAAACCAACCGGTCGACCGCTATATCAAGCGGTAGATAACCGGTCAACCTCTTCATCAGCCGATCGACCTCCTCAACTTATGCACATAGTTCAAATCTTTTAAAACAATATTTTTGACCACTTTTAAACACACAATTTCAAAGCCTTACTTCTCATAAGTTTATGAAAGATTTGAGAGTTTGATTGGGGTGTTTTGAAACCTTTAAAATTATTTTAATCTTTCAAACAAAAGGTAAAATGGTTTATTCATGTTTTGAAAGATATGCAAGTGTGATTCATTATTCTTGTCAAAAGTGAAACAAAGAGTTACAAGGATTATACCCTAAGGTCTTGAATCTTCACTTTTGAGCTCCTAGCATCCTCTTCATCTTCTTGCATCAAGACTTCGGCTCTTTCGTCAAATCGTCTTTGTCTTTGAAGATGTCCAATTATAAACTTAATCTATTTATTGAAATCATCAAAATCTTGATTGTGCACAAAAGCCAACATATGCTTAGTGTCACGCACCAAACCTCAAAAGGTTAGAAGGTAACTTACTAACAATAAACAATTAGACTTTTGATTTAAAAACATATCTAAAAAAATATGAAATAAACTTTATTTAAAAAATTTAATAAATCTCTATTAATAAAACTAAAAATAACTCTTTCAAAACTAAAAGACAAATCTAAACATGATTAGACTTATACTAGAGTCAAACATCTATACTAATAATCTCTTAGCTACCCGCCCACGTGCCATATAATCCTGACTATCAACACGCTCCTAATCAACATTTATAATACAAAAAATAATAGCGGGTGAGTTCGACAACTCAGTAAGCAAAATCATTATACTAGTGTATCTCATAAGCCACACTATAACAGTAAGAGATAGAGTATTTAAAATCTTTCTAAACTGTTGAAAACAGTTTTTGGCAATTTCAATAAAACATATTTATCAAAAAAATAGTTTTATCTATATAAAATAATACTATAGAAAATCCCTTTGCCAATAACTCGGGGGTCAATTGTGATATGTTAATCGACATGATCACAATTTGTAGAAGGCCATAAATTTGGAATACAGAATATAAGGGAGTTAATGAAAAAGAGTTTTTCATGATGATCATACGGTCGAGATTTGAGATCCCTAAAGATCCCACGCAAAAGCACAGGAGAAGTTCTTAGGAAATCATTATAAATAGCTCAGAACTTCTTTTGAGAAGGAAGAAGATGATAATACGAGAAAACTTTATCTCTCTAAGTTTTCTCTCTCTATGATTCTATCTCTCTCAACCTGTGTGCGTGGATCTGAAGGAAAACGCTTGGACTGCTTTGATTTAAACGATCTTGTCTTCCGCTGTGCCGATCCATCGATCCCAACAACTGGTATCAGAGCGAGGTTTGTGAAATCTCACAGTTCCGTGTTAGTTTCTCTCTCTAACTCACGTATGAAAATTTTCTTGTTCTTCGCGTTCAAATGAGATTTGAAGCGAAGAAACGCGATTATTGTTGATTAAGTGTTAATCCATACGGTATAGCATGTTTGTATATGCTTGGATCTGCTTTTGTTTGAGAGAAAAATGAGAATCGGGCCCTTTTTTCCCGAGATGCCTTTGGGTTTTGTTTTTTGCCCGTATGCTCTCTTCAATCTTCACGCGCTTAAGAGTTGAGCTAGATGGCAATCGTGCTTATGTTCTTGTGAGACAAGAACATATTCCTTTTGCTATTCGTGTATACTTGAAGAGAGAGGGGTTTCAAAGCTTTTGCCCGTGGGTTTTGGCTGGAAAGAAAAAAAAAATACTTTTTGCTCAAACCAGTGGCTCTCTCTCTGGACATGTGATGTTCTTTGCGTCTTGTTTGAGATTTGTTACATTAGATGTTTGATCTTATGATTTCTTTGAGAAAGAATTGTTTGGGTTGTTGTTTGGTTGTGATTTTTGGTTGAAAAATCATGGTGCCTGATGGAGAAAAAATGCAAGAGGGAGAGAGATTTGTTGCTCTCCAATCAGACCACCACCAGCCGCCGGTGGTGGCTTACATGGCCAGGGACCACGGCTTATGGTCCCAGGCGGCAGCAACAGCGGCGCAGCATGGCCTGGAGGCCACGGGCAACCGCTGCAGCCATGTACCCTTGGGTACACGGGGTGGGTGTTCTTCATCCTCATGGCTACCCACGGCCACCTCAGGCCGTGGGGTGGCCGGCCTAAGGCTTGCCGGACGTGGCCAGCCATGGTGGCTGGCGGCCAGCTGGGCTTGCTGCCGCCATCCCTTCCCAAAGGGCACCTAAGCGGCGCCCAGGCATAGATATGCCTGGTTCGCACGCTTTGGGTCGGGTGGGTAGGGCAATAGTTGCCCTACCCGGCCTACGGCCCAAGGCCCAAAGACCCGGCCCAATCGTTGGGCTGGGTCCATAAAAAAATAGAAGGGAGGAAGATTGGGTACCGCACGGGTTGGGCCCTGTTGGGCCGGCCCATGACTCACAGCCCATGTCCCATGGCTGGATAAAATCCGGGCCATGGCAGCCCGTGTGGTCTGTGGGCTTAGGCCACGGGTTGGACCCGGGCCTTAGGACCCAACCCAGGTGCGGGTTAGACCCCGATCCGGTCCGGGTATGACCCGGACCGCTACCCACCACCGACCGGGTTGGACCCGGACCGATGGGTCAACGGGTCAAACCGGTTTGACTGGTTGACCGTTGACCAACCCGGTTTGACCAGATTTTTTAAAAAAAAAAAATTTATTTTTTATAAGATTAATATAAGTGTTAAATGGGATTGTTTTACAAGAAAATTAATCCCATGGCCTTCCATTGTTGGTATTTGGGAATTTTATTTGATTGATTATTGGTTCAAACTAAAATAGTCACTGTCCAATTGTTGATTTTATAATTTGTCCTGGATACTTCTTGAGAAGATAAGTGTAGTGAGGGTATGAGTAGTGGGAAGTATTGACTAAAATAGCAATGCCGACCCATTGCAAAATTACATGTCACTTAGACGATGGTTGCACTTAACCAAATAAACACGTCCGCTAAAATAGTGAAGATTGTGTTTATAATGGTGGCCAAAAGAAAATCAAGAGTCACGAATATTTGTATACACATAGTAAATGACATGAGATGGATTCATGATGAGTAGTTGCTATTCGCTTTTACAAGTTGTTGCATGGTTACTAAAATAGGATAATGTTTACATAAGGTAGAAGTTCTTGATACCCACTGCAAACACTGAATATAAAAGTTATATTCTGCATTTTCTTTGGTTGCTGTGATTCAGTGGGAGGTACCATTAGTTATTAAAAACCTTATACTAATGGAAATTCTAGATACATGTGATTTTCTCTCATGATATGTGCAGATTATTATGTCGAACCCATTGTCTAGAATTTTAGATGATAACACGCTAACTGGGCGAAACTTCCTTGATTGGAAGAGGAATCTCATGATAGTACTCATAGTTGAAAAAGTTGCTCATTTCCTGAAGGATGAGATCCCTCATATTGCTTTAGCTGATGCCACGCAAGAGCAAAGAGTTGCTTATGATAAGTGGCATGAGGCAGACGAACTTGCTCGATGTTATATGTTGGCCTCGGTGACCAATATATTACAGAAGCAATGTGAAGACCTAGCTACTGCAAAAGACATGGTTTCTTATCTCCAAGAATTATTTGGAGAACATAGTCGATCTGCACGCCAGTAAGTTATGAAACTGTTGATGACCACCACAGTGGTAGAGGGTGCTCCAGTTCGAGATCATGTGTTGAAGATGATATCGTTCATCACTGAACTGGAAACACTAGGTGCAGAGATTGACGGTGAGACAAAGGTTGGAGCGATGTTAATGGACATGATCACAATTTGTAGAAGCCCATAAATTCGGAATACATAATATAAGGGAGTTAATGAAAAAGAGTTTTTCATGATGATCCTACGACCGAGATTTGAGATCCCTAAAGATCCCACTCATAAGCACAGGAGAAGTTCTGAGGAAACCATTATAAATAGCTCAGAACTTCATTTGAGAAGGAAGAAGATGATAAAATGAGAAAACTTTATCTCTCTAAGTTTTCTCTCTATGATTCTATCTCTCTCAACCTGTGTGCGTGGATCTGAAGGAAAACGCTTGGACTGCTTTGATTTCAATGATCCTGTCTTCCGCTGTGCCGATCCATCGATCCCAACAGAGATTATTAAAGTGATAAATATTTCATGTGTTTTCAACCCAACAAGAAAAAATAAAAGGAGAACATTTTATCAGTCCGAATGCTATGCTGTTTATCATACAAGCATAGAAAACCCCCCAATAATTCCTTTTTTCAACGTTTAAGGTTGAGAACTTTTTCTGTTTTGGAAAATAGATAGAACCCATATAGGTCAACCTCACCTAATGCACGTATAAACTTAGAAAAGGCAGTGCAATAGCCTATAGCTCACAGACACCTTACTTAAGTCACTTGTTTTATCGTGCCCATGATTTCTCAGGTCCCTCTGAACTACTGACACGACCTAGAGAGGAGTCTAAGTGTTAGAACTTCCATATTGTCTAAGTGCCAATACCACAGCGATTTTTAAAAACCTACGATGCAGCATTCAATTATTTGTAAAAAAGCTACAGAGTAGTTTTTTTGGCAAAAATAAAGAACGAAAGCTGTCAAAATATTTACAAGCAAGGCATTCAAATAAATTCTACCTAAGACACAAAAATTATATAGGGGCTTATCGTTAGCAACTCAAAATCCCCAAATTCAAAGCTAGAAGATCGGAACCTAATAGAAAACAAAAAAAAAACATGTTAGTAAATCGAAACCTAATCGAGACAAAAGCAGAAAGCTCATGAGAGGCCAAAGAGAGAGAGAGAGAGACAGCGTGAGACTTCAAGGGAGAGGGAGCTTGAAGGAGATCTGGAGCTTCGACGTATAGGGGAGGGAATGGAGCTTCGACGAAGAGGAGGGGTTGGAGATTTCGATGAAGAGGGAAGGGACTATCGACGGAGAGGGCATCGAGAGAGACTGAGAGATTTCGAGGGAGAGGGAGCTTGAGGTAGATCTGGACTCTGGAGCTTCGACGTAGAGGGGAGGGGTTGGAGCTTCTTCAACGAAGAGGGTGCTGGAGACAGAAAGATTTTTCAAAAGTAGGGGGGTTTAATCTAAAGGGAGAGAAACGGTGAGTTTTGACAATTTTTTAAGACAAGTCAAAACTCACCGTTTCGACCCTTTTTTTTTAATTTGCAATTTTTCAGTTTTTTTTTAATAATAAGCTACATGCATGTTATGTGTTTTTAGTAAATTAAAATCAATTGTAATTTGTAATAGTATTTAAAAATCTTTATACTTAGTATTAAATACATAGCATATTATTTTACACTTTTTTATAATTAGTATAATAATCTTAATTAAAATAGGTTGGAAGTAATAATATATAATACTTATAATTTAAAAGTATAATGCCTTCTACATAACATTGCATGATTTTGTTATATATTTGTTTATCATATACATAATATGTGCTAATTAACGAAAGTATTTTATATGTATGTACCTACTTAATGCCCAAATTGGTGTGTTTGTCAAACTACAATTTTACTCCCAAAATTTTATCATCATTACAAAAATTTCTCTCTTTAGTTTTTCTCTAACTTTTTTATTTTTTCATCTACTTTTTTCACTTTTTCACCATTTTTTTCATTCTATATAGCTCTTTACTTTTTCACAAAACCCTAAAATTTTACCCTAAAATTTGTTCCCAAACACTTTGTTACATCATAGCCTCTAAGACTATATATTACTTCAATTACATAAATTAATCTCACAATATTTTTTTAAAATTAAATCATATGTCCTACTTAAATAGTATTATATTACTCATTATTCAAAAAATATATGATCATTATAAGTATGATAATAGATGTTTTCTACACTACTTAATTTAATCAATAAATATGCAATTAACATAACAACCATAGGTATAATTTAAAAAATATCATATAACAACTCCAATGTTAATAGCACTCTCTCTAATTCTATATTTTCTTAAGTAGATCCTTTAAAATAAAATTTTTCAAATACATGACAAAATAAAATTATATATGAAAAGGAATATAATAATAAATAAAATAAATATTAACACTAAATAACTTATAATTAATATTTTTTTGCACTTATACCGATAGCAGCATTTGTGTCAACAAACGCTGCTAAAGGTGGGTGATTTCGCGGTGGTCACAGTGACCGCAGCTGTAGATACCCAACTGTTAGCGGCGTTTGTCTTGTGTTTTGTGGAAAAATACTGCTAGAGGTCAAAATTTTGGCGGCGTTTTTCAAAACACGTTGCTACAAGTTGTCGCTAGTGGCGGTCAAAAACAGCCACTAAAAATATCGTCGCTACAGATATACTTTTTAGCGGCGTTGTAAAGACTTTTTTTTGTAGTGACGGATGCATCTTCACATTTATGTCCTTGGGGTTTCTCTAGACGCACTTTCTGCTACTGAATTAGATATTTGATTGATTGCCTACATTGCAAAATAGTTATACAGTATTATTTCATAAAGATTTCTCATTAACATTTGACATAGTTTATAATTCTAGTGGCTGGGATAATTGTTTGGCAACTAGCATCATTTGTTGTAATATTTTTCTTCTTCTTTAAGTGCTTCTCAACCCCACTTTTTAACCTTCTTTCGCCCTTTGGATCCTCTTTCTTCTTGAGCCCTTTAACCTTGTCTACTAAATTCTCTGTAGAAGTCCCATGATCACCACTTGAAAAAGACAAATGGGCTTGAGCAGTATCAACATTTTCATTCACATTTTTGTTGCGATCTCTTCAACTTACTTTTCTAAATCCTCTACCACCCTTTCAACCAAAGCGAATACTTCTTTAATGTCAGCAGCTCGAGAGGCTAATCTCACCAATTTGGGACATAATCTCGGATATCTCTCAATAGAATCCAAGCTAATATATTTATCATCTTTATTGATTGGGCTACTCTCTAAACAATATCCTTTTCTTGCATCCTTGTCCATCTCTTTAAAATATACATATCAGGAATTATTTTTATGTCAAGAACATAAAAAACCTTCAGAACGTGACAATATAAAATTTCAAATGTCTCAAAGTTCATGCAACTACAACTACTTGTCTTGTTAATATAGAATCACAACGTACAATATACTTATAATCTTTGTTAAATAAGTTTACAACTATGTATTCGTGCACTAAGTGGCTCTCCCTCTCCCATCTTTTACAAGTGCTGCAGATGCATATATAATCATACTGGAACAATTTAAATATGATAGGTGTATACAGTACTTGTGCAGCTTGTTTGAACATTATGGGCGAATTCTTCAAGGTCAACGGAGGTAGCTTTTTGCCTAGCTAGCATTGTATTCACTCTTTAACCCGCTTATGTTCTACCACCCTGTCAAAATTTTGAAAAAAATGGACTATATCGAATGTTGCAAGTAAGCTTTCAAGTCCCCATTGAAACTTTCACTAAGTTGAGTACTTCTAAATCCAAAAGTGAATATTCTAGATCTATAATAGTTGGCCCATTTTATAAATTGTGTTTTCTTATTATGAGGTTGGGGTTTATGCTTCCTTGTTTCTCCGTTCTCTCTCCTCTTGTGAGACCCCGTATTGCATTTTTCTATTTACGCTATGTATTTGTTCTTGGATTTAAATTTATGGGACTGTTGTTTGGCCAATGTAAGATATTAAAATGATTGTGGTATTTTGAATTATAAATTATAAATTATAAATTTTCGTTAAGTATTTTCATTATGGTTGCGAAGTTTTGATAGTACAATTGTTATGTTCATCATGGCCGAATTTCTCTAAGGTAATTTCTATCTGAATTCCTTGTTAGTTGGATTATAATTAATTGTTGAGGTGTTTTATTTTGATATAATGACCTATGTATTTCCTTGTAGCCGAATGCAATTAAGGGTGCACATAAAAATGTACCTATGATATTATATGATATTGTATTTATTCTAAGTTTATCCTAAGTTATATTAAAGTCTCATTAGGCTAGTCAAATAATGGTTAAGTGCACTTAGGGTGAACTATCTTAGGAGTCACGTGTAGGCTTTGAAAATAAAGAGAAGAAGACAAAATGAAATCAAAAGCAAAAACCAAAACAAAAAAAAAATGATTGGCTACCGCCCATGAAGCCAATGTGCATGGACGGAGGAAACAAGAATTGTTTCCTTTTCCCCCCTTTCTCATGTTTTAGGCTAGGTTCATGTGTCTTTTTGCATTTCACTTTTCACCTCACTTCACTTAGCACTCAGCACACCCATTTTGGCCAAAACTCTCCTTCATTTCTCCATATCATTTTTCTTCCCTCTCTCGCCACTTTCAGCAGCTGCACTCACCCCACTTTCAGCCTTACCTCAGCACCCATTTTAGTCACACACAGATCACCTTGGTCGCACAAGAGAAGGGAGAAAGAGAGAAGCCAAGAGAGAGAGGTAGGGTGCTTGGCCGAATAGGTGGAGGAGGAGAAAGCAAGGTAAAGGAAATCTGACCCCTTTTGATATTCTACCTCCTTGACCTTTTCCTTCTTTAGATCCTAACCATGATGCCCTAATGCTAGGTGTTCTTTTACCATCAATAGTGTCCAGCTATAACTCCTAAGGTAAGGTAAGGTAAGGTAAGGTTCGGCTCCTCATGGAAAAATTTCTTTTTCTGGCCGAATGGGCTTTTCTTTCTTGTGTTCATTCTTCCTTTGGAAAATGCTTGAATCATGGATCTGATTTTGGTTGTGATTATGGTGTTGTGATGAAGGAAAGGATTAAGGCCACATGTTGATAAAGGGAGTGTTAATGTTAGTTGTTGTTAAGTTTGTTATTATGCATATGCTATGTTGGCCGAACCTATGTTAAATGTCCTTCCCGTGAAAAATCTTCTTGCATATAAAGGGAATATGTTGTTGTTGAGAAACTGTTGAAGGATGGGGTTAGAATCTTGGATGTGCAATGAGAGAAGAGAGAAATGTGGATGCATGCATGTAATGTTGGTTGTGGCCGAATGGAGTGTTTGTATTCTTAGATATTTTGCTTTTGAAATGTGATATTAGTCATGATTTTGTTGTGATCTGGCCACGAGCTAGATTAAATAGGAATTTGAACACATTATTGCTTGGAGATTTGAACATGCATGTAAAGTTTTGTGGATTTGATATTGGCCGAATGGATTAAGCTTGAAACCATGCTAATATTGTTGAAATATGGATCTGTTAGTAGTAGTATGGGTTCATTGATGTCCATGCATGTGATTAAAGATGGATGATGGAGATTTTTTACCATGGTTTTGCTTTAGTTAGGGCTGGAATGGGTTAGCTTGTAAAAGTAGAAAAATGAACTAGTTGCATGCGAAATTTAAAGTTAAGATCTTTGATTTTAAGTGCTGTAATGTTGTTGTTGTAAACCTAGATCTTGGATGTGAAAAGCATGGAGATTTAGGATGTAAATAGGTTTCGGTCAGTGGCCTAAACCTAGGAGCAAGTGGGATTGGATAATGTTAACGTAAGATAGTATTATAAAAATGGAAGAAAGGGTTCATGGGAGCCGAATGGTACTGCTGCCCTATGGCATGGGATGTATCTTTTGTTAGGTTTTCTTAAGTGTTGTTTGCTGTTAAGGAGCATGTTGATGATATTGATTGGAACAGCAAGTCTATAAGAGAAAAGGAGGTTAAGTTGGTGGAGTTCGATAGACATTAGTCCATGTATGGTATGATGAAAGGTATAGAACAAGGGACATTAAGTTAGACGTAAATAAGTTGTTGTTTTGGCTTGGAATTCGTAGTATGACATGTTGTTGCTGAATTTCATGAATAGGCTTTGGAATCAATGATGTCGATAGGAAGAATCAGTATACTAAGTTGAATACAAGTTGGTTGTTTGGTAGTTTAGATCAGAAACCATATTGGAGTTGTTTGGTGCATGTGTTACTGTTTTCAAATTGTTTTATGCAAGCTAAAGCTTATAGAAGTCTTTTGCAAGTGAATCACATTTTCAAATATATGACTTTTGGAAAAACGAAAACGGTTATAAGTATTTTTGTATGTCTATTTGATTAGTTCCCTAAGCGTCTAAGTGACATATGTAACTCACTTGTAGGCGAAGCCTCACATCAAGACTCAATAAGACCGAGGTAAGTGGAAGTAAGTGAAAACTTACTTTTACGAAAACTGGAATGGTACACAGCATGCTTTTTCATGAACAAGCATGACATCATATCAAACATGATATGACATGAGCATTTGCATGATTTCTAAAAGTACTTTTTATGCAAATGAAAGTATGAAAGTTTTATGACAAGTTAAGGGGGCTCTGGTCGGTACCGTACCATCAAGAAGGGCACCCATACCGAGGGATGAATGCTAGAAGGATGGGTAGTCCTCGAGGTAAGTGCAACCACACTGAAGGACGAATGCGAGAAGGTGTGGACCTCCAAGGGTCGTGTCTAGCCATCAGGCTTGAGGTCACTTCAAGGGCTAGCTCGACCAAATGTTATGTCTCCAGGGGAAATAGGGGACGGTTCCAATGGGAACGCACAACCCTGACTTCAGGGGTTAAATGGAGCGTATGTAGCCAATAAGATAAGAAATGAATTCTTTTCAAGGACCATGTTTCATTTTAAGTACAAGAACATGTTTTTAAGAGCAAGAGCATGTGCATATGCAAACATGAAGCATGCATGCACATCCAATTTTACCATTACTCATGATTTTCATGTTCAAGACATAAGCTCATGTTTACAAGCTTACAGTTTCCCTTACTAAGTCTTTTGACTCACAGTTTTCAAAATGTATCATTCCAGATGTTTCAGGTGAAGGCAATCATGAGGACTATCTGTCTTGAGAGAGAAGACTTCCATGTATTTTGGTGTTGGTGACTATTGACCAATGTGGTCTGTCACTATCTGTCATGAAGATTCCTTTGGCCCGTCTCTCTCTCAATTATTATTCCGCTGTTAAGTATGGTTAAGTTCGCTGGAGCTTTCTCTCTAGATTGCTCGCGGCTGTCATTGGCCCTACGGGATAGCGTTTGGGGCATGACACCTCTGCTCTCTCTTCTCTGTTGGGTGCTGGGGTTGGTAGGATGATCCTCTAGTCAGTTATTTTCGGTAGCTTGTTGTCCTGAGGTTAGTTAGGTAGTACAAATGTCATTTTCCCGTAGATTCAGCGTTGAAGCTAAGGAGTTCCAAGTTTTAGTTTTAGCCAATGGGGTCGTCAAACTGTCGGAGTGGAGTCGGAAAGCTATGAGCTCAATCTTCCTTGGTAGGCATGGTGTTGTTTGGATAGTGAACTTGGATAGTAGGTTGCAGATGATTGCCAATAAGGAGGAGGTTGTTTTCAAATTTAATGAAGCTTCTCAGGGCTTATTGGCGCAAAGGTGTAGCAACAAAGCTGGGAGATATGTTCCTATAGAGGAGTTTGGAGGGGGCGCAGGAAAGGTATGGTTATGATATCAGAAGTCACGGAGGGAGCTGGTTGGAAGAAGTTAGCTGATGTGTTTCATGAGGTAGTTTCTCACCTTAGTCAACTTAAACGTGGGAAAGAGGGCTTGTATGGGGCTGGAGTGTGTAAAGATATTTCTTTTGTTGAAGTCGTCAAGAAAGGACAGTCGGGGGAGAGGTCAGGGGGCCAGTCTCTGGCTGCGGAGGGGATTGGAGTGAGTAGGGGTGGAGAAGGGGTAGATGAAGGAGAAGCATGTTATCTCGCATGCAACATTGGACGTTGTAGTTACATTTTCAAAGGGCCATGCATTTAATGCAGAGGCGGCTGGCGATGAGGCACTTTACGTGTCCGTGTGGAGAAAAAAATTGTTGGGAATTCGAAAAGAATGAGAGGATCTACTTGAGTTGATGGGAGGTGCGACTGGGTCGGGCATCTTGCATTTGGACCATGACCACATTGCTGGTATGCGGGTTGGAAGGGGACTAGATCAGGGCGATGGATGGGCCTCCTCGTCTAGGCTGACTCCTGGTGGTCCAGAGGCCTTAGTTGGCTTTTCGGGGGCCCTGGTAGTGAACGACGGGGGGTACTTTCTCGAGTCAAAGTCGGGTCTTGGTGGAGACCCCACTCTCCCACTTGCAGCCAACTCGTCGACGCCTTCTGTGGTGGCCTGCAACTGCCTGAAGGACCTTCCGGTGCCGGAGTTGACATCAAAAAATACATCCTTGCATGCCGAAAGGAAGCTCTCCTCTTCTGGGGTGCCGAAAGCTACTGTAGTGGGCACAAAGGTGGTCGAAAGACTCTGCTATGGTGAATTCTGAAGGGCTCGAGTTAGCTAGTGTGGTGGGGGGAGTCTAAGGCTCTCAGCCTTGGGCGAGAGCCGGTGTTGGCTGCTGGGTTGTCTCAGGCTGACTCACCTATGCTGAAAATCTTGGTTGTAAGTGATTGTGGGACCCCTCCAGGTAATTTTACTCATGTTGCTAGCGTTGAAGGATCGTCAGTAGATGAGGATGATATGGAAAGGGAGCTGTCTTTGGTGGCTGTTGAGGAACCAGATCTGTGTGTGGCTCCTTTGGCAGTGTGTAGCCTAGTTGGTGAGAGGCATGACTGTGGGAGGAGTGGAGAGACATCAGTGTGGGTGTTAGATATGATGTCTTCTTTTCGGCATATGGTGGGTCTGTCCTGTAATGGTTATGAGGAGGAGCTGATAAGTCTTTTTGCTGCTTTGGAGAGAGATAGGGTTTAGAGTCATCTATTAATTATGATGGGAAGACTGTGACCTCAAAGAGGGGTAAAAATGAGTCGAGGGCACTGTTGGTGATTAGATGATGCCCAAAATTCTTTCTTGGAACGTTAGGGGGCTCAATAACAGAGCAAAGTGTAGAAGTGTGAGGAACTTATTAAGGGGATGGAAACCGGATTTTGAATGTCTTTAGGAAACCAAGGTGGCTGTTATGACTAGGGATGTGATTAGAAGGGTATGGGGTGTCCTCATGTGCAGTGGTGTCACTTTGAGGCGGATGATGCCTCGGGGGGTATTTTGTTATTGTGGGACACAATGATGATGGAGATGATGGATTCTTGCATTGGATCTTTTTCTGTGACTGCGATCTTTAAGAACTTAGTGGATGAGGTAGAGTGGATGTTTTCAGGTGTTTATTGATGTGAGAATTTATTTCACACATTTGGTTATAATAATTGTGTTGATTTAGAGCATTCTGGTTGTTTTCTTTGCTTATTTATCTAGAATTTGAGGTATTTTACATTTACTGAATTATTATAAATTATTGATATTTTGACATTTACATGTGTTTGATTAGGTGAAATTAGGCTGATGTGATGAGGCCAAATTCGGGTTAGGTCAACAAAGCAAAACCCTAGTTTCCAAACCAGAATATTGTTTGATCAATCGCGTGTAACGGGAGCTACAGATATCGGTTTCCAGTTTTTGTTTACTCTCTGGAAAGCTAAGACAAAGGCCTAAAACTTTTATGAAGAGACTGAAACCTAGTTACGCCGTTTTGAACTTCAAAATCCAGCTGGAAGTCGGGGAACAAATCTGCCAAGAATTTCGGGATTCACCAAGTCAATGAAAGGTTGGGGTCCAGCTCACAATGTAAGGCCAACATTTGTTTTTATTTTAAATAAAGGGTTAATGACCAAAATAATCCCTGGGTTTTGTGCCCTTTATCGATTTAGTCCCTGAGTTTCCAATTTGGTCACATAAGTCCTTAGGTTATCCTCATTTATCAATTTGGTCCCTGGATTTCCAATTTGGTCACATAAGTCCTTAGGTTATCCTCATTTATCGATTTGGTCCTTCCGTCCAATTTCTACTTTGAAGTCTCATCAAAATGAGCCACTACCCCCAAATCAATATGCGAACAGAGAGCAACAAATAGAAAATCCATGACACGATTCAAATCTCAAAGATCACCAACGGCTTCAGATTGAATATCTCTTCGCTCCGTGAAAAATAGACGACCAGCATGACTGATTTTTTGTAAAACATGGATCTGAGCTCCCTTCGTCGATCGAATAGAGGGTCTCCCCCGTTCGATTTTTTTTTCTTTTTTACGAATATTTCAGGTGGACGTGAGTTTTTTTTTAAATAATAAAAAAGCATACACGTGTCGCGATGTTATTGGTGGTGACGTGGCCCACCGTTAGCTGACTGTGCACGGAGGAGACGGAATTGGATGGAATGATCAAATCGACAGATGAGGATAACGTAAGGACTTATGTGACCAAATTGGAAATCCAGTGACCAAATTGATAAATGAGGATAACCTAAGGACTTAAGTGATCAAATTAGAAACCCAAGGACCAAATTGATAAATGACGATAATCTAAGGACTTATGTGACCAAATTGGAAACCCAGGGACCAAATCGATAAAGGGCATAAAACTCCGTGACTATTTTGGTCATTAACCCTTAAATAAAACCTATACCTCTATTAGGTTTTGGTGTGCCGCATGAAGCAAGAGGAGGAATAAATCAATTGAAGGATTCATTGGAATAAAGAAGGAAACTTTCCTTTCTCGGAATTCCTGGAATTCCTGAAACACCCTTTGGTATTTGGAGCATATATTTTGATATAGAAATCTTATAAGTTCAATCATCGTGTCGACGGAAAGATAAGAGAAAAAGATACAACTTTTGTGTTTTCAGCGTTTCCAAAAGAGGAACAGAAAGAGGTGAAAACGGAGCATCAATTCAGAGGTCGAAAAAAAAACTGCCTATTGGAGAACCCTGTTTTAAGGAAACAAAGAGGTTTTGAAGGAAAATGAGGGAGAATGACTAGGGCATGAACGGAAGGAGAGGAGTTTTTTCACCACTAGAGAGGGATCCGAAGCTTGGAACAAGGTGAAGAAGACAGAGGGTGAATTGGAGTTTGTCAACAATTGAGATTCTCAATCTACATATAGTTCCTTCTTAATCCTTTTATCTTCTCTTCTCTTTGTAAAATTTTCATTATGAATTTTAGAGTTGTTATGATTTATTCTGATTTTGATATGGACTAATTTCTATTGTTAAGGCTACGATGTAGCCTCTCCATGACAATTATGAATCTTATTACTATGTGATCGAAATTTTATCATTCTTTTTGAAGTATACATCATTGAGTTTAATGCTTTCAGTTATCTGGAGAATAGTTAAATGATTTGTTGTGCGTGTTAACTCTAGAGATAATGCACGTAGTTTAGCTTCAAATGATGTATGCCATGAATTGAACGAAAACAGGAATATGCCAACGTGATTTGTGCGGCTTTTATGTGAAATATTATTAATCTTAATGTGCTCAATTGCTTCTAAATTCGCATAGACATATCGCGGATTGTTGTATGTTGGGTAATTCTAATTCTACTCGAGAGAGGGTCTTTGATAAATTAGAATATTTCGCCGTCAAAGAGGTTGATAATTGAGTGATTGCATGGTTAGGATTTTGGATTGGATTGGTTAGGTGAGTCGGATGCCTTAGTGTTTTCTTCTTGGGTGAAATATTCTTTAAGTTTATTGTTTTAAGTTTATTTTTGTTTCTTCAATTTCAAAATCCAGCACTTCCCTTGATTTTCAAATAACTTAGAATTAGAACAATTTCAAAAGTTAATAGGTGAGTAGTCCTCGTGGGTTCGACATCCTTTCTTATTACTATATTACTTGTTACGATTTCGTGCACTTGCGAATTTTCACATGAAGTTTTTGGTACCGTTGCCGGGGGGACTATTTATTTTCTATTACTTTTGATACCAACTAGTTCTAGGATAATTTGATTTTTCTTTATTCTAGTCTTCTTGTTTTGCTTTTCTTTTCAGATTTCTCGAGTTGTGCATGAGGCGTACTCGAAGCTTGGATTTACTACCTTTTGACCTTGAAATTGAACGCACCCTTTGTCGTTTGAATAAGGAGAAAAAGGCGTATTCCACAAACGAGAACCAAACAATGGGAGACCAACCTGAAAATAGGACTTTGGGAGATTATGTTGTTCCCTTGGTCACAAGGGCTACTTCTAGCATTCGACGGCCTGCCAGTCAAGCCAATAACTTTGAGATAAAGCCAGCTATTCTTCAAATGATGACCTCAACTATACAATTCAGTGGCATGACACATGATGATCCAAATGCTCACATAGCAAATTTTCTGGAGTTATGTGATACTTTTAAACATAACGGAGTTTCTGATGATGCTGTGAGATTGAGACTCTTTCCATTCTCCCTCCGAGACAAGGCAAAAGCATGGTTACAATCACTTCCACCGTTAACCATAACTACATGGGATGACTTGGCTAAAAAGTTTCTAGCAAAGTTCTTTCCCCCAGCCAAAACTGTGAAGATGCGAAATGATATCACCACTTTTGTCCAATTTGATATGGAATCGCTTTATGAAGCTTGGGAGAGGTATAAAGACTTGCTCAGAAAGTGCCCACATCATGGACTGCCTACTTGGATTCAAGTGCAAACCTTTTACAATGCTTTGCAGCCTACAACACGTACAATGATTGATGCAACAGCTGGAGGGACTTTGATGAAGAAATCACCGCAAGAAGCATATGAGTTGGTGGAGGAGATGGCAACAAACAATTACAAATGTCCAGCAGATCGAGTGACAACAAAAAGAATCCAGGGAGTTCACGAAATTGATTCATTGTCTGCTTTAGCTGCTCAAGTTGCAAACTTATCAAGGAAATTAGACAATATCAATGTGAATGCCATTCACTCTACTAATACATGTGAATTTTGTGCATATGGGGATAGATTTTCAAGTGGGAAATCCATTCGCCAACAATAGTTCGGAACAAGCAAACTTTGTGTCGAATTACCAACGACAGAACAATCCGTATTCCAACACTTACAATCCAGGATGGCGAAACCACCCAAGTCTCTCATGGAGCAACTCCTAAAATGTTTCCAAGCCTCTGTCGGGTTTTCACAATCAACAAGAGAAGAAGCCGAATATGGAGGAGGCAATGGCACAATTTATGGCCAAAGTGGATGCTAGATTTCAAGAGCATGACATTGCTCGAAAGAATCAAGAGAACACCATGAGAAGCATTGAAAGGACAGTTGGTCAATTGGCAAAATTTCTGTCAGAGAGGCCTCAAGGATCATTTCCAAGCACCACAGAAAACAACCCGAAAGAGCAATTGCAAGCCATTACTTTAAGAAGTGGAAGGGAGCTTAATCAACCGGAGAAAGAGCAAGATTAAAAGGAGGAGCAGATTGTCAGAGCAGCGGCACCCACATCTAAGGCTGAGGCACCCATCCCTATTCCGAGCCAAACAATGACAAACTCAGGAAATCCTCTCGTTTCTTCTTCCCATATTTCTCCTTATGTTACTCCTATACCTTTTTCCTCAAAGACTTCAGAAAAATAATCTAGATAAACAATTTTCTAAGTTCCTTGATGTTTTCAGAAAGTTATAGATTAACATTCCTTTTGCAGATGCTTTGGAACAAATGCCTAGCTATGTGAAGTTCATGAAGAAGATTCTATCAAACAAGAGGAAATTATGAGAGTATGAGACAGTGATGTTGACTGAGGAATGCACTACCATTTTGCAAAATAAGTTGCCACCAAAGCTTAAAGATCCAGGGAGTTTTACTATTCCTTGCACCATTGGAAACTCTTATTTCGATAAAGCCTTGTGTGATTTAGGTGCTAGCATAAATCTAATGCCCTTTTCTATTTTCAAGAAGTTGGGATTAGGAGAGATCAAGGCCACTACCATTTCTCTTCAATTGGCAGAACGATCCATTAAACGACCAAGAGGCATAGTAGAGGATGTTCTTGTTAAAGTTGATAAGTTTATTTTCCCTGTCGATTTTATTGTTTTAGATATGGAGGAGGAAGATTGAGAAATCCCACTTATGCTTGGTCGGCCGTTCTTAGCCACGGGAAGAACTATCATAGATGTGCAACAAGGGAAACTTATCCTACGGGTGCAGGATGAGCAAATTACATTTAATGTGTTTGAAGCAATGAAATATCCATCAAAAACCGATACATGCTTCAACATAGATGTGATTGATGAATTTGTGGTTGATATTTTTGAAGAGAGTTATCCTAAGGAACCACTTGAGGCATGTCTTGCTCAATCCGGCACTACCAATTCTGAGAATTCCAAGATAAGCAATTGTGCACACTACTTGGAAGCATCTTCGCCTTATTTGCCTAAAGGGAAGCCGGAAAACATAACATTGGGCATCAGTACTACTCTACAAAAGCCATCCATTATTGAGGCCCCTTCTTTAGAACTCAAACTTCTTCCTTATCATCTTAAATATGCTTACTTACATGATTCTTCTTTACCAGTAATAATTTCTTCATCTTTGACAGATCTTGAAGAAGAGAAGTTACTTCGAGTTTTGCGAGCTCACAAGCAAGCTTTGGGATGGACTATAGCTGACATTAAGGGAATAAGTCCTTCAATTTGCATGCACAAAATTTTAATGGAAGAGGATTATAAGTCTGTGGTGCAGCCACAAAGGAGACTCAATCCGAACTTGCAGGAAGTTGTAAAAAAAGTTCTCAAATTGTTCGATGCCGGCATTATTTACCCTATTTCTAATAGCTCATGGGTAAGTTCGGTGCAGGTAGTGCCCAAGAAGGGAGGAGTGATGGTGGTAGAGAATGAAAATAATGAATTCATCCCAACAAGAATGGTCACGGGTTGGAGAGTGTGCATAGACTACCGCAAGCTCAATGATGCCACATGCAAAGATCATTTTCCACTCCCTTTCATTGATCAAAAGTTGGAACGACTAGCAGGTCATGCTTACTATTGTTTTCTAGATGGATACTCGGGGTACAATCAAATCCACATTTCACCAGAAGATCAAGACAAGACCACTTTCACTTGCCCATATGGAACATTTGCCTACCGGAGGATGCCCTTTGGTTTGTGCAATGCTCCAGCCACATTTCAACGATGCATGATGGCCATTATTTCGGATATGGTGGAAAAGTTTATAGAAATTTTTATGGATGACTTCTCGGTCTTTGGTTCTTCATTTGATAATTTTTTAAATAATCTATCTTTAGTTCTACAAAGATGTGAAGAAACTAACCTTGTACTTAATTGGGAAAAATGTCATTTTATGGTGCAAGAAGGAATTGTACTTGGGCATAAAGTTTCTTCCAAGGGCATTGAGATAGATCGAGCCAAAGTAGAAGTCATCGAAAAATTACCTCCACCTAGCGCGGTCAAGGGCGTTAGAATTTTCTTGGGACATGAGGGGTTTTTTCATCGTTTTATCCAAGATTTTTCTAAAATTACTAAACCCCCTTTGTTCTCTTTTGGTTAAAAATACTCCATTTAACTTTTCCAATGATTGTTTGCAGGCATTTGAGCTTTTGAAGAAGAAGTTAATTTCAGCCCCGATAATATGAATTGATGTGTGATGCAAGTGATTATGCAATAGGAGTTGTGCTTGGACAAAGGAAGAACACGATTCTCCATGTTATCTACTATGCAAGTCGTACCTTGACAGATGCCCAATTAAATTATGCCACTACAGAAAAAAAATTATTGGTGGTGGTCTTTGCTTTTGATAAATTTAGATCATATTTAATTGGGTCCAAAGTAATTGTGTACACTGACCATGCTGCTCTTAAATACTTTTTAGCTAAAAAGGAAGCTAAGCCAAGATTATTGAGGTGGATTTTACTCTTGCAAGAATTCGATTTGGAGATCAAAGACAACTCTCTAGACTTGAGCACACAACTGAAGAGGCAGCACCAATTTCTCCAATAAATGAGGTATTCCCGGATGAACAACTCTTTGATTTATCTCCAACACAAGTTCCTTGGTATGCAGATTATGTAAACTACTTGGTAAGCAATGTGATAAATCTGGATTTTACATACCAACATAGGAAGAAATTCTTTTCGGAGGTCAAGCACTACTATTGGGAAGAACCATTTCTCTACAAGCATTGTGGTGATCAAGTGATTAGGAGATGTGTACCTGAGGAAGAGATCGAGTCAATCCTAAGACATTGCCATTCATTAGAGGTTGGCGGGCACCATGGAGTGAACAGAACAGTAGCTAAAGTGCTACAATCAGGTTTTTATTGGCCCACCATTTTTAAAGATACTTATACCTTTGTTTCATCTTGTGATAAATGTCAAAGGAGTGGTAATATTTCCTGGAAAAATGAAATGCCATTAAATAATATACTTGTTGTTGAGCTATTTGATATTTGGGGAATAGATTTCATAGGGCCTTTTCCCCCTTCTTTCTCTAATCAATACATTTTAGTGGCTATTGATTATGTCTCCAAATGGGTAGAGGTTGTGGCCCTCCCTACAAATGATTCTAAAGTTGTGTTGAAATTTTTGAGGAAGCAGATATTCACTCGGTTTGGAACCCCAAGAGCATAATTAGCGATGGGGGAAAACATTTTTGCAACCGGAAATTTGAGGCACTCTTGAGCAAATATGGTGTTACCCACAAGGTTGCCACACCATACCACCCTCAGACTAGTGGACAGGTAGGAATTTCCAACCGAGAGCTGAAACAAATATTGGAGAAAACCGTGAGCACTTCAAGGAAAGACTGGTCCCAAAAATTAGATGATGCACTATGGGCATACCAGACAGCCTTCAAAACCCCGATTGGTATGTCCCCTTATCGTCTAGTTTTCAGGAAAGCATGTCACTTACCGGTGGAGTTGGAACACAGAGCATATTGGGCTGTCAAGACTCTTAATTTTGACATGGAGGCAGCCGGTGAGAAGAGGATATTACAACTCAATGAGATGGATGAGTTTCGGAATGAGGCCTATGAGAATGCTCGCATATACAAGGAAAGAACTAAGAGATGGCATGATAGAAATATCCTCAAGAGAAATTTTGAAGTTGGTCAAAGAGTTCTACTTTATAATTCCAGACTTCGCCTCTTCCCGGGAAAATTAAGATCCCGATGGTCCGGACCATTCACGGTAACAAGAATTTTCCCGTATGGTGCCATTGAGGTATCCAGCGACTCAAAAGGCACATTCACAGTTAATGGTCAACGTCTAAAGCCCTATTTTGAAGGAGATTTCAACAAGAAGAAAGTCTCCATTGATTTGCTCGATCGGTGATTTAAGGAAGGAGAAGTCAAGCTAATGACTATAAACAAGCGCTTCTTGGGAGGCAACCCAATTTTTTTTCTTCTTCTTTTCTTTTATTTTAGTTGTTTTCTTTTCTCTTTTATTTTAGTTTTTTTAATAATGATGGTTGTGACCCCATTTCTTTTCATTGTTTTGTGTAGGTTCGAAAAAAAAAATCAAGCAAGGAAGCTAGTTCATGTGCATTTCAATCAGCAATTTATTGTGTTCCGCCTTGCTAAAAGGGGAGTACTAGTTTTCTAATTTTCTTTACTTTCACATTGAGGACAATTTCAAAATTAAGTTTGGGGGTATTCAGGGGATAGTTGATCATTTTAGAGGCTGATACACATTCTTGAAAGTTAATTGGTGATCATATTTATGTTTTCCCCCATCAGATTTTAAGGAGAGGTCAATAAGATTGGCTTACTTATAAAAAAAACGGTTGGCCAATTTTGTCATCAATCTGTATATATTTTCCAGCCAACTAACATTTTTAATATTATATATACGAGTCATATTGACCCAAGCTCTTTCAAAATCATTTTCCTTCTCGTACTCATGCACATTTTAAAGTTGTACTCATGCACAGTTTAAAGTTTTGAAGAAAGAAAGAACCATCCTTCATCAAATTTCCTAAGGTTATGTTTGTATACTCACTCAAACACAACCTAAATGTTTGATTCCATGTTGCATGATGTGACAAGTACATAACCCGCGCCAAGTGTTCGGCATCACCTGGTAATGCCTTTGCCATTGCACCATCTTGATCAGTACAGATTGATTGAGGTTTTTTGGGCGTCACGAGCAGTTACAAAGCTTTCAAAAAGCAGCTTAAATTATGACTCTATGGTCTCATCATATAAAACTGCAGCCCCAAAAATTACTACTCCTTTATAACTATTAAAACTAGTAAACGCGCCCAAAGGCCTCAATTCTTAGTACCACATGTCGTATCAAAAGTTACCAATAACCAAATTGGCCATAATCATTATTATTCTGGTATCAGCCCAAAAAATAAAGGTAATATGTTCTTCACTATCCAATTGTACTGCATAGTGGAAGGGCGGATTTTTAGTTAATTGTTGCTTTGTTCAAAGCTAGTTCTTATGATCAAGTTCAATATATTCAATATATCCAAGATTAGCCCTCCAACCAGCATCCCCTGATCATATTCCTCTATTGGAGAGAATGGTTTGTAATGGATTCCAGTTCGCTTATATAAAAGAAAAGAAAAAAAGAAACAACTAGATCCTGGTTTGGACTTTCATCCTCAGAAGGTAGGTAGCCACAGGCAGGTTGACACTGCCGACACATGTATGAAAAGAGCAAATGGAGAAAGGGAACGAATCATGACTGCAACCAAACGTGTAGAAAATTATTGGGCAGCACCTTTTTTTTTTGGTGAGCATCCTGAATAGTAGGCTGATTTCACATATTGGTATGTAAAGCCCAGTAACCTCAACAGAGATTTTATATTTTGTATACAGATAAGACAATGTACATGTTTTCTGCCACTATCAAACAACGTTGAGATATTATGAATTATGCAATACACTTTTCAATCATCCCAAGCAAGTCAAGGGTGCTATCAACTCGTCTCCGGAATGAAGAGCCTCAAGAACACATTGCCTTCTCCAGCAGTTCCTGCAATTGGCCGCTCTTGTATGCCTCTGCAGCAAAAGATAGATTTTCAGATCCTTGGAAATATGCTTGTAGTAATGTACACAAAGCAACACCCATTAACACTTTCTTAAAATCAAATAGGCAAGTAGCTCTATAAACTGAATAGGTTGATAGAACCTACTTTGGCTGGAAATTTATCACGCCTGATAATTTAAATTTTTGTTAAAAATTGAACAGTGAATAGCATTCCATTCGCAGGAAAAATGTAATTCTAATAGCAAAAGTACTCAACGCATACTTCTCTACCTTAAATTCTTTTAAAAGAACATGTAACCAATAAAACGTCCTAAATTATTACAATCAATACTCCAATATAGGGGGAAACTATGGGGATACCCCCTAATATATACTTGCATATCTGGATACATACATACCGACACGGATAGGGAACACAATAGTGACATGAATGTTCAATTTTTGTACTCATATCCGTGTTTATGGATGCACACAGTGGAAACAAACGCAAAACAAGTATTCAATTCATAATTTTACACTTCGTAATTCTTGTACAATAGTATATAACCTATAACGTCCAAGTTCTCACTGTAAGGACACTAATAAGTGCAAGTAGGAGACCCCATATTATGACACTGTTGTATTTAAATACAAATACCTTTTTTTGTGTATACACACGGAGTATTCATCCCTACAAATTGCAACCCATTTGCATTGTGTCCCAAATACCATTCTTAGCAAGTAACCTCGTTAAATTTCAATTTGCCCCTTTGATAAAATCCAACCAATAAGATAAATGAAGGATAAGCTAGGAGACATATGACCTAATAACTAGATCTTAACCAATGGGTCATCAGGAGAAAAAAAAAAAAGACGGATGTTTAGGGGTGATCACCAAGAATGGTTTAAGTGCATATTTCCCATAAATGAAGTAGGAACGTGTACAAAATAAAAAATCAAACAGAAACAGAGTAGGAACTAAACAAAGACCTGCAGGGTCTGCCAGATCCAAGCGAATGATGACAAGGCTAGGAACCTTGATGACCTGGAAACCATATTCACTCATAAAAAAATCCTCTCTCCAATGCTGGAAGGACCATAACCTTCATTTCATTCCTCAGATCCATACTTAGCAGGCAAAAACAAATCTTATGTTTTAAGTGAATTCATCCAATCCATCTAATGCAGTCAAAAAATAATTTCATCCATGGAGGCGTTGAAGCCAACAGCCACATTTAAGGCAGCAAGGTCAGAAGAAACAGATATAATTTGTTTTTCGTTTATGGAGATAACTGACACATTCAAATAAGATTAAAAGTCCTATAATTATCTCATTCCATCATTTCCTTTTTTGGGTAATAACCAGTCAAATCTTATCTGAAGGGTGAATTGCAAAAAGTGGTAGTTTAGGAAATCAACTACCACGAATGGTAGTTTGGAGGGGCACAATGCAACTGGTGTACACGTTTGTGGGAAATTATGAGAGTATGAGACAGTGATGTTGACTGAGGAATGCACTACCATTTTGCAAAATAAGTTGCCACCAAAGCTTAAAGATCCAGGGAGTTTTACTATTCCTTGCACCATTGGAAACTCTTATTTCGATAAAGCCTTGTGTGATTTAGGTGCTAGCATAAATCTAATGCCCTTTTCTATTTTCAAGAAGTTGGGATTAGGAGAGATCAAGGCCACTACCATTTCTCTTCAATTGGCAGAACGATCCATTAAACGACCAAGAGGCATAGTAGAGGATGTTCTTGTTAAAGTTGATAAGTTTATTTTCCCTGTCGATTTTATTGTTTTAGATATGGAGGAGGAAGATTGAGAAATCCCACTTATGCTTGGTCGGCCGTTCTTAGCCACGGGAAGAACTATCATAGATGTGCAACAAGGGAAACTTATCCTACGGGTGCAGGATGAGCAAATTACATTTAATGTGTTTGAAGCAATGAAATATCCATCAAAAACCGATACATGCTTCAACATAGATGTGATTGATGAATTTGTGGTTGATATTTTTGAAGAGAGTTATCCTAAGGAACCACTTGAGGCATGTCTTGCTCAATCCGGCACTACCAATTCTGAGAATTCCAAGATAAGCAATTGTGCACACTACTTGGAAGCATCTTCGCCTTATTTGCCTAAAGGGAAGCCGGAAAACATAACATTGGGCATCAGTACTACTCTACAAAAGCCATCCATTATTGAGGCCCCTTCTTTAGAACTCAAACTTCTTCCTTATCATCTTAAATATGCTTACTTACATGATTCTTCTTTACCAGTAATAATTTCTTCATCTTTGACAGATCTTGAAGAAGAGAAGTTACTTCGAGTTTTGCGAGCTCACAAGCAAGCTTTGGGATGGACTATAGCTGACATTAAGGGAATAAGTCCTTCAATTTGCATGCACAAAATTTTAATGGAAGAGGATTATAAGTCTGTGGTGCAGCCACAAAGGAGACTCAATCCGAACTTGCAGGAAGTTGTAAAAAAAGTTCTCAAATTGTTCGATGCCGGCATTATTTACCCTATTTCTAATAGCTCATGGGTAAGTTCGGTGCAGGTAGTGCCCAAGAAGGGAGGAGTGATGGTGGTAGAGAATGAAAATAATGAATTCATCCCAACAAGAATGGTCACGGGTTGGAGAGTGTGCATAGACTACCGCAAGCTCAATGATGCCACATGCAAAGATCATTTTCCACTCCCTTTCATTGATCAAAAGTTGGAACGACTAGCAGGTCATGCTTACTATTGTTTTCTAGATGGATACTCGGGGTACAATCAAATCCACATTTCACCAGAAGATCAAGACAAGACCACTTTCACTTGCCCATATGGAACATTTGCCTACCGGAGGATGCCCTTTGGTTTGTGCAATGCTCCAGCCACATTTCAACGATGCATGATGGCCATTATTTCGGATATGGTGGAAAAGTTTATAGAAATTTTTATGGATGACTTCTCGGTCTTTGGTTCTTCATTTGATAATTTTTTAAATAATCTATCTTTAGTTCTACAAAGATGTGAAGAAACTAACCTTGTACTTAATTGGGAAAAATGTCATTTTATGGTGCAAGAAGGAATTGTACTTGGGCATAAAGTTTCTTCCAAGGGCATTGAGATAGATCGAGCCAAAGTAGAAGTCATCGAAAAATTACCTCCACCTAGCGCGGTCAAGGGCGTTAGAATTTTCTTGGGACATGAGGGGTTTTTTCATCGTTTTATCCAAGATTTTTCTAAAATTACTAAACCCCCTTTGTTCTCTTTTGGTTAAAAATACTCCATTTAACTTTTCCAATGATTGTTTGCAGGCATTTGAGCTTTTGAAGAAGAAGTTAATTTCAGCCCCGATAATATGAATTGATGTGTGATGCAAGTGATTATGCAATAGGAGTTGTGCTTGGACAAAGGAAGAACACGATTCTCCATGTTATCTACTATGCAAGTCGTACCTTGACAGATGCCCAATTAAATTATGCCACTACAGAAAAAAAATTATTGGTGGTGGTCTTTGCTTTTGATAAATTTAGATCATATTTAATTGGGTCCAAAGTAATTGTGTACACTGACCATGCTGCTCTTAAATACTTTTTAGCTAAAAAGGAAGCTAAGCCAAGATTATTGAGGTGGATTTTACTCTTGCAAGAATTCGATTTGGAGATCAAAGACAACTCTCTAGACTTGAGCACACAACTGAAGAGGCAGCACCAATTTCTCCAATAAATGAGGTATTCCCGGATGAACAACTCTTTGATTTATCTCCAACACAAGTTCCTTGGTATGCAGATTATGTAAACTACTTGGTAAGCAATGTGATAAATCTGGATTTTACATACCAACATAGGAAGAAATTCTTTTCGGAGGTCAAGCACTACTATTGGGAAGAACCATTTCTCTACAAGCATTGTGGTGATCAAGTGATTAGGAGATGTGTACCTGAGGAAGAGATCGAGTCAATCCTAAGACATTGCCATTCATTAGAGGTTGGCGGGCACCATGGAGTGAACAGAACAGTAGCTAAAGTGCTACAATCAGGTTTTTATTGGCCCACCATTTTTAAAGATACTTATACCTTTGTTTCATCTTGTGATAAATGTCAAAGGAGTGGTAATATTTCCTGGAAAAATGAAATGCCATTAAATAATATACTTGTTGTTGAGCTATTTGATATTTGGGGAATAGATTTCATAGGGCCTTTTCCCCCTTCTTTCTCTAATCAATACATTTTAGTGGCTATTGATTATGTCTCCAAATGGGTAGAGGTTGTGGCCCTCCCTACAAATGATTCTAAAGTTGTGTTGAAATTTTTGAGGAAGCAGATATTCACTCGGTTTGGAACCCCAAGAGCATAATTAGCGATGGGGGAAAACATTTTTGCAACCGGAAATTTGAGGCACTCTTGAGCAAATATGGTGTTACCCACAAGGTTGCCACACCATACCACCCTCAGACTAGTGGACAGGTAGGAATTTCCAACCGAGAGCTGAAACAAATATTGGAGAAAACCGTGAGCACTTCAAGGAAAGACTGGTCCCAAAAATTAGATGATGCACTATGGGCATACCAGACAGCCTTCAAAACCCCGATTGGTATGTCCCCTTATCGTCTAGTTTTCAGGAAAGCATGTCACTTACCGGTGGAGTTGGAACACAGAGCATATTGGGCTGTCAAGACTCTTAATTTTGACATGGAGGCAGCCGGTGAGAAGAGGATATTACAACTCAATGAGATGGATGAGTTTCGGAATGAGGCCTATGAGAATGCTCGCATATACAAGGAAAGAACTAAGAGATGGCATGATAGAAATATCCTCAAGAGAAATTTTGAAGTTGGTCAAAGAGTTCTACTTTATAATTCCAGACTTCGCCTCTTCCCGGGAAAATTAAGATCCCGATGGTCCGGACCATTCACGGTAACAAGAATTTTCCCGTATGGTGCCATTGAGGTATCCAGCGACTCAAAAGGCACATTCACAGTTAATGGTCAACGTCTAAAGCCCTATTTTGAAGGAGATTTCAACAAGAAGAAAGTCTCCATTGATTTGCTCGATCGGTGATTTAAGGAAGGAGAAGTCAAGCTAATGACTATAAACAAGCGCTTCTTGGGAGGCAACCCAATTTTTTTTCTTCTTCTTTTCTTTTATTTTAGTTGTTTTCTTTTCTCTTTTATTTTAGTTTTTTTAATAATGATGGTTGTGACCCCATTTCTTTTCATTGTTTTGTGTAGGTTCGAAAAAAAAAATCAAGCAAGGAAGCTAGTTCATGTGCATTTCAATCAGCAATTTATTGTGTTCCGCCTTGCTAAAAGGGGAGTACTAGTTTTCTAATTTTCTTTACTTTCACATTGAGGACAATTTCAAAATTAAGTTTGGGGGTATTCAGGGGATAGTTGATCATTTTAGAGGCTGATACACATTCTTGAAAGTTAATTGGTGATCATATTTATGTTTTCCCCCATCAGATTTTAAGGAGAGGTCAATAAGATTGGCTTACTTATAAAAAAAACGGTTGGCCAATTTTGTCATCAATCTGTATATATTTTCCAGCCAACTAACATTTTTAATATTATATATACGAGTCATATTGACCCAAGCTCTTTCAAAATCATTTTCCTTCTCGTACTCATGCACATTTTAAAGTTGTACTCATGCACAGTTTAAAGTTTTGAAGAAAGAAAGAACCATCCTTCATCAAATTTCCTAAGGTTATGTTTGTATACTCACTCAAACACAACCTAAATGTTTGATTCCATGTTGCATGATGTGACAAGTACATAACCCGCGCCAAGTGTTCGGCATCACCTGGTAATGCCTTTGCCATTGCACCATCTTGATCAGTACAGATTGATTGAGGTTTTTTGGGCGTCACGAGCAGTTACAAAGCTTTCAAAAAGCAGCTTAAATTATGACTCTATGGTCTCATCATATAAAACTGCAGCCCCAAAAATTACTACTCCTTTATAACTATTAAAACTAGTAAACGCGCCCAAAGGCCTCAATTCTTAGTACCACATGTCGTATCAAAAGTTACCAATAACCAAATTGGCCATAATCATTATTATTCTGGTATCAGCCCAAAAAATAAAGGTAATATGTTCTTCACTATCCAATTGTACTGCATAGTGGAAGGGCGGATTTTTAGTTAATTGTTGCTTTGTTCAAAGCTAGTTCTTATGATCAAGTTCAATATATTCAATATATCCAAGATTAGCCCTCCAACCAGCATCCCCTGATCATATTCCTCTATTGGAGAGAATGGTTTGTAATGGATTCCAGTTCGCTTATATAAAAGAAAAGAAAAAAAGAAACAACTAGATCCTGGTTTGGACTTTCATCCTCAGAAGGTAGGTAGCCACAGGCAGGTTGACACTGCCGACACATGTATGAAAAGAGCAAATGGAGAAAGGGAACGAATCATGACTGCAACCAAACGTGTAGAAAATTATTGGGCAGCACCTTTTTTTTTTGGTGAGCATCCTGAATAGTAGGCTGATTTCACATATTGGTATGTAAAGCCCAGTAACCTCAACAGAGATTTTATATTTTGTATACAGATAAGACAATGTACATGTTTTCTGCCACTATCAAACAACGTTGAGATATTATGAATTATGCAATACACTTCTCAATCATCCCAAGCAAGTCAAGGGTGCTATCAACTCGTCTCCGGAATGAAGAGCCTCAAGAACACATTGCCTTCTCCAGCAGTTCCTGCAATTGGCCGCTCTTGTATGCCTCTGCAGCAAAAGATAGATTTTCAGATCCTTGGAAATATGCTTGTAGTAATGTACACAAAGCAACACCCATTAACACTTTCTTAAAATCAAATAGGCAAGTAGCTCTATAAACTGAATAGGTTGATAGAACCTACTTTGGCTGGAAATTTATCACGCCTGATAATTTAAATTTTTGTTAAAAATTGAACAGTGAATAGCATTCCATTCGCAGGAAAAATGTAATTCTAATAGCAAAAGTACTCAACGCATACTTCTCTACCTTAAATTCTTTTAAAAGAACATGTAACCAATAAAACGTCCTAAATTATTACAATCAATACTCCAATATAGGGGGAAACTATGGGGATACCCCCTAATATATACTTGCATATCTGGATACATACATACCGACACGGATAGGGAACACAATAGTGACATGAATGTTCAATTTTTGTACTCATATCCGTGTTTATGGATGCACACAGTGGAAACAAACGCAAAACAAGTATTCAATTCATAATTTTACACTTCGTAATTCTTGTACAATAGTATATAACCTATAACGTCCAAGTTCTCACTGTAAGGACACCAATAAGTGCAAGTAGGAGACCCCATATTATGACACTGTTGTATTTAAATACAAATACCTTTTTTTGTGTATACACACGGAGTATTCATCCCTACAAATTGCAACCCATTTGCATTGTGTCCCAAATACCATTCTTAGCAAGTAACCTCGTTAAATTTCAATTTGCCCCTTTGATAAAATCCAACCAATAAGATAAATGAAGGATAAGCTAGGAGACATATGACCTAATAACTAGATCTTAACCAATGGGTCATCAGGAGAAAAAAAAAAAAGACGGATGTTTAGGGGTGATCACCAAGAATGGTTTAAGTGCATATTTCCCATAAATGAAGTAGGAACGTGTACAAAATAAAAAATCAAACAGAAACAGAGTAGGAACTAAACAAAGACCTGCAGGGTCTGCCAGATCCAAGCGAATGATGACAAGGCTAGGAACCTTGATGACCTGGAAACCATATTCACTCATAAAAAAATCCTCTCTCCAATGCTGGAAGGACCATAACCTTCATTTCATTCCTCAGATCCATACTTAGCAGGCAAAAACAAATCTTATGTTTTAAGTGAATTCATCCAATCCATCTAATGCAGTCAAAAAATAATTTCATCCATGGAGGCGTTGAAGCCAACAGCCACATTTAAGGCAGCAAGGTCAGAAGAAACAGATATAATTTGTTTTTCGTTTATGGAGATAACTGACACATTCAAATAAGATTAAAAGTCCTATAATTATCTCATTCCATCATTTCCTTTTTTGGGTAATAACCAGTCAAATCTTATCTGAAGGGTGAATTGCAAAAAGTGGTAGTTTAGGAAATCAACTACCACGAATGGTAGTTTGGAGGGGCACAATGCAACTGGTGTACACGTTTGTGGGATTAAGTACAAATTTTTCCTTCAAATAAAAATTCCATTTTTTTATTGTTATTTTATACCATTTTAGAAGCCTTCATTTCCCTTTAAAATGTTAAATATCTCCATAGCTGTGATTGGTAGGCACAGCTATGGAAGGAAAATTTGTGCGGAGTCTTAACTCCTCTTTTATTGTCCTCATTCCCAAGAAGCCGGGGGCTGTTGAGCTTAAGGATTTTTGCCCCATTAGCCTTGGGGAGGGGGGGGGGGGTATAAGATTTTGGCCAAAGTTGGCCAACAGGTTGAAGCCTCTTTTGGGGAAGATTATTTCTCCTACGCAGAATGCTTTTGTCAAATGTAGGCAGATTTTGGATTTGGTTCTTATTGCCAACAAGTGCATTGATTCCAGGTTGAGGTCGGCAGTGCCAGGAATGTTGTTTAAGTTGGACATTCAGAAGGCCTATGATCATGTTAACTGGAAGTTTCTTTTGTATATGCTGCGTAGGTGTGGATTTGGAGAAAAATGGTGTAGGTGGATCTTGTTTTGTGTCTTCAGTGAAATTCTCGGTGATTGTCAATGGATGTCCGAAAGGCTTTTTTAGTAGCTCTCGTGGGTTACGGCAAGGAGATCCCCTTTCCCACCTTTTGTTTGTCATTGTTATGGAAGCTTTTAACCGCATGATGGGGAGAGTGGTGGAGCATGGTGGTTTGGAGGGTTTGGAGGTGGGTGGTGGCCTCGGGGGGGTGTGAATATCTCTCACTTGCTTTTTGCGGATGACACTTTGGTGTTGTGTGGGGCGGAGGTGAGTCATTTTCGCAGTCTTAGATGTCTCCTTTTATGCTTTAAGGCGGTATCTAGACTTAGAATTAACTTGTCTAAGTCCGAGGTTATTCCCATTGGTAATGTTCATAACACTTAGGAGCTTGCTGGTATTTTGGGTTAGGGTGTATCATCGTTGCCTATGAAATATCTCGGTCTTCCTTTGGGCGCTAGTTTCAAATGTGTTCATATTTGGGATGAGATTCTTGAACGAATGGAGAGGAGATTGGCAAGCTGCAAGAGATTATATTTCTCTGAAGGGAGTAGACTCACTCTCATCAAGTCTACTCTATCATGTCTCCCCACTTATTTCCTTTCATTGTTTCCTATTCCGATTGCGGTGGCAACTCGGTTGGAGAAGATTCAGAGGGATTTCCTTTGGGGTTGTGATGGTAGTGAGCATAAGTTTCAACTTGTGAATTGGGACTTGGTGTGTTCTCCAGTACAGCATGGGGGGTTAGGGCTTCGTAGTATTGTTGCTTTTAATAAGGCTCTCTTGTCCAAGTAGCTTTGGCACTTTGCTCTTGAGCGGGATAGGCTTTGGAGGGTGCTTATTGTAGCTAAGTATGGGTGTTCGTCGGGTGGTTGGAGGACTCCCCCTTGCCGAGGACCTTAGGTGTTAGTTTGTGGCGCTTCATTAGCAAATTTTGGGAGGTTTTTAGTAACCATCTCAGATTTTTGGTGGGTCATGGAGATAGGGTCAGATTTGGCATGATGTGTGGTGCGGTGATAGACCGTTGTCTTGTGTGTTTCCGGTTGTCTACTCGTTGGCTCGTCACAAGGAGGCTTTGGTGGAGGAGTGCATGGCGGAGGACAATGGGTTTGTGGTGTGGAGTGTTGCTTTCGTTAGATATGCAAACGATTGGGAGTTGGAGGATTTTTCGGCTTTTTATTCCCTTTTGTATGGGTTGGTATATCGGAGAGGAGAGGAAGACAAATTGTGTTCGAAGGAGTCTAAGGATGGGGTTTTTTCGGTGAGATCCATATATGCTTGTATTGCTGGTTGTAATGATGTCTTTTCCTTGGAAAGGTGTGTGGAGGACGAAATGTCCTTTCAAGGTCTCATTCTTTGTGTGGGAGGCTTTGCATGGGAGAATCCTTACTACTGATAATCTTCGGAGAAGGGGAGTGTATATCGCTGATTGGTGTTATTTTTGTCGTTGTGACGGAGAATCGGTTGACCATTTGCTTCTTCATTGTTCCTTGGCACGTGGGCTTTGGAACCATATTCTCAATATTGTCAACTATTGTTGGGTGATGCCTGAGAAAGTGGTGAATGTGCTGTGGAGTTGGGACAGGAAGTTCTCTAACCCATTCGCTAAGTCTATTTGGAGGATGATTTCCGCATGTATTTGGTGGAGCCTTTGGAGGGAGAGGAACAATAGATGCTTTGATAGTTGTTCTTTCTCCTTGGTCAAGTTGCAGGGTTTTATGTTATTCTCTTTTCTGTTGGGCTGATGCATTGTTGGATGGCCGCTTTGCTGATTTTGATGATTTTCTTAGTTTTCTTGCTTGTTTGAACTAGTGATTTCGGTATAGTCCCTTGTAATGTTTTCACTATTCTAATAAGATTGACTTGCTTATCAAAATAAATAAATAAACTCTAGTAGCTCTTTAAAATGTCAGATCAAACAAAAGATGTACGTTGTTAGGCCACTAGTTAAGTTAAATCTTTGAAATTCCTCGCACGGATAGATTAACTGATCAATGGCTGATGATTCAAATGTTTTAGAACTTGTAGGCCTGTTAGTCATAAGTATATAAGAGCCAGCATGTCAAACCTTCATAAACACAGTGAAACAAACCCTAGTGTCTAAACCTCCCTACCCATTGAAAAACCAAGGAAGTTGCTCATTTGTGTGCTTCACAGTGGTTCCACTTAAATACTAGAAACCATTTGTATTCGCAGCCGATAGTATCCGTTTAAGGCAATTAGAAAGCATGGGCGCTCTCTAATGCATAGTGGTTCCACAAGAATGCTCTCAAAAGGATTCGTAATGCCATCATCCACTTCCCCTATAATCTTTATCAGATTTAATGAGGTCTTGATTTCATTTTTGCCTTTCCTATAGCTCTTTATTTTCATTTTTTTATCAGATTTAACTCCACTGTATATCTCTCCCCTGAAAGGCTGAAATCTGCATATTCTACTTTTTCCTAGCAGACCCTGTGATACATCTTGAACAGAACTTTTCTATCAAGTGGTTTGAAGAATACCCTCGAACTGCTATGTGGCAAATCACAAGGATATTTATAAGTGATGCAAATCATATTACACATTTCATTTCAGTTGGATGAAACAGTTCATCGCACAAACAACCATCTAACATTCTTGTTATCATTCTAACCTTTATTCCCCTACTCTTCTGACAGGACAAAAAAATAAAATATTTTTAGCATGATCAGCATCAATGAGGACACCTCTTCACATCAGCCAATGAGCATCTTTCCCCCACCACTCTCTCATTGAGTAACAGCCACACCATACTCCCCAATTCAATCCCCCTAATTTCCCAACTCTACGTTCTGATTAACAAAAGCCAAAAGACCAGGAGGGTTGCAATCAATGTCACAGCGACAAGGTGATGGAAAACCACATCTCCTAAGAAGATACATCAGAAAATCTCCATTGACATGGTCGTAAGCTTTGTGGATGTCCAACTTACACAACATGCCCGACTCACCTAAACGCAAATGAGAGTCAATACACTCATTCACAATCAACACCGAATCCAGGATCTGCCTACCATGAACAAAGGCGTTCTGAGAAGGGGAAATAAGCTTTTTCAGCACAAACTTTAACCTGTTAGCCAAAACCTTGGCAAGGATCTTATAAATACCCCCCCAAGGTTAATAGGCCTAAAATCTTTCAACTCAGCAGCACCGGCTTTCTTTGGGATGAGGACAATAAATGAGGCATTCAAACTTCGAACGAATCTACCAAAATAATGAGCAAATTCGTTAAACATCAAAAGCACATCCCCTTAATGACATCCCAACAAGACAGATAGAAAGCTAAAGAGAATCCATTCGGACCTGGAGATTTATCCCCATTAAGAGCATGCACTACCCGCGCCACCTCATCCTCCTCAAAAGGTTGCTCCAACACAACGGCCTCGTCTTCGGAAATCGAGGCAAACTCCAAACCATCCAGTAAGGGTCTCCATTGGAATGGTTCATCATATAACGAGGAATAAAACTGAACAATGTGAGCCGAAATGTCCCTCGGATCTTGCAACACTTCCCCGTCGACCTCCAACTGTGATATAGAATTAAACTTCCTATTAGAGTTTGCCACTGTGGAAATACTTGGAACATCTATCCACATCCTTTAACCATATGGCCCGAGATTATTGTCTCCAACTCACCTCCTCCAAAGCAATAATGTGATCCAATTCCTGAATCACCAACAATCTCCTCTCCAACCCCTCATTACGGTGTACGCCTTCAGCCAACACTTGGGCTGTAAAACCGGAATGCGGTCCGATTTTTCGGACCGCAATGCGGTCCGGTCCGGTTTTACAAAATGCGGTCCGGACCAGTTTTAATTTTTTTCAATTTTTTTATTTTTTTTTAAATTAAAAAATTTTTAGGTTAATTTCAAAGAGGAAAGTGCATATAAAAATGTTGAGTTTTAGTTTAGATTAAAATTAAACGTTTTAAGTTTATAATTTGTATTAATAGGGGTCTCGTTTGGGTGGCTATAGGGTTGAGGGTTGGGTTCACTATGCTCTTGGGTTGAGGGTGCTTCTGTTGTTTTCTCTTTAATAATACTGGCTTACTTATCAAAAAAAAAAAGATTGGACAGCCTTAGCAAAGGAAAAATCTGGACGAACGGAAGAGCCAAAAGGTTTCACCGCCTGACTTTCAGAACGCAAAAACAAAACAGCATCCCGAAAGATATGATTCAGTATCTGCCACCCATAGCCATTTCTGCCCTCTGGCACCATCACCACCCCCACCATACGACGCCCTCCATACTCAACTACGACAACATACCGACCTCCCTTATTAGAACACCTTTGAGCCAGAAAACTGCGCCAGGACTCATTAAACTAGGAGGTAAAATCAACAGTAGGAGAAGCGTCCAGCAACTTCATACATGTTCACCATCCACACAGCACCAAACGTCCCCATATGGATCGAGTTCGCATATTTTTTACTCCACTCAGAAACCTGGATGACACCCTTCCCACCAATCTTCACTTGAAATTCTTTAGACTCGACGCGAAAGTTACGAATAAATAACGACATCTCAAACTCCACAATAAAACACTCAGCGAATCAGAAGAACGAACCAGCAACTAAGACACCCAAGACGGAAAAGGAAGGGAAAAGGAGAGAGAACGGAGAAAACGTTGTGACCCGTATTTGTGGTCTTTGATTTTTAGACACACAAAAGAAGCAAACATGAAAAATCATCCGGTCCCATTACCTGGCAACAGTGACTACAAAAAGAGATGTAACAATAATATTAATGTTGTATTATGCTTCGTAGACTTCTTTTAAGTAACTGAACAGATGGATAAAACTTGATCTATGCTCCAGGTCAAATAATTCCCAAAAATATGAAAGATTAGATAAAAGCTTCAAATGAATAAACTGGACTAGAAAAAAAACGGAATAGGTCACTCAGTCATACTCATTTATATCATTTTGCATAAATCTTCAACAATTGTTGTCCCATGGCCATCCACTATTACAGCAAATTATGCTTGGAAGGCCAAAAAAACACTAGAAGAATTGGAAATGGCATAACTAATTTAAACAAATAAATTCTGGGAATTAGATTATCGTACCAACAGTGATGTCACAGCCCCCAAAAAACTCTCCATCAATGTAGAGTTGAGGAAACGTAGGCCAGCTGGAATACTCCTTCAATCCTTGACGTAATAGTTCATTTTCGAGAATGTCAAAGGTTTCAAAAGGTACATTGAAAGACTTCAATATTTGCACAACTGTGTTTGAAAATCCACATTGTGGAAAGTCCTTAGTACCCTTCATGAAAAGTACCACTTTGTGAGAACCAACAACTTTATCCAACGTAGTCTTCAGCTCAGGAGTTAAGGCTGTAAAGACATACCCAAATTAAGAGGGAGACTTGTGAGCATATTAATGTTGAAAAGCAGAAGTTCAAAAATGATTTGAGACATGTATCTGTTTTCTTTCACTATAACCCTAAATAAAACGAAGGGAAAAGGCAAAGGTTTTCTCTACAAATAAAAAATAATACGTTACAATTGTTCTATTGAAGTCAAAATGTGCAAAAATTCAAACCAACTATTTTGAGTTGGCTGAGAGGTTTTTCTTCTATCTGCCAGGGCATTGCTTGCTGGGAGAAGACAAGGTTTGTACCCAGTGAAGATGCTAGTGAACCCAAGGTTGGACCTGATCCTTTGAAAGATGATGCCAACTTGGAAGAGGACGATCAGACTAACACTTGAAGTTGTCATTCCTGATTGGTCGGCTACATATACACATAAAGTTCCTTTTGGAGGCTCGACCAAATCCTATACACCATTTAATAGGTGGGAGGAAATGTTCTTTGAACCAAACTTCATAAGGAATAATTTACAAGGGCATTATCATTCCAATCTCATTGGCACTAGACTCTCATGGTTCTAGGGCCTCTATTTATTTACATTTCAATAAGTACCATTGAGAATAATGAAAATAAGGTGTGAGGGCATCACACATGTATACATTCAAAATGTATACAAAGAGATACACGAAATCAAGTCCTAGGAGTATATCATTTATGGCAGCTTTATTGTTTGGGGTTTAAATGTAATACAGATGCAGCTTCCAAAAATCCTCTTGGCGTACATCTATGAGACATATATCACATTTAAAATTATGAAAAAAAGGGCAAGAAAGTGCTATTTGAAATGTAAATGAAATCACAGTTTGGATTATTCGAAAAACGTAAGCAAGTGCCATTCGAACAAAAATAGACGATTTTTATTGAATTGACTACGACATAACCAAGTGCAATTTGTTGTTTTGCTAAACTGGTGCTGCAGAACTGGTGAAAGTACAGCATTTTGTAACTGCTGCTGTGTAAGTGCTACAGAGTCGCGTTACTGGTAGCTAGGTTGGAAATTGGTGTCTGTGTCTGTAGGTTGGCCTGGTGACCTACTCTGTTTTGTTTTCATGTATGAGGACCTACCATCTACCTTCTGATGTGGATAATACAGATTTACTAACTTACCCAACATCAAAAATCGTACCTTCGGTCCTCACATGAATTAGGCCCCAGGAAAAAACAAAATAAAAAAGAAGTTGCTGTGAAGCGAATCCCTAAAAATGGCACGAGACCCAGAGTAACACAAGTAGGCTCTTAGTCACATCCTCAAAGTCAGTAATGGCTAAGACAACCGTGATATCCTTTAATACTTCACTTCAAATTGTTAGCACCCATTACAGTCACTTGCATCTTCAACGATATTACATGACAATTAAGTTATTCAGAGGTCCAAATATACAAAAATCAAGAAATTACAGTCACTTGCATCTTCAACGATATTACATGACAATTAAGTTATTCAAAGATCCAAATATACAATAACCAAGAAATTCGGGGAAAAAGAAAGTGGGGTACCTGAGAAACAACGAAGGGAGGCGATTCTCCTGGAACTGGATCTGTAGAGGACGTTTTTGGCAGGAGTAGTGGATATGAGAGGTGGATTATAGAGAGGCCGAGTTGGGTAGTGGATGAGAGCACGGGTAGTGGCTGTTTTGCCCACACCGGATGCAGAGAAGGGTGACCGTACTATTGTCGACTCAAAGGCCCTAACATGCGACATTGCTCTTCTGCAAACTGCAAGCCCGCTTTCCAGACCAGCGGGTGCGACGAGAGCCACAAATTATGATACCGTGGTGTTTTCTACTTAACGAAACAAAAAAAGATGCTCTATTTGTTGGTCTCCCTCAGAAGCTGAAAAGTATTGGAAACGTACCGGCATCGTTATCTTTTCCTTTCATGTTTTAAAATTGGAAAAAATACACATGACTATGGTATACTATATTTTGCAATTCTATCTCTAAGGGTGCGTTTGTGTACCAAAATTTTACCCCCTTTAAAATTTTAACACAATTAAATATTACAATATAATCTCTCTCTTTCCATCAAATGATTACTATTTACTACAAAAAAATATAAAAAATTACCTCTCTCTTTACTTTTTCACTAAACCCAATACCTAAAATTTTAACAACACTAAAATTTTACAACACAAACACAACCTAAATGTCGCGACATTTAGCTCTCAACTCTCGATTATTTGCACCCTCCAGTTAGATGTGACTGTTAAGTTTTAACGGAAAAAAGAAAGAAAAAAAATATTTTATGCTTTTGTTGGATAATTGAGGGCAAAAAAATATTTTCTCAATATTTTCTTAATTTTAATGGTAGGGTACAAATTCTTAAAAATCAAAATTTGAAATATCACAAAATTAAAAAATAGAGACCCAAAATGTCAATACCTAAATATATATACACTAGAGGTTTGAACGTTTTGAATTTACTGCTTCTCTCCAACTTTTGTCTATAAAAGTTAACAGCCATACTTCCACGCGTCACTTCTTCCACATCTTAACAATTTAATGATATGTTCGTTTTATAACAAAAAAAATATTGTAAAATTTCTAAGAATTTTAATAGAATTGTGAATATTTACGTAGATTAAAGTTTTATAAGTTTGTGTAAAAGTTCGTGTAAAATTTTAAATATATTTAATTTTTGTTGGAGTTTGTAAAAAAAATGTAGAGATAGATTATTTGATGTAATTTTTTAATAAAAAATTTTGAAATTTGGTAAAAATAAGTATGGAGAGAAGATTTGTTAGATTTTTAAAAAAAAAGTATTGAAATTTGTTTGAAAAATCGTTAAAGATTGTGTTAAAATATATTGATGTTTGTATAAAAAAATTTAAAATTTTTGAATGTTAGATGTTGATTTTGAAAATTTTATTACATTCATTTTAAATCTTTAATATTTTTGCAAACCAACATCCCCTCTTCTACGTCGAGTAGTAGCCAAGCATAGCATGTCACTAAAAACCTCATCACATCAAGCCCACTCTCTTGCTCATCTCATGTCCCATTGGGTAGAACGTAGTAGGAGTGACGCGTAGCTGATGGCCATCAACGTTCATGAACGAAAGTTGAAGAGCTCGTAGTAAAATTCAAAACGTAAATCTCGGACAATTATTTGTGTTTATAAGAAACTCGAGTGTTTACTATCGCCTCAAAACTCCGTCCGTTTTTTATCTCTATTTTCGTTATATAGTAAGCAAAATATAAAAGACAAATATTACTCACACTAACTATTAATTTCAAATACTTCACAGTTTACATATTTTTGTGAAAAATTGTCACTTGGAAAGTGGTTAAAAATATGTAAATAAGCATTACTAACGTGCAGAAGTGCCGCTGATTAATGTTTATAATGCTCAGTGACACAGAAAAATTACATTTTGAGCTCAGACCCAATACTTTGTCACTTGCCCATTGAAATTATAATATGTGAACATGCTAAGTTGTGGTGGCTTGTCATTTAAACTGTGGTTGAAAAACACCCTTTTTATACCCTTGATGAATGATTGAAGTTTTTTTTTACTAAAGGGGTAATTTCAGGATTGGACAGCTACTCAATTAGTTGAGTTTAAGAGTTAGAGGGAGGCATGTAAGAAAGAAATGAAGAAGTTTGTTACGGGGAAGGCAGCAAGATTCAGGGAGAATTGGAACATAATTTCGACTCCGATTCTAGCATCCAGTTCCGGCATCCGCAAGCAGACTAGTATCGGAGCCAGAATTGGAACCCTTTGTAGGATGACAGCAGAACCTGAGTTTTCGCGCGAGATATGCTGAAATTTCCGATTCCATTGTTTTTTACTTTTTGAAAGTTTAGGTATCACCTTCCACATGCAATCTGACGAACCTAGCTCCCGCAGAAGACCTCCTGATTTTAGAATGAGCTTTAATACTTAGAATTCGGTTTTAAAGCTCACCTTCCCTGTCACGCCCCAAACGCTATCCCGTAGGGCCAATGACAGTCGCGAGCAATCCCGAGGGAAAGCCCTCATACATACAGCGAAATAGAATCGAGAGAGAGAGACAGGCCAAAACTCATCAAGACTTAACTGCATAAAGACCTCAAAGTAAGAGTAGTATTTTAATTACATAACACATAGCTTTACATAACCTAAGTGACAGACCACATCGGTCAACGGTTACCAACAACAAAATACACAAAAGTTTTCTCTCTCAAGACAGGTAGTCTTCCTGACTTGTTTCACCTGAAACATCTGGAATGATACATTTTTGAAAACTATGAGTCGAAAGACTCAGTAAGGGAAAACGTAAATTTATAAACATGAGCTTATGACATGAACATGAAAAATCATGAGTAAACCATGCATGCTTAATGGTTATACACATGCTCTTGAACTTGAAAACATGTTCTTGTACTTAACATGGTCCTTGAAAAGTATTCACTTCTTGACTTGTGGGTTACACGCTCCATTTACCCCTGAGTCAGGGTTGTGCGTTCCCGTTGGAATTGTCCCCTATTTCCCTTGGAGACATTACATATGGTCGAGCTAGCCCACCTTCTCGCATTCGTCCATCAGTGAGGCTAGACACGACCCTTAGAGGTTCACATCTTCTCGCATTCGTCCTTCAGTGTGGTTGCACTTACCTCTAGGATCATCCATCCTTCTCGCATTCGTCCTTCGGTATAGATGTCTTTCTTGATGGTACGGTACCGACCAGAGCCCTAAACTTAACTTGACATAAAACTTTCATACATCATTTGCATAAAAACTTTTTTTAGAAATCATGCAAATGCTCGTGTCATGTCATGCTTGCTTATGATGTCATGCTGTGTATCATTCCAGTTTTCGTAAAAATGTAAGTTTCTACTTACTTCCACTTACCTTGGTCTTCTTGAGTTTTGGTATGAAGTTTTCCTACAAGCGATTCAAATACCTCACTTAGATGCTTAAGAAATTAATCGCATAGACATTCAAAGAAATACTTATAATTGTTTCGGTTTTCCAAAAGTATGTATCTTTGAAAATACGATTTTGTTTACAAAAGATTACTTTAACTAGCTTTCATAAAACAATTTGAAGACAAGCAATCAACATTACATTCTAGAATTCTAAGCCCAAAACAACAACTAATAATGTGTCTAACACAATTTCCTTGCTCTAAATCTTACCAAACCTAATGTCCATCAAACTCCACCAACTTAACCTCTTTTTCCTCTTATAGACTTGCTATTCTAATCCACTTCATCAATATACTCTTAACAACAAATAACTCTATAGAAAGCTTAACAAAAAGTATAACCAATGACCAAGGGCAATAGCCTACTCGACTCTAAAGAACCCTATCTATCATTGACATAAATTCCAATAAGCTATCATAGTCTAATTCTACTCGCCCTTAGGTTAATGACACTGCCTGAACCTTATATACACCTTAAACCTTCATGTTTTTCATTTACAAGACCTAGGTTTACATTAGCAACATCAACAACACATAATATCAAAGATCTTAACTTCAATTTCTATATGCACCTAGTTCATTTCTATTTAAACAAGCTAGCATATCTTCAACCCTAGCTTGAACAAAACTGTGGCTATCGATGACCCTAATCTATCTTTAATCACATGCATGGATAGCAATGTACTCATTTTATCACTTTACCACCACTAACCGGTTCATACCTTAACACTACAAACTTGGTTTCATGCTTAGTCTATTCGGCCAACATCAATTGTCACTAACCTACATGCAACATTATTTCTCCATGATTTTAACTAACCACTACATTAATTATCAGTAATCTACCTCAAATCAGAAACCCTATTTCATCTAATGGGGTCACAAAATTCGGCTAACAAGCAATTATATACAGGCCTCCTAAAATCCCTTAAAGAACATGCTTCTATTCTCTCTTCTAGTCAAACCGTGGTCATCACACACTTCTATCACCAACAAATCTTCTCAGTCATCACCACTTCATAGCCAACAGATTCATATCATGCAAGATTCAACAAAATCATTTGGCCAATATCAACATATCTTACATGCATGCTACTCTATTCAACATTAAAACTAAAATCATCACTTCCTAGCCCAAACCGTGGCTTAAACTCTTCCTCCAATCAACAACAACAACTCTAATAATCATATCCAAAATCAGATCCATATTCATACATTTTCAAAGGAAAAAGAGCACAATAAACACAAGTATTTTCGGCCAAAACAACAAGTCTTTTTTCCTTTGAGAAAATCAAACCCTAGCTTACCTTATAATGCTAGACACAAGAGTTGGTACCTAGCATAAAAACACTCAAGGTCAGAACCTAGGAAAGAAAGGAACAAGAAGATGAATATGCAAAGAAACCAAATCCTATTACCTCTTTCTCCTTCTATCTCACTCGGCCAACACCAAAACTTCACTCTCTTGGTTTCTCTCACTCGGCTTCTCTCTTGTGTGGCTACAAAGGGCTGAGATGAGAGCAAGAAGGTACTGTGATGAGGCTTAAGGTGAGGGAAGTGCTGAAAGTGGCGTGAAAGGGAAAAAGAGTTGCTTGGAGAAGTGAAGGAGGTTCTCGGTCAAATGAAACTGAGCTGAGAGTTGTGAGGTGAGCTGAGTGTTGAGAGGTGAGCTGAGTGGTCGGTGAAGAGAAGTGCAAAAGCCAATGAACCTAACCTAAAACATGAGAAAAGGAAAGAGGCAACTTTGTTTGTATCGCCTAAGCCTATTGGTTGCCATGGGCGGTTTGATGTGTTTTTGTCTTATCTCCTTTACTTGCATTTACTTCTTTGTCTCCTAACTCAAGCCCTTCACGTGAATCACCCAAAAAGCCATTTCAGCCCTCTCTTGCCTTTCACGTGAGTCTCCTCTTGACCTTCACTTTCCATTATTTCATTTTGTCTTCTCATTTCACATGTAATACTTATAAGCACACTAACTTATCTTCATTATATGCACACTAACTTATCTCCATTAGAAACACACTAATTTATCTCTATTATAAGCACACTAACTTATCTATTAGTTCTTTATCAAACTATTCTATAAGCATACTAACTTATCACTTAATTCCCCTAATGATGCTTAAGACTTCCTAATGGAGATTAAGATTACTTAACAAGGACATGAAATAATTTACATGCACAAACATAGAATTTCACAACTATAGATTAATATGTAATGAATTGTACTTTGAGAATTTCAGCAACAATAAGAAATAAAATACTCTCCAAATATTCTTGGCATTTAATTTAATAAATCATGGTAGCATAATAATAGGTCAATGGAAAAATTAATTCATAAAAAAAATCTACCTTGAGAAATTCGGCGTCCAAATATTCTAACATAATTTCACATCATAATGAAAATACTTAAGGAAACTTATAGTTCAAAATATCATAATCAACTTAACATCTTACATTGGCCAAACAACGGCCCCTTGAATTTAAATCCAAAACAATTACATAGAGTAAATAGCAAAAATGCAATACGGGGTCTCACATTCCCTCCCTGACCAACCCCTGCCCCTACCCTTTGTCATCTCCCATCACCCATCAACCGCTCACCAAACCTCTAGCCAACCCCACCATTCCCCCTGAAATCGGCCTCCGCCCCTTCTTTGCCTTCCCCTACCTAGCCCCCTGCTTCCTTGCTCCAGCCTTTTGGGTTATCTAACCCCCTGTGTACCCCAGAGATCAACTCCGCCGAAATCGACTCTCCAGTCGATCTTGCTAAGAGCCGCCGCCAGCCACCCTTAATTCAATGAGGGTTTCCTGGTTCTGGCACCACGGAATTATAGGATCTATAGTTTTTTCGTAACAAAGATGGCGCTGACATGCCCCTCAATTTCATCACCTGTATCGAGAAGTCATTCGGGGCTTTCAATGATCTTGGGAGCTGTCCCCGACCGGGTCTGTTGACGACTGACTCACAGGAGTTGGTATATCCTCTTGTTAGGTCTTCTGAGCAGAAGTTGATAAACTGCGAAGTTCAGCGCAAAGTTGGACAACCCACTCATTCAAGACCCTAGACCTTCTTCTATCTCTAATCTGACCTCTCAAGCCTCCTTGTCCAAGCCTGACCCTTCCAAGCGTAAGCTCCCCAAACCCAAACCCAATTCGCTAGCTACATATTGTTTGTTGGGTCTACAAATTGCGAGAAACATTGTAGAAAGCTAGAAATGGCTCATATGGATTCGAATTTGTATAATCAAATAAGGAAAAGGACAAGTTCTGTTTACATGGAACACAAAATCGTTCAACATAACGACTCTAGTAGATTGAGGGATATACTCGCAACGAGAATCATACTTTTGGGGATGAGTTATAACGAGTTAAAGTTTGTGGGATATTTGATAATCAGAATGGTAGTTTGAGGGGGTAAATTGTAGCTTACCCTAAAAGCCAAATAGCCCCTCTTTTTGCTCCGCTTCCTCCTCCCCGAGGAGAAACGGGTTGCCGTCCTCTCTGCTCCGTATCAATTGTCTCGAGCAATCGGAGAAGCACTTTGATAAACAAACTTTGATCTCGACCGACTCAATCGAGGTATTAGGGTATGTACGTTTTGTAAAATTTTTAGGATTTTGAAAGAATTGTGAATATTTATGTAGATTAGAGTTTTATAGGTTTTTATGTAAAAGTTGGTAAAAAGTTTTAAAGATATTTAATTTTTATTGGAGTTTGTAAAAAGGTGTAGAAAGATGATTTTATTTAATTATTTAATAAAAAAGTATTGGAGTTGGGTGACAAATATATATAGAGAGAATATTTGTTAAAATTCATTTTTAAAGTATTAGAATTTGTGTGAAAAGTTGTTGAAAGTTGTGTAAAAGGTATTGGTGTTTGTGTATGAATTTTTTAGATTTTGGATATCGTTTTGTAAATTTTGTTGAATCCTATTGTTGTTTTGTAATCTATGTATCCCCCCTCAAACTTCCCCTTCGCATGACGCCTCCTAAAGAAAGGATAGAATTCCACTATCGATTTCACAAGAATTAGAACCCGTTATTCTTATCACTTATGAATCATCAGCCCCCAGACATTTGTATTAAAAATGGCTTTGAGTTGAGAGAACTTGAAAATCAAGAAGAGTGTTCCTTTGCGAACTTGGCTTGGTCCTGACGTTGGTCATCTATTGAAATGTCAATCTCCATCGACGATAGCTCTTGAAGCAGTAAATGTGCATTCTTGAAATGTAGACCAACGATGCCAACTTCTGTGGCAGCTTCTACATTTCTCAACCTGTAATGGAACCCATAATTTGAACAAAATAAGAAAATAACCACATTTTTCATTTTATATCCAATCCTTCTGTGCGATAGATAGCATTAGGATTACCATAGAATTGCATTGGTTGAAGTAACGAGAGGCAAAACAATAGATTTGTGGGCAAGACTCATAGTATGCATCGATTTCATGCATGAGAAAGACCCAGAATTTTGATTATGAACATCAATTTCTCTGCGAACAGAAGGAAATTCATGCAAACCATTTGATGCTAAGCAAAATATCCAGCAATGTGGCTAAATATGTATTCAGGGAGTAAAAACCACGGGTTCATATAAGAGACAATTGTAAAATGGTTTACACCTGAATGCCCCTTGATGGATGTCAGTCAGCTAAACTGTAGCAACCCCCAGCCCAAGCCATGTAATTGTACACCATGATGAAACAAGAAAACTAAATTGGGGCAAATCTCTAGTATATCTAATGTATCCAAAGGTCCTTTTACATACATTAACTTAAATTATCCCATGAGAAAAATAGTCTAACATTGAGAAAAGAAAAGAATACAACCTGTCATCGATGAAGATACAGTTTGTTGCATCAACTTTAAGATGGCTCAAAGCTTCCAAATAGAAATTAGGATCAGGCTTCCTTTTTCCTGAATTATATGGTAAGATAGGATCACTCTCAGCAAGTCATGGAAATATCCACGTAGTAGGTGTCCTACTCTCTTCAGATATAATAAACATCTAAGAAAGACGATAAAATCTTCCCCCCTAGCACGATGCTGGATTGATAAGAAGATTGATTTATCGAACATGTGTCAATCATCTTATAAACATAAAGATAAGGAAGTCATAGGCACAGTGTGAGACCCCGTATTGCACTTTGCTATTTACTCTATGTAATTGTTTTTGGATTTAAATTCAAGGGGCTATTGTTTGGCCAATGTAAGATATTAAACTGATTATGGTATTTTGAATTATAAGTTTTCCTTAAGTATTTCATTATGTTGTGAAATCATGTTAGTATAATTTGATATATTCATCATGGCCGAAATTCTCTAAGGTAGATTTTCTTTATGAATTAATTTTCCATTGGCCTATTATTATGTCACAATGATTTACTAAATTAATGCCAAGAATATTGGAGAGTATTTTAATTCTTATTGATTTCTAAAATTCTTTAAGTAAAATTTATTACATATTAATCTATGGTTGTGAAATCCTATGTTAGTGCATGTAAATTTCCCCATGTCTTTGTTATGTAATCCTAATCTCTATTAGGTAGTCTTAAGCCTCATTAAGAGAACTAACTGATAAATTAGTGTGCTTATAGAGTAGTTTAATTGAGATAAGTTAGTGTGCTTATAAAGTGGTCCATGAGAGAAGAGAAAAGCAAATGAAAGTTGAGAAGTTTGAAGAGTTCACGTGAATGGAAAGAAGGGAGAGAAGGTAGGTTGAAGAGTGATGTGGTTAAAGGCTAGAAAAGGGGATGTGATATAGGCTGAAAAAGAAGATGTGATGCAAGATGAAAAATTTATGAGAATGGGAAGAGGAATCACGTGGGAGTTCAATTGGAGGTAAAGATATGGATAAGAAGAGGGGACAAGCACTTAAATGCACTTACATGTCACATGGGCTAAAGCATCACTTCACTTCACTTCACCCTTCACCTCTCACATTTCAGCTCACTTTCTCCTTGGCCGAACTCTTCACTTCTCGAAAGCTTCTCCTTTCTCTTCTTCACACCATTTCCAGCAACCTCATCCTCCACATGCCACTTCCAGCCTCATCACAACAACCATCTTGCTCTCATTTCAGCCCATTTTAGCTACACAAGAGGTGGGAGAGTGACAGAAGTCGAGAGATTGAGAGAGGAAAATTTGCTTGTTGGCCGAGTAGGGTAGAAGGAGAAAGAGGTAAAGCAGATTTGATTTCTCTTTGTATGTTCATCCCTTTTCTCTTTTTCTTTCCTAGAATCTGACCATGGTTATTCTTATGCTAGGTATTTCCCTAATCAGCACTTGTGTCCAGCTTTAGAAAGGTAAGCTAGGGTTTGGGTTTCTCAAAGGTTTAGGTTTGTTGTTTTGGCCAAATATGCTTGTGTTTCTTGTGTCCATTCTCTCTTTGATAATATGCTTGAATAATAGATTTGATCTAGGTTGTGAGTGTTGATGTTGCTGTTGTTGAAGGAAGGGTTTAAGCCATGGTTTTGGGCTATGGTGTTGTGATGTTGAGTAGGTGTTGGAAGAAAGGAGTAGGCCGGGTTGATAGAGGAAGTGGTAATGTAGTGTTGTTGCAATGAGAGTTGATAGGAAAATGATACATGCATTTAATGCGAGATGTGGCCGAATGGGGTGTTTGTGGTAATCTTGGTTTATGCTTTTGAAGTACAATATTAATCATGATTTTGCTATGTTACGGCCATGGGTTAGAGTAGATAGAAATTTGAACAATGTTGCTTGGAGATTGATCGGACATGTAATGAATTGTGTGGGTTTGATATTTGTCAAAAGAATCAAGTTAGAAATCATGTTTAAGTTGTTGGAATAGAAAATTTTTAGTGCCCTGTTTTTAGGCATCATCACGCTCGATCAGCGTGCGACTCATGCTCGAGCGCCCTTAGGGAAATAGTTGGGCAGTGTCGTGTCGCTTGACCAACGCTCGACAGGTGCTCGAGTGGCCTTGGAAGTTTTCATACAGAGACTTGGCACTCAACCGTCGCTCGAGCCAGGATAGATGAAAATTGGACAGAGACTTGGCGCTCGACCGGTGCTTGACAGGCGCTCGACCGGGACCTGTTAAATTTCAGATATGTTGAATTTTGAGTTCCTATTGAAGACTTGTGAAACTCTAACATTGAGGCTAGTTGACCAAACCTAGTTAAGAAGTTATTGAGGATAAGATGGTGGGAATTCAATTAACATTAGACCAGACATGATATAATGTAAAGTATTAAGCTAGATGACTTATATAGGTTGCTGATTTGGCTTGAGATTCTTAGCATGAGTTGTTGTTGCTGAATTTCATGAATAAACTTGAAATCAATGATGTCAATGGGAAGAATCAGTGTACCTAGTTGATTGAGTGAATTGCATAGTGGTCCCTTTAGCAACCGTATTGGAGATGTTTGATGCTTATGTTTAATTATCTTTCTTCAATTGTTTTACGAAAACTAGTTAAAGTAATATTCTGTAAATGAAATTATATTTCAAAGATATGTACTTTTGAAAAACCGAGAACACTTACAAGTATTTATATGTTGTTTGATTAGTTCTCTAAATATTATGTAACGTATCTAACTCGTTTGTTGGCGAAGCACCATCCGAATATCAAGAGAAGCAAGGTAAGTGGAAGTAAGTAGAAACTTACACTTTTATGAAAACTGGAATGGTACACAGCATAATTTATCATGAACAAGCATAGCATCATAAACAAGCATGACATGACACGAGCATTTGCACGATTTCTAAAAGAGATTTTTATGCAAATGAAGTAAGTTTTATGTCAAGTTAAGTTAAGGGCTTTGGTCGGTACCGTAACATCAAGAAGGGCACCATACTGAAGGACGAATGCAAGAAGGATGGGTGAACCCTAGAGGTAAGTGCAACCACACTGAAGGACGAATGCGAGAAGGTGTGGACCTCCAAGGGTCGTGTCTAGCCACTGAAGGACGAATGCGAGAAGATGAGCTAGCTAGACCAAATGAAATGTCCCCAAGGGAAAGGGAGACGGTTCCGATGGGAACGCACAACCCTGACTTCAGGGGTTAAATGGAGCGTATGTAGCCCACAAGATAAGAAATGATTTCTTTCCAAAGACCATGTGTCATTTTAAGTTCAAGAGCATGTTTTTCAAGATCAAGATTGTTACAAGTGCAAGCATACATTTTCAAGAGCATGTACACCATGAAGCATGCATGTGCATCAAGATTTACGTTTATTCACGATATTCATATTCAAGTCATAAAGTCATGTTTACAAGTTTACGTTTTCCCTTACTGAGTCTTTTGACTCATAGTTTTCAAAATGTATCATTCCAGATGTTTCAGGTGAAGGAAGTCAAGAGGATTACCTGTCTTGAGAAGAGTAGACCTTTATGTATTTTGTTGCTGGTGACTGTTGACCGATGTGGTCTGTCACATAGGTTATGTAAAGTTACGTGTTGTGTAATTATGTCACTACTCTTCCTTTGAGGTCTATATGCAGTTAAGTCATGATGAGTTTTGGCCGTCTCTCTCTCAATTCTGTTCCGCTAGGGCTTTCCCTCGAAATTGCTCGCGGTTGTAATTGGCCCTACGGGAGGGCGTGTGGGGCGTGACACACAAAATGCTATTTCGTTACCAAGAAAGATAAACAAGAAAGAAGAGGGGAAGAGAAGGCCACAATCTCCTTTTTCCTATTTTTTATTTGTATAGTTGATGTATCTTAGGTTGACTTTCTGCTTATTTTCTCCATGAGGGTTTTCATCTCCGTGCTAGTTATGACGTTGTTTGTTCGTAACTTTCACATTGAGTCCAAGGAATTTCAAGTTTCAGTTAGTGCTAAGGGAGTAGTTAAGTTTTCAGAATGAAGTGTAAGGTTTTCGTCTAAGATCTTGATGGGGAGGTACGGAGCAGTCTGGACGGTGAATATGACTGATAGGCTACTGGAGAATAGTGTTGGAGCTGATTTTGCATCTAAGTTTAACGAATCTTTTTTTTTTTATAAGTAAGCCAATCTTATTCAAAGGTAAAACAAAGATACAAAACAACAGAGTCAACAATACAAAATACTATACTGAAAACCCCTAACATAAGCAAGCAAGAAAGCTAAGAAAATCCGAATAACCCGAAAAAGGAGAACCCAACATCACATTAGCCCAAAGAAAAAGCGACTGCAAAACAACACCCCTTAAACTATCCAAAGGCCGCTCAATTTTCGAAGCATCTGTTGTTCCTCTCCCTCCACAAGGTCCACCAAACAGCAAGAGGAATCATCCTCCACACTGCCAAAGCAATGGGGTTGTGAGGATACCTAAAGGTAAGAATGGCCATGGGTGGTGGCAGATTATGAACCAGGTCTTCAAGAAGGTGGTCTCTTCCTTCAGTCGACGTAAGCTGGTGCCTCAAGGTAATGCAGGAGTGCATTCTAACGTTTCCTTCGCTAATGTTGTTAGGTCTGGTATGTCTTTGGCGGTGGTCGGCGAGAAAGGTCCTTTTGGAAGTATTGAGGAAGGCAGATTTTTGAAGGAAGGTGTAACGCCTTCGATAGTTACAGAGGATGGCGGCATAATGATGTCGTGTGCGAAGAAGATTGTGCATGCAAAAAAGGCGGCTGGCTCTTATGTTCCCAAGAGGGATGCATTTAAGGTAGTTACGACTGAAGATTCTTTGGGTGATTGCTTGTGTTCGAAGCATTTTCGGGATAGGTGTTGTTTTTAAAGGTTGAGCTGGACCGACTCTTTCTTGCATTGAGTAAGATGGGTGAGTTAGGCCCGAAGGGAGAGGATGAGTGCTGAGATTGCTCGGTTCAGTCGAAGGTTGGGTTCGGGCCTTGTGGGCCTAATGGGTCTGGTCAGGAGTCGGAGAAAAGAGTTGGGCCGATTAGAACCAATGACCCTTTATTGCTTGGGCTTGAGTTGGGTGGCCCAGGGCCTGCCTCTACACCTTTGGTGGCCCACGGTGTGTTGGGTGAAGGACCGACTAGTTTGGGAAAGTCGGGTAGGCTGGGTAGATCCGGGTCTGGAGGTGTGATTGCTGCTGCGGACCTTTCGCGAGTCACCGTGGATCTTGGTGACTTGGCAGGAGGTGTCCACCCTTAGGCGTCGTCGAGTTGCCACTCGCCGGCGCTGTCTGTGGTGAGTGGTAATGGCCTTGAAGTCCCTCCGACGCCGGAGCTTCTTCCGGCAAAAGTGGGTATTTCTCAGGTCTGTTCATCTGTGTTGTCGGAGATGCTGGTGATGCCAGATTCAAAAATTTTGGTGGCAGAAGTGACCAAGGACCTTTTTTTGAAGAATATTGATGTTGTCAAGAGGGATGAAATAGTGGAGGGGGCCTTGTTGGCTCTCGAGTTTGGTTCGGGCAGCGATGATGGGGAGTTTCGGGTTGACCCCGAGTGTGTTGCTGGGTTATTAGTAGTTTCTCATAGGACTGTGGAGTTTGCTGTACAGGATGTGGTTGTCGGGGAATCTTCAAGGGGGATGCCTTTGAGCATTATGGAGGATGAGGTTTCTCGGGTTGAGGTGGGGAAGTCGACAGTGAGGGAGGAAGGATCGAAAGTGGATTTAGAATCAGCTATAGTGCTGGGACAGGACCTCGTGCCTCCTCTGTCAGCTCGCGATAGAGGACTAGTGAGTGTAGATTTGGAAAACCCAATTGTGGTAGTGGAACCTCTAGCAGTTTGTGCTATCCAGAGTGGAAGGGAGGATTTTACTGCCAGTTTTGATTATTCAGACTAGGTGTTGGGTATGGTGACCTCAATTAGGCATATGGTTGGCTTGTCTTGTGAGGGTCATGAGGCGGATTTGAAGGCCCTATTGTTGCTTTGGAGAAGGAGAGAGGGAACTGGTGTCCTAAGACACCTTGTAAGACGGGGAGTAAACTTACAAGAGAGTTGAAGGGGTTGAAATCTGCGGTTAACTATGAGAGGAAGACCTATGTTTCGAGAAAAAATAGAAAGGATGGGAGGGACCCGTGTAAGTCTAAATGAAGCTCAAAATTGTGAGTTGGAATGTACGTGGGTTGAATGATAAGGTGAAGTGCAATAGTGTGGGTAATTTATTGAGGGCGTGGAAATCGGAGGTGGTGTGCCTCCAAGAGACTAAGTTGTTGGAGGTGACGAGGGATACTATTAGGAGTTTATGGGGGGCAACATGTTAGGTGGTGTAGTTTGGAGGCGGTTGGTGATTTGGGCGGCATTGTAATCTTATGGGATTTGAGGGTGTTGGATATGGTGGATTCTTGTGTGGGTAGTTTTTAGAAATATTTAGGATGGTGTTCAGTGGGTGTTCTCGGGGGTTTAGGGCCCAATGATGACTGTTGCAGGAGATTATTATGGGAGTAGGCTGGAGTTTTCGCTTGGTGGAACCTTCCTTAGTGCATTGGAGGCGATTTAAATGTCACTCGGTTTCCAAACGAACGTTCTGGGTTGGACGGTTTTGGGAGTGCTATGGTGGATTTTTCAGACTTCATTGCTGAAAATCAGTTAGAGGATATTCGATGACAGGAGGTACTTTTACTTGGTCGAATGGTAGAGCTTCCCAATCTTGGTCTAGAATTGATCGCTACCTTTTTAGTGCTGATTGATAGTCCTTATTTCATAAGTTTTACCAAAGGAGACTTCCGCGTTTGTTCTCAGATCATTTTCCCATTTTATGTGAGATCGGTATGCGTGGTGGGGGTAAGACACCGTTCCGTTTTGAGAACATGTGGCTTAAGGCGGAAGGATTTCAAGATATGGTGGGGGAGTGGTGGAGGTGTTATGATTTTGCTGGTTCCCTTAGTTTCAAGCTTAATGCTAAGCTGAAGGCGTTGAAGGGAGATCTTATAAAGTGGAACCGGGAGATATTTGGAGATTTAAATTATAGGAAGTCTTTGTTGTTGGGGGAGTTATCTTCATTGTATGGGAGGGATGAGAGTGAGAATCTTGATGAGGAAGGCAAAAGACGAAAATTGGAGGTGTCTTCTCAGTTGAATATTTTGATTGGCATGGAAGAAACTAGCTAGAGACAGAAGTCTCGTGCTTTGTGGCTTAAGGAGGGAGATAGATGTACCCAATTTGTTCATCATAGAATTAACTCAATTGACAACCTAGATGTGGATGGGGAGTTATTGGAGGATCAAAAGAGTATTTCTGAGGAGATTGTCAGCTATTATTGATCCTTGTTTAAGGAGCCTTTCTCTTGGAGACCTTTTCTGGACGATTTGGCTTTAGATTCCATTTCTAAGGTTGAGGCGGATTGGCTCGAAAGACCCTTTGATGAGGAGGAAGTGGTTGGGGTGGTGATCAGTCTTAATGGGGACAAGGCGCCTGGCCCGGATGGTTTTACCCTTGCTTTCTTCCAATCTTCTAGGAAGGTGATCAAGGGTGATGTCCTCTCTATGTTTAATGAGTTTGCGCAGCATGAGAAGTTTGCCAAAAGCCTTAATGCAACCTTCATTGTGCTGATTCCAAACAAAGTGGGTGCAGTCGAATTGAAGGATTTCCGCCCAATTAGCCTTGTGGGTGGAGAGTTTACAAAATTTTGGCCAAGCTGTTGGCGAATAGGCTGAAGGTGGTCTTGGGTGGTATCATCTCGCCCTCTCAGAACGCGTTTATGAAAGATAGACAAATTTTGGAATCTATTCTCATTGCTAATGAGTACATTGACTCTAGGATGCGCTCCAACATCCCGGGCATGATCTGCAAATTGGATGTTCACAAGGCGTATGACCACGTGAATGGGAGATTCCTTTTATACCTCTTAAGGAGGTGTGGCTTTGGGGCTACATGGTGCAGCTGGATCGAGTTTTGCATCTCCACCGTAAAATATTTAGTGGTTGTGAATGTATCTCCCGAAGGTTTTTTTGGTGGGTCTCGTGGGTTGCGTCAATGTGATCTCCCTTTCACCTTTGTTGTACGTTATTGTCATTGAAGCATTCAGTAGGATGATGAAGGTGCTGATTGGCAATGGTTCCATTGAAGGGTTCGATGTTGGAGTTGGTGGTAGAGGTGAGGTGAGCGTATCTCATTTATTATTTGCGGATGACACTCTCATTCTATGTAGGGCTGATGAGGGTCAATTTCACAATCTTCGCTGCCTTCTCCTTTGTTTTGAGGCGGTGTCAGGTTTGAAGATTAATCTCTCCAAGTTCGAAGCCATCCCTATTGGTAACGTTGTCAATGTCCATGCTTTGGCTTCTATTTTGGGTTGTCGGGTTGCTTCTTTGCCTATCACTTATCTGGACCTCCCCTTGGGGGTTACCTTTAAATGTTCTCGCACTTAGAGTGATATTATTGAGAGGACGGACAGGAGGTTGGCGAGGTGGAAACGGTGCTATCTCTCCAAGGGTGGTAGCATCACGTTGATCAAGTCCACTCTGTCTTGTCTTCCCACTTATTTTTTGTCGCTCTTTCCTATTCTTGCTGCGGTGGCTAATAGGTTGGAGAAGATTCAGAGGGATTTCTTTATGGGGAAGTGATGATAGCGTGCATAAATTTCATCTTGTGAAGTGAGAGAAAGTGTGTACTCCTATTGGCTGCGGTGGATTGGGTTTGAGAAGGCTTGCTTTGTTTAATAGGGCCCTTCTTGGGAAATGCCTTTGGCAGTTTGGGGTTGAGCGAGATAGCTTGTGGAGAATTGTTATCATAGAGAAATACGGTTGTGCTTTGGTTGGGTGGAACACTCTTGTATGCAATGGCTCTTATGGTGAAAATATTATCAAAGGATGAGATTCCTTTGCTGAGAACATCCATTTTGAGGTGGGAAGTGGCAAGAATTTCCTTTTTTAGAAGGATCGTTGGTGCGGTGAGAGATCCTTAAAGGATATGTTTCATTTTTTGTTTTTTCTAGCATGCAATAAGAATGTTATGGTTGTGGACTGCTTGGAGAGGGCTTCTGGGAGTGCTTCGTGGAATATTCAGTTTGTTAGGAGGGCTAATGATTGGGAGTTAGAGGAGTTTTCGACAATCTTCTCTTTACTTTACTCTAAAGTTTTGAGGAGTCATATCGAAGACAAGATGAGATGCGTGAGATCCAAGAATGGTGTTTTTTCAGTGAAATTTTGATATTCGTTTCTTGTTGGGGATTTCGATGTGAGCTTCCCTTGGAGACTGATTTGGAGGTCTTTAGCCCAACCTAGAGCGTCCTTCTTTGTTTGGGAAGCCACCTATGGAAGAATCCTTACCACTGACAACTTGAGGAGGAGGAGAGTGAATGTGCTAGATTGGTGTTATCTTTGCAAATGTGATGGGGAGTCTGTTGAACACATTTTGCTGCACTGTTTGGTTGCTAGGGAGTTGTGGTCCTTAGTGCTCTCTATTATGGACTATGATTGGGTGATGCCTAGGAGGGTCGCTAAAGTTTTGTTGTGTTGGAAAAGGGATTTTAAAGACCCTCTGGCCTTAACTATTTGGAGAGTGATCCCTACTTGTATTTGGTGGAATTTATGGAGAGAGAGAAATGAGAGATGTTTTGAGGGTGTGGCTGTGTCCATGGAGAGTCTAAGGGGCAATTTTTTGCAGTCCTTGTTCTGTGGGTGAATGCTATGTTGGGTTCTCCCTTTTTGGAGTTTTTAGATTTCATTAGTTTTCTAGCTTGTTTGGTCTAGAGGTCTCGGTATAGTCCTTTGTACCGTTCCTTCTATTCCTTTTTCTTTCAATAAAATTGCCATGTCAAAAAACAATTTCATTTTCCTAATATTTTGTTTACATGTTCTTTTTTAGTAAGGAAAACTGTGGCCAAAAATCTTTGGTGTTGACCAGGTTACAGACCTAAGAAATGGAAACATTTTTCCCAACAATAACTGTCAGATGATAACGGAAATTGTTCATTGCATGAAGTAACAATCCTATATACAATTACCCACTTTTTGAACCGAACAGTTTCCTTCTTTTGACTTTGTCTAACATAGATAACTTATGCACGTATCTTTAAATTATGCTTTTACTTCGTACAGAAATTAGACTAATGTGCTTAGTGTAACACACTGAAACTACAATTCTAGTCAATTCATATACAAGTACATTATTAATTGAAATGTACCGAAACAGCTCAACCTGATAACATATGGACATACAATGCAAGTTCATGCATTCATTCACTTGTGCAGCCCATGCATATGAGTGCATGCGCACACAAACACTAAGAGAGAGAGACCAACCACTCAACATACCATTTATACATGAACAAAACGTCCAAGATAAATATCTTGAAATTTTTAGCTTGTCCTCGATCAGTTTGTACCTACAAAACCAAATGCTTGAAAAGATAATCCACTTCAATGGATATAAGATCACTATAGAAAATCCTTAACGCACCAGATTGGGTAGTTTGTGAAAGCATGAATTTCATAGTTCTTTTCTTTTAAAGCATGAAGCAGTTCTTGAACACCTTCTATGAACGAATATCCTCTTCTCATACAACTTTTAAGACCTACAACAATAGAGGAACATGGCCCTTAAAAGATGAAGAAGAGTTTGATAACTATATGCACCAGGTTCTACATGCCTGCTTCATATATTATTAACTGAATAAACAATTGATTACATTCTATGACAGATAGACTACTTTTACCCAACATCTGCTCATAAAGCATGGTGACAAGTAAAACGCAGCTCAACTTTTGAACACTATCCCAATCTTTAAATTTTCTATAGGAAAAACAAGATGTTAATGAACAAACCTTTTTTTTTAATGAATAAGCCAATCTCATTAGAAAAAGTGAAGACAGTACAAAGAACTATACCAAAATCACTAATCCAAACAAGCTAGAAAACTAAAACATATGAACAAACCTAAAAACTGAATCCAAATACTGTTCATTGGAAAGCTTCCTGTAGCAACAAAACAAAATAGTTGTTCATTGGTTCTTATCCTGGTTCATACTTCCAACAATATTTTAACATTTGCAAAGGGCTATTAATGGAGCCTGTCGTACTGAATTAAGTTAACTTATATAAATAAACTTATTTTAAAGGGTTAAAACATATGAGGCACTCAGACAATGATGACATTAATTTTCTATTCTTCCTTTTCTTTTGGGAAATATGCATGTTAGCCCCTATGATTAGACTGAAAACACAGAGCCTCCCTAAAGTTCAGCTCGTAAAACATTGCCTCCTCAAATTCAGCTTCAAAATATAAATTAGGGTTCACCTTTAGCGAGCTTATTATTTATAGTATCATAATTTTTTTTACCATATATGTAACACCCCAAGTCTCAAATTGAGTGGGAAGAGTAGAAAGAATTAGAAGAAAATTCTACATTGGATCCTTACTAAGTGGAACATGGCCTTAAAATGAATTTGAGGAGGTTAAAAGGTGACACTGACTAGTCCTTTTGGAATTGTAGTGTAGCTAGCACTTCATCGAGTCATTTCAATATATCAAAATATGTCACCATTTATTTTTTTTTTTGTATGATAGGGCTACTACTTTTGGCTTCTATTGAAGACTTCATCAGTATCTTCAATTGCATTTCCTCGTAGACTTCTTCTGTCTTCTTATACAATTAGGTTTATCTTTTTATGATAATTTTTCGTATTCCTTGAGAAAATAAGCCACATTATCAATTGTAATATGTACTACATTTTGTGGAGGACCTATGAAAGAGAGTTTTAAATAGGACAAGCTTGTATATAGATTTCAGTAGTCATAAATAAGAATAAGCACTGTACCACATTAAATACCACAAACATGCAGTGACACCCACTCCCCCCCAAAAAAAATAGTAATAATAATAATAATAATAATGTGCACTATTGTTATGGTCCCAGTAAAGATCTATAATGCATAATAACGAAAGCATAATAAAACTGGTGGTTTGACTCAACAAAAGGAACAAATAACAAACCAAACATGTAGTGGGTATCTAAGATATGACCACTACTGAATTTTTGCCCAGGTTTTTCTTTTATTCTTTTACATGTCCAGTGAGTGATTATGTCTACATATGGGATCCTGTTATAAAAGCCAGTATAATTTCTAGATATCGCAGGCTTAATGTACTATAGTCCATACCACAGACACAATTGACACTGCGATGCGAAGTAAGCATTGGAGACTTTTCACCAACCTTCTAAATCGAAAGATCTCCCATCATTAAAAAATATTCTGGCAAGCTCCACCTATATTTATATAGAGAAGCTGACATGAAAGGTATCGAAAAAAACAAGAATATGCCTGAATGCCACGCAATTGTCTTGAAGAACATGACAACCATCACACAACAATTACTTACTACAAAATAAACAGGAGGCATATTCTTAAAGTGAATCGTAGGACAACAATTACTGGATAGGAACTCTTCAACACTGCCAACACCCCAAAAGTATTGCCACCTAGCTTCATATCCAACTAGAAAACGTGAAAACAAAAGCCACTTGTTGCAAATCCACACTTAAGTAAATAGGAGTTGAATGTGAAATACATAAGTATGAGAGCTAAAAGGACTTCCACACCGTAAAAATACAGCGGCGAGTCATGCAAGCATTTAGTGTTTATCAGTTGGCAGTCAGCATGATTGAATCATTTGTTAACTTTTAGCCTATCACTAAAAATGAAAAAAAAAACATTTAGCAGTATAGTATCAAAGTGGACTAGCTAAACCAAGCAAGATAATGCTTTGACTCCTAAAAGGCATTCAAATTAAGCACAATTCTGTTTCCCCCCAAAATCCTATCCCCTGAAAAAAATAGGAATAAATAAGTCAAATCCTGTTTCTCTAAGAGAGGCTGTGCTCGAGGCAGTTACACAACATCTCATTCCACTGTTCTTTAATGTTAGTTTGTTGTCGTAGTTCATTTCTCAACCTTATGCTGAATTTTTAGAACCTAGTTTCCATGGTTTGCTTAAAGCATAGATGTCAGGTCAATAAACAAAAGGTACTTTCTCAGAGTAGCTGCTTAAATCCTTATACCTTCCCCGGCTACAAATTGCATTACATCCCACAGATCGAACAAACAATTTGAAAATCCATTAGAATTTCGCAGAACAGGTAAAGTTACCACCTTCTTCTTCCTTGATACTCACCCCTTAAGACTGCGCATAAAAAGGCTACTCAGGTTGCCCGGTTTCAATTTTGAATTGATGATTTATTGGAGAATCCAAGTACGCAAAATGTTTACCAGCTGAAAGTACAATAGAAAAAAGAAAAAGTTTGACTACTAATATGCAACCAAAGAGAAGCTGAGGATCCATGCAAACAAAATTATTATTTCATTTCTCTAAGAACTAGAAGAGGCATTCAGATCCTAATTGGACACAGTAGTTTTGTATGACCTGTCATTTGTTCGGCAATAGTTTAAGACAGTTTTTTGCTGGGCAAGTTCTTGACTTATCTGCTTCCTGAGTTGTGGGGTCGGTCCAGTGAGCCGTGGTTTGTACTTCAGGATTGAACCAAACGGGTCCGGCTTTGGGGGATTTCCACGTTATAAAAAAAAGTTTAAGACAGTTTTTAGCAGTAATGGATATCTCAGGTAGTTAAGATTTTAAAAAGTCAAACTTCTCTACGCAGTCATCAGTTACAAGTGTACCTCATCAATTATCCCCTTCTCGAACTGAATCCATGCAGTTGGGTGCTTGCATTCGATTAATTCCTTCAATGACATTCTGAGCATAAAAGCTGAATTCAATTATATTTTGTAACAGGAATGAGAGTAATCTACAAAACTTTCTAAGAACCAAGTGAACTCTGGATGATCTGAAAAATGAAACGCATATGTCAGGTTAACTTACTCGTATTGTGATTATCGGTATGGTACCCAATGGTTTTGATATCAAACAATAATTTTGGTGTTGTTCATTTACTTAATGATGGACAGTTCATTATTCCTTAAAATTACAGGGATCCCTGCTTGTTTTATTTTTATGAGGCCCTACAAGCTTAAGGATACTTCAAACTGGAATCCTCAGTGACGTTATCCATTTTGAGAAATACTATTATCTTGGCAAAAGCAAGACCATTATGAAATAAAAGTAACGAAAACTGAAACAATGTCCACTTTACTAGTGTATTTGAAAGGAAACTGAGCACGATCTTATCCGATTAGGGAAATTTCCTCGTAGGAAATTCTACATAATTTACGCGGTTTAGTAAATCCCACCAACTTTCCTTCAGGATCCCAAGAAAACGAAGCAAAACTAATTGGATTAAGCCCATGTAAGTTAATATCCCATTAGCCAGGCCACAAGACAATGAATCCAAAATCAATGTTTAAGGAACGAAACAGAAACAAAATCATTACGCAAAAGAAATGGGATCAAGGACCAATAAATCTGAGTACCCGAAGAAGGCAGGGACGTCTTCGTAAAACGGGTCGCGAACAATGGTGCCCATGATGTCAAAGAGCAGTATAGGGAGCTTTCTATTCGTACTCCCAGATGAGGCAGCGAAAGGAGCATTTGTGTGGAGATTTCGGGACATTTCGACTCGTTTTGGATATGAGTACGGGTAAGAGAATGATGGCAAACCAGAGGGTTTCAGCGGGAAGGAGACAGTAGGTGCTCTAAATCTGAGAGCCATTATCAGGAAATGAAGCGCGGGATGGTATCGCTTAGTTACACCAGGCGGATCACATAGCTTGCTTTCTTTTCTTTCCAATGATGCACGGAACCCAAATAAACAAATATATACATATATATATATATATATATATATATATTCTCCTACCAGGGTTTGGCTCTGATACCAAGGCGGGTTTCCTTGGGTATACCGATGGATTTACCAGATAGATCATGGAATGAAGATTGGTTACCAAGGAGCTTACTTTGAAAGGACCAAAACGGTTACTGGAGAGTTTATGGTGAAGACGAGCCATGGAAGAAAAGAAGCAGAGAAGATAGCAGCAGATAAAATAAAATTAATTTTTAAAGACCTCCTGTGAGGGAACAAGCTTCGTTAAACCCAAAGGTCGGCAAATAATAGGTCAATTAGAGGGTATCAACTTGCAAATGGTCTTAAAATAAGTTTACTTGAGAAAACAGAAAATAGTTACTTAAACCAGCCATGAAGGTGGTATGCATGAAGCAGAAATATAAACCAGCCATGAAGGCGGATGCATGAATGCATGTAACTTGAAATGTAAAACCGTCCAATCTGGCGGTATGCATGCTTGCAGAGAAGATATAACACAGAGATATACTTGGAAACTTGGTTTACTTCAAAGAACAGTTGACTTACAAGCAAGAACTATCAAGTAAGAAGACATATACATCGTGTTCTTAGACTTAGATAGGCTTGAGTTTCTAAGGATAGAAAGACTTGAGAGAGAGAGAGAGTTCAGAAATCCGAAATGGAATTTTGCCTACAACTGACTTCGACCTCTGTATTTAAAGACAGAGGGGTTACTGTGGAATCACGCGGGTACTGTTGGATCACGCGTGCTTTGACTGTGGATGAACAGGGGCGTGTCGGCTGCTTTCACTGTTTTACCTACCGTTCATGAATAGTAAAAAAGTCAATTTTACTGTTCATGAATATTGACTTGTCGGTTTTGACTTGTTGACTTCGTCCTTACATGCCTACGGACGTCACATGGGCCTGGGCTTGGATGTCACGTGGACTTGGGCTTCACATGTCGTCTCCTAGATCGAAGGCGTAAGGATCCTGACTATCTTGGAAGACTGGATCCAAGTAGTTGGGCTTTGATTGACCTGCAGCAGACGAGTGAGATGAGGTGGGCTGTGCTCATCTGGGTCTTGTCCACTGATTTTGCTTACTTCGAGCTGCAACTGGTGGCAGAGTTCCTGCAGATCTTCTTTACTTTGAACTTGGTTCATAGCAGAGACTAGGGCAGTCTGGAGACTGGTCTTCTCTACTAAGAACTGAGAGACAGCAGAAAATTCCTCTGGCTGAGGAAATTCCTTTTTTACTTGTTCAATTATCCTGTCGATATTGAACTTGTCCCACCATTTGACTTGGAAACGGCGGGCCATGATGTTCTGATTGACTTGATAATCCCATTTAAGAATCCATGGGATCTTGTATTTACTTGTGAACAGGCAGAGGGTCGGAAACTGACTGTTCTGGACTGTGACTTGTGCCAGATTACCAAACCGAGCAATTGCTTCCTTGAGCTTGGTGGGAATGATATCGGTAATGGGTCCGAATAATTGCCACCAACGAAGGAACCACATAGGCAGTTGACTTGTGAACTTGTTGTCGAAGTTCAAGAACCAAGAATGAGAGAAATTCTCATTTTGGTAAAGGAGGACATTTGTCCAAGCTTCAATATAATCATAATAATTGAAGCCTATGGGTTGACCTGGAAGTTCTTTCAGAATGGAGGGATGAGAACCCCATTCCTGATTCGAAAGAATTTTAATTATGAATAGCTTGTGGAAAGCTATTCGTTTCTGAGTGGGATCAAACCTGTCCATGATAGGTTCGATCTTTACAGATTCTGTGTGGAGAAGGATGACTTTATAAAAACCAATTGACTTGTTGGGATGTTGTGGGACAAAATGCCATTTGGGTGACAAATAGGCCCTGAGCAGTTTACCATGTTGGACCCGGAGAAGAGCTTCCTGATCCTTTTGACTTGGAGTTACTTCAGGTGTGATCAGACGCCTGTGGCAGTGATCCACATGGAATACATTCTGAAGAATTTCCTTGACTATGAAGTCAGAAGGATTCTTCGGAACATAAGGAATTTTACTTTGTAGTCTAGACGGAGACTGGGCCGTACTTGGTAGTCTTAACGGAGACTGGGCAGGAGACATAGTCTCAATAATCTCATAAGGATTAGGAGGTTGACTTGGTGGTAAAGAGGCTAATGCAGAATATGTAGGCTTACCATACTGACTTGTGAGAGCAAGAGCTGAGGATGAAGGTCGGACTTTTTGACTTGGTTGGGAAGGATTACCTAGTAACTGGAAACGGTTACTTGTTGAAGTTTGACTTGGAGGACCAAATGGGACTAACAAATGGTCTGGGAGTAACTTGGGTGTATCTGGTGACTTGGTTGACTTGGCAGGTTCTTTACCGTGGGGTTTAGGAGCCATGGGATTCCTGCAAAAATTCACGGGTAAGGAAGTCAGGGATACTGTTTTGACTTCCTTGGATGTATTCAATGTCAAAATCAAAAGCACTGAGAATAGCTTGCCATCGTGCAAAAATCTGTTTGGATGCAATGTTTTTCACATCTTTTTCTAAAACAAATTTTGCGCTTTTGCAATCAACTCGTACTAAAAACTTTTGATTTATCAAATCACTTTGAAATTTACTTATGCATAGTACTATAGATAAAATTTCTTTTTTGATAGTACTATAATTCTGCTGTGCTGAATTCCAATTGCCGGAGTGATATCTGACTAATTGTTCGGCTGAATCTGGTTTGACCTTTTGTTTGAGAATGCCACCATAACCAATTTCTGAGGCATCGGTCTCAACAATTTTGAAAGCTAAAGGTAAATGAATGCCAAGGCAAGGAAGAGTCTTGACATGTGACTTGATTTGTTTTACCATAGAAGTGTGTTCTTCAGTCCAAGGAGGAGGATTTTTCTTTAGACGTTGGAACAAGGGTTTACATAGATGCCTTAAATTATGATAAAATTCAGCAATGTAATTGAGAGAACCTAAGAACCTTTGGAGTTGGGTTTTCTCTAGAATGACATCGGGGAATTTATCAGCAAATTGAAGGGATCTGTCTATGGGGTGGATTTGACCTTGATCAATATTGTAACCTAAAAATCTGACTTTGGTTTGAAACAACCTGATCTTAGGGGCAGAGACCACTAGACCGTTTGACTTGATGATCTGAAGAAACTTATGGAGGTGTTTCCAATGTTCTTCGATTGACTTTGAGAAGACTAACACATCATCTATGTAGACAATGGTGAAATGACTATAAGGGTTAAAAATGTCGTTCATGACATTTTGGAATTCACTTGGTGCATTTTTCAAACCGAAAGGCATTACGTTCCATTCGTAATGTCCAAAGGGTGTGGTGAATGCTGTTTTGTACCTGTCGGGCTCATAGACTTGGATTTGATAGAAGCCGCTCTTCATATCAAATTTACTAAAAACTGTGGCTGCTGACAGACGACCGATGAGATCACGTTTGTCAGGAATGGGGTAACGAATCCATTGAAAGACCTTGTTCAATGGTTTGTAATTGATTACCATGCGAGGAACTCCTCGTTCTATTTCTGCATTTTTATAAACATAAAAGGCAGAACAAGACCATGGGGATTTACTATGGCGAATGATACCTTTACTCAAAAGATCATGGATTTCTTTCTTGCAAACTTCCATCATCTCCTGGTTCATCTGGATGGGTCGAGCTTTAGTGGGAATATTTTTCTCACTAAAATCCGGTTCATATGGGAGCTTTACTATGTGTTGCTTTCTATGCCAGAAAGCATTTGGAACATCAGAACAGATTTGTTGTTCTAATTTTACTTGGAATGACTTAATCTGTTGTTGAAGGGATTGACTTAAGAGTTGGTCCTCAACTCTTTTGAACTTGATTTCTTCCTTTAAAAAATCAAGATGTTGAGTTTTCTGGACAAGGAAATTAAGATTTTTACTTATGGAGGCTTCCTGTAACAAGGAGAGTTCCTTAGGCTGAGGAGGATGAATAAACTCGAAAGTTACCTTTTGACCCAAGATGGAAGTTGTAAGTCCTTCACTTGTTGTGGTGAAAGGATACAACAGGCATATGAAGGGAGTGCCTAAGATCACCTTTTGGTCAGGCAGATTTTTTACTAAAACAAACGATGACTTAAAGCAAACATTATCTTTACATACATGTGCTTTGGATAACTTATACTGAATACCCATAGAAGTACCATTGGCTGAATGAAGACGTTCTCTAGTCTTTTCATAGTACTTAGTGGGTATAAGACCTTCTTGAATACAATTGAGATCTGCTCCTGAATCAATAAGGGCAATAACCTCAAATGCAAATTCAGAATTTACTATGATGTTTACTTTTGCATGCCATTTCTGGAAATGCATACGATTCATGATACTAAGGAATTGGCTACCTTCCGGAGTATCTTGTGGGAGAGTAAATTGAGGCTGAAAGGGTTCAGGTTCGGGAACCTGCTCTGACTGTTCAGACTCTTGTTGACTTTGTTTCTTAAAACTTTGGTTGATTTTAAGAAGGAGGATTTCTTGTTCAAGAGTTTTATTCTGGGCTTTTAGCTCACGAATATCTTGTTTTACTTGTTGGACTTTAGTCTGTAAATCTTGTAAAGTGACAGGTTTAGAGGTTTTCTTAAACTTGTCTAAGATTTTATTAAGACTGACCTGGGTTTCAGGGATTTTTAATTTACTTTCTTTTTTACTTAATACGTTTTTAAATTTGGAGAGATATTGAGCCTTGAGCTCAGAATCCTCAACTTTGTCGATTAAATCGAACAAAAGTTCTTCTTGTTGACTTAAAACGTTCAAGGTTTTACTTGGGTGGCAACAACTATCTTGACATCCTAGCTTTTGGTTAGGGGTGTCGGATTCTGTGTCGGTACTGAGATTGTAACTAGAATTAGAGGATGTGATGTCATCTATGTCTAGATCACTACCCTAGAATCTCTTAATTCTAAGATGGCAAACAGTTTTACTTTCTCACTTGCAGGAATGTCTAAAGAATTAATATTTTCTTTAACTCGACATTCAGAGCTGTAATGACCTAGTTTCTTACATTTGTAACATCTAATTTTACTTTTGTCTTTAGGTGTGGATTTCTTCCTAAAGGCTTTTTTGTGAAATTTTGGTTTACTAGGTTTACTTTCTTCGGGAGGCATGTAATTCCTCTTTGTGGTGTTTTCTACGGGATGGTGCTATGGGAGGCAGACCATACTGTTCGCAGAAATTACTCATTTCATACTTAGCTGCTTTTTTATCTTTGCTAAGTTGATTATTGATTTTCATGTTAATACACATCTTCATACCTTCTTTGTTGATGGTACTAACAAGATCACCGTAGGTCAGGGTATCATACTCTATGATTCCTGAGGGCTGGCTTAAGACTTCTCTAATCTTGTGGGCAAAGAGATTAGGGAGGCCATTGATGAATTTTTCTTTCCAAAAAGGATTCTTACAGTCTTCCCTAAGCATGACACGGGAAATGAAGACATCCTTATACCAACGAAAATCACTTAAGGTTGGACACTTTAGGTTACTTAATTGGTCATGAATCCTAGCTGAAATGTTACTAGGAGTACCAATAAAATGTTTAACAATGGTATAAATAATAGTATTAATACCATCGCTAACACCTTGACCTAATCTTTCATCAAAAATAGGAAATCCTTCTTCATCATGCTGAACAGCACTACGATTATGATCCCTATCTTTTTCGGTGAGGTACTTTTCCCACCATTGACGTAAGGATCCGGTGAAACCAGAGACAATTAAATCAACGACTTCTGGATGACTAAGGGAATGGTTTACTAAGTAGTTGTTTGCTACCATAGTCATATGTTGGAGTTTATTAAGGATTTCTTGTTCAGAGAAACCATCAATATTCCATTCATATAACTTGTCGCTGGAGACAGAGAATTGACTTTGGAAATTCCTTTATTCGAATTGAAGATCAGGAGGAGTGGGTTTACTATACCAATTCTTGGTTAAAGACATGGGGTTAGGACGACCAGACCTAATCCTGTTGACTTCTAACTGTTTGAACTGGTTTTCGATTTCACTAATCTGATGATCAGATTCTGAGTCTGTATCAGATCCTGTGGAAACTTGACTGAGGGCACTGACTTGATGGGAAGATTCTGGTTTCTTACCATCTGTTTTACTTGTTTTTAATTCACCTAGCAACTGAGTGACTTTACTAAGGGCTGACTGTTCTAAGATCTTTAAACCTAAAGGCTTACTAGGCAGCTGTAGTAAAGGTTTCTCAGAGACGAGGGATTGACCATCTAATTTGGATTCAATCTTGTCTAACTGTTTACCTATAGTCCTAAGACATTGGTTGGTGTAATTGTTTTGTTCAACCAATTTCTTGTTACTATCATTGTCAGTGGCAACCTTAAAGGGTGAAGCTGTAATCTCTGTTCCTTTATGGGTTATGACAATTTCTTCTGGAGGTGGATGACTGGAGGTAATGGACTTCTTATCAGAAGTAGTCCATTTGGACATAGTGAGGACCTGGACATTCATGGAATGATAATTTTCAAAATAAATGAAAAAGGGAATGTCCTGACCTAGCTGACGCATGAAGGCTTGCCATGAGTCATAGATGACTTGTTTTTCAGCTTTCGTGTGTCCTTCAAGATACTGATTTCTTTTACTACCATTTTATTTTGACATAAAATCAGCTTCGAGCTTTTTCATGTCAGGCTTGAAAGTTTTACTTATGGTCATCAACTGAGGGTTAACAGATTCGAAATCTGTTTGGGTTGGTGACTGTTGACCGTCATCTTCTACATCGTTGACTATTTGTCCTGATGTAGATGCTTGGTTAGGTAGATGAGAATTAACCGAATACAAGGGTGTACTAACCTGAGAGTTAATATGTATACCCTTAAGTTGTCGGTTAATGGTGTCAGGGAGGCTAGAGGCAGACTTACGGGCTGATTGGCTACCTGGTTCCTGAATTCTAAGGGGTGCAAAACCACTTCGGGGAGCATCAAAACTAATCCTAACAGTACCATCCAGATACTGTTGGATCATGTCTAACTTGTTAATGTTTTGGGAAACATTAGTGGTTGGGTTTTCATTTTCCAACATCCAGTCACTTGGCAAGGTTACTTCACTCCAACGGATCGACTTGGGGACCCTAATGTTGGCATCACTTGTATGACTTTGGATTAACAAGGTTTGATCTTTGGGACTTTTTACTAAGGCATGGACGTTGAGGTTGGTCCTGATACACTTGTAATAAATCCTATAGATCAAAGCTAAAGGCTGACTTCCTTCTAGCATCTCATAACCTGAAGTTTTAATGTTCAAGGTTAAGGCTTTTAGAAGATGTTTGTCACTTAAACTTAAGGTAAAATCGGGAAAACAATCAAAATGGATGGGACCATTATGAAGGCTTGACTCGATGATTCCTAAAATGCTGGTGCTGTAGTCTGTGAATCTAGCATCACGTAGACACAGAAGGACAGAAGCATCAACTCCTCTTCGAGTTAATGGTTTTACTGCAACTTGAACTAATCCGATGTGGATATAGTTGAAGCCTTGTTCCCTATGTTTTTTGACAACAGAAGGAGACAGAAGTTGACATTTTTCATGAGTTTTACTTAGAGCGTAAACCTGCTCTACGGTTTTGACATGGTAATTACCTTTGAATGATAAAGGATTAAAACTTGACTTAGAGTAGATTTCACTACTTAGAATTTTAGGGATATTCCAATCTTGAAGGTTGGTGTTGACTTCATTGATTTCAAATTCTTCTTCATTTATTATTCCTGGAATGGGAGGAATGGAACCAGAAGAACGAGAACTGGTGGAAGAGGAAGACCTAAACATCCTATTCATGATTAAACTTCTAGACACTTGAATCAAGCTAAAACAAAAGACTTAATGAATCGACAATAAATCTTACCTAAGCTTCAACCTTTCGACTCAACAAACTTAAAAGGACACACCCTTTCAGGCCACTCCGCTCAAGCCACTCTGGTCTTACTGTTTGGACGCTGGACTTACTGTTCAGGTATGCTTCTAAACTGCTAAGACTGGGGTTTAACTTAGATGGGCTTACTGGAGACTTACTAAGAACTTTGAAGTAGAGAGACCAAATGGCTAAAAACTCAAAAACAAACGAGAGGGGTATTCTCCTACCAGGGTTGGCCTCTGATATATATATACATATATATATATATATATATATATATATATATATATATATATATATATATATATATATATATATATGTCTAATGCATCTTCTTGAAATTTTTAAGGCTAAATTATTCCTCGAGTCCATGGGGTTTGACAGTTTTCTAGATTGGTCCTCAGGGTTCGATTTTCTCTAAAATTATTTCTGAGGTTTAGATTCATTCCCCAATAGATCATGCGTCAACCTAGTGGACGAAAATGCACACGTGAAAATTGACATGTGTCAATAAATAAAAAAAAACAATTTTTTTAAGGATGAAAAAAGATCCTTCCCTTTTTTTTTCCTTTCAAAAAAATAAAATTATTTATATTTTTTTATTAATTTTAAGTTTTATTTTTTAAAAAATATATATATTTTATTTTTTATTTACTGACACGTGTCACATTGTGACTGATCGATATTTTTTTAAATCGAGCTGTCAATTTTCACGTGTAAGCCGTTAGCCACATGTGGACCAAATCTCGGTCGTAGGATCATCATGAAAAACTCTTTTCATTAAACCCCCTTATATTTTGTAATCCGAATGTATGAGCTTCTATAAATTGTGATCATGTCCATTAACATATCACAATTGACTCCCGAGATAATGAGATTGTTTTTGTGAAATCCATTTTGTTAACAATTATATGCTTACTTATTCTTCTACCATACTATATTCCACATGAACTAATAGGACTAGAATAATATCACCGATTAAGTCCCTAGCTCATATAATTCTTAAATCTCAGTCTGTGTCTAGTTGGACTTCCAAAACTTTCCAAAATCATTTTTCGCAAATATTTACTTAATATATAATATAATTAAAAATCGTGAAAACATTTTTCACAAACATGTCTTTGCGCAACGTTTTTATATGAGTCTAACAATATACAGACATAATCAATATACTGCATCATCAAGAGACTGGTGGATTCCATATTGAGCAATTATACATATTCGCTTACTATGCACAAGGTCGAACATTATCTGGAATATTTGATCTACAAAGATCATCACCAAATGATTTAGTCAAAGCACAAATACACAACAAGCAAACATGCATAACTCTCTCAGGTCTAAGGACAACATAAGGTAATTGTGCTGAATATCATTCTCTACATCAGTGATTGTCATACCCCGAGCTTTCAAACATCACATGCATATTGTTTATGCTCTTTTGTTTGTCATTAGTAGTGAGATTATGAGATATTTAGTGACTAAGATGGACTATTTAGTACTTGAGATGCTAACTTTGAAACCTAGTTTAGGACATGATTTATTGAGAATTGGAGTTCACATACAACTGAGTTATTGTTGAGGAAGTTGAGGAGCACGTATTGGATCAATTGAATTTTGTAAGCTCGTCGGTCATTTTAGTCTCAAAAACTTGATTAGGATATGATTTATTGAGATTTGGAGTTCCCGTACAACTAGGTTGTTGTTCAGAATGTTAAGGAGCTCGTATTGGATCAATAAATTTTTTTACTCAAGTGGGACGTTTTTGTCTTAAAAACTGAACCATATGATTTTTATTGTTTTAATATGTTGAGGGATCATCCACGAGGTTATGGTTCAAATTTGGAGACTTATTATTTTTCAGAAGCAAGTAAGACATTTTTTGGAAGCAAGTAGGTTGATTAGTGAACATTATTGGAATTTGAGGATTAGCGAAACTTAGAGATGAATTGTGGATAGAGATAACACCTAGGAAGCATGACAAATCAAAGCTAGAAGCACAACAAATCGCCATGAAGCACGCCACAAAAGGCTATAACCTAGGAAGCTTGAGGTGTCGACAACCGGTGGAATTAGACGGTGACTCACCAAGGCTATATGAGGATTTTGACCATATGTGTGCTAGGTGTCAATGTGTTGATGAAGTAGCCTTTTAAGTCATCAAATCTAGGTTGACACGTGTCGCGATATGACGAACCAACCTTGCCTATAAATAGGGGTGGTCGTCCATTGAAAAATTCACATCATCTCATCCTAAACTTGTGAGTTAGCTTTGAGATTAAGAGGGAAGTGAAGTAGAAGCAAGAAGGAGGAAATCAGTTAGTGAAGATCGAACTCGCTTAGAGGTAAAGTTTAGTTAGTTATCTTCGATTTTGATTCAAGTTTTCAAGATGATTATTGTGAATCTCTTGTATTTCTTATTCTAAACATCTCTTGATGTTATTAGTGTTGTTCTATTCTTCCTATTGTTCTTGATGTTCTTCGTGTTTTTGACAAAGAACAAACTTGTCTTTTCGAAAAGTACCATTGTCAAAGTTCGATTCGTTTTCAAAGTGTTTTTCTATTTTGATCAGTTTCTTTTCAAAATTTCTTCCAAAAGTTGTTTTTCAAAGCTTAAACATATTTCTTTTGAAATATTCCTTCTGATTTCAATACTTTTCATGTCAAAATTAGTATTTTTTACGTGGTGATTAAGCCGGTTTTTAACCGAGAAATCAAAGTGTTGTTTTTGCCTTCACAACTTTTTCCTTTGAGAAATGTTTTATAATGTTGTGATGATGGAAACGAGTTAAGGCGTTGCATATCATAAATGAGATGTAAGGGCGTTGATATGAGACAAGCACACTTAACTTGTACGTTGGAAAGTAATATTTGATGTTCAAGTGTGGTTAAGGTGTTGCATATCGTGAAAGATATGTATGGGCGTTGACATGAGACATGCATACTTAACGCATACTTTTAAGACTTGACAATATTGTGCATAAGAGAATGTGTTCACTTGTTATGACATTTTGGCCTCTCCGTCGTACGCGGAATTCTTTGTTAGGATAACTCGTTCTGGAAGCTTGAGGCCGTATTGTGCTCTGGGAGTACTGCAGCAAAGATACAGATTGTTACTTTTAACCCGTCACTCTGGCCAAGTGATTCACTCTGGGAGTGAGGGTAGTGGTGATTGAGAATGGAAAAGATCATGTTTAAAAAGAAATTGAGTCTTTTCATTTACTTTCGTCTTCTGTTGAGATTTTATTGTTGAAACAAGTTTTCTTCAATATCTTGTTCTTGTTTTCTGCTATTCTGTAGTACTAACCGTTGGCTTTACTGAGTCATTTGGACTCACCGCTGTTTGTTAAATTCTTTTAGCAGATGTCTGAGGTATATTTAAGTGAGTTCACCAATGTCATTCAACATGGCTTTATTACTCTAGAGTTGATCTTTCAAGTCTATGTCACATGTTACCTAAATGTTCTGATGGAAGACCGGGGTCATAGGTGGATTAACCCAAACTCGAATGACTATGTCAGCATGTGCAACAAACTTAAGTGATTCTGATGGCAAGGAGTAAAGGTTTTATGTTTCTTAGTTTTCCGCTGCTGTAGTTTTCTGTTTAGTATGTACATTATAAGAAGTTGGTTCTCTTTTGTAATACTTCAGTATTAATAAAAGGTTCTACTTGTGTTTTAGTTAGAATCATGTTTGCTTTCACGATCCTCCCACTGGCCTTAACATCAGTCCAATAGCGGTGTTCATTACTATAAGACAACGCTTGAGGTCTTAACGGTCCGGGTTATTACAGTGATCATTTCTAAAAGGTATTCATATGTGATCCAGTTCAGTGCATGTACTCTTACATTGCACTCACTCGTTTGCTTAAGGTCACAACTTCAATTGACGGAGTCCATCATTCTATCTTATAGAGGCACAACGAGTGTAGACAGATTTGTACATTATCATGTACCTCGGTCTAGAACAAAGTCGACAAGGATCCGAAAAGTCATTATCCCCGCCTCCAATTCATTAATCATTGGCTTAACTTTTCTACAATGTTGCTCAACAATATGACATATACTTAACACTCATAGACTCTAAATGTTTCTCAAACACTTTCTGAGTCAGCGGTTTATTGAATGGGTCTGACTGTTGTCCAGTGATCAGGGCCAATATATGTTATACCGTGCCAATATATTGTCAATGTAGTGGGCTTGTGAAAGCCCTAAAAGCCTATTTTCTCGGTTTCTAAACACTTTGATCCCAAGAATGTATGATGCTTTCCCGAGGTCTTTTTATTGAAAAATGGTTCGCTAACCATACTTTCACTGATGACATTGTACCGATGTCATTCCCAATGAGTAGAATATCATCAACATAAAGAATAAGGAACATTACTAAACTCCCACTAATCCTCTTGTAAACACAATATTCATCTATGTTTTATGAGAAACCAAACGATTTGATGATCAAAATGGATATTCCAGCAACATGATGCCTCTTTTAGTCCATAAATGGACTTGTTCAGTTTGCAAACTGTTGGCCCAAGGTTGTTTTACAAACAATCTATAAATGATTTTGATGATAACAAAATATTCTAAGTTTCAAAGACTTTTAGATTTTACATTGTCAATCCACAATTTCCAAGTTATATTTCAAAGGATTGAGGTTAATTCCTTAAATTATTTCTAAGTGCACTTGAACACCATTACACAAGTTGATAAGATCAATTTTTCATATTGTAGGTGTTTAAAGAAGTATTCGAATGGTTTGGATGCTTTAAAGTTGAAATTGGAGTAGTTGCTGACAAAGAACAAATTTTTCTACTAAGTGTTGGAAGTGTCGACACATTGGACCATGGTGTCGACACATTGCACTAACACCCGAGAGTTTGCATTCCAATCCATTCAACTTGATTTTTTGGCTAATTGTTGGAAGTGTCGACACATTGGAACATGGTGTCGACACATTGAACTAACACCCGAGAGTTTACATTTCAAACCATTCAAGTTGATTTTTGACTAAGTGTTGAAGGTGTCGACACATTGTGTTATGGTGTCGACACATTGAACTAACACCCGAGACTCTCTTTTCAGATCTAGTTTAATGTGTCAGCACATACAACCTATGTGTCGACACATTGTGTTATTTTGCAGATTTTCTGGAAACGTCGTCAATATTTCAAAACTTTTTCCAATTGTCTCAAATGACCTCCAACGGCTCCAAAACTTTACTAGAAGACCCTTGGTGCCCTAGACGCTTTAAATAGAAAAAGATGGAGAGACAGAAGGAGAGCTCGACCAATATTACAACATCTAGAGAGAGAAAGTCCAAGATCCAAAGTTTTCACTTGCTGAATCATTCAAGAACAAAGCTATATTGTCAAATCTTCTTCTCTTGCTTATCTTTGACAACCAAGCCTTCAAAGGAAGAGAGAGATTTCTTGAAGAAGGGACAACACACTTGCAATCAATCTTGCCCTAACTTCTAGAGAGAGAAAGCTTGTTGAAGAAGAGGGAAAACAACACTTACCAAGAGAGCTTATGCTTCCACCTGCAAAACTTTAGGTTTCTTTCAATAATCTCATCTTATTGCATCTTATTGAGATTTACACTTGCTGATTTGGCTTAGAGAGCCATTCCATACTATTTGAGCTTTTCATTGGCATATTCGGCTTAGAGAGTCATTCCTCATGTATTGAGATTTTCATTTGTTCATTCGGCTTAGAGAGCCTTCTTTGTAGCCACTATTTGTAAAACCTTTGAGTGTTGGGAAAACACTTGGTCCTACTTGTGAGAGTAGAAGAAATCCTCTAGGTTGTGAGGCTTTATAAGAGAGTTAAAGTGTAAGCTCGGAAAACACTTGGTCCTACCTGTGAGAGTAGAAGAAATCCTCTAGGTTGTGTGGATTTGTGAGAGTTGAAGCGTGAGCTCGCAAAACGCTTTGTAAAGGTTCCTTAGCACCGGGAAGCTAAAGTGTATTCGCTATTTGGAGAATAGTGGAGGAAGCCCAAGGAAGTCAATTGCCTTGGGGGTGGACGTAGGCACGTGTTTGGCCGAACCACCTAAAAACTACGGTGTCATCTCTCTAACTCTATCTCTCTTACATTTTAGTACTTATTCATACTTGTGGAGATTTATGCTTTATCATTCATTTCTTATATTTGGTATAGCATTAGACACTTTTAGTTCAATATTATTATTTGTTAAAGAGGGGTAGTTTTCAATGTTTAGCAAAAAGTGATAAGTTTTTGTTAAACCCAATTCACCCCCCTCTTAGGTTGTTATTTAGACTTTCACAAACATTAGATTCTTGTCCAGGAGAAAGGAAACCTTTAAGTTGTTCCATATAAATTTTTTGCCGGATAGGTTTAGCGTTTGGTAAGATGCGTAGTTGGTGAGTGATGATGTTTGGATCAATTCCTTCCATATCTGAATGAGACCATGCAAATGCAGTGCGATGTTGTACCAAGAATTCGACCAGACTATCACGTAGGGTTCCAGTCAATATGGCGCTGATATGTACTGTATTTCCTAGTGCGATCTCAACTTTGTCTACACTTTCCGAAACTTGGGGTCGGGCCATCCTTTTTTGGTCTTGGTTACAAGCTCTAAGTCGGTGTCAATTAAGGGAGTTATGCGGGAGTGCTATCGGCAGTCTTGTGGCTTTTCTCCAGTACCTAGCAGGACTCACCTTTGAGGGCAGAGTAGTAACAACTATGGGCAGACCATTGGTCTCCTTTGACAACTTTGAGTCCCATAGGGGTGGGAATCTTTAAGGTTAAGTGATAAATGGAGGAGATGGCATGAAGGACAACTAGAGTAGAGCGCTCGATGATGACATTGTATAAGGACCGTTTGTTGATCATGTGAAAGTCGACGAGGGTGGTAACAGATGTGGGGTAGGTGCCCAAAGTTACCGGCTGCAGTACAGAGCCTACCGGACTGACCCATTCTCCAGTGAAACCGAACAGTTCAGCGTCACAAGGTACAAGAGGGGATTCTCTGATGCCCAATTGGTCGTAAGCCTCGGAGAAAATTATATCAGCCGAACTACCATTGTCGATGAGTACCATCGAACAACAAAATTGGAGATCATGATAGTGATGAAAAGAGTGTCATTGTGAGGCTACAGGACTCATTTTGCGTCGGCTTCGGTGAATGTAATGGGTACTCCCTCCGTACGAGGTCATTTGAAGTGATGTTCTACAAGAAAAACTTGTTTATGTTGTGCTTCCCGCATGTAATTCTTTTGCACTCTCCTGCTAGAGCCACCGATGTTATGTCATCCCATGATTGTCCGGACCTCCCTTCGGAGAGGAGGTGGTGGGGGTAAGTCTGCCTGTGGGGGCAGATTGTCTGTGATGGGTTGGTGGTCCTGGTAGGGGGCACGTTCCCTTTCTCGGCTGGGAGGTCGGTCTCGTCGAGGAGCGTCATGCTCTAGTATAAAGCGTCGCAGCTTTCCTTGTTGGAGCAAATACTCGATCTGTCGCTTAAGCTCATAACAATCGTCCGTGTTATGCCTGTGGTCTTCGTGGAAATCACAGTACTTGTTTTGGTCTCGTCTCTTTGGGGGCGTTTTTAGTTTATGAGGCCACTTGACATTTGAGTATTGCCTTATCTGCATTGAAATCTCCCTAGGGGTAGTGTTGAGAGTCGTGAAAGTAAAAGGCGTCGCTCCTGAGGTGGTTGATCAAGCTACATGGGTCGTGGTGAGCGGTCCCTGCCGATTTATTGTCGCTGATCTCAGTAGTGAGAATAGTCAATATCGCGGTCCCTTTTATCCCTCTGCTGGCCTGGAGGTATTAAACGGAGATGTGCAACAAACATGTCCTCGAAGTCCATGTGTTTTTGTGCTTTTGTCATGACCACAGCGAAATTGGTTGGGGCTTTCCTCATGAGGGTTTTGAGGAAGTCAATCGACTGAAGGACTGTGGTCAGTGCCATAAGCTTCACCTCATTAGTAGCTTGGGAAACTGTGATAGCCTCGCGGTTGAAGTGCGCTATGTGCGTAGGCTTTCCTTGGGGTTTTGCTTGACCCGTCGATTAGATATGAAGTGACTCATGAACTGCGTGCTGAGGGTGTCGAAGTCGTTGATGGTTGCAGCCGGTAGACCAGAAAACCATCGTTGTGCTGATCCTTTGAGGGTTAATGAGAACGCACGACAGAGGATATGGTCTGTTAGGATTGGACGTGCACGTGCAGGCGAAAGATTTTCAGGTGGTCACAAGGATCGCCGAAACTGTCAATGTGAGACCCCGAAGTTTCATCATGTAGTCTACGTTTTCTTCCATGTTAATGTTTATGTTTAAGACCTTTTTATAAGGGCTGTTATTTGGCTTATTGTAAGGGATTTTATTATGTTACGATGACCTATGATATTTTAGTACTCAAGGAGATTTAAAGTGCAATTTATTATATTTTCTAGTTGCTGAATATTCTCTAAGTATTTTCATTGTATCCGAATTTATGCTTATGACATTGTAATGCATTAATTATTCTATGTTTGTATTAGTAGCCCTAATCTTCATTAAGTCAGCTAAGTAACAATTAAGTGTGCTAAGTAGCATTAAGGTATGCTAATGGGAGGTTCACGTGAAATCTATATAAGGAGACAAAGAAAAACAAATTAAATGTTGCCGCCCATGCAACCAATGATGATAAATAAGATAAATATGAGATTTGTAAAGAGTTTATGCTTTCCAATTATTTGTATGTGAGGTTATGTCACGCCCCGAACGCTAGCTAAACGAGGCTAATGACAGCCGCGAGCATTCCCGGCATGGGACGCTCCAGCGTACTTACTACTATACTTGCAGCGGAAAAGACGTTGATGCTTCAATGTTAAAAAGAAGCCTTATAATGCTAGCGTATAACGTGCATAAGAACATACTTTCCATTGATAACTCAAGGTTGTTAAACATATTCTCAAAATATCAACCAGTTTAAAACATTAACTAACTAAGCCAAATGAAACCCATGACCACCACATCACGGTGGCTCATGCCGGCTTTTACAAAAATTAGCTAAATCTTTCCTAACGTTAGCAAACAAGAGAGACATTTCATCAACCCTTCTCCTAGGGTTCAAGGTCCTCTTCTTAAGATTCCACCCCTGTAACATCATCTGGAATGATACAATTTAAAACTGTGAGTCGAAAGACTCAGTAAGGAATTATAGCTAAAACATGGGTTGAAATTGTAAGCATGCACTTGAACTTGAAATCATAGTCATGTAAACATAATGCGCTGCATGCCTGATTATGAAACGTGATACATGTATAATGCACATGCATTTACTCTTGCTTTTGTAAAAATCGATTCACATCTTATCTTGTGGGCCACTTGCCCTCTTTTACCCCTGACATCAGGGTTGTGCGTTCCCGTAGGAACAGTCCCTTATTTCCCTTAGGGACCTTACATATGGTCGAGCTAGCTCACCTTCTCTCATTCGTCCTTCAGTGGCTAGACACGACCCTTGAGGTTCACACCTTCTTGCAAGCATCCTTCAGTGTGATTGCACTTACCTCATGGACTACCCATCCTTCTTGCAAGCATCCTTCGGTATGGGTGTCCTAGGTGACATCCATCCTTCACGTAAACGTCCTTCGGAATGGATGCACCTTCTTGACTTGGTACGGTACCGACCGACTTGGGTTCGTTAATTAACTTGTCATAAAACTTGTCATAAAGTAGCATAAAAATGGTACTTTCATTTGCATAAAATGTCTAATTTTCATGAGGAAAATGAATGCAAATGATCATGATGCATTCATGTCGTGCTTGGTAATGTCAAGCTTGATATGCTTATTCATGAATATTCTTCATGCAGTGTATCATTCCAGTTTGTAAAGATTTTCACTTACCTTAGGCTTGCTTGAGTATCGAGTGTCTCGTTACCTACAATGAACCGTACTATTTTCATTCATAGGTTCACTAAACGTATATAGTAATCAATACATTACTCACACGAATCTGTTTTAATAGACCCTCACACTAATTTTTCATACCATAACATATTCGTCATACCTCTAATTCACATGCAAGTTATCTTAAAACGCTCTCTTTCTTAACTTGAAACAAATTCCAAGACCAACCCCGTAAAATTGGACTAAAATATCAAGAGATAACCACCAATGCAACAAAACACACTTTCTATTCCAGCCTTGAAATCTGCATATGTAACTCCAGAAATCACAACAATCTCCAACAACCAAAATCCGAATCTCTACATGTCACAACCAACATCCAAGGCTAACTTAACATCTCATAACAACAACTATACTCTCACCTTCCTCCCACTTACAACTTCAACTCGAAGTTTACAACCAAATCATGGTTCCATAATTATCAAGTTAACACCATTGCATGTACCCATTTCTCTTGGGCTGTTTACCAAACACCTAGTGTGCGTTATTGGTCCTCTTGCCTATTTTCTCAGATCTGAACATATCCCTAACACTTAGGGCTTGTGGTTCTCAATATCACTAGCATACATACACAATCTAATGCATCAAACCCTAGATTCGGCCATACTTGCTCAACTTAGGTTTCAATCCCCTCTTAGGCCTTTTATCAAACACCTAGAGCACATAACCAATTTCTCTTGAACCCTCATTTCAGATCTAGTCATTTTTCCACATGTTCTCATGTAAAAATCTATGCTACACTTACAAGATCTACCTTGAACATACCTAGATCCACACTAAACATCCATGAATCACAAGGAGAACACTACTTAGACAAATTACCAACAAACCACAACCAACCAACAAAAGAAAACAAGAACATCACCAACCACAACTAACCAACAAGAGGAAACAAGAAGAGAATAGAGAGAGAGAGAGAGAGAGAGAGTAGCACGATTTTCGGCCAGCAAGGATTTACCTCGCTTCTCTCCTCTTCCTCCTTCTTTTCTTCTCCTTCTTCTTCTCCTTCTTCCTCTCCTTCTTCCTTCTTCTTCTTCCTTCTTCTTCTTTCGGGTGGGTGACTTAGGGCAAGGGAAAATGAAAAGGCTGAAGAAAGGGAAAAATGAAGTGTTCGGCAAAGGGGGAGAGAGTAATAGGCGTGAAAATGGTTGGGGAAAAGGCAAGTTTGCCCTCCCCCTACTTCATAAATTTCAACTCGCGTATTTCAAACCGATAAAATTCCGGAATGTAGTTATATGTGTCGACACCATCACTCAAGGTGTCGACACTTACAACATATTTAGTAAGATGTGTCGACACCATCACTCTAGGTGTCGACACTTCCAACACTTAGCCATAGTGGGAAAAATGTAAACTCTCGGGTTTCAATTAGATGTGTCGACACCATCACTCAAGGTGTCGACACTTCCATCACTTGGTCAAAATCCACGGGAGTTCTGGAAAAAGGCGAACTCTCGGGTTTCAGTTGGATGTGTCGACACCATCACTCAAGGTGTCGACACTTCCAACACTTAGTAAAAATCACTCTAGTTCCGGAAAGATATAAACGCTCGGGTATCAGTCTAATGTGTCGACACTATGACTCAAAGTGTCGACACTTACAACACTTAGTCAAAATTCACTTTGGTCTCCAGGAAAAGGTAAACTTTCGGGTGTTAGTATAATGTGTCGACACTATGTTCCAATGTGTCGACACTTACCTCAAAAATCACCAATTAAAACATACCTACATCCTGAGGAAAATCATAGCAAAATCTCTCTCTCCTATACAATGACATAAGTAAATTCGGGATCTCACATCCTCCCCTCCTTATAAAATTCCGTCCTCGGAATTCGATCTTCCTTACCAGAGATTTGTCCTGATGGTGGAGGTCTAGGACGGGTGAATACTCGAACTGGCCCCACAACTAACGTTATCATAATACACACATATATGCCTTTATATACTTCAACATAGCACTATAGCTCATATGTATAGTGAGACAATATAAAGGTATCAATGAAAAGAAAAACAGATCAGGCAAGTCATATCGAAATTCTAACATTATCCTTCTTAACTTTGTCCTTCCCGTAAGTGGGGATATTTCGAGTACATTTCACTTTCTAACTCCCATGAGGCCTCTTCTACTCCGTGGTTTCTCCACAAGACCTTAACAAGAGGTATGGTTTTGGTCCTCAGTTGCTGCTCCTTCCTATCCAAAACCCTTATGGGTTCTTCCACATACGTAAGGTTTTCTCTAACCTGCAAAGGCTCATAATCTAATACATGGGTAGGGTCAGTTACATACTTCCTTAGGAGCGATACATGAAACACATTGTGGACTCCCTCTAAACAAGGGGGTAGGGCCAACCTGTACGCCACGGGCCCAACTCTATCTAGGATCTCAAAGGGTCCTATGAATCTGGGTTGGAGCTTCCCTTTTTTTCCAAATCTCGTTATCCCCTTCTTCGGAGAAATCTTCAGAAATACTCTGCTCCCAGCCTCAAATTCAAGTTCTCTTCTTCGATTATCAGCATAGCTCTTCTGCCTGCATTGGGCTGTCACAAGCCTATCTTTGATTACTTGGATCTTTTCCCGTGTCTCTGAAACTATTTCCGGCCCTAACATCCTTCTTTCGCCTACCTCATCCCAATACAAAGGTGATCTACACCTCCTCCCATACAAGGCTTCATAGGGTGCCATACCAATACTTGCTTGAAAACTGTTATTGTACGCGAATTCCGCTAAAGGCAAGTATTGAGCCCATCCTCCTTTGAAATCCACAACGCAAGCCCTGAGCATATCCTCCAGAATTTGTATAGTCCTTTCCGACTGCCCATCTGTCTGTGGGTGGAAAGCGGTACTAAAATTCAACCGAGTTCCCAATGACTCCTGCAATCGTTTCCAGAATCTCGATGTAAATCTCGGATCTCTATCCGACACTATGCTCTTAGGCACTCCATGTAATCTGACAATCTCTTGAAGATAAATCTCCGCTAACTTCTCCGGGGCATACTTCACCTTAATGGGTAAGAAGTGTGCCGACTTGGTTAGTCGGTCCACGATCACCCATATAGCATCGTAACCCGAAGTAGTTCGAGGCAACCCCACTACGAAATCCATGGCTATCCCTTCCCACTTCCATTCAGGGATCTCTAGAGGCTTTAGTGTTCCTGCTGGCCTCTGGTGCTCGGCTTTCACCTTCTGGCAAGTCAAACATCGAGCCACATACTCGGCTATCTCCCGCTTCATATTAGGCCACCAAAAGACCTTCTTAATATCTTGATACATCTTCGTGCCTCCTGGATGGATGGTATAAGGCGTAGAATGAGCCTCTGCTAGAATCAAGTCTTTAATCTCCCTTGTACTTGGCACACAAATTCTGCCTCGATATCGTAATAACTCATCCTTATCTCCAAAGTCGGGGTCTTCCTTTTTCTCAATTCGCTCTCTAATCCCTTCAATCACCTTATCATTCTTCTGGGCCTCTCGAATCTGCTCCTCCAGGGTAGGTTGCAACGAGAGCCCTGCAATGGAGACAAACTGATCGGCAATGATAAGCACAATCTCTGCCCTTTTTAAGTCTCTCCTGATTTCCTCGGGCACCACCTCCATTGAACTTGCCTCTACTGAACTTGTTTCTGCCGACTTCCTACTTAATGCGTCGGCCACCACATTGGCTTTTCCAGGGTGATAACTTATTGTGCAATCATAATCTTTAATCAACTCTAACCATCGCCGCTGTCTCATGTTCAGCTCTTTCTGGGTGTTAAAATACTTAAGACTCTTATGATCGGTGAATATCTCACATTTAACCCCATACAAATAATGTCTCCATATTTTTAACGCATAGACTACAGCAGCTAACTCTAAGTCATGCGTGGGATAATTAATCTCGTGAGGCCTCAGTTGCCTAGAAGCATAAGCTATTACCCTTTTGTCTTGCATCAAAACACAACCTAAACCTTGCTTCGATGCGTCGCTATAGATTTCATACTCTCCATATTCCGAGGGTAGTGCTAATACTGGAGCAGTAACTAAATTGGCCTTTAACTCTTGGAAGCTCCACTCACACTCATGAGTCCATTCAAATTTGACATTCTTCTTTGTTAGAGACGTCAAAGGCTTGGCCATCTTTGAGAATCCCTTGATAAACCTCCGATAGTACCCTGCTAATCCCAGAAAACTTCTTACTTCCTTCACATTCGTAGGCCTCGGCCACTTGAATATAGCAGCTACCTTTCCAGGATCCACGGCAATCCCTTCTCCGGACACTACATGCCCCAAAAAGCGAACTTGTTCCAACCAAAACTCACATTTGGAAAACTTGGCAAACAACTTCTTCTCCCTAAGAATCTGTAGAACAATCCTTAAATGCTTCTCATGTTCCTCCTTATTCCGTGAGTAAATTAGTATGTCATCAATAAAGACAACCACAAACTTATCTAAGAATTCCCGAAACACCCTATTCATCAAATCCATAAATGCGGCTGGAGCATTGGTTAGCCCAAAAGGCATCACCATAAATTCGTAATGGCCATATCGCGTTCGAAATGCCGTCTTCGGTATGTCCTCCCCCTTCACCTTCAACTGGTGATATCCCGATCTCAAATCAATCTTCGAGAATGCCTGTGCCCCTTGCAATTGATCAAATAGATCATCAATGCGAGGCAACGGGTATCTATTCTTGATAGTCACCTTATTCAACTCCCTGTAATCAATGCACATCCTGAGGCTTCCATCTTTCTTCTTTACGAACAAGATCGGAGCTCCCCAAGGTGACACACTCGGCCGAATGAACCCTTTATCCAATAGATCCTCCAGCTGAATCTTCAATTCCTTCAACTCTGCTGGTGCCATTCTATACGGTGCTTTAGAAATTGGAGTTGTCCCTGGTTCTAAATCGATGCCAAACTCCACTTCCCTATCAGGAGGTAATCCGGGTAATTCTTCCGGAAACACATCAGGAAATTCGTTCACTATAGGGGTTTGCTCTACCGTAGCAGTCTCTCTCTGCATTTCATTTGCCCAAACTAAGAACCCCTCACTTCCTCCTTGCAACCATTTCTTGGCTTGCATGGCTGAAATGATCGCCGGTCTTCGTTCCACCTTTCTCATGCCTACAAAACAACAATCCGGTCTCCCCTCCTTTTGGAACACGACCTTCTTCTCGTAACATTTTATGCTAGCACCGTGTGTTGCCAACCAATCCATACCTAAAATGAGGTCGAACCCTCCCATTTCCATCACTATCAGGTTAGCCGGCATAATTTGCCCCTCAACTTCTATCGGGAAATTTTTCACTATTCGATCGCAATTGGTCCTCCCACCAGTAGGTGTTGATACTACTACATGACATCCTAATGGCTCATGCTTTAAATCTCTTGCCTTACAATATGCCGATGCTATGAATGAATGTGTGGCCCCTGAATCAAATAATACAAGGGCTTCTCCCTGTGGCAAGGGCAACTTACCCGTTACTACTCTGGTTTGGTCCTCCGCATCCCTCGGGGTCAGAGCATATAGTCTTGCTTGAGTTGGACCGCCTTGCCTCCTCGAATTGTCTTGCGGTGCGGGTTGGGATGCTTGGCTTGAATTACTTTTTGCCCTACAATCTCGGGCAATGTGACCTGGCTTCCCGCACTGGAAGCATACTCCCTGCCTACACTCTCCGGGATGCTTCTTGCCACATTTGTTGCATATTGGGAATTGATTCCCTCCTGCAATCTGACTTCCTCCAGGTCTCTGGTTCTGGGCTCCACCAGGTCTCTGATTCTGGCCCCGTGATAAACCCTGCTTGCTTTTCTTCCAGGGTGCCTGTGACGTTTCCAGCTTGGGAGGAGCCTTCCTCTTTTGCTGGTCGTAAAATGCTACTGTCCTCTGCAGACCTCTTTCCACAATCACTGCCCGTTCTATGACTTCTGCCAACGTCTTCAAGTTATGGGCCATAACTCTGTCAAAGATTCGGGGATGAAGTCTCTCTTCAAACTTCCTGGCTTTCCTCTCCTCATCTGGTACTAAATACGGAGCAAAGCTCACCAACTCCATGAATCGACCAGAGTATTGATCAACAGTCATTGATCCCTGAGTTAAGTTGGCAAACTCTCTCGCTTTTGCTTCCCGCGTCGTCCTTGGAAAATAGCGGTCCAGGAATTCTTGTTGAAACCTCTCCCAGATTATGGGTTGTTCTCCCAATTCTTGGCTCAGTAGGAGCTTCTTGGATAGCCACCACCTCTTGGCATCTCCCTGTAGCTTGAAGGTAGCAAAGCTCACTCTCTGGGAGTCTGTACACCCCATGACTTCCAGCAACTCTTTAATCTCTAGAAGCCAGTTTTCTGCTAGAACGGCATCTCCTCTACCGTTATATACCGGCGGGTGTTGGCGGTTAAACTGGTCAAAGGTGCATCCTTCAGGGCGATCTCGAGCCCCTTGCACATTTGCCCCTTGCACATTTGCCCCTTGCTGCACTTGTTCAGCGATGAGCTGAGCCATGTGCCTTAAAACATCATTGGTAGAGACACCTGATTCTTCGGGCTCCTCCTCCGTGTTTCTATTCCTGGGTTGTTTCCTAGGTGGCATCCTGCACTATATCGTCATCACTACATAAGTATCCTAACAACTAGTTGATGCATGAGATTTCTAGCATATAGCATACTCGAAATCCAAATAGGCGAGTAGCAAATCTTAAGTTCACTAAACTCCTAAATTCCTCTGATACCACTAAACTGTCACGCCCCGAACGCTAGCTAAACGAGGCTAATGACAGCCGCGAGCATTCCCGGCATGGGACGCTCCAGCGTACTTACTACTATACTTGCAGCGGAAAAGACGTTGATGCTTCAATGTTAAAAAGAAGCCTTATAATGCTAGCGTATAACGTGCATAAGAACATACTTTCCATTGATAACTCAAGGTTGTTAAACATATTCTCAAAATATCAACCAGTTTAAAACATTAACTAACTAAGCCAAATGAAACCCATGACCACCACATCACGGTGGCTCATGCCGGCTTTTACAAAAATTAGCTAAATCTTTCCTAACGTTAGCAAACAAGAGAGACATTTCATCAACCCTTCTCCTAGGGTTCAAGGTCCTCTTCTTAAGATTCCACCCCTGTAACATCATCTGGAATGATACAATTTAAAACTGTGAGTCGAAAGACTCAGTAAGGAATTATAGCTAAAACATGGGTTGAAATTGTAAGCATGCACTTGAACTTGAAATCATAGTCATGTAAACATAATGCGCTGCATGCCTGATTATGAAACGTGATACATGTATAATGCACATGCATTTACTCTTGCTTTTGTAAAAATCGATTCACATCTTATCTTGTGGGCCACTTGCCCTCTTTTACCCCTGACATCAGGGTTGTGCGTTCCCGTAGGAACAGTCCCTTATTTCCCTTAGGGACCTTACATATGGTCGAGCTAGCTCACCTTCTCTCATTCGTCCTTCAGTGGCTAGACACGACCCTTGAGGTTCACACCTTCTTGCAAGCATCCTTCAGTGTGATTGCACTTACCTCATGGACTACCCATCCTTCTTGCAAGCATCCTTCGGTATGGGTGTCCTAGGTGACATCCATCCTTCACGTAAACGTCCTTCGGAATGGATGCACCTTCTTGACTTGGTACGGTACCGACCGACTTGGGTTCGTTAATTAACTTGTCATAAAACTTGTCATAAAGTAGCATAAAAATGGTACTTTCATTTGCATAAAATGTCTCATTTCTCATGAGGAAAATGAATGCAAATGATCATGATGCATTCATGTCGTGCTTGGTAATGTCATGCTTGATATGCTTATTCATGAATATTCTTCATGCAGTGTATCATTCCAGTTTGTAAAGATTTTCACTTACCTTAGGCTTGCTTGAGTATCGAGTGTCTCGTTACCTACAATGAACCGTACTATTGTCATTCATAGGTTCACTAAACGTATATAGTAATCAATACATTACTCACACGAATCTGTTTTAATAGACCCTCACACTAATTTTTCATACCATAACATATTCGTCATACCTCTAATTCACATGCAAGTTATCTTAAAACGCTCTCTTTCTTAACTTGAAACAAATTCCAAGACCAACCCCGTAAAATTGGACTAAAATATCAAGAGATAACCACCAATGCAACAAAACACACTTTCTATTCCAGCCTTGAAATCTGCATATGTAACTCCAGAAATCACAACAATCTCCAACAACCAAAATCCGAATCTCTACATGTCACAACCAACATCCAAGGCTAACTTAACATCTCATAACAACAACTATACTCTCACCTTCCTCCCACTTACAACTTCAACTCGAAGTTTACAACCAAATCATGGTTCCATAATTATCAAGTTAACACCATTGCATGTACCCATTTCTCTTGGGCTGTTTACCAAACACCTAGTGTGCGTTATTGGTCCTCTTGCCTATTTTCCCAGATCTGAACATATCCCTAACACTTAGGGCTTGTGGTTCTCAATATCACTAGCATACATACACAATCTAATGCATCAAACCCTAGATTCGGCCATACTTGCTCAACTTAGGTTTCAATCCCCTCTTAGGCCTTTTATCAAACACCTAGAGCACATAACCAATTTCTCTTGAACCCTCATTTCAGATCTAGTCATTTTTCCACATGTTCTCATGTAAAAATCTATGCTACACTTACAAGATCTACCTTGAACATACCTAGGTCCACACTAAACATCCATGAATCACAAGGAGAACACTACTTAGACAAATTACCAACAAACCACAACCAACCAACAAAAGAAAACAAGAACATCACCAACCACAACTAACCAACAAGAGGAAACAAGAAGAGAATAGAGAGAGAGAGAGAGAGAGAGAGTAGCACGATTTTCGGCCAGCAAGGATTTACCTCGCTTCTCTCCTCTTCCTCCTTCTTTTCTTCTCCTTCTTCTTCTCCTTCTTCCTCTCCTTCTTCCTTCTTCTTCTTCCTTCTTCTTCTTTCGGGTGGGTGACTTAGGGCAAGGGAAAATGAAAAGGCTGAAGAGAGGGGAAAAATGAAGTGTTCGGCAAAGGGGGAGAGAGTAATAGGCGTGAAAATGGTTGGGGAAAAGGCAAGTTTGCCCTCCCCCTACATAAATTTCAACTCGCGTATTTCAAACCGATAAAATTCCGGAATGTAGTTATATGTGTCGACACCATCACTCAAGGTGTCGACACTTACAACATATTTAGTAGGATGTGTCGACACCATCACTCAAGGTGTCGACACTTCCAACACTTAGCCATAGTGGGAAAAATGTAAACTCTCGGGTTTCAATTAGATGTGTCGACACCATCACTCAAGGTGTCGACACTTCCATCACTTGGTCAAAATCCACGGGAGTTCTGGAAAAAGGCTAACTCTCGGGTTTCAGTTGGATGTGTCGACACCATTACTCAAGGTGTCGACACTTCCAACACTTAGTAAAAATCACTCTAGTTCCGGAAAGATATAAACGCTCGGGTATCAGTCTAATGTGTCGACACTATGACTCAAAGTGTCGACACTTACAACACTTAGTCAAAATTCACTTTGGTCTCCAGGAAAAGGTAAACTTTCGGGTGTTAGTATAATGTGTCGACACTATGTTCCAATGTGTCGACACTTACCTCAAAAATCACCAATTAAAACATACCTACATCCTGAGGAAAATCATAGCAAAATCTCTCTCTCCTATACAATGACATAAGTAAATTCGGGATCTCACAGGTTAAGAGTTCAGATCATGTATTTTTGCAAGTTTTATGTTCAATATGTATGAAAAGAGAACTTGTTGTGAAATGGTGGCTTAGATGATGAACATTGAGTGTTTAAGGGCCATGGGTACGGCCAAAAAAAATTTGCTTGGGAGGAATGAGAGGCCACAGGTTGGTCTTGGGTGAAGGGAGTGTACATGCATGTAGATTTTGGGTGATTTTTTCTTCATGTTTTGCCATAACTGAATGTGTCTTGCGGTATACTTGGTTGTTGATGATGTAAAAATGGAGAAAGATGGTCATGTAAGGGAAGGAACAAGGTAGTGATCTGTGAAAAGCTATTTGTAAGCTCCAGGTGGGGTTTTGATTGAAAACGTGGGATTTGGCCACATGCAAAGGTTGGAAAATGGTATAAGTCATGAGCTTGAATAAGGACTAATTGCATGTGTAATGGAAATTGTAACTCTTGATGATTGAAGCTGTGAAACTTGCTGTGAAATGTCTTGATAATGGAGGAGAACATGTTGAGTTTGAATGATGTTAAGGTTTCGGTCAGTGGCCATAATCCATGACCAAACAAGTGCTAACATGATACAACTGAAGGATATGAAAATAGAAGGAATTGGTTAATATTGGCCGAATATGTCCATTGCCCTATGTTATTGTTTTCATGTTTTTCTTTGAGGAATTGCTTGCTGATTGAGTATAGTACATGAGATTAATATGGATAGAACAACAAGCAAATCACCTAAGCAAATTGGTTATAATTGGAGGAAAATAGATTAAACACACTCGGGTTAAGTGAGAGTTGATTGTATGTTATTTTCTCTAAGTGAATTGTATGAATCTTGCAAGAAACTTGAGGATTGTGAATCTGAGATATTCTTTTGGTTCATGTCAGCAAGCTTAAGAGGGAAAATAAGGACAAGGAGACCACAAATTGACCAATGAAGTGAGGATTCAATGTATATAAGTTATGTTTGAAGAAATTGTGTTCAATGCTATACATGTAAACTTGAAAAACTCAGAGATAAGAAAAATGAGAATTAGGTCAAGTCCTAGAGGTCTAGGCAGTACCTATATAGAACTTTTCTTGAGGTTAAATGGATGGAAAATGAGGAAATGAATGACCTCTAGTTCATGCAAGATAAGGTTGTAAATTGTGAAACAAGGAGATTGATTTAGACATGTTATAGGTTGCTGATTTGCAAACCAAACCTTTGATATTTGGATGTCATTACTTGTCACGCCCCGAACACAATCCCGTAGGGACAATGACAGTCGCGAGCAATCCAGAGGGAAAGCCCCAGCGAACTTAATCTTACATTCAGCGAAAAAGAATCGAGAGAGAGAGATGGACCAACAACTCAACCAGACTTTATTGCATATATACCTCAAAGGAAATGTAGTGACATAATTACACAACACATAACTTTACATAACCAAAGTGACAGACCACATCGGTCAACAGTCACCAACAACAAAATACATAAAAGGTCTTCTTTCTCAAGACAGGTAGTCTTTCTGACTTCCTTCACCTGAAACATCTGGAATGATACATTTTTGAAAAACGTGAGTCAAAAGACTCAGTAAGGGAAAACGTAACTTGAAAACATGAACTATGACATGAACATGAAAAATCGTGAATAAACATAATTCTTGATGTGCATGCATGCATGCATAATGGTTATGCACATGCTCTTGAACTTGAAAACATGTTCTTATTCTTGAAATTGACACATGGTCCTTGAAAAGCGTTTTCTTCTTGACTTGTGGGCTACATACGCTCCATTTACCCCTGAAGTCAGGGTTGTGCGTTCCCGTTGGAACTGTCCCCTATTTCCCTTGGAGACATTACATCTGGTAGAGCTAGCCCACCTTCTCGCATTCATCCTTCAGTGTGGTTGCACTTACCTCTAGGATCACCCATCCTTCTCGCATTCGTCCTTCGGTATAGGTGTCCTTCTTGATGGTACGGTACCGACCAGAGCCCTTAACTTACTTGACATAAAACTTTCATACTTCATTTGCATAAAAACTTCTTTAGAAATCATGCAAATGCTTGTGTCATGTCATGCTTGCTTATAATGTTATGCTTGTTCATGATAAACCATGTTGTGTATCATTCCAGTTTTAATAAAAATGTAAGTTTATACTTACATCCACTTACCTTGGTCTTCTTTGAGTTTCGGTATGAAGTTCGCCTACAAGCGATTCAAATACCTCACTTAGACATTTAAGAATTTAATCACAAAGACATTCAAAGAAATGCTCATAAATATTTCGGTTTTCCAAAAGTATGTATTTTTTGAAAATACGATTCCATTTACAAAAGATTGCTTTGATTAGCTATCATAAAACACTTGAAGAAAAGTAATTAAACACATGCATCAACATTCTATTCTAAGAACTCTAAGTCTAAAACAGCAACTAATATTGTGTCTAACTCCATTTCCTTGTTCTAAACCTTACCAAACCTAATGTCCATCAAACTCCACCAACTTAACCTCATTTTCTTCTTATAGACTTGCTGATCTAATCCACTTCATCAATATACTTTATAACAACAAATATCCCTATAGAAAGCTTAACAAAAGTATAACTAGTGACCAAAGGCAGCAGTCTATTCGGCTCTTATGTTCTCTCTCTCTTCTCCCACTTTATAACATTTTCTTGTCTTAACGTGCCAATTATATTTACCCCTAGGTTTAAGCCACTGACCGAAACCATAACATCATTAAAACTAATCATGTTCACATCCAAAAGCAAGGGTGTACAATAGCAAGCTTATAACCTCCAAACATCAAGGATTGCACTAATCCATTTCCAGCCCTAACTATAGCAAAACCGTGGCCTACATTCTTCATCATCCAACTTTCATCACATGCATGAACATCAATGAATCTATACTACCACCATATTACCACTAACAGATCCATCTTTCAACCTTACAAGCATGTTTTCAAATTTAGTTCACTCGGCAATATCAAATCCACACAATACACAAGCATGCATGTTAATTCTCTAAGTAAGAATGTATTCAACCTCCATTTAATCCAACCCGTGGCATTAATCCCTTCCTCCATCAAAATTTCCAGTACTACATCACAACATTACAACTTCAACATGCAAGTAAATATTTCAAGGGGAAAGACATTAAAACAGATCCGGCCAACACCAAGGAAAACCGAACCTCCCCTTGTTGTTCTTTCCTCTTTCCTTCCTCCAATCAACAAAAGCATCACAACATTAACTCCAACAATCCCAACCTAATTAGATCTAATATTCATGCATCTACAAAAGAAAAAGAATGCAAGACACTCGGCCAAGATATCAAGTGTCATTCCTTGAGAAATCAAACCCTATCTTACCTTATAATGTTGGACACAAGAGCTGATTAGGGAAAAATACCTATCATAAAAAATACTCAGGTCAGAATCTATGAAGGAAAGGAGCAAGGAGATAAACATGCAAGGAAACCAGATCTCATACCTCTTCCTCCTTTTATGACACTCGGCCAACACCAGAACTTCCTTCCTCTCTAATCTCTCGGCTTCTTTCTTGTGTGGCTACAAAGGGTCTGAGATGAGAGCAAGGAGGTGCTGTGATGAGGCTTAAGGTGAGAAAAATGAGATGAGGGCAGCTGCTGGAAATGGTGTGAAGAAAGGGAAGCTTGGAGAAATGGAGAAGTGAAGGGGTGGGGTTCTCGGCCAAAAGGAAAAATGAGCTGAGGTGAGGAGGAGTTCGGCCAAAGGAAAGAGCTGAGCAAGGTAAGTGATGCGAAATGCAAATGGTGAGATGAAGTGAAGTGCAAGAGTGAAATGAATATGTGGTGAGGGAGAGATTCACGTGCAAGGCAAAGGAAACAACATTGTTTCCTCCATCCATGACTATTGGTTGCATGGGCGGCATCCTTTAATACAATGTCTCACCTTTATTTCATTTTGTCTTCTTCTTATCTTTGCTCTCAAGGCCTTCACGTGAACTACTCTAAAAGTCATTTCAGTTTTCTCTTTGCCTTTCACGTAAATTCCTCTCTTGCCTTTGTTTTTTCTACTTTTTCATTTTATCTTTCTCTTATCACATGGTCTACTTTATAGGCACATTAACTTATCTCTATTATAAACACACTAGCTTATCTCCATTACAAGCATATTAACTTATCTCCATTATAAGCACTCTAACTTATCTCCATTATAAACACTAACTTATCTCTTAGTTCTTTATCAAGCTATCTTATAAGCCTACCAACTTATCACTTAATTCTCCTAATGATGCTTAAGACTACCTAATGGAGATTAAGGTTACCTAACAAGGACATAAAATAATTTACAGGTACAACATAGAATTTCACAACTATAGATTATTATGTAATGAATTTTACTTAGAGAATTTCGGCAATAATAAGAAATAAAATACTCTCCAAATATTCTTGGTATTTGATTTCATAAATCATGGTAGCATAATAATAAGCCAATGGAAAAATTTTAATTCAAAAAGAAACCTACCTTGAGAAATTCGGCCATGACAATTTTAACATAATTTCACATCATAATGAAAATACTTAAGAAAACTTATAGTTCAAAATATCATAATCAACTTAACATCTTACATTGGCCAAACAACGACCCCTTGAATTTAAATCCAAAACAAATACATAGAGCAAATAACAAAAATGAAATACGGGGTCTCACATTACTACCCTTCATGAACAAGTCTTAAATCAGTGTTATTGATGGAAAACCTAAGTGTACTAAGGTTGAATACGAGCTGGATACGAAGAAGGTGAAAACAACAACCTTACACGTATCGAATGACAGTTTATTTCAAATACTTGGATGATCAAGTTAGGTTTAATAATTTCATATTCGATATTGGATATTGAGGTTATGGAAGAAGGTGTTATAAGATCAAGTTGAAATTGGAGTTGTTTGATGTGTCTGATTTTTATTGTTTACAAATTTGATTTATGAAATCTAAAAACGTTTTAAAGGAATTTCACGTAAGATTTTATGTAAATGAAACCACATGTTTAAAAAAAATATGAATGTTGAAACCGAGTACGTATATGAATACTTTTCTTTGAATGTTTATTCTTAAGCGTCTAAGTGACGTATGTACTCGCTTGTAGGCGAAGACCCAATCTAAGCTTGAGAGGATTGAGGTAAGTGGATGTAAGTGGAAACTTACTCTTTTACGAAAACTGGAATGATACGCAGCATGGCATTGTTATCAAGCATGATTACTCATTATCAAGCATGACATGACATAAGCATTGACATGATTTTTCTTGAAAAAAAAATAAGTTTGTGCAAATGAAAGTTTTACGACAAGTCAAGTTAAGGGGTTGAGTTGGTCGGTACCGTTCTAAAGCCTTTAGAGTCCAGGAGGGATTAACTTATACGGGTTGGGGGTCTAGAAGGCGTTTATGGTCTTGGATGAGACTACAGATGGGCTAGTATATTTCAATGAGCTGGGTCGATCATATTATGGCTCATCAGTATGAACTAACATACTTACAGTCCCGATTTCAAATTTTTAACTTTTATTCATTAAATCTACTGCAACGGTAATAAATCTTTTTTTAGTATAAAAGGAGCAAAATAGAGAAAAAGAATAAGTCTTGCATAACATCTTAATAGCTCTCAAAAAGCCTTATATAGAAAGCCTCTCCCTCTTCTTTCTACCATTATTGCTCATCATTTGCTACATCTGAATATTTAGAGTTATTTATTGTTGAATTAATCCCAGGATTAGGCAACTCAAGTGCCATGGGTGAATTGTGTTTAAAAGTTTTTTTGAAATAAAGCATTAAAAAGTCAAGTTTGCAATAAAAAAAATAAATGCTAAATGAGGTGAATTGGTTTATAGATATCAAACACTTGATATGTCTTTGCTGGTTGGGTCTTGCCTATGTCCACACTTCAAAATCGTCCCTTAAGTCAAGGGAATGACTTTTACAACAAAGCTAGGAGAACAACCTCTGTTAGCTAAAACCCCTTTGGTGAAGACCTTCGCCAAAGTCACTAGAGTGTGCTCCACAGTCTTCTTTGCAAGATTGAGATGAGGATTACAAGTAGATTACTCTCCTCAACAGGGGATGAATACAGTGGAATTACTATCTCATAAGCTCACACATAAAGAATGCTTAATTAAAGATGCATGTATAATGTGAAAGCTTATAAAATTTGACAAAATTTTCAAATCATCAAAGGATTTCTAGGAGATTATGAACAGTTTAACAAAGTTCAAAAAGCATAAAAATTGCCCAGAAATGTTTCTTTTAAAGACCCAATCCAAAAATAGTCCTTTCCTTAAATTTCAAAAAAAATTATGTTACTACTTGCTTGACCGATGCCGTACCTGTAGAGTCGTACACTAGCCGCGCGTTGATCCTGTTCTCTAAACGTTCTTTTTCTTCGGTTAGACCGGTATCAATTAATACATAGCAGTGGAACCGCTTGAAACACTTAGAAGATTAATTTTAATTTGATTTCGCCTAGACCAATTTCTCGTTGTGGATGTGCAAACTTCTTAAAAAATTCCGGATAAAATGTTATCATGAAAGAAAAGTTAATTTATATGTAAATTTGTTAAGTACATAATAAGAGATCAAAAGGAGAGAGATCGGACATTAATTATTACAAGCCGAAAATTTCCATCTTTATTTTATCAAAATTGATTATAAGAATTAAGCTCCAAACATCATATCCCACAAACCACAATAAATACCATTCGATACAAACAAATAATATAAGGGGTCACTCGTTAAATATGATAGTGACCAGACAAATTATTTTCGTGAAAAGTCCTATCGTGATCATGGAGTCCAGTTATCCAATTCCATGATAGTGCTGAGATTCATGGGGCTCATGTAATCTGTAGATCCAGACATTATCTGCTCTACGATAAGTCTGTTGGCCTTTTCAGATGGGTGGAATGGATCCCAAAATGCATAGAGGTCTCGATTAGGGCACAAGTTGGAGAGTGGAGTGCAGAGTCCAATGCCATTATAAGGTCCTTGCCCACAACAAGCGATCTTTGATGTCGCAAATCCTGCAAACCACAACATGTATCGTCAATTTTAAATTTATATATTCTCAACAAAATAGTTGTCATGAAAATGGGTCTTTAATTTTACTGGGTCCCGGGAAATAATCTCTACTGTAAAATTGTAGACTTACAACATTTCACTGTCCATGGGGATCAGGCTAATTATTTGAAAGTTTCCGTTCCCTAAATGCATAAAATCATCGCGCATAAAAGCAGTATATACATGGAAAGCTAACCTACCATATGCCTGAGGGTTACTAATGAAATCGCTGTGCATGCGTTGTGTATTCGCAGCGATGAAAATATTTCTGCCAACTTTGTTGTTGACTTCTCTTATCATTTGAACGAGTTGTGGGTTATACAAGGCAGCAGCTCTTTGCAGCTCAGCTGAGCAACCGCCGTTTGTGCTTCGCATGGCCAATTCTGCCGGTACACAACCCAATGGTCCGGTGCCCGTCACAAGAACTCTGCGAGCACCAAGCTTGTATAGTGTCTACAACGAGATAAAAAAACAATTAACGATACTAAAACAGGGTAAGTTTAGGCATATATATAGACAGTTGTGGCTAAATGCTTAAATTTATAAGAAAGGCTAGGGAAATACCAGTAAAAGCTTCTGGTACTCCGAGATTAGATACTTGACATAATCGGGCAGTGAGTATTGCTGAGACCTCGCAGAATAGGGTACCAAGTAGTAGTTGTTAACAAAATCATTGCCACCAACAGTGATGAGGATGAGCGCTTGGTTCACAAGTCTCCTAGTTCGGTCACTCCCAATCAAAGCGCGTACTCGTCGCTGGTATTCTTGGAAGTATTCCAATTGTCTATACATTCTTATTATGTTCAGCTGCAAAATTAGCATATCACTAGAGGTCAATATTGCTTGTAAGAAAAAAGAGCCGAAAGAGCTCTAGAGAGATTAATTATGATTGTCTAGAAAGCTTTGGAGGGAATGTGGTTCAAAGTGAATTAGGACCATATAATTGTGCCAAACCATCGACGGTCGAATGTGGCATGGACAAGGATACCACTCAACCCACGTTACAGGAGGACTGGAAACTACAGTGGCCATTTACTTACAAACTGAATTCCTGTGTCATTTAGGATTCCAATGCCTGCTGAAGCGAAGTTGGCGCCTGAAAGCAGCCTCTGCCCTGAGAGTTCAGGACTCAGGTATGGCAAAATGATTTCAGAGCCGAGCCGCTGACCTAAGAATGCAATTGTGAATCGATTATAATCTATGTATGAACGATGGAGGCACAAAGTAGAGATTAGAAAAGAAGAGTAATGGAGTCGAAACCCAACTGATGAGGTCAGGGATGTTTAGGCCATTGGAGAAGCGGCCTGTGGGACGGTGAGTGGGATAATCAATGCCGTAGGGAGGTGCGTCAGCACGAGCTGTTGTCGCCAGGTAGTTGTTGTTACCACTATCAACAAGTGAATCCCCGAAGACGAAGAAAGCCCTGGCATCTGCTAGTTGAACAAGGGTGCCTATTGCTAGTAAAAGACCCAAAATCATCCAAGAACTTGAAGCCAACGAGCTGGTTTCCATAGAAACAGTAATGAGCAAAAAATAGAACTGATCTTTTCCTTTGGAGTGAAGTAAGAGATCTGTAATGTGGATGGAGAAATATGGCAATCATGAGGACTTTTTATACCTTGCGATTCTACCCACAACCACATAGATTTGATGAGCGAAACTAAAAGAAGAGAGTAAAAGTGGTTGTTCGGTGTCCACTTTGTAACGCGGATACTGATTAACAATTAATGACATTCAATATTACAGATCATATGCATTAGATGGGTTTAGGTTCAAACCTGTAATTCTTTCCTAATCTGCTGTGGAGTTGATTAGCATGCAGGGTCTGATTAGCTAGAATAAACGATAAGAGCAGAAATTTCTTTTCATCGTGTAGCAAGCCTGATGATTGACATTTTGTTGCGTACTGGACCAATTAGCTCTGAAATGCATGCCTAATTGCCCAGTTCTCCTAACAAGACGAATCGACGACGTCGTATATCTGCCTTGATCTGTAAACCAATACTATATATAAGCATTTATTCCATTCTTATGGGTAATAAATCGTATATGTTACTTTTTTATCTGTTTTGATCAAGTGGAGATATTATTTCTACAATTTTCGATCCTAATAAAGCTTGCTCATGAATGGAAGGAAGATATGACGGCATTGATGTTTTTTATGCCATGTGATGTAAATCAATGGGATGGGGTTGGAGCACTAATCGAAGTAAATGCTTGGTTCTCTCAGCCAGCTATCCGGTGATGATGAACGAAATGATTGCTGGAGCTAAGTTTCCGGCCGCATGGCCTGTAGCTAGAAGAGATCTTAATGCACCGTGATATAGCATCTCTGCAGACTGCAATTATGTTGTACAGTCTCTTCTTAAAGCACCGACTACATAGCTGCAGTCTAACTGATAACTGATAACCTGTTATAATTACTTAGAAAAAAAAAAGATAACCTGTTATAATTTAGTACTTCTCTCTAGGGGTTGCGTCATGTTTTGGTTAATCCACAGGTCGTAGGTTCAGATTTTTGCCAGAAACACCATTTGTTTCAGTGCTGTCTGTATAGGCTCATAACCTAGCGGCACAAAAGGTACAGTGCACATACATGTAGCCGGACCAAGCTCGGTATTGCAGAGGAAGTAATAGGTGAGGGAGTGAGAGAGAGTTGTGGGCCCGCACCTAATTGCAGAGTAGCCTGGTCCTACCGGCCTGCACACTACAACATGAGGTCACACAATCCTTTCTCTACATATATATATATTGACAAACATGCTGAAATTATATATATATATATATATATATATATATATATTTGACAAACAGCTCAAATTATATCTAGGTTTAAATATCACGTATATCTCTGGAGTTTAATTTTTTCCTGAAAATGTTCTTAGGGTAAATTTTATAATCCCGCCGTCCCTGGGGTTTATTGAAATTCCCAGCCATGTTCCTCCGGTTATCTGCCGTCCAAAAAATTACAAAAATTGATGATGTGTCAAACACCCCACGTCATCTCCTCTAAAAACTCGACACCTGTCCACTATCTGCTGAATTTGCATGCCACGACAGTAAAGCATCTTAAAATTACTAAAATGACCCTGCCATTTCATTTACTTAAAACCTCCTAAAAGTCTAGAACACCCTTGCCCCCTTCAACGTCTACCCTCACTTTCGAAAATTCTTCAAGCACAACCCCTCTGCAAACACGAAATGGAGCTACTACTAGATTCACAGAACAAAATCCAAAAGGAAATGCAGTACTAGGTAGAGCTCACGCCAATTTCCACAAGTTCATTATGTCGAATACATGGTGTGCTGCCAACCGGATAAAAAAAGCACAAAGAAGAAAAAAGGGGCTGCACTAGAAGCAATATATTGGTTCCCAACCACATTAGATTGTCGCTCTTACAGCTTCAGATTGACTTGAGGCAGCAAGTCTTGTGTCACAAACCAATCAAAATTTCCATACGAAGCTATTTCACAAATATTACAAAAAAAACCTAAACGAATTGTCACACATCATGTACAACAAGATCTTAAATCTTCTTCCACCAGTTCAAACAAAGGAAAGCAAGAACCACCCCCAAGAATACACGTGAGAAATTACATTCTTGATTATGGTTCACAGGAATACAACTTGGAACGGGGAAGGACAGATATGTATCACCAAAAATCCAAACACACCTCTAAATGCGATGGTAGAGATGTAAAGGGCAATGTCTATTTGAAGATCACTGCCAGGAATCCAAACGTGGCTCCTTCCCCCTTGAATGAGATAACCCAAAACCAAGCTACAGGGACCTACCGCATGGCAACTCCCCCAACAGAATCTTCAGACGGTTCAAGATGATATGGGACCGAAGGGCACTGTTTGGGGTTTACCTCAAGTAGATGACCAACAAAGTCTATGAAGCCTGTGACTCGGCAATGGCAGATCTGTGACTAAACTTTCGGAGTGTTGGATATTAAATTTGTTCAATTCGTGAATTTTATTTAAAAGTCAATTGGATATTTCTTTCTAACTTATATAGTGGGAGATGATTACTAGCATTGCAAAATTTTCGATCTCATTATGTAGGAAAGAATTTAATGGTCCAGTTAGAATTTTGGAATAAATTTTTTAATGTGTGCTAATGTCAAAATTGTGCATTGAATGTAGTGAAATGGCCACAAAAAGTATACCAAGGGAGAGAAATTGGACGGTACTAATTATGACATGTGGCACAGAAAGATACAATACCTGCTGAATGAACAAGAAGTTTTGGAAAATTTGACCTCAAGTATGTCCCAACCTGAAGATGGGGGAACACTGCCCAACATCGTCGGGACATTGAGGCTCACAAAGCCTGGGCTAAAAAGGAGAGTTTGAACGATTTGATAGGAGAGTTTGAAAACTACTCAACTGCCCAGGAAATGTGGATCTAACTGAAAGCTACTTATGGGGGTACATCTGCAACTAGGTTGCGTGCTCTTACCTTGAGGTTTGAGCAGTACGTTATGGACCCAAAGCATACCATGACAGTCCATCTGAGAAACATGTCTGCCTTGGTCCGTGATCTGAAGGCTGTAGGTGTTAATCTCACCGATTAGCAACAAGTTCAAGCTGTGATACGTTCACTGCCAGAGTCCGAATGGGGGCAAATGAAACTTGTGTTGACTCATAGTGAGAATATCAGTACATTTGTTGATATTTCTCGCCATTTATAGCTGGAGGCGGAGCGCCTGGGAGCGAACCATCCAACTGCGCTTATTGCCCAAGGTGGGCAACGCAAGACATTTAGGTCTAAGCGCAAAGCGGCTGAGAAATCAACTGGTAAAACAAAGGGTCTTGGGCCAAAGAATGAAAAGACTGCAAAGCGCCGCAGAGGCAAGCGCGCTGGCAAGAAAGATAAGACCAAGATGAAATGTTATAACTGTTGTCAGAAGGGTCACTTCGCTCGTGAGTGCACTGAGCCGAAGAAGGTACCATATGAACCCAACTCTCTCCTTACTTTTGTTTGTTCACATGTTTACGTTGCTGACTCGATCCCTGAATGGATTGTAGATACAGGAGCAACCAAACATGTAGCGAAAGATCGAGTTGGATTTGTAGATTACAGAAAACTACCAGCAGGCAACCAGTACGTTATTTTGGGTAACGGAACGAGAGAAGAAGTATTAGGAGTTGGAATTTTTCAACTCAAGATGCGTCTGGGACGTACGTTACTTGTTCGAATAAGGCTCTATGCACCAGGGATAAAGAAGATATCAAAATCAAAGCTATGGAAAAAGTAACTTTATTAAATGCAGGTCCACTTTTCACCATCTCATATAGTAACTCCAGTGCAGCTCTTCCATGCCCATTTCGAGTTAGCCCATCCATGATTGTATTCCAACTTGCTACATCTTTATGGGGCAAGCTCCTGAACATACCAAGAGAATTCTCCATGTCTCCAACATGCAAATACGCTCCAACCATTATATTCCAAGACACAGTATCTCTCTCAATCATCAACTCAAATAAATTTTTGGCATAATAAAAGGGCCCACATTTTGCATAAAAGTCAAGAATAGAGTTCTCCAACACGATATCCAGATTAATCCCATTTCTCAATATCCACCCATGAATTATCTTACCCGTTTGGAGGTCACTTATACTAGAAGAAGAGTTTAAAACACTCGACAATGTTAACTGGTTTGGAGGAACACCTTCTATTCGCATCTCTCTAAAGAGGTCTAACACCATTGTAGATGCTCCAAGTCGAGCATAGCCTGAAATAAGAATTGTCCATGCCCGGACATCTCTGTCAGAAATTTCATCGAACAACTTCTGTGCATAAGCCAAATCCTGAGACTTGACCGCAAGTTTAAGAATGTAATTACTCTCTTTCAAATTTTGGAAAGTGCCACTCGTGACCGCCTTAGCATGAAGCACGCCAACCGCTGTCTCATTTGTCGAATAAGCTAATGACGTAGAGTGGTACCAGCTGGATTCAAATGGAAGAAACTCAAACTTGGTTGTGATTATGGTGTTTGCAGTGAAAAAAACAAGAGAGAAGAAGTAGGGTGGTTTGGGAAATCTGGTTGAGCTAAAACGTATCCTCAGACATGTCCATTTCATTTCTTATCCTTCGTAACCAATCCAGGAAAATCACACTAATTCTTTGTGGTTATCCGACTTGGTAACTGATATCACATCTTCAAAACTTCTTCAAGGACAACTAAAACCTCCACCAAACAGCAATCAAGATAACTGACAAGTCCTATTTTGAACCTTCGATAAATGGAAGATAGAATAGCAAGCAAAGAATTGCTTGGTCTGGATTGGAGCAACTCTTTTGGACTAGGTGGAAATGGAGACGCAACAAATATCTTCGAGGCTTTTCACAGACAGGTAGGACGGCCTTCAATGATATAATGATTTCTGCAATGGCAGAAACATGGATAAAGTTCATATGATTCTCAGACAGCTCTTGCCCATGCAATACGCCAGCATCTCCGCACTGTTTATCAATACGCCAGTTGGAGGGGGTTGTCATTCCGGATTTGTTTTGTCTCGAAAACTTGGAGGGGGTTGTCATTCCGGATTTGTTTTGTCTCGAAAACTTCTGCCCAGGTTGCTTAATTGGTGTTCTCAGTAGCACCGCATAATCTGCTTCAGAAGATTATTAGGCTTCGGGGCCTAGGGCCCTAGACCGGGGAATGCCCCTCTTCCTCTTTTTTCTAAACAACCTTGTCTCCTTCATGAAACATAAACAGTGCATAATTGAAAATTGATGGAAAGAGAAAAAAAAAAAGAGGAAATAAAGATTTAAGTTATTCTAGATCTTTTGTATTTGTATTATAAATTCTTAGAAAATTGAAAGTACTAGAGACAATACAAAATATTACCGAAAATATTTTTACATTTAAATTTGAATATATACATATTCAAATATTTGATATAATATATTATCTCTTGCTTCATTAATCAGATTGCTCACTCGAGTGAGCAAAAGGTATCACACTACAAAACATCACACGGTAGACTATAATTACAAAGATTTCCGATTACATTTTCGTTCAGGGCCGCTCAAATGTAAGTGGGCCTGCCGCTAGATTCAAAAGTAAGGGCTTCGTTTTTAACCAGTTATAATATATTATATTAAATTTTAATTTATTTTTTCTTTTGAGATGCAAAATTATTTAACAAAATATTATATTCGAGATTTACTCATATATCATTTATATCAACATTTAAATATTTTGTAATTACATTGACAGTCTACAATTTACTTCTGTGCAGAAATGTTATTTTTTCACTTGAAAAACCTATGGGGTCAATGTTATTTTAAAAAAAAAAAATGGTATTTTAATCCTTAAATTTTACCATCTTTCATTTTTGTCCCGAGATTTCAATTTTTTAAATTTTGATCCTTAAATTTTCAATTTTTGACAAAATAACCCTTTCATCAAAGCTTCGTCAGATGACAGTATTTGTCAGATCAGTAGTATTTTACCACGTCATTTCCAACTCGGACCGAAAAAATTTGAAGTCCAAAATACCAAATTCATCACATGAAGTCCTTAGAATTACTAAATTTAATCACTCTACATCCACTAATTAGATCTACATCAAACTATGTCACCTCAATTTTTTTTCACCCAATCGATGTATCTATTTTAAGTCCACAATGACAAAATTTGAGAACTCTTATATCACAAACTAACGACACCAAAATATCATTGGCTCTATAAACCGGGAGCCAAAATATTATTCTCAATTTTTTTTTTGTTGAACTAAGTATATTTCCCTTTAACACAGAAGACAATTTCGTTTCAGAATGTCTAAACTATTCATCACACAACGTCACTGACTCACTCTTATCTTCAACATTTTCCTCACGGCTATATTCCTTGAGATGGATCTCTGTATCTAGGAGCTTTCCAGTTTGTTATCAATCTTTTTTTTTTGATAACATGGAAAACTCCCAAAGTCGGATCCGTTTGGCCCAACCCTGAAGTACAAACCACAACCCACTGGACTGACCCCACAACACAGGGAGCAGATAAGTCAAGACTCGCCCAGTAGCAATAAAATCCATTTCACCCTTGAGATTCGAACTTGGTACGTCGAACCCCAAGAAGGATGTCTCTTCTAACCACTGAGGTATCGCCCTTGGGGGTTCAGTTTGTTATCAATCTTATAGGCATCAAAAGCTATAAACTCGTGAAATAAAGGAAAGCTATATATGTATATATATCGGTAGCTCTAATTTTACAAAAAGCAAAAAGAGATTCTGCTAAAAAAATTGGGTATCTGTTCACATCGTAATCTGCTTCGATTACACCAAAAACATTAAAACAAGAAAAATGGAAAACTTTTGCTGAGGATTATTGATGCTGTAAAGGAATCGGGTTCGGTCACAACATCACAATCATAGGGGAGGATAGAAATAGGAAGACAATGAAAAGCAAAGGAAAAGCAACCCTCCAATTGTAGCAACAGTGCGTTGGGAGATCTTGGATGCTAGCATGCTTCCTCCAACCACTGCCACTGACGTACATATTGTATGCCCTATTGTGGCACCCACAGCCACTCCAATTGCGTTTTTGTGTGTTGCCAGCTGCAGGGTCAGAAGCAAGCGTCCACAAATATGAGAAACTCAGAAAACTTCTATCATATTTTTCCATAGGCTACTAAACCTTTATATTTAGCAAAATAGGACTTATTTCTCTAGGCTAGCAAAATAAGACTTGGCACTTCAGAATCCAAGCAAATACCACAGATACTACTGTATATGAAGAGAACAAATCCTCCAGGTAATCAACCTAAATAAGAATACAGGGTGCCAATAATGTTAATAAAGGGTGTAATGATCCCATGTTACTGATCCCACCGCGTCATAATACACCCATTTCGACTTCCAAGTCAATGGAAGTAGAACTGGGAAGTCCCTTCCGAAACACCCTGAGGAACCCCTCAGGGCGTTCAAAGCGAAGCCAGCATCCAAAACTTGGCTTGGTCAGGTTAGAAGGTTCAAGGTTGTCACCAAGGACATTTTGTTTCAGCCATAAAAATCCCAATCTGGCACAAGTTTTATATAGAATATCAAGACTACAGTGAGACGAGAAACTAGTTAGACAATAATGGTGCACCGAGATGGAAATGATGGTGATTGGAGGAGTCCCCCAGTGTTCATCATCGCCAGTGCTTGTCATTTTATACTGTAGAACACATGGTACCCTAGATTTGGGAATGAATACAGACACATGCTTGGCCAACAGATTTGGTTCTGGGAAAATGGCCTTGTCAAGGATTCCTCATAACCTTTCTCTCTCTCTCTCTGAAGTTTTAACAGTTCTGATTTTGATTTTGATTTCTCAAACCTTCGTTGCATCGAAAAGAACTTCCTTACATGCATGCTGGTTGCAATCTCTGGTTCAAAGCACTCGGAATCGGGTGAAGAACACAATCGATGGGGAGAAGGGGCCCAGGGTTTCTTAAGATCTTACATGTCAGAAGTCAAGTTTGACGACAATCCTTTTGCTACTTTTAAGTTGTCACCTGCAGTGAAAAGAAAAGCTTCGACACTTGGATCACAATGAGGTAGCACAAGTCAAAAGCAAAGCGGCCGTTCGGGTCGGAATGCCAGACCAATGAGAAGCCCTAATGGCATTCAAAAATAAATTCAATCATTTTTTTTTCAAAAAATAAAAGGTAAGCCCTACGAGATCGGATCCTAGCACCATAAAACCTCATAACTAAAACCTAACATCAGTTACAATCAGGTAGAATGCACTGTTACAGGATCCATGGCAAACGGATCAAGATTAACTGAAAAATGTATTACAATTAAAGATTAAAATAGGTGTCTCTTCTCCTTTCCATTTAACCATCAATAGGGCTGAACAGTTTTGGGCCGAAACTGACTGGGCCGGGCCGATTTTGGGGCATCCCGGTTCGACCGTTGGCCAAAATATCCCAGAACCGAGGGCCTCGGTTCGGCCCACGGTTTTGGGGGCCCAAGGGGCCAAACTGCACCGAACCGAGGTTATATATGTAATTTTGCAGTTATTTTTATATATATAAGTAGCGTGTCTCCCCCCACCCCCACCCCCACCCTTCACGCTCAAGCCCTACCCCCCGCCCTTCACAAATTCGATTAAGCCCCCCTCCCCCCAATCCTCGTTTCACAGTTCAAACAGCAGATTCATGACAGCACAACCTCTGTTTTCTCTCTCGCCTCTCCCCACGATTGCACGATGCCGCTCACTGCCTCCGTCTGTATTCCAGATTTGTTTCTCTTCGCATTGTCGTTCCTAATCTCTCTCCCTCTCATCTCTTCACGTCTTGGTCTCTCCCTCTCCCTCTCTCTCTTGGTCTGCTGCGATTTGGGTTGTCGGTGGTGGTGATTGTTGGATCATGATTTTTTGATGGATTTCTTGTAGTTGATTTCGTTTTTTTTTTTTTTTATGAATCAATGGACAATGGTTATTGCGATTTTTTGTTTGAATCATTTTTCAAAAACCGACCGAACCGAATCAAGATCGGTCCTATCGGTCATGAAAGGCTTCTGGTCAGTTGTTGGTGTAAACCGAACAGAGGGGTCGGTTTTCACCCCTAACTGCAAGGGCTAGGGCTAGGGCGCAAGTGAAATAAAAGTTAACATCCAGTAGATCAAGTAACTCATGCCATTCAGCCAAGAAATGATTCGTAGCAACAATTACAGATGTTCAAGCCTCCTAGTTAGTACCCCAATTGTATGATTTAAAAAACTGCAGGATCGAAGCCTTCCACATGGTACTGTCTCTGGCACTTGACTATTTAAACAAAACACATGCAAATTATCAAGGAATGGACATCATCTACAACTAAAAATCACAACATTTACTTTGATGGGCATCATCAAAGAGCATTTTGCCACAATTCAGAAGGGAGAATGGTTCCAACTACTTCAAACAACTAGAATAAAAAATGTAACCTAGTAGGTACTTCAGTGTCCCCCAGTGCAACTTTACTTTGATGTTCCTCCTAAAAATCACAACATTTAACAAGAGAAAGGGTCCAATTCGTCCCATAATTCCCACCATTTGAAGGAAGAGATTTCAGAGTTCGCACATAAAGAGAGCTTCTGGCCATTGCCACTATTTTCACTTTGAGGGTTTTGGACAGATAGACTAAACTCTTTTAAGGCAATAGGAAATAAAACGTGTTTAGTTAGATTATAGGAACGGCATAACCTAGCTTTTAACATCTCAAACCAAAAACAGAAAGACTTGGAATTGATAGCCAATCATATGTGGGAGCATGCGTGTTATACATAAACAATGAACTTACCTGTTTTTGAAGAAAAATTGCAATTTTAACCTAAATCTTTCTTATTATAATGTCCTCAACCTTGCAAAGTAAGCATAACTAATTAGCATACGCCAGGAATCTACACATTATCATGTCACAAAAATCAACATTAATAATATGTGAAGGGATATGAGATTTCAAACACAAAAGGACTTGATGAACTCCTGAATCTTTTTGCAGGTGGGTGAGAACCAAAACATAAGCAACAATCATATATGGAACCACAGAAGAACAAATTCAATTCATTAATGAAGCACCAGTACCCTGAAGAAATGTAAAATGAGCACAAGGAACTAAATTTAGCGAAGAATTCTTACAGCAATTGTAGCTATCTGGCTACGGTCTCCCCACTCTGCCAGAAACGTTAATACAAATGACTGCATACAGTACAACAGAGCTTTTTTCAGCTATAAAGCCAACATAAGACTCAAATCTATATACTTTAGACATCATAAGTTACCCTTTTGGTAGAAGGAATGCGCATAATCTATGTGCATGGCAAATGTTGAACTAATAAACAACAAAAGCAAAGGATCTCGCTTTTGGGCAATTTGAACGTTATAAGAACGTAAGAATCAGTGGTGTTATCCATACCTCCAAGAATATTGGAGTACAAAATCTTGAAAAGAAGCGGCGGAATGCTGTTTTCCCTTGTCCAGCCTCAAGTTTCTCTTCCACCTGAATATAAGAGGTGAAAAGCAATTCCAGGAAAAGACCCGAATATATCAAAATGAACTATAGACCCAAATTATGCTTGGAGGTCCATACATGCTATTTAATTCCGCCAATCGCAGTAAGAAATTAGAACAAACATCGCAGTGTTAAATATAGGACTAGAACTTTTAACTCTGGGTTGTGGGGTCGGTTCAGTGGGCCGTGGTTTGTACTTCAGAGTTGGGCCAAACGGGTCTGGCTTTGAGGGATTTCCACGTTATCAAAAAAAAAAAAAACTTTGAACCCTGCACTTATCTTGCAACTCCAGGTGTATATGGGCATTTTGCTAGAAAGGTATGTGAGAAACAACATTGACTAACATCAAAATTTCATAGCATGAAACTCAATAGTATTATTGGGTACCAAAAAAAAACCACAATAGTATTAAATCCCTATTGTATCTGCAAAGTATTGGTATTACCTCCAAATTCAGTGCAAACATTTCTCATACCTACATACCATATGTACAAGACTGATAACAAATAGATGGCTCAATACTATTCTGTTCATATGTAGAAATCTAGGCATTGAGAAAACTGTCACAAACCCTCTTAGCCTTTGGAGGTAAATTTACCTAATGCATAAAAGATAGGCTAGCCAGGGTGGAAAGGGCGACCATAAAGTATAGGTTATTGTCCAATTAGTGTATGCTCGAACTACATGCAATGATAAAGAAACAAGATCCAAGGGTTTTAAAGGGGTAATGAAAACATATAATACACACATCTATCACAGTAAAGCCTGCAACTCTCTTACTTCTGCAATTTCCTGCTAGAACAGCATGAGTTGCAGCAGTTATGGGCGTTGAGATACTAGGCGAAATATAAGGAACACTGACAATACCCAGCTCCCCAACTTCAGATACAAAGACAGAAGCAACAACATCGCCAGGGAAATTCTACCAGTGGTGCCAGAATAGTACCATACCATATTGGATAACCTAGAAATCCCAAAGATCACTTTTGACTCTGGAAGTACTGCAGTCAGAATTATAACTCAAGTGTAGACAACCTTAAGAAAAGTAATTAATCAACAACCTATTGCAATCTTGATGAGAATCAATATATGTTCAGAACTCAGGGCAACAATCCATTTTGTTGATTGTCCCCACAAGCACATGGGTTTCTGTGAGTCCTCAAAATAAATATGGTCGAGATCCTCCCAGTGCTTCTGTAAGTCTTCAAAATAAATATGGTCAAGATCCTCCAAACACATGGATGTCTGGCACATTGGCTTCACTGGTTCACACTCATGAGCCATTGCACTTACAACACAAAAATGCCAAAATGAGTACAGAACTAATTTCAAAGAGAACTTTAAGTCCTTTTATCAAAGAACTCCTGTATGCAAACACGGTTATAATTAAAAATCATGTTTTGATGAAAGAATCAACATGTTTGCATCAATTTATCATGTAGGTAAACCATTTGATCCCGTTTTCCTAGAGCCCCCATTTACAGCAAGCACTATGAACTCTCGCTTGTCAACCAAGTTATTCAAAAAGATAGAGTGACATCCACATCAACAAAAACAGAACAAAATACATGCATATCTGAAGCTGGAGTTATCCATAGAAGACATACTTCTTCTATCTCTTTCTTCTGAGAAGATTTTGAATCTGATCTCCAGGCAATGTAAAGTAACCGCAATCCAAAAAATGCATAAAGAACTGCAGAAATCATTAGCCTTATTCAGATGCCAAGTCAAGTTATTGCTATCTCTGTCCAATGTTGTCAGTAATCTATTCTGTATGTATTATCCAAATAACTACCCACTTTAAAAGATTTATGGGAACAACAGCAATAAGTTTTGTGACTGACCCATGGCTAAATATGAAATCCTTTGCTTAGTGGAGTTCGAATTAAGAAGAATAATTTTGGAACTGGAAACTTTTTTAATTTCAGCGACATTATGATGTCATCTCAAAAAGTTCGATTCCTTGGGTGGACAGACAATATGGGAACACAAGCAGTACTTTGATAAGCAAATTTTAAACAATATTTAGTTTACGCAATATAAAATCTAAGAGTTGGAAGAACGAATCAAAATATTCAAGGTTCAATCACACTAATAGGGATGTGACGAAGACAATTAAACGAAATCATTTAATACAGTAACCCAAGCTCTTACCAAACACACACTGTGATCCATCAAGACAAGGGATCAACAACTATAGTTCAGGAAGATTAAAGCAACACCAAAGTTGTCTGGAACTTTGGATTTCCATCCCAAAACAATAGCCAGGAAAAATCACTCATCTCAAAACTGCTCACATGGCTTGTGCTTAAAACACATTTTGGGCACAATATGAAATTGAATCGAAGTTGTTCCCCTAAACAAGACATGATCTACACCATACGACATCAGGGTGTGCCAAAAAATAAAAGCAAACATTTATCATACAACTGTCAAAGCGAGATAGGCAGACATTAGGGCAATATTGCCAGGCATCTAAAAGGGTTTTGAAGCAAACACTAAAAGTCCACTGTGAATTATTGAAATGCTTCACTGATCTAAGAATAATGTCCAAGAGAGGACATAATCATTAAAATGACTGCAAACAAAAACTGACACCGGGATAGAAAGGCTTAACCAGAAACAGCTATTTATACATAAATGTCTTGACCATCTGGATATGACCTACATAATAACTGTCTCAATGACAAACTGAACGGAAGAAAACAACCCAAAAAAAAACAGAAAAAGAAAAAAAAAAGCCACTATATATACCAGTAGCTGCACTATTAGTATGCTTCCTCGATATCAAATTCGGCACAATCCTACCAAGTCCAGTGGAGAGTACCTGTCAACATGTAAAACTTCTCTTAATCTGGATAAAGCTAAAGAGAAATAGCACTTAGTAGTCTTTGCAGTTGCTGAAACATTCCATAACAGCACCAAGAAATGCATGACATCATCAGAACCACCAAAAACAGAGAAAGGGGCAACGAGTTATTGTACTAAGAAACTTAGCTAACTTACTGTCATTACAATCAAGGCAGTAAGCGCACCAGATAAAACAATTGACTTAGGATGACGCATCGCCATAAGAGCTGCTATGATAAATGTCTCATCTCCAATCTAGAACCACAATGCCAGTTAAAGAGGAAAAGAAAATCATCAAGGCAATAAAAGCAATCTCGTAAAGAAAGCACAATCATATAGAAAGGGCCAAAAGCAAAGTTAGTTAGTTGCTTGATAATCTGACTTGGTCCAACATTTTCAAGCTTGCGCTCTCTCAAAATAATATTAATAGCAGAATTAAAAATAGATGTGGGTAGATATAGGCAAAGCGAGCTATCTGAGCTAACTAACACAAGAAATTTGATGCACCAACCTCACTGACAAGAATCATTGATAAACTAGCCACAAAAGCATCGAATATTCCAAGACCTTCGGGGTCCAAGCTGAGACCAAGACCAACAGAATCGAGACCAGTCTCATCCCCAATACCCTTGAGGCTGCTCAAATTAATCTGTACACAAAGGTTAATATATATGTATTATACCAAATATATTAAAAGGGACCATGAAATAGATCTTCTAATTTGAATATAACTAATTTTGTACAATACCACAAATTATCATTCAAAAACAAGAAGACATTATGTGTTCCAAAAGAATTTAAACTAAGACATTAGAATTTCAGAAATGTCTCATGATTGCAGAGAAAATGAGATGAGGGAAAGAAACTGAAATCTCTATATTTCATCATAAGGAGCATGATTACACACTAAATTAACATTCAGAAAAGGAACCGAGTAAACAGGTAAAGTGATCCACTTTCTGAAAATCAAAACTGTTAGTTTTTTAATGTTGGAGTCAAATTTAAAATTCAAATTGATTTGTATTTTTCTTGGATAAGTTTTGTTTGACAATTTAAGGGCAAAAGTTATAACTCTAATCTCAGCCGTGTACTCACACACACTCTCCAATCACACAATAACCGACCTCCTCTTAAGGGTTTAAGAAGTCTTTTGTTGAAAATATAAGGATATCTCAAGATGAAGAGCTAAAAACATGGAGCTGGCCCCAAGCTTAAAAACCAACAAAATGAAACATGAGCTGGAATTTTAACCTATTTTAACATTCATTTTATAAAAAAGTAATACAACCTATTTAGGTGGCGTACCTGATAATTTTTTTTTTGTTTTGGTTTCTCGCCAATTTTCTCAGCAACCAAACAGATTGTATTGAGAGGGAGAAGTGAGACTGACCTTACCACGGCGGCCCAGATCTTTTGATTCAATGGAGTCTTCCTTTTCAGTTTCAATAAACGACTCCTATGTTAAATCAAAGACATCAATATACAAAAACGTAAGTCAAGCATATACGGATACATGGACACAGAGAGAGAGAGACCTGAGCACAGACTGGGTGGAGAGCTAAGAAGAAGAAGGCGGTGAGGAGGATGAGGAGGGAGAAGAGCGAGGGAGTGGCGCTTTTAGGGCTTGAACGCAACTCCATGGTCCGAATTTCTCGAAGCTCTTCTTCTCTGTGGTCTAGAGAGAAAAGAGTTTTGCAAATGGCAACTGCAACTCCGCTCTCAGCTCTCTTCCCTTTTTTCGCTGAAATTGAAACGCGCAGCTTTTTCCTTCCCTTCTATTTCAAGAGATCGCAAGACCGAAAGAGGGAGATCCAGTGGAGGTCTCCACGACGTGGAGTAGAAAGACGCCCGCAAATAAAATAAACCGCGTGGTCGTGATGGTAAAATGATAAAAGTGACATACAAGGTTTTTGAGCCCCCCATCGAAGCTCGAAACCGGTAGTTAACGGGTTCTTTAAAACCGTTATCTAATTTTATACTTTCTATCAAAATGGTTTTTCAATTTCAAATTTGCTTAAATCAGTCCTTAAGTTATTTTTATTTATCGTTTTAATCCTTCCGTTCAATTCTGTCTCCCCTGTGCACAGTTAGTTAACGGTGGGCCACGTCACCACCAATAATATCGTGACACATGTACGATTTTTAAAAACAAAAAAACTCTAAAAACGTCCAAGTTGGCATATTCGTAAAAAAAAATTCGAACAGGGGGAGACCCCTCATTCGTGCGACGAAGGGTGATGTGAACCTCGTCAATAATAACGAGACCCAACAAAGAAAGAGAACCCAATATTGTTCTATGGACAGATTCGAATAGAGATCTTGACCCATTGTTTATGACAAACAAGAACCTCGGTATAAGGAAGACGCCACAAACGGTGGTGGAAACTCCGTTTGATAAGTCGAGATGAACTTTATGAGAAATCCCGATAAGTTTGAATAGTTCTTCAAAGAACCAAAGAGAAATAATCTCACACGTTTTGCCAAAATCTGAATTGTTCTTCTTTATGCCAAAAGGCCAAATAAATAGAATTGGAACATCCCTTCAAGAAATAGGAAACAAAACTCAAAAATTGAAAGAAATTAAATGCTCCTAAAAATTCAGCTAAGGAAAAGGTTAAACCAGCTTTTGAAAAGGGATTCAAATGCAAATTCAAACATTCATAAAAATCCGGCTAAGGAAAAGGAATTCAAACAATCCTAAAAATCCGGCTAAGGAAAAGGGATAAACCAACATTTGAAAAGGAATTCAAATGCAAATTCAAACATTCCTAAAAATTCGGTTAAGGAAAAGGAATAAGCCAGCATTTAAAAGCTCAATCTAGACTGGATTCTTCTAGAACTTGGATCAAGTTGACAAGCCTTTGTTGTTCACGTGGATCTTGTTCAATGAGCCTCCACAAATTGGCTTGAGCCCATGCCTGTTGAGTTAGCCCATTGAATACCTCTTGAAACTTCTTGGCTAGTGCCCTTGTAACCGGCCCAATGGAAACTTGAACTGGATTCGTCAAAGATGTGTTTTGATTTCAATCATTCCCCTCCTCTTGAAAAGGATTTGCCCTCAAATCATTACCTATATCAAAAGGGCTCAAATCAGTAACATTAAAAATTGCACTTACATTGTACTCACCAGGTAAATCTAGCTTGTAAGCGTTGTCATTAATGCGCTCGAGAACTTGGAAAGGACCATCTCCTCTTGGGAGTAATTTGGAACGTCTTTTCGCAGGAAATTGCTCTTTCCACATATGCAGCCAAACCCAATCTCCGGCTTCAAAAACTAGTTTGTGACGTCCCTTGTTGGCTTGTTTTGCATATGGCTCCGTTCTTCGCTCAATATTGAGTCTTGCTTTCTCATGTATTTTCTTCACAAAGTCAGCTTTCTTTTTGCCATCCAAATTAACATGCACAGTCAAAGGCAAAGGAGATAAATCCAATGGAGTTAGAGGATTAAACTCATACACAATTTCAAATGGTGAAAATTTAGTATCAGAATGAACAGCTCTGTTATAAGCAAACTCAACATGTGGTAAACATTCTTCCTATGGTTGGATGTTCTTTCTAATGATCGCCCTCAATAAAGTTGACAAAGTCCTATTGACTACCTCAGTTTGACCATCAGTTTATGGATGACAAGTAGTGGAAAATAATAGCTTAGTACCTAGCTTGCACCACAAAGTCTTCCAAAAATAGCTCAAGAACTTAGCATCTCTATCCGAAACAATGGTCCTAGGCATGCCATGTAATCTCACAATCTCTCTAAAGAACAAGTCGGCAACATGCGAAGCGTCATCCATTTTGTAACATGGAATAAAATGTGTCATTTTAGAAAATCTATCCACAACCACAAAAATTTAATGAGAGACGCCGAATTTATTATGTTATTTATGTTTATGTATTTATTTTGGATTTAATTTTGGGGGCTATTATTTGGCCTATTGTAAGAGATTTTGTTATATTACAAAGACTTATTAAATTTAATGTCAAGGATATTCAGAATACGTCTTATTATCCTTTAGATGCTGAATTTTTTCTTAAGTAAATTCATTATATTAAAATATGAATTATGATTGTGAATTTAGTGCATGATTATTTTATACTTTCATTAAGTAGTCTTAAGCCCATTAGGAGAACAAAATGATTATTTGGTGTGCTAAGTATGTGCTTCACGTGAAGAGAGGCAAACCAAAGAGAAATGAAAGTAAGACAAAGCAAGGAAGAGGACAAAAACCATAAATGTGCCGCCCATGTCATCCAATGGACATGGGCGATACAAGCAATGTCCTCCCCCTTTTTGGACGTGAATTACAACCCTATCCTCATGCCCTTCACGCCTCACTCACTTCATGATTGTATCACAATTTTGCTAATTTATCACTTGAGAAAGTTCCACAATTACACCATTTCCACTAGAAAATGAGAAAATTATGCTTTGGGCATTAGTATGAGGCGAATTGTTAATTTTGACAAAAGCAAGTGTAATTGAGTAATCTTAAGTTATTTGCTTTCTCTCCTCTCATCATATTTTCATGTCTCCATTTTCATAAATATGATTGGAATATTTCCTATATTAACTTCTGTTTTTATGTTTTGCATATGAACAATGGAGATGAAGTGAGAGGGAGGCTGGAATCAAGAGTCGGTCGAGCGGTCGTCGAGCGCCTGTCGAGCGAGAAGTCTTTGTTTGAAAAATATTCATGGGCGCTCGAGCGCTGGTCGAGCGTTACAACTCTGTGTGAATTTCTTCAAAGGGTGCTCGAGCGCTGTTCGAGCGTCGGTCGAGCACGACACGTCTGACGCTATATTTGAGGGCATTTTTGGAAAACGAAAAGAAGCCCTAGGTCATTGATGATGAGTCATGACCGAAGCCCCCCAAAAGGAGGTTTAAAAGAGAACATTTTGGGATCAAAAAGAGAGAGTTCGAAGGTTACATTTTGGCTTGGAGAGAAGGCTTTTGGGTGGCTGCTGAGACTCCCAACACTTTGCTCCCAAGACTTTTCCCTTGCTTTTTCTTCCTTTGCTGCTACCGTAGAGACCAAGAGCTTGTGACTTTTGGCTTGTTTTCTTTCATAGCTTTTAGAGTAGACTTGTTGCTTTCAGTTCTTTATTTTAGAGTTATTTTCATTGCATTCTCTTGCTGTTGTGTTGATCGAACCTTCATTTATATTTGCACTTTCATTTCAGTTTTAGAACATTTGTGGACCGAATGTTATGTTGCATTTATATTCCAGATTTTGAGTTTTGCTTTGGGTGGATGATTAAATGTTTTGTTAAGTTCTATTTCACTTCCTTAATATTAGATTAGTGTTTAGGTTTGAGTTTGTTAGTTGGTTTGAGTATGGTTATGAATGGATTGTGACTAGCTAGAAACTGGGTACCAAGTGTTCGATGAAATGTCTCTTAGGGCAGTGTAATGTCAAATGATGTTTAATCGACAACTACTTGAGTTTATCTAGTTTCAACTCCATCTCATGCTATTTTATTATCATGTTTACTTGTTAGCTCTTCATTAATCGCTTAGCACTTAAATTGATCACAACTCAAAAATCTCAAAAATCATGGATGGTATCCTAAAACCAAACATTTCCCTTTGTAAATACCATTTTCATTGTAAATAGAACATAGTTTTCTTTTATTGTAATGGTGATTGGAATGAAAGATTGAACACATCGTTCCTTGTGGAGATGACCTAGGACTTCCTTAGTATTACTTGACAACCTCCTACGCTTGGGAGTAATTCGCTAATCATTTTTAGTCGAGTCAAGTTTTTGGCGCCGTTGCCGGGGAACGGTTAGTTCAATTGACATTCTATTGCCATTATTTTTTCTTTATTTCCTTTTTACATTATTAGTTGTTGGTTCGTTAGTTCACACTCATACACTTGATATCACTCTCTTAGGCACTCATGTTTGATGAGTTGGGCAAGAGACGATACACATAGGCTATATAGAGTGAATTCTGCTGACAGTGTGTATAGTGATAGTATGCCAAGTGTTGAGTTGGACACTAGTAGCGTTGATTTAAACTCTGATTTTGGAAATTCTGCTACTGTTGAAGATATGGCTGAAGAGGCACCTAAAACCTTAAGAGACTACTTGCAGCCCACTCGCACCACAACACCATCATGCATTGCTTTACCTGATGATGCTTCTAATTTTTCAATTAAGCATGACATGATGTCAATAGTACCTCAATTCCATGGGATGGACTCCGAGAGTACATACCAACACTTGACATATTTTAAGCTTGCTTGCGCTACTTTCATTACTAGAGCTACGACAGATGAATATGTTAAACTTCGTTTTCTTTAAAGGATAAAGCGAAGATTTGGTTTAATTCTCTGAGATCAAATTCTATTTCTAGTTGGTCTGACATGCAACGTGAGTTCTTACATAAATTTTTTCCTTTTCAGAGAACTCAATTTTTGCAAGAGCAAATCAACCACTTTATGTAGAGAAATGATGAGACCTTCCACTCTTGTTGGGAAAGATTCAAGTATTTAATGAACATCTGTCCACATCATGGGTTTGAGTCTTGGAGGATTGTCAACTACTTTTACACTGCACTTACACCTGAATGCAAGCAGTTTGTTCAGACTATGTGCAATGAGGAATTCTTTAGCAAAGAACCTGATGAAGCATTGAAGTTCTTTGATTACCTTGCTAAAAGTGCCCAACAATGGAACACACGATCTGACCGGACACCATTGGCAATACAACCTCTCAGAGCAATTGGTGGTGGGGGTAAATATGAAGTCAAAGAGGATACTGATGTCCAAGCTCGTCTTAGTGCTTTGACTAGAAGGTTGGAGGTTATGGAATTAGAGAAGTTGAAGGCCGTGAAAGCAGTGGAGGTGTGTTCTCTATGCGCCGATTCTAGCCATAAGACTCAGGATTGTCCGATTATGCCAGTTTTATAGGAGAATGGGTCTGATCAGATGCAATCAGCAAATTGGGTTAACAGAACACCAAATCAGCCTTTCTCCAACACTTACAATCCGGGGTGGAGGAATCATCCAAACTTCTCATGGAGGAATGATCAGCCTGGTCAATCTTCGCATTTTCAGCAACCTCCACAGTCATATGCATCACCGTCTTAGCAGACATCTCATCCGGCTGCTCCTCAACACCATTATCAACCACATCAAACTTCTCAGAGCTATCCGATTGCAGCAGCGCCTCCAGGATTTCAATCTCATGTAGCTGCTCAACATTCTCAATTTCAACCCCCTACTCCACCAAAGAAGTCTCTTGATGATAGTATGACACAGATGGCCAACACACTTCAGCAATTCATGCAGATTCAAGCCACTACGAACAGTCAGAACACTCAAGCCATTAATGAGTTACGGGGCACCATTAATAAGATGAGTACGACATTGAGCACTCTTGACAGAGGAAAATTCCCAGCACAACCCCAGCCAAATCCTCAAGTATATCGGCAGCAACAAGTGCATAATGTCTCAGAGGAATCCATTGAAACAACAAAGGCTGTTATTTCTTTAAGAAGCGGAAAGGAAGTTCCTCGACCTGAAATGCCTGTGGATAGACAGACAGTTCCCCTGACACCTGACGTTGTGAATGAGGCAGATGAAGCTGCAAAGAATTTAAAGCAAGAGGAAGTTCAGCGTGAGCAAAGAAACCTGCAAGTGATGAGGCAGAGACGAGTAGGGAGTTTCGACCTGTGGTTCCCTATCCTCAGAGATTGGCAGCTGGCCAAAAGAACAAATATCATACGGAGATTCAGGAAATCTTCAAGCAAGTGAAGATCAACATTCCACTTTTGGACGCCATACAACAAGTACCTTCATATGCAAAATTTCTGAAGGACTTGTGCACAGTGAAGAGGAAGCTGAATGTAAAGAAGAAAGCTTTCTTGACAGAGCAAGTTAGCGTATTGATATTGAGCGAGACTCCTCAGAAGTTCAGAGATCCCGACACTCCTACCATTTCCATTATGATTGGTGAATCACGCATTGGGAGAGCTTTGCTAGATTTGGGTAGCAGTGTGAACTTGCTACCATTCTCAATATATGAGCAGTTGGGATTGGGTGAGCTGAAAAAGACTTCTATCATGCTACAGTTGGCTGACAGATCAGTCAAGGTGCCACGGGGTATAATTGAAGATGTTTTGGTTCAGGTAGACAAATTTTACTATTCAGTGGATTTTGTAGTTCTGGATATGGAGCAGAAAGCTTCTACCATCTACCAGGCGCCTGTCATTCTTGGACGTCCATTCCTTGCTACCTCCAACGCGTTGATTAATTATCGAAGTGGAGTACTGAAGCTCACATTTAGAAATATGACATTGGAGATGAACGTGTTCAATGCCTGCAAGATGCCGAGTGGATGTGACGACTCAGAGGTACATGCAGTTGATTTGATAGAAGATTTTGATATTTCAGAGCTGTTATCAGTACTTGATTCTGATATTGCATTTGAGGATGACTTTCCCGAGCAGCCTGAAACTCTTATTGAGACAGTTCCTCCATCAGTAGAATTAATAGAAGTAGAGGGACAGTTAATAGAGACACATGACCCCTCTCTGTTGTCCGATGTGAGCTACACAGGCAGTTGGCGTAGGCCAGTCTTTGAAGCCCTTGACTTACCAGAAGTCATCAGAGGAAGAAGTCCTTACATTGGAATTGAAGTCACTACCTGAGGATTTGAAGTACGTTTTTCTGGGTCCAACTGAGGGTACATTTCCGGTGGTTATCTCTTCTCAGCTTACTTCAGAGCAAGAAGCTAATTTATTAGCAGTGTTAAGACGACATCGGGGAGCAATAAGATGGACTATTGCAGACATCAAAGGAATTGACCCTTCTATTTGCACCTATAACATTTTTCTGGAGGGTGATGCAAGACCAGTTCGTGATGCCCAGTGAAGATTAAATCCCACCATGAAAGAGGTGGTGAAGAAAGAGGTGCTGAAATTGTTAGCTGTGGGCATCATTTATCCTATCTCCGATAGCAAGTGGGTAAGCCCAACACAGGTAGTTCCAAAGAAATCTAGTTTAACTGTTATTGAAAATGCTAGTGGTGAGTTGATCCCGACTAGGAAGGTAACAGGTTGGAGAATGTGCATTGACTATAGGAAGTTGAATTCAGTTAGTCGGAAGGATCACTTCCCAATACCTTTCTTGGATCAAATTTTAGAGAAAGTAGCTGGTAATGTTTTTTATTGCTTTCTAGATGGTTTTTCTGGTTATTATCAAATTGCCATAGCACCAGAGGATCAAGAGAAGACCACCTTCACTTGTCCCTTTGGCACTTTTGCTTTTAGAAGAATGCCATTTGGTTTATGTAATGCACCTGCTACTTTTCAACGCTGTATGATGAGTATTTTTTCTGACATGTTGGATGAAATGTGTGAAGTGTTTATGGATGACTTCTCTGTGTTTGGTAGATCATTTGATGCCTGTTTAAAACATCTTGATGTTGTGTTGCAACGATGTGAAGAGAAAAATTTGTTGTTGAATTGGGAAAAATGTCAATTTATGGTTAGTAGTGGCTTGGTACTTGGTCACTTAGTTTCTGAGCGTGGTATAGAGGTTGACAAGGCTAAGATAGAGTTGATTTCTCAATTGCCTGTCCCTAGGACAGTAAAGGATATCAGATCATTTCTTGGTCATGCTGGTTTTTATAGACGTTTCATTCAAGGCTTTAGTAGTATTGCAAAACCATTGTGTACTTTGTTGCAAAATGATACTACTTTTGTTTGGACTGATGAGTGCCAGCATGCTTTTGAGACCCTGAAGGAACATTTAACAGTTGCTCCCATTATGCAATCTCCTCGGTGGGACTTGCCTTTAGAAATCATGACACATACTAGTGACTTCGCTCTGGGTGCCGTTCTTGGCCAAAGAGTGGATAATAAACCTTCTGTCATTTATTATGCAAGTTGTACTTTAAATGATGCACACAAAAATTATACCACCACCGAGAAGGAATTGTTAGCTGTTGTGTTTGCCTTGGATAAATTTCGTTCTTACATTATTGGGTCTTCTGTCATCATTTTTACTGACCATTCTGCTCTCAAATATTTGTTGTCAAAGAAAGATGCCAAACCAAGGTTGATTCGTTGGATTTTGTTGCTACAAGAGTTTAACATCACTATCAAGGACAAGAAAGGAGTTGAAAATGTGGTAGCAGATCACTTGTCAAGATTGCCATCAGCCACTTCTTCCTCTTCCTCTCTTCCTTTAGACGATAGTTTTCCTGATGAGCAACTTTTTTGAGTTACTACAATTCCTTGGTTTGCTGACATAGTTAATTATTTGGTGACTGAACAGGTACCTTCTGAATGGTCTCTTCAAGACAAGCGCAAATTCCTTGCGGAGGTAAGACATTTTTATTTTGATGATCCTTATCTTTTCAAATACTGTTCAGACCAATTGATTCGAAGATGCATTCCTGATGTTGAGTTTTCTTCCATTTTGGAGTTTTGTCATAAGGGCGCATGTGGTGGTCATTTTTCTGCAAAGAAAACAGTAGCCAAAATTTTACAGAGTGGTTTTTATTGGCCTTCTATGTTCAAAGATGCTTACAATTTTTGTAAAACTTGTGACTCTTGTCAAAAGTTGGGAGCCATCACCAAAAGAAACATGATGCCTCTCTCCCCAATTCTTACTTTGGAAATTTTTGACTGTTGGGGAATTGATTTCATTGGTCCCTTTCCAGTTTCCTTTGGACATACTTACATTCTATTGGCTGTGGATTATGTTTCTAAATGGGTGGAGGCCATAGCTTGCAAAACCAATGACCATCGTGTTGTCCTTAAATTTCTGCAGTCTCTTTTTGCTCGTTTTGGCATGCCCAAGGTTATCATTAGTGATGGGGTTCTCATTTTTGTAACAAACCGTTTTCCAATCTTTTGAAGAAATATGGAGTTACTCATCGAGTCTCTACTCCATATCACCCCAAACAAATGGGCAAGCCGAGTTAGCAAACCGTGAGATAAAAATCATTTTGGAGAAAACAGTTAATCCCAATAGAAAGGATTGGTCCCTTAGACTACTTGATGCCTTGTGGGCTTATCGCACTGATTTTAAAACTACTCTTGGCATGTCCCCATATCGTTTAGTCTATGGTCGTGCTTGTCACTTACCTGTTGAGATTCAACATCGTGCTCTTTGGGCCATTAAACAAGTTAACATGTCACTTGATGAAGCTTCAGGTTTGAGAAAACTGCAGATTGCTGAATTGGATGAAGCTCGTCGCAATGCATATGACAATGCTCAATTGGCCAAGGAGCGCATGAAAATCCTCCACAATCAGAGGATTCTTCCCAAACACTTCATACTTGGCCAGGAAGTTCTTCTTTACAATTCTCACTTACATCTTTTTCCTGGTAAGTTAAAGTCTCGCTGGCATGGCCCATACATCATTAAAGAGGTCCATTCTCATGGTGCAGTGGACATTGTTGATCCAAAACATGGAAATAGTTTCACAGTCAATGGACAACGTCTCAAGCCATTTATGACTCCCTTCAAACCAAATGAAGAAATCTTGCTTGTGCAAGATCCCAGGGGAGTCCTCTTACCTTTCCTTTTTGTTTCGTTTTATTTATTATTTGCATTTTTGTTCTTTTTCTACTGCTCTTGTTGGCTGTGTTTTTCTGTTGTTTTTCTTTTGGTTTGCTTCTCTCTGCTCCTTTTCTGTTGTTCCCTTTTATGCCTTCACATTGAGGACAATGTTTGATTTAGTTGGGGGGAGAGATTTGCACATTTTGCAATCATGCAATATATTCATTTGCACTTGTCATTACCCTATTGCATTTTACTGTGATTATGCTGAATTGCTGACTCCTAGTAAGATGGTGATGGTGGTTGAACTTTATTAATGAGTGTTGACAACTTTATCCTTCTCGAGCATTCAAATTTGACATTGATGAAACATGAATGATGATGTGAACTCTCTGGTTTCAAACTTTTGAAGTTTTCTGAGTTTGACCTTAGGATTAGCTCTCACAGGATGAAGGGCAAAACATTCTAAGAAATAGCTTTTTCTTTTACCTGATATCTCTCAGTAGTCTTCATCTACATACCAATGACTAGAATAGAGAGAAGTACACTACAGGACTACTGAGCTGTGCTTTACAAAAAAAAAAGCTAAAGAAAGAAAGAAAGAAAAAAAAAAGAAAAAGAAAAGAATAAGAGCAAAAGGAAGGGGCAACTTAAGTTGTTATTGAGTCAAAGGCTAGAAACAGTTGCCCAAACTTTGGGGGTTTGAAAAACTCAACAACCCTTAAGCACAGAGTTGGCGCGAAAACTGCTAGACCCTTCAGCTTTGAAGTAGTTAGGATCAATATTGATCAATCTTAAGGTCGAAACTCTTTTGGATAGCCAGTGGTAGAAATGAGGACTAAGAGAGAGTCAAGGTGATAAATTGTAATTTCTCTAGACGTTTTGCCTCAATCCTATTAAGAGGAGATACTAAGTATTTCAAAGATGCTGATCTTGTTTGAAATTGTGAGAGGTAAGGTCATTGTGATTGAAAATTCTTTTGATTGACTGATATGCTTGTGAATGAATTGTTGTCTCAATGCATTATTTTGTTCAAATACTTTTCGCTATTTTTGCTAAGGGACTAGCAAAAAGCTAGTTGGGGGTTGTGATTGTATCACAATTTTGCTAATTTATCACTTGAGAAAGTTCCACAATTACACCATTTCCACTAGAAAATGAGAAAATTATGCTTTGGGCATTAGTATGAGGCGAATTGTTAATTTTGACAAAAGCAAGTGTAATTGAGTAATCTTAAGTTATTTGCTTTCTCTCCTCTCATCATATTTTCATGTCTCCATTTTCATAAATATGATTGGAATATTTCCTATATTAACTTCTGTTTTTATGTTTTGCATATGAACAATGGAGATGAAGTGAGTTCATGGAAGTGAGAGGGAGGCTGGAATCAAGAGTCGGTCGAGCGGTCGTCAAGCGCCTGTCGAGCGAGAAGTCTCTGTTTGAAAAATATTCATGGGCGCTCGAGCGCTGGTCGAGCGTTACAACTCGGTGTGAATTTCTTCAAAGGGTGCTCTAGCGTTGGTCGAGCGTTACAACTCTGTGTGAATTTCTTCAAAGGGTGCTCGAGCGCTGTTCGAGCGTCGGTCGAGCACGACACGTCTGACGCGATATTTGAGGGCATTTTTGGAAAACGAAAAAGAAGCCCTAGGTCATTGATGATGAGTCACGACCGAAGCCCCCCAAAAGGAGGTTTAAAAGAGAACATTTTGGGATGAAAAAGAGGAGTTCGAAGGTTACATTTTGGCTTGGAGAGAAGGCTTTTGGGTGGCTGCTGAGACTCCCAACACTTTGCTCCCAAGACTTTTCCCTTGCTTTTTCTTCCTTTGCTGCTACCGTAGAGACTAAGAGCTTGTGGCTTTTGGCTTGTTTTCTTTCATAGCTTTTAGAGTAGACTTGTTGCTTTCAGTTCTTTATTTTAGAGTTATTTTCATTGCATTCTCTTGCTGTTGTGTTGATCGAACCTTCATTTATATTTGCACTTTCATTTCAGTTTTAGAACATTTGTGGACCGAATGTTATGTTGCATTTATATTCCAGATTTTGAGTTTTGCTTTGGGTGGATGATTAAATGTTTTGTTAAGTTCTATTTCACTTCCTTAATATTAGATTAGTGTTTAGGTTTGAGTTTGTTAGTTGGTTTGAGTATGGTTATGAAAGGATTGTGACTAGCTAGAAACTGGGTACCAAGTGTTCGATGAAATGTCTCTTAGGGCAGTGTAATGTCAAATGATGTTTAATCGACAACTACTTGAGTTTATCTAGTTTCAACTCCATCTCATGCTATTTTATTATCATGTTTACTTGTTAGCTCTTCATTAATCGCTTAGCACTTAAATTGATCACAACTCAAAAATCTCAAAAATCATGGATGGTATCCTAAAACCAAACATTTCCCTTTGTAAATACCATTTTCATTGTAAATAGAACATAGTTTTCTTTTATTGTAATGGTGATTGGAATGAAAGATTGAACACATATTTTCTTGTGGAGATGACCTAGGACTTCCTTAGTATTACTTGACAACCTCCTACGTTTGGGAGTAATTCGCTAATCATTTTTAGTCGAGTCACTTCACAAGTTCATTCTCTCATTTGGTTACACAAGAGAGCAAGCCCAGAGAGTGAGAGAGAGAAGCCGAGTGAGGGAGAAGGAGAAAAGCCAAGGAGAAGAAGAAGAAGAAGAAGGAGAAAAGAGGAGGAGGTAGACGGCCTAGAAGAAGAAGGAGAAAGGAGGAGAAAAGAAAGGAAGAGAGGAGAAAACCAAGGTAAGTTCAGTTATTTGGTTTTTATGCTTGGTCGAATAGTTTTTCTTACAAGATCTTGGATATATCTTTTGATTAACACCTCTTAGGTTGTGAACTTGATTGCTGGAGGAGGGGATTTCATGTTGAATGTGAAGAAGATTGCATGCATATGATTTCTTGATGGCCGAATGGTTTGGAGTTAAAAAATCCTATGTTTGATGTTAAGGTTTGGTTTAATCTTGCATGCAATTAGAGATCACTAATAAGGCCAAGATTGAAGTTCATTAATGTGTGAGTCCTAGTTTCAAGATTAAGGCAACCCAAGAGGGGGGGTGAATTGGTTTTCTAAACTTTTCGATATTAACCCCCCAAAATCGTGTTTGCAAAGTAAATACTAATTTAACACAAGTATAATGATATAACAAGTATGTAAGTGCTAAATGTAAAGAGTAGGATAGAGAAAGCAAACACGTGATTTTTAGGTGGTTCGGCAAACCCGCCTACATCCACCCCTCAAGCTCCTTCACCGATCATTGAGGTATTCCACTATCTTCCAAAAGCTTTTACACACTAGCTTCCGGGTGCTAGTAAACCGTACAAGTGTTTTCCCGGGATTAACACTCAAACCCTCCTAAGTGGTTTTTCGGGCTCACCACTCAATACCTAACCAAGCTTGAGATATACCTCTCTAAGCTTCTTCTTTAGTGAACAACCTCACTAAAGGAAACACCTTTATTGGATATGTAGATGGAAGAACAAAAACTCTCTTGATAGAATAGATATGAAAATGGAAGGCTCTATCTCTTGATTCACACAAAGAAAGGATATGAAAGTGTGTTTTGTGTGAATGCTATGAGAAATATAGAATAAGAAGGTTTAGAATATTTCTCAAGTAGTAGAAATGATATGTGGTCGTTGGATATACATTTTAGACGAAATGAAGGTGTATTTGTCACGCCCCAAAAGCCATCCCGTAGGGACCGTGACAGCCGCGAGTAATCCCGAGGGGAAAGCTCCAGCGAAAACATACATTCATACACACTACGGAAAATATAGGATCGAGAGAGAGACGACCAAACTCATGACTAAACTTACAATACACTTCCAAGAAGTAATAGCTTAATTACAACACATGGAACATTAAGATCAAGTGACAGACTATAAAGGTCAACATAACCACAACAAAATACAAACATCTTCTCCTTAAAACAGATAGTCCTCCTGACTTCCTTCACCTGAAGCATCTGGAATGATACAGTTTTAAATACGTGAGTAAAAAAGACTCAGTAAGGGAAAAACATAACTTGAAAAAAAAAACATGATCTTAATGCTTGAACTTGAATATCATGAGAATTCATAAATCGTGATGCACATGCATGTCTCATGGTTATGCATATGCTCTTGATCGTAAACATGTTCTTGTTCTTGAAATTGGCTCATGCCCCTTGAAAATATTTCCTTCATAACTTGTGGGCTACTTACGCTCCATTTAACCCCTGGAGTCCGGGTTGTGCGTTCCCATTAGAACCGTCTCCCTTACCCTTGGGGACCTTTCATTTGGTCGAGCTAGCCCGTAGTTTCCCCAGGCCTAATGGCTAGACACGACCCTTGGAGGCCCACACCTTCTCATTGTCCTTCAGTGTGGTTGCACAACCTCTTAGGATTCACCCAACCTTTTCGCATTCGTCCTTCGGTATGGGAGTCCATCTTGATGGTACGATACCGACCAGAGCCCTTAACTGACTTGGCTTATCATTAAGCTTCTCTTATGACATTGCATAAAAGTCTCTTTAGAAAATCACGCAATGCTCGTGTCATGTCATGCTTGCTCATGTAAAACTATGCAGTGTATCATTCCAGTTTTACAAAAATGTAAGTTTATACTTACAATCCACTTACCTTGGTCTCCTTGATTATGAGACGGTGCTTCGCTTACAAGCGATTCAAATAACTCTCAGATACTTAGGAGTTAATCATATAAACACACAAGAAAAATACTTGAATTTAGTTCGGTTTTTCCTAAAATTAAATTTCTGAAAAATACTATTTTATTTTCAAAGGTTCACTTTAGAAAACTCTTATTAAACACTTGAGAAAAGTAAGTAGCATATCAACATAGAATCCTAAGTTTAAAACAACAACTATTAAGGTATCAACTCCATTACCTTGCTCTTAACTCTATTAAACCTATTGTCCATCAATTTCCACTAACTTAACCTCTTGCCCTTTATAGACTTGCTGACCAAAGCCCTAAACAACATAATTATGAGGCTTACAACCAATTATTTCTATATCTAATCAAGGCTCTAAAACAGCAAGCTATAGGTGCCAAAAAAAAATTCAAGCTTAACATAATCTTAATCTTCATGCATTAGGGTTACACTATGCTAACTAGCTATTTCATCTAATCCAACATTTAACATGGCTAAACCGTGATATATACGCCATCTAATGTCCAACCCGTGGCACCCTTCTAAGCATGTGATTTTTTTAAGTCTACATACACCATGAAACTTCCTTTGCACATCCATATTTCGGCCATCAACCTAGATTTGCATCTCTAAACTATTCGGTCATCAACCAATGACATGCATGTATGTAATCTTCACATCCAAACATAATATGTCAACCTCCAGCAACCAACTCACAACCTAGGAGGTGCTAATCACAACATAGGCTCAAGATCTTATAACATAGCTCATTCGGCCAATATATCCATCAATGCCAAAACTTAGACTTACCTTATCTCCTTTTTAACATACAATTTCTTCCACATTTCAGAACCAATTTCGCATGCATTTGCTCACTCAAACATCATAACATTTGGCCACACACTAGATTTAACCATAGACAAGATAATATCAAAAGATCAAGGGGAAAATAGGCATGCAAGATTCGGCCAACATAGGATATGTGCATGTTATCACCTAGCAACAACCAACCATTATTTCTTACTCCATCTCTATTTTATCCCTTCCTCCAACAACTACATCACAACCATAAATCCAGCAGACCCAACCTATCAAATCTAACATGCATGCAACAACCAAAGAAAAGACAAGACATTAGGCCAACACAACAATCTCATCTTTAACCATATTCGGCCTTACCTTGGTGTTGGACACAAGCTTGCTTAAGAAGCTAGCACCTTCCACTAGAACACTCGGTTTTCACCAAAACTTCTCTACTCTTCAAGCTTTCGGTTCCACCCTTAAGAATGGCTATAAGGGCTGAGAATGATGTTAATAGGTGCTGAGATGGAAGCTTATGGTGAGGGAAAGAGAAAAGTAACAACAGCTGGAGAACTTGAAGAAGACTAAGCAAAGTTGGAGCTTGAAGTGGTTCGGCCAAGAGGGTGAGCAAGCTGAAATGGTGAGTTTCTGTCAAGGAGTAATGTGAGCTGAGTGAAGAGAGATATCCGGCCACCAAGAGAGGAAAACAAGCTGAGCAAAGGGAGAAGGTTTTGGCCACAAGAGAAAAGAAGACAAGCTAGAGCAAAGTGAGGTGAGCTTCGGTCAAGGGAAAAGCAACTGAAATGGCAAATGAAGCTCGGTCACAAGAAGAAGAGAGCAAGCTGAAGTAGAGAAAAAATGAAGTGAGGTTCAGTCAAGGAGAAAGTGAGCAAATGAAATGGGAAGAAGTGAAGTTAATGCTATGCGTGAAAGGCAAAGGTTGGAAATGAATTTGGACTCAAATTTGTCAAAAAGGGAAAAGAGTGCAACTTTGGTTCATCCGTCCATGCCAATTGCAGCCAACAATGTAAGGCCACCTTGCAACTTGTGTAAGACCCCGAAGAAACCTTGCTTGGACAAGGCATGATTTTATGTTAAGAAAATGCATGTATAATTATTTTTAATTTCTACAATATGATGTTATGATTTTAAATGCTATGGATGGGATTTTAAATCTATAGTAACCAATTTCATGTTGCTAGATTAATTGTATAATTTCCTTCAATATTCTTGATTTTAATTTTTGAAGGATTTTCTTATGAATGATTTTAGATTATTAAGACTTGCATGTTGGGCTTAGAAACCTCAAACAATGGGCTGACATTGGGCTACCCATGTATGGCCGGTTATTAGATGTATTTGGGCCTTGAAGTTATGACATATGGGCTGCCCAAGTACATGTGATGATGGGCCCTTGAAGTGAGATATTGGGCTGCCATGAGGCTTATAACATGTGGTGTATATTGGGCTTATATGGCATGCTAAAGGGCTGCCAAAATAAACATGGTAATGGGCCTAGTAATGGTGCTATTGGGCCTTAAGAAAGTTGGACATTGGGCCCAAGCCCTTAGACTTATGAATTGGACTTTAGGTGGTAATGTTGGGCCTTGGATTAAGGATTTATTGGGCTGCCCAATGGGCCTTGAAGTCAAGTTTATAATATGAGATTAGTATTGCTAAACTTCATTTATTTTACTAAGTAAACTAGGTAGTTGGAATTCAACCAAGTTAACTAAATGGGGAACAAGCTTCAAACTAGAAGTTGGAATTATGTGGAGAGGGGAGATACACGTGAATGACAATTAGGGTTTGAATTTTGTGGTGCAAAAATGTTATACGAGAAAGGCAAGGGAGACATGAAGGAGACAAAACTTGCAAAAGCTGAAAATAGACATAGAAAGGGAAAGAAAACCCCTTGGCCGAATTTCTTGGCCACATGCACTCCTTTTACCTCTTGTGAGAACCCTTACACGCCTAACACCACCCTCACACACTCATGCACTCATTTTGACACCATTTGGTCGACCAACACAAGCCAAGAGAAAGGGAGAGAAAGAGAGAAACCAAGGCCAAACCGAAACCAAGAGAAAGGGAGAGAAAGGTGAGGAACCAAGGCCAAACCGAAACCCTTGGCCCCAAAGGCTGAGTTTGAGCTGCTGTTAAGGAGGTTTTGGGTAGGAGAAGAAGGAGGACAAGGAAGAAGAAGAAGGTGAAGTCAAGAGGTGTTGTGCAAGGGAAAAAGGGAAAAGAAAACAAGGGAAACACTAAGGTAAAAACCGGATCTTGTTTTCCTCTTGATGGTCAAACCCTTTTGTGTTTAGATCTTAGGGTTTGAGTTGTTATGCTTGGATATGGTGAGATCTGAATGACTAAGAGTATTAGGTTGCTTAGTAGGTGAAAAAGGGGAAGAAGCTTTCAAGGGATCAAAGGGGAGGAAAGAAGAACAACAAGGTAAGCATGGATCTTGCATCTCTATGTTGGCCGAACCATATGGGGTTGGATATTGAGTTTTTTGTTTTCTATTTTAGTTGGACTTGAACATGGGTATGTGCAAGTGATAGATCTGGACATACATGCTTTAGATCTAAGTTTTAAATGTTGGAAAAATGCAAAGAATAGACAATGTATACTAGATGAAGTTAGATCTAACCTAGGTTGTGTTTTGTTGAATGAAAGTTGAATATTTTCTTAGATCTAGGGCTGTTGATGTGTCTAATGTATAAATCTAGTCATGAGGATATTAATGATGAAGATATGAAGTTGATATATGCAAGATAGGTGATAGAATGCAAGGATGAGCAATGTATGTTAGAAAAAAGGGTTAGACCTAGCCTAGGTTGTGCTTGGCCGAATGGTATGGTTGTTTTTCCTTTAGATCTTGTGTTGTTGAGGTCTCTAAATGATAGATCTAGAGTTGATGGTTGTATATGATGAAAATATGGAATTAATACATGCAAGACGGGTCATGAATGCAAAGGAGATGTATATTATAATTTTAGCATGAAAAATGTGGGATTTTGATGTATAGCCGAACCATGTATGCTTAGGTTTTCATGAGTGAATTGTATATGCTTAGATCTGGACATTGGCCATGTTGTGTACAAGATTTATGACCTAATGTATGGTAGATGAGTGCTATGTGTAAAGAATGCATGCAAGGTGATAGGACCAAAGAAAACCTAGTGGTGTTGTGATATTTTGAGTTGGCCGAATATTGCTATGAGTATGATGTATTGTGTTGGTGCTTTGATTTATAGATCCTAGGTTGTGAAATTGTTGAATGGAGGATGAGATCACCATTGGAGTAAAAGTTGTGATTATTTGGTGCATAATGGTAGTGGCCGAATGTTAGTAATAATGAAACCCTAAGTACCATTTATGATTTATGGATTTTCGTTATTGTGATGGATAAGGAAATTAGAGTTTAGGCTAGTGGGAATAAATATTGAAGAACCATGACCTTTTGATAAAATATTATTGGGAACCCTAGTTAAGATTTAATCATAGTTGGATATAAGGTTTTAATGGAGTACGTGTAATAAAAAGAGACTTAGGGTTAATTCGGTCATGGTGTCGACACCTTGAGTGATGGTGTCGACACATCTAACTAAAACCCGAGAGTTTACATTTTTCCCACTTTGACTAAGTGTTGTAAGTGTCGACACCTTGAGTGATGGTGTCGACACATCTAACTAAAAGTGTTGTAAGTGTCGACACCTTGAGTGATGGTGTCGACACATATAACTACATTCCGAAATTTTATCGGATTGAAATATGTGAGGTGGAATTTATGTAACCCTAATCTATTAATTGATTAAAACCCTAATCGGGAATAGAGGTGTAAATATTTTGTAACATGGTTAATAATTAAATAACCTAAGTTTAGATAATATTATAGGAGTAAATAAAATACTTTAATTGATTAAAAGAATATCGGTGATTATATGTATAGTATATATTTAATAATTATGTGCTATTTCTTAAAGACTAAGAAATATCTGAACCGCTTGTAGGCGATCTACGTGTTTTATACACTACCAAGGAGGACCGAGTGTAAGTGGATACTGTAAGTGGACAGTAAGTGGTTCTTTTCAAAACTGGAATGACACACTGCATCACTTCACGAACAAGCATGAGATTTTGATCAAGCATGACATGACATGTGCATTGCATGAATTTTTCTAAAGAGAATATTTATGCAATGATTTTATGGGAAATTATGGAATGTTTTATGAAACAATAAGTTAAGTTAAGGGGCACTGGTCGGTACCGTACCATCAAGATGGACTCCCATACCGAAGGACAATTGTGAGAAGGATGGGTGAATCCACGAGGCTGTGCAACCCACACTGAAGGACATTGAGAAGGTGTGGTGCCTCCAAGGGTCATGTCTAGCCACTGAAGAACAAATGAGAGAAGGTGCGCTAGCTTGACCGAATGTAAGGTCTCCAAGGGAAATCGGAGACGGTTCCAAAGGGAACGCACAACCCTGACTTCAGGGGTTAAATGGAGCGAGCCCACAAGTAAAAGAGATGGAATGGTTGTGAAAGGCCAATAGTGGCACAAGTATGAATAAGTGATTTTCAAGGGCCTGGGGCCGAAATGAAGCAAGAGCATGTACATATCCATGACATGCATGTGCATCACTCATCAAGTTTATTCTCTTTCATGATTAAGCAAGCATAAGTCAAGAGCATGTTTCAAGTTATGTTTTTCCCTTACTGAGTCTTTTGACTCACGTGTTGTTTTTAAAAATTGTGTCATTCCAGATGCCACAGGTGAAGAGAGTCAGGAGGACTACCTGACTTAGAAAGTTCCCGGACGATATTCTTATTTTGAGCATAGTGACCTGATCGATGAGATCCGTCACTATTTAAATTCTAAACTTATATGTGTTTTGTATGAGAACTTAATGAGAACCCTGATTATGTTCGATTAAGCTCGAATCCCTCGTGGTCTTGTATGTTTCCGCCGTAAGCAAGTAAGTAAGAACGCTGGAACTATCTGGAGATAGTTCGCGGCTGTCACGTTTCCTGCGGGGTGCCGTTCGGGGCGTGACAACTTGTCTCTTCTAACATGTCTCCCAAGGCCTTCACGTGAGCTCCAAGGAAAAGAAAATTCAATTTGCTCTTAAGCCTATCGCGTGAACTACACTTTAGTCTCTAGAATTTTCTCTCTTTTGATTTCACTTATCACATAAACACATTAGCTTATCACAACATATATATCCATAGTTTATCACCAACAACTTATCAACTTATCTAACACAATAACTTATCATCCCAACAATTCATTAGCTTATCACTTATGATAAGCACACAAACTTATCAACTAAATTCTTTTCAAGCTATCATATATATCTAGTACCTTATTACTTAATATCTCTAATGATAATTAAAGCTACCTAATGATGATTAAAGTTTACCTATTAAAAGACACATAATATTTTCTATGCTTAATATAAATTTCATGACCATTATATCATGATTTTCTACTTAGAGATTTTCGGCCATGACATATAAAATTTCTCTTCATATATTAATTTCATGAATTATGGAATATAATAAGAAATGGAAAAATAAGCTCATAAGGAATCTACCTAGCAACATTCGACTCTTAAGAAAATAGTTATAAACTTGTACTAATAAACCTTCACAATAATAAAGAAATTATCTAGGAAATCTTAAAATGAAATTTCATAATAAAATTAATGTACCATAAACATTAAACTTAGGTCATACATTGGCAAAAAATATGGCCCTTGAGTTAATTCAAAACGAATACATGGGAAAAATGGCAAAGCCAAGTTCGGGATCTCACATCCTCCTCTCCTTATAAAAATTCTGACCCCGGAATTTCTTTACCACCAATAGTTCTGTCCTGACTGCGAGGGTGCAGGACCATATGGGTAGGGGCGAATATTCGTGCTTGCCCCACTACTAATTTCTCCCTAATAGATGTGGTCTTGGGAATTACTCCCCGTCCAAGAGTGTGACCTAGTTCTTTGGTTCTGCTCCTCTAAACTAGGGTCATGAATTACGTTTTCTGGTGGTCCACGATACCTGGGTCTAGATTCAACTTCCTGTGAAGAAAGATGTGTCTCAGATGTGGCATCCTGGCTCTAACTCTCCTACGATGTCTCGTCCTAGCACATCGCCTAAGAGTACACTCATGTCTTGGGCTATTCTGCATAGGCTCCTCCTGTTGTTGTTCTCTTGCTTCATTAGGCAATGGATCCTCTTCTGGATCTTCCTCTGGATCTTCCGGCCTAACAGTTCTTAAAGGAATAGCATTTATTGGCATCTCTGGCCAATAAAGGTTTTCCAGGTACGCAGAGTAATCTGGGGTTAGGGGTTGCCTCAACCTGGAGGGTCCAGGCTGGTATGTCCCCACTATACCTTCTTGCCAATAGGGTGAATGAGGTCGGTATGTTCTCCTCACGTCTTCTCTATCGGACTCACGAGGTGCATGAGTCGGAGCCACATGGCTTCCCGACGGTCTCATCAAACCCTGAGATCTAGGATTGACCCGAAACAAACTGCGTACTCACGTGCCGTCATCCTTCTCTGAGAAGGAGTGGCTGACTGCTGAGAACGTGGGGGTCGGCTACTCGGTGGCATCTGACATAACAATACAATAGTCAGTCATGTACATGAATAGAATATATCGACATATATCACAAAGAATTAACATTCTTTATGCAAAAGACATCAATCATATAATAAGCAAACAATGCACAATTCACACATAACAGCTTCATTCAAGGGAAAGAAGTAGATACTTTAATTTTCATTCTCCTCTCAACTGAGGGTATTTTTCATACATCTCGCTCTCTAACTCCCATGATGCCTCCTCTACTCCATGGTTTCTCCATAGAACCTTTACAAGCGGTATAACCTTTGTTCGCAATTGTTGCTCGTTTCTATCGAGAATCCTCACTGGCTCTTCTACATAGGTGAGGTTTTTCTTGATCTGCAAAGGTTCATATTCTAATATGTGAGTAGGGTCAGGTACATACTTGCGTAAGAGCGACACATGGAATACATCGTGGACTTCTGCTATGGATGGCGGCAACGCCAATCTATACGCCACCGGTCCAATGCGCTCCAGGATCTCGAAAGGTCCTATGAATCTGGATTGAAGCTTTCCCTTCTTCCCAAATTGCGCTACTCCCTTAGTTGGAGAAATCTTTAAGAACACCTTGCTTCCTTCTTCAAAAGTCAACTCTCTCCTTCGATTGTCCGCATAGCTCTTCTGTCGACTTTGGGTCGTAATAAGTCTTTCTTTGATTACTTGAATCTTCTCTTTCGTCTGCAGGATTATCTCCGGACCCAATAGTCTTCCTTCCCCTACTTCATCCCAATACGATGGCGACCTACACTTCCGCCCATATAAGGCTTCGTATGGTGCCATACCAATGCTTGATTGGAAGGTGTTATTGTATGCGAACTCTGCTAATGGCAGATACAGAGCCCAACTGCCTTTGAAATCAATTACGCAAGCCCAAAGCATATCTTCCAGAATCTGAATGGTTCGCTCGGATTTCCCATCCGTCTGCGGGTGGAAAGCGGTACTGAAGTTCAATTTAGTGCCCAAGGATTCATGCAATCTTTTCCAAAATCTCGAAGTGAATCTTGGATCCCTGTCTAACACTATACTCTTGGGTATACCATGGAGTCTAACAATTTCTTGAAGGTAAACTTCAGCTAGCTTCTCTGGGATATACTTCACCGTAATGGGCAAAAAGTGGGCTGACTTAGTCAATCGGTCCACAACTACCCATATAGCATCGTAGCCAGCTGTCGTTCGAGGTATCCCTACAACAAAATCCGTGGCTATTCCTTCCCACTTCCACTCCGGGATCTCTAGAGGCTTTAACGTCCCTGCTGACCTCTAGTGCTCTGCCTTCACTCTCTGACAGGTCAAACATCGAGCAACATACTCCGCAATCTCCCGCTTCATGTTCGGCCACCAATAGACCTTCTTGATGTCCCGATACATCTTTGTTCCTCCTGGGTGGATGGTATAGGGCGTGGTATGCGCCACTGCTAAGACCAAGTCTTTGATTCCCCCAGCACTAGGGACACAAATTCTGCTTCGGTACTTTAACAATCCATCCTTATCCTCAAAGTCGGGATTATTTTTCTTCTCAATCTTTTCCCTGATTCCTGCTATCACCACATCGCTTTTTTGGGCTTCGCAAATTCGCTCCTCCAGCGATGGTTGTAATGAAAGCCCTGCGACTGAAACAAACTGATCTGTCATAATGAGCGTAATCTCCTCCCTTTTCAGATCCTTCATGATCCCTTTCGACACCGTCTTCATGGCACTCGATTCAGCCGACTTCCTGCTTAGGGCATCAGCCACCACGTTAGGTTTTCCTGGATGGTAGCTAATGGTGCAGTCATAGTCTTTAATCAACTCCAACCAGCGTCGTTGCCTCATGTTTAACTCCTTTTGAGTGTTAAAGTACTTGAGGCTCTTGTGATCCGTGAATATCTCGCATCTAACTCCGTAGAGACAGGCCTCCATATCTTCAGCGCATGCACGACTGCAGCTAACTCTAAGTCGTGAGTGGGGTAATTCACCTCATGAGGCCTCAACTGCTTAGACACATAGGCTATGACTTTCTTGTCCTGTATCAGAACACATCCCAAACCTTGCTTCGATGCGTCAGTATAGATCTCATACTCCCCATGCTCTGAGGGCAAAGCTAATACCGGGGCAGTAACTAAATTGGCCTTTAGAGTCTGGAAACTCCGTTCGCACTCGTCTGTCCATGCGAACTTGACATTCTTCTTGGTTAACGAGGTCATGGGCATAACTATCTTTGAGAACCCCTCGATAAACCTTCGGTAGTATCTTGCTAACCCAAGGAAACTTCTTATCTCCTTGACATTCGTAGGCCTTGGCCATTTGAACACCGCATCGACTTTACCGGGATCCACAACAATCCCCTCGCCCGACACTACATGTCCCAAAAATCGGACTTGTTCCAACCAGAATTCACATTTGGAGAATTTGGCATACAACTTCTTCTCCCTAAGGATCTGCAAAACAATCCTTAGATGCTTCTCATGTTCCTCCTGGTTTCGAGAATAAATCAGGATGTCATCAATGAACACCACCACAAACTTGTCCAGGAACTCCTTAAATACTCTGTTCATCAAGTCCATAAATGCGGCCGGGGCATTGGTTAACCCAAATGGCATCACCAGAAATTCATAGTGACCATATCGGGTTCGAAAAGCCGTCTTAGGTACGTTTTGAAAGATATGCAAGTGTGTGATTCAAATCCATGTCAAATGTGAAATAAAGAGTTACAAGGATTATACCCTAGGGTCTTGAATTTTCACTTTAAGCTCCTTGCATCTTCTTGTTCTTCTTTCTTCAAGGTTTGGATCTTTTCGTCAAGTTGTCTTTGTCTTTGAAGATGTCCATTTTGTAAACTTCATCCATTTATTGAAATCATCAAAATCTCGATTGTGCACAAAAGCCAACAATCTCCCCTTTTTGATGATGACAATAAATTGATAGTTTTGGGATGACTCCCCCTATCTTTTGCAATTGGACAAACATTTAAAACTTGGAGACAGAGTATTAGTACTAGCGATTTGGATTCATAAAGAGTAATACAATCAAAACATAATCCAAATAAAAAAGGAGAATATAGTCATCAGAACTATTACCACATTTCTCTCCCTTTGTCACATCAAAAAGACAAAGGTTACATTTCTTCCCAAATATGCATTCAAAAAGCAATGAGAATACAAGCATGTAGACATTTAAGAATTCTCCCCCTTTGTCAATCAAAAAGAGAATGCATGGATAGAATTCAAAAATCAGTTAAAAGAGATCATCCAAAAGAATAACTTGTAGTTTTAAATGACAATCTCATTGAAATGGTATAGAGGATGTCTAACGGGGACTCAAGAGTCCATCGCTATTACGATAGTAGCCCACCGAGTGGGTTTGTACCAACCTCTTAGCTACCAATGACAATTTAAAGGTCATTCTCAACCAAAAAAGTTTAAGGTCTCAAAATCTCATCAAAGTTCATGATTTTAAAAGTGATAGCTTATAGATGTTCCATTTTGATAAATGCAAGAAATATGTGAAAGATAAATACATTTGCATTTATAACATTTAACAACCAAGAAAATATCATAGAATATAATAAGCCAACAATTTAAAAACTTATTCTCAAATAAGGATTTAGATGTTACCAAAGGTTTCCCCTTAGCATTTGTCCTCAAATGTCACAAGCTTTTTTGATAGGCAAGTTTCATCTAAGACCGTTTGTTGCTCCATCCTACAAGAGAATCAAGAAACCATTTTTGGTACCCAAGCCTTCTTGGGTCCTTTAATGTTAGTTTTGGTTCCTTTTGGAACCCATATCTTCTTGAGAGTTTTGCTCACAAGTTTCTTTAATGCACAATCAAATATAAGATGCCCATCTTTATTGCAAAAATGACATGTTTGAGTAGGTGCATTATGAGATTTAGCCTTCACAAAATAATTCTTAAAATATTTTTGGTGAATTGAAGGCTTGTAGCCTAAGCCACTTTTGTCAAAGACACATCTTTGAATACTAAGCATGTTTTCCAAGATTTTGCTTCCTTTAGTAAACTTCACAATAATTTTACTTTGAGAAACAATCTTGTTGATCAAAGCAACCTTTTCATTTTCAAATTCTAAAGCTTTTTGTTGTGATAAATCATTTTCAAGCTTGATAGTGTTTTTCTCATTTTTCAATAAATCAATTTCATTTGAGATCAAAATGAGTTTCTTTTTCAAAGATGTATATTTTGAACCTAGTAGTTCGAATTGACATAAAAGATCATTAAAAGCATTTTGAAGCTCACTATAAGAAGTTTCATGCTCATCATCGGAAGAGTGTACCTTATTATCATCCTCATCAGTGTCTTCAAATGCCATGAAACACATGTTGGCAATTTCTCTATCTTCTTCTTCGTCAGAGGAGGAACTTTCGTTGTTAGCCTTCCAAGATGTCTTCTTGTATTTGAGGCTTTTCTTTCCTTTCTTGCTCTTCAGGAAGTTCTTGAACTTTCTAGTTATTAAGACTATATCTTCCTCATCTTTATTTCCATCTTCACTTGTGGAGGATTGTAGAGTGATCCTCATCCTTTTCTTGCTCTCATCTTCATTTTTGAGCATTTAGATCTCATGGGTCATGAGTGATCCAATGAGCTCATCCAGAGAAAGCTTTATGAGATCCTTGGCTTCTTGTATGGTAGTCACTTTGGCCTCCCATGCCTTTGGTAGTGACCTAAGGATTTTTCTCACCAAATCGGAGTTAGTATATGATTTACTAAGAGCATTCAAAGCATTTATTATTGTGGTAAATCTAATATACATGTTAGAAATAGATTCCTCGGGTGACATTTTAAATAACTCATAGTTATGAACAAGCATATTGATTTTTGACTCTTTGACTTGACTTGTTCCTTCATGAGTGATTTCTAGAGTATGCCATATATCTCTAGCATTTGAGCATGATGCAATTCTATTAAACTCTCTTCTATCCAATGCATAATATAATATGTTAATGACTCTTGCATCTAGAGAGATTTTCATTTTATCATTTGCGTCATATTCGTTTTCGCTTTTAAGGGTTTAAACTTCTCCAACTTTCTTTGTGGGAATATGAGGACCATTTAAGATGCATATCCACAAATTATAATCAATAGATTGTAAAAAAATGCTCATCCTAACTTTCCAATATGCATAATCACTTCCATTAAAAATGGTGGTCTAAGTGTGGAAAGTCCTTCAACTTGAGTGTTGAAACTTGTAGTTGCCATTCTAACTCAAGATGTTTAAATCTTGTATAATGAGCACCTTGCTCTGATATCAATTGTGAGTCCTAGTTTCAGGATTAAGGCAACCCAAGAGGGGAGGTGAATTGGTTTTCTAATGTACGTAACTAACTATTATATTGTGATGTCAGATGCCACCGAGTAGCCGACCCCCGCGTTCCCAGCAGTCGGCCACTCCTTCTCAGAGAAGGATGACGGCACATGAGTACCGTAGTTTGTTCAGGGTCAACCCTAGATCTCAGGTTTCGGCAAGACCGTCTGGTAGCCATGTCGCTCCGACTCATGCACCACGTGAGTCCGGTAGAGAAGGTATGATGGGGACATACTGGCCCCATTTATCCTATTGGCAAGAAGGTATGGCGGGGACATACCAGCCCCCGCCACCTCCAGCAGAAGACCGGCCAGGACCCTCCAGGTGGAGGCAACCCTTAGCTTCTGATTACCCCATGTACCAGAATAACCCATATTGGCCAGAATTGCCAATAGATGCTATTCCATTAAGAGCCGTTAGGGCAGAAGATTTCGAGGAGGATCCAGAAGAGGACACTGAGGAAAATTTAGAAGTGAACCCTGAGGAGGATCCGGTAGGTGCTCCAATAGAGGACCCTATGGAGGAAGACCCTTACCTAACATAGAAAGGGAACAACAGGAAGAACCTAGGCAAAACAGCCCAGTGTATGAATGTACCCTTAGGCGATGTTCTAGGAGGAGACATGGTAGAAGAGTTAGGGCTCAGGATGCCAAGTCTGACACACAACTTCCTTAAGAGGAAGTAGACTCTAGACCTAGACATCGTGGACCACCAGAGAATGTAATCCATGATCCTAGTTTAGAGGAGCAAACTCATGCGACCATGTCACACTCTTGGACTGGGAGTAACTCCCCAGACCACATTTACCAGGGGGAGATTAGTAGTGGAGCAAACACGAATGTTCGCCCCTATCCTTATGGTCCTGCACACTCTCAGTCAGGATAAAACTATTGGTGGTAAGGAAATTCCGATGACGAAATTCTATTAAGGAGGGGAGGATGTGAGACCCCGGATTTTATTATGCTATTATGTTTATGTATTTGTTTTGGATTTAATTTTTAGGGGCTATTATTTGGCCTATTGTAAGAGATTTTTTTATATTACAAAGACTTATTAAATTTAATGTCAAGGATATTCAAAATACGTCTTATTATCCTTTAGATGCTGAATTTTTTCTTAAGCAAATTCATTATATTAAAGTATGAATTATGATTGTGAATTTAGTGCATGATTATTTTATCCTTTCATTAAGTAGTCTCAAGCCCATTAGGAGAACAAAATGATTATTTGGTGTGCTAAGTATGTGCTTCACGTGAAGAGAGGCAAACCAAAGAGAAATGAAAGTAAGACAAAGCAAGGAAGAGGACAAAAACCATAAATGTGCCGCCCATGTCATCCAATGGACATGGGCGATACAAGCAATGTCCTCCCCCTTTTTGGACATGAATTACAACCCTATCCTCATGCCCTTCACGCCTCACTCACTTCACAAGTTCATTCTCTCATTTGGTTACACAAGAGAGAAAGCCTAGAGAGTGTGAGAGAGAAGCCGAGTGAGGGAGAAGGAGAAAATCCAAGGAGAAGAAGAAGAAGAAGAAGGAGAAAGGAGGAGGTAGACGGCCTCGAAGAAGAAGGAGAAAGGAGGAGAAAAGAAAGGAAGAGAGGAGAAAACCAAGGTAAGTTCAGTTATTTGGTTTTTATGCTTGGCCGAATGGTTTTTCTTACAAGATCTTGGAATATCTTTTGATTAGCACCTCTTAGGTTGTGAACTTGATTGCTGGAGGAGGGGATTTCATGTTGGATGTGAAGAAGATTGCATGCATATGATATGTTGATGGCCGAATGGTTTGGAGTTAGAAAACCCTATGTTTGATGTTAAGGTTTGGTTTAATCTTGCATGCAATTAGAGATCACTAATAAGGCCAAGATTGAAGTTCGTTAATGGTGTGAAGGAAAGCCTTGTTGTAAATCATAGTGATTGACAACATGCATAATTTTGTGGGTTGGTTAATGGTCAGAAGAATCAAATTAGAGATCATGATTAGGTTGTTGGAATAGGGAACTTTTAGTGCCCTATTTTAAGCATCATCCCGCTCGATCAGCGTGCGACCCACGCTCGAGCGCCCTTAAGGAAATATCTTGGCCAGTGTCATGACGCTTGACCAGAGCTCGACAGGTGCTCGAGCGGCCTTGGAAGTTTTCATACAGAGAGTTGGCGCTCGACTGGTGCTCCACAGGCGCTCGAGCGGGCCCTGTTAAATTCCATATATGTTGAATTTGGAGTTCCAATTGAAGACTTGTGAACTCTAGCATTGAGGCTAGTTGAATAAACTTAGTTATGAAGTTATTGAGGTTAGGATGGCAGGAATTCGATTATCATTAGTCCAGACATACTATGAGGTAAAGTATGGAATAAAGGACATTAAGTTAGACAATTTATATAGGTTCCTGATTTGGTTTGAGATTCTTAGCATGAGTTGTTGTTGATGAATTTCATTAATAGGCTTGAAATCAATGATATCAATGGGAAGAACAAGTGTACCTAGTTGATTGAGTATTGCATAGTGGTCCCTTTAGCAACTGGATTGGAGATGTTTGATGCTTATGTTTAATTATCTTTCTTCATTTATTTTAAGAAAACTAGTTAAAGTAATATTTTATAAACGAAATCATATTTCAAAGATACGTACTTTTGTGATGTGAATCTCGCCAAGAATGACGAGACCCGACAACTAAAGGGAACCCAAGATCGTTCTAGGACAGATCCGAATGGAAACCTCGACCCTGTGAGTCTAAATAACAACCCAAGAGGGGGGTGAATTGAGTTTTAAAAAAACTTGCCCCTTTTTCAATTAAAACACAGATCTGGAAAATGCTATTTCTCTAAGGATAAAATTGCAGATCTGAATATACTAGATGATAAGCTAAATATAAGCAATGAATCATGAATCATAAAGCATCACAAATACGGATATGAAATGAATAATAGGCGAGATAGAGTTAGAGAGATAACACCGTATTTTTAGGTGGTTCGGCCAACACTTGCCTACGTCCACCCCCAAGGCTATTGACTTCCTTGGGCTTCCTCCATTATTCTCCAAATAGCGAATACACCTTAGCTTTCCGGGTGCTAAGGAACCTTTACAAAGTGTTTTCTGAGCTTACACTTTAACTCTCTTACAAATCCTCACAACCTAGAGGATTTCTTCTACTCTCACAAGTAGGACCAAGTGTTTTCCCAACACTCAAAGGTTTTACAAATAATGGCTACAAGGAAGGCTCTCTAAGCCCAATGAGCAAATGAGGCACACAAATATGGAATGACTCTCTAAGCCAAATATGCAATTGTAAATCTCACAACATGTGGAATGACTCTCTAAGCCAAATTAGCAAGTGGAAAGCTTAATAGAGTGAAAGAAGATAAGATTGTAAAAGGAAATCTAGTGTTTGGAAGATATGAGCACAAACCTTTTTGGTAGATTTGATTTTCCCTCTTCTTCAAATAGCTTTCTCTCTCTAGAAGTTAGGGCGAAGTGAGCTTGCAAGTGGATTGTCCCTTCTTCAAGAAATTTCTCTCTTTAGAGGCTAGGTCATCAATGATGAACAATAGAGGAAGATTGAACAATGAGAGCTTTGATCTTGAAAGATTCAGCAAGTGAAAACTTCGGATCTTGCTTTCTCTCTCTATCGGAGGTAGTTCTTGAATATTGATGCAAGTCCCTTTCTTCTTTAAGTAAGTTCTCTCCCTTTGAAGGCTGGGTTGTCAATGATGAGCAATAGGAGAAGATTTGAACAAATTGGAGCTTTGATCTTGGAAGAATCAGTAAATGAAAAATTTTGGATCTTGAACTTTCTCTTTCTAGATGTTGCAATATTGGTCGAGCTGCCTGTTTTGTCTCTCCATCTCCTTCTTCTTATAGTTTCTAGGTCTTCAACGGTCATAAAGGGTCTTCTTGGAAAGATTGAGTGCCGTTGGAGGTCATTTGAGACAATTTTGAACCATTTTGAGTGATCTGGCGTCATTCCGAAATTTCTGTAAATTCGCACTATGTGTCGACACATGGTCTTGAATGTGTTGACACCATGTTTTCATTTCTCGGGAGACAGTGCAATGTGTCGACACATGCCTTCAATGTGTCAACACATTGAACACTTAGTTTGAAAAATGCTGTCAACAGTGAATTTTTGCATTTTGGAGTTGAACTCTCAGGTGTTAGTTCAATGTGTCGACACTATGGTCCAATGTGTCGACACTTCCAACACTTAGACAAAAAATCAAGTTGAATGTCCTGAAATGAAAACTCTCGGGTGTTAGTGCAATGTGTTGACACCATGGTCCAATGTGTCGACACTTCCAACATTTAGTCTGAAAAATTTGTTCTTTGTCAGCAACTACTCCAATTTTGACTTCAAAGCATCCAAACCATTCCAACGCTTCTTTAAACACCTACAATATGAAAAATTGATCTTATCAACTTGTGTAATGGTGTTCAAGTGCACTTAGAAATATTTAGAGAGATAACCTCAATCATTTTGAAATATAACTTGGAAATTGTGGATTGACAATGTAAAATCTAAAGTCTTCAAAGCACTTAGAATTTTTGTTATCGTCAAAATCAATTATGGATTGTTTGCAAAACAACCTTGGGCTAACAGACCCATTATTGATTAGAAACAAGAAACTCGGTATAAGGATGACGCCACAAACGGTGGTGGAAACTCCGTTTGATAAGTCGGGTTGAACGCCACGGGAAATCCCGATAAGTTCGAATAGTTCTTTAAAGAACCAAAGAGAATCACAAGACCTCTCAAATAATATTAATCTCCAAGTTGTGTTCTTTCTACATGCCCAAAGGCCCTTTAAATATACTTGGAACATCCCTCCAAGAATAGGATTCTAATTAAAATATGAAACTAATTCAAATGTGAAAGAAATTAAATGCTCCTAAAAATCCGGCTAAGGAAAAGGGAAAAACTAACATTTGAAAAGTGATTCTAATGCAAATTAAAACATTCTTACAAATCCGGCTAAGGAAAAGAGATAAATTAGCATTTCATTTGAATTCAAATTCAAATCAAATATTCCTAAAAATTAGGAAAAGGGATAAGCTAGCATTTGATTTGAATTCAAATTCAAATCAAATATTCCTCAAAATTAGGAAAAGAAACTTTCAAAGCTGATCACACATGATTAAACAAAAGAAAGGATACCAGATGCCTGAACCAACAAAATAAATAAGGAAATAATATTCCTTATTTGACTAGAGCTGGACGTGTCCACTCCTTCTACTTGCCTAAAATGAGACAACAAAACTAGGCAAGAAATGTTGGACGCCCATAATGATCAAAAGACCTTGAAAGGAAAGGATTTGACCCTCAGAATAGCCATGCAATCCGGATCCTTCTAGAATGTGGATCGTCTTTAATGGGTCTCCATGACTTTGCTTGAGCCCATATCTCTTGAATGAGTTCGTCAAGTCCATCCTTGAACTTCTTGTCTCGTTCTCTCGTAACCGGCTCTACGGGAACTTGAATTAGCTCCTTTGAAGCCTTGCTCAGATTCGCATCATTCCCCTCCTCTTTTAAGTGATTTGTCCTCAAATCATCGCAGACATTAAAAAGAGCGCCATATGGTGTTTCCTCATAAACATGCATCGGTGTCAATGTTTTGCTTGCCGCCAATGGTAATGCCTCAGGAGCTAAATAGTCCTCAGAAATTTCCTCCAATTGAGGAAGGTCGTCGGCGGTGGAATCATCATTTTCGGCCGCGATGCAACAATTCTCTTGAGGTACGTGGCTGATGTTCTCGGGCTTCAGCTCCTTGTAGGATTCCTCTACACTCCAGCTTCCCTGAATAAAACCTTGTAGTTTTTGGTACAACTCTCGGTATTGATCACAAGGAACGAACTGCTCTCTCATCATTGTTTTTAGCTTCTTCCATGTCTCTATTGCCGTCGCCTCTTGTGAATCACAAGCTGATCCCACCAAGTTAGAGCATATTCAGCAAATTCATTCACAGCAAGTCTTACCTTCTTTGGCTCGGGGTAGTTATGGCAAGCAAACACGAATTTCATCTTCTTCTCCCACTCAAGGAATTCGTCAGGATCAGATCTACCTTGAAAAGATAGAATCTTTATCTTATTACCACCTAATTTGTTATCTTCCCGAAACCTAGCTTCTCTATATCTTCACCCAAGTCTCTTGTTGTTAACAACGAAATTCCGATACTCTTCTTCCTCAAAACCAAATCCATAACGTTCTTCGTCCTCCATCCTCGCCTCCCATTGTGGCACTCGTTCTCTTCTACGAAATTTGGGGGCGTTTTGTGGCTGTTGCTCAAGTGAATCCATACGTTGGTGAAGTTGGGCTAGTTTCGAATCTATCATTTTCTTCATCTCACTCCTCATGGCCTCCATAAAATATTTCGGATCAGTTGATGTCGAAACATCTTCAGAAACGTTCTCACCATGGTTTTAAGACATGGTTGCTGCAGAAACAATGTTAGAACCTCACGATTCACTCCCTTACGTGTTTACACTCAAGGATGTGGATCACTCTTCAGTCGAGTTTCACTTAAAATAATATGGCTTTTGGGGTGGGGTGAATTTCAGACTAACAGGAGCCTCAATATATGGGATTTTCGGATTTTTTTTTTGAAATTCGGCTAAGAAAAGATAGATGGTGTGAACCGAATTAGAGAAGAAAAAAAAACAGAAACAAAATCTAAATTGATAGTTAACAAAAGGGGTGTAGAAGGATGAATATGTGAATTACTAGAGACGAAACGAAAATAAAAGGATAGGCAAACCTGAACAAGAAACTAGCTCTGGTACCAAATGATGTGAACCTCGCCAAGAATGACGAGACCCGACAACTAAAGGGAACCCAAGATCGTTCTAGGACAGATCCGAATGGAAAGCTCGACCCATTGTTTATTAGAAACAAGAACCTCGGTGTAAGGAAAATGCCACAAACGGTGGTGGAAACTCCGTTTGATAAGTCGGGTTGAACGCCACGGGAAATCCCGATAAGTTCGAATAGTTCTTCAAAGAACCAAAGAGAATCACAAGACCTCTCAAATAATATTAATCTCCAAGTTGTGTTCTTTCTACATGCCCAAAGGCCCTTTAAATATACTTGAAACATCCCTCCAAGAATAGGATTCTAATTAAAATATGAAACTAATTCAAATGTGTAAGAAATTAAATGCTCTTAAAAATCCGGATAAGGAAAAGGGATAAACTAACATTTGAAAGGTGATTCAAATGCAAATTAAAACATTCCTAAAAATCCGGCTAAGGAAAATGGATAAACTAGCATTTCATTTGAATTCAAATTCAAATCAAATATTCCTAAAAATTAGTAAAAGGGATAAGCTAGCATTTGATTTGAATTCAAATTCAAATCAAATATTCCTAAAAATTAGGAAAAGAAACTTTCAAAGTTGATCACACATGATTAAACAAAAGAAAGGATACCAGAAGCCTAAACCAACAAAATAAATAAGGAAATAATATTCCTTATTTGACTAGAGCTAGACGTGTCCACTCCTTCTACTTGCCTAAAATGAGACACTAAAACTAGGCAAGAAATGTTGGATGCCCATAATGATCAAAAGACCTTGAAAGGAAAGGATTTGGCCCTTAGAATAGCCATGCAATCTGATTCTTCTAGAATAGAACCAAAATTAACTCTTGACCGGATCCTTCTAGAACGTGGATCGTCTTTAATGGGCCTCCATGACTTTGCTTGAGCCCATATCTCTTGAATGAGTTAGTCGAGTCCATTATTGAACTTCTTGTCTCGTTCTCTCGTAACCGGCCCTATGGGAACTTGAACTAGCTCCTTTGAAGCCTTGCTCAGATTCGCATCATTTTGGAAAACCGAAATAATTACAAGTATTTTTGTAAGTCTATGTGATTAATTCCAAAGCATCTAAGTGAAGTAATTGACTCGATTGTAGGAGAAGCACCATTCCAATATCAAGAGAAGCAAGGGAAGTAGATGTAAGTGGAGTAAGTATAAACTTACATTTTTACAAAACTGGAATGATACACAACATGATTTTACATGAGCAAGCATGGCATCATAAGCAAGCATGTCATGACACGAGCATTGCATGATTTTCTAAAAGGAGTTTTATGCAATGATGTATGAAAATTTTTACGATAAGTCAAGTTAAGTTAAGGGCTCTAGTCGATACCGTACCAACAAGAAGGGCACCCATACCGAAGGACGAATGCGAGAAGGATGGGTGAACCCTAGAGGTAAGTGCAACCACACTGAGGGACGAATGCGAGAAGGTGTGGACCTCCAAGGGTCGTGTCTAGCCACTGAAGGACGAATGCGAGAAGGTGGGCTAGCTCGACCAAATGAAATGTCTCCAAGGGAAAGGGAGACGGTTCCGATGGGAACACACAACCTTAACTTCAGGGGTTAAATGGAGCGTATGTAGCCCACAAGTCAAGAAGAAAATACTTTCCAAGGATCATGTGTCATTTAAGTTCAAGAGCATATTTTTCAAGATCAAGACTATTACATGTTCATATGTAACCATGAAGCATGCATGTGCATCAAGACTTATGTTTATTCAAGATATTGATACTCAAATAAAAAACTCATGTTTTTAAGTTTAGGTTTTCCCTTACTAAGTCTTTCGACTCATAGTTTTTCAAATGTATCATTCCAGATGTTTCAAGTGAAGGAGGTCAGGAAGACTATCTGCCTTAGAAAGAAGATGATATGTATTTTGTTGTGGTGACTGTTGACCGTTGTGGTCTGTCACTTAGGTTATGAAATTCCATGTGTTATGTAATTAAGCTACTACTTCTTTGAAACCTAATATGTAAGATTAGTTATGATGAGTTTTGGCCCGTCTCTCTTTCAATTGTATTCCGCTGTATGTATGATTAAGCTCGCTTGGGCTTTCTCTCGGGATTGCTCGTGGCTGTCTTTGTCCCTGTGGGATTGCGTTCGGGGCGTGACATTTAATCTTTTCCACGTTTAGTCCTAGGCAATCATAACGCAAAATCCATTGAAATATCAATCCAAGGCTCACTAGGAATTGGTAAAGGAGTATACATACCATTGGGTTGCACTTTGGATTTAGCTTGCCTACACGTGACACATCTACCACAAATTCGTTCAACATCTCGTTTCATGTGAGGCCAATAGAAGTGTTCTTACATAATAGTTAAAGTCTTTGCAACTCCAAAATGTCCCATTAAACCCCCACCATGTGATTCCTGCATTAGTAACTCTCTCAAAGAACAATTAGGCACTCATAGCTTATTCTCTTGAAATAAGAATCCATCAAGCCTAAAGAACTTAGCAAATGTTGTTTTCTCACAAGCCATATATTCCTCACAAAATTCATGGTCATCAGTGTATAAAGTTTTAATAAGATCAAAACCAAGTAATTTTTCATCAAGTGTGGAAAGTAATGCATACCTGCGAGAAAGTCCATCGGCGACCACATTCTCCTTACCTTGCTTATACAGAATGACGTATGGAAATGTCTTAATGAATTCCACCCAACGTGTATGCCTTTTGTTCAGCTTGTGTTGGCCCTTCAAGTGTTTCAAAGACTCATGATTGGTGTGAATCACGAACTCCTTTGGCCATAGGTAGGGCTGCCACATCTCTAAAGCCTGAACCAATGCATATAACTCCTTATCATAAGTTGGGTAGTTTAAGACTGCCCCACTTAGTTTCTCGCTGAAGTAAGCAATTGGTCGTCCTTCTTGCATAAGAACGGCGCCTATACCAATACCTAAAGCATCACATTCAACTTCAAACATTTTAGAAAAGTTAGGTAAAGACAATAAAGGGACGTTAGTCGACTTCTCTTTGATTAAATTAAATGCCTTCTCCCTATCTAAATCCAACGTTCTTCTTCATCACTTCGGTAAGTGGTGCGGTTATGCTACTAAAGTCCTTTACGAACCGCCTGTAAAAACTTGTAAGTCCATGAAAACTACGAACATTACCTACACTTGTGGGACTTGACCACTCTTGGATTGCACGTACCTTTTCTTCATCCACATGTATATCTTGTGCACTAACAACAAATCCCAGAAATACAAGCTTATCGGTGTAAAAGGTACACTTCTTCCTATTAGCAAACAACTTTTCTTTCCTTAGCACATCTAGAACATATTTCAAATGTACTACATGATCGTCCACATTTTTGCTATAAATGAGTATAACATCAAAATAGACAACAACAAATATGCCTATAAATGCACGCAAAACATGGTTCATAAGTCTCTTAAAGGTGCTCGGAGCATTGGTCAAACCAAAAGGCATAACTAACCATTCATACAAACCATATTTTGTTTTCAAAGTCGTTTTCCATTCATCTCCTTCTTTTATCCTAATTTGATGATAACCACTCTTTAAATCAATCTTAGAAAATATGCAAGAACCATGTAGCTCATCTAACATATCATCTAAGCGTGGGATAGGATGTCAATACTTTACCGTTATGTTGTTGATGGCTCGGCAATCAACGCACATTCTCCATGTCCCATCCTTTTTAGGTACAAGTAGGACCGGAACCGCATATGTGCTCATGCTCTCCTTCACGCGTCCCTTCTCCAACAACTCACTTACCTGCCATTGAAGCTCCTTTGTCTCATCGGGATTGCTCCTTTAAGCTGGTCGGTTTGGAATGGTTGCACCAGGAATACAATCGATTTGATGTCCAATCCCTCGGATTGGAGGTAACCATGTGGTGTATCCTTGGGGAAGACATCCTCGTACTCTTGCAAAAGAGAAACAATAGAATTAGGCAAAGCAAGGTCAAGTTCGTTAGTGTTTAAAAATGTCTCTTTGTACAAAAGTACAATCATCGGCTGATTTGAAAGCATTGCTTGCTTGATCTCACTCACTTTTGCATAGAAATTCTTTTGTTTTCTCTCTGATTTTTTCTTAAGGGCTGATCTCTGACTCTCTTTTTCTCTCTCATCTTTCTCGGCTTCCTCTGATTTTCACTCTTTTTCTTTTGCTCACTCTCTTTTGCAATCTCACTTGATCCTCATATAGTTGTTGCGATTTCAATGGTACAAGAGTGATTGATCGTTGATTAAGTACAAAAGAGTACTTGTTTGTAAAGCCATCATGCTTCACTTATCTATCGAATTGCCATGGACGCCCTAGCAATAAGTGTCCCGCTTGCATCGATACTACATCACACAGTACTTTGTCTTCATATTTACCGATTCAAAAAGATACTAACACTTGTTTGTTCACCCTTATCTCACCACTATCATTTAGCCATTGCAGCTTGTACGGTCTAGAGTGCTTCACTATAGGCAATCCCAATTCCTCCACCATAATTGTGATTGCAACATTAGTACAACTACCACCATCAATAATCACACTATATACCTTGTCTTTAACGTAGAACCTAGTGTAAAGATGTTCTCCTGCTGTACTTCATCAACTCCTTTTGCTTGCAAGCTCAATACTCTCTTCGCCACCAATGTCAATGCATCAGAAGCTAAATATTCCTCCTCGGAAACATCCTCCAATGGCGGCATGTCGTCGGTGTCGGAAGCTTCATCATCGGTCACAATTTCACCATTGGCTTGCAACACCATGACTTGCTTGTTTGGACATTGACTTGCTATATGACCCCTGCCTTGACATCTAAAATATTTGATATCCTGATTCCTAGCTTCGCTAACCCGCCCTCCATGTTTTCTATAGCCATCAATAGGATCCCAATCCTCTTCTATGGAAATTGGGGGCATTTTGTGGCTGTTTCTCAAGTGAATTCTCCATATGATCTATACGTTGGTGAACTTGTGTGAGACCCCAATTTTAAGTCTGTCAATTTATTGATTATGACTCTCTAAGTATGTATTACTCTAATTATTGAGGATGTATGTATGGATAATTAATTTCAGATTATGTTTAGGGGGAATTTCTTTCCCTAACGTTTTATGAGTTTTAAGCTAGAAGTTTAAATGTTATATTAATTGTCTTTGTTAAATTGAGTAGTTAAGATTTATTAGCTTGAATTGTTTTATTAATTAAATATGTCCCTAAGTTACAATAATTGGAGGAATTTAATTAGGGCTTTGATTTTTGAAGAATATGTGGCAATATGTGGATCCTTGGAACAAGAAATGAGGAGACATATTAAGGTTAGATTTGTGGAGTGGCAGGAAAAGAAAATAAACTTTCTTTAGGGGCAGAAAAGGAAGGAATGGGGAAAAATAGGGGATAAGAAGGGAAAGTAGGGGGAAGGGCAGTTTTGCCTTTTCCCTTCCCCCAAGCTCTCCGGTATAAGCAGCCCCCCCAAACCGAAAAACACTTAGCCCTAACTCACCCGATCAAAGGAAGAAAAGAAGAAGAAAAAGAAGGAGAAAGGAAGAAGAGAAGAGAAGGAAGAAAGAAGAAAGGAAGAAGAGAAGAGAAGGAAGAGAGAAGAAGGAGAAAGAGGAGAAAAGCTAGGTAAGGATCCGACCCTTTTCTAAGAGAACCTTTGTTGGCCGAAAATTATCACTACCTCATCTCTCCCATTTCCTTCTTGTTCTCTTTTGTTGGTTGGTTGTGTGTTGTTAGATTTTCTCCTTGAGATTCATGTGTTTTCTTTGAAGAAAATGTAGATCTAGTGAGTTGTAGAGAGTTGTATGGATTGTGCACAAAACCATGGAAAATATAGTTAGATCTGGAACTTTAAAAACCCAAGAGAAACATAGATGCACACTAGGTGTTTGATAAAATACCAAAAGAAGTGGGATAGATGCAATAGCATTTATTTGAGGTAATGAGATCATGGTATTGTTAGAAGTCTTGATTTGTAGGTGTAAAATAGAAGTCTGGAATATGAGGTTATAAGAGGAGAACATGTTAAGACAAATTTCGTGTGTGTTGGATGTATTATGTGTGTTTTGTGTTTGAAATATGGACTGACGCTCGACAGGCGCTCGAGCGTCCTTCAAGAATTTTTGTGCAGTAAGTTCACGCTCGACCGACGCTCGACAGTACGCTCGAGCTTCCTTCGAACAATTATTCATGCAGAAACTTCACGTTCGACCGACGCTCGACATGCGCTCGAGTGTCACTCAACAATTTCACAGAGCGTTACGCCCGACTGAAGCTCGACAGGGCGCTCGAGCGTCCCTTAACACTTTTATACAGAGGCATAACGCTCGACGGGCGCTCGACCGACGCTCGAGCGGCTTCCCTTGAATTTCACGAAATTCTCCTGGAAATTTTAGTTTCCTTTTTAACTATTAGGAAACCCTACTAGGTTTTTCACTTAAGAAAATATCTTGTGTCATAAGATGACCAACTAGAGGTCAAGAAAATGGATGTTTTTGTGTGACGAAGTATGAGTTATTGAATAACTACTCTATACGTCTAGTGAACCTTTGAATAACACTAGTATGACCCAATTGTAGGCAAGTGCAGTTCAAGCGCTCAAGGGAACAAAGGTAAGTGAAAATTGTAAGTAGAAACTTACGCTTTTCAAAAACTGGAATGATACACAGCATGAAAACTGTTTATGAATAAGCATATCAAGCATGATATATCAAGCATGGCATTATCAAGCACGACATGAATACATCATGATCATTTGCATTCATTTTTCTCATGAGAAAGAAGGAGAAATTTTATGCAAATGAAAGTACCATTTTTATGCTACTTTATGACAAGTTTTATGACAAGTTTTGTTAATGAACCCAAGTCGGTCGGTACCGTACTAAGTCAAGAAGGTGCATCCATACCGAAGGACGTTTACGTGAAGGATGGATGTCACCTAGGGCACCCATACCGAAGGATGCTTGCAAGAAGGATGGGTAGTCCACGAGGTATGTGCAATCACACTGAAGGATGCTTGCAAGAAGGTGTGAACCTCCAAGGATCGTGTCTAGCCACTGAAGGACGAATGCGAGAAGGTGTGCTAGCTCGACCATATGTAAGGTCCCCAAGGGAAATAGGGGACAGTTCCTATGGGAACGCACAACCCTGATGCCAGGGGTAAATAGAGGCCAAGTAGCCCATCAGATAAGAATTGGGTTGATTTTTCCAAAAGCAAGAATTTTACAAGTATAAGTATTGTTTTCAAGAGCAAGTGCATGTGCATATGCAACCATGAGGCATACACGTGCATCACGATTCATGATCATGCATGAATCGCATTATGTTTACATGCTTATGATTTCAAGTTCAAGTGCATGCATACGATTTCAAATCCATGTTTTAGCTATAATTCCTTACTGAGTCTTTCGACTCACAGTTTTAAATTGTATCATTCCAGATAATGTTTCAGGGGAGGGAACTTAAGAAGAGGACCATGAACTCTATGAGAAGGGTTGGCGAAAATGTCCTTTCCTTTTTGCTTATTTTAGTAAAGGTTTAGATAATTTTTGTAAGGGCCGGCATGAGCCTCCGTGGTGTGGTGGTCATGGGTTATTCGACTTAGTAAGTTGGATTTTTAAACGATTGATATTTTGAGACCATGTTATAACTACTTTGAGTTATCGATGGGAAGCATGTTCTAATGTTCTTATGTGCGTTAAACGCTAGCGATATAAGGTTTCTTTTAAATATTGAGGCATTATGATATTTCCGCTGCAAGAGTCCTCTAGATGAGGTATATATTTTGCTGCAAGAATTGTAGTAAGTACGCTTGAGCGTTCCTTGTTGGGAATGCTCGCGGCTGTCATTAGCCTCGTTTAGCTAGCGTTCGGGGCGTGACAACTTGAGCCATTTACGAATTCATCATTTTCTTCATCTCACTCATCATGGCCTCCATAAACAATTTAAGGTCAGCTAGTGTCATAGTATCGTTGGTAACGCTCTTGCCACTGTTGTGAGACATTGTTGCTGCAAAACAAATTTAGAAAGATAAAAAGGACCTCACGATTCACTCACGTACGTGTTTACACTTTCCACTCGTGTCTCTTTCTCTTTCTCTTTTTGTTGATCAGCAACAAGTTTTTCTTGAGAATAAGACTATGATTTTCGATGTAACTAGTGTATGTAAACCAAGAACAACATATTAGACATCAATAAGAACAAGCAAAGGTTGAACAAAAACGGTAAAGAAAATTCAGCTAAAAAGGGATCAATGATGTGGACGGCAGAAGAGATATATGATGTGGACGAATAAAGAGAAAAAAGGAACGAAAGATGTTAAAGGATAGGTAAACCTAAACTAGAACCGTGCTCTGATACCAAATGATGTGAACCTCGTAAAGAATAACGAGACCCAACAAAGAAAGAGAACCAAAGATCGTTCTATGGACATATTCGAATGGAGACCTCGACCCGTTGTTTATGACAAGCAAGAACCTCGGATAAGGAAGACACCACAAACAATGGTACAAACTTCTTTTGATAAGCCGAGATGAATGCCACGGGAAATCCCGATAAGTTTGAATAGTTCTTCAAAGAACCAATGAGAAATAATCTCACAAGTTTTGCCAAAACTTGAATTGTTCTTCTTTATGCCTAAAGGCCAAATAAATAGACTTGGAACATCCCTCCAAGAATAGGAAACAAAACCCAAAATTTGAAAGAAATTAAATGCTCCTAAAAATCCAGCTAAGGAAAAGTGACAAAATCAGCATTTGAAAAGGGATTCAAATGCAAATTTAAACATTCCTAAAAATCCGGCTAAGGAAAAGGGATAAAGCGGCATTTAAAAAGGAATTCCAATGAAAATTCAAACATTCCTAAATATCCGGCTAAGGAAAAGGAATAAGCTAGCATTTGAAAGCTCAATCTAGACCAGATTCTTCTAGAACTTGGATCAAGTTGACAAGCCTTTGTTGTTCACGTGGTTCTTGTTCAATGGGCCTCCCCTAATTGGCTTGAGCCCAGGCCTATTAAGTTAGCCCATTGAGTACCTCTTGAAACTTTTTGGCTCGTGCCCTTGTAACGACCCAATGCGAACTTTAACTGGATCCGTCAGAGATGTGCTTTGATTTCCATGAAAGGGAGTCCAGATATGGGCTCTCTCTTGCAGGGGCCACCACCGCGTGGCTCCCGGCCACCCCCGAGCAGGGGAGCCATGGGGGTGGCTTGCGGCCACCACTCCCGGTGCTTGCGGCTCCAGCGACGGGGAGCCCAGATCTGGCCACCACCGCGCGAGGGAGCCCAGATCTGGGCTCCCTTCGTCGTGTGAATGGCGTGGGGTGTCCCCCTGTTCGATTTTTTTATGAATATGCCAACGCGGATGTCTTTAGAGTTTTTTTGTTTTTTTTTTAAATCGTACACGTGTCGCGATATTATTGGTGGTAATGTGTCCCACTATTAGTTGATTGTGCATGGGGAAGACAGAATTGGACGGAATGATTAAAATGATAAATGAAAATAACCTTAGGACTTATTTGAGCAAATTTGAAATCCAATGACTATTTTGATAAATGCCATAAAACTCAGGGACCAAAATGGACTTTAACCCTTAAAAGAATAAAACCAAATGCACAGGAGGGAAGAAAATATGTGAACGTGTTTCTCGTTGGTCATTGGGAATGGTATTATTCTTTCCAAGAGTGGCGAAACGAGGAATGCAATCGAAGTGGGTCAAATTCCTAAGGAAAAATGATAAAAAAATTTACTACATAATACAAAAAAATATTTTAGAGTTCAAATATAAAAAATTAAGGACTAAAAATACTAAAAATATTGAAATACATGAACGTACTATTTGCTGATATTGAGAGATGACAATTGGACCCTACAGGACTGCATATTCTGAAAACGTTGTAAAATAGTTTCGTTCTCAGTAGTTTCAAAAATTTCTCTCTCGATGTATATCATGAAAGTAGCATTTGTCCATTCGTCCCACATCTTATTACGCAAGTTAGTTTTAATAAACTTCATCACAGAGAACAGTCTCTCAACAATTACAGTCGCAACTAGTAAGACCAATGCCAACTTAATCACCAGATAAATCAATGGATATAGAGTATGCTTTCTTGTCTCAACCATCTTCACAGCAAGATCTCCAATATCTTGAAGCTCAGAAAAAACATCTTGATTTCTCACATCATAAATATAGGTTTGAAGTTGATCCTGGACTAAACAAAATACGAGTTCTTTTTGAACTAGTATTCGGTTTAGAAGTAGCAGTCACGTTAGGAGTATTAGACGACCCTACGCTGCCTCGCTTATTTATCAAAAACTTATCCATTATCTAAGTAAAACAAAACAAAGTAAAATTCATCAATCTAATTTCATAACCTAATCACAGTTTCACAACCTAGTCCTAATCACAATTTCAATATAATCCACAATCAAATTTTAATAAAAGATTCACAAAAATCACAATCAAATTCATAATCACAATCTAAAATTCATCACATTATTCATCAAAAATTAAAATAAATTCATCACAGATTCACAAACATAATATAATCGTAATCAAATCATAATCAAATATTCACAACAATCTCAATCAAATTCATAATCAAAATATAAAATTCATCACATTATTCATAAAAAATTTAAAATAAAATTCATCACAGATTCACAAACATAATATAATTCTAATAAAAGATTCACAATAATCGCAATCAAATTCATAATCACAATATAAAATTCATCACATTATTCATAAAAAATTAAAATAAATTCATTACAGATTCACAAACATTTAATAATCTTAATCAAACTCTAATTAAAGATTCACAAATTTACAATAAAAAAGTATTAAAGTTAATATTAAAAAGGGTTGGAGTTCGTAAGAAAATCTTTAAAATTAATTTTTTGATTGTAACAATTTACTTTTAATTTTTTTTTATAAAAATTTACTTATCACGAGTCAAACATCAACTAATTGTGTTGTTGAAGGTGGAGATTATGGTGGAATGTAATACCCCTAGCAAAGTATAGGATTGAAAAGGCTACACTGCAACTCCTTCCACTAGCTACGCTAAGTTCATCGCGTGCAGTTTGTTTGATCCACCACGTGCTGACGTGCAAGACATTTTATAGGCCGACCATTTATTTACAAAAGAGACTCTTTATCTTTTTTCTGCAATCAAAAGAGACTTTATTGTTTGATTCACCGCAGAAGTCCTATTAACACAAAAAAAAGGTTGTTGAGTAGGGGTGTAAGTCCGGTCCGGCCTCCAGTGGAGCTCTGGCTCTGGTTCCGGGAAGCTAAGATCCGTCCCTTCCAGGAACAGGAACTGGAAGTAGATTTGGAGTTTTCCCGAAACCGTAACCGGAAGAGGAAGAGGAAGTTTCTGCCGGTTTAGCGGAAAACTGGTTCCGATTGTTTTTCATTTTTATTTTAACTAAATATTAAAACGACGTCATTCTATTTTAAATAGAACGATGTCGTTTAGTTGGTTTGTTTTGAAAAAAATATAATACCGTGGATGTTTTGATCCACGGTGATAGGAATAGAAACCCTAAACTTAATTCTCTTCGGCCTTCCCCCTTTCTCGCGACCCTCCTCACTCCTCAATTCTTCTCACAGACTCATAGCCAATCACTCAGCTCTCTCTCTCTCTGTTCGTCATGTCTGCCACTGACTGCTGAGCTCCGGCGAGTGCAACGGTCAACCTCCATTATTTTCGGGCTGCTTCTCTCTCTCTATCTCTGTATGTCTCTTTCTCGTCTTTGTCTCCACTCTCCATCTCTCTATCTCTCTGTCTCTCTCTCGTCTTTTTCTCCACTCTCCATCTTTGTACCTCACTCCCTCTCCGTCTCCATCTCTCTGCCTCTCTCTCTCTGTGTGATTTTTGTGTACCTGTTATATTGTTAACTGTTGTGAGCCATTTGTGAACATGTTATATGCATTCATTTGTGACTTACATATTGTTATAATTTTATAATGCATGAACCTGGCAAGATTGCAGGGCTATCTAGTGATTTAAATAATGTTGGATTTCAATGGGAGATTGATAAACGTCTGGTCATATGCGTATCTAGGTTTATTTGAACCTGCTCTTTATAGGCCTATGATTTTCATGCTTGGATACCATGTTGATGCGAATCTGTTAGATACCATGCTTGGATATTTGTGATGTCCAGTGTCGTTTATTTGTGATGTGTTCTTTGGATATTTGCAGATAGGGGTGTTCATTTGCACCGGTGGTTACCGTTTTAACCGCTAAAATCGCTACCACTACCGGTAAGGGCCGTTATTGTGCCTTAGCGGTGCGGTGACGGTGTCAAATATGTGATTCCGTCAATTGCGGTGACGGTTTTCGCCAAACCGTCACCTACACTACCGTTAACCACCACTAGTTGAGACTTGAGATGATTATTGATTATGTGACATACTTTTGTTGGGCTTTTGTTGAATTATGTTAATTGGTTTATGTCACATTGTTGGACACTTTTATTAGACTTTAGTCATTATGTTTGAATATGATATTATGTTATACTTTTGGACAACTTTATATTTGTTATGATTGTTAATGATTATGATATTATATTTGAATATGTTATGATATTTATCCATTTGATATGATTATTGATTATGATATTATGTTGAAAATTTAAAAAGCTTAAAACTGTAAAAAAATTAAAAAGCTCAAGGAAAAAACTTATTTTTTTTGCACATCGGTTATACGGTTTAAGCGGTCATCGTATAAACGTTACCGTTAATACTGTCACCGGCAATGACGGTTATTGTGCCTTAGCGGTGCGGTGACGGTGTCAATTATGTGATTCTGTCAATTGCGGTGACGGTGACGGTTTTTGCCAAACCGTCACCTACACTACCGCTAACGACCCCTATTTGCAGATGTGTTCTTTGGATATTTGCTTTAGTTGTGTTTTGTGGAATTAAATTGATTTAACTCTTTAGTGCACTAGCAACCTATTTCCAATTGTTGCAGCAATTTCTGAAGTAGGTAAGGCCATATTGAGTCCTACAGTTTATTGCCTTTAAGAAATGGTGAATCATGGGCTGAACTTGTTAGTGGCAAAAGAGTTTTGGAAGTAGTAAATGACTTTGGTATGTGGTGGAAGCAGGAAAAATATGGGCTCAAAGGTTTAAAGTAGTGAAGAATTCAACATGTTTGTTGACCTTAAATTGCTTAATGTGGAAAGAGAAAATTGTGAGAAGTGTATTCAATTCATGATATGCAATGTTGAAAAAATAAAAAAGGTGGCAATTTGTGAGTGTGTTGAGTGTGCTGGCAATTATGGAAATTGCCAAAATTGGAATAGAGTTCCTAAAATTTAGTAAAATCTGTCGAATTACAAGGATATGTTATGCCATTGTGTGTCGTGGGGCTTTGCATTGTGGCTACATATTGCTTTAGTTCTTGTTCGTTTAGTTGTTTTTAATTTTGTATCTTGTTCATTTTCTGCTGTCTTAAATTTATGTTAAGTTGGTAGAATGAGTTGTCTTAGGGCTTTGCATTGTCGGAATTCTGCTATCCGCTTCAGCTAAGTCCGCTATGAGTCGGAAGCGGACTCCATTTTGGTCATCCTCTAGTTAGCGGACCGGATATTGGAATGTTAAATTCTGCTTCCTACTAGTCCGCTATTCACCCTTAGTTAGGGGTGGGCTGAGCTTGACATATATATAAATTTGAAGGATTTTTCAAGCGATGGGGGCAGCTGTCCCATCGTCCCTACTTAGTTCCGCCCCTGCTTTCCAAAGGTGATGAAATTAATTATTGAAACGCATGTTATTCTCTAATATATAAAAGAATAGAACAATTTTATTAAAAATAGGTATGATATATAGTTCCGACCTATGCCCATCTCCTTTTAACAAATTACACAATTGCCTGTTTGCATAAATTAAATTGGTTTTAGCTTCATGCGATGGTATTGATTTTTCTAAGCAGGTACACTCTGAATAAGGCAAATTCAAAGCAGAAAATTAACAATGACTACATACATGACTTTCACAGTATTACACACAAGATGGATACAACACACCTGGGGCGACGCTAAGTTATTTGGGGTATTAGGTCAAATCCCAAAGTGAGGCATTTATGTAATAATTTATAAATAATATATTTAAATGTAAATTATTAATAAAATGTAGTTAAAATTTATTCTTTTAGCTTTTTGAGATGCAAATTATTCATCAAAATTTTATATTCTAAATTTGTTAATATATGAATTTTAATTAATAATATGACTAATCTATTTAATTGCTTGTGATATATGTCACATTGATATGGTACTTGATGGGCCATAACTTGTTAGGCCCAGATGAGATCAAGCCCTCTCGCACTAGTAAAGTCCACTCGACCCCCTCATAAGAGCCTCTTCTGTGCTCGAACTCTCGATAACACGGGTGATCAAAAGCTCGAGGACTCCCAACAGGACTGAGAGTCCTAACTTTCTTGGTAATTACACTACTAATATGATTATAAAACTCTCTACCAATAAAAGCAACGTACACCCCCTAACCATTTTCATGCTTAATTAACTCTCTAGACTTAAACACTTATGATTTCTAACTTTGGCGTCGAACGTTCCCTTCCAACGCCATTCCCCTCAGTGATCCTTTGCAGGCCTACTCGTTTCTAGCTCTCGGTTATCTTTGACAACATCAGTTGGCGTCGTATGTGGGAATTACCCGATATATGCTCTTCTGGTGCCTCTGCGAGCGTCTGGACAACACCCTCACCGATTCTACTTCCCTCCAACGGCCGAACCTTGCTATCCTCCAGTACGACCTCCTTGGCCACGACAAGAGGTTGGTTGGCTGGGTCGATGCAAACTAGGACTAGGTAAACCTCCATGGGGTCGACAAATGTTATCTCTGGCACAGGAGATGGCGAATCTTTAGGAAGGTTCACCACCTTAGATCCGCAGCTCCCGCCCGCATCAACAGAAGAGGCTATTGGGACCAACGTCTCTTCTGTGGCTGGCCCCACGTCTTCGGCTAGTGGTGTGCTGACCTCGCTACCAGACTTGAAGGTAATAATCCTCAGGCTTCAAACCTGAGAGATCAATACCAGGAAATTTATCCTTGGCCACCCTGACCAAGGTCTCAAAACCTTCCCGAAATCTCAAAGACCACTCTTCCAACAAAAAGGCCTCTACGAGTTGAAGCTTGTGCTTCAACTAGAGATTTTCGCCCCTTCATTTCTTCAGCGAGTGTCGTGCACACTCCAATTGCTTTTGTAGCTCGCCTCGCTTGATCCTCACAGAATACTAGCTGCTGCTTCAGATCATTAAAACCCGACCACAGGTCTCGAATTTCAGACAAAGCAAGCTGGACAACATCAATACCTCCCTCAAGGGCCGAATACTGGGGAAAAAAATGGTCATGATGACCTCTATAGATCACGCTGAGAGAGGCATCTTCAGTGGAAGTTGCGCACAGTACAGGAAAAGAAGATTAATACGTCCATCGTAAGGAAGAAAATACACCCTTGATCTGTTTGGCTGCACGAAAATATTATTCAAGAACAAAATGAAAGCCCATAGTCTATCTATTTACGTGCACCAGTCTTACCTTGTTAAGTTGCGTAAGCAAAGTTCTGGCTATTTTTTTATTGCCATTTTATGTTTGCTCTGACAGGTGACAACAACCGCATGATACAGAAGAGGGAGGAAAGAAAATGGGAGAATAAGAGACGAGAGAAATCTAGAAAGTACAAAACAGAGGAAAGAAAATAACAACATTTAGGCAAAAGGACGAATTGATGAGCATGACAACAAGAAGAATGGGCAACAGTGCGAAGACTTGTTGCTCAGCAAGAAGAATGGGTTCGAATATGTTCAGGCAGCTCTTCTATGCGAAGGACGGAGGACGGAGGACCCAGTGCGAAGACTTGTTGCTCAGCAAGAAGAATGGGTTCAAATATGTTTTGGCTATATGAATCGGGTTATGATCATTCGGGTATTTTCATTAATTCTGACATGTCTTGTTCTCAGTCGTTGGATTTCAAAAACTCATCCTCACCGTCCATCAGTATGCTCAGCACCTTAAGTTCTTAGCATACTAACCGATCCCTTCTTGATGATGTCCGTTAGGGGCAGTTTGTTGCTATTTCCTTAAATCTTGCTCGCACTAGTAGGTAGAGGTCATGTGGAAATCTCCCTAAAACTCTCCCATAGCCAAGGACAGGTCAAGAACCAGCCTCTGCAACCGATCGACCGCTCCACCCGTCTGCGGTGGAAGCTCGGTGATTGGAGGAACGTGGGTATGCTCCTCGACATTCTTAGCTTCCCCTAAAGCATGAGGAGGAGACTAAGCATGAACTGACAAACCCTCCCGCTCAGCGCGAGGACTAACAGACGTATCCTCTTGTTCGGAAACTCCCGAAATTTCCTTAGGGCGAGGGACTTAACTGTAGCAGTGCGTGGCTCTCCCGAAGGTTGATCGTGGGAAGGTTGAGCCCTTTTTTGTGATGGCCTACGCGTTGTCCTTTTCCTCCTCATCTCGTCCTCGTCGACTAGCACTGTCCTCTTGCTTGATTGGGTTACAGGTCCTGACAGCCTAATGGTCGAAACATAAACGAGGCCTGCATCTCTCTGACAAACTCTACGTCGTCGCTGCCCGAGGAGGATGTTCATCCGTCCTGCGGCTGGTGGTAGACCTCTTTTGCTGAATAGTCATGGTGGCAGGCCGTGGTTGTCCCACTTGGGCTTCCGCACACTGAAACTAGGTATGAGTTATGGCCATGCTCGATTTTTTCCCCGTAGGGATTAGCAGTATACGTCTAGCCTTGGCCCCTGCAAATCAAAGACTTATAATACACCAAAAAAACAGCCCAACCATACACCGAATGAAATCCATCACATAAGTTTACCTTTCGAGGCCTTACTACCAATAACTGTGGTGGTAGCCATGAAAGGAAGCAACTCAGCGATGTCCTAGGGTCTAGCTCCAGCGCTTCCCAGGTACATTAGAATCCCCGCTCAGCATACAACACGTACAAAGTTTGAGAAACCAACAATCTAGGGGTCAAAGACATTACCGCATTTGAACGGCACTCCTCCCGATCGCTGGACCCAAGCAAGGTTTTCCTAATCTGGAGGGCACTCTCAACCCTAACTAGAGATAAATGTATGAAAAATGCCCTAAAAATCATATATCTTAATAATATTTATTTAGATGTCACATGTTTATATTTATTTATTGGGTAATATATTGTGACATAAGATGTTACACATATATTATTGAGTGATCATGTCAATGATTAATTAATCAAGACATGAAGTATGACTTTTCGGTTCCTTGTCCTAATATTCTGTTCTAGACCATGATACATATTTATGTATCATAGGTCTACACTCGTTGTGCCTCTATTTAATAGGATAATGGACTTCATCATTGAAGCGGTGACACTAAGCAAACGAGTAGGTGAAATGTACAAATATATGCACTAAACGGGATCAAATATGAATACCTTATGGAAAAGATCACTGATGTTGAGAAGATGTCCAACACAATTGGTTTATTGTATCCTTAGAACTGAGAGGTTTATGCAGGTCTCTTTTTGTGCTTTGACCAAGCCATTTGGTGACGATCTTTCTAGGTCAAAGATTCCAGATAACAGTGGGTCTTATACATAATAAATGGATTTGTATAAATATTGAATAAGAAATCTACTAGTCTCTTGATTACGCAGTGTATTCGATATATTTGTATTGGGTTGGACTAGAATAGAAACCATTGGCCAATGAAATTTTGTGAAAATGTTTTTCGAAATTTATATATATATATATTTATGAATTTTTTTGGAAACAATCGGAAGTCCAATAGATTACAGATTGTGAATTGAGAATTATATGAGTTAGAGACTTAATCAGTGATATGATTCCGGTCCTATTGGCACATGTGAAATATAGTATGGTGGAAGGATAAATAAATGAATAATTGTTAGCAGAAGTGATTTCACAATTCAATCTCAAATACTCAGGGGTAAATTGTAATGTATTGTTGAACATGAATATCATTAGTAGAAGCCTAAAATTTGGAATAAAAGAATATAAGAGAGTTAATAAAAAAAGAATTTTTCCTTGTGATCCTACGACCGAGATCTAAGATCTCTAACGATCTCATGTACTATCACAACTAGGATTTTATATAAAAGGATAGCTATGAGATAGTTATTGTGAGACCTTGACTTTATTTCTATCGTTGTAAAAATTATGACCCTAAAGTTTGTGCTATAATGATTGAGAAAGACATATATGGTTGAATTGATCTAAAACCATGACTAGGTGGAATTTTCCCCTAGCATTTTTATGTTTCTTTAATTATAATTGAAATGTTATATTGTTGCAATTTTTTAATAGTATTAAATTTGAGTATTTGGGATTAATTAGGCTAATCATTTTAATTGTTGGAGTATATCCCTAAGTTTGCAATATTTGGAAGAAATTGAATTAGGGGCTTTGACTCTTGAAAAATGTGTGATTTCTTAGAATAAGATGGGAAGGCATGTTAGGGTTAGTTTATGTAGTAGCAGAAAATAAGATAAAATAAACTAAAAAGAAAAATGAGGGGGAAAAGGGGAGACTCACGTGAAGAAGGGTAAGAAAGGGGGAAGGGCAGTTTTGTCTTTTCCTTCCCCAAGACAAGTTCACGCCTATTTCCCCCAGCTGCCACACACTTCATTTCATTTTTCCCTAACACCCTTTTGCCCTAACTCACCCGCACAACCAAAGGAAGAAAGGAGAACGAAGAGGAAAAGGCCGGAAGAAGAAGAAGAAGAAGAAGAAAAAGAAGAAGAAGAAGAAAGAGAAAGAGGTGAGGCGGAGTTCGGTTCTTGTTGACCGACCAAACCCCACTACCCCATTTCTCTCATTTTTCTTCTTACTTGTTTTGATGGTTTTTGTTGTTTTGATGGTTGTTGCTTTAGGTATCAACAATGCTAGGTATTTTCCTTATCTACATGTTTTCTTTAAGAGTAGTATAGATCTTACATGAAACCATGGGGAGATATGGTTAGATCTGGAAAAAGGGCTCTAGAGAAACCATTTATGCACCCTAGGTGTTTGAGAAAAAGACCAAGAGAAGAGGGATAAATGCAATAGCTTTAGTTTGAGGATGGAATCATGGTTTTGTTGTAAACTTTGAATTGGAGTTGTAAAAGTAGGAAGAAGGTGAGAGAATGGTTGTTGTTATGAGATGTTAAATTAGCCTTGGATGTTTGTTGTGACATGAAGAGATTGGGGTTTTGGTTATTGGAGGTTTGGAAGGTTGAGAAGATCATTGTTGTTACTGATGCAATTTTGCTTATCCCTTGATCTTAAGAGGATTCTAGATTATAGGCCTAGGAAATATGAAGGTTTTAAGCCATACCTTGGGTGATTCCGATAAGTATTGAGTGAGTTATGTGTTGTTCAAGGTCCAAACGTCAAGCTGCCACCAGCCTTGCACGTCCAGAATGTTGCTTATTTCGGATACCTTTTGGGTGATCAGTTTAAGTCCAAATTTTACAAGTTTGGTCTTGAATTTTAAGTTTACGAAAGAAAAATATTTTAAGGTGAATTTCGTGTGATTTTAAGGTGTAATGCATAAGTTGTGGTGTTTTGAAAATAGAAGGCCGAGCTGAGGCAGCAGCAGTGTTGCCCTAGGTTTTTTCACCCGATATGAAGTGTCGTTGAAAATGCATGGTAATTCCGATGTATGTGATTTTTATCTTAAATCTTGAACTATGAAAGGAGACTAGCTTAAAATAAATTTCATGTTATTTGGAGCAATTTCTTTAAAGTTATGAATTTTTAAGTTGGAGACGTTGGGGCTGCCCGCTTGGACGTCTTCAGTAGCTTGTATTTTCGGGTAAATGTTTTGAGTGGCAAATGAGCTACAAATTATTTAGAATTTTGATATGTTATGAAAATTAGAGTAAGGATATGTTTAGAACCCAATTCTTATGGCTTCGGCATCCTTAAGAGAATACCTTACATTGTAAGATCACTATTGGGAAATCAAGAAATATGGACAATTTTGTATGATGTGCTGAATTTAATTGAATGACTATTCTCTACATCTAGTAAACCTATAAATGACATTAGTATGAATCAATTGTAGGCAAGGTGCTGCCATACGCTCAAGTGGACGAAGGTAAGTGGACGAAGGTAAGTGGAAACTTACGCTTTTCTAAAAACTGGAATGATACACAGCATGACATTATCAAGCATGAACTTTCATTTTATCAAGCATGACATGACATGAACATTTGCATGAAAGCATGAAAGAAGTCTTTATGTAAATGGAAGTATGAGAGTTTTTATGACAAGTTAAGCAAGGGGCTCTAGTCGGTATCGTACCACGTTAAGAAGGTACATCCATACTGAAGGACGTTTACATGAAGGATGGATGTTACCTAGGACGCCCATACTGAAGGACGTTTACGTGAAGGTTGGGTAAGTCCTTGAGGTCTGTGCAACCACACTGAAGGACGTTTACGTGAAGGTGTGTACCTCCAAGGGTCTTGTCTAGCCATCAGGCCTGGGGCCACATCAAGGGCATGACATATTCCCAAGGGAAATGAGAATGGTTCCGAAGGGAACTCACAAACCCCTGACTTCAGGGGTAAATGGAGCGAGATAAGTAGCCCAAATCACGAAGAAATACTTTTTAAGTTGTAGTGCATGTTTTTCAGATCAAGTACGGATGTCTCATGCATATGCAAGCATTCCATTGACATTCATGCACCTGAATACCCATGCTCATGCAAGACATGCATCTTTATTTCACTTGATCCCTCAAACACAATATTTTAGGTGGTTCGGCAAGCTCGCCTACGTCCACCCCTCAAGCTCCTTTACCGAGCCTTTAGGTTTCTCCACTATTCTCCCTTCAACCAAGGGAAAGGTTTTCTTACACTTGAGCTTGAGAAAACCCTCTTCAAGCCTCAAGAACGAATTTGAGAACAAACCTCTCCAAACTCCTTCTTTCGATGAACAACCCTCACGAAAGGATGCAAGAGAATCACTCTCTTAGGAATGTGTATGGTTGAACAAAATTCCCCTCTGAAACTCTCTTGGAGTAGATATTACAATGAGAAATAACTAGCTCTTAGGCTTCACACAATAACAAGGATGTGAAAATGAAGAATATGTGTGTATGATGTTTGAATAAAGATTGGAAGATTTTTGATCAATCTAAGCCTTTGTAAATTATTATGGACGATTGAGTTATGTTTCAAAGGCATGGGAAAGGCTTTATATAGGCCTCTTGAGAAAAATAGCCGTTAGAATGATCTGTTAAACGAGCCGGTCGACCCCTACATGAACCGGTCGACCGTTTCAAGTTACCGTTACACAACGGTCATTTTGTCAGAAGCTTAATTGCTCTTTAATAAATGCAACCGGTCGACCGCTTGGTGTAGCGGTCGTAGGACCGGTCGACCGCTTCATTGAGCCGGTCGATCTCCTCAACTTAAGCTTGATCCGGTTGATGTAAAATCTTGATTTTGACCAACTTAGAATACCCAATTTTAAACTCTAACTTCTCAAAAGTATGTAAAAAGGTTTGGGAGTATATTTGGGATATTTTGAAGCCATTAAAAAGGTTTTAATCTTTCAACCAACGTTAAAATGGTTTATACAAGTTTTGAAGACTTATGCATGTGTGTGATTGAAATCCTTGTTAAAGTTGAAGTCTTAGAGTTACAAAGATTACCCTAGCATCTTGAGTCTTCACTTTAAGCATTGAAGGTGACGTTGCTTGATGACTCCGTGCTCATTTTGGATCCGCTTTGCTTTATATCTCAATTACTTTTATTGTTATCAAACCCAATTCACCCCCCCTCTTGGGTTGCCTTAATCCTAGGAATATCAATTGGTATCGGAGCTTGGTGCTCACTTTAGCAAGATTTAAAAATCTTGAGTTAGAATGGCAACTTCAAGTAACAACTCTCATGTTGTGGGACTCTCAACATCTAGACCCCCTTCCCTCAATGGAAGTGATTACACCTATTGGAAAGCAAAGATGAAAATTTATTTTCAATCCATTGACTATGATCTATGACTTTGTGTTTTAAATGGACCACATTATCCTATGAAATCCGTAGATGGGAAAATTGTCCCTAAGTCCGCCAGTGAGTATACCAATGATGACAAAAAGAAAATTTCCATAATTGCTAAAGCCATGAACATTCTTTATTGTGCATTAGATAGAAATGAATTCAATAGAATATCTACTTGTGATAAAGGAAATTTGACATACTCTAAAAATCACGCATGAAAGTACGAACCAAGTAAAAGAATCTTAGATAAGCATGCTAGTTCATAACTATGAATTGTTCAAAATGAAACCGGAGGAAAACATTAGTGACATGCTTACTAGATTTACAAATATCATAAATGGTTTGAATGCTCTTTGCAAAGTGTACACTAACTCCGATTTGATGAGAAAAATTCTTAGGTCACTACCAATGACTTGGGAAGCCAAAGTCACCGCTATTCAAGAAGCAAAGGACCTCACCAAATTGCCTTTAGAAGAGCTTGTTGGATCTCTCATGACTCACGAAATCACCATGAAGGGTCATGAAGAAGAAAGCCCAAAAAGGAGGAGTATAGCTTTGAAATCCTCCGTTGTTGAGGTTGAATAAGATGATGATGAAAGTGGAGACGAGGATATAGCACTCATGACTAGGAACTTTAGAAACTTTCTCAAGAGAAAGCAAGCTAGGAAGAATTTCAAAGATTTCAAAAGAGAAGAGCCAAAGAAGGAATACTTAAAGGTGAACAACAAGAAAGACCACATCACTTGTTACAAGTGCAAGAAACCCGGTCACATTTAGGCGGATTGCCCCCTACTCAAATACAAAAAGAAAGCTAAGAAAGCTACTTGGAAAGATAGCGATTCAAGCTCTTCCGAAGAAGAAGATGAGGGAGAAATCGCAAACATGTGCTTCATGGCACTAGAAGATGATGAGGTATATCTCTCGGATCTTGAGGATTCAAAACCTTGATATGATGAATTAGAAAATGCTTTTGATGAGTTATACATTACATTTGAAAAGCTTAAACACAAATACAATGTTTTGAAAAAGAAGCATTCACTAGCTACAAGTGACCTTAATTCCTTAAAGGATGAACAAGGAACTTTGAAGCTAGAGAATGAGGAATTGAAACTAAAAATTTTAACCTTGGAAATTGAGAACAAAACTTTCAAAGATAAGGTTACTTGTCAAAACATCATTCTTGAAAAATTCACTCAAGGAAGCAAAGCTTTGGAAAACATTCTTAATAGTCAAAGATGTATCTTTTACAAAAGTGGATTAGGCTACAAGCCTTATCAAAATGAAAAGTATTTCAAAAATTTCTTTGTCAAGGCTAAATCTTCAAATGAATATTTTCACATTTGCAACTTTTGCAATAAGAATGGACATATAATATTTGATTGTCCACTTAAGAAATTTGGGTGCAAAGCTCTTAGAAAGGTATGGGTTCCAAAGGGAAACATAGCTAACCCAAAAGGACCCAAAAAGGTTTGGGTACCAAAAGCTTCATCTTGAATTTGTTTTGTAGGATTCAAGAAAGAAGAAAAGTAATAGTTGGTTCTTGGATAGTGGATGTTCAAGACACATGACCGGTGACCCATCAAGATTCTCAAGTCTATCAACCATCAAAGGTGGAAATATAACATTTGGAGACAACTCCAAAGGAAAAATAATTGGTATAGGTAATATTGGCGGTAATACCCTTCCACTTATTGAAAATGTGTTGTTAGTTGATAAATTGAAGCATAACTTGCTTAGTATTAGTCAACTTTGTGATAAAGGTTATAGAGTTGTGTTTGAATCTTCTCGATGCCTTATTGAAAATGTCATTGATGGTAAATTATTGTTCATTGGTCATAGGAATTCAAATGTGTATAAGATTGACATTGATCAAAATGTGTGTATGGAAAATTGTCTTGTGATCAATGTAAATGATAGTTGGCTATGACATAGAAGATTAGGTCATGCTAGCATGCATCAAATTTTGAAAATTTCTAAGCATGATATTGTGAATGGTCTACCCAAGTTAAATTTTGAAAAAGATCAAGTTTGTGAAGCTTGTCAAATGGGAAAATAAGTGAAAACTTCTTTTAAATCCAAAAACTTCATTTCAACTAGTAGACCTCTACAATTACTTCACTTTGATTTATTTGGTCCATCAATAACTTAAAGTCTTGGTGTAAAGACCTATGCTTTTGTAATTGTGGATGACTACTCTAGGTTCACATGGATTTTGTTTTTAGCTTCAAAAGATGAGGTCATTCATGAATTCATCAAATTTTCAAAAAGGGTGCAAAACGCAAAAAGATACACCATTGTAGCCATTAGAAATGATCATGGTGGTTAATTCGTTAATGAGAAGTTCGAATCATTTTGTAGCATGAATGGTTATGAGTATAATTTTTCAACACCAAGAATTCCTCAACAAAATGGGGTTGTTGAGAGAAAGAATAGAACTATTCAAGAGATGGTAAGAAATATTTTGAATGAAAACAAGTTACCGAAATATTTTTGGGCCGAAGCAGTAAATACGTCTTGCTATGTTTTGAATAGGGTATCTATGAGACCCACTTTGATGAAAACACCTTACGAGCTTTGGAAAGATAGAAAACCCAACATGATGTTTGAGATTCCTCATATCCTTAGAGATAATCCCAAGATGTTCAGTATGGTCAGCAAGCATCTTCATGATGTCTTCAAACCCGGTCTTAATAGAGCTGACCAAATCCTCCATATTCTTTCCCAACTTCTTTTGCTCTTTCTTTATCTCATTCATGGAGGCCTCAAGTGTGTTTATGCGAGGCTGATGGGAGCTATCAGCAGGGGCCTTCCAGGAGGTATATCCAAAAGGTGGAGGAGAGACAGATAAGGGAGTATGCTCCTCTATAGGAGTCTCAACAGCGGTTTCAACATCATCCTCATTATCACTTTCCTCATCAGACCCGGAACCCTTATCACCAACCTTTTGAGGAGTTACTACTGTTATCTTCACCCAATCCCCATCCTCATTTTGCATAAAACCCATCAATTTGAGTATTTCTGGTTATACTCTTGTGAATCCTTGGGTTTTTCTCTAACCTCCATAGAGACTTCTATATCAAAGACATGAAATAAATGGGTGAAAAACATCCCATAAGGCAGTCCCTATCTTTTCTTTTCACAGGTGGCCTTAATGTGATTAATCATCAAATGGCCAAGGTTCATTGGAGTACGAGTGATTAAACAATACATGATAAACAACTCCAAAAAGGTGATATACAAAAATTTACCAGTCTTTGGTAAAAGAGCATGGCACACCATGTGATATAAAATCCTTCCCTGGACTGTCAAGTCACTGGCAGTGGGTTTAAACACTTTGTTTAGGGTTAGATTATCCAACACAACCCTAATAAGTATATTTAGAGGTTCTACCTCTGCCATTCCTATCCATGTGTAAGCATCAAATAACTTATTTCCCCCATTGGGAGCAGCAATCACATTATTTAAAGAAGTTGCAGACAAATCCAAAATTTTCCCATTTACATAGCTTGTGACTGATTCGGAAGTAGTGAGTTGAAGATTTGCATATACTAATTTCACAAGATAAATATAGCAATCAACCTTGAAATTTACAAACACTCCCCATCCTTGATATTCAAACATTTCCTTAAAATCAAACCAATTTTCATCAAACCACTTGAAATCAGCCCATCTACCAGCAATAACCTTCCTAGCCCTAAAATCTTGTAGAAATCTATTTATACAAAGGCCTGACCTGTAGATGAAGGCTTCGGTAGAGGGCATGACTTTTTCCAAATTTTTCTCTTTCTTCCTTGCTCAGGAACTGGCCGAACATGGTGTTTGAGGTTTGGAGAGCTTGGGGCGACTGGAGGACATCACGGAAAGAGCAGGTGATGTTGTCGGCAGTAAGGTTTTGAGAGGAGGCCATCCAGTGAGAGGATTTCGTGGGGAAGTGATAAAATGGCACAGCTAGGGTGAGAGAGAGAGGTTTGCGAATAGAAGGGGGAAATGTGCTGACCCATGCCCTAAGAGACTTACTATAACATGCGGGTACACATTTAAAAAAACATTGTGCCCGATATATGTGTCACGCCCCAAACGCTATTCCGTAGGGCCAATGACACCGCGAGCAATCCTTAAAGAAAGCTCCAGCGAACCTGATCATACTAAACAGTGGAGTGAAAACTGAAAGAGAGACGGGCCAACGAACTCATAATAACTTAACTTCATAATAGACTTCAAAAGACGAGTAGTTTCTTAATTACATCTCATATAACTATACATTTCTTAAGTGACAGATCACAAAGATCAAAGTCACAACAACAAAATACATTAAGGTCTTATCTCTCAAGACAGGTAGTCTTCCTGACTTCCTTCACCTGAAACATCTGGAATGATACATTTTTGAAAACTGTGAGTCAAAAGACTCAGTAAGGGAAAATGTAAACTTATAAACATGTGCTTATGACATGAACATGAAAAATCATGAGTAAACATAAATCTTGATGTGCATGCATGCTTAATGGGTATGCACATGCTCTTGAACTTGAAAACATGTTCTTGTACTTAAATAGACACATGGTCCTTGAAAAGTATTCACTTCTTGACTTGTGGGCTACATACGCTCCATTTAACCCTTTAAGTCAGGGTTGTGCGTTCCCATCGAAACTGTCTCCCTTTTCCCTTGGAGACATACATCTGGTCGAGCTAGCCCTTGAAGTGGCCTCAGAACTGATGGCTAGACACAACCCTTGGAGGTCCACACCTTCTCTCAATCGTCCTTCAGTGTGGTTGCACAGACTTCAAGGACTTACCCAACCTTCACGTAAACGTCCTTCAGTATGGGGTCCTAGGTAATATCCACCCTTCACGTAAACGTCCTTCAGTATGGATATACCTTCTTGATGGTACGGTACCGACCAGAGCCCCTTAACTTAACATAAAACTTTTCATATTCATTTGCATAAAAACCTCTTTTAGAAATATGCAAATACTCGTGTCATGTCATGCTTGCTTATGATGTCATGCTGTGTACCATTCCAGTTTTCGTAAAAATGTAAGTTTCTACTTACTTCCACTTACCTTGGTCTTCTTGAGTTTCGGTATGAAGTTTCGCCTACAAGCGATTCAAATACTTCACATAGACGCTTAGGAAATTAATCACATAGACATTCAAAGAAATACTTATAAATATTTCGGTTTTCCAAAAGTACGTATCTTTGAAAATACAATTTCATTTACAAAAGATTACTTTAATTAGCTGTCATAAAACAATTGAAGAAAAAAAATTGAGCACATGCATCAAACATCTCTAATAAGGTTGCTGATTGGACTACTATATGTCCCACTTATGGTCTCTTAGGTACACTGATTCTTCCCATTGACATCATTGATTTCAAAGCCTATTCATAAACTTCAGCAACAACATTACATTCTAGAATTCTAAGCCCAAAACAACAACTAATAATGTGTCTAACTCAATTTCCTTGTTCTAAACCTTACCAAACATAATGTCCATTAAACTCTACCAACTTAACCTCCTTTTCCTCTTATAGACTTGTTGTTTTAATCAACTTCATCAATATACTTCTTAACAGCAAATAACCCTCAAGAAAAGGGGAGCTGAAGAGAGAAAATGGGTGCAATGAAGTGAGCTGAAGTGAAATGAAAGAACCAGGTGAGCTGAGTGAGAGAGAGTTACGGAGGAGTGAAGTGCAAAAGAAGGTAGCATGAACCTAGCCTAAAATGTGAGAAAAGGGGAGAGAATTGCCTTACGTTGTATCACCCATTGCCATTGGTTGATATGGCCGGTTGATTATGGCTTTTGTCTTTTCTCCTTCACTTCCATTCATCTCTTTGTCTCCTTAACTCAAGCCCTTCACGTGAATTCTCAACTTCTCTTGCCATTCACATGATTCCCCTTTTGATTTCATTTACCATTATTTCATTTTGCTTTTTCCCTTTTCACATGTACTACTTATAAGCACACTAACTTATCTCTATTAAACTACTCTATAAGGACACTAACTTATCACTTAGTTCTTCATTAAACTATTCTATAGACACACTAACTTATCATTTAGTTCTCCTAATGAAGCTTAAGACTACCTAATGGAGGTTAAGGTTACTTAATTAAAACATGGAATAATCCACATGCACTAACATAGAATTCACAACCATAGATTAATATGTAATAAATTTTTACTTAGAGAATTTCAGCAACAATAAGAAATAAGATACTCTCCTTGGAATTTAATTTAATAAATGATTGTAGCATAATAATACGCCAATGGAAAATTAATTCATAAAGAAAATCTACCTTAGAGAAATTCGGCCATGATGAATATAACAAATTATACTAACATGATTTCACAACATAATGAAATACTTAAGGAAAACTTATAATTCAAAATACCATAATCAGTTTAATATCTTACATTGGCCAAACAATAGCCCCTTGAATTTAAATCCAAAAACAAATACATAGAGTAAATAGCAAAATGCAATACGGGGTCTCACAATATGTGTCGACACATTGTATCAATGTGTCGGCACATTGCACATGTACCCGAGAGCCATTTTTGAAGGAGCTCAAGAACTGAAGCTGATGTGTTGGCACATGGACTCATAAATGTCGACACATGCTTCCTTGGTGCAAAATGCCATAGAAACCAGACGTGTTGACACTTGAATCACCAAGTGTTGACACATTCTATGCAAAGAAAATTTTTCAGAGAATTTTCAACAAAATAGCAATTGAACTTATATCATCATTAAGCACTTTAGCATATTGAGCAAGCCATGTTCTAAGCAATCAAAGAAGCATATTCAAAACATCAAAATAAACATGTATCATCATATTAATCCAATGAGAATCTCATTCCTATTTCTTGTCGAATAAAGCAAAATCTATCCTCATTAAATGGTTTTGTGAAAATGTCCGTCAATTGAAGGTCGGTATTTACAAACTCAAAAACTATATCCCCTCTTTGAGCATGATCACGAATAAAGTCATGCTTTATTTCAATGTGTTTTGTCCTAGAGTGCTGAATTGGATTTTTAGTAAGGTTATAGCACTAGTGTTATCACATTTTATTGGGATGAGAGAGTAATGAAGATTAAAATATTCTAGTTGTTGTTTCATCCATAAAGCTTGTGCACAACAATTGCTCACAGCAATATACTCGGCTTCCGCAGTGGATAGAGCTATGGAGTTTTGTTTCTTTTAACACAAGAGACTAGTGAGGGGCCAAGGAATTGGCAAGCACCACTAGTACTTTTCCTATCAATTTTAAAACCGGCGTAGTCCGCATCCGAGTATCTTAGTAAATTAAATTCAGCACTTTTAGGATAAAGCAATCCTAGATTTTGAGTTCCAACAAGATATCTAAAAATTCTTTTAACCGAAATAAGATGAGATTCCTTAGGACATGATTGATATCTATCACACATGCAAATACTAACCATTATGTCCGTTTTACTAGCGGTAAGATAGAGTAAGGATCCAATCATACCTCGAATTTGGTTTGGTCCACATCTTTACCATTTTCATCTTTTTCCATCTTTGTTGATGGACTCATAGGTGTGTTTATCGGTTTTGAATTTTCCGTAGAGAATCGCTTGAGAAGATCTTTTGTATACTTTGGTTGGTTGATGAAGATCTCTTCATTGCTTTGTTTGATTTGAAGTCCAAGGAAAGAGTTCAATTCCCCCTTGAGGCTCATCTCAAATTCACCTTGCATTACTTGTGAAAACTCTTGACACAAGAATTCGTTAGTTGATCCAAAGATGATATCATCAACATAAATTTGAACAATCAACAAATCGTTGTTTTTCTCTTTAGTAAAAAGGGTAGTATCAATTTTGCATTGTGAAAAACTATTTTCAATAAGGAATGAGCTTCACCTTTCGTACCATGCTCGAGGTGCTTGTTTCAAACCATAAAGTGCTTTTGTGAGTTTATACACATGTTTAGAAAGATTTTCATCTTCAAAAAAGGTGGTTGCTCAACATATGCTTCCTTAGAGAGGAATCCGTTCAAAAATGCACTTTTTACATCCATTTGAAAGAGTTTAAAATCTTTGAAACAAGCAAAAGCAAGTAACATACGAATTGATTCTAAACAGGCAACGGGTGCAAAAGTTTCATCAAAATCTATTCATTCTTCTTGATTATACCCTTGGGCTAATAATCTTGCTTTGTTCCTTATAACAACCCCAGATTTATCCATATTGTTTTCCTAAAATCACATTTTGTACCAATAATAGGATAATCCTTGGGTCTAGGAACTAGATGTCATAGATGGTTTTTCTCAAATTGTTTCAATTCATCTTCCTTGGCATGGATTCAACATTCATCATTTTTAGCCTCAAGAAAATTTTTAGGCTCAAGTTGTGAAAGTAAAGCAAAATTATTATCTTAATTTAAAGAAGAACTAGTGATTACCCCTTTCTCTACATTACCAATGATTTGCTGAAGAAGATGACTTTTGATGTATTTCCATGATTTCAGTAGATCATCTTTATCTTGTTAAGACTCTTCTTGAAGCCTTTGAGGTTCTTTCTCAATTGTGTCTACTTTGTCCTTGTCAATTACAAGCTTTTCAACCTCTTTTTTAAGACCTACAATATCTTCATCATCTTTTCTCACAAGTATGTCAATTCATCAAAAGCAACATGAATTGGTCAAAACACTTGCCTACATCCACCCCCAAGGCTATTGATTTCCTTGGACTTTCTCCACTATCTATCAAATAGGTAGTACACCTTAGCTTCCCGGGTGCTAAGGAACCTTTGCAAAGCATTTCTTGAGCTTACGCTTTAACTCCTCTTCTCAAATCCCAACACCCAGGGCTTTCTTCTACATAATAGAGTAGGGCTCAGTGTTTACCAAACACTCACAAGATTTATCTTGAAAGGGTGTGAAATGAAAAACCACGATTTGGCTCTTTGAAGCCGAAATTACAAATGTGTGGCGCAAATGATATAAAGAGGATAAGATGTACAATAGAAGACTTCAAATGAGGCAAAGAGAATAGCAGGTCTTCTTGGTAGGTGCAGAACTTCACTCTTCTTCAAAGCTTTCTCTCTTTCTCAAGAAGTTAGGTCACGAAGTAAATGCAATTCGTCGTGTAGGTCAGAACTTCTTCCTTTCTTCAAAAACTGGTCCTCTATTTAAGCCATTTTGTCTTCAACGGTCGAGTGGGTAGGTGAGAATAGCCGTTGGAAAGTTTCCCATGAAATGAGGAGCGATTTGATGTCTCTAATGTCATTCCGGAAAATCCTCAAACCCGTGTAATGTGCTGACACAAAATTTGAACTAAAAATTAGTGCTCGAGAGTCAGTGCAATGTGTCGACACTTCAAGGTTATCGTTCAGTTTAGAACCACCTTAAACTCGTTCAGCTTAGAACAACCTCAAACTCCTAGGTGACATCCTGCACTTCATGGTTATTGTTCAGCTTAGAACAACCTCAAACTCAAAAATTCTTATCGTAACTGACCCTAAACGTATTTCTTATGTTTTAGGGTTTAGGGTTCTAATTCGTTCCCTATGGTTCACGGCTCTACCCTCAGATCCCTCTGATACCAACTTAACTGTCACGCCCTGAACGGCATCCCGCAGGGCCCGTGACAGCCGCGAGCCATCCCCCGGATAGCTCCAGCGTTCTTACATGCATTCTTACTTACTAACGGCGGAAACGTACAGGATCACGAGGGATTCAAGCTAAATCTTAACATAATCAGGGTTCTCATTAAGTTTGCATACAAAACACATATAACATATTAAAACCCAACTAGTGACGGATCTCATCGATCAAGTCACTATCATCAAAAAATATGAACATAATCTTTGTCCTTCTATGTCAGGTAGTCCTCCTGACTTTCTTCACCTGAGGCATCTGGAATGACACAATTTTAAAAACGTGAGTCAAAAAGACTCAGTAAGAGAAAAACATAAATTTGAAACATGCTCTTGACTTATGCTTGCTTAATCATGAAAAAGAAACTTGATTCGTGATGCACATGCATGTCATGGATATGCATATGCTCTTGCTTGAATTCGGCCCCAGGCCCTTGAAAATATTTCTTTCGTACTTGTTCTTGAAATTGGCCCCTGGCCCTTGAAAATCAATTATTCATACTTGTGGGCTTATTCGCTCCATTTAACCCCTGAAGTCAGGGTTGTGCGTTCCCTTTGGAACCGTCCCCGATTTCCCTTGGAGACCTTACATACGGTCAAGCTAGCACACCTTCTCGCATTCGTCCTTCAGTGGCTAGACATGACCCTTGGAGGCCCACACCTTCTCAATGTCCTTCAGTGTGGTTCGCACAGCCTCTTGGATTCACCCATCCTTCTCGCATTCATCCTTCGGTATGGGAGTCCATCTTGATGGTACGGTACCAACCTGTGCCCCTTGACTTAACTTGTCGTTTCATAAAACTTTCCATAATCTTTCCATAAAAATCATTGCATAAACATTCTCTTTTAGAAAAATTCATGCAATGCACATGTCATGTCATGCTTGATCAAAATCTCATGCTTGTTCATGAAACGATGCAGTGTGTCATTCACTTACGGTTTCCACTTACAAATTCCACTTACACTTGGTCTCCTTGATAATGTATAAAGACACGTAGATCGCCTACAAGCGATTTAAACGTTTCTTAGCATTAAGAAATAAGTACGTAATCAATAAATTAAATATTTGCATTTTAAAATCGGTTATCGACCAAAGATATATTTCTGAAAATATAATATTATTAAAAGTTTTATATAGAATTTTTTATTAATTAATCTTATTAAATTTTCTAATCTAGCAAGCTAATTATACTTTAATTAAATCTTAATCTTTCTCCTATTACTTACATTACACTAAAATTTTAAATTTACCAATTAGTAAACCTAATCATGATTAATGTTTAGCTTAACATTGAACTTCTATGAAACCCGAAAATATAGGCTATCTAATTCACCCTAAGTTTCGGCCAACCTAGGTAATTTCTTCAATCAATACTTAACACCATAAAACTTTGTTAATTCATTTAATCCGGATCTTTAACTTATCATTTATGTTTTTCTCTTACTAATATGATGGGTTTTTATGATTGAGCTTAAAACTTCTAACTTATTTAATCATAACCCTAATTTTATGTATCCATCACATGTAAATATATTTTCATCTATTATAAGCTTGCAATTAGGGTTCCCTTTCATTAGGTCATTCGGCCAACAACAAGTTCATGTGTTCTTTGGTCACAATTTCAACTCCAATGGTGATCTCATCCTCCATTTCTCAGATTTACAACCTAGGATCTACAAATCACAAATCAAACTCAAGATCTAACAACACATCATAATCGGCCAGCACCTATTAGTCACAAAACAATTAGGTTTTCTTTTGAATCTTTTGATTTGCATGCATCTTATATATTTCATGGCCAACCAACAAACCTACACATATTATGGCCAACCACCAAACCTACTACACATATACAAAATCATACATGAAGGTCTAGGGTACACATGGTTAGGCCAATCACCAGATATCACACTTTTCATGCCAAAATCGAAATATGCACTTCCCTTTGCATTTTATAATCTAACTAGCATGCATTAACTTCATATCTTCATCATATAATTCCAACAACATCATATCTACGCTTTAGGAACTTCAACAATAATAGATCTAAGGAAATATCCAACTTACATTCGGCCAAACACAAAATAAGTCTAGATCTAAACTTATCTAGCATACATTGTTCAATCCTTGCATTTTTCCAACATTCAAACTTAGATCTCATGTTTATATGGTCAGATCTAGCATTATACCTTAGGGTTGATTGCATAACCTCAAGATTTAACAAAACTCAAGACACTAACTCAAGATCCCACTATGATACATTCGGCCAACACTATTTTTCAAAACCAACAACATCACATTTTTGGCCTTACCTTGATGATTATCACAAGCTTGAGTACCTAGCACAATAAAATACCCTAGGTGAGAACTTATGAAAAACTTTAAGCAAGAACACTAAATAGAATCAAGCTTACCTCTACCTTCACCAAACTTTTACCAAAACTCTTCCTTCTTCCAACTTTCGGTTCACCTTCCTTAAAATAGTTCCAAGCTTGATTTGAGGTGCTAAGGTGGGTTTTATGGTGGGGGGAAAATATGGTAAGCTTGAATGATTAGTTCTAATGGAAATGAACTAAACTTCTTCAAGAGACAGGTGGCTAATGGGTAGGGTTTTCAAAGAAGAAAATGGTGTTTGCACAATGTGAAGATTCGGTCACCACAAAGAGAGGTCTAAACTTAAGCCTTTGGAGTGTGATTTAGGATGCAAGAGGAAAAGAGCAAGACTTTGAGCTTAGAGGAGTGGTTCGGCCGATAGAGGAAAAAGAGAGGGTTGAGAGGAAATGAGGTATTGGGCCAAGTGAGGGAGAAATGGAGAGTGAAGTGAAATGGGGATATTCGGACAAGGCATTTGCAAGTGTGAAGTGTGTGAGAATGAGTCTCCCAAGGTGAGTTATGGCTATGACACATGACAAGGACAAAGTGGAATTGACAAGAGAGAAGTTTGAAGGAGAAAAGGAGAGGAATGGGGAGGAATGGGGGCCTTGGTCGACCAAGCATGCATCCTTCCTTCTCTATCTTCTTTTCACCTTTTTCCTCACATCAACTCTTGTCTCCTAAAGCATGACCTTGCCTTGGATTTCTTTCTCCTTTTTCCCTCTTGATCTACACGTGAATCACTCTTCTCCCTTGCTTTTTCTCTCTTTTTACTTCCATTGAGTTGTCTTGTCACATGAATGCATCTCTTACACTTCTTACAACTTCACATGGGCAATTAACTCTTGGCTTTTCCCTTCTCCTCATGGACTTCACGTAAAATCCTTCTCTTGACTTCCATTTATGTTGTTTGGTTGAATTCCAACCAACTTGGTTACTCTCACATTTGAAATGCAACTAACCTTCAACTTAGTTACTATTCCAACTAACTTATCTCCTATAAGCTCTCTAGCTTATCTAGTTCAATCACTTAGCTTATCATCTCATAAGCATGATCTCTTATCTTAAGATAATGGCTCTAGCCTATCTCTACAATAGCCACAATGACTTATCACCTAAAAAGTTTCCCTAACTTATCATTATGCTTGCTTATCACTATGATAAGCAAGTGTGCTTATTGTTGTAATCTCTCTTAAACTTTATCATATGCCTAATAACTTATCATTTAATATTCTAATGACAATTCAACTTATTAATTTAGGCCATATAATAATAATATATGCCACATATTAATGACACAAAAATATTCAATAAATTCTTAAAAGCAATTCATGATTTTATCCCATTAATTATTTTCGGCCTATATATAAAAACCTTTAATCATAATTAAATTTTTATGGATCACGAAGCATACTAGGCAAATGGAAAAATATAAATTCATAAGAGAGAAACTCACCTTGCAAATTTCGGCTCCTAAGAAAATATAATTTAAACTTTGCACAAAACTCCCCAAAATGACAAGAAAATTATTTAGGAAATTTCATGAAATAAAATCTCATATTAATTGATGTACCTTAACATAAAGCTTAGGCCATACATTGGCCAAAAATATGGCCCATAATAAAATTAAAGCTAATACATAGGAAATTAAAAGCTACTACATAAGAAATAACATAGGAAATAATCGGGGTCTCACAATGGTGGTACACCACGTTGCACGTTCCAGACGTCTACTCGTCCGCACTGACCCATACAGTACAAATGTCATTATTTCGATAAGATTTTACTAACCGTTCATGATTTGGAATTTAATGCATAGGAATCTGATTGGTCCATGTGGAAAATGGTAACGTCCGCACGACATGAACAACCCGTCTGAATGGTGCGGACGAATTTTAAAGTCGAAAATTGTGTTTTTACAACCCGTCTGAATAATTTACACCGGTAGTTTTTACACCATTTCTCTCATTTCTCTGACCTACATTCTTGTTTTTTGTCTAGAAATCTTATATTTTCATCCTATTTCGTGGAGTTCTTCGTATCCAGGTATGTTTCTCATGTTTTTATTTAGTTTTTATAGCATAGAAAATCGTGTTTTTAAAGTTATTTACGTAGAAATTTTCATGAACGATTTACGGCCACCATAGTTGTTTGATGGCCAATTTTTGTATTTGATATAGATTGCCTAGTTTTGTAGGATTGTTTAGGCTATAATTTTGTGATGTTTGGTGTTGGTTTGCTAGATTTTTGGAGGTGGGAGAGAGAGACCAGCTATGGCAGAGTCGACTCTATTTTCTTCCCCAAGATACGTCCTGACGGAGTTGAATCCGTCTGATAGACAGTTTTTAATTTTCTACGGTTAGTTTTGTTAACGTTGCCATTTTAATACCAATGCGTGGACGTTGTTAGTGTGTTGGGCCGACGGCGTTGGGCTTTATACACTGTCATTTTGTTTAACATATGTACTAGTGTTTATGTGTTTCGAACTACGTCATTTTTCAATAGACATTCGGATGAGTCTTTGTCACATGAGGATGTTGAGCTGTTATACACTGTCGTGTTGTCTAGGATATATACAAATGTTAAAAAATTATTTTTATGAGTATTTTTGTTGAGGATATTTATTCTAACGTGCACACTTTTGTTCATTAAACTAGGTCATTTTATTAGACGTTCAGACACCTTATTTTGTGTGCGGACTTTTGTCCCTTATACCCTGTCGTTTTGTCGATCATATATACGTACATGTTAAAAAGTTATTTTTAGGAGAATTTTTGTTTTGGATGGTGATCTTAGCGTGCGCACATATATTTGCTAAAACTATGCAGTTTCTTTAGCAGTTCGGACAGCTTCATTTTTGCTTTTAGTCGTTTTTCATATATACATTGGCATTTTATTTAGGATTTATACACATGTTAGAATTTTTTTAAGGATTATTTTGGTTGTGGACGAGTACGATAGCGTTCAAACATTTGTTCCCTAATACTAAGTCATTTTACTTACCGTTCGGACAGTGAAGTAAATGTCTAAACGGTTATTTGTATAAGACGACACCGTCTTATATGATGTGCGAACACTATGTAACACTATGTGGATGGTTTTTCCTGACAGTTTATTTGTTTTTGCCTTTTCTTATAGATTAAGAAATGTCTAAATGTCGCCGTTTGTCATCTACCTCATTTGCCAAGAGCTCTACGCAGTAGGATCCTCAGAGTCAGGACGATTACATGATGCAGAGGAGCAGCGGGCTGAGATCCTGAGTCGATCGGTCATTGTGGAATGTGAGGTTTACTTTGCTGACTTCGAGAAGATGAAGTATCAGGCCGGGAGTATAGGCAAAATTTTGGATGATCAGGGTTTCATCGAGTATCGAAAGAGAGAAAGCATTGCATCTGTAGATCTGGTCTGTGAGTTCTACGTAGCACTGTTGGATGTTGCGGATGTTGATGCACAAGTGTGGAGTGTCACTGTACGCGAGGTAACCTTTTTGTTGTGAGCAGACATCCTAGCTACATTTTTAGGGATGCAGAGACCGATTAGAGCATTCCCTGGTGTGGAGATGAAGAACAAGCCATATGCAGAAGACATCTTTCATACATTCAAGGGTCGGGACCTGGTGGTCGTCGTACCATTCGTTTCATGAAGAATAGGCAGGGGCTGAGGAGTCCATAGCTGAGAGTTATGTGTTGAATGAATGTCTAACATTTTGCTCTTTGTACCTCGGCGAGGTTGAAACATGATTGAATAGAAAGAGAGGAATTATGCCCAAGTTGATTATCGAGGAGGACAAATGGAAAATCCTTCTGCGTTTGCTGTAAGTGTTCATCCGTTAGGAGCATACAAGGGCCATGATTTGAATAGGAAGGAGTTCACTTATGCTGAATACACTACAAGAAAACAGACTTTGGGCGACAAAAAAATTTGTCCCCCAAAGTGCTAAATTCGTCAGCTATTCTTTTGGGTGACAAAATCGAGTTGTCACTCGGTTTGTCACATAAAGCCCATCAGCCAAAGTTTTAGGCTTGTCACTCGGTTTGTCATATAAACCGAGTTGTCACCCGGTTTGTCAAATAAAACTCGTCCGAACGGTTTTGTTCATCCGTTTTCACGAGTTGTGCGAACTTACTCTCCATACGATCGAACAGCTTATGTGAACGATTCATCCAATGTGACAAGCCTACGTACGGATGATATCATAAAGACGTTCGCACTGTTGTTTCATTTATAAAGAAATAGTTATTTGTCATCTGCAAAATCAGCTCGAACAATTACGTATACAGTTCAGGCGCTTGTTCCGCTGAAAACGTTCGAACGTTTTGTTGTATCGTATACACGATGGCTTATTTGAAGACCGTGTGCACGTGAGAATAACCATTTGGATGGTCTGATTTAAAGGAAAGTGTACAGACAGATAGTAATGAGTGCAGACGTTATCAATGTAAAATAATCGTGCGGACGACATTTGTAACCGTTTGAACGGTTTTCTATGTATTTAAATTAATTTGATTAAAATTTTTAAATATAAATATATAAATAATAGAAATAGAAAGATATTCAATGCTCATAATATAATAAAATGTCAACAAATATGCAATCGTATTAAAAGTAAATAAAATACATAATTGATAAATACTGACAAAGTAGTAAAATTACATAAATCTGCACAAATTTTCGTTTGGGCATCGAACGAGATTGTAGCTATCTGATCTAATCCATCAGCTGCTCACGCATCTGCTTCGTCATTAGTTGCATCCTCCGTTCTTGTTGTTCCACTAGGCTCCTTTGCTACTCCTGCATCATCTTCTGGTGCTCTTCGTCTTTTTTTCGTTGCTGCTCCGCCATCATCTGCATAAGCTCTTCGTCTTTCTTTCGTTGTTGCTCTACCATCATCTGCAGATGCTCTCACATCGTCTGCTCCATATCTGACCGCTTGACCAGAAGCTCTTCATATTCCAACTGTCTAGCCCTCATCTCCTCAATCTGTAATCTGGCCTCCTCCAATCTCTTGGACAAAACAACGAACGATGCTGATGAAGATGATCCAACAGACCGTACTGAATGGCCTAAACCTTGCACGTAACCCGCTTTCGTCCCCATCACCTCATCGGAGATCTCCACTTGGTGTATGACTTTCCCTCTGAATCATACTGCAACTGTAACGCCTCCATTTTTTCCTACAAAATTAGAAAAACAAAATAAAACTAGTACATTCGAAATATAAATACATATGAATGCATCATTAAATCTAACGTTACAACTTACAAAATTTTCCTGTGCATTTTCTGAAGTCCACATGCCATCCTTATTAGTATGCATCTTTTTATAAAGCAATGAATGACTAATTTCATCATATTCTGGATATTTCTGTACACCAAAAGAAATATAGAACATGCATATTAAAATACATAAGTCGTTTATTTAAATATTAAGTAATAAAAATATAAACTTACTAACAACGCTCTAGCGCGTTGGAAGGACCTCACTCCTAATGTGCGTACAATCTTCTACTTAGCTCTATTCTCTTTGTTGATAAAATAAAAATGTTTAACCTGAAATTGCTCATATCGGGATGCGGGAGCTCTAACGCCTCTTCTTTGGAATTGAACACTGAGTAATGCAGGAACATTCTATTTCTGTGCGTCCTATACGCTATGTTCATCGTAGACGTCATAGTGATGCGCTCCTCGGCTTGGTCTTAATCTAGTTGGAAGTCATCCTTAACATATATAACAGTTAAAAACGCAAAAAAAATTCAACAATTAAAATTTAATAAATTATTGACTCAACTAAAAATGATTAGTGAATTACTCCCAAGCGTAGGAGGTTGTCAAGTAATACTAGGAAAGTCCTAGGTCATCTCCACAAGGAACGATGTGTTCAATTTTTCATTCCAATCACCATTACAATGAAAGAAAATTATGTTCTATTTACAATTAAAATAGTATTTACAAAGGGAAAGGTTGGGTTTTTGAATACCATCCATGATTTTTGAGGTTTTGAGTTGTGATCAATGTAAGTGCTAAGAGATTAATAAAGAGCTAACAAGAAAAACACGTAATCATAAACGTAGCATGAGATGGAGTTGAAACTAAATAAACTCAAGTAGTTGTCGAATAAACATCGTTTGGCATTAAACCTGCTCTAAGAGACATTTCATCGAACATTTTGTACCCATCCTCTAGCTAGTCACAACCCATTCATACCCATACTCAATAAAACTAACAAAAACAAAACCAAACACTATTCTAACATTAAGGAAGTGAAGTGGACACTTAACATAACATTTAATCATCCAACCAAAGCAAAACTCAAATCTGAAACATAAATGGAATATGACATTCGGTCCAAACAAGTTCTACAACTGAAATGAAAGTGCAACAATAAATGAAGAGAGTGTATTCGGTGTAAACAACAGCAGAAGAAAACAATGAAAACAACTCTAAAGGAAAGAACCGGAAGCAATAAAAACTACTACAAAAGCTCAAAAGAAAACTAAGCCAAAAGCAACAAGCTTTTGGTCTCTATGGTAGCAGCTAAGAAAAGCAAAGGAAAAGTGGTCTTCGGAGAAAAGTTGGGAGACTCAGCAGCCACCCACAAGCCTTCCACACCAGCCAATGAAAAAATTCCGGACCTTTTCCCCAACAGCAACGAACAGCCTCCTCCCTTCCCTCAGCAGCCACGAATAGCAATGAAAAAGGCTATGAAGAAAATGAAACAAAAACCCAAAAGCTACGAAAAGCTATCTTGCAGCAACCAAGAAAAACAACCCAAAAAAACCCCTTTGGAGCAGCAGCAAAAAGTATTCAGTCTTGGCTCAACAGTAATGAAAAAGCAATGAAGAAAAAAGCTCTAAGAGAAAAAGAACCGAACCAAAGCTACTCTAAAAGCTACGAAAGAAAATAGCCAAAAGCTCCCATAGCTTTTTGGTCTACTACAGGAGCAGCCACCAAAAGAAATGGAAAAGTCCTTGGCAGCAAGCAAAAGCCCTTCCAGCCGCAAAGACCACCGAACAAGCAAAAAAATGAAAACTTCTGCCCTTTTGCAATGAATGAATGTCTTCCTTTTTTAAAAGTCTTCTTTTTGGGAGCCTTTTGTCTTGACTCAGCAACAATGCCCTAGTGCATTTTTCGACTTCCCCAAAATGCCTGGTAAAGGAGAACCGAGAAAACTCTTTGATTTCAGCCTCCCTCCGTCAAATGCAAACAATTTTCAACCTTCCTCTCTCTTTGACACTTGGCAAGAGTTGATTTGATCTTTTAAACATATTCTCCTCCTTCTCATGGCCTTCTCACTTCCATGAGCTCACTTCATCTCCATTGTTCATATGCAATACGTAAAAAAAAAAAAAAAAAGTCAAGTTTGTAGAAAATATTCCAATTGTATTTATGAAAAGGGAAACATGGAAATATGGTGAGAGGAGAGAAAACAAATAATGTTTGTTTCCTGAAATTTACTGAATTGCACTTGCTTTTGTCAAAATTAACAATTCGCCCCTTACTAATGCCCAAAGCATAATTTTCTCATTTTCTAGTGGAAATTATGTAATTTTAGAAATTTCTCAAGTGATTAATTAACAAAATTGTGACACAATCAATTATACTTACCAACACACGGTTCATCACATACAATTTAACCTCGTCGGGGATCTCCTTCCACATACTCGTTTCAAATGAGACATGTTGTTTAACGAGTGTACCAATATGACTCGAGAGCATTGAGGACGGTTTGTCATCACCGCCAGTACGTCTATCAAGGATATGGACAGTCAGCTTTCCTCCGGTGCGAGCCTTGAGTAAGGCAATCCTGCGCATACTACTTCAAAAGTCTCTAATTTCGGACGTGGCTACAAATGAAGAACAATAAATTTAAAATTCAATTCAGCATAGAAATTTAAAAGTCATAATATTTAATAAAGATTGACAGGGAAAGATACTTACACGCACAACTACTCTGGGTGCCTACTAGGATGGCTGTGGTTAGGGATGATAATTTGTTCCTATCCCGAAGTGCAGGACCCGACACTGCTAGTGTACCAGGACTACTCTCAGCTCGAACTAATGAATCGCATCGAAGATGTTTCCCTCCCTCTGGCATGATGGCGTCCAAATAGATCAATATTAGAGAAAAAAACACAATGAATTATGTTACTCAAAATGAATATAAAATAGAAACACAAATTTAATTGAACACCATAAAGTTACTTTAGTCGTCGGAGTCATATTCCTCAGAATCACTACAATCTTCACTGAAAGATTCCAAGGAATCATCGCTTCCTTCTACATCACGTTGTTGTGGACCATTCTCATTGGATACCACCACATAAGCCTCGATGTCATTTCTATTCAACGAAATCATATCAAAGGAGCTAAAGTCAACAAAAATCTCAATAGACTCATTGTCCTAGTATGTGCTTCACGGTTCGACGGTCCTTCTCTATCTTCCCTAGCTTCCTCCTCAATAGGTGGAATATCATACGTGTTTATATGGGTAATCTTTTGAACAATCTTTTGACTCTCCGTGAAATATCCAGTGAGTGTAACTCTAGTCAAACCCAATTATGAATAAATGATCATTCACCTCGTCCACACCTTGGAACAACACATTCTTACATCTCTTACATGGACATCTTAACAGACCCCGACTATCTCATAAAATCTCGAGCACCATCACTAAACTTCGCACTTTTGAGTCTATCAGCCTCATAATTATAGCCTTTATCTATATTGTTCCTTGAAAGACCAAAATATAAACAATAATGCGAACAATAATGACATTCATACCAAATTCCAATTTCTTAGGGTGATAGGTCTATCCCATTAGAGTTTACAATATCACATACTGCAAGTAATTGACTCGACCATTGTGATCGATGCTCTAGAAATTTCGACAGCATTTCCCCTCAGTCCCCAGAAACATGTTGGATTTTATGCACAATCGAGATTATGATGATTTCAAGAAATGGATCAAGTTTATAAAAGGGACATCTTCAAAGACAAAGATGTTTTGATGAAAGAGCCAAAGACTTGAAGAAAGAAGATCAAGAAGATGCAAGGAGCTCAAAAGTGAAGATTCAAGACCTTAGGGTATAAACCTTGTAACTCTTTACTCACTTTTGACAAGGATTATGAATCACACTTGCATATCTTTCAAAACGTGCATAAACCGTTTTACTTTTTAGTTGAAAGATTAAAATATTTTTAAAGGTTTCAAAACACCTAAATCAAACTTCCCAACCTTTCATATACTTACGAGAAGTAAGTATTTAAAATGGGTAAACTCATAGTTAGCCCCCTATGTTTGGGCCAAAATCATAGTTAGCCCCATATTTTTGAATCCAACAATTCGATACCCATAACTTTCAAAACCTATCAATCTTCGCCCCCCGTCTAAGTTAGATGTTAAATCAGACGGAAAAGCATGAAAATAACCAAAATGCCCCTCCAAAATAAAATTACAAAAAAAAAAATAAAAAAAATTCATTAAAAATAAAAAATGATATTTTTTCAAAAATTAATATTTTTTAAATAAAAATATATTGAAAATCTATTTCAATAATATAATAATTTTAATATATTTCTTAAATTTATATTTATATTTTATTTTATTCTAAATTTTAGCTTTGGGGGGCATTTCGGTCATTTTGCATGAATTTCGGTCAAATTGTTGTATTCAAAAATATGGGGCTAACTATGATTTTTGCCCAAACATAGGGGGCTAACTATGAGTTTAACCCTATTTAAAATTGAGTACTTAAAAGTGGTAAAAAAAAAGGTTTTAAAAGAACCGGATCATGTGCTAATGTTGAGGAGGTCGACCGGCTCATGAAGCGGTTGACCGGTATTCGACCACTTGGTATAGCGGTCTATCGGTTGATTTTAAAAAGGAGTTGTTGAGCTTATAGCAATATGACTGTTGGGTAACAGTAACTTGAAGCGGTCGACCGACTCGTTTTAACAGACGACTCCCAACAGCTATAAATGACTATTTTTCATATTCGGACTATAAATACATATCCATAATGTCGAAAATGAATGTACAATGACCACATATCATTTCTACTACTTGAGAAATATTTCAAACCTTCATATTCTATATTTCTCATATCATTTACACAAAACACACTTTCATATCCCTGTCTTTTTGTGAATCAAGAGATAGAGATTTCCACTTTCATATCCCTGTCTTTTTGTGAATCAAGAGATAGAGATTTCCACTTTCATATGCAATCTATGAAGAGACTTTATTCTTGCAATCTTTATATCAAGAGAGGTGATTCCTTTAGTGAGGTTGTTCACTAAAGAAGAAGCATAGAGAGGGTATATCTCAAGTTTGGGTGGGTTGTGAGTGGTGCGCCTGAAAAACCACTTGGTTGGGTTTGAGTGTTAAGCCCGAGAAAATACTTGTACAGTTCTCTAGCACCCGGAAGCTATAGTGTATGCTATTTGAAGAATAGTGGGAAAACCTCAAGACTCGGTGAAAGAGCTTGAAAGGTAGATGTAGGCGGGTTTGTCGAACCACCTAAAAATCACGTGTTTGCTTCTCTAAACCCTTTTATTTATATTTAACACTTATTTATACTTGTTGCATGTATAGTTATGCTAAATTAGTATTTACTTTGCAAATATGTCTTTGGGGGTTAAAAGCGAAAAGTTTAGAAAAACCAATTCACCGATCCTCATGGATTGCCTTAATCCTGTAACTCACAATACACGACTACAACATTGACCATAAACACCCACCATTTAAGACACGTGTGTAAGCTCACTACTGAATGTGTATCCGAACGAAAAAAGGAGGTTTGCATTGAAATTTCTAAACACATTTGTCACAATAGCAGATACAAGTACGCACATTACACATATTGTAAACTGAAACTATCCAAAACGTGGACAATTCAAGCAATACATCGAGTTCGTTATCTGAACTTTGTGTAATTCCTAAACAATGACTAAGGCTACTAAATGAATTCATGAAGTAACAGCAAAAACTGTTGGGACGTACCAAACCCGTCTGAACCATGCATATACTAGTTCGGACCCTTTTTCAAAGCGTCCGAACCAAAAATGGAGTCGGGACGGAACATAACCCGTCCGGACTGCGTTTGTCGAACAAAACAGTTCTTCGACGTACATACTCTATTTTCACCACAAAATCTTGCCAAAATCAACCCAAATTATGAACACTTCAATATAAACACATCACAACCAACCCTAAACTCCATTATTATCATTTTAGACCCTAAAATATCGAAAAACACATGCTTTCATATATTAAAATACATGCTTTTCATTCTAAAACAATTCAATTTAAAACTCACTAACCTCAAATGCAATCCAATATCAAATTTTAAATGAGTTGCTCCTTTCACACCTTATTCAATGAGATTGTACGCCCACAATTAGCTCCCCTCTTTTTCTCGTGCTGAATTCTCTCGTTTTTTTTAAGTATTTTCCATTTTTCCTCCACTGTGTGCGATTCTGCCCCTTTCATATGATTGAATATCGTTCGGACACCTAAAATGTAGTTCGGACGCATAAGTGTATTAGTTTTTTAGGGAATTATTGCCGTCAAAATTTCATAATCGTCCGAACTACGACGTACACGTCTGAATGACCTCTTATAGTTTTAGACACCATTTTAGTAATTCTTAAACGACAGTTTCTGGTCATAAACACAGGAGTGCCGACAATACATAACCGTCAGGAACACTATCTTACATTACACGACACCATTTTAGAAATATCAAGACGCTAGTGTCAAATCATAAACAACAACGTTCGGACTATATAAAACCAACCGTCCGCATGGTGTCATTTATTTCACGCGTCGAAACTGTATAAACAAGTGTTCGGACGATTTGTTTTATATAATACGACACCGTTTGAGATGCCAGCAAAAAGTTCGGACGGTAAGCTTGACGTCCGAACAGTTTTTTACGATTTTTTTTGTTTTCATTTTTTAGCTTATACAATTAAATTTATTAGCAAGTTTTAAATATCGTCAAAACATAATATGAACAAAATAACATTAGATAAATACCAATACATGTCCACAAAACATAATATAAAAGTAAATGTCCTAAAAACATAATAAAAAAATAAACATCATAATGAAACTAAATAAAGGTAGACTACTGCTCATCATCATCATCATCCGAAAGTTTTAGAACGTGACAGACTTGACGGAGGTGCTCATCTATAAGCACGACATGCTCAGTCAGGGGAAAGAGCTCCACACCTGTTGCCACGCCCTTCAGGACCTCCTTCAGTGTAGAGACCTCATTCCTCTACCCAACGTCCATGTCCACGATGTTCTGCTCCAAAGATGTCAGCCGACCACTGATATCACTGACCATGACATGGGTGGGCTGCAAGACTGATTGCATCCGCAGAGTCAGCTCCATCATCATACCGTCCATCAAACTTGGCCACTGTGACCTAATTCCCTGGGTCGATCCCATTCCAAGATGTTGCCCCTCAATTGCCTCCTCAGGCTGCTCCTGTCGTCTAACTCTAGCAGCCAGAGCGGCATTCAACGCTCGGCGTGTCTGGGCCATCGATATGGAGTGTGTTTTCTTGTTGATCAACCCAAGTGGAACCTCCCTCGGCTCGTCAGCACCCTCGGATCCATCAGGGCGAGCAGAAACTGGGTTAGAAGAATCTCATGCAACAATGAAATCGTAGCATCAGTTTTCAAGGCCTTTGCACAAAAGGAAAGGTAGATGTATGATGTTATATCAACAGGTAGTCTCCGTACAACTACCAGGTATAGGAACTTGGCCCAGCTATAAGATAGCTCTATGGTGTGCTTCTTTCGGTCAATAGAGGAGCAAAGGATGAGGTGCATGATTCACCAAAAAGGAAGCAGCTCCCCATGTATCATATAATTGCCCTCCAAAATAGCTTAATCCTCGCCCAGCATAGTCTGGAATACCTCGGCCTTAGTAGGCCGGCCTGTTAGAGCGCAAGATCGCAACGGAAAGGATCCCTGAATCAAAGCAGCCCAAGCATTTTGTCTCTTTCAGATCCACGCACACAGGTTTGAGAGAAAATTTAGAGAGAGATTTTGTCACGCCCCGAATGCAATCCCGTAGGGACAATGATAGCCGCGAGCAATCCCGAGGGAAAGCCCCGGTGAGCTTAATCATAAGAAATAAAATTCTCTTAATATATTCTTGGTATTAATTTCATAAATCATGGTAGCATAATAATAAGCAAATGGAAAAATTAATTCATAAAGGAAATCTACCTTGAAAAATTCGGCCATGACAATTATACTAACATAATTTCACATCATAATGAAATTACTTAAGGAAACTTATAGTTCAAAATATCATAATCAACTTAACATCTTATATTGACCAAACAACGGCCCCTTGAATTTAAATCAAAAACCAATACATAGAGCAAATAGAAAAAATTGAATACGGGGTCTCACAAATTTTGTAGAGAGAGAAAATCTCAAGTGCAAATAAATTATACTCCCTCAAATGAACTTGTGAGCTATTTATAATGGCTTGCTCAAAACTCAATTGTGCTTATCCGTGAGATCTTTAGGGACCTCAAATCTCGGCCGTAGGATCATCGTGAAAAATCTTTTTCATTAAACCCCCTTATATTTTGTAATCTGAATTTATGGGCTTCTACAAAATGTGATCATGTCCATTAACATATCACAATTGACCCACGAGATAGTGGGATTGTTTTGGTAAAATCCCTTTTGCTAACAATTATATGCTTATTTATCCTTCTACCATATGATTTTCCACATGAGCTAGTAGGACAGGAATAAAATCAATGATTAAGTCCCTAGTCATATAATTCTTAATTCTCAGTATGTACCTAGTTGGACTCCCAAAAAGATTCAAAATAATTTTCTCAAATATTTACTTAATATATAATATAAGTAAAAATTGTGAAAACACTTATCACAAAATGTCGCTGTGCAACGTTTTTATTTGAGTCCAACAATATATAGATATAATGAATATACTGCCTCATCAACAGACTGATGGATTCCATATTGAGCATATATACAAATTCACTTACTATGCACAAGGCCCAACATTATCTGGAATATTTGATCTGTGAAGATCATTACCAAATGACTCAGTCAAAGCAGGTATTCATATTTGATCTAGTTCAGTGATATACTATTACATTGCACCCACTCGACTGCTTAAGGTCACCACCTCAATGGCGGAGTCCATCATTCTATCTTATAGAGGCACAACGAGTGTAGACCTATTTGTACATTATCATGTATCTCGGTCTAGAACAAAGTAAGTCAACAAGGATCCGAAAAGTCACACTCCCTGCCTCCAATTCATTAATCATTGGCCTGACTTTTCTACCATGTTACTCAACAATATGATCTTTTATGTCATTATAAATATGACATCGTATGTCATTGCAGGTACCCAAAATAACATACAAGTGATTAAACAATAGCAATAATTATCTCATAATTATGTAAAATGATTGGCTTTGGGGGCATACATCTAACACGACCTTCCTCGCTCATTGGCAGGTTTAAGAATGCTGTCAAATCTCTCTTGTACCCCAAGAAACTCGTCAGCTAGTCGGGCAAGAATATGATCAGAAAATTTCGTGCATTGATCTCTATACTATGCTCCTTCTAGTACCTCGACCGTAATATAGCACAATAAAACTACCACACCAGATTCTTCGATCCGTAACAGGTCCTGTGGATCAATAGAAGCCAACCTAACCCCTCACTACCTCCCGAAGCGTCCAACCCTCAAATGTGAGATTGTAAAAATCTGCCAACTTGATGTCTCGCTCGACAACAATCAAGCGGGACATAATCATTGTTGTACGTGGACACTTGCTCATTTTTTCAGAATCTGGACAAAAAAGTCTTCACACGGTTAGAAACACTTCCGAACCCAAAGCAGCCAAACCGTCTGAACACTAAGACTACCGTCCAGACAGATATATGAAGTGTTCGGGCATTATCAAAACGTCAACGTATACGTTTTGAACGTCTAAAAACCATCCAAACTGCTTCGGATATCCGTCTGAACCCCAACCAGATAAAAAAATATTTAAATTTAACATTCTAACATCTGGACATAATCAAAACAACATTGTATAACCGTAGGCATACTATCCGATGTTAGAACGTACAACAGAGAATTAAACTATTTAAATTTAAATAAACAACGTCCAGACATCTTTCATATATCGTCCGGACAACATCAAAATGACAACGTATACCACCGAATGACTTCGGCATAAGTCCGAACAACAAAAGAAATAGTCTGAACTACTCAAGAAAGTGTCCGGACCATTATCGGGAGGATGAAAGAGTTAACTCAGCCGTGGCAGCATCCCTCCACCTCCCCACATGCCCAAAAATACAACCAAAACACATACTAATACACTTAAAACAATCCTAACACTTAACACAATTAATTTCTAATAAAATCAATCAAAAAACACAATGTACTATGCACAAAAGGAATTGAAATTCTATACGTAAAACAAAAAAAAAGTAAGCAAAACTTACCTGGATGTGATTAGATCCACGAAAGTAATTTTATGTTAATATTTGTGAAGAAAAAGACTTTAGTTTTGAGATTTTTTTATGAGAAATGGTTTGGTATTTGTGAAAATGCCAAACTGTTCGACTTTTGAGAATATGTCGATAGCATCTGGACTCCCAGTATTGCGTAAGGACGCTTTCCTGCACATGTGGCCCAATCAAAGTACTTCGTATTAGAAGCCAAAATTTAAACCGTTTAAAACGATTCGGCACAATAAACACGTCCAGACGTCTTATCACGTCATGCGAACGGATTTCCTACGAAGTGGCGCGACGTGGAAAGGCACGTTTGGCTGAATAAACAAGGAATATCGTCCGGACTATGACAATCGTTTTCAACTTTCGTATAACATAAACACGTGTACGCCATTCGACGGCTACACAAACGTTCGGATGGTATCCTCAACCATTCCAACGTCTGCCTCATTTTTTCTCAGGTGCTGTATAGGAGTTCGGACACTCTTGTAAATTGTCCGAACGTGTACCAGATTTATTTTGCATGTTAAATTCACTAAATTTACTTCAATTCACAAAGCTTAATTTATTTAAATGATTTAATTTTCGTAATAAATTTGCTTAAATTATTTAATTTATTTCATTCAATTTAACACTATGTAATTTGGCTCAAATTTTTAACTTAATTTATTTATTTTGAATACATAATATATATAGTTAAGCATACTTTTATATTAAATATGTAAGACCCCAAAGAAAATCGTGTCTACTTCATTACTAGATGAAGGATTTCATGGCCTATTTTGTATTAAAAGAGACCTTGCTTGGCCAAGGCATGATTTAATGTTAAGAAAATGTATATGTAGTTATTTTGAATTTCCAATATGTGATGTTATGATTCAAATGCCATGGATGGAATTTAAATTTTATAGTAACCAATTTCATGTTGCTAGATTAATTGTATATTTTTCCTCAATATTCTTGATTTTATTTTTGAAGGATTTTCTTATGGATTATATTATTGGGCTATTAAGGTTTAAATGGTTGGACTTAAAACCTAAAAGAATGGGCTGATAATGGACAGCCCATGCTTGGCCGAAAATTAGGCATGATGGGCCTTGAAATTTAATCAAGTGGGCTGCCCAATTACATGTGATGATGGGCCCTTGAAGTTGTGATATTGGGCTGCTATAAGGCTTGGAATATTAGGCGATTATTGGGCCTTTAAATGTATGCTAATGGGCTGCCAAAATAGTCATAAAGATGGGTTTAAAAGTCATGGTATTGGGCTGCCATGAAACCCATGATAATGGGCCTTGAAATGTTAATGGGCCTTGGAGAATTAAGTTACTAGGCCTTAGCCCTTAGGCTTATGAATTGGGCTTTAGGATATGATGATGGGCCTTGAATTAAGGGCTTAATGGACTGCCCAATGGGCCATGAAAATTAGGTTAATAAAGTTAGATTAGTGGAACTAATCCTATTTAAATTTCCTAAGTAACTAGATTAGGATAAGTAAACTAAGTAGTTGGAATTCAACTAAATGAACTGAGTTAGTTGGCCAAGCATTTAATGAAGGAGTTGAGTTGTGTGGCTAGGGGTGATGGTCGACCAAGACAAGGGGACAAGCATGGCAAAAAGCTGAAATGTTGGAGAAAAGTGAAGAAACACCCCTTGGCCGAATTTTATGGCGAAGTTCATACCCTTTTGTCTTCACTTGTGACCTTACACGCCTATCACCCTCTTTTCCACTTCATTTGTGTTCATTTGTGTTACCTTAGTCGACCAACACAAAGCCAAAGGAGAGAAACACAAGCTAAGGAGAGTGGAAACCGAAACCAAGAGAGAAAGGGAGAGGAAGAGAGAACCAAGGGAGAACCGAAACTTTTAGACCAAGAGGTGGGATTCGGAGCTTGAATCAAGGAGGATTTTGTGTAAGGGAAGAAGGAGGACAAGTAAGAAGAAGAAGGTGAAGTCAAGAGGTATTGTGCAAAGGAAAAGAAAAGGGGAAAAACAAAGGAGCACTAGGTAAGGTTCGGAACTTGTTCTTCTCTTGATGGCCAAATGGTTTTATGCATAGATCTTGAAGTTTTAGGTTGTGATATGCCCTGATATTGTGAAATCTTGAATGATTAAAGAACCTTAGGTTGTCTAGTAGGTGAAGGAAGAGAAGTTTTGCAAAGGGACAAGGAGAACGAGCAAGGAACAACAAGGTAGTGACCGAACCTCTTTGTCTTGCTTAATGACCGAACTGTTTTGTGGATAGATCTTGGCTTGGTGTTGTTGAATCTTGTTAGATCTGGTGTTATTAAGGTGTTTAAGAGTAGATTTGGCCATGCATGTTCTAGATCTAGGGTTGATATGAAGAAAAATGCAAATGGAGAACAATGCATGTTAAAGGAAGTTAGATCTAGATTTTGTTGTGTTGGTTGGTTGCAAGTTAATTATTTTCCTTAGATCTATGGATGTTAGTGTGTATAAAGTGCAGATCTGGGCTTATTGAACATGAATGAAGGAAGTATGGTGAAAATGCATGCAAGGATGGGTTATAGAAGTCAATGTGTGCATGATAGGGATTTTAGCATGAAAATGTGGGATTTTGATGTATGGCCGAATGTAGTATGCTTAGGTCTTCATGTATAATTTTGTATATGTATGGATCTGATCACTGGTCATGTTATATGCTAGGTTATTGGCCTAATGTATGGTAGATGATTATGAAGTGTAAAGGATGCATGCAAGTTGAAAGAAACAAAAGAAAACTTGATTATTTGGGAAAATGTGTGTGTTGGCCGAATAGGTTAATGCTTGGTATCTTATGATTGTGTTTTGATTCTTAGATCCTAGGTTGTGAAATTGTTGAATGGAGGATGAGATCACCCTTGGAGTTAATGTTGTGATTAAAGAGGCACATAAACTGGTGATAGCTGAATGTCATAAGAAATGAAACCCTAAGTGTAAGTTTTGGTAATTGGTTTATAATTGTTGTGATGGTAGTATAAGGCTAATTGGAATAAATATTGAAGAACCGTAATCATGTAATGAGAATATTCGAAACCCTAGTTAGGGTTAGTACCTCAGGATTAATGTAGGTTAAGGTCTAAGTCAAGATATAATCGTGATTAAAGTTATTAATAATTTACTATAAGGTTTTATTGGAACACATGTAATAATGGGAAATCTAAGGTTAATTCTAAAACCATTTGTATTGCTTAAACCCTAATCAAGATACCTATAAGTCTATGTGCATAGATATTATATTGCAATAAAAAATTAAATAATTAAATGACCTAAGTTTTAAATATTAGTTAAAGAATAAATTAAATAAAATATTTAATGATTAAAAGAATTATATTGATATATATATATATATATTATCAAAAAGAAAATATAATATAGTTGCCATTCGGAAACGTTCCGATGAATGGAAGGTACGAAGTCAAGTGATGAACGGGAAGTTCAAGATGGATTAAGAAATATCCGGCAACTATATTATACCATTAAATTAAGTAATGCGTAGAATTATCGCTACTTGTCCTTAGTGGACTTCAAGTTAGGACTGTCGGGTAATTCGTAGGACCGACACGTACCGATATGGTTTCATCTATACGCAATACATTGAAAGATTGAACCTCTTCCTTGTAGGCGAGGAGCCAAGTGAGCAAAAGAGAAATTGCGAGGAGTACTGTAAGTGGAATAGTAAGTGGAAACCGTAAGTGGTTCTTTTCAAAACTGAAATGACACACTGCATCATTTCATGAACAAGCATGAGATTTTGATCAAGCATGACATGACATGTGCATTGCATGAATTTTTCTAAAGAGAATGTTTATGCAATGATTTTATGGAAAAATTATGTTATGTTTTATGAAACGATAAGTTATGTCAAGGGGCACTGGTCGGTACCGTACCATCAAGATGGACTCTCATACCGAAGGACGAATGCGAGAAGGATGGGTGAATCCAAGAGGCTGTGCAAACCACACTGAAGGACATTGAGAAGGTGTGGGCCTCCAAGGGTCATGTCTAGCCACTGAAGGACGAATGCGAGAAGGTGCGCTAGCTTGACCGTATGTAAGTCTCCAAGGGAAATCGGGGACGGTTCCAAAGGGAATGCACAACCCTGACTTAAGGGGTCAAATGGAGCGAGCCCACAGTAAGAGATACGAATAAGTGATATTCAAGGGCCAAGGGCCAATTTTATAAGCAAGTATGAAAGAAAGATTTTCAAGGGCCTGGGGCCGAAATCAAGCAAGAGCATATGCATATCCATGACATGCATGTGCATCACGAATCAAGTTCCTTTTTCATGAATATGCAAGTACAAGTAAAAAACATATTTCAAGTTTATGTTTCTCCCTTACTGAGTCTTTTTGACTCACGTTGTTTTTAAAATTGTGTCATTCCAGATGCCACAGGTGAAGAGAGTCAGGAGGACTACCTGACTTAGAAGGACCAAGATGATGTTCATATTTTTGATAATGGTGACACGATCGATGAGATCCGTCACTAGTTGGGTTTTAAAATATTATATATGTTTTGTATGCAAACTTAATGAGAACCCTGATTATGTAAGATTTACCTCGAATCCCTCGCGATCTTGTATGTTTCCGCCGTAAGCACGTAAGAACGTAAGTAAGAACGCTGGAGCTATCCGGAGGATAGCTCGCGGCTGTCACGGTCCCTGCGGGATGCCGTTCGGGGCGTGACAAAATATCCGTGATAACTAACACCAATTTAATTGTAATTGCAAGCTAATTACACTAACCGTTACAATCTAATTACACTAACTGTTCCATTAACATATCACTCGTACTAATCACCCATTTGATTTTACTAATTATCCGTTTAAATTGTAATAAATTTAATCTAGTGAAAAAAATAATTAATATAAAATATAAAAAATAATACAAATACCGAACGAAAAACACAATCGTAATGTCTAGTACAAGCCGGAAATAGTCATTCAAACGATAAATAAATAATAGTGATAAAGCATAAACAAGAGACTAGTCCAAATCATGAGCTGCCTCTAACTCATCCATATCTTATCTGAGGGCATCACGAACATGCGCCAAATGCACCTCCATATTATCCACTCGTCTGACGAGTGTTTGCAACAGTATCGGAATGGTATGAACAAACTAGGACAACTGAGACAATTGTTCTCTCATAGAGAACAATTACATTTGCATAATATTCAGCTCTTCCGTTAGAGCCCGATCCGTTAGAGTAAGTTTGGTCTCCAGACAGGTCAAACAACATTGGAGTTCCATGCACAACGAATGCGTCAGCTCCATTATTGACCGAGTACTCTCATTTAACTCCTTTATAGAGGGGTCTACCCAAGCTGGTCACTAGTTCTTTCCCCCCGACATTGGTGATACTTCTCCCAGAGCGTTCCGTGGTCAACCTAGCAAAAACCATCAAAACATTATCACCTGGACGTGACAATACAGTTCGCACGAACGACAAACTATGTGGTTTAAATTTTAGGCACCCGCATGTGACAATACCGTCCGGACGGTTGAAAACAATGTCTGAATGGTGTTTCGATGAACACAAATAAAACAACGTTATTTGATGGAGGCAAACAACATAACAAACTAAACAGCGGACGATATTAACTTGAAAAGGCTGAAATTGAGAAGTAAATTCATAAAGAAAGTTTTACCTGAAGTTCTTTGAGAGATCTCGAACGGGCATTGAAAACGTTTGGGAGAAAAGTTTGAGAGAAGAGAGTGAGTTTCACAAAGTCTGGTAGGTTTAATGTGTTCAGGAAGCGTCTGAACGTAGTTCATAGCGTTCGGATGCTTCTCAACGGTTATATTCACACTTAACCAATCAAATTTAACGTCGTTAAATATTCCCAACCAATGGTTCTCGAACTTATACCATCCGGACACTATTTATTAGTCCGAACGGTTTTGATGTCACTTGTATGAAGTTTTGCAATGTGGAACCACACGATTCACAGAAGAAGCGCTGATACTTGTTAGACCTTTTTTGTACTGTCCGGACTAAATTGCATGTTCATGATGATTTTTATTAGGTAATGTCTGTGCGGACGTTGTATAAAAAGAGTCTGGATGGTATTGTAAAAATTGTGATGATTCTAATTGTCACTAAAATATGAAGATTTGGAATTTGTCATCCTGCAGAGAGTCCGAATGGTTTGCTTGTTCGTCTGGACGGTTTGCTTGTTCGTTTGGAATTTTACGCGTGTATGTTATCACACCAGAGATACGCTTGAACGTGTTTTTGATCGGTCTGAACTGGATGATTTTGCATGATGAAATTAATATTTTGTCAGAGAAAGTTCACTCACCTGAAACTATATTTCTTATAATGATAGTATGTACTTAACAACTATGCAGAACTCAGTCCACATTTAGAATAGGTGACTTTTCATTTACACGAACTCAGAAAACAATTACAAGTAGACGTTGATCGAAGGAACGAAGTAGAATTCCCTTCGTGGTTTAGAAAAAGGTATTTATTACCTATGTAGAACGTATAGCTATTTTTTTGTTTAATTTATTTTTTAAATGTCTCATACATTTATAATATTTTTAGATACAAATAATGCGTGATGAATATTCGGCCAAGGAGTCAATAGGCCGAAAATAGTTAATGGATAACATCATGAATTTCTTTTGAGAAATTGCATGAATATTTTGTGACATTCATATGTGGCATATATTATTACTATGAGGCCTAGATTAATAAGTAGAATTTTCATTAGAATATTAAATGATAAGTTATTTAAGCATGTGATAAGGTTTAAGAGAGATTTTAAATGATAAGCACACTTGCTTATCATAGTGATAAGCAAGCATGATGATAGGTTAGGAAACTTTTAGGGTGATAAGTCCTTGTGGTTATTGTAGAGATAGGCTAGAGCCATTATCATGAGATAAGATATCATGCTTATGAGATGATAAGCTAATGAAATGGATTAGATAAGCTAGAGAGCTTATAAGAGATAAGTTAGGTGAAGGTAGTAACCAAGTTGAAAGTTAGTTGCATTTCAAATGTGAGAGTAACTAAGTTGGTTGGAAGGCAACCAAACAAAGTAAATGATAGTTAAGGAGATGGCTTTTACGTGAATGAGTATGTAGTGAATTGAAAAAGCCAAAAGTAAATTGCCATGTGAAGTGTAAGATGTGTAAGAGGTGCATTCATGAGACAAGACAACACATGGAAGAAAAAAGAGAGAAAAGCAAAGGAGAAAGGATGATTCACGTAGAGACCAAATGGGTTGGGGGAAAAAGAGAGAGAAATCAATTCAAAGTCATGCTTTAGGAGACAAGTGATGAGAGATAAAAAGGTGAAAAGAAATAAAAGAAGAGAGAGAGAGATTAGAACCCATGCTTGGTCGGCCAAGACCCATGCATCCCCTTTTCCTCTTTCAAATTTCCCTCTTGTCATCTCAACACCTCAAGTCATGTGTCATAGCATTTACTCTCCTTGGGAGACTCATTCTCTCACACCTCACACTTGCAAATGCCTTGGCCGAATTTTACACTTCACTTCACTCTCCAATTCCTCCTCACTTGGCCGAATATTGTATTGCTCTCAACTCTCTCCCACTTTCTTCCCTTGGCCGAACCACCCATCTAGGATTCAAGGTTTGCTTTTTCCTCTTACACTCTAAACCACACTCTTCTTGCCTTCTAAATCACACTACAAGAACCTAAGTTAGACCTCTTTTGGTGGTGACCAAATCTCTCTTTGTGCAACCTCATTTTCTTCCTTGAAAACCCCAATCATTAGCCTCATTTCTCTTGAAGAAGTTAGTCCATTTCCATTAGGACTAATCATTCAAGTTTACCACATTCTTTTACCCACCATAGAACCCACATTAGCTCCTCAAATCAAGCTTGGATATTTTCTAAGGAGGGTGAACCGAAACTTGGAAGAAAGAGGAGTTTGGGTAAAAAGCTTGGTGAAGGTAGAGGTAGGCTTGATTCTCTTTAGTATTCTTGTCTAAAGTTTTTCATTAGTACTAACCTAGAGCATTTTATTTTTCTAGGTACTCAAGCTTGGGATAATCAACAAGGTAAGGCCAAATGTGTTGTTGTTGGTTAAGCATAGTGATGGCCGAATTATATGCTTAGATCTTGTGTTGTTGGTCTTTCTAATATTATATCTAAGTATTTGACTATGTTCTTGATGATGTAAAAACAATGTACATGTGAAAGAGGTTCGGATCTATGGAGTTAATGCATGCAAATAGGTCATAAATACAAAAGGAGAACAATGTATGTAAGATAAGTTTAGATCTAGACTTATGTTATGATTGGCCGAATGTAAGATGAATATTTCCTTAGATCTATTGTTGTTGAAGTTCCTAAAGTGTAGATCTAATGTTGATGGGAATATTTGATGAAGATATGAAGTTGATGCATGCTAGTTAGGTCACAAATGCAAAGGATATGCATGTTATAATTTTTAGCATGAAAAATGTGACATTTTGAGGTATGGCCGAATATGAGATGCTTAGGATTTCATGTATAATTTTGTATATGTTTAGATCTGGACATTGGCCATGATATGTGCAAGATTTATGACCCAATGAATGGTAGATGATTATGTTAGGTAAAGGATGCATGCAAATTGAAGGAAACAAAAGAAAACCTAATTATTTGGATGAAAACATGTGTTGGCCGAATGGTATAAGCATGATATATTGTGTTGGTGTTTGGATTCTTAGATCCTAGGTTGTGAAATTGTTGAATGGAGGATGGGATCACCATTGGAGTTGAAGTTGTGATTAAAGGATGCATAAAACTAGTGTTGGCCGAATGGTTAAGTAAAAGAACCCTAATGGTAAATTATGATAAATAGGTTATAATTGTTGTGTTGGAGATTTGGCTAATTGAAATAATAATTATTCGGAACCCTAGTTAGGGCTAGTATTTCGGATTAACTGAGGTTTAAGGTCCAAATCAAGATTTAATCATGATTAAAGCTATTAGTGGTTTAATGTAAGATTTAAGTAAAACACATGAAATAATGAGAGACTTAGGTCTAATCCTAAATCCGTTGGTGTTAATTAAACCCTAATCAAGACATGTATAAATGTATATTATATTGCAATAAAAATATTAATGATTAAATAACCTAAGTTTTGAGTATTAGTTAAAGAAAAGAGTAAATAAATATTTTAAATGATTAAAAGAATTTCAGTGATATATATATATATATATATATATATATATATATATATCTTTGGTTGATAACCGATTTCAAAAAATACAAATGTTTAATGATTACGTACTATTTCTTAAAGTCTAAGAAATATTTGAATCGCTTGTACGCGATCCACGTGTCTTATACACTACCAAGGAAGACCAAGTGTAAGTGGAATAGTAAGTGGACAGTAAGTGGTTCTTTTCAAAACTGGAATGACACACTGCATTGTTTCATGAACAAGCATGAGATTTAATCGAGCATGACACGACATGTGCATTGCATGAATTTTTCAAAGAGAATGTTTATGCAATGATTTTATGGAAAGACTACGAAAAGTTTTATGAAACGATAAGTTAAGTTAAGGGGCACTGGTCGGTACCGTACCATTAAGATGGACTCCCATACCGAAGGACGAATGCGAGAAGGATGGGTGAATCCAATAGGCTGTGCAAACCACACTGAAGGACATTGAGAAGGTGTGGGCCTCCAAGGGTCATGTCTAGCCACTGAAGGACGAATGCGAGAAGGTGCGCTAGCTTGACCGTATGTAAGGTCTCCAAGGGAATTCAGGGACGGTTCCAAAGGGAACGCACAACCCTGACTTCAGGGGTTAAATGGAGCGAGCCCACAGTAAGATATATGAAATAATTATGAAAAGGCCAAGAATAACACAAGTATGCATGAGTGATTTTCAAGGGCCAAGGGCCAATTTTACAAGCAAGTACGAAAGAAATATTTTCAAGGGCCTGGGGCCGAATTTAAGCAAGAGCATATGCATATCCATGACATGCATGTGCATCATTTATCAAGTTTTTTTTCATGATTAAGCAAGCATAAGTCAAGAACATGTTTCAAATTTATATCTTTCCTTTACTGAGTCTTTTTGACTCACGTTTTCAAAATTGTGTCATTCCAGATGCCTCAGGTGAAGAGAGTCAGGAGGACTACCTGACATAGAAGCACAAGAATTATGTTTCAAAATTTTGATGATAGTGGCTTGATCGTCACTAGTTGGCTTTTGATGTGTTATATATGTTTTGTATGAAAAACTTAATGAGAACCCTGATTATGTATGATTTAGCTCGAATCCCTCGCGATCCTGTATGTTTCCGCCGTAAGCATGTAAGTATGTAAGTAAGAACACTGGAGCCATCCGGGGGATAGCTCGCGGTTGTCACGGTCCCTGTGGGATGTCGTTCGGGGCGTGACATCTGAGATGAATCCGGCTTATTTCTCTTCCAGGGCATATGTGGTATTATTGGATTTGAAGAAGCCTTCCTTTTTTGCTACTCATGATACGTCGTTATTCTTTGTAGTCCTCACTCCACAATCACCGCTCTTTCTATCACTTCGGCTAGGGTCTTCAAATTATGGCTATAGACCCTGTCGTAGATCCGTGGGTGAAGTCCCTCCTCGAACTTCCTAGCCTTCCTCTCTTCATCTGGTACTAAGTAGGGGCAAACCGCACTAACTCCGTGAATCGGCCAGAGTATTGCTCCACTGTCATAGTACCTTGAGTTAGGGTAGCAAACTCCCTTGCTTTTGCTTCCCGAGTCGTCCTTGGGAAGTAACGATCTAAGAACTCTTGTTGAAATCTTTCTCAGGTTATGGGCTGTTCCCCCAACTCCTGACTTAATAATATTTTCAAAGACAACCACCACCTTTTGGCATCTCCTTGTAGCTTAAAGGTAGCAAAGCTCAGTTTCTGGGCATCCGTACACCCCAAGACTTCAAGTAACTCCTTTATCTCCACCAACCAGTTCTCTGCTAAAATAGCATCTCCTTTGCCATTATACATTAGCGGATGCTGGCGATTAAACTGATCGAAGGTGCATCCCTCAGGGCGACCTCTTGCCCCTTCTACATTGGCACCTTGTTGCACCTGCTCGGCAATAAGCTGAGCCATGTGCCTTAAGACTTCATAAGTGGTGACACCCGAATCCTTGGGTCCCCGATTTCGCTGTGGTCCTCTAGGTGCCATCCTGCACTTCAAGGTCATCGTTTAGCATAGAGCACAACTCAACTTAGAAGTCTAGCATATTTGACACTTAACATATAGCTTATCTCTTAGGGTTTAGGGTTCTAATCTATTCCCTATGTCTTATGGCCCTACTCTCTATTCCTCTGATACCACTTAATTGTCATGCCCCGAACGCAATCCCGAACAAACAGTGATAGCCGCGAGCATTCCCGAGGGAAAGCCCCAGCGAACTTAATCATACGTACATACATACAGCGGAATAAAATCGAAAGAGAGACAGGCCAACTCATCATGACCTATCTTATATATTAGATCTCGAAAGAGGGTTAGTAATTTAATTACATAACACATAGATTTACATAACCCAAGTGACAGACCACAACGGTCAACAGTCACCACAACAAAATACAAAAAATGTCTTCTCTCTTAAGACAGATAGTCTTCCTAACTTCCTTCACCTGAAACATCTGGAATGATGCATTTTGAAAACTGTGAGTCAAAAGACTCAATAAGGAAAAACGTAAACTTGCAACATGAATTTATGACTTGAACATGAATATCATGAATAAATGTAAATCTTTATGCACATGCTTGTTTCATGGTTGCATATGCACATGTACTTGCTCTTGAAATATATGCTTGCACTTGTAACAATCTTGATCTTGAAAAACATGCTCCTGAACTTAAAATGACACATGGTCCTTGGAAAGTATTTTCTTGACTTGTGGGTTACATACGCTCCATTTATCCCCTGAAGTCAGGGTTGTGCGTTCCCATCGAAACCGTCTCCCTTTCCCTTGGGGACATATCATTTGGTAGAGCTAGCCCACCTTCTCGCATTCGTCCTTCAGTGTGGTTGCACTTACCTCTAGGGTTCACTCATCCTTCTCGCATTCATCCTTCGGTATGGGTGCCCTTCTTGATGGTACGGTACCGACCAGAGCCCTTAACTTAAGTTGACGTAAAACTTTCTTGCTTTCATTGCATAAAAACTTCTTTTGGAAATCATGCAATGCTCGTGTCATGTCATGTTTGCTTATGATGCTATGCTTGTTCATGATAAAACATGTTGTGTACCATTCCAGTTTTCGTAAAAGTGTAAGTTTCTACTTACTTCCACTTACCTTGGTCTTCTTTGAGTTTTGGTATGAAGTTCGCCTGCAAGCAATTTAAATACCTCACTTAATACTTTAAGAACAAACACTTAAGGAAGCATACAAAATATTCCTATATGCTCTCGGCTTCAAAGCTCATATCGTAAAACATGTAATTTCATTTACGTAAAGTCTTACGTGAAATCTAATAATCAACGTATAATCGGATACCAATTAGGTATTAATCTAACTTAATTACTTGACCTAATTTATCGTTCGATACATGAACGGTTGTTGTTTCACTTATCCCACATCAACTTCATACTTACTCTTGTATCATTATTCTTTCCATCAATCATATCGATTCCAAAACCTATCCATGAAATCTATATACCGAAACAGCAACTTGCATTAATTAAACTTAGCAATTTCATCGATTCAATTCCATCAATTTAACCTTACAAGGTATGCTAGGGTGCTGCCAATGATTATAGGATTTAACCTAGGCGTGATACTCCTTTTCTTTGCACTTAGTGACAATCCCTCGGCTGACCCGAGGCCAAAATTAATCTATATACATTGACCTCAGTTCTAAGACTTCCATCTTTCACAAATGCACCCAATTCATGCTATAAGTGCATACCATCTCCACATGAATTTAATCTTCTATGAACTCAAGTACAATTATCTTCAAGGTACCAATGAAATCAATTTGGTATTAAGGTGATTAATTTGCTGACCTATGCAATTAACCAATATACTCTTGATTAATCATGACCATTTTACCTTGTTTACCTCAACTCTTTTAATCATTACAATTCACATTAATTCATTAAGTTTAGGTCACTGACCTAAGCCCTAATTAACATAATTACATGGCTTACTTCAAATTATTTTCATATCTTATTCAAGACTCCAAACAGCAAGCTATTTAGTGTTTTAATTCAAAGTTGACATTTTCTTTCACATCTCAGAATCATTTTCACATGCATTTGTTCATTCAACATCATAGTACTTCTCATTCACTAGATCTAACAATTATTCAAGGGAAAGAAAGAGGTATACAATCAAATCAAGAAGGAAATGAGACATGCAAGGGTTCGGCCAAGAAAGTCCTTGCACTAACCAAAATTTCGGCATTACCTTGTTGTGCTGAACACGAGAGCTAATTAGGGAAATAAAATACCTAGCATAAAATACTCAAGGTAAAAACCTAGGAAAGAAAGGAACAAGAAAATGTGCATGCAAGGACCAAAACCTATTACCTCTTCCTCCTACTATGTCACTCAGCCAAGACAACAAAATCTCCTTCCACTCTAAACTCTCGGCTTCTCTCTAATGTGGCTATAAAGTGGCTGAAATGAGAGCAACAAGGAGGTGCTGTGATGAGGCTGGAAGGTGAGAGAAATGAGATGAGGGCAGCTGCTGGAAGTGGCGTGAAGAAGGGAAAAGGAGCTTGGAGAAGTGAAGAGGGTTTCTCGACCAAAAGAAAGATGAGTGAAATGAAGTGGAATGAAATGAAATGAGAGTTGAAATGAGAGAGGGATACGGAGGAGTGTAGTGCTTCGGTGAGGAGAAGTGTAAAAGCAAATGAATCTAACCTAAAACATGAGAAAAGGAGAAAAGCAACTTTGTTTGTATCGCCTAACCTCATTGGGTGGAATGGCCGGTTGACATGTTATTTGTCTTATCTCCTTTACTTGTATTTAATTCATTGTCTCCTTCTTAGCCATTCACGTGAATCACCCAAAAGCCAATTCAATTTTCTCTTTGCCTTTCACGTAAACTCCTCTCTTGTCTTTGATTTCTACTTTTTCATTTTATTTATCTCTTATCACATGGTCTACTTTATAGGCACATTAACCTATCTCCACTATAAGCACACTAGCTTATCACCATTACAAGCATATCAACTTATCTCTATTATAAACACTCTAACTTATCTCCATTATAAACACACTAGCTTATCTCTATTACAAGCACACTAACTTATCTCAATTATAACCACACTAACTTATCTTTTATTTCTTTATCAAGCTATCCTATAAACCTACCAACTTATCACTTAATTCTCTTAATGATGCTTAAGACTACCTAATGGAGATTAAGGTTACCTAATCAAGGACATAAAATAATTTATATGCTCAACATAGAATTTCATAACTATAGATTATTTTGTAATAATTTCTACTTAGAGAATTTCAGCAATAATAAGAAATAAAATTCTCTTCATATATTCTTGGTATTAATTTCATAAATCATGGTAGCATAATAATAAGCAAATGGAAAAATTAATTCATAAAGGAAATCTACCTTTAAAAAAATTCGGCCATGACAATTATACTAACATAATTTCACATCATAATGAAAATACTTAAGGAAACTTATAGTTCAAAATATCATAATCAACTTAACATCTTACATTGGCCAAACAACGACCCCTTGAATTTAAATTCAAAACAAATTCATAAAGCAAATAGCAAAAATGACATATAGGGTCTCACAATGAAGCTTTGAGATTCTTGAAGGGACAAAAGAAGCTAAATTCTCGTCATGCTAGCTGAGTTTCATACCTTGAGAAATTCTCTTTTGTTCTACAACACAAAGTTGGATCATCAAACAAAGTTGTTGATGTTTTAAGTCGACGACATAGCTTGTTGACAACTCTATCTTATGAAATCACCGATTTTGATCTCTTACCAAGATATTATGTTTTAGATCCTTTCTTTTTAAAAGTATTGTTGGATTTGAATGATGAGAAGAGATTATTTGTTAATCAATGATTATTTGTTCAAGGGCAACCGACTTTGTTTGCCGGAGGGTTCTTTGAGATTATTTGTCATTGAAGAATTGCATGCTGGAGGACTTGGTGGACATTTTGGAAGAGACAAAACTGAAGCTCTTGTGAAGTTGCTCTACTTTTGGCCAACGTTGAAGCGTAATGTTGCTCGATTTGTGCAAAATTGTCTAGTATGTCAAAAGGCCAAAGGAGGAGTTCAAAACGTTGGTTATTATCAACCCTTACCAATCCCTAATGCTCCTTGGGAAGACTTATCAATGGATTGTGATCTTTGTTTGCCTCAAACACAGCACGGGATTGATTGCATATTTGTGGTAGTGGATCGATTCTCCAAGATGGCTCACTTTATCCCATATAAGAGTTCTACTGATGCATCTCATATAGCTGCCTTATTTTTTAAAGAAGTTGTTCGTCTTCATGGTGTTCCAAAGACCATTACTTCGGATCGTGATGTGAAGTTTGACTCTACCTTTCTTGAAATAGCTCTTTGCTTTCTTAGTTTTCTTAGAAACAGAGAACTCACAAGAAAATTGTGTGTTTCTTGATAGGGAAATTGCGTGAGGAAATTTACTCTACCTTTCTAGAAATAGCTCTTAGTTTTCTTAGCTTTTAGCTTTTTTAGAAACAGAGAACTCACAAGAAAATTGTGCGAGTTCCAGAGAGGGAAATTGGTCGACCTTAACCTCGTCATGAATATTTCAATTCATCAATCATCTCTTACTGTGTCATTCGACTCATAGTATTTTCAATTATATCATTCTAGATGACACCCTTCGTGAAGAAATTTTGAAGAGAACCTAGGATATGAGGCGAGGGCTGATGAGGGCGCACTCCGTTGATTCAGAGTACATGTAGATAGCCACTTTTGATGGTTTTATGGCATGTTTAGGCTACTAAACCAACTTGAGACATGTGGGGATAATTCAAACAACAAACTTTTGTCCCATAAAGCATGCTAAATTAATAGCTTTAACCTCCCCCCACGTAGGGTCTTTGTTTTGGGTGAAGTCAGTCCACACATGAAGTATTTCCCAAGTATCATTTCTGCAGACAGTAGAAATAGCAGTACCCCAAGTTCTACAGGTAGCATCCACATTAATTTTCCAAGAGCCTAAAGGTGGGGGAGTCCATCGAAGCTTCAAATCAGTTCCAAGTAATTGTTAGGCTTGTATGTGCTCAATAAAACGTCTTCTAACGGTAGAGAGCACCTCAGAAGGGGCAATTCAACCCTTGGTGTACAGATTTGTTTCTGAACCACCATATGGTATCTAAAGCCAGAGTTGCCCACATGGTAAAATCCCGTTCAAAGTATTTATCAATGCCCAGTTCTTTATGGGGGCAGTAGATAAGTTTGAGAATGCCTCCAAGATGAGAGGCCAAGACCCATTTCTCCAAACAATTTGAACAATGGGACAATGAAGAAAAATATGCTCACAGGTTTCAATACCTTGGAAGCAAATTTGACAGTGAATTGTGCTTTCATCAGTAGAGGGGATCATGCTAGCAATCTTGCTGCGAGTAGGCAGCGCATTGGAGGCTAACTTCCAGAGAAACAACTTCAACCGCTCCTGAAATTTAGCCTTCCAAAGCTTATGCCACTTCTTTTCAGTAAAATTACCTCTGCATTGCAATCTCCTTCGCTGATCAATAGAATACACAGATTTGACAGAAAAGGATCCTGAGGGTTCAGGTTGACATACTAATTTGTCATGCAAAAGCTGCTTGTTGAGGGGTATTCGAAGGATTTCCTGGGCATAGGAATTATCAAAAATTTGACATCCTTCTAGCTTGCAAATTTATCAACTCTCCGGAGATCAGTCTAGAGTCCAACGTTGATATGGAAGTGCAAAGAATTAGAGATTTCCTGGAGCAGTCACCACAGTAGAGTGTGAGTTGGGTATCACGGAAGCAAAACAAATTGGGTCACAACATAGCAAAATGGGCAATGAACTCAATTTAGGTATTTTGGAATGGAGGCCCTAAACTATGATTGGTATTATAAGCCCCTTAAATTAGTGTGGGTTTATAATACATTTTGTACTTTGGCCTAAAAAAAACTTTGGCGATCTCGACGGGCTTGGAATTTGGGAAGTTCCAACTTCCAATGAGCTTGACTTGTTGGTGTAGGTGACTAACTACATCATTGTCCTTCGAAGAAAATAAAAGAAAGAAAGTTACGTGTGAAGAAAAGAAAGAACATTTCTACTTTCAGCACGTCTCCTTCTCGTAATCCTCATCTCTTTGGGTTACTAATCACTTTTCTAACTTCAAAAAATAGGGGAGAGATTTTCAAGAGATTGCTGTAAACCAGAGTTATTATTATTTTTTTGGAAAACTTGGAAATGAATTGAGTGGGTGTAAAAATTGGATAATGTGATCTCGTGGGAGTGGGAAGCTAGTGGGACCCGGCTCTTCAATTCGATCCACCAGAATGAAGTCATTATCTTCCAACTGATTTTAGCGCATCACCGAGTGTTTTTTTTTTTCTGGGTGGGGGACGGGGGAGAGCGTGCACCCAATAAATTTCATGACAGTCTAACGCTGCGTTTGCGTCCTAAAATTTTACACACTCTAAAATTTTAACACAATAAAAAATTACAATATAATCTTTCTCCCCCATCAAATCATTACTATTTACTACAAAAAATATAAAAAATTACCTCTCTCTTCACTTTTTTACTAAACCCAATACATAAAATTTTAACAACACTAGAATTTTACAACACAAACACACCCTAGGACGAAGGATAGAATCAACTTTTCAAATCATAATTTTGTGATTTTGTTTTGTTTTATTTTATTTTTCTTATTTTCGTAGGTTAGCCATAAATGGCCAGGAGTTAAGAGCATTTGAAACTAGCATATGGCCAAGGATTATCGGGGTACACAGCCCTTTCGTAGCCACTTACTTCAGATAACCTTTTATTTTTAATTATTTTATAATTTTAAATGATTTTAATTACTTTAGATATCAAGGATATCATCTTGCTATTATTCTGCATTGTTCAGCTACATGAGAATTACTCATAAATAATATATATAATATTCAAGTTTTTTATTTCCTCAATTAAACCACGAGCATCTTCTTGACTTGTTGGATTTTACAGAACTATTATTAATATTTTTTATGTGCTCATTGTAACATATTAATAGATGAGAGATGCTCTAATCAAACATTTTAGTATATCCCGTGGAAATAAAATTAAAAGTGATTACTAATCAAAATCGAATTGGGAACAAGGGCACTTGCTTAATAGTTGGAAGGACCGACCTCCACTGGTTGGATGAATTGTATTCAACGGTGGGTGTGGATTTAAATTTTATTGGTTGCGAGCGAGTTCTTGACTAATCGTTGTATTTGCTATGAGGCCGATGTGTGCAACACAATCAAAGGAAACACAACCCTCCATGGGTTACAAGTTACTCATGATAGAGCTATTCCTTGGTAGTAGTTCTTCTTCCTCTAAGGAGATTAAGATTAAGTTAAATCAGTAGAATATAGTGAGAACCTGTTGTAGAATATTTTTAAAATATATATTATATATTTTATTTTAGAAAAAATAAATAAATTTCATACCCTATAATTATGAGAGTCTTTACATTTTCTCTCTTCTTAAAACTATTAGTTTTATCACATTGCACCCACTAATTATCAATACTTCACACCCTCTGCCACTTTCGTGTCAAATTAGCTAAAAAATTGAACGAGTGGTACAAAGTGTCTGAAATGAGTATTTTGTGGGTATAAAATGATAAAGATAATAGTTTGAAATTTTTTTATATTCATATAATATGAATGAATTGGTGGTGAGAGTATCACATAAAAGAGTGATAAAAATTGAAAGCAAAGCATTTATGAATGCTAAAGTTAATTATATCAAATCATTATTATTTTGGAAGATTGTGATTGTGTGATTTAGAGGTGGAATTAACAAACAATTTGTAAACATGCGCAATCTAACAAATTTTAATTCTAAACTATTTGATAAATGGTCGGTCAAGATCAAGTGATCTTGGATCTAAGCATTTCGTCCTCATGTGTTAAAAGAGTGCCATCCATCAAAATTTTGTACTTCTCCTAAGAAAGATCCAATAATTGAATTAGAATTTTTATTTATTTTTTGTGTGTAAGCAATGAAATTGAAATTGAAATTGAATATTTTATTTGATGTGAGAGACAAGTTTTTCTTTTAGTTTGCAGCCTCAATTTTCCAACATCTTCCACGACCGTCTGCAGTGATTATCGGGGAAGAACCCCTGATAATGCGGTCTCAGGGACTAAAGGAATTGACGAAGAACCCGTGTTGAGTAATTCCAAGTAGTTAAACGAGTTACCATATCCGGCCCTTTATTGTTTTGAGAAAAACTAAAAAAGAAAAAGAAAAGACAGAGAGCACATAAGTAGCACTTCGCCCTCACTCGCCACTCTTTCAAGACTTCAACACTCGCCTACTACGTGCTGCGATGATTGATTTGTCAATCTATAAGTCAAGCAAAGACACAATGTACAGTACTCGCGAAATCAGAATAAAAATGGCAGGCATAGATTCCATCACGTGGCAATCAGTGAAGGCGAGTTTGTATTAAACGGCCAATGCTCGCGGGTGGGAAGCATTTTTTTGCGTCCAGTTGTGTTTTCTTTTAAAACGCGGGTGAAAAAGGAGAGAGAGAGGGGATGACCTCTTAAGAAGGCTCTTGTCTGGTTGGATAGTTGGTTTTTATTCGCATTTTTGTGGAGAGGAGAAGAGGGCGCTACTCTTTCTTTCTCTCTCCTCCCAAAACTCTCTCTCTCTGTCTTCATCTCTGTTTCTCTCTCTAACGAGCTCCTTGTTTTCGGCTTTCTGATTACGTTTAGTTGATCGGTTTTTGCTTGGAGTTGGGTAGGCGATAGCCAGAGGGACAGGTGGTGGCGGGAGGTGATTGGTTGGTCTGGCCGTATGTGGGAATGGGCGTTTCGGTGGGAAGTGATAGAGTGACAGCGCTGTGGTGATGGAGCGATGGAATTTGACTCCAGAATTCCGATGTCCCGAGCGGCGGCAGCCGCGGGTGCCGTGACCGAGGGAGCCTCGCACTCGCCGTCCACCTTGAACGAAGGTACGGTGCATACAGCAACTGCCCTGTTTTGTTTCTTTTCTTTTTTTTGGGATTTTTTTGGTTGTTCCCAATGTTTCCGGAATGCAATTTGGTTGTTGTTGCGTTTGCGATTCATTTGCTTCCAGAAACTCCCCTTGGTTGTTGGCTGTGATGGCTATTTAGTGGTTAGCGAATTGTGGTTATTGCCCTTCTTCTCACTGGTGAATTGGGTTTGATCAATGATCAAATTTCATTCTCTTTCGTCACTTTTGGTTTTAAATAATGGAGCAAAAGGAAGGGGGCAAACAATTTCCATTTTGCTGTTTTCTTGTCTGTTTGTATGTGTACGTTGTTTTTCTTTTCTCTCCTCTCTTTTGAATGCAGTTTATTTGATTTATCTTTTCCATGTTTTTCGTCTCGTTTTCTATTTCGAGTGCATACAGAAATGCATTTCATGGGGTAAATTGTTATGTGTCTCATTCGTTGGTTGTCTAAATCTGCCTCTGCTTCTTCCTTTGTTTTATTTATTCTTTCTACGCCTTCTCTTTACTCGTCTGAACTGTAAAATGTCTACTCTGCCCCTTTATTGATAATAAACTTAAATTTCTGTTGGTTTCTCAATAAATATTGTATTTGAGTAGTTCCGTGGGGGGATTAGGGATTAGTAAAGCAGTATATTCCTTGATTACAGACTGGAATTCCAATCAACTAATAATTTCCTGTTATTTGTTACGTAATTTTCTTCTTTTCTTGTTTCTTTCTCTATTACTCAAGGGATTAATGTTGCCTTATTGTTTTCTTGAATATTTTTTTATTGGTATTGTGATACCCCAAGTCTCACATGAAATGTGAATGGAGAATGAATGAGCAAGGAATAATATAATTGTCAAGTCTCTCATGAGATCCTTATTAAGTGGAATTAGGCCTTATGATGATTCCGATTGCTTCAAAGTAAACCTTGACCACTCCTTTTTTAGTATAGTGCAATGGTTGGCACTTACTTAGAGTGTTATATGTCTCCTTCATTGTGGGAATTCCATTTTCTTTATGATTAATATATGAACTTTAAAAGTCCTTTTATGTGAGTAATCATGTATAGTTAGTGATAGTTGCCGTATTTTGGTGTTTCCTTTTTTGTGTAGTCGTTGATTAAGAAGGTCTATTGTTTCTTTTGCAATTTTTATGTGGTAATGTAATAGGTGTTTCTTTACTTTCTACAGAGATTCCATTAGTTTGTCTATACTTATAATGAGTAAAACTTGCCTAGAAAAAAAGAAAAGTAAAACCTGATTCTACTAATGTGATGAACCATCTCTGAGGGAAAGTCATGATTACCCTACAGCTCTACGGAGCTTTGTGTGCCTGGTATTTTTGGTTGCTTGAAGGCATCCATGAAATGTTGTTACTTGTCAAGCTAAATCGACGTGTATGTGCCTTATTTTGCTGTAATTTTTGGAGCTATGTTGTCACTCCTTGCTTTATGCCTGAATGAAGCATGCATTTTTCTGTTAGCGCTGTGAATCTTCTTATTTTCTCCCCCTCTCTCTCTCCCTTCTTCTCTTCATAGTGGACACATGGAGAGTTAACCCATGTATGTGATTGGGATAGACAGGAAAAGGATTTTCATCTCATGTTGTTTCTTTTCTTCTTCCTTTTTTTTGGGGGGGGGGGTTGCGGGGAGAAGCTGGCAATACAAACAGAGAACGGTAGGAAAGAAGACCTTTTACTTGTCTATGATTGTGGCATATGCGACTTGAACCCCCTTACTCTTCCATTTAACATTTTGCTTTTTGGGGGTTTTTCTCCGTTGACCTTTATGAGGTCATGGTTGAATTGAAGTGAGAGTTTATCTTGAAGGTACACAATACGGAAGGCAATGGTTTTGAGATTTCAAAAGTATTGATTTTGGATGAATGAGCACTGTGAAATTATTGTTCCTTTGATCTCAATAGTTTTTATGAGTTCTGATATTATGAACTTATTTGTTTATCTACCATTGTTCGTGATCCATGGTATAAACTTCTTCATCAATGTAATTGCAGATGCAATGTGGCAGATGAACTTGCTGTCAAGTGAAACGATGGACCCTGGGCCATATCCTGAGCGTCCTGGAGAGCCAGATTGTTCCTATTATATAAGAACGGGCCTATGCAGATTTGGGGTGACATGTAGATTTAATCATCCTCCTAACAGGAAGCTGGTACGAGCTGCAGCATAGTTGGAAAAATCTTTTGGACTCATTAAAATACGAGTGAGGAGCTTTGGCGTATTGTTATGAGGATCTTACATTATCCATGTAATACCCTCAGTCTCACTTAGAATGAGGAGAGGAAGAAAGGGAGGCAATCAAGTCCCTTACTAGATTTTGTCTAACTGGAACTGAGTTATATAATGACTCCAAAACACTTTCAAATGTATCCTTGACTAGTTCTTTTGAAGTTAAAATGAGGATGCTGCCAGTACTTCTTTGAAGTATTATAAATGGTATCTGAGCGAGACCTTGTAACCACTAAGGTGGGAGAGGGGACCTAGTAACCACAAAGGTGGGATCAGTAGACCTTAAATAAATCGCTGATGGAGTAAGGAAGGGAGTCAAGTCCCACATTGGACCCTTATTAGTTAATTTTTTTTTATTTGTCCCTTATTAGTTAAAGTTGAGCCTTATAATAACTCCAAGAGAATTGAAAGTCAACCTTGATGAGTCATTTTGAAGTTAAAAGTACAGATGTGAGGGGTGTTGCAATCCAGTTCGATGCCTTTAAGTTCTCATACCAGAGTCTAATAGGGTTATTCAAGTGCATATAGCTAACGACACATGAACCATTACATTATGTTGTCCTTGCTGTCAAATTGATACCCTGTCCTATTCTTGTTTATCGTTATCATCTTTATAGCCTTCCTGTAGAATTGCCTCAAAGTGGACAATAGTTCTGTAGTTTTCCTGTCTGGTCCTAGGTTAGACTACTTTGGCTAGTATTTGTGATGTACATATATTATTTGATTAAACTTCCTGGAAAATACAAATCCAGAGTGGGGGTCATGAGACGAATATAGTTTCAGATGGATATGCATGCTTTCCTGCACATAATTAAACAAGTGTGATTAGACAGCTAAGTTTGAAGAAACCGGCTCTAATGCTCCTCTGTACTTTATCATGCTTCATGTACTTTTTAACTCGGTATACTTCATGTACTAGTGTTATCAGTCATTGAACTCATCTCACGAGTTGTCTTAAGAGTCTAACATTCCTTATATGAGGTTTGTATTTGGCAAACCTAACTGACTCAATTCTTGTTTATCTAGGCTATTGCCACTGCAAGGATGAAGGGGGAGTTTCCAGAAAGATTAGGGCAACCAGAATGCCAGGCATGTATTCCCATTTTACTTGCAAAATTGCTTGTTTGATTTATATTTTTATATGGTCTGCATACTTACTAACTTTTGGTATGAATTAGTCCACTTCCTTGTAACATTCGTATCACGATTTGGCTTCTGTCTATTTAAGCAACAAATTCTTTGATAGAAGAATAGAAAATAGATAGAGGACAACCTCATCAAATTTTTATGTGTACGTGGTATTGAGGAAGAACACACAGAGAGAGAGAGCTTGGATATCTCAAATCCTGTAAAAAGGTAATATTGACTTCAGATGTTTTTGGGGGTCATGAACTGCTAGGTAGAAGCTTGCTTATCTCAAATCGTGCTAATAGTCTTGTGAGGACTTATAAACCTAACTTCTTCAGGAGAAGACCTATCTTCTTCAAAGAACTTAATTACACTTCACAAGCAGGATGTGCTGTGATGTTGGATTCGTACCTCTCTATTTGACTAGGTTGATTCCAATGAAGGATGCAAATGATCCTGAAGATGACCTAGTCAAATGGGCCCTCACCCACTCTATTTAGAGAAACCCTCAACATTACTGTTTGTGAAATTCCTGCATTGGTTGTGTGTGCTCAATTATGGGTGTAAGTATTGTTGGTGTCTCCCTTTACTAACAGAGTTTTAGGTTCAACAGTTTAACATAGCACTGGAGCCTAGTTTGTATGTTCTTAGACTCCACGCGCTGGGTCATTTATATTTCACTCTCCGTCTCGGTCTTTGTCTCTGTCTCTCTGTTTGTTTAATTTCAGTTGTGGTTGGGCTGTGCCCCTTTATTTCCATTTTGGTTTCAGTTGGGCCCTGAGATAGAGAGGATTGTAAAGAAAATTCCACATCAGTTTGGTATGTGCTTGATTATGGGCATTTTTCTTGTTGGCAATCTTCCTCAGTGGCTAATGTTTTTGGGGTAGAAGCTCTAAGAAATATGATAACTGGAGGGTCCATATTGACAGCACATGCACGTACAAGTGCAGAGGGTGAGTCACCCTCTTTAGGTTGTCTCTCTATTTCATGAAACAAGTGGAATTACAATACTAGCATCCTCAATTTGAGGAGATCAAGAACAGCAAAATGATGTATCTTAAAATAATTGCAAGCGTGGAACCCAGCACAAATGCCGAGTTTTATTTGGTGAATTTAGGACCTTGTCATGTGGCCAATTGAGATCTTGTTGTGCAAACTGGGTCCTAGATAGTGAACAAGAAAAAATGATAGATAACCTATACCCATGTTTTTCTTCATTTTGAGGGTTTCTATCAATTAACTTGTTCAAACGACCAAGGAGTACATAAGAAAAAGTTGGTCAATCAATTCCTTCCCTCGCATTTAGGTGAAAATACATGACCGACCATGTATTTTAAGAAATTACACATTGCTCATGGTTTATTGATGTTCCTTGCATGATTTCATCCTTTGTTTTTTTCTTAAAATATATATTTGGTTCTTGAAAACAGGTAAAACAATTTTTCCCTTTAGATATAGTGGAATACATGACATTCCTTGTGTTTTCAGGAGTTACATGGTGTTCTGAATAGGAACTGAACATAGATTATCTTTCCATTTTTTTTTTGGAAAGAGTAGCACTACGCTTAGTTTTGAAGCGGGGGGGGGGAAGTCACATAGAACGTGTACATAGGGTAGAACATATTGATCTGAGAATTCTCAATGTGGAGAAAGTGTTCTAAAAATTAGGATAGATTAGATATTTAATACTCATTAACTTTGACATTAATAGATGTGGCAGTTTCCTAGAGAAACAAGAACTTGATATCAATCGTTGGTAGAACTCAGGAGAGTTTTTATTTGACAGAAATCCTGAATCCAGCCCTCCCACAAGTTTAAGATTCAGGATTTCTGTTGTCTAGATGTGGCAGTTGCATTCAATCCTAACCTATGTGAGGGTAGAACTCGATATCAATCGTACTCAGGAGAGTTTTACCCACTGAAATAACTTACCCAAAATGAGGGAGATGTATGCTGTGGCAGAGGATACTTCTGTGTAGGTAGTTGAACTTTTGGACTCTTATCTGCGCCATTGACCTATTAAGCAATTACTGTTTTGAGACAATGCTGATGATGACTATTGTATGCCCTTTATCTTGGTGAAGATAGGTAGGGAAAGTAAAAGGATACAAACTGAATCATTGTGCTTTCCTGAATTACTGTTTTGAGACAATGCTGATGATGACTATTGTATGCCCTTTATCTTGGTGAAGATAGGTAGGGAAAGTAAAAAGGATACAACCTGAATCATTGTGCTTTCCTGGATTTGTGGAATCACCCCGTCAAGTTCTTTTTGTTAATAACTAGATGTGTGATACTTCCCAACAAACTCCAAAGTTGCGTATCAAAAAAAAAAACTCCAAAGTTGCTTATGACAGAATGGAGCATAAGTGGGAAAAACTTTGGACTTTGAAACTTACAGTACTGCGTTGAAGGAAAGATTAATCAGTGCTTCGTAGTTGGCCAAAAGTTCAATTAATTGTGGTTTTGCATGCATTTTTGGGAAAAAAACGATATCCGCCTGAGTTCAGTTATTTTGTAGTGTATATTTCACTTCATGTTTTGAAGATAAAACACAGTGATTGTCATGAAGTTGTAAACATGCTTCTGATTATCCTGGTTATTTCTATTCATCTTAATCATGTATGGCTGAAAGGGAACCTTTTTGTGCAAGACAGTACTAGCCTGGTTTGAGTTGATTGATTATTGTTATTGACAGTAGGCATTCCAAATTGATTTGGATGTATTTCTGGATATCTAATTGCTGTAGTTCATGGATTCATTGATTGCCGCTGTTTAGTCCATTACTTTTTGGCTGTGATTTCTGATTGACTGTGTGGAGATCAAGCTTCTCGATCACTTTTGCCTACACCTGTCTGGATTGCTTTCTCTTTTCGACGAGGATAAGGCTTCTTCTTATCATTGTGTTTTTCGTCATTTTGTTTATATAGCTAAAAAGATATGATGAACTAGCGTTTTAATGCCTTCTGGAAGGGTTAAAAAGAGATTTTGCTGGCCGGATGTTGGATCAATTGAGATTATCTGGTAAGCCTAAAGAAAATTGATTGACACACAAACGTTAATGGTTGAAACTGTACACAATAAAGGATTTTGTTACTCCCTTATTCTTCCCTTAAAGCCCATTCTTGTTTTTTGTTTTTGGTTGTCACTTTGGGCCATTCCTTATTTGAAGAGATGATCACGAAAAGGACAACTGCTTATTTTATGCCAATTGTCGGGCAAAAAGAATATGGAATTATATATCAATCAGTTCTGATTAGTAAACAACTTGTCCTCCAAATCTCAGTCTGTCTAGGCAGTTCATAGTTCAGGTTATTTCTCTAGGTTCTGGCTGCACCGTTTTTCTTCTACATGTGTTTTTTGTTGCTCTAAAATGCATGAAATATTCTGTTTTTCTTGTATGGTTTGGGCAACTAATATTCTGCTTTGATCTGTTGCATAGTACTACTTGAAGACCGGCACTTGCAAGTTTGGAGCAACATGCAAGTTTCATCATCCTAGAGATAAGGCTGGGTTTGTGGGAAGAGTAGCCTTAAATATTTTAGGATATCCACTTCGCCCGGTAAAATAAATACTTTTCTTCCACTCTTATGTTTATCATTGTTGGTTCCATATCAGCTGCTCATTAAAGAAAACAGATATATAGAATCTTCACATATTTGGGGCTTTAATGTCAGTCATGTTGTAGCCCTGCAAGCATGCATCACATATGTGAAATGGACATCGCTCTTCTGTAGTTGTATCTAGATGGATGGAATTTATGTTCTTGTTTTTTGTCTCTTCCCCCTCTCAGAATGAGACTCAATGTGCCTACTATTTAAGAACTGGACAATGCAAGTTCGGAAGCACCTGTAAATTCCATCACCCGCAACCAACAAATATGATGGTTTCATTAAGTGGTTCTCCTGTTTATCCTACCATCCAGTCTCCAACTACTCCTAGTCAGCAGTCATACCCCGGAGGAATTACAAACTGGTCAAGAGCATCTTTTATTGCCAGTCCACGCTGGCAAGGTCCTTCGAGCTATGCACCTTTGCTTCTACCTCAGGGAGTGCTGCCAGTTCCTGGGTGGAATGCATACAGCGTAAGCTTTTTATCCAGTCTTTTCTACATTCTATGAGACAAAGTTCTCTTGGTTGTTTGTCTTTCTGCCATGTTGGGTAAACTAATAGGAGGAAGAGGAAAAAGGAGGTGAATGCACCTTGGGGTTGGGAAGGGAAGGAAAGAATATTTTCTGCAGGATGTTTTGTTATTAAGGCAAAAATGAAGAAAAATAAGCCAAATAGTACTCCTATGAGGTTAAACATTCTCTCTTATCTTTTGCGTCCTCCCAAATGGGAAGGAATGGAGATGGTCAGTGGAACAATTTATCTTTTCTTTCTTCCATCTAAGTTATGCCTACATGGTTGGACGATGCAACTATGGTGATGTAGTGGTTACTTCTTGTGAACATGTGCTTGTGCTGGTATTTGGTGGCAGTAGTAGCGGAGGTCCTGAGATGCTACTTGTAAGATGGAGGTTCGGTAGTGGAAGATAATATGAGATTGAATACCTTTCCATGTCATTAGGTTATTTTGTTTTGAGAGAAGGTTGCTTTAAGTTGGATTGTAGCATCAAGGTTTGGGTCAATTATCATACATATCTGGAGTACTAAGTGTCTAGGTTTTGGTATGTGCTTCACTGTGGTCCTCTTTAAAAGTAAACTGAACTTAAAAATTCTCTAAATATGCTGTTGCACGTATTGACATGTGAGTCACATTTGAAATGTTTGATAGTTGAGGGCTTAATATGTCAAATTTGGTAGTGTGGACCCCTCATTTGATATTGGCTCCCTAGTTTGGAAAGGGAAAGTGTGTTTTTCTAAAAGATAAATTGGGAATAAATATGTTGAAGTATTTGATCGCTAACTACTTCCAACATGCTAATGGGATGATGGATTCAGGGTCAGGTTGGATCAGTGTCATCTTCTGAAACTCAGCAGCAAACTGTGGGAAATAATCAGGTTTATGGAACATCACGCCAGGGTGAACAAGCTAGTGCAGGATCTCAAGGGACATTTTCTCCTCTTCGTTCGGGCTCTGTCCCCATGGGTTTCTACGCATTGCAGAGAGAGAATGTATTTCCTGAGAGGCCTGGCCAGCCTGAGTGCCAGTTTTACATGAAGACTGGTGATTGTAAGTTTGGTGCAGTTTGTCGGTTTCATCATCCTAGAGAAAGACTAATTCCTGCTCCAGACTGTGTCTTGAGTCCCATTGGCCTGCCGTTACGTCCGGTGAGTGAGTGACTTTACCAGTGCTTATTTTGAACTTTTATTTCATTATTAGCATTTTAGTCTATGCAAAGTGTTTTTAGTTTTTGTTCATTGTCACTTTTGCAATTTCCTTTAAAACACAGTTACACAACTTTCACGAGGCCTTGCAAGCGGCAATCAAATTGGTTTCATTGTTTTGGAGTTTTAACTTATTTTGTTTGGATTGGTAAGACATCATCACTTTCTTTTCTTTGAATTGGTAAAAATCATATCCCAAAATCAGAAGTACAACAATTTAGAGATAGTTCAAATCGGCATCTAAGACAATTAGTTGGTAGGCTTTGCAAATTGTGTATGCTCTATTTGCGGCCTTAGTCCAGCCTTTGCATCATTAGTGACGGATGTTATGCTTTGTCACAAAGCGTGGAAGCATAACTGTCCCATACTTGAAGCTTCTTGTCATAATATATATGACAGTCTTATATTTTTTTAAGATTTCACAAATTTTATTTTCCAGTCCAGTACTTTCCACCCTGCCGATCGCCTTGTGTAATACTTTGTAAAAGTTGCACAGATGGTAAAAGGGTAAAATTGGGAATTAACCCGAAAGAAAAGTAAACCAATTGCAGCTACCAATTCTTTAGCGCACGATATTGCTCGTTGGGCGGCCTCCTCTCTTTATGAGGGGAGTGTTCCCCGTGATTTGGAGCTTTTTGTTATTTCCCTCGGGTGTATTCTGGAGCTGATCCTCCATGGCTATATATTCGTTTTTGTGTTTGGTTCTTTCAATGAAGTACGGCTTAACAAAGAAAAAACCAATTGCAGCTATTCTAGCTATGTTTACAGTATTCCTGAATGTATCTCAAAGCTATAGCACTTCAATTCATGATATCTCCCGAGTTAGATGTTTTTTTTTTTTGCCCTTTTTTCTCTTGTTTTTATCCACATTATTATAGATAAGGGTCAAAATGATATTATGATTTTTTCCCCATTTCCAGTCTTATTTTTGTCAGCATTAGTACTCCTCCGTTTAACCTCCTGCTTATTGATGTGGACACACTCATTTTTAACAGGGAGAGCCTTTATGCATCTTCTATTCGCGGTATGGTATCTGCAAATTTGGTCCAAGTTGCAAGTTTGACCACCCTATGGGAATTTTCACATACAATCACTCCGCATCATCTTCGGCCGATGTCCCGATCCGCCGTTTGCTGGGGTCATCATCCGGACCTGCTGCACTAAATCTGTCATCCGATGGACTTGTTGAAGCTGGCTCAGCAAAGCCCAGGCGACTTTCACTGTCGGAGACTAGACAATTGCCTTCTGGTGATGATAATGTTAACACAGAAGGCTGAAGACTTGTAATTTTTTACAAGCTTTTGTAGGTTAAACGGGCATTTCTGTAAATTTACATCCCATTCCTGGAGATGTACAGAGTTCATGTCAAGTTGATTTTTGTTCCTCTGAAAATCTATTTCAGTTGACTCTCCTGAATTTCATATCGCTGCATTGTATTTAAGTCTGCAAATATTTATCACATATGATGAAATATTCCAAAGATTCCAAAAGCTGATTTCTCTGATTCTAAGGCTTTATTTCTTTCTCCAAAGTACTATGCTTTAGATGTTGTCAGTAGAGTTTCTTGTACTATCATTTCTATTTTTCTTTAATAAGATTGACTTATTTATAAAACAAAAAAAAAATCTTTCTCCCAGTAGTATCTGTAAAGATTTTTTTTTCTCAAGTTTTGGTAGCCTCAGTCTGGCTTTCCCTTGAATCTTTTGTGGTGATTACCAGGTCAGAAATTTCTGCTGCCTGAAAACTTCTTTTTTTGTAATCATAGTCAACAGGTGATACAATGAATATTGATATTCTCATTTATAGTGGAGAAAAACTATGGTTACAGCTTATCCAACTAATACAACGAACCAAAATTAACACGCAAATGAACAAGATATATATGACCCTAAAAGGAGCCATTAATTTAAACGAATACGTGGCAAGCCTATATTTTTAGTCCTTATCTACAAATTAGCTCCCTCTGAAGATCTTCAATGCAAGCAATAGTATTGGAAATTCCTGACGAACCTTGCCTAGTGTTACACAAAGCTATTGATCTTCAAATTTAAATTAAATTAATTTATCAAATACCTTGGATAGTTATATTGTAACTAGGGCTGAACAAAATCGGACCGAACCACAAAACCGGACATGTTATCCGGTCCATACCTTTTGACAAACTAGTCCGGACCGGATTTATTAATATAAATAAAAAAAATTATATTTTTTAATACAAATTACAAACTTAAAAAGTTTAATTTTAACCTAAACTGAAATTCTATCTTTTTATATGCACTTCCCCCTTCGAAATTAACCTAAAAAAATGTAAAAAAAAATGAAATCGATCGTGGTCCGATCCTCCATATAAGCACAACCGGAAATCCAGTCATACCGAACTGGACTTGAGTTTTATTGATGGTTGGATTTGAGTTTTAGATTGAACTTAAATAAACAGAAAGTAACGAATCAAAACAATAAAGAGAAACTCCTAAGATTACAAGGATTCATTTAATAATGTGTGATATCTTTGATCAGTTATACACAAATGGATGAGAATAACGATTCCTCCAATCGAAAAATCTAACTAAAAGCCTTGCAAAGATAGGATTATGAATAATAAATGGTTTCACCCTAAAGGTCTATTTTTTTTTGGGTAAGTTAAAGGTCTAATTGATTCTTAAAACATTTAATGTATTTGGAAATCACAATAAATCATTATGAATGTGCATATGACAAATTAATATGAGAATATAGAACTACTAGATTTAACAATCACTTTATTATCTCGTTGATGATCAAAATAACGTCACTCGTTATTTAACCTTAGCTAGAGAGTTATAGCTTGACATCTTCACAATGAAGCCATGAATTTCCGTGAAAAAATTTTAATTAGAAAAGCAACAAAAGTGAAAAGGGCCTCAATAATGTGTTATCCTTTTTTTTTTCCCTCTTCTTCGAACGCGCATTATTTGGATAACTAATGAATTAGTAACAAATTTGTTTGCTAAACACGTCCAGATACATGCGTCTCTATCTTGATTTTAAATTGTTTCTTTGAGTTCAAATGTCGTTTCCCTCCATCCAATCTTACAAAATTGGCATGAACGACATGTGTTTAACTCGTTCACCACGACGCCACGCTGGAAGCCCAATCATCTGGTCTCATCCACCTATGCTCCACGTTAACAGTGTCTTTTAAAAAATAACTAGTCATCAAAATTGTGTGTTGAAGCCAAATACAAAATCCTCATCCCTCCTGATTGGCTTTAACCCCACCCCCTCCCGTCGAAGCCAACTAGAAAATGCCCAATCTTTGAGCTCTTGAAAAACCTCACCCTAATCTTCAACTCTTTCACTTGCACCTGTTCTTTGCAACCTCAGCCCAGCATGGAGGAGGAACGTTTCAGCCACGTGCGGGAAAATTGAATGAACATCCGGAAGCTCCAGTTTGCGGATGCAACCTCCAGGTATGTGTGAAAAAGTCAATGATGGAAGGAAATCTGGGACGTCGACATTTTTTTGGTTGTCCAATGTACATCTATGGATCGGTGAAATTCAAATTATCATACTACTAATTTCTTGTTAGATACTTTTTACTGGTTGCTAAGGAAGCGAAACATAATAAATGGAGTTTATAGGGTACTGTTATTGCTATTATTGTTAGTTCTTACTTAAACGGAGTGGTTATCCAAAATATCTTGTGCGGAATCTCCGGTTTGCAGGAATATTGGTCGCTCGTCTTACAGCCCAACGATCAACGATCCACGAATTACGAACACTGTTCTCAAGTCGTTCAGGAGGCTACCAGAGTCTCCTTGTTAATTTCACCCTTCAGATCCAAAGCTAAAAGATGGAAGCCTGATGCCTTGGGATAAAGTTCTTCTCTGTGAGTGTTTAGAAAAATGTCGATTGATTTTTCTCACCAAGTTTATTTTCTTAAATAAACACATAGGAATCTCACACAGAAAATCCTTAGGAGAGAAATCAGCTAAATTTGAATTCAAATAGATATCTACATAAGATCTTCAGTTTAAGTATAATTCAAACTCTAGCTTTTAAATTTAAACTCACATGTGGATGCTCCCATGTGTCATGGGATTTTCCAACATCTCCCACTCATCCACATTAGTGCCATCCCTACAAATTGTCTCCATTTGAACTCTTATCTCGTCATCCTTACATACTGGAAATGATGTGTGCGACCTGACGAGAAAACATAGGGTAGGAGGCTATATCAAGTTACCATCTTACCAACATAGCACCTCACTCAAAAATATCTCGTCCATGCCCCAGACTATTTGATCACACTAGATCGAGTCCCTTTAATCCCTTATAAGCATCAAAGCTTAAAGCAACACTCGATCTCACATCATATAATATGCTCATGACTGTGTCAACACAAAATGACATAATCGTTTGGACAATGAGCCATAAAATAAAGGTGTGTATCCAAAATAATCTTCTCTAGACACTCAAGCCAATTCGTTTCTACTTGACCGCTTTCCTAGACATGCTCTGCGAGACCGTATAAATCGTGGTCCTAAGAAAACATGCTAAAGTAGCGTCATCGAGTATCCACTTCATGACATAGTTCCAGGTTCAAAGGGCACAGAGTAGACCATCAATAGGTCTATAAGGGCTCACATAGTGACGGAACAGGGATTCATCCATCACTCCCTCAATTGGTCGGCAATAGCACATACAGTATGAAATGTATGCTACGGGTAGAGCTCCCACTCAAATGGGCTTGTCACACTCTAACGTCGTACGAATCTTGATCTAGTCGCCATGAAGGCGCACTAATCTGAGTTTCTTACTACAATCGCTCTTCAAGCGCCTGTATAAGATCTCACATTCGGCTTTATTCAGGTTTCATGAAGTTTCGTGTATCCTTCATGTGCGCCTTTGATAAGTCTCATCTTAGCCCAGCTATGGCGACATTCTTAAAATAATCTTGCACGTTACTGAAACTTCAAGACAATTACTTGCTCTCTTTCTAAGAGTCAAAGTAATAACTTTGTCTCATCCCACTCGCTATCCAAGCGCTAGGGTGATCATCCATGTGAGTGGATCGATCATAACCTGGTGACACATCAACAATGTGTGCTACAAAGTATCAATTAAAACACAATTTGTATGGAAAAATGAACAATATCATTAATGCAAAAGATACCTCTTATTACAAAATGTCAAATGAGATATCCATAAACAACATACATCAAATCCTACGAAGTCCCAGACTCCTAACATGAGTCTGAAAAATATCTCTAGCAATAGCCTTCATAAGCGGGTCGGCTATCATCTTGCTAGTGGAAATATGTTGCAGGATCACCTCTCCACGTGCAACAATGTCACGAATGTAGTGATAACGAATGTCAATGTGTTTGGTCTTTCCATGGTATTTGGGATCCTTAGTATATGCTAAAGCCGCCATACTATCACTATATATCTTAACGGCCTCATCTGCGAGAGCCGTAACAGATAGGCGCTGAAAGAATCTCCTCAACCAAACAGCCTCTTGTACTGCTGCTGAACAAGCAACATACTCAGACTCCATCGTGGACAAAGCTATACATGATTGTTTCTTGCTGCACCAAGAGATGATTCCTACACTAAGTAGAAATGCGTAACCCGTAGTGGATTTACGTTCATCTCTGTCACTAGCCCAATCAGCATCACAATAACCTCTCAATCTCATATCTCCACCCTGATAGCAAAGAACGAGATCTGAAGTCCCACGCAAATATCGAAAGATCCTCTTAACCGCTTGCCAATGAACAGGTCCAGGGTTACTTTGATAACGACTTACCATACCTACTGCAAAACAAATGTCCGGTCGAGTACACATCATAGTGTACATCAGACTTCCAACTACATTCGCATAGGGAACCCTAGCCATTTTAATCTTTTCCTCATCACTCTTAGGACAATTATCAAGGCTCAATGTATATCCCTTCTCGATTGGAATGTCTACGGGTTTCGAATTATGCATATGGAAACGTTATAGAATCCTCCTGACATATGTAACCTGAGACAATCCAAGAAGGTTACTAGATCGATCTCTAAAGATCTTGACTCCAAGCACAAAATTTGCCTCACCCATGTCCTTCATCTCAAAAGTAGAGGTCAACCACCCTTTGGTGGCGACAATCATGTCTAAATCATTTCCAGCTAACAAAATATCATCTACATACAACGATAGGAGCACAAAGCTCTTTCCTGTATGTTTGAAATACACACAATGGTCCTCTTCTAACATTTCAAAGCCAAACAAACTGATGGTCTCATGAAATTTGAAGTACCACTGCCTAGACGACTGTTTAAGACCATATATGGAACGTTTGAGCCGGCATACTTTGCGCTCTTTTCCCTGGGCCTCAAAGCCAACAGGTTGATCCATGTAGATCTCTTCGTCTAGTTCTCCATTGAGAAATGTTGTTTTCACATCCATTTGGAAAAGTTTCAAATCTAAGGATGCAACAATAGCTAAAATGAGGCGAATAGAAGCAATTCTCAACACTGGGGAGAATGTCTCTTCATAGTCTATACCTTCTTTTTGGGTATAACCTTTCGCCACGAGACGAGCCTTATACTTATCAATCGAACCATCTGTCTTGCGCTTAATTTTTAAGACCCATTTGTTTCCAATGGTCTTACGCCCAGGCGGAAGATCAACTAATTCCCACACTTGGTTCTTTGCCATTGAACTTATCTCGTCCCTCATAGCAACCAACCATTCATTTGAGACATGTGAAGCTAATGCTTCCTTATACGAAGCAGGTTCATTAGGGTCATACGGAGCACACATGAAAGATTCCCCTTCAATCTCAAATCGACGACGGGGAATAGTTCCACGTTCGCTTCTTCGTATCTGAGACGCTTCTAAGTCATTCACTAGTGGTACACTCCCACTTACTGGTACACTCCCACTAGGAGCTAAGTCACTTCTAATTTCTCTGGTGATTTCAGGCTGAGATACAAAATCCCCACCTACACCAGAAGATGATGTGACCCCTTCCAACTCTTGTAACTCAAAGAATTCAAGACTTTTCTTTGCTTCACCAATATCTGGAAAATCACTCTCAATGAATGTGACATCACGCGACTCTATCTCAGTCATTCCACCATTGGGATGTTCACCAAACATCACGTATCCCTTCGAACTTTCAGAGTATCTTATAAATATATGTTTGTTAGCTCTAGGGCCTAGTTTCCCGAACTTATGGGAAGTGCTGTGAACAAATCCCGCATAACCCCAAGGCCGCAAATGCTCCAAAATAGGTTTTGCGCCATTCCAGGATTCATATGGGGTGTTAGGAACTGACTTCGAAGGAACTCGGTTGAGGATGTAGGCAGCAGTCAGAAGAGCATCCCCCCAGAAAGATATTGGGAGGTTGGCCTGCGCCATCATTGATCTAACCATTTCTAATAAAGTACGATTCCTTCTTTCTGCAACTCCATTTTGTTGCGGAGTTTCAAGAATTGTTAATTTTCTGCGTATACATTTTTCCTCACACAGTTGCTGAAACTGAGTGGATAGATATTCTCGACCCCGATCAGTGTGAATAATTTTTAAATTCCTCTTTTTTTTATTCTCAACCTCTGCCAAAAAATGTTTGAAGCAATCCAATGTTTCATAGCGATGGGAGATCAGATAAACGTAACTGAAACGGGAATAATCATCTATCAAGGTGAGGAAATAAGATGCGCCATGGAATGCCTTTACGTTCATAGGTCCGCAAATGTCTGAATGGATTAATCATCTATCAATGTGTTACACGGGTGTGACGCATCCGGAGGTGTCTCGGCCTCCAAGACCGAGACCTCCTCAGATCTGCCGCTGGCAAGAGCAGCGCCGGTCATACCAGGCGCTCTCCGGCGGGCAGCACCGGTCAGTAGCCTGGTGGTAACCCACCATGCCGCCAGCCACCCTTTTTTTTCAAAATCCAAAACACAGATTTGATTTTCATACAGATATTCATTGCATATTATTTTACGTACCGTAAACAAATTGATGTTGAAAAAAAAAATTTCATTGCACAGTACGTTATACAAATTCATACGAGCATCTAGAAACAAAGTCGAGATCTTCTCATACACGGGATCCTTAAAACATGTTAAACTATTTTTTTTTAACATTCTCACAACAATTTCATGTTAAAACATATACCGGGTGAAAACAAATTTCATGTATAAGATACAGATTTAAAACATGAATTTTAAATCATGTATTCAAAGTTTTAACATGCTCATTTATATTTCAATATTAAACAAATTAAACCGAAATAAAACAAACATGTTAGTCAATCATCATAGATTAAATAAAAAACATGTTATTGAGGGTGAAAACAAGCTAACCTTGCTTCGATACCAATGTTAGTTCTTACTTAAACAGAGTGGGTATCCAAAATACCTTGTGCGGAATCTCCGGTTTGCAGGAATATTGGTCGCTCGTCTTACAGCCCCACGATCAACGAATCACGAACACTGCTCTCAAGTCGTTCAGGAGGCTACCAGAGTCTCCTTGTGAATTCCACCCTTCAGATCCAAGGCTAAAAGATGGAAGCTTGATGCCTTGAGATAAAGTTCTTCTCTGTGAGTGTTTAGAAAAATGTCGATTGATTTTTCTCACCAATTTTATTTTCTTAAATAAAGACATAGGAATCTCACACAGAAAATTCTTAGGAGAGAAATCAGCTAAATTTGAATTCAAATAGAGATCTACATAAGATCTACAGTTTAACTATAATTCAAACTCTAGCTTTTAAATTTAAACTGACATGTGCATGCTCCCATGTGTCATGGGATTTTCCAACAATTATTAACAGAGATGCTATTGCTGAGGAAGTAGATACTTTGTACCGGATGCAACCTCTGGTAATGGAGATGCTATTGTTGTTATATATTCACTAAGAGTGCTGTTATTGTTAAATTATGTGTTGGGTGTCCTGATTTAACCTGTTTGAAGGAAATCTACAAGTCTACTATGCAGGAGGTATGTAGAAGTGAACCAGAAGTGTGTTGCTTAAGTTGTATCTATTTTCAACAAATTTGTGGACCAGAAGTTGGAAGGGTTGTAGACTTTTTAAATTTCATTTTGTGTTGACGTTAGCTTTGCTTTCCTGATCAGTTTCCAGCTTGTTTTTGGTTATTTGAATTGGGTTATTTTTGTTTACCATATATGGTAGAGGGATTCATCATGTGGTTATTTCCAGTGGATTGACCCTCCGACGTATCCTCGCGGTCGAGAAATGTTGCTTCCTTTGATCAAGAAGATTAAGAGGATGGAGGAAGAAGCTCGAATGTGAAGAACAAAAAAAAAGTGTATGCTGATATGTTTGATTACATTGTGGATAATGCTTGATGCCATCGTTCTATTTATTTATTTTGGATGTGTTACGATAGAGGACCGACCGATATTGCCTTGAGTTTGTATTAGACTAGCAATGGTTATGTACTGGACTAGCAATGACTGTGTATTACGCTAGTTCGATGGCAATTCAGTTCTTTATGAGATTTGTGTTACTTTGTACCAAAGACAATAGGTAACAGATTTCATTTCTTTATGATGTTCCTGCAAAAAGTATTTAGCTCTATGAGTAGGAAAAAACTTTTTCAAAAAATTCTCCTTCCATCTGTTGTGGATCTTGGTTTCAATGAATTAAGCTGTTTTTTTAAAGAAAAATGGAAGACAATCTTAGGCACTTTCATTTTCGGCATTTTCAAGTTACCACCAACCTGCACCGAACATAAAATCGGCTAAAAAATTTCACCTTCCTTCAATGTTTTTTCCAATTTTGCCCTGGCCTAGCTTGTAAGAAATTACCGACATAGCCTCCAAATTGGTTGAGGTCATTTCAAACAACGGATAAAACGAAAATTTAAGAAACATGTGCCCTAACCGTTTAGAGGATTCAATGCCCGCCCATGCGAAATGACAGAATCGCCCCGAAACTTTCTTACCGTTAAAAGTTGGTTGAGGGGCGATTCCGATCATTTGCACTGCCCAAAGCTCACACAAATTAGCATGTCTGTTATTTTCCTTCTTCCATGACTGTTTGATGTGAAATCCTCATACGAAATGACTGTTTGTGTTTTTTTTTCTTTGCCACTTGCTTGAATTATCCCACGCAAGTGAAGAGGTGAGCAAAATAATTGGGAAATTAAAATTTTGTTTGTTTTTTGTTTTTTTATATTTTTTTACCTTTTTTTAGAATTATAAATATAACCTTCAATTAAGCAAAATTTTAAAATTGCCCCTACACTCGTCACATACCAAATTATTTGCAGTCTTTTTATTTGACAAAGTAATTTCGAATTATCATTATTAGTAATTTTGCGTAAAGAATATTTCAATTTTTTAAGCGGTTGAAATATAAATATCACAACAAAAATGTATAATGAAAATATTTTTTTTGAATAATAAATTATTTTATAAATATCCAACACATCCACTTTATATTTTCTATTTTTTACCAATCCCAATAAAAGTAATTTACAAACACAAAATCTTAAAAATCATTATTACCTTTCTCATAAACATCAATTCAACTCACCAACTTTTCCACAAAAACTAATAAAACTCCAAACTCTCTATACTCAACAATCCTAAAAATCCTATAATTTTTTTTTTAAAAATGAACAAGGCCTTAACACATTATCACTATATATTTCGATTTTGCAAAGTTGCACATATCTCTTCAAAGTCTTTAAGATGTAAATATGGAGTCTCATGATCTAAATCATGAAATTTAGGAAGCAATTGAATCACTCCCAGTTTGAGGTCAAAATCTTATCTATGCAAATGACAAGTTTGATCTTGTTGCCAATACATGCAGTACCTAAAATGTTCTAATGTAAAATCTAGAAACTAACAAAATAAAAACAAACAAAAAGAATAAGGATAATTGATGATGCCAAAAATCATCAATAATCGGAGTCGATCAGACCTGAAAGGGAACAAAGAGAGGGGCGGCGTCGGATTTGGAGACTATGATGCCGAAGTTAGATCTCAAAAATAGTTGAGTATTAAAAGAGCAATTAAAATAGAGAAAATATGAATGAGGTATCTATCTATTTATATGTGGGGGATTAAAGTCCTAAGATGAGTCTTAAACCGTGAGCTTTAGGACTCTTTGAATAACCGAGCGGGAAGATATAGAGGGATAAATTCACATGCGTGTAGGCCGGGGGCCTTGAGCATGCCTATGGACTTGGGCGGGACTACAGTTGGGCTGATGTATTTCTGATGGGCTAGGCTGGTCATATTATGACCCATCAGTAGTCCCCCTTTTAAACGAGTTTGGGCTAACAGAGTTTTTTTGGAACAGTTACCGTTAGGCTCTTCAACGATTCGTATAGTGGCCCATCAGTAACAGTCCTGAGAATGTAAAAATCTGCAGGGGGTATCAGATTATGGGCTCCAAATTATGGAACGTGAAACATGCATGTTGTTGATCAGGAGGAAGGCCAAGACACAGATGGGTTGGTAGAACTTCGAAGGGACGAGCATAGATGGGTTGAGGGCTGCGGGAGCTACACGTCCAATGCCTGATTGGGTTACGTTTGAAATGAAAGAGGGTGTGCAGGTGAGAAGACATTTATCGATTGAGTGTCCTGCAAGTTATCAGACGACTGGCTTTTAATCCTTTCACTCTACATCTTCAACAATTGCTTGTGCCGTTATGTTCAGTTCGTCAATACTGCCCTTGTTTGATAGCATTCGTGGGAAAAAAATTTTCTTCTTTTTCTTGAGAGATTTGTCTTCTTCATGCGCTGAGTCTGAGGGTGTTAATGCAGGGGCCCCGACACCCAAAGGTACCTTGCCAGTGTCCCTGTGGATTTTGAACCGTACCTCTAAACAACTAGTGGAATTGCGCTCCATTTATGATATCACTGCGTCCATTGTGATGCGAGTATCAGGCCCTCAAGAGAGGGTGGTGTGTCTCGATGAGGGGGAAATTACATTTTTTGAAGATGTTCTGCACACCGGAGCACGATTCCTTGTTAATCGCAACATGTGGCAACTCTTGCACTGGTATTCTCTGTCCCCTAGCCAGCTTGCCCCAAATAGCTGGAGCTTGGCGTTAGGGTTTTCTGCCCTTTGGGATAATCTCTTTGCCATGGCGGGAGTTCGTGTGGTGTTATAAAGTGATGAAGAGTCTGAAGGGCCACAACTTCTTCCAAGCTCGGACGACAGATGACTATTTTGTGGTCTTCCCTCCAACAACAAGGGATGTCAAGAAAGATTTTTCTTTGTTTCGAGTGAAGCCTGGGAGTATCCTCCGGATGAGACGGACCCTATCAGGTTTCACCACTAGTGGGGTGTGCCATCGAGGCGATGTAAGTTTGCAGTTTGTTGCTTTTTGTTTAAGCATCAAACAGTTCAAACTGTTTTGTTGTGTCACAGCAAGAGATGTGCCCGAGCTTGATGCAGCGAAGGAAGCCCGTATTTGGAAGGCCGTGGAGAAGAAACCTTGGGACGTGGCCAAGCTGCTCCTTGCTGTGGGCATGGTTGTAGATGCTGGGGGAGGTCCTAAGCGGATTACTTTCTTTGTTTTGTTGTTGGACTTTGCCTTTGTCCCTTTGTTCCTACTGTTATGTTGTTGTGTTGTGGGGATGTTGCAACCTTGTTGTGTGATAACTCCTTGTCTTGAAGGGGGGAAGCCCATCAAAGTTGTTCCTCCATCTAAGGCAAGTCCGATGAGGTCTACTAGGATGGTTGCCAGGAAGACAAGGTCTGTGACCGCTCGTCGGAAGGTAGTGTCTTCTTCGTCGAGTAGTGAAGAGGTACAAATCATTGGTGAGACTGTGGCTCTTCCTGGAGACACACCCGTAGGTGGTTCGGTGCCAGAGACTCGTTCTCATAAGAGGTTACAACTAGGGGATGATCCAAAGGAAGAAAATACTCTATTTTCTCGTCTAGTGTGTAAGAAGGCCAAGGTTCATGTTTTTCCCAAGCGACCTGACATAGAGCAGGGTGTCCGCCTTAGAGTCCTCCCATCCTGCCCCAGATCCTGAGCCATCGCCTGGTTTGATGGACATTTTGGAAGTTCTCGGGCGGTAAAGTTTAACACCTGATCCCCCTATCGGTCGAGAACAAGTTCACATTCCTCCTCAGTCGTCTCTCATTCCTCCTAGAATCAACGAGGCATTCATAGTGGGGGGCCCGACGTTCCTCACGTGTGGACTGCTTGGCAACCACTTCAAGGGGTAGCAAATCGGGTCGAGGACTCATTGCCAGGCTTTTCCTTGTCTGTCGAACAGCTCCTGTTGGATTATCGTTCCGCATCTTCGATGTTGCGACTGGAACGGGCCTCCTCTTAGGACTCTAATTCCCCCACATATAAATAGGCAGGTACCTCCTTCATTTTTTTAAGCTTAATTTCTCTTCTAATACTCAACTCTTCTAGAGATCTAACCTAGGCATTGGAGTCTCCACATCCGACGTCGCCCCTCTCTTTGTTCCCTTTTAGGTCTGATCGGCTCCTGCTATTGGTGATTTTTGGCATCATCGCTTGGCGCTGTCTGTGGAAATCTCTCGAAAAAAGCCACATCCAAACATTTTTACTCTCATCACAGCAGTCTTCAACCACTCCCTTTGCATCCTTCCTTAATCATAATGATTTCTTCCACTAAAATACAAAACGACGACAAGCCACCTCCGATCGCTAATACATAACTCGTCCCCAACAACAACGTTGTGACAAACTCAGATCTCACCCCTAACAAAGACGCATTGCTGGCCACCTTGGTCCAGACCGTGGAGAACCTCATTTACCAGATCAACACAATCCCACAGGCTAAGCCTCTTCCGTCCCGTCTCCATTAACCCACCCCTCATTCATAGGAAGAAACTGCAAACAACAACTCGACTCACCAATCTCTTCCTAAAAAACACGGAGCAGATGGGTGGGGGATCGCCTTTCGTTAGCAGATGGACGGGCAGGCAGAAAAGATTCAGCTCCACCAACAGAAGTTGAACGAGATAGAGAACCCTATGACCAACGATTACTCGATCCTGACAAACATCGGCAAGCTCCACGTTTACAACAAAAGTGCTGCATGCCCGCTGCTCCCGCGCTTCCGGCCACCCCAGATCGACCTATTCGATTGTTCCAGCTACCCCTATGACCACCTGGAGATCTTCTGGCTACACATGCACGTCCAGTCATATGCAGATTTCATCCTCTGTGGGCGTTCTCATTAACCCTTAAGGGATCAGCACAACGATGGTTTACTGGTCTGCCAACCAGAACCATCAAGGACTTTGACACCCTTAGCTTACAACTCTTAAACCACTTCACATCCAACCGACGGATCAAGCGCTTGACCTGACCTTCTAGTTGTTTAGCGTCAAAAATAACCCTAGGGAAAGCCTGCGCAGTTACATAGTACGATTAAATTGTAAGGCCATCACGATCTCCCAGACTACTGACGAGGTCAAGCTTATGGCTCTCGTCACATGCCTCCTGCCAAGCGACTTCCTTAAAATCCTCAAGAGGAAAGCTTCGATCAATTTTGCAGATGCTATGATAAAAGTGCAGAAACACATGGAGTTTGAGGACATATTTGTTGCACAGCTACATGCAGCACCTCCCGACTAGTAGGGGAAAAGAGGGACTGTGACACCGACTGAGCTCATTACCCAGATCAACGACGACAGACTGGTAGGGATCATTCACCACGGCCCATGAGACATGAACAACCACCTCTTGAGCAACATCCTTTCACGACTCTCAATGCTGCCCCTAGGGAAATTCTGATGCATATAAAACAAGATCCAAGTGTCAAATGACTCACAGAGCTAAGGACCCCACCGTAAAGGCAAGATCAGAGCAAATACTGTGAGTTTCACGAAGACCACAGGCAATATAGACAATTGCTTTGAGCTTAAGTGACAAATAGAGTATCTACTCCAGCGAGGAAAATTGCAACAGTTCATATTAGAACATGGCACACCCCGACGGAATCGACCTCAGGAACGCGCTGTGAACTTACCCCCACCCCTTCAAAGAGGAGAGGTCCTAACAATCGCAGGGGAACTCAGCATTGGCGGCTCTAACATGAGGGCACAAAATAATTATGTATGGAAAGCACAACATCAACAAGTCTCACCACATTCACAGGACCCAACGTGAGAGGAATCATACAATCTCACAACAATGCCCTTGTCATCACTATCATGATCTCCAACTTTCCTGGCGCCAAACGAGTACTTGTCGAAAATGGCAGCTCAGCTCACATAATCTTCTCCGAGGCGTACGACCAGCCAGGTATTAAATAATCTCCTCTTGTCTCCTGTGACACTGACCTGTTCAGTAGGGCTGAAAAATCGGAATGCGGTCCGGGCCGCATTCCGGTCCTAGTATATTAAAGGACCGGTTTTACAAAATGCGATCCGGACCGGTTTTAATTTTTTTCAATTTTTTTATTTTTTTTTAAATTTAAAACTTTTTTAGGTTAATTTCAAAGAGGAAAGTGCATATAAAAATGTTGAGTTTTAGTTTAGATTAAAATTAAATGTTTTAAGTTTATAATTTGTATTAAAAATTATAAAAAAATATATTTTTTTATTTTTTTAATAAATGTGGTTCGGTTTAACATTTAGGACCGGTTGTGTGCAACCCTACTGTTCAGGTTTGCTTGAGAATGAGTCAGTCTGTTGGGTGCGGTGCAGCTGTCAGCGACCATGGGCACCTATCCAGCTTGTGCCACCACCCTGGTGAACTTTCTTGTGGTCAACAAATGGTCCTCCTACAACGTCATCATCAGATGCTCTACTTTAGCGACCTTCCACGCCATATCCTCTATCTATCATCTAACTTTAAAGTTTCCCACTCCTATGGGGTTAAGTGTTGTCAAAGAAGATCAGGGAGTCGCTCGGGGCTGCTTCTATTCTGACTTGAAAGGTTAATCTTGTCAGGTTGTGGAAAAAAGCTACAAAACCACCAGCAACACTCCCGTTAGACTTCCCCCAATAGACACCGATCTAGAACTCGACAACCAGAACCAAAAGTAAATGGCTTGACCCCAAGTTGTAGAGAATCTAGAAGAAGTCGAAGTCCCACCTGGAAAGATAATACGCTTTAACATTGCATTGATTGGAAACTACGTGATACCCTGATCAAATTTTTGGTGCAACATCGCACCACATTTGCATGGTCTCATTCAGATATGGAAGGGATTAACCCAAACATTATCACACATCAGACAGCTTAGCATCTTACCAGATGCCAAACCCATCCGACAAAAGAGAACCTTCGTACCATAATGCAATCAAGTAGTTGTTGAGGAAGTTGGCAAGTTGCTAGCTACCAACTTTATTCGCAAAGTGTACTATCCTGACTGGCTTTCCAACATGGTCATGGTGAAGAAAGCTCATGGTAAGTGGATGTGTGTAGACTTCAAAGACCTCAGTTGGTCATGCCCAAAGGACAGTTTCCCATTACCTCGTATCAATCTGTTGGTCGATTCCACCTTTGAGCATCAAGTGTTGTCATTCCTCAACGCATTTTCAGGATACAACCAAATATGCATAGCGACCCCTGACCAAGAGAAAACGGCATTTGTCACAGACAGAGGCCTATACTGTTATAAAGTCATGCCCATTGGGTTAAAGAATGCAGGGGCCACCTACCAACGGCCTGTCAACCTCATGTTCAAAGACCAGATCAGAAGGAACATCGAGGTCTATGTAGATGACATGCTAATTAAGAGCACCCGAGCCCAAGATCATTTGGTTAATCTTAAATAAACCTTTCAAGTCCTAGACAAGTACCACATGAAACTCAACCCAACCAAATGTGCCTTCGCGGTTTCCTCTAGCAAGTTCTTAGGGTTTCTAATATCCAGCCGTGGAATAGAGGCCAACCCAAAAAAGAAATAGGCTATCATGCAGTTGCAACCCCCGCACAACACACATTAGATGCAACATCTCATTGGCAAGGTACTGGCCCTTAGTCGGTTCATCTCTAGGTCTACTGACAAGTGCCTACCATTCTTCAAAACTCTCAGCACCAACTTTGCATGGACTGAAAAGTGTACCATAGCATTTTCCCATCTAAAAGAGTATCTCGGCAACCCACCTTTGCACAATCGTGCAAATCAAAGAGACACACTCTACCTATACCTCATTGTTAACGACTAGGCCCTCAGCAATGTCCTGCTCCGAGAAGAAGACGGGCACTAACGCCCTGTATACTATGTTAGCAAAGCTTTACAAGGGGCTGAAGAACAATATTCCCCTATAGAAAAAGTAGTATTCGCTCTCCTTAGAAAAAAAGACCATATTTCCAAGCCTACATGGACGTGGTTCTCACCAGCTTGCCGTTAAAGAAGACTTTGCAGAACATTGAGACATCAGGACGATTGACGCAATGGGCCATCGAGTTGGGCGAGCTTGACATCAAGTACCAACCTCACACAGTAACCTGCGAACAGGTGCTAGCAGATTTTGTGATAAAAAATGAAGACCAGCTGCCGGAGCCAAAGAAGCTCGCCGAAAAAACCCACTCCAAGCCAAACACATTTAGACTGCTCATGTCGATGGCTCTTCAAACAAGTGGGCCAGTGGTGCATGAATAGTTCTAACGTCGCCTGACCGGAGAATCATCCATTATGCTATTTGATTTAACTTTAAAGCCACCAATAATGAGGCCGAATACGAAGTTGTCCTGGTGGGCTTTAGCATCGCAAGATTCCTGGGGGCTGACTGGTTTGAACTACAAAGCGACTCCCAACCGGTAGTCGAACAGGTCAAAGGTGAATTTGCGGAGTGGCAGATAACCCAGGGATAATGGTGGGGTGCATTAATCAAACATTTTCTCCTTATTGGAGGACTCCCAGCCTATAGGGTAGAGGCTTGAAAAATACGCATGAAGGTTGTTCGGTACACAATGCAATTGAACGAGCTTTACAAACAAAATTTTACAGGTCCTCTCCTTCGATGTCGAGCTCTTCTTAAAGCGGACTATGTCATCCGCGAGATCCTTGAAGGGATATGTGGGAATCACTCAAGAGGGCGGTCCTTTGCCAACAAAGCCATCCGAGCAAGATAATATTGGCCAACCGTGCTAAAAGACTTTATAGCCTTGGTCAAGAGCTGCGATAAGTGTCAGCGAAACGCAACCGTCCAACGACTACCGGCGGAAAACATGACCCCTATTAGTTCCACATGGCCCTTCTCACAATGGGGAATCGACATCGTAGGCCCTTTTCCAATCGAAAAACGGCAAGTGAAGTTTTTGATAGTAGCAATCGATTACTTCACCAAGTGGGTCGAAGTTCAACCCTTATCGCACATTACAAAAGAACATATGCGAAATTTTATGTGGTCGTCCATCATATGTAGGTTCGGCATACCAGGGGTTTTAACCTCTGATAACGAAAGGCAGTTCGACAACAACCGATTCAAAGAGTTTTGTGAAGAGCTGGGTATCCAGCATCATTTCTCATCCCTGGCTTACCCCCAGGACAATAGGCAAGTAGAAGTTACAAATTGAATGATTGTTAACATGCTCAAAGCTAAACTCGGCAGCAGTAAAGAAGCATATGCAGAAGAACTTCCAGGAATCCTATGAGCCTACTGAACAACAACTCGAACTCCTACGGGAGAAATACCATTTAGCCTGGTCTACGGCACAGAAGTCGTGGTCCTAGTAGAAATGGGTGTCTACACCTACAAGGTAAGCAATCACGAATTCTAACAAAATAACGTTGACCTTAGCACCAACCTCAACTTACTAGAAGAAAAGAGGAACAAGGCCAGCATGTGAAACCACAACTACCAATGTTGAGTGGAAAGATACTAGAACACTAGAGTCAAAGCGAAGAGGTTTTTCGTAGGCGACCTAGTGCTGCGAGAAATGATGCCACCAAATGTCGACCCTATTGGAGGTGTAACACCCGAGATTTCTATTTTAAAACTATTTGAATTTGTTATTTGATATTTAAATATCTTCTTTGAAATTTGAAATGTCTTCTTTAATTTTAAAAATTGAGTTTAAATCATTTAAAATAGTTCGATCTTTATCCTTTGAGCTAGTCAAACTTTTTTACAATTTTAAAGATTTTATGATTATTCAAAGTTAAAAGTTTTAGAGATTAAAAGGGAGTCTATTATTAATGTGAGTCTATATATATTTATATATTGGTTTTAATTTTTACACACCTCAATTTTACCCCCAACAAGAGGAAAAATAAGTGTTTTTTTTGCTTTCAACAATCAAGACGAATTTTTTTTAAACATATTCAGGTATTTCGAATTTATTGATACTTTATTTTTATTCTTTTTATGATATATCAAACCATAGAGTGTCTAGATCAAGTCTTAATTATTTCAAGATTTTTTTAAATAGTTTTAATTGGTGTCTTGGAGTAATTGAAATTTGGGTTCAAGATTTGTTCAAAAACATTTAGGTTATTGATCTGAGTAGTAGATCGAATTATATTTTTATAGCTGACCTTAAACATCAAAAAATTATTATTATTTATATATTTCATGCTAGACATCTGAAGGAGGATTCAGTTAAAGTTTCGTAATTTTTGGAGATGTATTAGTATGATTTTGAAAATCCGGAGTTTAGGCTTGGAGAAATCAGAATTGAGGAGAAACTTCCTTTGATACAGATTAAAGTTTTGAACCAGATGACATTGCTAGGATTCCAATTTTGGTATTAAATTTTATAGGTATCTTTATAACTCTTATATCCATCTTTAGTAAAAATATCGGGATTTTTGGATATTCGAGTAGATCTTTATGAATTTTGGAATTGATGAGAATCGAATTATTCAGGGTATAGTTTGACTCCATGAACAGAGGTAAATATCGATTTTATCAACTGAGTTGTGTGAGGAATATGGATATTAAATTTTACAAATGTATAGATAACATCTTAAGGAAGAAAATATTTTAATTTGGGGATTTTAGGGAAACCCGAGATAGGTAAGTTATATTTTGGAATTTGACCAGTGAATTTCAGATTTAATCATGTCGGGCAGATTTAGACTTTCATTTGTGTTTCCGTTTGAGTGTATTATAATACGTTAAATTTGTTATTGATAGGTGCTAAGGCAGAGGCATATTTTCTTGAAGATCCAGGTAAGCAGGGTTATTATGCTAGATTCTTCTAAAAGATCGAGGTGATATTTGAGAAATTGCATGTTTTATTGAAAACCCTCAGAGTTTTATGTGCATTGCGTTTCAAAAAAATTGTCAACGATTATAACATGAAATGTGTAAACATGAACCTATTTTTATGTCCAATTATTTTACATGATATTTTCATTGATTGAAATCAAAGCTTTATATATATATATATTGTTATTCAAGATTTGTGCATGAAAAGTGATGTTTATTTTAGGGGAAAAGTCACTTTGAGCCCACGAACTACCAAATTTTATCAATTTGCGCCCTGAACTAAAATAGTCAGATTTGAGCCACGTTGCATGATTTTGACTATCAAATTTTAGTTCAAGGTGCGATATGATAAAATTTGGTAGTTTGTAGTTCAATGTGTCAAGATTGGTAGTTTGAAGCTCTATTTATAATTTGTTTGATAGTTTAAGGGCTCAAAGTGACTTTACCCCTTTTATTTTATGATATGTTATGTATTTTCAAACCCTGAGGCCCAGAGTTACAGAGACAGCGCATTGGTACCAATTGCAACCCATTGAGTGCACCAATTCTGGAAAAAAAATGGTTTATTTTGTAGATTCTTACCGATTACACATTTGGACATGGTCAAGCCTTAGTATGGAAGAATTATACCCATAGTATTGGCTTAGTTTGACTGATTCTCAAACTAGGTAGCAACTGAACAACCCTGTCACGAGGGTAAACGTGACCCACAGTTTTACCAAAGGGATTTTCTATAGTATTTTGTTATATAGATAAAAATTTTTTATTGATAAATATGTTTTATTGAAATTGTCAAAAATAACTTTCAACAGTTTAGAAATATTTTAAATATTCTATTTCTTACTGTTACAGTGTGGCTCATAGGATACACATTAGCATAATAATTTTGCTTACTGGGTTGTCGAATTCACCCGTTATTGTTTTCTTTATTTCAGATGTTGATCAGGTGTGAGACCCCGATTTTCTCCTACGTAATTCCTTATGTATTATTTTTATTTTTCCAATGTAATAGCTTTTATTTCTTAATGGGGCTATGTTTTGGCCAATGTATGGCCTAATTTTTATGTTATGGTATTTCGATTAAAATGAGATTTTATTTCATAAAATCTCTTTAAATAATTTTAATGTCATTTTATGCAAGTATAAATTATATTAAGAGCCGAGATTTGCAAGTAAGTTCCTCTTTTACAAATTGATATTTTTCATTTTACCTAATATAATTCATGGACCTTATAATTTGAATTATGCTTTAATAATTTCCTTGTATAAGCCGAAATTATTAATAGATTAAATAATGAAATTCTTTTGAATACATGGATTAAATATTGTATGTCTTTTATATGTGACATAATGTGTTCTATATTATTAATAGAATTTCCATTTGAATATTCAATGATAAGCTATGTAGTTATGTGATAAGTTTAGGAATGATTTAATTGATAAGCACACTTGCTTATCATAGTGATAAGCAAGCATGATAAGTTAGGAAACTTTTAGAGTGATAAGGCCTTGTGATTATTGTAGAGATAGGTTAAGGTCATTATCACATGATAAGATATCATACTTGTAAGGTGATAAGCTATTGGAATGGATAGATAAGTAAGAGAGCTTATAAAGTGATAAGTTAGGAGAGAATGAAACTAAGTTGAAAGTTGGTTGCCATTCAATGTGGAAGTAATTAGGTTGGTTGAAAAGCAACCAAACCAAGCAAAGGAGGGCTTTTACGTGAAAGGCAAGGAGGAGAAAATTGAAAGCCAAAGTGAGGTGCCATGTGATGTGTAAGAGATGTGTAAGAAGGTGTAAGTGTGTAAGAATTGATAAGACAAAGCATTGAAGTAAAAAGAGAAGAGAAAAAGTGAGAAAGGGGAGTGTATGTCGATGGAAGGCATGGAGGAAAGAGAAATTTCAAAGAGACAAGGAAGTGATGTGAGAAAGAAGTGAAAAGAAAGAAAAAAAAAGAAAGGGAAGCTTAGGAATGTCGACCAAGGCCCCCCCCCTTCACCATTTTCCATTTTTGCTTTTTCATTTCTCTCTCTCTTGTCAACTCACTCTCTCAAACTTCATGTCAAGTGCTTTGGGAGACTCAATCTCACACATTTCCTCTTGACCTAAACACTCAAGCATTTCACTCTCTCCCATTCCAAGCCTTGGCCGAATATTGCAAACCTCTCCATTCTCTCCCATTTTCAAGCCTTGACCGAACCTCACACTCAAGAGTTCAAGGTTTGTTCATTTCATTTTGCATCTAAACCACTTCCATCTAGCTTGCCAAAACCCATTCCAAAAGCCAAGTAAATCTCTCTTGTTGTAGACAAAAATCCTACCATGAAAACCTAGCCATTTGACACCATTATTCTTCAAACTTACCATGTCCTCTTCACCACCATAGAGCTTCCTTTAAACCAAGCTTGAACATTCCTAAGGAGGGTGGACCGAATCTTTGAAGGAAGAAAGGATAGGAAGAGTTGGTAAAGGTTGAAGGTGAGTTTAGTTTCATTGATGATTTTGCCTTGAGCTTCACAAGTACTAACCAAAGGTACCTTATTTTCTAGGTGCTCAAGCTTGGACAAACAACAAGGTAAGGCTAAAATGATTTTGTTGGGTATAGCATAAGTGGCCGAATGGTTCATGTATAGATCTTGAAGTGTTAGTTTGTTAAATGCCTTGATGTTGTTAGATCTTGGATGCTTAGGAACCCTAGGTTGTTTACATGCTAGATCTAACCATGGAAGCCCTAGATCTAAGGTTGTATGTGAAGAAAATGTAAATGGAGAACAATGCAAGCTAAATGAAGTTAGATCTAAGTTTTGATATGTTGGGTTGATGAAAAATGATATCTTTATTTAGATCTATGGATATTAATGTGAATAAAGAGTAGATCTATTGTTGATGGAATTATTTGATGAAAAGATTAAGTGTATGCATGCTAGTTAGGTCACAATTGCAAAGGATATGCATGATATGATTTTTTAGCATAAAAAGGTAACATTGGGGTATGGCCGAAAATGAGCTATGTGGATTTTCATGTATAGTTTTGAATATGTGTAGATCTGGACATTGGCCTTAACATGTGCAAGATTTATGACCTTAATGCATAGTTGATGATTATGTTAAGTATTGGAAGCATGCATATTGAAGGAAATAAAAGAAAACTAATCATTTGGGTAAAAACATGTGTTGGCCGAATGCCATGAGTATAGTGTATGGTGTTGGTGCTTTGAATTATAGATATTAGGTTGTGAAATTGTTGATTGGAGGATGGGATCACCCTTGGAGAAAAAGTTGTGATTAATTGATGCATAAATGGTAGTGGCCGAATATTGTAAGAAGAGGTAACCCTAAGTGCAATTCATGATTTATGTATTTTCATTGTTGTGTTGGATAAGAAAATTAGGGTTAGGCTAGTTGGAATAATATTGTAGAGCCATGATCTTTTATTAAATATTATTGGAACCCTAGTTAAGTTTTACTCGGGTTTTATTTGAGGTTTAAAGTCTAAGTTAAGATTTAATCATGAATAGTTAGATATAAGGTTTAATGTAGTACGTTTAATAAAAAGAGACTTAGGTTTAAGTCTAAACCTATGAGTATTATTTAACCCTAATCGAGACATATACATGGATAAATATATTTTTATTTCAATAAAAATATTAATGATTTAATAAGCTAAGTTTTGAATATTTAAGGAAAAGAATAAAATAATTATTTTGTAATTAAATGAATTTCAGTAATATGTATATATATATATATATATCTTCGATTGATGACTGATTTCAAAAAGAAATGATTTCATAATTCTTAAAGTCTAAAAGAATATTTGAATCGCTTGTAGGCGATCCACGTGTCTGTATATACGAACAAGAAGACCAAGAGTAAGTGGATACTGTAAGTGTACAGTAAGTATTTCTTTTCAAAACTGGAATGACACACTGCATCGTTTCACGAATAAGCATGAATTTTAAGAAAGCATGACATGATATGAATTTCATGAACAAGCATGAATTTTAAGAAAGCATGACATGATATGAATTTCATGAACAAGCATGAATTTTAAGCAAGTATGAATTTTAAGCAAGCATGACATGGCATGTGCATTGCATGAATTTTTCAAGAAGAAAATTATGCAATGATTTTTATGGAAAGAATACGAGAAGTTTTATGAAACGATACGTTAAGATAAGGGGCACCAGTCGGTACCGTACCATCAAGTTGGACTCCCATACCGAAGGACAATTATGAGAAGGATGGGTGAATCCAAGAGGCTGTGCAAGCCACACTGAAGGACATTGAGAAGGTGTGGTGCCTCCAAGGGTCACGTCTAGCCACTGAAGGACATTGAGAAGGTGCGCTAGCTGACCATATGTAAGGTCTCCAAGGGAATTCGGGGACGGTTCCGAAGGGAACGCACAACCCTGACTTCAGGGGTCAAATGGAGCGAGCCCACAAGTAAAAGACATGAAATAATTATGATAAGGCCAACAAGGGCACAAGTACGAAAGAAAGATTTTTAAGGGCCAAGGGCCAGTTTTACAAGCAAGTATGAAAGAAAGTGGTTTTCAAGGGCCTGGGGCCGAAAACACTAAGCAAGAGCATATGCATAATTCATGAGCACGCATATGCATCAATTATCAAGTTTTCTTTCTTTCATGATTAAGCGGGCATAAGTCAAGAGCATGATTTTAAGTTTTATGTTTTTCCCTTACTGAGTCTTTTTGACTCACGCGTTTTTTAAAATTGTGTCATTCCAGATGTATCAGGTGAAGAGAGTCAGGAGGACTACCTGACCTAGATGCCCAAGATATTATGTTTCGCATTTTTGTTGATAGTGACACGAGCGTCACTAATTGGGTTCTAATATGTTAATTATATGTTTTGTATGAACTTAATGAGAACCCTGTTTATGTAAGTATTTGCTCGAACCCCTCGCGATCCTGTACGTTTCCGCCGTAATCAAGTAAGAATATAAGTAAGAACGCTGGAGCCATCCGGGGGATAGCTCGCGGCTGTCACGGTCCCTGCGGGATGCCGTTCGGGGCGTGACATCAGGTGCATGTCGCTAGTCAGGATTAGATGGCACTTGGACGGGTAGCTGAGATTATTAGAATAAATGTTTGACTCTAGTACGATTCTAATCATGTTTAGATTTTTCTTTGTGTTTTAAAAGAGTTTTTAAGTTTTATTAAGAGAGATTTATTGAAGTCTTTAAATAAAGTTTATTCCGTATTTTTTAGATATGTTTTTAAATCAAAAGTCTAATTGTTTATTGTTAGTAAGTCACCTTCTAGCCTTGAAGGTAAGCTCCATGCTAGCTGGGAAAAACCTTATAAAGTCATAGAAACCACCCAACCAGGACTTATCACTTGGAGGACATGCAAGGAAAACGTCTCCTACACCCATGGAATGCAACCCACCTAAAGTGCTATCACCAGTAAGTGCACATTACAAGTTATGTTACATTTTCCAAACCTCGGAACCCTTTACTTTAATTTTTCTTAGTGTCATGGAATGATATTTTAATAAAGAGCAAGTATTTTCTTCGTCATACCACTCTTTATGGACTACAATGTTACAGTGTCAATTGCACCTTTAATGTTACAGTGTCAAGGGCACCATGAATTATCCGTGCCAAGGACATCTCCACACTTGAGAACTGATCTAACTCCAAAGTACCAAAGGCACCTCCACACCAGAAAAGGGGTATCTCCATACCTTCCGGTCTAGTGTTACAAGGCTAAGGACATGACTACACCAGGGAATAAGTGTAAATTCGCAGTACCAAAAACACCTCAGCCAGCCGTCCGCATGCACCACCAGCTCTGGCCCATCATTCCATGCTAGGCCGAATTGCCTAATGGTCGTTTCCCTTAGCCAAACCATATCCTCATTCTCCTTCAAGGATCCTAGAAATCCGAAAACCCACTCAACATCGTCAGACTCCAAGTGCGTACCATTCAACAACTTCAGCATGCAGAACAGTTACGTTCCTTTGGGTTTCTGGCCTCGATGGCGTCTTCAACCAATTTCAGGCCTTTAGAATACTCGTCCTCCATGAACATGGTACAAATGCCCCTCAAGAAAAGGACGTCGGGGTTAAGATGGATAAAGAGTGAGTCCACGAATCTAGCCAATTCAGGGGGTGTATAAAGAGCCCTTTTCCTGGAGGCCGACGCTGGATGGCTTGGAATTTGATTCCATTTTTGTGGAGGAGACGTGTTGGCTTAAGAGACCCTTTGAGGAGGACGAGGTCACAGGGGTGGTCCGTAGCCTCAACGGGGACAAGGCTCCGAGACCTGACAGGTTCATTTTAGCATTTTTTCAGTCTTGCTGGGAGGTGGTTAAGGGAGATGCTTTGGCTATGTTCAATGAATTTGCCCAGAGGGGTAAATTTGTTAAGTGCATAAATGCTACTTTCCTTGTTCTCATTCCTAAGAAAGCTGGAGCTGTGGACTTGAGAGATTTATGTCCTATTAGTTTGGTTGGAGGGGTTTATAAGATTCTTGCTAAGGTGTTAGCAAGTAGGTTGAAGATGGTTCTTGAGAAAATCATGTTGCCTTCCCATAATGCTTTTGTGAGGGGTAGAAAGATTATGGATTCAATTTTGATAGCAAATGAGTGCATTGATTCGAGATTACGTTTGAATATGTTGAGGCTGATGTGCAAACTTGATATTCACAAGGCTTACGACTTTGTGAATTGGGATTTTCTGTTGTATTTGTTGAGGAGATGTGGGTTTAGTGAGAAGTGGTGTAGGTGGATTGTGTTCTGTATTTCTACCGTTAAATTATATGTTATGGTCAATGGTTCTCCTCATGGCTTTTTTGGGAGTTCTAAAGGTTTGCGTCAAGGTGATCCTCTACACGACATGCTTGGTAGACGTTGCGACAATTTGAAGCCTCACACAGAGTCTTGCATGTCCCACAAATGCTCAATAAGGTGTGCACCATGTTCTTGGGGTCATACCGAACATAAGGATCTTTCCACGTTGACCTGGCAGTTGCTTTGATAATGATCTCCTGCAACAACACCTTTGGAAGCACAGTGAGGTAGTCCGTCATAGATGAACAAATGAAAAAGTCAAGAAAAGAAGAAAGAAAGTCAAATATTTAAACCCAAGATAAGGCAAAAAAAGAAGCAGAAGAGGAGTTAGAGGCGGAGGGAGAGAAGGCATGTCCTTTATAAAGAAAGGCTATCGACAAACTATCAATGGTAGTTGAGACACCTCTACGAAACGATCTTTTCCCGAACGTTACCAAAAGTGGTTCAGATGTTTTGGCACTAGTGAGAAATTAATTCAGGACCCTCCGGAGAACGTGTTAATCATGCCTCTACACCCTCCCAACAATGAGCTCAAGCGTCGCCTAGGGCTCATGGTCACAAATGCCGGTGCCTATTAATGATATGATTTCTGACATTACGTCACTAATCATAAAAGTGGCGAAGCCAGCTTACGTCATCAAAACGCAGTACCACCCAGCCAAAGAAGCCACGCCACTCACAAGGACGTGTGTCCCCACGGCAGCACAAATGAAGACAAGAATAACCCCGACCAGGATTCCACAGCCTTACTTGGCCCAACAAATCAGTGATGGACTCAGCACAATGAAGGAGTTTGCAAGCAACGTAACATTGACGATCGCAAGGTTCAAGAACAAACGTAAAAGCGAAAACACACAGTTGGTACCATACTCCAGAATAGCACAATACACTTGCTGACTCACAGTTCGAGGAAACACATGTCGCATAAGCACAACAGCCTATCAACAGACACACCAGTTCAAGGAATTTTGAACAGACATCATATCAAGTAAACCACGGCAGTCACAAAAGTATGCCCCTAGCGGAGCACAACACCCCCAAACTTAAGGGTGCAAAACACAAAATCAATAACCAAATATCTTAAGATAACAAATGTTTAACTTGTCAAAAGATGTGCAACAAAACAAAGAGAATTGCTACAGTTTTGCTCCTCCGCTCGGCACCACCACTAACTCCCCCAGAAGCGGATCCGCCACTATAGGGTCAGCCAAGAAAATCTCAGGAACAAGAGGGGCGAGTTCGTGGGAAGGACCACCATAGCTAGCTGCTCGATCCTTCCTCCCTAATGGCCTCCGAAGGCACCTGCTCTGCTCCCTCACTCATAGGGCTGCCAGGTGCACTGCCCACATGATCGGTGTAGTCCTCCACCTTGAGGTCAGACAGATCCACACTAGGAAACTTATCCTTGGCCACTTTGACCAGAGTGCTAAAACTAGTATAGAAGCCAACTGACCACTTCACCATAAGATACGCCTCTGCTAACTACAGTTCATGCTCCTGCTGTCGTGCCTCTAGTCTTAGTTGTTTTGCTTCCCCAAGAGCTTCGTCATGCTGGTGTCACAGCTCATCGACCGCCTTCAACACACGTAAATTCTTCTGATAGCGTCCTCCCGGATCGATTTTTCGGTAAGCACGGTGCTGGCCATCCTCGACAGTTCTTTGCCTTTGAGCAGGCATTCCCCTTTCCAGATGTTCAACCTCTCGACGACTAACCAATAGGCCAGCCACCGACTGTCCCACCTCGGTCGACAAGATTGACACCCTTTAAGAGTGCTCCTCCTCACGGACTACACCAACAATCAGCCATTGTCGCAATTCCTTCGCGTCTGACCGTAGGGTTCGCAGTTCAGCAAGGACACTATCCACCACATCAGCTCCCCCACTAGGGCGCCATATTTGTCCCCTCCGATATCAACTCTTTTCGGAGCTTGTCAAGGGCAATCTTAATACCGTGAGCTTTATGACTCTTTGAATAGCCGAGCGAGAAGGTATGGAGGGATATAATCACATGCGTGCGGACCGGGGGCCTTGAGCATGCCTATGGACTTGGGCTGGACTACAGTTGGGCTGATGTATTTCTGATGAGATGGACTGATCATATTATGACACATCAATAACAAAAACAAAAGAAATGAAACTTAAAATAGTGAAACAAAATCACCAAAAGGATATGGAAATTAAGATTTTGATATAATACTCTCATTTTGTTCGAATATTACACGGCACCTGCAAGCAAAAAAAGAAGAAGTACTAATTACTTCATATAACAGTTTTCAATACCCGTCAATGGGGCCAAAAACTTGTTATACTAAAGCTATTGATAAAATGTATCAATTACCTTGGGTGGTTATACCTGCAAGTATTTAGAAGTCTGTAGTACTAAACGGGGTAAAATGCATAGGGATTAGATTATGTGATAAATAACCATGACTAAAAGAATTAAACAAAAATAAAGAGGAATTTTTTGTTGATTGTTGGATTTGATTTTTAGATTGCACTAAAATAAAATGAAAATAACAGATGAAATCAATAAATAAAATTATTCATTTAGCAACTCGGGATTCCTTTAATCAGTTATGCTCAATTGGATGAAAATAATGATTCTCTCCAATCAAAAAGTCTAACAATAATCCTTGTAAAAAACGGTTGGCCATTAGAATTTTTTTTTAAAAAAAATTATGTATGGTTCTGAGGAGTGAAAAAGAAGAAGACATAACATTTGTGTTGCATGAAGATTGAAGATTGATTAGACAATTGTTGAAAGATCGACAAGATCCTGAGAATCATCGGAGATCGAAGATTGAGAATACAATTGTTAAGTAATTTAAAACAAACGGGAACTTTCTCAAACGAGTCTACTCTGTTAATCACTAATCTTCCGTTATAGGCTTTGACCCTGATTGGCTTAGTGGGTCTTATAACAGACTTATAGCAGCTGGACGAGTTCACAGAAGGATTTAGACAAATCTCTGCTCTTGAAGTAAAAACATTTCTTGCTTGTTTAGGTGCCTATGTTTGAGCCCCAATTAATTGGGCTCAAAATTTTAGGTTTACTATTAAAAAATTCACCACATAATTTTTTATTATTATAATATTTATTAAAAATCTTCTCTCTCTTCACTTTTTCACCAACTCCCATAACATTTCTTTACTTTATAATATTTCTCAAAACCCAATACCCAAATTTATTTCTTGCTTTGGAACCTTGGAGTCATTGCACATCTAGTCTTCCCTGTTCTTTGTGCAATTGCACCCAGGTGTCGCGGAAGTTGGAGTGTGACAAATTACTGGTTGATTCGTGGATATGGGTGGAGTCCTTTGAAATTCCAAGGATGTACATGGGATACAAAATTCAGAAGCTAAGTAACATTCCGGGCTGGGCCTCCGTAGTTCAAGCCTTGCGGAAGATATTTATCGCATATGGGTGTCCACAAATACCCGACCCAGAAATGACCCTTTGACAGAACACAGTGTGGGCCAACTCTGTTGAAGAATCAAGAAATCCCTTTGCAATCAGTGCATAACAATCGGCCATTGCGAGGTGGCTTGTACTTACTCTATCGTCTATAGTGCTTCGTCTAGTGACATTCACACAAATTCGAAGGTTTAAACTTTTTACATGCCCTAAAGAATTCCACCGGACCAACCCAAGGCGTAAGCTCAACCAACATTTCTTCAAGAATCCCACCAAACCCAAAAATCACTCCTTTTCTCGGTTCCCCTTAATATGTAGGAAATACCATTTCAGAACACCCAATTTAACACCGTGTAAGCAGCTTACTAAAACCCACTCAAAGTTCTTCAGGATATACCAAACTAAAACCTCCTATAGAGAACATCAAGACCCATCTCTCGGTTTTTAACGAATTCTTGTCAGCTTTGCTGCAGTAACTTCTTCGCCTGCTGAAATACTGATCCAACAAGAGCATTTCAAGAACAATGATGTCTGCTTTTGGGGCATTCTCTCTCATCCTGCTCCTCCTTTTAGTTAGTACTGTCAACTACAATGAAGCAAGGGTAGCCCAAGTATGTGTTCTTCCCCTTCAAACCCCACTTGATTTCATAGATCCCTTCATTTTTCTGGTCAAAGTTATCATCATCTTTTGTGCGTTTTTGCCGATTGAATGGTTGTTTCTTGATTGGAAGGCAAATGGGTCGGAGGCGGAGATGGTGCCTTTGATGGAGGCAGGGAGGATGGAAAAGACAATGATGGTCATGAACGAGAGCAGGAGGAGGCTGGGTAGCTTCCAGATATGTGCCCTGTGCACTTGCTGTGGTGGGGCCAAAGGTCTGTGCTTGCCATCTCCTTGTTGCTATGCTATCAATTGCAACATTCCGAATAGACCTTTTGGCTTCTGTTCTTTCACTCCCAAGACCTGTAATTGCTTTGGATGCCATCTCTAACGCTCTCTCTCTCTCTCTCTCTCTCTCTCTCTCTCTCTCTTTTCTATAATTTATTATTCACATTGTTTAATTAAGGGTGAAGGTGATTGTGTTGGAAGTGTGGATGTGAAGAACATCTGTTCTTCATTGTTTGTTTTCATGGTTTTTCAGAAATATGTTATTACTTGGGTTTGGTTACTTCTAGGTTAGTCTGCTAGCAATATTTGTTAATGGTTGTTGCAGGCAGTAGCAACGCCTAAATTGTATTTAAGGATTTGAGGAAACATTGTCCTCGTTAGTGGAGCCATTGGGGCTAATGATAATTTTTGTTACTTTTCAAAGAGTTTGTCAATGTAAGTTAAAGTGCTCCCTAGTGCGAGTGTTATTAGTCAATGACTAAGGATTAATAATTCGGTTCCTTTTCTTATTTTATGGCATTGTGTTTTAAGTTACATTAGTTTTTTTTATTATACTGATGGGTCTTATACACCCTGCCACATGTTGCACAATTTTAAAATCAATATGCTTAGTGTTCCCCTGATGTTTTCTTCTTCTTCCCCTACCCTCTCCCTTAACCTGTTATGGCTGCTTCCTCTGCATTTTATAGAGCATTTCATTGAACGAATTCTCCTCTGTGAAAGCGGCTATATCTTTTATTTCTTATTTGTTTTTCTATCTCTCACAAGAAAAAAAGGAAAAGAAATAATAAGGAATAAGATCTGTCCATATTCTTTTGTTTCAGTTAATTAGCAGGAGTCACGACTCACGAACTTCTAGCAGTTGTATTCATATGGGAGGGTCCAATGATTTATGAATTGGGGCACCCCGCCAGTACTCTGAAAGAGAGTGATCGAATTAGCTCTTGTGTTACCTTAAATAGATGAGGAAGGGAGATAAGATTGATGGCATGATATTAATGCATGCAGTTGTCGCCAACCCAAAATATTAAGGTGGGTGGAAGTTGGGTAGAGGCAATTAAGCCTTAGCTACAACTTGCTATAGCTGTAAGGTGGGGGCTTTATTGTTCTTGGGAGACCATTAACGCATAGCTTTGTTAGTTTCTTCTATTTTCTTTTTCCCAGCATTTTTTACTGGTCGTTTCTGTCGAGTTCTATAACATGGGATTGTTCCTAGCCTATGTGAGCAAAAGGTCGGGTAACTGGTTGAGAGTGGTTGTAGGGATAATTTGCACCGCTAAGCCTGTGAGGCTCATGCTGGGAGGAACATGGAAATGCTGGTAGAGCGTAGATCCCAGATCTGAATTGGGTGTCTTTACCAGCAAGAGGGGTCAACTAAGGTTGGTGGAAGTTGAGCAGAGGCAATGAAGCATTGGATACTAAAGTTGTAGGGTGGTGGTTTTATTGTTCTCAATAGACTATCAATACAAACTGTGTGCCTCAGTCATTCCATGAAATTCGCGAACATCTTTTCTAGTTTGTTGGGAGACTAATTGTTTTTCCGCATGTGGTAGCTTGTGGGGATCATTGAGGGATGGGGTCTATAGACATGGCAGTAGAGTTTAGAGCCACATCTGACTTCGGTATCTTGAGAATAGTGTTTTTGGAATATTGTATCTATTTACTCTTGTCAATCCATGTGCTGTTCCAAGGACACATCCTTTCGCCTACCATATGCTTGTCAAGCTTCTCTGGCGCATCTAGATGAGATCACGCGTAGTTATTGAGTTTCCCATTCGAACCTAGCAGGCACGCAGCAAATCCTTTCGCTTACCGCATGTTATTTATGTTTACACGCCCCCCTTTACTGCTTGACATAGTCTTTTCCTAAACTTTATTCAGTCCTCCCTTGTGCACTCTACGTTCATAATCAGACATGCCACTACCCACCAATGATTTGTTACGGATTACTATATGCCACTATATATATTATACACACAAAAAAACTTCATTTTTATAAAATTATCTCCGAAGTCAAATTCCTAACTCTGCCACCATTTTCAGATAGTTGTGATGTAACAAGTTAATAGCATCATTGATTAATTGCAATGTTAATATTGTCTCTTATGGTTTCATTTCCTCAAGGGATGGGATGCAATTTGCAACCCCATGTTATAATCCGTTACGATTTTGCCATATACCATTTTTAACTAATTATCACGGTGAAATCGTCCCGTGGGGGGTAAAATGTAAACTCGTTGCTTGTTTTAGTTGCAATGTGTCAAGTATAGTTGTTTGAGGTGCAAATTAAAAAACAATAATATAAATATAATGTTTAGAGGTGTAAAGTATTTTTTTTTTCTTTATCTATCTTAGGAATCTCCGACATGATCAGTGATGGTTCGTCTGTGTATTAGTGAAGGCATTTCTAACATTGTTAGTCTCCTACATACAAGGAAGTCTAATAAATTTTATTCTCTTCTAGAGGATTCTAATAAATGAGTCGATCAGGCTAGATTGTGGAATATAGGGTTGTTCACCGGTACTGGTGGTGGGCACGTTAACTGACACCGCCACCAGTACTGATTGTCATTTTCACCTGTTAGCGATGAAAACGGCGGTGGCGGTGAAACAACCCACTGCTGGACGGTTCACCGCCAAAACCGTTTTATTTGTTTATTTATTTAAGATGCCATGACGTCATTTAGTTAGTGACTTAGGGTTTTCTTCACCCCCTCCCGATCGGTGCCTCATTTCTCTCGCCCTCCCCCTCTCTCTCTATCACAGACTCACGGTGAACCGCAATACCGCACGCCTCTCTCTCTCTCTCTTAGTCTCACCACCTCTCACAGCTGCGAGGATATCACATGATGTCCAGTGCTGTGGAGTCGTGGACGTGGGGCTGTTCAGGAGTGTAGCCGTGAAGGATGTTAAGAGGTTTAAGATGGGTTTGATGGACGGCCCTTATGAGCAAGAGGATGGCAAGGATGCTGATGACAAGTACTGGAGCGAATGACAAAATGTTATTCTGGGACCCTGGAATGCACTTGGATTGTTTTCCACTTTTCCTCTCATTTTTGTTTGTAAATGTCATGGACTTGTTGGTTTGTTCTCTCCCTTCTTTATTTTTCTGTTTTGCAAAGGGCAATTTGCCGAATAATTTTGGCTTCTGATTGGTTTTCTAAAACAGGCCCAGCAGTGGGCGGTTAACCGCTACTGCCACCGCTGGGCTGGTACCGATGGGTGAAATTTGGAGATCGCTGATGCGCAGCCCTAGTGAGATCCTCACTCGAAGAACAACAAAGGTCCATTTTTTGACATAGCGGTTTGGTTTGGTTGTTTATTGTTAGCAGCTACAGAATAGGATTTGGAAACAAATATAAGAAAAGAAAAAGAAGTGAACACAAACACAACTTGTAATTAATATGCCTCTTTATGGAGTTTCTAGTACTCTCTTGCTCTTCCACGCCCCTATTGTAGTAATTAATATGCCCCTCAAAAATTAGTACTTATGATTTGATGATAAAAAAGAAGTATTGTTTTTCACATATATAATTTATAACGACTCGTGCTCAAACTCCAAGCGGACAAAGTTCCGAATGAAAATATGGCTCTTTACCTGCTTATTTCTCCACTCTAATATTTCCAAAGTGTTTCTAACATCAGCAAAATACTCAAACAATAGAAATGCCAAAAACATCTTTCACGATTGAAGAAATTTCTCAAGTAGATTTCTTTGAATAAGAATTACAGTATATATGGTCAAGCTTTACATTATAACAGCTTTAACAACCATAACTAAAATCCTAACATACTCTGCCACTTATAGTTATACACGTGGACTTATACAACTAACCAATCAAGCGATAATAAACTCCAATACCCCCCCCTCAAGCAGGGCTGTGAATATCAAGCAGACCCAGCTTGGAAATCAGCTCAAGAAACTTGTCTAAACGCAAAGGTTTAGTGAGAAGATCAGCAAGTTGATGATCAGAGGTAACATGGAGTGTCTTGATAAGCCCTTGTTGAACCATTTCTCGCACAAGGTGACAATCAATGTCAATGTGCTTTGTCCTTTCGTGAAACACAGGATTGGCAGCTATATGCAACGCGGATTGACTATCACAGAAGAGTAATGCCGGCTGAGTGAAGGAAACACACAAATCAGTGAGTAAGGCAGTCAACCACTTGAGCTCACAATATGTTGCTGCCATAGAACGATACTCTGCCTCAGCAGAGGAGCGGCTGACAGTAACTTGCTTTTTGGACTTCCATGAAATAAGTGAGTCACCAATAAAGACTGTGAAACCGGTAACAGATCTTCTGGTGTCAGGGCATGCAGCCCAATCAGAGTCACAAAAAGCCTTCAATTGAATGGAAGAACTACTGGACAAAAAAATTCCTTGACCAGGACTGCTTTTGACATATCTTAGAACCTGAATAGCTGCTGCATGGTGAGACTGGCGAGGCTGAGAGAGAAAATGACTAAGGGAGTTGACAGCAAAGGAAATATCGGGTCTTGTGATGGTTAAGTACAATAACCTGCCTAGAAGTCTTCGATATGAACTAGGGTCTTCTAATAGATCACCATCTGAGCTAGTGAGAGTCGCAAATTACTGTCCATAGGAGTCTTGGCAGGTTTGGCAGCTAGGAGTCCCATATCAGATAAAATTTCTAAAGCATATTTCCTTTGACACAAGGAAATACCCTTTGTTGTACGTGCCACTTCAAGACCTAAGAAAAACTTAAGAGAACCAAGATCTTTAAGTTTGAAATGAGCATCCAACCAAGATTTTAAACTGGCAACATCAGTTGGAGAATTGCTAGCAATGACAATATCATCAACATATACTAGCAATGCAATGAAACAATGAGTATCAGATTTTATAAACAAAGAATAATCTGATTTTGACTGAGTAAAACCATATGAAATCAAGGTGGTTGAGAATTTATTGAACCATTGTCGGCTGGCTTGTTTTAAGCCATATAAACTCTTCTGCAACTTGCATACCCGCTTGTCATTGGGAGTAGAAAAACCAGGGGGTAGTTGCATAAAAACTTCCTCATCCAACTCACCATGTAGGAAGGCATTATTCACATCTAATTGGTGCAAATCCCATCTGTTAATTGCTGCCAAAGCTAACAAACATCGAACTGTTGTTAACTTAGCAACAGGAGAAAAAGTATCGAAATAATCAATACCCTCTTGTTGTGTGAAACCTTTAGCCACCAACCGAGCTTTGTACCTTTCAAGAGTACCATCTGCCTTGAACTTACACTTGTACACCCATTTGCATCCAATTGGTTTCTTACTAGGAGGCAAGTCAGTCAAAAGCCAAGTGTTATTATTTTCAAGAGCAATAATCTCAGCTTGCATAGCCTCTCGCCACTCAGGAGATTTTACAGCTTGGTGAAAGAATTTGGGTTCAACATGTTGTGAAACAGCAAGGGTAAAAGCTCTATGGGATGGTGAAAGATTAGAATATGAAAGTGAAGAAGATAAGGGATACAAGATACCTGAAAATGCAGAACCATTATCCGAAAATATCATGGGGTTGTTGTGATTGGAATTGGCTAATGTGCAATGATAATCTTGCAAATAAGTGGGTTGCCTTTTGATTCTTGTTGACCTTCGAGTAACTTCAGTAGAAGATGGAGAAAGGGAAGACAAAATTTCAGAATCAACAGGTAAGGTGGAAGAGATAACAGAATCTGTAGGAAACGATGTATGTGGAGAGGAAGAAGTAGAAGAAGAATCTGAACAAGAAGTTAAAGATAGACCAGAACCATGTGATGAAGGAGCTTCTGAAAAATCAGAAGAAAGATTAGAATTTGACATGGTTGGTAAAACTAGACTTTGAAGAAAAGATGGATATGGATCTGCAGAATTATTGAAGCCAGATGGAGAAGCTTGGAAGGGAAATTGGTCTTCATAAAAGATAACATTTCGGGAAAGGATGATTTTGTTTGTAGCTGGATCAAGAAGCTTGTAGCCTTTGGTTCCAGAGGGATATCCTAAAAAGACACAAGGAATAGCTCTAGGTTCGAACTTAGTTCTATGAGCAGGAATTGTGGATGTGTATGCTAGACAACCGAATGTTTTTAGGTAAGAATAAGATGGTTTCTTGTGAAATAAAACCTCAAAGGGAGACTGATTTGATAATAAAGGAGTAGGAAGACGATTGATGATATGTACAGCTGTAAGTACACAATCAGACCAGAATTGAATTGGTAAATGGGCTTGAAATCTAAATGATCTTGCCACATTGAGTATATGCTGATGCTTTCTCTCAACAACAGAATTCTGTTGAGGAGTGTGAGCACAACTAGTTTGATGAATGATACCATGAAGATGGTAGAAATCTTTCATATCAAACTCAAGTCCATTGTCAGATCGAATGATTTTTATTTTGGTATTGAACTGAGTTTGAACTAAGGAGCAAAAAGATTGAAGATACTTTCGGGTATCAGCTTTGGTTTTCATTAGATATACCCAAGTACATCTAGAGTGATCATCAACAATTGAAAGGAAATAAGAGAAACCATCATATGAAGCATGAGCAAGAGGACCCCAGATATCACAATGAACAAGATCAAAAACATGAGCTGACCTGGAAGTACTTATAGAAAATGGAAGTTTCTTTTGTTTGCTAAGATGACAAACAGGACAATGTAAAGAAATTGAATTAGAATGATTAACAACTGAATCGGGTAATATAGATTTCAGTAGTTGCATTCTAGAATTTGAGAGATGTCCCAATCGGGAATGCCAAAGAAAACTTGACTTATTTAAACTGAAATTACAAGAAGAGACTTGAGAATCAGCTGGTAACTTGTTATCTTGCAGCAAATGGTATAGCCCTTGAAAAAGTCTAGCAACCCCAATCATCTTCTGATGGATATGGTCCTGTATAATGCAGTAATCATGAGCAAAAATAAGACAACAACCGAGGTTAGAAACAAGTTTGCTAGCTGAAATAAGATTGACATTGAAATTGGGAACACAAAGAACTTTGTCTAAAACAAAATCTTTGTTGAATCGAACTTGACCTATATGAGATGCCATGGTGTGATGTCCATTAGGTAAATTGATTTGAATATTTACCTTGGAATCAACAGATGTAAGAAAAGCAAGATTACTGACCATATGGTCAGTAGCACCGGTATCAATAATCCATGATGAAGTATGAGAATTTGAACATGAATTATGATCATGAATATATGAAGTTGAAGATGCAGTCAGATTATGAACAGAACAAGATATACCTGAAAAATTGGGAATAAGTGATTGAGGGATAGAATTATCAAGTGAAACTTGATTCACAGAAGGCAGAGTGACAGATTGATTTTGAAGAGAGGATAGCAAATGTTTACATTGCTCTTGAATCTGAGATAGACCGGGCAATTGATTGACTGTCTCTAAGTCAGCAACCACATTGTGCACATTCTTTCCCTTTGTGAATTTGAAGCTTGGTGGAAAACCATGTAATCGATAACACTTATCAATAGTGTAACCATTTTTCCCACAATGTGTACACAAAAGCTTGCTCTTTCCTCCCCCAGCCCTTATAATAGGTTCTGCCTTTATAGCCATGACAGCAGGTTCAAGAGTGATTGAAGGATTTCCTAATTGTTCCTCTTCTTGCACAATTAAAGAGAACACTTTGTTGATATTAGGTAAAGGATCAGACAATAAAATCTGACCTCGGGCACGAGAAAATCTGTCATGTAATCCCATCAGAAATTGGAGAATAAACTCCCTTTCGTGATTAGCAGCTACTGATTTTGTGACTCGGCACTCAGCACCACAAACACAGACATCAATAGGAGAATACACTTGTAATTCATCCCAATATGTCTTTAGTCTAGTAAAATAATGACTGACAGAATGATGATCTTGGACAAGAGTTGCAAAATTCTTACGAATATGGAAGATACGAGGACCGTTTGATTGGGTGAAACGTTCACGGAGATCATTCCATACCAGTTGAGCAGAATCTGTGTGCATGACAGATGAAGCAATTTCAGTTGAAATAGAATTGATCAACCATTGTGTAACCATCATGTTACACCTAGTCCAAGAGAAGAACGTAGAATCGGCTGAAGATGAAGGTTTCTGGATTGATCCATCAATGAAACCTAGCTTGTTCTTGATGGTTAAAGCCATAACCATGGACCGGCTCCAGTTGGCGTAATTTTGTGTTCCAAGCAAAGGTTGTGATACCAGTACAGCTCCGGGATTCTCTCCATGGTGGAGATAAAGTGGATTTGTTTCCATAGAAACATTGAAGACAGAATTATCTTGAGAATTCAGACGTGGAGATGGCTCAGGAATGTCAGAAGCCATGAAGGAGAAATAAGAAGAAACAGAGTCGAATTTCGTAGAAAAGAAGAACAAGGTGCGGAAGTTGGAATTCTTGAAAAATTTCAGAAAGCAAACCAGAAAGCAAATGTTGGCTCTGATACCATTTCACGATTGAAGAAATTTCTCAAGTAGATTTCTTTGAATAAGAATTACAGTATATATGGTCAAGCTTTACATTATAACAGCTTTAACAACCATAACTAAAATCCTAACATACTCTGCCACTTATAGTTATACACGTGGACTTATACAACTAACCAATCAAGCGATAATAAACTCCAATAACATCGGTTCTTAAACCCTTTATCAGAGCACTAAAAATCACATTACCATATCCAATATTCAATGAAACTCTTCCAAAAGAATTAAACTGTTCCCTTTTTTTAATATTTCACGTCTTTTATTTTTTTATTTTTTTCTATTATTTCCTTCAACGTGAAAGTTTTCGTGTGTTATGTTTTCTTTTGCTTTTTTTTATGCATTTTTCTATTTTAACAAATTTCACCTTTTTTTCTTTTTATTTTTCACCTCATTTGCCACTTCACCAAATTCTTTTCGCTACGCTCTTTGCAAGTAAGCGGGTTGTCCTGGTATCTCATCCATGTCTAGTTTCCCACTCTTCAATGCAACTTCAATTAAAATGTTCCTTAAATTATAACGAAATAATTAATTAATTTTCGACACATGAATAAAATTAATTTTACAAATGCATATGGACACAATATGGACTAGGTACATGCTGTTTAGAAAATAAAATATTGCATGAAAAATTTACTTTAATATCAAGTTGCAAAATAAAACAAAAATCATGCAATTTTATCATGTTGGAGTGTGTTTGTTTTGTTGAAAATTTTCATGCCCCAAAATATTGGGGAAACAAACATCACCAAATAGGATGATGGATTTCGTCATTAAGGTGATGACCTTAAGCAAACAAGTAGGTGCACTGTAAGAGTACATGCACTGAACGAGATCAAATGAATACCTTCTGGCAATGAACATTGATGTTGAAAAAGTATTCAACACAATTCGTTTATTGTATCCTTAGACCTGAGAGGTTTATGCAAGTTTATTTTATTGTTTACTGGTGCTTTGACTGAGTCATTTGGTGATGATCTTTCTAGGTCAGATATTCCAGATAACGTTGTGTCTCGTATATAATAAATGAGTTTGTATAAATTCTCAATAAAGAATCTACCAATCTATTAGGCAATATATTCGATATATCTATATAAGGTTGTACTAGAAAAGAATCCATTGACCATTGTAATTTTGTGAAATGTTTTTTGAAATATATATATATATATATATATAAAATATTTATTTGTAAAATTATTTTGGAAACAATTCGAAAGTCCAATAAGTTACAGATTGTGAATTAAGAATTACATGAGTTAGAGACTTAATTAGTGATATGATTCCGATTCTATTGGCTCATATGACATATAGCATGGTGGAAGGATAAATAAACAAATAATTGTTAGCAGAAGGAATTTCACAAATCAATCTTAAATACTCGGGAGTGAATTGTAATATGTTAATAGACATGATTACAATTAGTAGAAGCCTAAAATTCAGAATAAAAGAACATAAGAAAATTAATAGAAAAAGAATTTTCTTCCATGTGATACTACGACCGAGATTTGAGATCTCTAACGATCCCACACATTATCATAGCTAGGGTTTTATTAAAAGGATAGACTATAAGATAGTCTATTAATTCAAGTAGTTAGCCATCAGGACCTTAGATATAAGCCCTGTGAAGGCTGTGAGCGGGGAAAAATAGGAGGCAGAACATTCGGACTGTGAAGTTGTGAAATCAAAAGACTCAAGGTATGAGATGAACAAGACCTAAAAATTAAAAGAAAATTGAAGAGTCATTCGCAGAGAAGATCAAAATTATTCATCAAGATCAAGTGAGTAATTTTCCACGGTCAAACTTTCATCTATAGAAAGCAATTGGTAATTCTTTGACTCATAAATTTCGTCTCCACAACATGCAGGATAAGGTAACCTCATCAGTAAGCTCCAAATGCAATTAAATAAAAGGCAGTTTCATATACATTCAAATAAGTGCTAGTCCATCTTAAGCATATATAATAAACTTTACAGATCAAGTGGAGTTGACTATAGCCGCTTCTCGTTTGTAATGAGAGATTGCAGAATCTGGTGTAAAGGCATAACAAGCTAGCAGTTTATTTCTTATTTCTTCATATAGCCTTGAAGATGTATTTTGAAAAGAATGGCAAAATTACAGGAGTTAAACCCCGCCCAAATGAAGAATAGAAGCGTATTTCAATCTGTCTCACCAAGGCTATATTTCGTATAAAACAGAAGAAAGAAAAACAATGGTAAATCTGTCCTCTATCTATCAGTATTTCAGAGGAATATCCCAGCACAGCTACCGTGCCCCCATCCTGTCCTCAATACGTGCTTTGCCTTCTTGAGGTCTTGCTTATCTTGGCAAAATCTGTGGTGTATCATGGTACATATCACTCCAACACTTGAAGACCATCAATTCAAGATTAAACTACGCTCTCTTCCACTGGTTGTTCGAATGGATCATACCAACATTCATCCTCCTCAACAGCTTTTTTCCATCGTTTTCTGAAAACATCGAATTCGATGTAGGATTGCTTCCTCACCTGTGGAAAACATATTCTTACTCCACATACAAACCAATTGCGATGCTTGTCTCTCAGACCATCCCTCTCCCTTTGGAATACTTAATTACAAAGTGCTTGATAGTCACACAACTACTATCTTTCCTCTTATTAAAATCAGCAGACTGGTGAGTAACCTCAATTTAAGTGTGCCTTTTAATAAGGAAAAGCAAGAGTGTTCTATTTGCAGCTGAACATTTTGTACCTTAGATTCTTTAGATTCACCTAGTGGTTCTCATGGCTAGTGAGTTTTTATCCCACTTGGTGCTTCGGTATGTATTCGTCTCTTACTGAAGTACTCTTCAAATGCTTTGATAGGATAACCCGTGCCTGCTGCACACCAAGTGCATAAATATTTCTCTGTTCTGGTTGAAGCGTATTCTATTCTTATGTTCAATTAGTCTTTATACCAACAGCAAGACACACTAATCAGCAACAGGAATCCCTTATCCAAGATAAGAGTAAAGATTTTGAGCATTTCAATTCAAACTAGACGAGAACAGTTTCAACAGGTATTCTAAAAGGCCAAGGAAACTAGAATTATAAACTTGTTTTTGAAGACTCAAGACTTACGTTAGCTCTATGATCTTTTCCACGAGTGTGGGATGATGCCTGCAATACAAAGACAGTTAAGTTTCAATGAAAATAGTGTTGAAGGCAGAAAATTCATAGATCACTTAAAAAGAAAATTAGGAAATCAAATATTTATGTGCTGGTTACATTTATTTTGAGTTCACGAAGTCTATCCATGTGGGATGCGTTTGTTTGCATCAATCAAATTTACCAGCCATATGTCATGAAAGTGCATAGTAGCAATGACACTATAAAGGTTAACAATAAATCTGAATAACCCGAAAACATCGACAATTTCGTTCTCTCATCTAGCCTTGGATTATGCAACTTGAGGGATAACATCCTCGGAGGAACGAAATGCTGGAATTATGAAGCACAAAGGCACCATCCTCATGATAGCTAAGGACACAGTTGGCTCATTTAATAAGTGCATTTAACTGTATACTTGCATTCCGTTTAGGCTTTTCAAAACACAAACAGAGCTTTACATCTCTGCTTTCTAGTAAAGCCTTTGTACAGATGACAGGAGGTAGAAACAAGGCGAAAGGATCTAAGATTCAGTGGATGCCATTAAACTTCAAGATAGCCACATTTACTTAGGAGAAACGATACTGATGTGGTGTCTATGATATATTTAATTAATCCTACCTGATAGAATATGCTTTATGCTTTACAGAGAGAACTAGTGTAAAGAAATCATACAAAATATGATGCTGCCAAAATTATATGAAATACATGTATTTTGTGGGCCCACCAATGGCATGATTGAGTAGGTTATGTGGTTGGTATGTCAAGTCAGCAATTTACCTAGTGATATATTATTCACTTGAACCTGACAAGTTTGAAAATTCAAGTGGAGTAAATTAAAGTTTGAGGTAAGAAAGATATTTGTGTGACAGACCAGAGCACACAGGCTCTTTCGTGATTTTCAGAATGTTGTTTATGTTTTTTTTCTCTTTCTTTGTATCTTCAGTGCACATGGTCACAACTTGCAACTTTCATGGAAAACAAGTTCTAACCAAGCCTGGGAGAGTATATGAAGAAGCTATAGGGAAAGAATTCTTTCCAAGATGACACTAGCCCGTAGCTCTAGAATAGAACTGCCAGACAACACTTGCTACAAAATCTATTACAAAACGACGAAAACAAGAAATACACCTTTAAGTTCTAAACCTGACATGGACAGTTTATATTGTCAAAACTGTAACAAACACCTCAGGAGTTAACAGCTCACAGTCCCAATCATATAACGATTCTATTTTCAGCACTAGTCTCATGGAATAGATGTGATTCAAATCTAACCTCATTTTCATCTGTTCCTCCAAGTGTAGGACGGGCATAATGAACTATGTACTCAGCATCCACGACACCAACATTTTTGGTTCGATCACCCTGCTTGGGAGAGCAAAATCATTTAGGAAACGAGTCTGGGCTAAGGAGATTTTTAAAAGGTGCAGAGAGAGAGAGAGAAAGGGGGACAACAGTAGGGATCTCACCTGTGCACAATAACCGAGTTGCATATCTAGGCCCCAAGCATGGATCAAGTCGTTCTACAAAATAATTATAGACCAAGAATTTAAATAATTAACCAGACTGAGGCCTTAAGCTGTAATCTCACAATCACCAACTTAAAAGAGGTTAGGGAGTCTCCACATAATGCGGTAGAAATCGATTGACGACCGTTTTACGACACTGTTATTCGAAAAATAACAAGGTGCTCCTTTGCAACTCCTATTGCTCAGGACTTTCATGCACTACTCTGTTTGATCCAACAGTAACAGATATACCCCCTCTCAAGTTTTGTGCCAAATGGCCAGAATAAGTACTATGGAAGCCACCCTCACCACCCCATCCCCCCAAAAAGAAATAGAAAAGGGTAAAGCAAACATATTGGTCATGTGAGGTCAGTTTTAGACATTGAAATGCGAAACCAACATGATTTCTATGCAATATACGAACACTATTGGTGGGAGACTGTTAAATCACATGTTTCCAAGCTCCTCTGATCAGAGATAAACTGAAAATTTAGTCTTGGTGATGTTCCGTTGCAAAAAAATCCTTCAAATTTTTAGAAAATTTGATAGTGGTATGAATATTAGGTAGATTGGAGTTTGTAAAAAAGTGTAGAGAGAGATGAATTGATGAAATATTTTAATAAAAAAGTAATGGCGTTTGGTGAAAAAGTATGGAGAGAGAAGATTTGATAGAATTTTTTTTTGAAAAGTATTGGAATTCGTGTGAAAAGGTGTTGGAGTTTGTGTTGAATTTTTTGAGATTTTGAATATTTGGTTGTGATTTTTTTTGTGTTAAAAAAATTTAGCCAAAAAGGTGAAATTTTTTTAGTAGCTTAACATTTATTTTGTTTATTTTACAGATTTTAAGTTGTGGTGCTGAGGTTAGCAGGGGTCCAGCCTGTATGCTTCAAAATTGTTGAATATTATTCCAGTACCAGTTTAGTTTGCGTCTTTCAGTTTCCAAGAAATCTCTCCTCGTCGGAGTCTGAGTTTCTACCTCAAACTGTTTCTATTTTGTGTCAGTTTAAGCAACTCTTACTGAAAGAACTAAACAACTTGATTAATGAGAACCCTCTGCAGATTGTACAATTGATTTCATCCTTAATAAAGTCAAAATGTCATACCTGGATCATATACCATACACATCGCCAGGCAGCTCTTGAAAAAACAGGTGCCATCATTTCTATCCACCTGCAACACTGATTTTCATCTTAGTTTTGTATGATAACTTCAACTGTCGTAACAAAGTAGATGAACGAAGTGGAATTCCCTAAACTAGCATCCATATGTTCTGCAATTAATATCTACAGGCTTTTGCAGCTATTGGAATAAATCTGGAGAAAGCTAAATACTTCTAGTACATGAACTTTTACCCAGTGCATGGAGGAGATCTACTGCTGGCATCACAACCTTTCCCACCAGCATGAGATTTGTAAGTTCTTCTGCAAACACGGACAAAAAGCATATCCAACATGCAAACCATATTAAGCACTTTGAGGCATATCCAATCCGAATAATATTGTAAAGCAACCCAGTAACTATGGCATACAGTGAAACCACCAGTAGCTAATTCGATTAAGCAACTTACTTTCCAAATGCCATGAGAATGAGTTAGATGCGGAACAAAAGATAAAAAAACAGCAGAGGATAGAAACCAAGAGCTATGAAGGTGGTTTCCATGACAATCTTGGAGTTCAAAGACAGTCCATATCTCACTATGCTAACCATTGAATTAGGTCAGCTTTTAGTTTGAGGTTTTTCCATTTAACAATGACGGCAAAAGTCCAACAATACAACCAAAGCAGTGAGGGCAGACTGCGAACCATAGCCAGCTTGTGAATGAGTAGGCTCTTGCTGAATCATGTTTTAATATCATTTGCCCAAAGCAGTGGTTTCTTAAATTGGTAGATTCACCTCCCCCATAAGTATGGATCAATATCTGTAGCATGGTGCATAGATCGTAACTACAGTCTGCCTTGCTTAGAGTATGCATGCTTCAAAGTTTTCTTAAAGGAAGAAATTTCTGGGCGAGGGATAAAGAGGTAGAAGAAAGATAAAAAAAACCTTTATTATTTTTATTTTTTTACGAGAAACATATCACGACAAAGAAAAAGAGCACTCACTATGTAGAAAGTCAAAAAGTGAGAAAATTAAGTCTCCTAGAGAACCTGTGCACTTTTGTTCTCCTGCCACGAGCAGTGATTTGATGATGCACCTCTGATTTGTTAGGATCAAGTGCTGGCTGTGATATCTCAAGCCCTTCACTTTTAATAATGGAGATATATCTAGAGTCAAGAGTACAAAGAACATCAAGTATAAGCATTTCTCAAATAAAGACCACACAATATCTCATACAGGGTTCATAGAGAAGCATGCCTCTAAGATTTAAGTAGTTAATGATTAGCCAACTTTTCTGGTTTACTTATTTTCTATATGATATCAGTTGAGAGGAGAAATCATATCTTTCTCACATTGGCCAAATCCTAATTCAACCAACATGGTATCGGAGCACAATACTAGGGTTAGCAAAATTTCTATCTTCCGACACCACCTTTTCATTTTTCTACTCCTTGTCTTTTGCTTAAATCTTTGGAGTTTATTCTTATTCCATCTTTGTAGTGGGGTGATGCCCATAGTTGAACGGGGATGGTGCAGTTATAGCATACTAGCACAACTCTATTACAATCCTCACATCCTATGTGGCACCTTTCATGATAAATAGTATCACGTGTACTACTAGACTCTTAAAGATATTAACTCCCCAAAAGGAGAGGGAAAAGGAATAACAGGAAATCTTTTAGCATTTCCTGTAACAAATCCAGTAAAAGCTATGAAAACTGGTGGCCCAAGCCATTTTGATATTCTATATTCATATTATGCCTTCTTCCCCTTTCCATAAATAGTTTGCATTCAACATACTGTTCAGGATGGAAGCTTTCAACTCCAAGGTCCTCGTCCCACAGGAAAATGTAACCATATTCGGCAACTATTTCAGGATGTAGGAAACGCTTGGCAAACCACCTAGCAATAATAAAAACCAATGTCCAATTAGGCATGTAATAATGCAACTTACATGGCAATGGTCAGTCTAGCGGAAGGCTAAAATTTCTAACCATTTAGTTTGATTGGCCGCAGAAACATGTAAAACACGGTTGCTCCATTCAAAATCCTTCCATTCGTCAACAATGCCATCATAGTGGAAAAGCATCACAACAAATTTGCTTGATAGAAACTGCAGCATGGGGGTATAAAGTGCAGTTAACCACAAGGAACAAGAATAGTTAGACATATGGGTTACGTTACGCACCTTTTTCACCATTTCATTAACAAGATCCTTCTGCTTTATACCAACAGCGATAGCAAATAAATTAGTTGTAGAATTAATACTAGTCTGTCGAAAATCTCCATAATAAGCAGCCTGTTTAAACAGCATTCAAGTCAATACTTTTCCTGAAATCAAATTTTACAACCACAAGCACAAACATAGCTTCCTTGTATAAGAGAGTCTGAAGAGATATATTAATCAAGGAAATTGTAGCAGAATGTAAAAATAACAATTAAGCAACCAGCTCTGACTTTAGACATTATCGTTTTCACAGTTGTCTTTCCAAGGAACCCAATCAATTACATAGAGGCAAAAGTTGAAGAACCTGACTTACCCGGTTTAGCTTGCATTCCATAATAATAAAAAAGAAAGAGGACGAAGAAAAGAGGGAAAGGTTAAAATATTTACTATCTGTGTATTGGCTAGGCTGAGAAAGTGATGATCAGAAAACCTAACAAAGTTACTTTGTAGTTCATAACGATTTTTCAAACAGCTACCGCACGAGTTCGCTTCAAAATGTAAAAACAGCTTAGACCCAGTAGTTCCAGTTCCAACTATAAACTCTTTTAACAATTTGCAGTCTGGAAAGTAAACAAATCACATTCCAATCAATGGGAATCATTAAACTGGTCTCAGAATTACTCAACAAATCATTAGCCCTCCTAATACTTGCTGATTATATGGAGCCTTGGGGTAGTGAAAATTAATCTAGATGCACCAATGGCAATTAAACTGATTATGACCATTGACTTTCCTAATTGAAAAACATCTTGAGGCATTACGCACTGCAATCTGTATCAAAAGAAGGACGGTCTCCTCTAGTTCATACAATTTAATACATTGTTGTGGAGAAGAATGCTACAACTGTATTGCTACATCCTTCTCTAGTTCCTTCATGCCTTTTATGACCAAATGTCATAAGTACAGTATCAAGTGCTTATCCGTCTCATGGTCAGACAGAAGAGACCTATGTGTTTTGGCTGTATAAAACAAACAATTGGTCAACCAGAAATAGGATTGTAAACAAGACAGACAATAACCTTCAAAGCACCCAAATTATCGAAGAGTGAGATAAAAACACTGTGCACTGGCACAACTATCCCAATCATGCAACTCTATCTTGGGAGGGACAGGACAGGTTCAACCAAATATAAGCCTCCAATGTAGGAGCAATGGTAGACAAAAAAGTCATTCTTCGAAGCCTATTTCAGGACAGGTGCAAGCAGTAAAAATTAAAGAAAGCACAAAAAGGCTAGGAAACAGACTACCATGCTAACTCTGAAATAAAAATACACAATTTAGACAAGCCAACATGACAGCCACGACAAGAAAAAGAGAGCACAACAAAAAAATACATGTTGCTCAAGCACCACGGATTTTGATCTGCTCTTTTACAGCACATCCTGGCACCAACCATGATTTAACATAGTTGGTGTATTCAAAAGTGTAAAAGCTTAATTTTCATAGCTTCTTAACTAAATGTTGATATATTCTTCAAAACATTACATCAAAAACTCGGGGAGAATCACTTGGCGTACTCTAGGCGACAAAAAGTACACCTAACATTAAAAACCAAATACAAAACACTACATAATCGTATTAATCAAACAGACTGTTTTGCTTTTTTTTTCTCTTATATCTTGAAGAGATGGAAAAAGAAAAGAAATCGTAACACAGTTGATAATCTTATTTTTGCTCTTCCTTTTTTCTGCTCGTCTCCCCTGCCTTTCTCTATTTCTCACACTAGTTTTACCATTAAGATGCTTTTTTCTCTTTTCAGGACCCTTTCCATTCATCTTTCTAAGCATGACCAAAATAATACAAGAATCCAGTCAAAATTTGGGTGCTCGGTACCCCCTCTTCTCTCTGCCCCCCCCCCAAAAAAAAGGTTCAATAAACAAACGTCTCATAAGCTTTACCTTTGGAGAGCCCCATAGTGGGCGCATTTCCAAGTCAGTAGTCTTGGAAACTATACCTTCAGGTAATGCCTCGCTTCCATGAGGCCTGCATTTATTCTAACAGCGATAAACAACTATAAGCAACAAATCCCGGCTATTTGATCTGACAGGAAAGATACAGAACAATATAACATAAATCATAAATTTTCCATACAGAGTAATTAGTCGAAGGGAAGAAGAACAAACCCTGCATTTGCTAAATTTTGAATTTTGGGAACTATCACCTGTTCCCCATAATGATAGCTTCTGCACAACAAGAGTCATGTGACACGCCATCTTAAGGAAAGATAAAAAGGCAAATAAGCATATAATTTATTTGAATGATAAACCCATATCTTTTGGCCTTTTGGAGAACACGTAATCCACAGAATCTTTTGAATTTTTTTGAATTGTAAAATGCCAATTGACCAAAAACATTTTTTTAATAAAAAACTTCAAGAGCAGGAAGTTAAATGAAAACTTCAAACATCTGAATTAGGTAGTTGAGACAAATGTAAGTATCTACCTCTTTGTAATCTGTTGCTATGAATTCACTCCCTAAGAAGAACACAAGGCAAAGCAAAGAAGCTGTGGGGAAGAGGCTACAAAGACATGATCTCCAACTGTTTCGATTTGCTAATACGGGCATCTATGAGCAAGGCAATATGAAAAGGATAAACGTTCAGAAGATGTGTAGCTACATAACCAGTGCCTTCTAATAAGCTACCAAAACAAAATAATAACAATTGAGCAAAAATCCTAACGGAAATATCGTATCCAATCAACGAGCTGTCATCAGCTTTTTTGACCAAAAGAACAATATCTGGTAAACTAAAAAGTAAAAATCACCAGCACATATATAAGGAAGAAAAACTTAAAAGAGCAATTTCTTTGAGAGTGACATGAGTCATTATCATTCAATTCCGTAGAACGCACGACTCAGTTAGCTGGAGATGTTACTGTGGCAGATTAACGTGAATGCGGCTAATCTTCAGGCGTCACCTTCTGATGCAAAGAACAAATAAAATTGGACTTAGGAATTTGACCCATTGTTAGATGCTACTGAGGTTTAGATCAGCTAAGAAGCAGAAAATGGGAGGACTTAAGCACCATTTACTGTCCCATGAAACCTATGCATGATCGCTTGTATAGCAAAATATGGGCTATGGCTTATTGATTTGAACCTCAAGGTGGGGGGGCTCAACGGGAAAATGATAAATGCGGCAAACTGTTGCCATAGTTGACACGAGTTGAATTTTCATTCTCACTCGTTTTTCTTTTTCTTTCGGAGGAGGGTTCAAAAGCAAGACATACGAAAAAGAACAAAAATAAAAATAAAAACGGGGAGTGACGAAGTTGAAGAAAGAGGAAGAGGATACTTACACGACTAGACTTCATATTCCATGAAACTGCCAAGCACCCGCAGGCCACAGAGACAGAGGAGAGAGATTACGAACTCAAAACGTTCTATCTTGCCTCTAACTTGTGATCAGAACAAAGACTTCTGTTCGGACAAAAGCACAGGATTGGGAACAGATTGGAAAAGCAAAGGAAAGAAAAAGGGTAACGTATGAATACCTGTAAAGACGTGGGAGTCTTTGTCAGAAAGAAACAGAGAGAGAGAGAGGAATTCCAAACAAACGTTTGATTGGCTTCGAATTTCGCCGAAGTTGAATGAAGCAATCCGAAGAACACGGCGAACGTGGACTCCGAATCGCAGAAATCAGCAGAAGTGGCGACAAATTGCGCTACCACGACTTGCATTGTCATTGAGGTGCCGTACACTACTGCACTGTCGATGTCACGGGGAAAGAGGGATTGACAAAGATTTTTTTAACCCCTTAGCCTCTAATGGAAGCAGACATGTCTTCGCCATTACGTGCCTTTTGTATTAATTTATTACCAGCATATTCCTTTCCGCACCTCTAATTACGTGTCTTCGCCATTACAAAGATTCCTTTGGTCTCGAGGGCTTTTGTATTTTTCAATTTGCATATGCACCTCTAATTTTTGGTATATTTTCCTTTTCATCCAAGGAGACCCAAATATATGTGTTGGTCGTCTCCACGTTTGGGCCCGGCAAAGTCTCGGGAATCTCCTGCACCACCAAGTCTGAATCCACTAAAATATGTATGAGTTCTTTAGAATAAAAAATATGTCGGTCCAAAAGGCCTTAGGAAAATAAGGGTGTCTTTGCGGTAAAAATTTCACAAAATATTTCACTAATTCCCAATAAAATATTACAATTTAATCTCTCTCTCCCATAAAAAATTACAAAAATTATAAAAAATTACATCTCTCTTTACTTTTTCACTAAACTCAATATCAACACTAAACCCAATACCAAAAATTTTACAACACAAACATAACCTAAATACTATAGCAAAAGTGTGGTCCGTGCAAAGTTTTTCAAGGCTCTCAATTTGGTCCAAATGTTTGCCTACAGACAAGTTCATTAAAACTTCAACAATCATCTCCACTCGTGAATTTCGTCCTCTCCTTATTTTGTAGTTGAAATTAAAGACATTTACATGAAATTAAAGACATTTTTGCCGACAAGCATGATTACATCTCTATGAGACCCAATGGCTACAACCAAGCTCATGTCGCATGCAGATCCAGAAGGGGAAACCGTTATATGTGTCATGAGCGGTTGTCTAACAACCCGCGATAAGCCTTGACTCTACGATACCTCTATTCCCATAGTGGAGAAAAACGACCATTGTGAAGACGTGAGAAAACCGTCAAAGGGCACACGACCATACGGGACGAAATTCCAGTAAGAATTACCGCCAAAAGGAAAGAACATGAGAGAAAAACTATAAAAGGAAGAGCTAACGATGTAAAATGTAAGTGAATTTATGAGCAACCAAATTACAAAAATGAAGCTGACTTAAGCATCAGAGGTTCTTAAGCTCGGTGCTCGGAGTTATTTTTGTAGTTTTGCAGGAAAGATATGTGAAGATCGAGACGCATTTACTCGAACGTGTTGACCATAAACCATCTGATTCATCATAAAGCATCCGGGAAATATACAACTTTGTGATATCAATTGTTCCCTAAAGCAGCTTGGATATATATATATAAGCTGGATATTTTCTTGTTAGAGTTTTTTAAAATTTGCTCAGTTCAATTGAATTTTACAAAAAGATTTAACCAGATTCTAGTCTAGGTAGAGAAAAATAAAACAGATTCGAGAAAGCCTCTTTTGATCCTTGGAAATGAATCTCTACTATTTATGTTTTTTTTTTCTTTCAAATGTATTATATAGAAAGTGTAGATAAGAGGTATTATATTGTAGGAAAAATTATTCTGTTAGTTTCCGTAGTTTACACATTTTTTCAGTTTAGTCTTTAAAAGTTTTTTTTTCTATAGAAATCCCCCAAAGACCATTTCTAAGTTATTACCTTCCGTCTATCTGCTGATTACTAAAATAGTAATTATAATTAATTAAAAACTATAAAAATATTGACTAATTGAGAAAAAAAACATAAAAATACTTTTAAAAAATTATACAAACAGTTATGACCTTCGGCCCTTTAAAACAAATATAAAAATATTAAATAAATAACTGAAAATTACAAAATAATGAAATAAATGTAAAAATAAAAATCAAATGAGAAAAATAGAGAAAATATAGGGAGAAAAGGTAGGACCCTCAAAATCTTGAAAAAAATAATAATTAAACCACAGAAATTTAACTGAATAAAAAAATACAAAATAAATAGACAAAAATTGAAATAAAATTCTTGAGAGGAAAATAAATAGAAAAATAACAAAAAAGACAAAATAAATATTAACAAAAAAGAAAATCAAGGAAGTTAACTAAATAATAATTAAAATTAAAGTAAATCCTAAAATGTCTAAATATAAGTAATATAAACAAAATTAAATACTATTATTAAAGCAACAATGCTAAATTCTTCCGGGAGACCGGTGGCGTGGGTGTCTCGCAACCCGATCTCTTGCAAGGTGGGTATCCCAGCCCTGCCAAACCCCCCAGTCCTCCAGGATGTTGGATCCCAAGTAGAGGGGTTTTTCAGAATATATTCTGTTCTCTCTCTTTTGATATACCTTTTACTATTTTTTTTTTGTTTCGTTTCTCTCGTTTCGTTTTGTTTGTTTTTTCTTTTATTTATGGATATGTTATTTCAAATTTATAGTGTTTTTTTATATTAATTTCGTGGTTAGGCTTCTAAATTTTAGCCTTATGTGAAAGGTAGGGCATGTTAGTTTTGCAAAAATATTCTAAAATATAATGAATACAAGGTAGGGCATGTTAGTTTTGCAAAAATATTCTAAAATATAATGAATACAACAAATTCACAAAACCAACATCCAAAACATCAAAAAATCATACACAAACACTAATACTTATAAAACAAACTCCAATAATTTTTCACACAAACTCCAATATATATTTTTTAAAAAAATATTATAACAAATATTCTCTCTCCATATTTTTTTACTAAACTTCAATACTTTTATATTAAAAAATTACATCAACTTATCTCTGTTTACACTTTTTTTACAAACTTCAATAAAAATTAAATATTTTTAAAACTTTTCACCAATTTTTATACAAAAACCTAAAAAACTCCAATCTATATAAATATCCACAATTCTATAAAAAAATCCTAAAATTCTTACAATTTTTTATAAAACGAACATCCTATTAGAAAATTGTTTCCATGCTTTTTAGTCTCTTTTGTTCTTTTTTCTAATATTACTCTTATGACATTTTTTCCTTCTCTTTTATTTATTTATTTTATCTTCTACTTAGGGATTTTAGTTCATTTTTTTCTGACAATTTATTTCAATTTTTTGTCTCTTTCTTTTGTATATTCCAGTTATTTATTATCTATTGTATAGATTGTATAGATAAGCTAATCTTATCTAGTTAGTTACCTAGTTATTAGCTAGTTTATCATCTTATCTTAAGAAATTCAAAATTCAAATTGAATATCCTATCTTATCAAGTAATCGGGTTGTTACCCAATTTGTGCATAAATTCAAACGAAGAATAGATTATTCAGTTAAATTAGTGTTATGGTATCAGAGTCAATTTTGTGAGTGACCACCAGATTCAAGTCTTGAGCGGAAATCCTATCTAGTTTATGGGATTCTCAGTTTTCTTTTTCTTCCTCGAAGGTTCTCGGTTTTGTTATTCTCTTGTGTTGAGAATTATGTCATCTGGTTCCTCAGACTTCGTTTGTATTCGTTTTCACTGGGAAGAATTATTCAGCTTGGGAATTACATTTCTAACTTCTTGTTACGGGAAAAGATCTCTGGGGCCATATTGATGGTAGTGATCCCTTTCTAGATCCAACCACTAAGAAGGTCGAATTTGCTATTTGGAGGAGTAAGGATGCCAGGAATATGGCCTGGATTCTTCGCTCAGTGGAGCCACACATGATCCTAAATCTAAAGCCTCACAATACTGCTCATGCCATGTAGAATTACTTTGAAGAAGATCTATCATTAGAATAATACAGCTTGTCGTTTTCAACTTGAACATAAGATTGCCACATTTACCCAAGGTTCTCTCTCAGTGGAAGAATTCTACTCTGGGTATTTTAATCTTTGGGCCGAGTATACTGACATTGCGTACTCCACAGTTTCTCCCACGAGACTTTCTGTTGTCCAAGAAGTTCAAGAAACAAGCAAAAGGGATCAATTTATTATAAAATTGCACCCTGAGTTTGAATCTGTCCGTTCCAATCTTATGAATCATGACCCTGTGCCATTTCTTGACCTTTTGTTTAGGTGATATTCTTCACAAAGAGCAACTTTTAACCACTAAAAGATCTATGGAGAATCACTCGGCTCCATCCTCAGTGGCCTATGCCGCACAAGGAAAGTACACGCCTCGTGATTTGCATAAGACGAAGTGTCTCAATTGCAATGAATATGGTCACATGGCTCATGAATGCACCAAAAAATGTTGTCGATATTGCAAGAAGCACGGGCACATCATTGTAGATTGTCCTATTCGGTCACTAAGAAAGGATGTCATGGTTGAAGTTTCAAGTGCTTCAAGTTCTACAATTGCAACTCCAACTCATGTGGTAGATCTAACTTTTGTGACTAATCCATCTTTTGCTACTCCAGATATGGTCAAACAATTGATAGCCTCTGCCTTTCAGCTCTCGGCCTAGAATGTAAAACAAAATCTTCATGGTATTTTGATTCTGGTGTTTCAAATCATATGACCAATTCTACTAACTCTCTTGTTAATGTGAAATATTATCATGGTCCTCTTGAAATTAACACTGCAAATGGTAGTTCACTACCTATTATTGTTTTTGGTGATATTTCTCCTTCCTTACCTAATATTTTAGTGTCTCCCCATCTTTCTACCAATCTTATTTATGTAGGACAACTTATAGGTAAAAAAAATATAATGTCTCATTTTCTTCTACTGGGTGTCTTGTACACGATCAAGTGTTTGGGAAGATAATAGCAAGGGGACCTAATGAGGGACAACTTTTTCCCGTGTAGCTGGAATCGAATGTTTTCAATCCTCTTCTAAAGTTTCAATTTTTTTTGTAATGTTGCTAGTATAGTGTGGCAGATTGGAATTGGAGGTTAGGCCATCCAAATCCACAAGTCCTTCAACGGTTGTTAAATTATGGTCTTATCTTTAGTAAAAATTCAATTCCTTTTGAAAAATTGAATTTTGATTGTGATTCTTGCAAACTTGTTAAAAGCCACAGTGATGTTTGGGGCTATTTTTAAATCATTTGTGGTTTTCATTCAAAATCAATTTTCTTCTTCTGTTAAGATTTTAAACTCAAATTCAAGGGGAAATATATGTCTACCAATTTTCAAAATTTTCTTAAATAAAAATGAATTATCTCTCAATGTTTCTTGTCCATATACAACACAACAAAATGGAGTAACTGAACGAAAAAATCACACTTGCTTGATATAGTCCGGGCACTCCTCATTGAATCTAGTGTGCCTCGTTTTTGGTGTGAAACATTATCTACTCTGGTTTATTTAAGGAAAAATTACAAATCAACCACTAGGCTTTAGTGCCTTTTTCAAAAACTCTCTGGGTTTCAAAAAATTTTAAAAGGCTCCACTGGGTTTGTTATTTGGGTGCGAAAACTCACTCCGCCCAACGACGCTATTGAACCTAACGGAGCCCATTCCACATTATATTAAATAACCCAATAAGAGCTATACACGCATTTAAAATTATACGTTAGCATTATTTTATATCCCGTCTGTCTGCCACATCGTACTCCAGGTCACACACAAGTCAACATGATGCCACATCATTTAATGATCTCCTTTGACCTGATTAACCACAGATTCATTCGAAACCAGTCAAGCCCTAAAATTGCACGAGTCAGAAAAAATCCCCAATTTCCTTGACCTCTAAAATCCCACTATCAGAAAAAAAATTCAATTACTTCGAGCCCTAAAACCAGTCAAGCTGTGGAATCTTCGAGCAAATTCTCCTTTTTGTGCATTTTTCTTGACGTTGATCATTGAGCATTGTCACCTTCGTACGAAAGGTATTATTTTTGTGCTTACCCGTGTAATCTTCAATTGAGTTTAACCTCGTTTTGTAAGCTTAGTGTTGTCTGATTACTATCTTGCTTACCCATAGATGAGATCAGATGTGGGGAAGAATACACAAGAGAAACATCTGATATAGGAATAAGTGATATGGACTACATATCCATGCTTGAGCTTGCTGCCTCAATCAACTCACTAAGTTACCATCAAGATTCAAGTGGGCAGCATGTGGTGGTCCCTAGATGATGACTCGGTGACCGAGTTTAAGCCTTTATTGGGTGACCAAGACGTCAATGCAATGCAGAATTGGGTCTATAAGGAGCGATCCAAGATACTCCATGTTTGGCTGGAGCATGCAGTGGATCAGCCTTGCTTCGTTGGGCCCGATGTGGATTTGTATGTGAGTGAGGTGGATGAGGGCAAGGGCGAAGCTACCGGGGGCCAGGGGATGGCCCGACCCCTAAATTTTTGTAAATTTTTTTATATAAGGCAACATTCTCAAGTTTTTGCAATTTTTTAATCTAAGGGTAAAATTGGTAGTAGATTTCGTAATGGCCCCCCAAAAATTTTGGACAAATAAACATGAGAGGAAAGAAAAAGAGCATAAGAGAGGGAATAACTACTTTATAAGTGAGCCTTCCAATTTTTAAAAGAAAAAAATATTAAGATTGAGTCTTTTTTACTTTTCTCTCTCCCATATTTTTTTTCTAAAATTCCTCTCTCCCTCCCTCTTTTCTAGAGTGTCTTTTTTACTGTTCTTTCTCTCTCCCTCTTTTCTAAAATTCCTCTCTTCTTTCTCTCTCACTTCTTGTCTCTCACTATTTACACTCTTATTGTCCAAATTTTCTCTCAATGACCTCTTTCTTTTCTCACCCCCACTATTTTACCTCATATACATAAAATAGAAAAATCCATACTCAACTCTTGGAATACAACAAAATTTTTGCTTTACACACACAAAAATTACTCTTCACTCTTGGAATACAACAAACTTTTTATACTTAAGTTAAAGTTTATAATTTTTTTAATGTTTTAGAATATGCTGTTACATTTTGACTATGCTCATTTTGATTATAATGAAAATTTGAAGGTCCTGGAATTAGTCGAGGTACATGCAAGATGACCTCAACACCCGGTTAGAAAAAAAAATTTAAAGAGAAAATTATATTTGGCCCCCCTAAGGGCAAATCTTGACTTCGTCTCTATATGAGGGTAATGTGGATGTGGGTGAGGGAGCACCTACTGAAGAGGGTAATTTGGGTGAGGATGTGGGTCAGGATGGTAATATGAGTGAGGGACCAGCTACTCAAGAGGGTAATTTGGGTGAGGATATGGGTAATATGGGTTATGCTTCTCGCTCTAGGAGGAGATGTAGGGGCAGTGGTGGTGGGAGCGGAAGCTTCCGCCTTGCAAATGAGAGTAAGGAAAGTCATTGGAGTCAGACTTAGATTATAACGTAGAGGAAGATATGGGAAAGCTCAATGACTTGGATGAGATGGACGAAGATGTCTCAGATGCATGGTTTAGTGGGGATTCAAATTCTGGTGGGAATCAAAGTGGGCAAAATGACACTATTGATTGGTTTGGGATATTCCCAAACACTGCATTAGCAACTGGGCCACCTGAGCAGGATGAGGATGATCCCGAGTCTGAGTATAGGGTTTCTGACGATCTGCCAAGAGTTGTTGGCTCTGACTTTGAGGGTGTGCGTAGGCGGCGATTCCACGAGTTCAATCAACATCAAGATCTTGATGGGGAAATCCAACTCTATGCGAGTATGATCTTTAAAAATATGAAGATCTTTAAGAAAGTGTTCAAGTTCTATGCAGTTCAAAGGGGTTTGAATTCAATTAGAAGACCAACGACCCTAAAAGAGTTCAAGCAATTTGCTCAAAGGAGTGTGGATTTCAAGTATTTCCTGGGGAGACTCGTGGTCGCGATGAAATCCAAATCAAAACATGGTTCCTGCAACATCATTGTGGAAACTACTATTGGAACAAGTGGTTGGACGTCAACAATATTACACATAGGTGCATGCCCAAATTTCGAGACAATACTACAATGCCACACTTGGCTCTGAAGTCGCAGATCTTAAGCTATTACAACATAGAAGTCCCGACTCAATGTTGCTATCAAGCTAAGCGGAGAGTTCTAGAGATGAAAAATGGTAAATACGCTGAGCAATATAGGCATATTTACTACTACGCGGAGGCATTACAGAAATGGTATTCGGGGACCACTATAAAATTTGAGAGAGACGGGGACTATTTTCTTCATATGTATGTATGCCTTGACTTGTGCAAAAGGGGCCTTATTGAGGGATGTTGGCCTATTATTTGAGCTGATGGCTGCCATCTAAAAGGCCAGTTTAAGGGTCAACTATTATGTGATGTTAGTAAGGATAGAAGTGATGACATGTTCCCAATTGCCTATGCTGGGAGGCCGAGCGTTATGACTTGTGGACGTGGTTCATGACAACATTATTGAATGAAATGATGTGAACCTCGTCAAGAATAACGAGACACAACAACTAAAGGGAACCCAAGATCGTTCTAGGACTGATTCGAATGGAAACTTTGACCCGTTGTTTATGAAAACAAGAACCTCGGTATAAGGAAGACGCCACAAACGGTGGTGGAAACTCCGTTTGATAAGTCAAGTTGAACGCCACTGGAAATCCCGATAAGTTCGAGTAGCTCTTCAAAGAACCAAAGAGAATAAATCCTCACAATTTCAATAGTAAATGTCTGCCGAAATACATTGCAAAAGCTCCTATTTAAAGAGCTAAACAATACAAGGAAAATAAGCCTAACATAGAAACCTAATTAAACTCGAAAAAGGTAAGGAAATAAATCCCTACACGCCTAAAACAAACAAAACAATTAAGGAAATAATTTCTTGCTTGCCTAACAAAAGCTTGGACGCCTAAAATAGAGATCTAAGTATGGAAATAGCTGCTGGATGCCCAAAAGAAGAGCAAGCCATAAAAAAGGAAGGATTTGGGCGCCTAGAATAGAGATCCTTCTAGAAGAGCCCCAAAAATATTTCTTTCCAAATTGAAGCTTAGCCTTGATCGGATTCTTCTAGAACTTGAATCAAGGTGACCATTCTTTGTGGCCCCCGTGGATCATGTTCAATGGGCCTCCAAGAATTTGCTTGAGCTCATAACTCTTGAATAAGTCCGTTGAGTACATCCTTGAACTTCTTTGCCCGTGCTCTCGTAAACAGCCCAATTGGTACTTGAACGACATCCTTCGAAACGGTACCTTGATCTCCATCACATTGGCTATCTGGAAGAGATGGGCTAGATCTTTGTGTGTAATAGGCAAAAGGTAATACAAGCCTAAACTGTAAAATCTCTATTATTTTCTGAAAAAAAAAACTAAGCTCAAATCTTTCGCAAGACGAAATTTTTTTTGGAGAACATTATAGTAAGCCTCCCTCAGGTTCAAAAATGTTTTATTCCACCTATATGTTTAAAAAACAATCAATTCTAGCCTTCCGTGTGATTTAGCCGTTAAACCACATGCAAAATGACCGAAATGGCCCTCCAAGACAATTGAACTGTGGGAACCAATTTATCGCAAAAGTGAACATCAGGCACCTTCACTTTAAGACAAAAATATTAAAATTTTGAGAAAAAAATTTCATGAGACATGGCAGCTTAAGATTGGAGCCATTCCGTCTGTTGGCTAATAGAAATTGGACAGGGATCAAATTGTCTAAAAAACTTACCTCAGGGATCCGACAGTTGAAATGATACCTTAGAAACTAAAATGTCAAAAGTGTAAACTACATGGACATGCATGTATGATAATTAAGTGTTTTATGTAAATACGTAAATCATTAAACGTGTCAAATATTAAAGAATATCTTCTTGAAAATATTTTAAAAGAATAATCAAACTCTAAAGTGAAATTTTTTTTACTTAAAATAATAATTTTACAAGCAAAAAAAAGACCCTAAAAGAGTCACAACAAGAAATGTTTGCTTCAACGATGGCAGCTTCCGTAGCCAAAACCACCAAAGTAGTCGCAAAAACTTTGCCCCTACGGAACAAAGTCGTCAAAGGGTGGTGGCCTCTGCCGCGTGCGCAGAGCTCTGATTCGACGACAAAAGCTCTTTGTCAGCCCTGGTCCAGCAGCTTCGACGAACTCTAGTTCGTCAAGAGAGGTGCAGCGTCGACGAGTTCCAGTTTGTCAAGAGAGGTGTGAGACCCCGTTTTTCCTTTTTGTTATTTCCTATGTATTCGTTTTAATTTAACTTATGGGGCCATATTTTTGGCCAATGTATGACCTAAGTTTAATGTTATGGTACAATAACTTATTATTTCCTTTAGATAATTTCCTTATCATTGTGAAAGTTTTAGTACAAGTTATTACTATTTTCCTTAGGGCCGAATCTTGCTAGGTAGGTTTCTTTTATGAACTTATATTTTTCCATTGCTTATTATATTCCATAATTCATGAAATTAATGAAGAGAAATTTTATATGTCATGGCCGAAAATCTCTAAGTAAAAAATCATGATATAATGGTTATGAAGTTTATGTTAAGCATATAAAATATTTTGTGTCTTTTAATAGGTAACCTTAATCATCATTAGGTGTCTTAATTATCATTAGAGAAATTAAGTGATAAGTTATTAGGTATATAAGAAAGCTTGATAAAGAATTTAAATGATAAGTTAGTGTGCTTATCATAGTGATAAGCTAGTGAGTTGTTAGGATGATAAGTTTTTGTGATTATCAAGGAGATAGACTAGAGTGATTATCCTTGTGAGAAGTTATTATATTGATATAGCTAAGTTGATAAGTTATTGGTGTAAGTTAGAATGCATATATTGGTGATAAGCTCATGTCCTTATGTGATAAGTGAAATCAAAAGAGAGAAAATTCTAGAGTCTTGGATGAGTCACGTGAAAGGCTAGAGCAAATTGAATTTTTTGCCTTTCCTTGGTGAGTCACGTGAAAGCTTTGGGAGCAAGTTTGAAGTGACAAAGTGTGTTGCAAGGTGGACTTGCATAGTTGGTTGCCGCCCATGCAACCAATGAGCATGGACGGAAGAAACAATGTGACAATCCTTCTCCCTATTGACAACTTTCGGTCCAAATTCATTTTCTCACCCTTGCCTTTCACGCATAGCATCAACCTCACTTCTCTCCATTTCATTTGCTCACTTTTCCCCTTGACCGAACTTCATTTTCTCTCATTTCAGCTTGCTGCTCTCTCTCTCTTTTTCCTTGTGACCGAAGCTCATCTCTCTCCCTTTGCTCAGCTTGTTTCTCCTCTCTTGGTGGCCGGATATCTCTCTTCACTCAGCTCACTTTTCTCTTGGACAGAACCATATCATTTCAGCTTGCTCTCCCTCTTGGCCGAACCACCTCAAGCTCCAAGCCTTGCCTTGTTTTCTTCAAGCTTTTCCAGCAGCTGTTCTTCTCTTTTCCCTCACTTTAAGCCTTCATCTCAGCACCTATCGCACACCATTCTCAGCCCTTGAAGCCATTTTAGTGGGAGGAACCGAAAGTTGAAGGATAGTGAAGGTTGTTGGTGAAAGCCGAGTGCTTTGGTTGGAGGTAGAGGTTGATTTTGATTTGCATGTGTTGTTTAATTGTTTTCCTCCATAGTTTCTGACGTTAGACACTTTTATGCTAGGTGCTCTCTTCTCTAAGCAAGCTTGTGTCCAACACCAAGGTAAGGTCGAATATGGTTGAAGGTGAAATTGTTGCTGGCCGAACCTTGCATGTCCTGTTTTCCTTTGATTTGGTCATTATACCATGTTGTTATCTTGTGTATATGTTAGATCTGAATAGGTTGGGTCTGCTGGAGTTAATTTTGTGATGTGGTTGATGGAGGAAGGGATTAGTTGAAGGTGAATTGTATTCTTGCTTAAGAATCTCATGCATGTTTGAGTTTGGTGTAGATCTGGACTTGTCATGATGATTAGCACCTCCTAGATTGTGAGTTTGGTTGCTAGAGGTTGACATTATATGTTTGGATGGCATGCACATAAGTTGTTGGTGGCCGAATGGCTTAGAAGTGAAACCTAGGTGGATGGTCGAATGATTGGGGTTAAGGAACCCTAGGTTTGATGCTATGTTTTGGATTAATGTTACATGCAATTGGAAATCACTAAATAGATCAAGATTGAAGGTTCATTATTGGCATTATGAGTGTTAAGTTAAAATGGAAAGAGGAACCTAGATAAAAACCGGATTAGTAAATAAGAAATTGATTGCAAGTACATTTGTACCTAATGGCCGAAAATATGGATGTGAAAAGGAAGTTTCATGGTGTTACGAAAACTTAAGTATCACATGCTATGAAGGGTGCCACGGGTTGGACATTGATGGAGTATATATCACGATTTAGCTATGTTAAATGTTGGATAAGATGAAATAGCTAGTTAGCTAAGTGTAGCCCTAATGTATGAGATTGAGAATATGTTAAGCTTGGATTTTTGGCACCTTTTAGCTTGTTGTTTTGGAGACTTAATTAAGATATGAATATGATTGATTGCAAGTCACGTAATTTAGTTAATTAGGGCTTTGGTCAGCAACTTATCTAAGTGATTAGTGTGAAGTGAAATAGATCAGCACCTATAGAGAACAAGAGGTTAAGTTGGTGGTATTAGACCTTCAAGTTGCTGTTTTAAACTTAGGATTCTATGTTGATATGATACTTACTTTTCTCAAGTGTTTAATAAGAGTTTTTCTAAAGTGAATCTTTGAAAATGATATAGTATTTTCAGAAATGTACTTTTGGGAAAAACCGAACTAAATTCAAGTATTTTCTTGTATGATTATGTGATTAATTCCTAAGTATCTAAGAGGTATTTGAATCGCTTGTAGGCGATCTTCGTACCATTACTCAAGGGATACCGAAGTAAGTGGAAGTAAGTGGATTGTAAGTATAAACTTACATTTTTGTAAAACTGGAATGATACACAACATAGTTTTACATGAACAAGCATGACATGACACGAGCATTGCATGATTTTCTAAAGAGACTTTTATGCAATGTCATATGAGAAGCTTTATGATAAGTCAAGTCAGTTAAAGGCTCTGGTCGGTACCGTACCATCAAGATGGACTCCCATACCGAAGGACGAATGCGAGAAGGTTGGGTGAATCCTAAGAGGCTGTGCAACCACACTGAAGGACAATGAGAAGGTGTGGGCCTCCAAGGGTCGTGTCTAGCCATCAGGCCTGGGGCAACTACGGGCTAGCTCGACCAAATGAAAAGTCCCCAAGGGTAAGGGAGACGGTTCCGATGGGAACGCACAACCCGGACTCCAGGGGTTAAATGGAGCGTAAGTAGCCCACAAAGGAAATATTTTCAAGGGCCATGAGCCAATTTCAAGAACAAGAACATGTTTTACGATCAAGAGCTTATGCATAACCATGAGACATGCATGTGCATCACGACTTATGAATTCTCATGATATTCAAGTTCAAGCATTAAGATCATGTTTTTCAAGTTATGTTTTTCCCTTACTGAGTCTTTTTGACTCACGTTTTTAAAATTGTATCATTCCAGATGCTTCAGGTGAAGGAAGTCAGGAGGACTATCTGACTTAAGGAGAAGATGTTTGTATTTTGGTGGTTTATGTTGACCTTTTTGGTCTGTCACTTTATCTTATGTTTCATGTGTTGTAATTAAGCTATTACTTCTTGAAAGTGTATTGTAGATTAGTCATGAGTTTGGTCGTCTCTCTCACGATCCTATATTTCCGTTGTATGTATGAATGTATGTTTACGCTGGAGCTTTCCCCCCGGGATTGCTCGCGGCTGTTACGGTCCCTGCGGGATGGCGTTTGGGGTGTGACAAGAGGTGCAACCCCATTGCCGACGAGCTAGAGCCGTCGTGCATATGTTTTTCTTTTCCCCAACAACGACGAGCTAGAGCTGTTGTGCATATGTTTTTTGAATTTCTTGCGAATAAGCTTTCGATCAAGCAATTGGTTTTCTCTTTTTTTCTTTTGCTAAGCTTCTCTTAACTCATTTCAATATGTCGTCAAGAGAATTAAAGAGATTACAAGCCCTCAACCAAAGAACTCATATTCATATACATAAAGAGATTTTATAGATTATATTCCTTAGAAACATCATTTTCTTTTCTTACAAAAAAACAGAGGAATCATTACAAGCCCTCAACCAAAATGGGAATCCACCGCAATTCAGTATAGAGTTAAAGAGCAGAGGAATTTCCTTTGCTTCCTAGCATGCGATCTGTTGTTGTGTTCTTCTGGGATATACATAAAGAGATTTTATAGATTATATTCCTTAGAAACATCATTTTCTTTTCTTACAAAAAAACAGAGGAATCATTACAAGCCCTCAACCAAAATGGGAATCCACCGCAATTCAGTATAGAGTTAAAGAGCAGAGGAATTTCCTTTGCTTCCTGGCATGCGATCTGTTGTTGTGTTCTTCTGGGATATTATAATCTGTTTGTATTTTGGCAAGTTGCTATAATTGACGCCATATAGACATTAGAAAAATTCTTGTGCATGTTATCTGTTTGACAAAAAGACAAAAATAACATTGGTAAGTGAAATGCTTAAGATGAATGACTGTTAAGAGATAAAAATCAAACATGAGTGACTTATCTTTATATGCTGCAAGAACGGCCGGAGACCTCTTTAAATTTTCCAGTTCATCTGGAGTGAGAAGCACTAAAACTATGAAGACCATTATCACAGGAATAAATAAGCTTGGGATAAATTTTCTGAATTTGCATAGCAGATAAGACTCAATAAATGAGAGATACCAATTATGAGGACTAGTAAAGGCTTAGGCACTGGTGGTGGTACCTATGTGTGCTACCAAGACCACCTACATCTCATTAGGCAAGGCAACTACTGGGTCACTCCCATAGAACACGACTTCAAAGAGATGAAGCAAAAACTAGAGAGCAGCAGAGCATAAGAACACATGGAAAGTGATTTGAACAAACTAATAGCATCTGGCAACAAATGGCATAGAAGATTTGTTAGTTTGCAAAAAGAAGATCGATGTACCAATAGTCTACCTATTCACGCCTATCCACATAAGCCTCCAAAAGTTCTCCGATGTAATCTATAAATTTCTGCAAGGAAAGCATGAGAAAAAATTCACAACTGATATAGTATTGCAGAATACAAAAGCATAGAAAACACTTAGGGTCAAGTGTTTGCAAAAAACTTCCCTACTGAAATGCCGTAGTGAAATTGACTTCCCTAGGAAAGGCAGTCTACTTCCAGCCTTTGTACCCTGCAAAATTGACTTCCCTCCTGCAATGGTTGTCACACCTGTAAAGAATTTCCAATCTCAGCAAAAAAGGGTAAAATCTAAGTGATTCAACCTCGAAAAACCAAAATCCAAATAGGTAAAATATTCTAAAAAGCAAGAGGACAACAATAATCATACATTGTGACAATGGTGGAGTAATCCTAACAATGTTGCTATTTTCTACATCAACTGCAAAGAGCTCGCCATCCTCAGAGATGAGGTTTCCGTAATACTCCAATCCCATTTCCTTCCACAATAGTCTCAACCAAAATTTTAAAAACTAGTGATTTCGTAAAACCAAAAAAAGGGATTCAGAGAGGTTAAACTTGGGCTATAGAAACATCATCACAGGAAACTAAATAGAGTATGTCAAAATAAACTTAGTCAGTATAACACAACTTGATATAGGGTGAGATGAGGCCATGGCTACCTGCAGAAGCAGCGTAGGTTAAATCTGTCGAGTTAACACAACATTGACCAACCCTCATTGAATTAACATAGTCGATCTAATCAGATTTTAACCAGAACAACAAGACCCATAAACTAGAGTTAACACGACATTGAAAAATTAACATAACAAATAAATTAAATGGCAAGATATAGTGTAAACACCCTCATCTTCGACATTGAAATACTAATAGAATAAATAAAATCACAAGTTACTCACAAAGTTGCAGCTACGAATCTAAATCAAAATCAACAATGGCGGGGTGGGGATAGAGACCTCCTGTGAAGAGCAAATGGGGGAGAGGAGGTGGATGGAAATCTGAGTGGTTACAGAGATCTGATGTGAAGAGTCAATGGGGAGAGGAGTTGGACGGAAATTTTCGAGTGGGGACAGCGACCTCTTGTGAGATCCATAATTTCTATCGGCAAAAATCTCGACAAAGGAAGAAGACTATGGTTCTCTGATGACCTTCGCCAACATGGATGAACTCACTATGTGGCTATAAAGAAAAAGGTCTCAAAATCACACCGATGAACTCAAAAGAAAGAGGAAAGAGAGGGAGAAAGATAAAGGAGAGGAGATGAGGGGCGAGACTTCCGCAAAGGATTTTTTGATCTTTGGTGGCGGGAGGAAGGAGAGACTTCAGCGCGAAACTATCTAGTTAATTTTTCACTTTTAGTAACGAGTTTTTTACTTTTAGGAACGAGAGTACAAAGGTTGTGCCTTTATTGACCAACAAAATGCCTTTAGCGCCTTTAGTGACCAACAAAAATATTCGGTCACAAGAGCCTGACGTTTTAGTGACCGAACAGTAAGAGTCTGTGGCTATTGCCATACTTTCTTGTAGTGAGTCACATATACACATAGAAAAATTATAATAGTTTAGACGGTTTTACATTGGTAAACATGAGGTGTTTTTAGCTACCATGATGGAGAGATGTCCTTCTCTTTAAATCTTATTTTATTTAATAAAAAATTTCTCATTTTTTATTTCTCAAAATTTTTAAAGTACTAAAATAATATTTTGTGTCTACTGTAACCAACCAGTGCTTAGAATTACGATGGTGCAGTGTCAACCCATTTTTTTATGCAGCTTTTCAAAGGTTGGATATGAATAGCTTGATCCATGACTCTTAACACACCAAATAGCAACAATCACAATAAGAAAGTAAAGCTCGACACGATGGTGGAGTGTCAACCCATTTTCTTCTACTGCTGGATTTTTCTGATTAAGATTGTGGTTTGCATATGAAGTCTGCAAAATATTTGTTCTTGGATTGCTTAGTATCTGCATTCTTATTGCAATCCTACATATCAAACAGAGCAGGAATTCCAATATTACCCGCAGTAGAAGTTAGATTCCAAGAGTTACGTACGGATAGAAGCCAATTGCTATGTTGGAACGAGAGCTCTTCCAACTCTGGTGAACACGGCTAGAAACATTGCAGAATCAACTCTAACTCTCTAAGAATTGTCAGTTTTCTCTTCCAGTTTATTGTGCAATGTTTCTTGGAAAAGATTTTGCATATTTGTGCCAATTGTTCGGCACCTATTTAAACTCTCTTTACGGAAACCAAATGATCAGATATTATAGACGGTTAGAAAATTTTGATTTCTTTCTCTTAGCAATGGATGTGTCTCTTAGACAGTGCGAGATCAAAGAGATAACCTATGTAAATTCCGAAACGCCTAGACACAATTGACTCACACATACAAAACTTAGCATACACAGACACGCCTATGTAAATGAGAAATAATTTGGAAATTTAGTAGCTAGACATGATTGAAGAACTCATATTAGCTAATTCTTCAGCATATTCATAGAATCCAGTCTTCAAAAGAAGGTTTTTTTTTGGGGTAATTCAAAAGAAGGATTATTGTGTGCCCTGATTTCGGTTGCACTGATACATAAAAACAGAAAACCACAGTAGAATAGCATGACAGTTCATAATATAAGCGCCTTTCAACCTGTGCAAGGGCATAGGGGAAGACGGAGAACATCCCAGCAGCTCTTTCTCTATACAACCTAAATATTTTATTTCGCCCCAATGTTTCAAAAACAATTAATTATTGTCTTCCAGTTGATTTGGTCATTAAACTACATGCAAAATGACCAAAATTCTCTTTCAAAATAAAATTAATAAAATTATATAAAAATATTATTTACAAAATAAAAAATAATATATAAATAAAAAAATATTTTTTGAATAAAAATTGAATTTAAAGGTTTCATATGATAGTTTTATATTCTATTTTTTCAGGTCAAGTGTCTCCTTTATTTGGCTAACTGCAATTGAACTGTGGGGACTAATTTTATCGCAAAAGTGTATCTCAGATACCTTCACATTGAAATCATGTACTTAGGTACTAAAATATTAAAATTTTCATGCCACACGACAATCTACAATTGGCAATGAGATGATATTAAAATCTATGTGAGCACAATTTCTTCCATTGGCTAACGGAAATTGAAAGGGATATCGGTTTCTCAAAAACTTACATGTGGGACCCGACGATTGAAATCGATATTTGAGTGATTAAAATTTCAAATGTGTAACCCACAAATGTCAAATTCCATAATGGTTGTTTGGGTTCATATAGTACTTTATTAAGGTAACATATACTTTGTTCTTCCCCTGTTTAACATACATACATACATATATATATATGGAGGTCGAACCTTGTAATTTTTTTCTTTTATCAAATCTCTGCGAATGACGTATAATTGGTGGAGAGAGGGAAAAAAATAACCACGAATAATGACAAGTTTAGTACTGTACTGTCTAGATGTTGTTGGCCTTCAGAGCATGGATTTCAGAATTCAGGGTATCCTACAAATGAACTGCTTTATGTAAGTGTCGTAGGTTACATGCCTACGAAGTCAAAATTTGCGGCTAGCAAACTTTGTATTAGATGCAGGCTATCCATTAAATGCAGCAGAACATTTAATGAGAATTTTGTAGCAGACGCAAAAGAAGATTTGCGGCCAGCAAATCCTGCATCAGGCGTGCACTCCATTAAATGTAGCAGCCTAAGCCTTTAATGAGATGCAGGAGAAGATTTGCACGGCGTTGCAAAATCTGATATTCTTGTCTCCTCCTCCCTCTATAAAATTCAACTTCGTGAATGAGCAAAGAAGAGAGTGAAATTAGAAGATTGCGTGCAGTGAGTGAGAAAGAGTTGCTGCAGGGAGAAACTGTGAGAGTTGAGAGTTGTAAACACTTTTTTCGTCAAAATCAAAGTTCTCTCCTCTATGGACGTAGGCAAATTGCCGATCCAAGTTAAATATTGGCCTCCTTGTGTTTGGTGTTTCCCGTTCTGTGCTCAACAAGTGGTATCGGAGCCAGTGACCCCAGAAGTTTCTTTGAATTCGGTCGAGATCATATCTGTGTCTAAATCCCATTTTGGACCTAGGTGGAGATTCCTCGGGACGAGATGAGCACAATGGTACCAATCGGAGGCCAAAGCAAGGCTGCACGCGCCGGTAGAAGTCACTGCTCGTGTCCCACTTTTATCACGCGCCACCACGCGCCGTTGGCTGCCAAGAAATTGCTTCACGCGCTCCCACGTGCCTTTTTCTTTCCGAGTCGTTGCGGTTCGGGTTTTTAGGACCGAGTTCGGGTTCTGATCGAGTCACCTAGTCAACTCGCTGAGTCAACCGAGTTGACGAGTTAACTCGTCGAGTTAACTTTAATGGCGTCACCAACATATTCCGTTATAGTTAACAAAATATTCTGTTTCTGGAGGGAATATTCCAGTTTCGAGTTTTGTCCATTTTGGGCCCAATTTTTGTCCTTTTTGGGCCAGACCAGACTTGCACCTACCTATTTCGACCATTCCGGACGCAACGGTGGGCTCTATTTTGCGAGATTCAACTCTAAAAGTAGAGAAACATGCCATTTGAGCTAGTGTTAAAGGCATAATCCATGGAGGATTCAAGTTCTAGTACAATGATCAAACTTATGGCGATCAACTATACACTCTGGAGACCTCGGATGGAAGATCTTCTAAATTGCAAGGATCTGTTGATCCAATAGAAGAAAAAGGAGTAAAAGCAGATGACACACCGAAAAAAGATTGGAAAAAATCGAACAAGAAAACTATTGGTCAGATCATACAATAGATCGACCATAGTGTATTCCATCATGTTGTATAGGAGACATATGCCTACACTCTATGGCAAAAGCTGAAGAACATGTAACAGGCCGAGACCGCTCGAAATAAGGCTCTCTTAATGAGACGCCTTGTAAACTTGAAATTGAAGAGCGGTACCTCTGTTGCTGAACACACCAGCGATTTTCAGAACCTAGTGAACCAAATTTCAACAGTAGCATTGAATCTTGGCGATGAAGAATAAGCTCTCCTACTTCTCAGTTCGCTACCAGACAGTTGGGAGACGTTGGTGGTCTCCCTCTGCAATTCGGCTCCAGACGGCAAACTTACCATGGTGATGGTGAATGATGTATTGTTCAATGAGGAAGCAAGGAGAAAAGAGGCTGGTATGGACCAGTCACGTGCCTTCGTAACCGAAGGAAGGCACCAACGAAGTGGTAGAAGGAGAAGTAGAGGCAGGAGCAGAAGCAGAGGCAGATCCCAGAATCCAAAAAGTTATCATCAAAAGGGCAAGATGAAATGTTTTCTCTGTGGCATTGAAGGCCATATTAAGAAGAACTGCCGGAAGTTACAACAGGAGTAAGGTCAATCCAGAAACCAGTCAAAGAAGCCTGACGGTGAAGCACTAGTCACCATTCCAGGAGATTGTACATTACTCTCTACCGATGAAGAAGAATGTCTCCATGTTGTGAATCAGGATGCAGAATGGGTGGTAGACACAACAACTTCCTACCACGCTACTCCTCGCAGTGATTTCTTCACCAAATAAAAAGTCGGAGATTATGGTACAGTGAGGATGGGTAACACCAGTCCCTCAAAGATCGCGGGTATTGGTGATGTTTTTATAAAGACAAATATTGATTGTACCATGGTGTTGATAGACGTTCGACATGTGCCCGACCTCCGGTTAAATTTGATATCCGGGATAGCCCTTGATCGACTGGGCTACGACAACCACTTCGGCAACGGTGCTTGGAAGCTGAAGAAAGGCGCAATGGTTGTCGCCCGTGGACATATCTGTGGCACTTTATACAAGACCCATGTGAAGATACGCACTAATAGCCTCACTGCAGTTCAAGATGGGGCATTTCCAAATTTGTGGCACGAGAGACTCAGTCACATGGGTGAAAAGGGTGTTTACACTGGCAAAGAAGACGCTTATTACAATTAACAAAGGTATAGCGCTAAACCCTTGTGAACATTGCTTGTTCGGTAAGCAACATCGAGTCTCGTTTAGTACATCTGCCAATAAAAAATCAGAGTTATTGAGCCTGGTAAACTCTGATGTATGTGGTCCTTTAGAGATGGAGTCTTTGGGCGGTAACATGTATTTTGTTAAAATCAAAGTTCTCTCCGTTAAATGCAGCAGCCTAAGCATTTAATGAGATGCAGGGGAAGATTTACACGGCGTTGCAAAATCTGATATTCTTGTCTCCTCCTCCCTCTATAAAATTCAACTTCATGAATGAGCGAAGAAGAGAGTGAAATTAGAAGAGTGCGTGCAGTGAATGAGAAAGAGTTGTTGCAGAGAGAAACTGTGAGAGTTGAGAGTTGTAAACACTTTGTTCATCAAAATCAAAGTTCTTTCCTCTATGGACGTAGGCAAATTGCCGATCCACGTTAAATATTGGCCTCCTTGTGTTTGGTGTTTTCCCGTTCTGTGCTCAACACTTTACAATTTTTGAGCAAAAGTGGCAGACTTTAGTATATAATTCTAATTTGGACTTTCGACTTAGTGGTTGAGTGTGGAATGGTCAGTTTGAATTTATAACTTCCCCTTGTTTAATCTAAACTTTACAATATTTAGGTTAATTTGTTGTACTTGTCGCACTGTATCATCAGCTGCATAGCCTCCTCTATTTGGACATATGACTTGAAATTTTATTGGAGTGTAAATTTTATTGGAATCTGTATAAAAGTTTTGAATTTATAAAATGTTGTTGGAAGTTATGAAAAGTTGCATTTTACAACTAGAATATGTGTATTTCTAATATAATTGTATACTGATCAGTCAATGCTAAATTTCTCCACCATGACTGACAATGGAGTTAATTATAATCTTGTTTTGGCAGAAACCATTAGAATTAAGTGGCTGCCGTGCTAGCTGCCTCTGTTTCTGCAATTATGAAGTAGTAGTACAATTAATGAGGACATAATTATTTTTCAAAGTATCAATTTCCATGTTGCAATTAACGGGAAGTAGTGACGTGACATTACTGTTAATACATTTGCTTTTTTGCATTAATCCTTTATTGGTATCACAACAGCTACGATAAATTACTTGAGAGATGGATTACTATATTGTCAAAAGATTAATGGAAAGTAAGGTCTCAGCAGCTACTTGAATGACTGACACTACAAGAAATAATGCTTTAGGTGACAAAATTTTGGGTGTCAAACCAAATTTTGTCACCTAAAGTGAATTTTTCATGACAAAATATTAATTTCGTCACCCAAAATTGTTCAGGAACTTCAAAACCGTCCGGACCTGTCACAAACCCGTTCGGACGTATTGCTGGTGTGACGACAAACACTTGTCGCGAATGAGTGAAGAAAAAAACCTTCGCAAGATAAAAGTAACGTCCGGACACTCAAGATACCCGTTCGGACTCTCCGCAGGGTGACAAATTCCACATCGTCGTAACTGAGTGACAATTAGAATCGTCACAATTTTTACAATACCGTCCGGACTCTGTTTATACACAGTCCGAACGGACATTACCTAACGAATAGTAATCGTCAGGCTAGAGTGAGAAATTAAAAATCTTCATGAATACTCAATTAAGTCCGGACGTTATAAACCACGTTCCAATGGAAAAAATACCAAAGTCCGGACGGTACAAAAAAAGGTCCGCACAATTATAAATGCATCTTCAGCGAATCGTGTGCTTCCACGTTGAAAAACTTCAGACACGTGACATCGATACAGTCCGGACAAAGAAATAGCGTGCGGACCGTATAAGTTCTAGAACCATTTCGAATCAGACATATTTAATGACGTTAAATTTGATAGGGCCACGTGTCAGTATAACAGTTGAAACTCGTCCGAACGCTAATATAACACGTTCGGACAGTTACTGGCCACATTAAACCGATAGACTTTGTCAAAATCTCAAACTCACTCGTTCTCTCGGACGTTTTCACTCCCCATTCCAGATTTCACAAAGAACTTCAGGTAAAACGTTTGTTATGTTGTTTTATTTTATGTATTTCGATTAAATATCGTCGATTGTTTAGTTTGCTATGGTGTTTTATTTTATGAAATTAGGTTGTTTGGCTAGTGTTCGTCGAACCACGTGACGTCCGGACTTGTTATAAACCGTCAGGACTGTTATTGTACGTGCGGAGGCCTTTTATTATGTCCGGACGTCTTAAAATTTTAACGACGCAGTTTGACTGTTGTGCGAACGGTTTATGCTCATGTTCGGACGGTTTTGCTAGGTTGACCATGGAACACTCTGGAAGAAGCATCAGCAATGTCGGGGGACATACAGAGCGACCAGCCTGGGCAGACGCGTATTTAGCGGAGTTAAACGAGAGTATTCGGGCAATCATGCAGCCGACGCATTCATTGTGCATAGAGCTTCATTGCCAATTGACCAGTCTGGAGACGAAACTTGCTCTGACGGATAAGGATATAATGGAAGAGCTGAATATTATGCGGAAGGAACTAGTAAGGATGAGAGAACAATTGTCTCAATTGTCCCAGTTTGTCCGTACCATTCTGGTACAGCTGCAGACACTCATCAGACGGGTTGATAATATGGAGGAACATTCGGTGCATGTTCGTGATGCCCTCGGACAAGATTTCGACGAGCCAGTCACTGCTCGTGATTTGAACTAGTCTTCTGTTTCTGCTTTAAACTTAGTTATTTATTTATCGTTTTAAAGGATCGTTTGTAGCTTGTAATAGACATTATGATTGTGGTTTTTTATTCAGTATTTGGATTATTTTTTATATTTTATATTAATTATGTTTTTTTCAGTAGATTTAATTTATTACAATTTAAACGTATAATTAATAAAATTAAATAAGTAGTTATAATTAAATTGACGATTAGGTATAATTGATATTTAATATAAAAATATGATTAATTATATATATATTTTTTATGTATTTAAAATAAATAAATTAAGTTAAATATTTGTGCCAAATTATATTGAGTTGAATGAAATAAATTAAATTATTTACTTAAATTAACTCATTTAAATAAATTAGGTTTTGTGAAATAAAGTAAATTGTGTTAATTTAATCTGTGAAATAAATCTGCTATCCGTTCGGACTTTCTACATGGGCGTCCGGACTCCGGCATTGCTACCGAAAGTAAGTGAGGCACCCGTTGGAACGGGGTTTGATACAGCCCGGATGTTCACTTAACCGTCGCATGGCGTACACGTGTTTTTCTTATACGAAAGTTAAAAACGGTTGTAGCAGTCCAAACGTTTAATAGAAGTCCGAACGTGTTTCGCCGTTCTTTTTATAAGCAATATCTACATGTGCGTCCGAACTCCTGCATCGCATCTGAAAGTAAATGAGGTACCCATTGGAACGCGTTTTAGCCAGTCCGGACGTTCACTTAATCGTCTCATGGCATACACGTGTTTTCGTTATACGAAAGTTGAAAACGGCTGTATCCGTCCGCACGTTTATCAGAAGTTCGGACGTGATTCGCCGTTTATTCAGCCAAACGTGCGCTTCCACGACGCGTCAATTCATTGCAACGTCCCGGAATAGACGTTCGCAAGCCTTAATAAACTGTTCGGACGTCTTAATTGTGCCGAACGGTTTCAAACGGTTCAAAATTTGGCATTTAATACGGAGTACGATGATTAAGCCACGTGTCCAGAATGCAGTCTGGACGTCCCGAATTCGGTCCGGACGCGATCGACGTATTTTGAAAAGACGAACAGTTCTTCACAAATCTCGACTATTTATCACTCTCGTGTATCTAATCACATCCATGTATGTTTTGCTTATTTTTAAAAAGATTTTAATGGTGAAAACTTCTTCTTTTTTATATAGTTTTATGTATAGAATTTCAATTCTATTTTTTGTATAGTAGATTGTATTTTTTGATTGATTTATACGTAGAAATTGATAGTGTTAAGTGTTAGGTTTGTTTTAAGTATATTAGTTTGTGTTTTGGTGTAATTTTTGGGCGAGTGGGGGAGGTGGAGGGACGCTGTCATGGCTGAGTCAACTCGGTCATCGTCCACACAGCGTTCGGACTCATTATGTGGGCGTCCGGACACGTGTTTGGGCGTCCGGACTATTGTCGTAGTGTTTCGGTGGTATACATTGTCGTTTTGATTATGTCGGGACTCTCTTTCAAGGAAGTCCAGACACTTTAATGTTAAATTGAAATAGTTTTTTATCGTCTTAGGGTTGGGAGGTCCGGACTATCTTTCAACGCAGTCCAGACGCTTTAATGTTAAATTTATATAGTTTTTTTATCTTCTCAGGGTTAGGACGGGTATCCAAAACCGATACGTTTACGTTTTTTTATGTCTGGACGTTTACATTGCAGTTCGGATGGTGTAGTTTTAGTTCGGACGTTGTGCTAACCCTGCAAATGTTATTTTGTGCAGATTCACTAAAAAATGAGTAAGCATCCACATACCAGCGGCCAGACTGATGAGGAGTAATCTTCCACTCGAACTTTGACAGTGGACTAGCATACAACGATCATTATGTCTCGCTCGATTGTTGTCGAGCGGGACATCAAATTTGAGGGTCGGAAGCTTCCGGAAGTGGTGGAGGGGTTAGGTTGGCTTCCACTGATCCACAGGACCGGCTATGCGTCGAAAAATATGGTGCGGGAGTTTTATTGCTCTATATTACGGGCGAGGGACCTCGAGGAGCCTAGTATGGAGGTCATTGTCCGTAATGTTCCGATCATATTCTCGCTGGATGAGTTGACGAATTTCTTGTGGTACGAGAGGGATTTGGCAGCGTTCCCGAACCTTCCAATGAGCAAGGAGGGTCGGCCTACTAAGGCCGAGGTATTCCGGACCATGTTGGGGGATGACACAACGATCTTGGATGGAGCCTATTTGGTACACGGGCAATTGCTTCCTTTTTAGCGGATCATGCATCTGATCCTATGCTCGTCCATCGACCCGAAGAAGCACACCACAGAGCTGTTGTATAGCCGGGCCGAGTTCCTATACCTGGTAGTTGTACGGGGGCTATATGTTGATATAGCATCATACATCTACCAGTTCATTCGTGTAGAGACCTTGAAGATTGATGCTACGAATTTATTGTCACACGAGATTCTTCTGACCCAGTTCCTGCACGCCATGCTGGTACGCGAGGGTGGTGACGAATCGAAGGCGCATCCACTGGGGGTGATCAACAAGACCACGCTCTCCAAGTCGATGACCCAGACACGCCGAGCGTTGGAAACCGCTCGGGCTGCTAGAGGAAGACGACAGGATCAGCCCGCTGAGGCAATGGAGAGGGAGGATCCTAGACAGAGCTCGACCCATGGACTTGGGCCACAACGACTGAGTTGGATGGACGATATGATGACAAAGCTGTCTCAGCGGATGCAGTCGGTCTTGCAGCCCACCCATTGCATGGTCAGTGATATCAGTCGTCGTCTCACGACTTTGGAGCAGAAGGTCGCCGACATGGACACTGGGTCAAAGAAGGAGGTCGCTATGCTTAAGGAGAGTTTGAGGGGCGTGGCAACCGGTGCAGAGCTCTTTCGTCTGACTGAGTGGGTCGTGCTGATAAAGGAGCACCTTCGTCACGTCCGTCACGTTCTAAAACTCACGGATGATGATGATAAGGATGATTCGTAGTCTTCCTTATTTACTTTTATTATTACGTTTGTTTTTTTTATTATGTTTTGAGGACATTTAATTTTATTTAATATTTTGTGGACATGTATAGATTTTATTTGATGTTTTTGTTCATATTATGTTTTATGTCATTTCAGTTATGTTGATTGTATTTATTAGAACTCAATATAATATGTTAATTAATATTACGTTTATCATTTCAGTACACTTATTCAAAAAAATATTTATTATTTACATTATTAACTAATTTTGGTTATTTAAAATTTTCTATTAAAGTTAATTAAAAAAATGAATAAAATAAATACATATTGTCCAAAAACGTTCGGACCTGAGTTTATCCCTTCGGATTATTTAATGTAAAATCGAACGGTGTCGTATTATATAAAAAAAACCGTCCGAACACATGTTTAGAAGGTCGGGACTGCTGAAATTGACAATCCCATCCGGACTCGATTTAATACAGTTCGGACGTTATTGTTTATTATCAGACGCTATGGTGTTTGTATTTCCTAAACAGTCTCGGGTAATGTAAGGTAGGGTACGGACGGTATGTGACTGTCCGAACGTATATGTTATTGAGCATACACTGTCGTTTGAGAATTACTAAAACGGTGTGTTGAACTGTAAGAGGGAGTTCAGATGGGTAAATAGTAGTTCGGACGTATATGAACATTTTGGCGGTATGTATTCCCTCAAAAACTAATACACGTATGCGTCCAAACGTTATTTTACCAGTCCGAACGGTATTCAAACGTATGAAAGTCACAGATTCGCAGACAGTGGAGGAAAAACGGAGAAAAAAGCAAGGGAGAGATTTGAGCACGAGGAAAAGCGGAGAGCTGATTTTGGGCGTTCAATCTTATTGAAGAGGGTGTGAAAAGAGCAAATCTTTGAGAATTTGAAGTTGGATTGCAATTGAGGTTAGTTGTTTTTAAATTGAATTTTTTTAGGCTGAAAAACTTGTATTCTAATATATGAAAGCATGTGTTTTTCAAAATTTTAGGTTCTAAAATGATAGTAATGGAGTTTGGGGTTGGTTGTGATGTGTTTATATTGAAGTGTTTGTGATTTGGGTTGATTTTGACTAGATTTTAAACTAAAAATTGCGTCTGTGTGTCGAAGAAATGTCTTGTTCGACAATCGCAGTTCGGACGGTGGATTTACCGTTCGGACTCTATTTGATTGTTCGGACGCAGTAAAAAAATGCGGTCCGAACGTCGTTATGTATGGTTCGGACCATTATGTAACGTCCGAACGGTATTTGTTGTAATGTCATGCATTCATTTAATAGCCTTAGACTCCGTTTAAGAATTACACGAAGTTCGGATAACGAACTGGATGTAATTCTTGAATTTTCCACGTTATGGACAGTTTGAGTTTACAATATGCGTAATGTGCGTAATTGTATCTGCTATTGTGACAGATATGTTTAGAAATTTCGATGCAAATCTCCTTTTGTCCTTCTGATACACATTCAACATTGAGCTTTCACACTTGCCTTAAATGGTGTGTGTTTAGGCTCATTGTTGTAGGCGTGTATTTGGGGACTGAGGGGAAATGCTGTCAAAATTTCTAAAGCATCGATCACAATGATCGGGTCATTTACGTACAGTATGTAATATTGTAAACATGAATGGGATAGGACCTCTCACCTGAAGAAAATTAGAGTTGAGTATGAATGTCATCATTGTTGCATTATTGTTTGTATTTTCGTCTTTGAAGGAAAAATATGGATAAGAGCTGGATTTATGTGGCTGATAGACTCAAAAGTGCGAAGTATAGTGATGGTGTTCATGATTTTATGAGTGTTGCCCGTAGTTATGCAGATAGTCAGGGTCTGATAAGATGTCCATGTAAGAGATGTAAGAATGTGTTGTTCCAACGTGTGGACGGGATGAAAGGTCATTTATTCACAATTGGGTTTGACCAGAGTTACACGCATTGGGTATTTCACGGAGAGTCAATTTCAGAAGTTCCTAACCGGGTGGTGAATTTAGAACCTGAACCGGGCAGTGATGATTCTGAGAGAAACATAAATGATGATATGAGTGACATGTTAGAAGATTTTGAGGCGGGAGCAGGGGTTGATGAGAATATACCGAATCCTGAAATAGTCCAGTCTGGGTCTGGAGACGGATTTTCTGCGTATACCAAGTTATTGGCGAATGCTGAGCGAGAGTTGTATCTCGAGTGTAAGATAATTTGACTGTAAAGGCGTTTGAAGATGTGTTGGGCTTGATAAAAGATGTTTTGTCGGAGGGGGAGACACTTCCTAAATCTTATTATGAGGCGAAAAAGTAAAGAAATAATTTAGGATTTAGCTACGATAACATACATGCATGCTTAAATGACTGTGTATACTGTTTTGGAAGGAGCACAGTGAGTTACAAGAGTGTCCGGTGTGTGGGGAATCGAGGTGGAAGTACAGTCAAAATAACAAATCAAAGGTTCCTCAAAAAGTGTTGCGGCATTTTCCCTTGAAACCGAGGTTGCAAAGATTATTTTTATCAAGGCAGACGACAACGGATATGCGGTGGCACCAAGAGATGCGTGTGGTTGAAGATGGGGTGATGAGGCATCCTGCAGACTCTGAGGTATGGAAGGACCTCGATAAGAAGTATGAATGGTTTGGTCGGGAATCTCGGAATGTCCGGTTGGGTTTGGCATCTGATGGGTTCAATCCTTGTGGCAACATGAGCTTATCGTATAGTATATGACCAGTTGTACTAATTCCATACAATTTTCCGTCATGGAAATGTATGAAGGATTCAAGTTTCATGCTGTCGTTGCTTATTCCGTGTCCAAAAAGTCCTGGAAAATGATATCGACGTCTACTTGCAGCCATTGTTAGATGAGTTGAAGGACTTTGTGGGAAAATGGAGTGCAAACGTACGACGCGACCGTATCAAGATCATTCAAGTTACATGCTGCTTTGCTTTGGAAAATAATTGACTTCCCGGCTTATTACCATCTCTTAGGTTGGAGTACGAACGGACGGTTAGCATGCCCTAATTGCAATGCGAACACAACGTCATTTTGGTTGAAACATGAGGGCAAACATTGTTTTTTGGGACATCGTCGGTATTTGTCCGCTACGCATGGGTGGAGGCATGATGTCAACATATTTGATGAGAAAAAAGAATATAGAGTAGCGCCTGAAGAAGTCACTGGAGAGGAGATACTTCAACAACTTGAATCGGTACCGTTATATTCGTTTGGGAAGACTCAGAGGAATCAAGTGTTTTATATCGATGATATTAAGTTGGGCGGCCACTGGAAGATTGTTCAAAAGATTACCCGTAGAAACACGTATGATATTCCACCTATTGAAGAGGAAGCTAGTGAAGATGGAGAAGGACCGTCGAACCGTGAAGCATACCAGGAGAATGAGTCTATTGATCTTTTTGTGGACTTTAGCTCATTTGACATGATCCCGTTGACTAGAAATAACGTCGAGGCTTATTTGCCGGTAACCGATGAGAGTGGTCCACAACACCCTGAAGTAGAAGGAAGCGATGATTCCTCGGAATCGTTTGGTGAAGATTGTAGTGATTCTGAAGAATATTACTCCGAGGACTAAAGTAAATTTATCGTTTCAATTATATTTGCGATCATATTTTTGCATTTTTATTTTTTATTCATTTTGAGTAACATAATTCATTGTGTTTTTTTCTCTAATATTGATTTATTTGGTCACAGGACGACGTCATGCCAACGGGAGGGAAACGTCTTCAGTGTGATTCATCAGTTCGAGCTGAGAGTAGTCCGGGTACACTAGCAGTGTCGGGTCCTTCACTTAGGGATAGGAATGAATTATCGTCCCCTACCACAGCCAGTCCAGTAGGCAACCAGAGTAGTTGTGCGTGTAAGTATCTTACCGTGTCAATCTTTATTAGATATTATGACTTTTAAATCTCTATGCTTCATTGAATTTTAAATTTATTGTTCTTCATTTGTAGCGACGTCCGGAATTAGACACGTTCGAGGTAGTACGCGCGGGATTGCCTTACTCAAGGCTCGCACCGGAGGAAAGCTGACCGTACATATCCCTGATGGCGTCCTCAATGCTCTCAAGCCATATTGGTGCGCTCGTTCGACAACATGTCCCATTTGAGAAGAGTAAGTGGAAGGAGGTCCCCGACGAGGTTAAATCGTATGTGATGAACCGAGTGTTGGTAAGTATAATTTATTAAATTTTAATTTTTGAAAGTTTTTACGTTTCTAACTGTTATATATGTTAAGGATGACTTCCAACTAGATTACGACCGAGCCGAGGATCGCATCACTGTGACGTCAACGATGAACACAGCGTACAGGATGCACAAAAATAGAATGTTCCAGCATTACTCGGTATTCAATTCCAAAGAAGAGGCGTTGGAGCACCCGTATCCCGATATGAACAATGAAGAATGGACTCGTGTTTGTGATTTATTCGCGAGCGAGGAATTTCAGGTAAAACATTTTCTTTCCGATCTGAACGTTTATTTTAGCCATATGTTTAATTGTGGTACCAATTGTAAAATATACAATGCAGAGGAGGAGTGCAATCAACAAGGAGAATAGAGCTAAGCTGAAGATTGTACACACTTCAGGAGCGAGGTCCTTCCAACGCGCTAGAGCGTTGTTAGTAAGTAATAAATTTACACTTTTATTATTTATTATTTAAATAAATGACTTACATATTTTTATATGCATGTTTTATATTTCTTTTGGTGTACAAAAAAAATCCAGAATCTGATGAAATTAGTCCTTCGTTGCTTTATAAAAAGACGCATACTACTAAGAATGACATGTGGACTTCAGAAGATGCACGAGAAAATTTTGTAAATTGTAAAGTTAGTTTTAATGATGCATACTACTAATGGTGGCATGTGGACTATTTTTATCTACTTTTCTATTTTTTAGGAAAAAATAGAGGCGTTACAGTTGCAGCACGAGTCAGAGGGAAAGTCATACACCGAAGTGGAGATCTTCACTGAGGTGTTGGGGACGAAAGCGGGTTACGTGCATGGTTTAGGCCGCTCAGTACGGTCTGTTGGATCATCTTCATCAGCATCGTCTGTTGATTTATCCCAGAGATTGGAGGAGGCCAGATTACAGATTGAGGAGATGAGGGCTAGACAGTTGGAATATGAAGCACTTCTGCTTAAGCGGTCAGATATGGAGTAGACGATGCGAGAGCATCTGTAGATGATGGAGGAGTAGCATCGAAAGAAAGACAAAGAACTGATGAAGATGATGGCGGAGTAGCAACGGAAAAAAGACGAAGAGCACCAGCAAATGATGCAGGAGCAGCAAAAGAACCTAGTGGAACAACAAGAACGGAGGATGCAACTAATTGCGGAGCATATGCGTGAGCAGATGATGGAGCAGATGAGACAGATGCAATCTCGTTCGACACCCAAACGAAAATTTGGGTAAATTTATATATTTTTACTATTTTGTCAGTACTTATCCATTATGTATTTTATTTACTTTTAATAACGATTGCATATTTGTAGATATTTTATTATATTATGAGCAGTAAATATCTTCATATTTATATTATTTCATAAATTTTAATTAAATTAATTCAAATATATAAAAAACTGTTCGCACGGGTGTAACATGGCGTTCGCACGGATATATTTCGTTGCTAGCGTGCGCACGCATAACTATACGTCCAAACACTTTCCTTTAAATTCTATAGTCCGAACGGTGTATATAACGTCCACACATTCTTAAAATAAGAAACTGTGCGCACGATACACCAAAACGTTCGAACGTGTGCAACGTACAACGAGTCCAAACTGTATACGTAAAGGTTCGAACCGCGTTTTCAGTTGACAAAATAAATTTCGTCATAATGAAACTACGGTGCAGACGTCTTCATGAATACGTCCGAACATATTCACATAAGCGTTCGAACGTTAATATACAACGGTGCAGACGTTTATTGCGTGACAAAATGTATTTTCGTCACATTGGATTAATCGTTCACATGAGCTGTACGAACGTTCAGAGAGAACGTCCGCACAGCTCATGTGAAGGGATTGACTGTACAGGGTATGACGATTTTGAATTTCGTCAGTATGGCACCAAAACGTTCGGACGTGTTTATAATCCGTCCGCACGGTATTGAGTGACTGAACACGAAAATCGTCACCCAAAACATTGGCTGACGGGCTTTAGGTGACAACCCGTTTTTGTCACCCAATACCTTAGCTGACGAAATTAGTACTTTGTCACCCAAAGTATTTTTTCATGTAGTGTGAGTTCCAAAAACTTCCATAGAAAAAAAAATGTCAAATGAAGTACAGAAAGGTGCATGCCTACAATTGATTTCCCCCCCCCCCCCCCCCCCTCCCTCCCTCCCTTCTTTCATGAAGAGCCTGATCAAAGAGGGTATCAATGTATGAACTCTAAGATTGCGTAATACGCTACCAAGACTGGAAAGGAAACCATCATGCCGAATATCACTCTGCAAACAAAAATGCCAAAAATTAGACATGAGACAACAGATTAATTGATCATATATGTTCTCGTCTAAATTAAGTTTCTTGGTAAGAGTTATGAGATCATGATCATGTGTACAAATTAAATCTCAGCACCGAAAACTGTTCATGTACGGGAAGAGGTAGCCTTTAAAATTTTAAGCAACTTACGCAGTGCTAAGTACTTCTGCGTGTAAACCATATTCTTTGGCAAAGATAAAGGACGTAATGGATTGTGGTAGTGCTGCCTGCAAACATCATATGTTAAAAGAATTAATCGGCGGCAGAGATAAGAGTACCGTGCATGCATGTAAAAGATACGCGTTAATTAATGAAGGCAGCTGCCCAGGGATATTCTAGGTGCTCAAAGGATAATGAACAAAATATGCTCCCAAATCGTCAATTCAGACACAATACAGTGTCGTGGAACAAATGCCCAATACAAGATAGTGGGGAGGAATCAGTGGGGCAGGTTTAAGTGCATGTGAAGGTGGTACTAATTAACGATCAGAAGGCATCTTCCTACTCATAGTTTTCATAGAATTTACGTAGAATTAATCTGATACTTTTTTGGCGTGGTTACGTTATGGGTGCAAAAGTACTCCATGCAGATTTGTTGCATTTTACTGGGTCTCAAGACAAAATTATGAACAAAATAATCCGGGAATTAGATGGACTTAATATTTAGGTAACTTAGCAAAAATTGGAAAACTTCTTTTAACCGAATAATGAATAATTAAAATATCAACGCTAGCTAACCTTTGTACCCCCACCAACTAATCAATCGTTGAATATATATCTATGGGCTTTCTATTAATGACCGGAAATTCCTTGAATTAGTGCTAGCTAGCTTCTTAATTACTCATCACAACAGACAACAAATTTGCGTACTTTCTACACTCTTCTATCCAATACTAGCTAGGTAGGTAGGTTGGATTCTTTATACACCCCTTGGCGAGGATAACATAGATATTGGTGGACTCAATTTGCACAGCAGCGTAAATCTCCACCTTCCATATTGAAGTACTACTTGAGGCATGCATGCATGCAAATAGTACCCTTTTGAAAAGAAGTACTGGACAATGACATTGGTATCTGAATCCTTAAAGAGCGAAAGCAAGCCATGGCTAGATCACACAAAAAGAATTAAAATGATTGAATTTTCATCTTCTAATTATCGGCTAATTAAATTGAAGGTCTATAGGTCTATATACTGATTTATTAATCAGTTCTCGGAAGTTAATCAGTGACATAATTCAGTATTTTGAGGGGCTAAACAAAATATAATAATATATATGATGAGAGAAGCCACAGAGAAAAAGTTTAGTGGTCAACACAATTGGACCTTTACGCACGTCATAGATTCATGATGTTTTACCATTTGAAGTACGTACAATATATGAAGAGTTAGTGCTTCAGTCATTTTGTCTTTTTTTATACCTAGCTATATAACACAGTTCGACCATATCTATATGTGTGTGTCCTAATTAAATGGAAAATATTGGTAGCATCAACAGTACCTGGCCGGAGAACACAAGCTAATGTGATATTCCAATGGCAAGTCATCACAAGCTATGGAGAGATACTCAAAGGATTACCCAACACAGCCACATACCTGAATGATAGCAATACGTAAAGCGTCACCGTGCAAACCCACAGCTATGGAACCAATGGCCATAGCGGCCGGTCCTGCTATGAACCTCAAAACCATCCCAACCGCAGTGAGGCTTGGACCGCAGGCGATCAGCTTTTCTTGAAGTGCCATGAAGATCCCTGTGCATGATGAAAAACTCGAATATGAATCGGTTACAGAAAAGATATTCGAGGCGGACAAGATCAAGGTGCACAAAAAAGGCCATGAACACAAAAGCTTATAAATACAAGACAAGGGCATGCATACACACTTACAGAAGCTCAACTGTAGTGTTATATATAACGAACAAACAAACAACAGAAGCGATTGAGGGGAAAACAAGGAAGGGTCTGCGAGAATCTCACCCATGCTAAACATGGCTGTGCCAGTCCCAGCTCTTGACATGATCAATATAGACCCCTCCACGATGCTCGGCATCTTAAAATGGCACCTGCAGCAAATATTTGAAAGAAAGAACAAACCTAATAATATTAATTGGTATTCTCATCCATGAACTAAGAAATAGTCCTCTACTATATATGTACGTACGTATGTACGGTATACAAACTTGTTAGATACCTGTTTGCGATTAAGGCATAAGCAATGCCTAGGATACAAGCATACGAGTTTGGATTCCTAGACAATTTCAACCACACCGTCCTCATCAAATACCAGAACGACGGCTCGGTGCTTGCCACAACGTCAGTATTGCTTTCCTCCAAATCTTTTCCTGGTTCAGCGGCAGATTGAACCCGAGAACCACTGATTCCTATGTCGGAAGAAAAGTCAATCCCTGTCCGTCGAAATTCCAAGACGAACAGGAGAAAGGTGAGCCATACGATGCCCTGCACGATAGATGATTGAACAACCATATCCACCCCAAGTTGGCCATACATGGCTTTCATTAAGGGCACCCCTACTACAAGAGAATTGGTTAAAGTACACAAAGAGAAGCTTGTTATGGACCAGCGATAGCTTCCCTTGCTGCTACACTTAGCCCAAAAGGCGAGTACCACCACTATAATGACTTTGGAAATGGCATCGGCACCAATGAACATAAAGTTCCACTTAAACGGATCGCAATTGGCTGTGAACTCAAAGGTGAAGAGTGGGAGGGTGAAATAGCAAACGAAGCGGTTGACTGCATCGCCTTGCTCACGAGTAAATACGCGCCACCACTTGACAGAGCCATACCCTAAAATCAGCGCAACATATAGTGGTGTCGTGGCTACGACCACTTTGTAAACGTCTTCCCACCCTATCATTTCTAGTCTTCGTAGCTAGCTTTGTCCTAGACCCTTTCAAAGTAGGACGTAACTCCTCCTAGTTTTGGGTTGAATTTGTTGGAAGGCCGTAACTCATATTACAATATATAGTGGATCTGGGGTATTTATATGCATGCACAGACAAAGTAAACTTTCTTCTTAATTTCATTACTAGCCTCTGTGGGACAGCATTTTTCCTATGTTTATTATTATTGAGCAGATGGATTGGTGGATGCATACGATTCTATGCCGTGGATTCTTTAAGGTCACACAAGTCTTTTTATGAGTGCTTGCAAGTGTAATGTTGCTTTCGCTGATGGTTTCTGGAGGGTTATATTGGTCAGCAATCGATATAGAATATGGAATGAGGTCCAGCAATTATTCCACTCAACTACACAAATAGGGTTGCCTATTTCGCATGGTTTTTGTCTTATCTAAATTAATTCTCAGAAATCACTTACCCAAAAAACAAATCTCAGAATAAGATCTTCAGAGTGGAAGCTTATATATAGAGCCTTCAGGCATGCGAATTAGCTAGAAAATTGTTCGAGGGAATGTTACTCACAGAAACGTAACTGCTCAGTCATGGAAATCGAGATTGGGAAAATTCTCTGCTCCTATAGACTCTTGTTGTGCGTACGTACTTATTGACCATGCACCAACTATAGAGGAATTTAAACCAGTGCTCTAGTCTAGTAAGTATATTAATTATAGGACTTAACCAGGACATGATCTCAGCAAAAACATATAGAATCAGTTCCATTTTCCGAGAGCCATACGCTTGCTATCTCATGAGCAATCATGACAATTACAATTCCTTCCATGTTATCTATACATTTTTATCATCAAATAATTCACTCCACTCGTTAATATTCCTCTTTCTTTTGTTTTCAATGTCGTGCAATGTGCTACGTAGAAAGGAATATTGAGTTCTCATGGATGGAGCTACTTGATTGAGCGAATAAGTTTCTTCCCTAATTGGTTCTGATGGTATAGGACTACTAATGGTTGTAATGAACGATGTGACGAATATTTTTCTTTCTGCAAGTATATGTAAACGGATGATTTTAGTACGCAAAAAGCAAGCAGACGGCCAATATATATTATGTAGCAAGTAGTTATTTTTCTTCCATCTGTTTTGGCATCTTTTTCAATCCAAACAAAATTATGAGATCGTTATCGCGCTTTGGATCGAGGAATCTCCACACATATTGCATATATACCGAGGAGCTGGCATTTCTTCTTAGATTTTGTAGGCACAATTGCACTCGCAATCCCTATGATATTAAAAAGCTACAAAAAAAAGTTCCTAGGGTAAGAAAAGATACAATTTGGGTCCCTATGATCACGTTTGTCATCAAAATCTGGCCCCTCAGCATTTTATCCCAGTCTATTTTGATAACAATATCGAAGAGAAGTTGAGGAAGAAGCAAGAATTTGCTCTTTCCTTTTTGCATTTATTGCTATTGAAAGAGATGGGGATGAACGGAAGCACCTGATTTTAACAGAAACGTGACCACATGGATCCAGATATATATTTTCTTACCCCAGTGACTGTTTTAGAACTGTTCAATACTAGAGGGGCTGTTAGTTCATTTACACCCTTTTCATGAGGGCAAAAATAATGGAGGAAGCATTTAGGAGGTTTAAATGCTTGATTCCAAATCCCAAATTGATGAGAATGATCCCCTCGATCGCTCATATACGCGTAGGTCGTTGAAGAATTTCTCCTTACCTTTAGTTGTGGCCAACATAATTAATGAAAGAAGCCTTTATCTTTTCATAACTTAAGCGGATAGTTCTTTTATAGTGGGAAGAGGAAAAGTTGTATTTTTTTTTTTGCTCATTCATATATTAGCTAGATCTATTCTCTCTGTGCTTGAACCAGAAGTGGAGAATTTGTGTCCCTCAATTCTAAGGACTTTTCATTATCAAGAATATAAAATGTTTATGCTTCCACGCAAATATATATGATCGGTGATCAGTACGTAGCATTTCTAAGTTGTTGCTTAGTCATGATAAAGGACCTGGCCAGTTACCTCTTTGTTCCAAAAATTTCTTATTCGATCGGATCAATAGGGTCAGATGCTCTGTGTAAAAAAAAACAAAGAAGTACATGAAACTAGGGGCTGGATTGCCTGTTTCCGAATGGTAAATAAGCTTCCAATTATCATGCAGAATTCCTTTCTCTTATGTCACATACAATAATAGGTTGCGTGTATAACAAGCTGTATGGAATTTTCTTTTTCTCTTTTTTGTCTTCACTGCATGGTAAGCAAGCCACTCAGCAGACATTCCCTGTAGATGATGCTAATGTGTAAGACATTCGGAGAGAAGAAATTAGCAATTTGAACTTGTCTTTGTGACAACCATTGCGGCCTGTCTATATAGAACCATGCATCCCTCCATGTCGCCCAGGAACCTAACGTGTAAGAATTGGTGCGATCCAAGAATGACTAGGAAAAGTGGAGCCCTCTGGAGTTTTGATACTCTTTCCTGGTACAATAGGACTTTCACCCCCCTAAACCGTAACCAATCTATCTCTAGAGTAGTACTGGAGCCCTCTGGACTATTTCACAAATGGTTTTGAGCCCCATTATCTTCATCCTAAGGTTTATTGGTTATGTCTGCGATGAACGAAGTGGGTGATCGATTTGTTAGCCAACTAAGGAAAATCTATGGCACAGAAAATGGTTTTCAGCCATTATAGCTTCATCTGAAAGTTCCTTTTTCATTTCTTGGATATTGATGCCAAGGAAGCATGTGTACTAGGACAGTTGATGATGCAGGGGGATCCGACCCAGATGATGCAGAGCTGTCAGATTGCTCATTGATGGCGCTGAATTACTTGGAGCGGGAGGATCAGCGCAAAATTGGCAAGAAATCGTGATTTAGCCTAATTGGGGCAGTTTCCGTGCACGTGTCGGTATTTTGGCCATAACTTTGGCTACAGGTGTCCGATTCGCGCCCGTGACCCCAATTCGGAAAGCTATTTTCGGCGCGCACGTCATAGCCACCCAGCTACGCTTGGTGCACGTCGTTTCGATCCCCAAATCCGCTGATTTCCTTTTCAAAAACCTAATTTTAGTTAATTTTTGCTATTTATGGTAATTTCCTTTTTGTCGATTAGGAAATAATTTTGAACCCGATTTGGGCCAGATTTTTGGCAATCATTTGATTTCCTTCCTTATTTCGTTTTGGTAAGGTTTTTAGGGTTTTGACATTTTTGGCAAATTTCCATTAAGGGTCGAATTTCAGCTATTTTAACCCGGCTTGTGGGTTATTTCGAGTCATTCCTGAATAATACGAATTTTATTGAATCCAGAGTGTTCTGAGTTCTTTGGGTCGAAATTCTCTCTTTCCCTTCTCGCAAATTGCCTTTTGTTTAGCCTACAGAATAATCTCTATTTTGTCCGGCGTCAGTTGATGATCTTATAGGTTCGTATTTTTGGGGTTTCTACTAAGTCTTCCAATTAGTTTTTTACTTTACCAATTAATTTTAGGCTTAAATACTAATCCGGTCCCTGTGATTTACCATTTTTCCAAAAATGTCTATGTACTTCAATTTGGATTGTTTAGGTCCATGTGCTTATACGTTTCCCAAAAACATCCATTTGTTAGTCCCACCAATTTAACGTTTTCTGTCAATATGTCAAAGGGAGGTCCATATCGTCACCAATCAGGCCATGCCAAGAGGAATCACACTCTCTCCCCCCAACCAGGCCATGTCACGCGAGACGTAAGAATGCCACGTCTTAAATGAAACGCTCGTTTTGGTGGTGTTGCGTTTGCCCAAAGAAATTCTGATCCCCCCTCCCCACCCCCAATCACGCATTCTTGGAGCCATAACCCTTTTGTCCCACCCCCCGCGCCAATAAACGATCCCCAATCTCCCTTGGCCTCCCTTAATTGAACCCCCATTGATCCTTTGATTTCCTTCTAGAAAAAATTGAACCAGCATTGCAATCGTAAACATTATCAAAGGAGCAACTCCGAACATATTGGTGACTATCGAAGTCTCGAATCTCCGACAGCGTCACACGGGCAAAAACACGGGTGTTAAGGTAAAATTTTGCTGCCCATTTGAATTTAATTTGGGTTCTGGACTGATTTGTGGTTATTATATACTTGTTTCCACCTTTACTATTGATTTTCATGTGGTGCAATGTGTTGTGAGGGTGGGACCTGTTAATCTTGGGTTTGCTGGCCCTTTTTTTTACTTTGTTTCACAGTGGGGAACAACGTGTTCTGTTACATGTGCTTTATGAGGTGTGGTGCCCCACTACTGTGATAGTGTTAGTGTTTACAATTGAATATGCCAATGTAGTACTACACGGTTATTGTACTTTTGAATATAAATATGATTTTTCTTGTCCTTTTTTGTTTGTCTGTTACATGTCACCGCACATTTTAGTAAATTTTTCTATCCTATTCTTTTTGTAAACACCTTTTGTGTTGTTCTATATTATTGATTAGTCAATGAAACGAGTTGTTGAGGGTTTTGAAGCATAGCATAATAATGTTATTCTAGTTTAATATGTACTGGTTTTGATATGCTTTTCAATATTAAATCAGTTATGCAATTAATCCTAATTTTAAAACCTAAGTTTCGTCGTAGGTTGTTTTTTTTCATGCATTACTACTGACTTATTGATACTTTTGCATGCATGCTTTTCATGTCACCACACTAACTGTTTTGTCTTACTTCTTTGCCATGACTGCTATTAGAGTGACTTTTCTCAGTTATTTTTATGTTATACACGAGCTGAGCTGGAAGTTAGTTCAAGATGATAGTTAAGTCGTTATGTATTCAGTTACTTAGTTCCTTAGTCTATAAGTACAAGTTGTACACATTGGACCATTCTGTTATTTTGATACTCTATTTTTCACATAACAAGAGTTTACAACAGATGATGATGAAGCTTTTTTAACACCACGACGGGGTTCTTAACTTTGTATGTTCAGTGTATGAAGGTGACAACGTCAACTTCATGGGTGATATGGACCCTGATAACTTCTCTGTGACGCATATGATGAAGACATTCACCAATGAGTTGAAGTATAACGATATATTGGAGTTATGGTGTACTATTGGGGAGGAAGGAGTTGAAACTAGATTGTCTTGTCTCCACAGTAATGAAGATGTGTTACAAATCATCAAGAGCTGGAGCGTACAACATAAGATGACCTCCATGTGTATATTGTGCATAGTAAGGACGGGTTGAATTACTTCAACACTGTGGAGGGTTCTCGTAAAGGAGCTGGTGAGGGCTATAGTAAGGGAGCTACTTTGGAGGCAATTGAGCTGGATGATGAAGCTGTTGAGGATATAGGTATTGATGAGGTAGGTCTTCATGAGGGTGGGATTGATGAGATAAGTCTCGATTAGGGTGGTCTTGGTGAGAGAGCGAAGAAAGATGACAATATTTCTTAAGAGAGTTTGGAGTTAGAGGAGAGCGACTAATGTTTAGTGATCGAGATGACACTAATAAGGATGACTTGGAAATTTTTCAGCACCACTTAGAGATAATAGGGTGGTTGGCCAGGATGGGGTTGGAGGGCTAAGATGGCCAAGGGGAGGTCAATGATAGAGCTGTTGGGCATGAGGGCCATCAGGCTATGGCGAGAGATAGGAAGGATGTTGTAGACTAGTTTGGGCATGGGGTCAGAATGGAGCAGACACAAATGAGACATTCCTGCTGGTATCGGTGGCGAGGAAGATTGGGTGGATATGAATGAGGATGTCGATTCAAACAGCGACGCTCCATGAGGGATACAATACCTCGAGTTTCGTGAGGAGGATATCGATCTAAACCCTATTAGAATGGTCAGATGGCTGAAATTCAGAGATGTGAAGCTCTTCAGGAAAGCGTTGAGGGTGTTTTCGATACAAGGTGAGTTTGATTACAACTTTAGAAAAAATGATAAGGTCAGGGTGAGGGCAGTTTGCAAGCAACCACCTTGTCCATAGATGATGCATGCCACTTGGATGAACAAGAATGAGGCTTTTCAAGTGAATTCATTTATCAACCAACATTGTTGTGGTCCATTACAAGAACCGCAAGCTGGGGTATCGGTATGCAGCTCAACATTACGTTAAACATATAAGAGATAACCTAAACTAGCCACCAGCTGCAATGAGGCAGCAAATAAAAAGGGATTTTAAAGTGGAGGTTTCCAAAAACCACTTGTATCGAGCGAAGAGGCTTGGGTTGGAGCTGGTTAATGGAAAGCATGTAGAGCAATACAAGTACGTTTATGATTATGTCGAGGCACTTGTGACGTGGAATCTGGGAAGCAGTGTCAAGATTACCAGAGATGGGATTTTTTTCAAAAGGATGTATGTGCGTCTAGACGCATGCAAGAGGGGGTTTCTCAGTGGGTGCAAACCGGTGATATCGGTCAATGGGTGTCACTTGAAAAGCCCACTAGGAGGTCAGTTATTGTGTGTCGTTGCAAAAGATGCCAACGATGACATGTATCCAATATCAATTGCTATTTTTGCATCTAAATGCCGTGCATCCTGGACGTGGTTCTTATCACTCCTACTGCAGAATGTGGTTGATGAAGATTCATGATTATGGTCCTGGATGTCGAATCGACAAAAGGTAAATGTATCGAATTAATGCCAAATTATTTGACAAGTGTGTTTTTTACAAATAAAGATGACTAATCTATTGTTATTAATTGTTGTAGGTCGTCTTGGATGCTTTTGAATTGTTGGTACCACACTCTGAGACAAGGCACTGTGTTAGAAATCTGCATGTCAACCTAAGGAGCAAGGGTTTTAAAGGGGCAGCACTTCAAGGATGAGCTGCAAGCTGTAGCTCAGGCAACCACTAGAACCAAGTTTGATTATCACGTGGGGGTGATCAAATCATTCAGTGAGCCTACATTTAATACCTAGATGAGATCGATTCGAAGGGCTGGTCTCGGCATGTATTCAGGCCAGATAGCAATTGTGATAAGTTGATGAATAATATCACTGAGACTTTCAATTCCTGGATCAAAGATGTAAAGGAAAAACCGATATTAACCATGCTTGAACTCATGAGGAAGCAACTAAGGAATTGGTTCATTGCTAAGAGGGTTGGGATCGCAAAGGCATAAAAGGATATATGCCCACGAATTAGAGCCAAATTGGAGAGAAACAAATATGACGCACGATACTGCCTTTGTAATTGGTCTGGCGAGAAAGTCTTTGAAGTGGAGCTGCTTAACGACAGTCGTAAGCTGGTGAACATCGGGTTGAAAAAGTGTTCATATGGTAGTTGAACAGGATATCGTGTTCGCATGCTTACGCTGCCATATACTATGATAGAAGAGTCCCGGAGGATTTTGTAGATGCCTACTATCGAAAAGACACTTATGCGGTCTCGTATGCTAGAAAGGTTCAGGCTATGTCGAGCCCGGATGGTTGGCCACATGTCAATTGTAATCCTCAGATGCCCCTAAAGTTAGAGTGCCCGTTGGAAGGCCAAAGAAGGCCAATGTAAGAGTTGTTGATGAACAGATCCACTCATATCGGGTCACACGGGCTGGATATACTCTTCGGTGTAAAACTTGTGGAGTAGCTGGCAATCACGTGAGAACTTGCAGAAAATGAACAATGACCAATGCCAGATCACAGGTATATAGTTAACTATTAATAAGGAAAAAAATTGCTAGTTTCAAACATCTCACTAAGTTGTATTTTTCTATGTAGGGTACTTCGGCAGCCACTGCAAGCTCCACTGCTGGGACGTTAAGAACCCGAACACGTCCCAACACCAATGTAGTGGTATTTGTTGTGTTGTCATGCATTCTGACTTATTGATGTTTAAGATGTGAATTTAACACTTTAAGTGCAGATTAATGAACAGCAAGTTGGAACATCCACTGCTTGAAGCACGCAAACTCAAACACTTAACAACACCGATGTTAACGCACGGGTGGTATGTTCAATAACAGCAAGTTGGATTATTTTCCATTTTCAATGATGTTAACAGTTTTTTGTATATTTTCCTAAAATGTAAGCTAAAGAGGCAACAACTTCAAAGCGTACCCGAACAAAAACTTCTTCCAATGTGCCATCTAGTTTGCGAAAACGAACAAGTACCCAACCAGTTGCATTATGGGGGAGAACAAGGGCCCTACCGTGACAACCCACAGGTCCAAATGGGCAACCTAGGCCTCAAATAGCATCATTGCCACGGAGGTCACCACAAAAGAATAAGTGAAGAGCAACATAATGATTTTGAGTATAGTTGTGTTGGATGAAATCTTTTTTGGACTACTTGTGTTGGATGTAATCTGATTTGGATAGTTGTGTTTTGTGAGACATTATTTTGTAGATGTCTTTCATATGTATTGTACACTTTTTGGACATGTTCAAATAGGAGGGAGGGATGTTGTGTGATGTAGGGTACAAATATAGATGTTGTGTTTGTATAACAGAGTTGTGGACAAGATGACTTGGTATTTAATCTTTTATTGAAATTGCTAATTACAGGTCATTACTTTGTTGAAGTAATTATAGATTATTACTTAAGTTGACTTTCACAGATGATTACTTTATTCAAGTTGTTAACTACTTTACATATTTGTGTGGATAGCTTGTACAATATTCACATGTCATTACAAGATTAACTACAATAATATGCACCTCAAAAGGAAGTTGTTAATTACTGTATCAAATATAGTCAAAAATGTCTAACTGAGGGACCACAAGTCATTACAATACTACATCAAATAAAGTCAAAATGGCCAACTGATACACCACAAGTCATTACAGTCTTAAGCTTTACACAATGGCCACACATTCTTGGAGCCAAATTGTTTGAAAACTGAGAGAAGAGGTTTTTGGGACTACATTGACAAATATTGGCAATGCTTTACAGAATACCAATGAAGGATTTTATCCTTTCGATATAGTATTCATCTTTCCAAGAGGAGAAAGATAAGGCCAGATATTAGTTATGCAGTCAGCATTGTAAGTAAATATTAATTTGACATGGGCTCTGTAGCTGGATAACAGTTAAGCATATTCTCAAATACTTTAGAACTACTAACATTATTTTCTAGTGTTTATAGTTGAGAGAATTTGCAGACTGTCTAGAGATGCACAAGTTTAGTTGTTATTGATAATTGATCAATTATAAACTTGTGTGCATACATTGGGTAAATGTGCATGGAGTTGCAAGAGTTGTAAGCAAAATATCACTGCTGACTTCAGCACTGAAGGCAAAGCACATAGAAAGAAGATACATGATATGGTGACTCAGAGCGATGTCATGATGGCTAGTGTATTATCAACCTAGCACATTGCGGATCCGTTTTCCCCGAATAGCTGACTCAAAAATGTTTGAGACACATTTTAATTTTATATGGGTATGAGATACCTTGATAAATGGTTTTGATTGCAAGTGGGAGATGTTGAAAATATGCCCTCAAAACCAGTTATTAGAATAATTATGAGATAATTAGTTCTTTTATCGTCACATGTATTTATTACTTATTGGGTATAATGTTGTAACATAAGATGTTACACAGTTATATTGTTAAGTGAAATTGTAGAAAAGTCATGTCGATGATTAATGAATCAAAAGGCGGAGAGTATGACTTTTCAGTTCCTTGTTCACTTGGCTTTTCGGTTCTGTCATTGAGGTAGTGACCATAAGCAGATGAGCGGGCGCACTGTAAAAGTACATGCACTGAACGAGATCAAATATGAGTACCTTCCTGGAAGTGATCATTGATGTAGAGAAGGTATTCAGCACAATTAGTTTATTGTATCCCTAGACCTGAGAGGTTTATGCAGGTATGTTTGTTGTGTACTTGTAGTTTGACATAATCATTTAGTGATGATCTTTCCAGGTCAAATATTCCAGACAACATTGGGTCTTGTATATGATAAATGAGCTTGTGTAAATACTCAACAAAGAATCCACCAGTGGACTTTTGCGAAAATGGTTTCGAAATTAATATATATATATATATATATTATATTTATTTGTGAAATTTTTTTAGAAACAATTTGAGAGTCCAACGAGTTACAGAATGTGAATTAAGAATTATATGAGCTAGTGACTTAATCGATGATATTATTCTGGTCCTATTAGTTCATGTGGAATATAGTATGGTGGAAGGATAAATAAACAAATAATTGGTAGCAAAAGGGATTTCACGAAAAAATAGTCTCACTATCTCGGGGTCAATTGTGATATGTTAATGGACATGATCACAATTTGTAGAAGCACATAAATTCAGAATACAGAATATAAGGGAGTTAAATGAAAATTAGTTTTTCATGATGATCCTACGACCAAGATTTGAGATCCCTAAAGATCTCACGCATAAGCACATGAGATGCTTTGAGGAAGCCATTATAAATAGCTCAGAACTTGATTTGAGAAATAGAAGAAATCATTTCACGAGAAGTGTTGTCTCTCTAAAATTTTATCTCTCTAGAATTCTCTCTCTCAAGAACTGTGTGCGTGGATCTGAAGGAGGTAGAATTCTTGGGCTGCTAGTTTTCAACGATCCAGGAACTTCCGCTGCGCAATCCTTATATTAGACATCCCATATTGGACCAAATGATCATGTATTGTACGTATTTATATCTTTTGTAATTGACGTACTTTACACAAATGCAACAAATTCTCTCATCACTACCCACACTCTTAGCTGCAAAACTTAGAAACTCATTGAATCCCAACACATATTCTTTTGTCTCTCAATTCTTGTTCATCCAACTCTTGTCCATGAGCGTCAATAACAACTATATGAAATGCAACAAAAAAGTTATGTATCATTTTAATGTTCATCACATATTATCAAGATTTTGTTATAAATTAACATAAATAAAAAAACATTAACCAATAAAACAATCCATTAAATAATCACTATTCAACTTAAAGATTCCGCCTTAAAGAGGACTGGCTTCGTTTTACCTCAGGTTAGACCTCCAATGTCAGTGTAGAAGTATCCACGAGGTAGTAATCTCAAAAGTTAAATATAAATAAAGATAAATATAGATCAACAAACAAACATTAAACAACACAAACCTTGTCCTCCAATCTCCAACAAAAACCACAAAACCAACATCAAATAACAGTTACCCCTCCAATCTCCAATAAACTTCACAGAACCAACAACAAGTAGTAGTTAGCCCTGCCCTCCGCCTTCCAACAAAAACTACAAACTCAAATCTCCAACAGAAACCAACAAACAATAATAATAGTAATTGATATTCGAGAATCAAAATACCACTGACCTGTGAAAGAGCAATTACATATCAGCAAGTCACCTATGAACCCTCAAATTAGAAACAACAACCAAATCTGAAAATGTATTCGAATCAGTTTCTAAGCTTCGAAAAAAGCACACAAATTAAAATGTTTTGACATCATAAATATCTCTGCTGATTTTGTATGGGAGCATATACGCTCTTTATAATGCACAAAAAAACACAAAATCGCCATTCAATAGAATTAATACTTGAGAAACCAAAACTAGCAACAACAAAACTAATATGCATCTATCAATTCCAGCTATGATGTTATGTATTCGGTACCCAAGCAAGCATCAACCATTTCTACTTAAACGAAGAAATAAGAAGGTGACGATATTACAACATTCCACCATCGGAAAAAAAAAACATAAAGATCAAGACATTGCTAACAAAGCTCAAATATGCTCATAAGGGGCTAAGATTCGGTCATGCATGTAACAAATAAGCATGGATATTTCATATAAGCTCAAAACATAAATGGAAAAGACTACTAAACATCCAATCTATCCCAACCAAAAATCACAAGTGTCTACCCCTTACCTTGGTTTTGATGACACTTTCTCCTAAGTAACTTCACCTAAAATGAAAATAGAGTTAGCTCTAAGTTATTACAAGTTATTTGAAGAAGGAAAAAGAAAATAAACGGAGGAGAACAATAACTAATATCGGTTACTTTAACAGGACCCAAATGATCACAAAAGGAATTGACACCAACCTCTGCGAATTTTAGAATATCTTTACTTTTGTAAATAAATTGTTAATTATGGAGGGGTGTGTCCTTCCCATGGAGGGGTGTGTGGAGGTCTTTATGCTTGTTGTGTGTATCTTTTTTTGTGTGGGAGGCTGCTCATGGTAGGATTCTTACTATTGATAACCTTCGCAAAAGGGGGATGATTATTGTTGATTGGTGTTTCCTTTGTCGAAGTGGGTTGTGGTCACATATTCTTTGTGTTGTGAATTATCAGTGGGTTATGCCTGATAAAGTGGGTGATGTTCTCTGGAGTTGGAAGAGGAGTTTTCGCAATCCTTTCGCTAAGGTTATATGGAAGCTGATCCCACATTGCATTTGGTGGTGTCTTTGGATTGAGCGTAACAGTAGATGGTTTTAAATAGTTCTTTGTCTTTGGCTAGGTTGCAGGGCGTTTTTTTGTCTTCTCTTTTTCTTTGGGCGAACTCGTTTCTTCGTTACCATTTTGTAGATTTTGTTGATTTTCTCAGTTTTCTTGCTTGTTTGGAGTAGTGTCTTTGGTATAGTCTTTTGTACTACTTTCACTATTCCTAATGAGATTGGCTTACTTATCAAAAAAAGGGGGTAAGTTGTGAGAAACTCACCATTTTGGGGGTGGGGAAACTTAGCATTTTTGGAAAGGGCGACAGGATACTATTATACCGTTTTACTTCAATGCCTTTTTTCTAATTTGTAGGTCTATCTTTTTAGTAAATTAAAATCTAAAATCAAATTATAATAGTAATTAAAAATCTTTATATTTAATATTAAATACATAGCATATTATTTTATACTCTTTTCTATAACTAGTATAATAATTTTAATTAAAATAACTTGATAGTAATAATATATAATACTTATAATTTAACAGTATAATGCTTTCTATATAACATTGTATGATTTGTTATGTGTTTATGATGCATGATATGTAATTTAATTTCATAAGCTAATTTCACAATATCTTTTTATTTGAAATTCAATAATATGTCTTAATTCAATAATCTTATATTACTAATTATTCAAAATATATATACCAATTATAAGTATGATATTAGATATTTTCTAAACTACTTAGATTTAGTCAATAAATATGTAATTACCATAATAACTATAAGTATACTTTAAAATATATCATACAACAACTTCAATGTTCATAACGCTCTCTAATTCCTTATTTTATTAAGTAGGTCATTCAAAATAAAAATTTTCAAATACATGACAAAATAAAATTATGTATTAAAATGAATATAATAATATATAAAATAATTATTAACATTAAATAACTTTAAAAATCACTTATACCTATTGCAGCGTTTGTGGGCCGCAGTGACCACCGCTGTATCTTACACCCTTTAGCAGCGTTTTGTTCCAAACGCTGCTAAAAAGCACACCTATAGCGGCGGTCAGCTACTTGACCACAAATGACACAAGTCTGCTTGATAGGCAAGTTTCGTCCAAGCACCATTTTTGCTCCATTATACAAGAGAATCAAGAAACCATTTTTAGTATCCAAGCCTTCTTGGGTCCTTCAATGTTAGTTTTTGTTACTTTTGGAACTCATGCTTTCTTGAGAGTCTTGCTACCAAGTTTCTTTAGTGCACAATCAAAAATAAGATGTTCATCTTTATTGCAAAAATGACATGTTTGAGTGGGTGCACAAGAAGACTTAGCCTTCACACAAAAAATTCGTAAAAACATTTTTGGTGAATTGAAGGCTTATAGCCTAAGCCACTTTTGTCAAAGACACATCTTTGACTACTAAGCATGTTTTCTAATGTTTTGCTTCATTTAGTAAATTTTTCAATAATTTTGCTTTGAGAGATTATTTTCTTGTTCAAAGCAACTTTCTCGTTTTCAAATTCTAAAGCTTTTTGTTGTAACAAATCATTTTCTAGCTTTAGAGTATCACGCTCATTTTTCAATAAATCAATTTCTTTTGAGATCAAAATGAATAAAACCATGTTTTTTACCACTTTTAAACACTCAATTTTAAAGCCTTACTTCTCATAAGTATATGAAAGGTTTGAAAGTTTTTTTGGAGTGTTTTGAAACCTTTAAAAACATTTTAATCTTTCAAACAAAACTTAAAACGGTTTATGCAAGTTTTGAAAGATATCTTTGTCAAAAGTGAAACAAAGAGTTACAAGGATTATACCCTAAGGTCTTGAATCTTCACTTTTGAGCTCCGTGCATCTTCTTGTTCTTCTTTGTTCAAGACTTTGGCTCTTTCATCAAATCGTCTTTGTCTTTGAACATGTCCATTTTATAAACTTATCTATTTATTGAAATCATCAAAATCTCAATTGTACACAAAAAGTCAAGTTATGGACTGGCAAGAAGTCAAGTTTAAAACACTTGAGAGTACGGGGATGCCTAGCTCACATTAAAAAGTTTGACATGGAGAAGCTAGAGTCAAGGACTGAAAAATGTTTGTTTGTGGGTTATCCCAAAAGATCAACTTGTTGTTATTTTTATAACCAAAATGATCAAAAAGTAATTGTCAGCAAGAATGCGATATTCCTGGAAGATAAGTACAACCTAACTGATGGAAAATTTCATTCATAAAGTTAATGGTTCACATGTTAGTTCCAATCATTTATGTTAACAAGTATTACCCAAAAATAAAATCATGTGACTTGAATTTTATAAAAGTTGTTTACCTATTTTTCTCCCAACTTTTTGTTTTTTAAAATAATTTAACATGTTTTATTTTTTGAAAAACAAAAAATTTAGAAAAAAACATTAAAAAAAATCAACACCCTATAACCAAAATCAACAACAACGTAAAAATCCTTCTTCAAGGTTCTTTTATAAAAGTCGAATCTTACGAAGAAGACTGAAAAATGGAGAAATCGAACGGGATATCCCTCCTTCCAACTCCTGTCGGAGTTTTAGTAAATATCTTAGAGACGATACATTCTCATTCTTCTACATTTATCTTTGATGGGTATAGGTTTGTCGGCCCAATTAGCCTAGGTCTGCCCAAGCAAAGCGTAAAAGGGCCCAACGAGAAAAAGCCCCAGATGTAGAAACAAGCGCATGCCTAACAAGCCTTACTCGAATCCTAAAAACCTTAATAGGGGCATGGGGAGATAAAACCCATGGGGGGACCATCATGCAACACCGAGTCTCATTCTCTAAGAAGGGACCCTCATGCATCTGATGCCTCTCTCTCTTGAAGTTCGTCCTCCCCATTCTTCTACATTTATCTCTGGTGGGTATAGATTCGTCGACCCAAGCAAAGCGTAAAAGGGCCCAATAGGAAAAAGACAGCGAAGTAAAAACAAGCACATGCCCATAGGTCTTACGAGAGGCATGGGGAGAAAAGCCACGGGAAAGAGGGGGAGTCCTGCAACGCCACGACCCATCCACCAAAAGGGACCTCCATGCATTAGACGCTCTCTCTCACTTGAAGTTCACCTAACTACCGAAACGTCACGTGGGGCATTTCCACCTACAAACGCAAGGGGATACTGTATGTAGGAGTTTTTTTCCGTTTGAATCTTATCAACTGCAGAGGGAGGTTTTGCATACCACAAGGAAGCACATGATATGTCTTTTTCGTCACTTACCATCTTTCTAGACCCACATAAAAGCCTCTAGTACGCAGTCTAAAACATATATTGAGAACTTCTTTTCAACTTACATTCTTCGAACACTGACTTAAGCATCAGAGACTCGCCCCCACGTGAAGCTCCGTTCACGTTGTTTTGCCACATACTTTTTAACTTACAATTGTTGTCTGGCCCATTGCTCATTTGTTGGTCCAGACAACATATTTCGCAATATCAATCACTTACATTCATTTCTTATTTTATAAGATGATAATGCTTTCATATCTAGTTGAATGTTGTTTTATATGGGAAAATATTCCCTTATAAGAGAGCTTCTTCTAAGAAATGATAAGAAGCTGTCATGATTTTATAAATGTTATATAACCATTCTAATCTTGACACTTCATTTAATTAGATGAAACAAGCTTGGCTCGGCTTGGTTGATATTTGGCTAAGCCAAGCCATTTTTTTGTTCCCTCTTCTAAGCCTCATGTCCTTTTTCTTCCCCCACACATCTCCCCTTTAAACAAGAAAATTTCTCCTCCATTTCACTACAATGCACAGGAGACAATGCAGAAGTGACCATTTCACCTTTGTTGCGCAGGAGAGCAGTTTAAAAAATTTCTCCTCCATTTTCCACATTTATTAGGTAGGACCAATTTAAACACAGTTAATCTTTTCTCCATTGTATAATTTTTTCTACATTTATTAGTTCGGATTTGTCTTGCACTTTTTGCATTTGTATATTTTTTTCCTGTATTTATTAGTTTGGACCAATGTTGCTCTTTCTGTATTTGTATATGTTTCTTTTTTGTGCATTTATTTGGTTACACCAGTTTAAAAGTTTCTCCTTTTGCATTTGTATAATTTGTTTCTGCATTTATTAGGTTTTGTTAAGTTCAGTTTTTATGTTGAGACTTTAAATTTGGAGGAATGATGTCATTTGAATTTTAAATACTCGTTTAAAAGTTGTTATCTTTTCATTTCGTTTAAACATTGCTCTCTTTTTATTTGAAAGTATTAGATGTTTCATATGGAACTTGAACTGTTAGGTTAGACTAGCATGCAATTTTTGAATTTCATGTTGCTTGGAGTTTTCTGTGCTGGTTGTTAGTGTGTGCATAGATCATTAGGATGGTGTTACAGTCCTCGGTTGTCAGTATGAATTGTCTCATACTTGTTTTGAACTTGGGCTATCAAATTTTTCCAGTACTTATGAAGTGTGTTTCACACAGTTTTGGAGTCAAATTAAAGGAATGATGCCATTTGCATTTTTGCAAGTGTTGTAGTGATATTTTTGCATTTTTCTAACTATGGCTATTGAATTTAAACAAGTTGATAAATGGCATAACTACAGAGTATTAACCCAAATATAAATAGGCGGGGGTCTAGGTGTACTTCAAATTCGGAAGGTTTGTCAATTTCTTTGCCTTCTTTATGGACAGAATCAAACAGATTTGTATTTGTCTCATTTGTATGGTTGGATCATGCAGGTGAAATGGTTCAAGCAGACAACGAAAGTATTGTAAATATTTGGTCCTTATAGTTTAGAGATGGCGAGCATGCTTATGATTGGTACAACCATTACGCAATTAGCATTGGATTTAGCATCCATAGGTAGAGTGGGTTCAATAATAAAGAAAAGAGAACAAACTGGGGGTGCCTTTAAAGAAGGAACGACGAAATACTAGATGTGGGTGTCTTGCAAGTTTCATCATTCAACAGCAGCCGAGTTTGAAGTATTACACATTTGATTGGTGTGCGCAGCACAACCATAAATTGGCTACACCATCAAAAGCCTACTTGCTTCGGTCACATAGAAGAATCAACGAATTGCAACGTCTTGAGTGTGACGATGTAGACAGAGCAGACATCCGCCCGAAGCTAGAACATGATTTGATGGCAGCCCAGGCTGGGGATAGAAAGTACTTGGGTTTCAATCAAATGGACCTAAAAACCTATTTGAGCAGTAAAAGAAGTAAAACCATGGAGGGTGGAGTAGTTGGTGTACTTATTAATTGGTTCGGTGATCAACTACGGAAGAATTCACAATTCTTCTTCAGAGCTACGTTGGACGAGGATGATCACATAACTAATGTATTTTAGTTCGACCACTACATGCAGAATGATTATGCACTTTTTGGGGACTTTGTGTCATTGATAGTAGATACAAACAAACCATGAGCACGGGCCATTGGAGGCATTTTTAGGAGTGAATCATCACAAGGAGCAGGTAGTGTTCGAGGCATGCTTGTTGTATGATGAGACAACTCAAACCTATTGGTTTTTGTGCACAATCGAGATTTTGATGATTTCAATAAATGGATTAAGTTTATAAATGGACATCTTCAAAGACAAAGTCATGTTTCATAAAAGAGCTAAAGACTTGAAGAAAGAAGATCAAGAAGATGCAAGGAACTCAAAAGTGAAGATTCAAGTCCTTAGGGTATATCCTTGTAACTCTATGTTTCACTTTAGACAAGGATTATGAATCACACTTGCATATCTTTCAAAACGTGCATAAACTGTTTTAAGTTTTGTTTGACAGATTAAAATGTTTTTAAGAGTTTCAAAACACCTCAATCAAACTTCTAAACCTTTCATATACTTATGAGAAGTAAGGCTTTAAAATTGGTAAAAAAACATAGTTTTAAAAGAACCGGACAGTGCTTAAGTTGAAGCGGTCGACAAGTCTTCGACCGCTTGTTATAGCACTCGACTGGTTGGTTTTTAAAATATAGTCGTTAAGCTTCTCACAATATGACCGTTGGGGTAACGGTAACTTGAAGCGGTCGACCGGTTCATGTAGCGGTTAACCGACTCGTTTTAACAGACGACTCCCAAAGGCTATAAACGACTAGATTTCATATGTGGCCTATAAATACACCTTCATAACGTCCAAAATGTATAACCAATGACCACATATCATTTCTACTACTTGAGAAATATTCTAAACTTTCTTATTCTATATTTCTCATATCATTCACACAAAAAACACTTTCATATCCTTGTCTTAGTGTGAATAAAGAGATAGAACTTTCCACTTTTATATCTACTCTTTGAGAGAGTCTTGTTTCTCAATCTTCCTATAAAAAGAGGTGTTTCCTTTAGTAAAGTTGTTCACTAAAGAAGAAGCTTAGAGAGGGTATATCTCAAGCTTGGTGGGGTTGAGTGGTGAGCCAAAAAATTACTTGTAAGGGTTTGAGTGTTGAGCCCTGGAAAAACAGTTGTACGGTTATATAGCACCCGGAAGCTATAGTGTAAAGCTATTGGAGAATAGTGGAAAACCTCGAGGCTCAGTGAAGGAGCTTGAGGGGTGGATGTAGGCGGATTTGCCGAAACACCTAAAAATCAAGTGTTTGCTTCTCTTACCATTCTCTTTACTTTTAGCACATATTTACACTTGTTGCATATTTATACTTGTGCTAAATTAGTAATTACTTTGCAAACACGTCTTTGGGGGTTTAAAGCAAAAAATTTAGAGAACCAAGTCACCCCCCTCTTGGGTTCCCTTAATCCTTGGACTTACAAAACCTTCAAATGGTTATTTGAGACCTTCGTTGAGTGTATGGAAGGGAAGGCACCCCAATCTCTTTTTACCAAGATGTTTGTAGGCTTGCTACGATTCCTATTGCCTTACCAGACACATCATTTTCTTTGTGTATGCCATATTAAGCAAAATGCACTGAAGAATCTTGGTCCACTGTTTGTAACAAGGACTTCAAAAAAGATTGGGATGAGCTTCTCTTTGATAGTGATGTAGATGATTTTGATCATGCCTTGTCGAAGATGATTGAAGACCATGACCTCCAAGGCAATGAGTGGTTGCGAAAGATATATGAGAAGCACGAGAAATGGGCACCAACACATTTATGAAGCATTTTCTGCGCGGGTAAGAGGACTATGCAGTTGAGTGAAAGTTTTAATTCGACCTTGCATTGGTATTTGAAGACAGTAATGAATGGGGATCGATTTCTCCGACACTTTCAACAGGCAATCGATAACATGCGGTACAAAGAGCTTAAATCAAAATTTGATATGCTAGACAAATTTCCTTTTCTACAGACCAATAACTAGCTTTGTAAGTCATGCGTCAAAAGTATACACCCCAAGTGTTTTCAGTCTTTTTTTAGAACAGGCGAATATGGCTCATTGCATTACACTTGATTTTCGGAGGGAAACTAATGGATCCGAAGAGGTTGAGGTACATATGTGCAGCCCCGAGCCAACTCATAATTGTGCAGTGGTGAAACGACATGTGATCACCACTACTAATGGGTTTCACCAATATAGCTGCAAATACTTCAATTTTGTTGTTGTCATTTGTTGCCACATGATATGGCTGCTGAAACAGGAGAGGGCTCGCTTCTATATCCTAGATGAGTATATTCTAAGGCGATGGACAAGAAAGGCAAGGTTGATAGTTGCACTAGAATCAACGTCAAACACAGGGGCTAATCCGGATTTGGAGATAAAAACCAATCGACGAAGATATATGAACCTCTATGCTTGCATTATTTGAAAATATGGGAATTACCCAGAATCATGGGAGTTCCTCCAGCGTCACCACACTGCACTAGCTAATGATCTTAGCTGCTGCGTACCACAAAGATGGGTGAGATTGGTGAAGCGGATGATGCTTCATGAGCAAATGAAACTCTAGCGATGGTTGCAAATGGGTTCAAGATACAGGAGCCGAAGCATAGAGGCAACAAGCAGTTGAAGAGCGCACTTGAACAAAGAAAAAGTCACAAGGCGGTCGCAAGAGTAGCGCTACCATTGAGTCCCAACTAGTAGCTCGCCACTTGCAGTTAGAGGATGATCCAGAGGTACACTGTGAGACTTTATGCTTAGATTCTATTTTACATTACCATGGTCGTAACTATTTTTTGTTTATTCCTTCGCTACAAGATGGGAGAGAACTTTCGCATGTTGTCTCTGACAATCCCAAATGTCCAAATCTTTCGGTTGCAAAAGAAACTGAGGCAACTCAGAATTTTTTCTTATGAATTCAAAATTCATAAAATTTAAACGGACAGGACAAGGATTTGAAAATGAATTCAAAATTCATTAAATTTAAGAAAAACAAATTCATTAAATTTAAAGAATTCAAAATTCGTGGAATTGAAATGAGATTGATCACATTACATTATTCAGGGAGAAGAAACAAAAGCTTTTTTTTTGTCTTCCCTTGGTAGAATTATACAAAAGAAAACATTTTTCATAAAAATTATACAAAAGAAAGTTCACATGAAAAAATCACCCTAAAGAACTACAACTGTAGACATCCTGTTGATTCCATGTAAGAAACTTCTTCTGTCCTCAGACACCAAAAGCACAACCTTGTGGTCCAACAATGCAAAACAAGCTGTCAAATACAGTTAATTGGATTAGGATCAATTGGAAATAAATTGCAAATACTTGGGATTCTACGGCTACTTAATAATGGCGCCATTAAAAAAACATTTGAAACACTTAATAGATGCTCGACAAAAAAACACTAGGAACAAATGGATACACAATTGCACAAATGAGACTTATACAAAGGCTTTAAAACCACATAAATTTCAAGAAGGCTAATACTGGCGATGAGAAATTTTCTTATTGCAGGAGAGGAGAAACATAAAGTACATACAAAAGCAGATCACATCCTGTATAAAAAACAAAAGAGTTCTTGCGTCTGACTTGAATCAATTCTAGATCCAATATTTGAATTGTTGAACCCAATTGTTGCAATAAAAAATCTCAATTGCCTCTAGCATCCTAATCCTACGTCAACCTCTTTCACAAAAATTTTAATTCCAAAACAGATGTTGTAATCACCGATATCGTCAAAAAACAACCTGTGTGAATTGGAAGTTAAATATAATCGTTACATCAGCTGATTATCATCTTGTTAAGAAATTCAGTTTGCTCAGGAAAAAACTTCAACAATTCATCCTTGGTCACCCAAACAAAATGCTCACACTTCCTAATTTCGAACTTGTTGGATGCAATCACTTGGGACTTGAAGAAGATCGCTCAGGAAAAAATAAGGGTGGCTTCAAGGATAAACAAGTACAATTAATATCAATAATGTATAACCTACATTTTTTCCCTGAATGACATTCAATAACTACAAGAATTTCAAACACAATGACATGAAATTGGCAAACACGAAAGTTGGCTATAATCTAGAAAATGTACCTTAAAAGATGGAGCATCCGGCTTATTTTCTGTCGGTTGTATAACCATATGACCCATCGGTGGATTTTCAACAAAATATGTATGGGAAAAGCCACACTAAATTATGTGCGAGTCAAAATCCACTTTTGTCAAATAAGTTTTTCAAGAAATTTGAAAGAATCACAATAGATTTGGAATACCCTCTACGTAACTGGACTTTGAGGAGATGGTGAGAACAAATCTCAAGGAGGTCATAGGGGCAAATAATAAGGCAACAGTGCAAGCAAAAGACGTTCTTACTGCTATTCTCGTTGACCCAACAGTGCAAACAAATTTTTCTGCTCCATCTCTTGCGCACAGTTGTGAAATGAAGGAAAAAATGGGAGAGAAGAAAACGGGGAAGACAAAAATGGGGGAGACGTGTTGGGGAAGATAGAGGATGTGAGGCAGAAGAGGGAACAAAAAGAAATGGCTTGACTTAGTCATATCCAAACCAAGCCGCGCCAAGCTTGTTTTAGCTCATTAAATGAGGTGTCAAGATTAGAACCGTTGATGACATTTATACAATACAGACAGCTTCTTATCATTTCTTAGAAGAAGCTCTCTTGTAAGGGAATATTTTCCCGTTTTATATGTCAATCCCCATAGTCGATTGAATCTGCCATTCACATAGGTAAACAGGAACGATGGAATCATCTCCTCATTACAACACAATAAATCAAAAATACACTCTTGACAGACATACAAATCTAGCATGCCCAAATCGCTTATAGATGCTAAGAGAACAGAGTAGCACAAGGGACTATCTTGCAGAATACACAACATTAAGACTACCAAGGAAAAATCAATAATTGAAGAACTCAAGTTTGAATTTCATCTCCAGATGCCTCACTAGATCGATTGGCAAGAATAGGTGCAGCAGGTTGTTTCGTGACAGCAACCAAAATCTCCGCATAACCCACTACTCCAACTAGGATATCATCACCTTCGTCCTCCGTCACCCAGATGTGAGTAGCCCTGTGAGACAACATCTGAGCCATGACTGCGGCCAATGAACTCGTAACCTTACATGTCAAGGGCGCACTTCTGCCCCTATACATGCTCCTACTGATGCCAAAAGTGGAGCTAGGAGAGTTGCTAAAGAACCCAATACTCCTACTACTAAATTTCTTCAGCTTTGGTGACCTACCACATCCATTAACCAAACTGTCATTGCCAACAGTTGTATTTGCAGTGTAATCAGGCGACAACCTTGAGGTCACATCATCTTCAACACCCATTACAAACTGCCCAGCTGAAAGATTGGATAAAGCCCATGCTGCTGCTAAGTAATCGCATTTCCATAGTTTGGTGGCAGAGATCTCTCCAATGATCTTATACCGTCCATCCAGCATGCATTCCACAACAGCAATTGAACTGGGGTCTTCAGGAAGCTTTCGAGCGGCTTCAATGGCTGCCAAGGAGGCTTCAATGGAGTAGTAGTTAGGGTTAATGACTCCAAGGTAGGAGATGGAGGAGAGTGGGAGTGGAGCTAGAGCACCAAGGCAACCTATAAGGAAACGGATGATATCTTCTCTTGACAGACAGCAAAACTTATCGCGTAGGGCGGCGGAGGAGGATGGGGAAGGCCGATTGGTATTGACACTGAGGTTATTACTGCTGCCACAAGATGCATCAGCATTCTTGAGCCACTTACCATTGTAGAGAATTGAGAATCGCTTGCTCATGCCTTTCCAACCCACACTTTTTGGAACGAGGAGACGCTTCACACCTTGCTTCATCATCTCAAGCGCATCTATCAATCTTACACCAAAATGGAAAAAGAGAGAAATCAAGACACAGCAAAAGAGGAGCATCATAGTGCATCTTAAGCAGAAATATGTTCATTCGTCTCTCATTTGCACAGAATCAATCTAAAAGAAAAAGTGTCCCCATAGATTCAAGTGCATAACACTGCATACATGCTAGCACTATTTCGTATAAAAAACTATTGTTATTGGCTAAAACCCATGACGAATACCTCCCTATATACTGGAGAAAAACAGATTTGAAAGGGACATTCTATAGTAAACACTAATATAATAGATTCTGTATATTTTAGATTTCAAGCACATTGTCCATTGTTTGGGTAGGTGCCAAAACACAAAACTGCAAGTGCATTTACCTACCATATTACAATGAAACAGCTATATGAAGCCAAAATCCATTCTGCAACAACAGAAAGTGAGGTCTAGACCTAACAGGAGAAGATATCCATCAGACAGTATGACTTAAAACAACATCGGATGCAGTGAACTAACGTACAAAAAGAAAACCACAATATTGAAAGCAGCAGCTCTATCGCAGCCTAACAGGTGAACTCATGAAAGAATGAAATTATGATAATTGATCATGAAACTATCTCATGCCTCAGCAGACAGACTTGTTCACATCTCATAAGGAAGAAGTGGGGCTTGCTCCACTACATGATCCTGAAAAACAAAACCGTATTTTCCACAGGAAAGGAAAACTTTAAAGAGCAAAAGAGGCAAAAGTGTATCAAAATGCATGACCACACAAATGAAGCAGATCTACACATAAAGCATAAATATGTTTAACCGGATAAAACCTTATTGAAGCACACTATTTGGGAAAGAAATAAGAATTTATGAGGGATCAATAACATAAAGACCACTGATCAGTAACAAAAGAAAAGGCAGACAAAAAGAACAAACTATTGCTAGAGTATAGAAAACAGGCTTCAAAAAATAGTTTGATTTCTCCAAATATTACCACAATTCCCGTTCCATATAAACAACTCATGACAGATATTCCTATTTCGACTTTCTACAGACTTCCTAATACCCTAGCAGAAATTCCTTGCCACTCACTTCTACTCCCAACTCTTACTACACTACCACGGTACCTCATACTGCTCCCTGATCGCAAAAGTGGCTCAACTATTCGTCCTTATTTTCCTGCCGGCAAACAGATGACAGCTCAGCCCATATTTCAGGCAAACCTCATTCATGCAGTTATGTACTCAGGTTTTTAGGGGTCTAACACCCAACGCCCATCCCGTCCTCAAAAAAAGACAGACCATATCTGCACAATTTAGGTTAAGAATTGGCAAGCAGAGTTGACCCTGTTTCCCACATTTCATCTTCCAAATGGAAAGGACTTCCACCAATAAAAGGTCTTCAGAGACGATCTTGTTTTTCACAGCATGAACATAGTACCTAAGAAGCAGCTATTGATCTTACACCATTCATAGCATCGTCACATAAACCACACCACTAGAACTTGACAGTACGAAACCATGAAATAATAGAACGCTATAGAGCTAACCTTTTCTAAGATCGACTAAATAAAAGTCACACAACGCTAACAACAAAACCAAGAAATTAAAATTCTGATAATTATATATAAAAAAAACACCATTCATTGCGTAAAGTGCTAACCTCGTTCCAGGATCAACCTGCCTCAACAAGGAATTATTAGGCACAACAACCTCAGAAACCGGTGTCTTCATTGCGTGGTCCTGATCCTCCAAACACTCACTCTTCGCCAGGAAGGCAACGACGTCAAGAGAACTAAGAATGCCCACAAATCTCTGCTGCCTCATCTCCCCATTCTCAATCACACCCGTGTACTGAGAGTGTGATCTCCTCTTCCACACCGGTATTCCCCCCTCCGTCGACTCTCCTATCGCACGTATGGCCGACTCGACCGACTCCACCTCCAGAAACTCCACCATCTCAGGCTTCCCCACCGTCAGATCGCCCACCACGTGGTACAGAAACACTGAAGCCATTCTTAATTCATCTTTTGTCTGCCGAGTAACCCAAAGAAAAAGGACAAGAAAACCTTAAATCAATGGAGGAATTGAAGAGAATAAATCTTATAAACATGCCGAGTAACGCAAAATATAAAGAAAAGGTTGAATCAATGGAGTATTTGAAGAGAGCGAATTTTATTAAACATTTAAATTTCAACACAATTTCACTCGGTAATAGGGCATTGGAAGTTGTAAATGGTTGTTTGACTGCCGAAAACCAGCGGAAAGCGAAGAAAATCTTCAAAAACAAATTCCACTATTGCCTTCGAAATTTAGAAAATAAAATAAAATAGAAAAATATTTACCTCAATTTACTAAGTTACTTGTGGTTGTATTTTTTCGGGGGATTCGAAGTTGCTGTTCCTTTACCTTCCCACCTTTTCAGAGCGACCAACCAGAGTGGAATGGTCACAGTTTTTCCTTCTTAGCCTGGGCAAACGTTGAAGAAACAAAAGTGAAGTAGAAAAAGACCAAAAGTTTGAGAATTTTCAAGGAAATCCAGGAATAAAATATTATCCGCTGCACATGTAATTTACACAGGAAGCAAGCAGAGACGAAGGAGAGCCGAGAAGGAAAGAAAAGGGTGCCGGCAGAACCGGTAAACGTAGCAGTAGCTATAAGAGGGAGTGTAGAAAGACGAGGAGTAGGTGAAAGCCGGTAACGGGTAGTAGTCTGTGGAGGATTAGAAAAGTGGAGAAGAAGGAGCTGAGCCTGGGAGAATTGGCCATGGATAGAAAAGCCGAAGAAGAACGAGTATACTAACCAAGTCCCTAAGCTTAAGGCCCATGAAAGAAAGATCTCTCCCGTTAGATCTCGAAGTTCGATAATGAGTGAAATAGGGAAGGTTCAGAGAGAGAGAGAGACAGGGGAGCCTCTGGATGAGAGAACGATAGAAAATTATTTGCAACGCCAGCTCACTAGCAGGAATCGTACTTATTGATTTGTAACGCCTGTAGGGTTTTTTGGGGTAACGGCACCGGCCCACTTTTCGCTTAAATATGGGTGCTTTTGTGTTAAAAAATTTTACTCCCTCTAAAATTTTAACACAATTAAATATTACAATATAATATTTATCTTCTCTATCAAATCATTACTTTTTACTACAAAAATTACCTCTCTCCACTTTTTCACTAAACCCAATATCTAAAATTTTAAAAACACTAAAATTTTACAAAACAAACTCACCCTAGGTCACATTGCTTTGCAAAATTATTATATTATTCAATAAAATTTGTAAAATTAATATTTCAAATTTCAAAAATATATATACAAATATTAATACATTTTACATATTCTCTTATAACTTTTCACAAAAATTCTAATACATCTCTTATAACTTTTCACAAAAATTCTAATACCTTTTCAAAAAAAAATTATAACAAAATTTCTTTTTATATTTTTTTCACCTAATTTTAGTATTTTTTATTAAATAATTACATCAAATCATCTCTCTACACTTTTTTACAAACTCCAATAAAAATTAAATATCTTTAAAACTTTTTACTAACTTTTATATAAAAATCTATAAAACTCCAATTTAAATAAAGATTCACAATTCTATCAAAATTCTAAAAATCTAAAAAAAAATTTAGAAAACGAACATCCATTTTCTTCGATAGTTCTGACCTGCAAAATGAGCTCCGAAAACTGGTAACCTAGGACCAAAAAGCTAAAAATTAGGCTTCTTCTATTGGAACAAAAATAGGGGTCGGTTGTAAATTTGTTTAAATGCACACGAAAATTAAAATAGAAGAAAGAAGGGGAAAATAACATCAATTATCTAAGTTTTATATTTTACGTCCTAAATTATTATATTTTGAAACATTTAACTATCTGTTATCAATCTCAAACACATTATACTTTCTTTTTTATTTTTGTTTTAGCTATAATACCTTTACATGTAATATACTATTTTAATTTTTTTAAGACCAGCATGTCCTATTAAAAAAAATCAATTCCAATTTAATTTTGCTGAAAAAATAGACCGAAGCAGGGGCAGCGGCTCTAGCTATAAGGATATAATCAGCACGCCGTTGCTAAGGTCCTCAAATTTAGAAAGTCCCCAATTTAAAATTTTCTTTAATGATATTATATTTAATAAAAATTTAATGTTAAGCCTCAAAAATTAAAGTTTAAACTGTTAAAGAGTATATTGATAGGCCTATTAAATCTATTTCATTGAAAGAGCATTAAATTGTGATATTTATCCCCAATTCAAAATTTTCTTTAATGATATATTTAAAGAAAATTTAATTTAAGGCCTCAAAAATTAAAGGTAGAGTATATTAATTGAAGAGACATATTAAATCTTCTTGATTGAGGGACCATTAACTTTACAATTAATCCAACTCTATAAAATATCCATAGTTAAAGATATTAATTGCAATTAATTTAAAGAAACCTTATAAATCTCTACCAATGGATTCAATCTCTTTAATGAAAAGTCTTATAAAATCTCCTTGAGATTAACTTTTCATATCCAAAATAAACATTGTTTTGCATGTATACTAATTTATTTAATTTTTTAGAGTTAAATATTGCTAGTCATTTATCTTTAAAAGGATGCTTTAGCCTGATAAACTTAGGTGAGACAATATATGTTAAATAAATAAAAATCATCTTTCAACCATTCTATTTTTTTATTCTTTATCATTTCTTGGTGATTCTCAACTCTTATTTATGGCATTAAGATCATTGTCACGGGATGCAATTAGTCATATTTATTAAATGGATTAGCAATATTATCAATTGAAAATAATATATTAACAAATTTAGAATATAAAATTTGATAAGTAATTTTGAATCTCAAAAATTTAGAAGCATATGTTTTAACTAAATTTTATTTTTTTAAAAATTTATTATTTTATAAATTATTATAAAAAGCCTCACTTTGGAGTTTACCTAAAGCCCCAATTAGCCAATTATCTTAGAGCCGCCCCTTAAGTGTAATATATTAGGGATGAATAATTTGTGATTACAATCTCTCGTACATAATAATTTATAATGTAAAGTGCAAAATAAGTTAGTGAAAAATTTTCTCAAAAAGAAAAAGAAAAAATCTCCTATCGATCGTGCTTCCACGCGCCTGAAAAGGAAAGTCGTTTTGTATTCACGCCTCGCTCATTTGCCAACAGTGGACTGACCGGGCCGAAAGTGAAAGGAATAACGAAACCCAAAGCCTGTGGGGGCCCTGGGCTGAGCTCAAAGCAGGTACTGAAGAGACTCAATTCTAATGGATGTTGAAGTAGGAGAGTGACTCTCCCTCGCTATAATAGAGGGCTTGCCTAGTAACCTACGGTTGCAATCTTGCTCCATTTGAAACTGCAAGTCCCTGACTCACTCGCTGCGTCTGTGTTTGCGTGTATGTTTACACAGATTTATAGGAGTATTCAGTTTTCGTTCGTAATGGTTTGTGTTGGTCCAATGGTCCTAGTTCTTGCGCCTAAGCGATCTTCCTCTCATAGGAGAAAATGGGTCTCATCTTTTCGCCCCTCTAGTATCTCACATATCCTGTCAGTGCGTTCTCTCCGTCGTTGTCCTTTTTACTCATGAAGAGGGAACGGGTTTACGCCTTTTGCCCTTGGAAAACTCTTAAATTACACGTAGTGCCATTCTTCTTGTTGATGTTGTTGTGTTCGAACTATTGTCAATGTGTTGATGTCGACCCAGAAGACAAAGCCTCACTTCTGATGTTCAAATCATTCCTCCGAGACCCTGACCAGAGCTTGTCAAGCTGGGTTGGGTCTAACTGCACCAGCTGGACGGGTCTCACCTGTGAGAACCGCACCGGCCGGGTGATTTCAATCAACTTAACCAACATGAACTTGTCCGGCCAAGTTCACCCCAAGTTGTGCGCACTTTCATTTCTTGAACTTTTCAACTTGTCCCATAACAGCTTCACATGCACAATTCCCTTATGTTTGGGAAATTTGATTGATCTCAAAGCCATTGATCTTAGTCACAATAGGTTTCTTGGTGTTTTGTCTGATACATTCATGAGGCTTACGGATTTGCAAGAACTTGTTTTAAATGGGAACCAAGATTTGGAAGGTCTCCTTCCTTGGTGGCTTGGTAACTTCTCAACAAATTTGGAAAAATTTGATCTGGGTTTCAATAGTTTTGGTGGGGAAATTCCTGAAAGCTTGCTGTATTTGAGATCTCTGAAATACTTGGATCTTGGGAACAATAAATTATCAGGCAATCTTGGCGATTTTCACCAATCTTTGGTGGTTCTTAATCTTGGGTCCAATCAGTTTTCAGGTACTTTGCCTTGTCTTTCTGCTTCTTCTCTGTCGCTCAATGTCTTGAATTTAGCCGACAATTCTATTCTGGGAGGAATACCTACATGTATTGCTTCACTTCAAGCTCTGACACATCTAAACCTGTCCTTCAATCATTTAAATTATTAGATACCTCCTAGACTTGTGTTTTCAGAGAAACTTCTTGTGTTGGATTTGAGTAACAATGATCTGTCGGGTCCTCTTACCACACACGATTGCAGAGACTACTGAGAAATCAGGGCTTGTTCTTCTTGACTTATCACACAACCACTTCTCGGGTAAAATCCCGTTGAGATTAATGGAATTGAAAAGCTTGCAGGCATTGTTACTTTCACACAATCTTCTGACAGGGGAAATTCCTCCAAGGATTGGGAATTTGACTTATCTCCAAGTGATTGACTTCTCACATAATTTGTTAACCGGTTCTATTCCTTTAAACATTGTTGGGTGCTTTCAGCTACTTGCATTGATGCTCAGTAACAATAACGTTTCTGGTGAAATTCATCCTGAGCTGGATGCCTTGGATAGCTTGAAGATACTAGATATTAGCAACAATAAATTTTCCGGTGAGATCCCACTAACTCTGGCAGGCTGTAAATCTGTAGAGTTTGTAGATTTTAGTTCCAACAATCTCTCTGGAACCTTGAATGAGGCGATGACAAAATGGTCGAACCTCAGGTTTCTATCCCTCGCTCAGAACAGGTTCAATGGAAATCTACCAACTGGCTCTTTATATTTGAAGCAATTCAGACGGTTGATTTCTCGGGCAACAAATTCTCTGGCTTCATGGTAGATGGCAATTTTAACAGTAGCTTGAACTTCAACAATGGAGAGATTGGTAGAATTAACAGAGAGCCACTTGTTACGATGCAGAAGGTGAATATCAAAGTTTCAGTCATCGTCACTGATATCAATGAATCAAGCTTCAATTACCATCTATCTTCAACAGTTGGGATTGATTTATCTAATAATTTACTACATGGAGAGATTCCAGAGGGTCTATTTGGACTACAGGGTTTGGAGTACCTGAATCTGTCTCACAATTTTCTTGATGGTGTGGTTCCCGGTTTAGAGAAGATGCGCAGTTTAAAAGCCTTGGATTTGTCACATAATTTGCTATCTGGTCAGGTCCCAGGAAACATTTCCAGCCTTCAAGATCTGATGCTCTTGAACCTGTCGTATAATTGTTTCTCTGGATTTGTTCCTAAGAAACAAGGGTATTGGAAGTTTCAAGGTGCATTTGCCGGAAATCCAGAGTTGTGCGTGGAGAACTCCAGTGGAAGGTGTGATGCAGGGAGCCTTCCAGATTTTCCTGGGAAGAATTTTCAGGAAGGAGTGGTGGAAGGGCAGATATCTATATGGGTTTTCTGTTTAAGCTTTTTCATAACCTTCTACTTTGGCGTTGTTGCTCTCTTCTGTTCAGCTCGATCCAGAAATTACATTCTCCACACTAAAGTTTAATGCAATGCATCAAAGAGTGAGGACCTTGTCTTGTGTCGATCGTATTGCTCTCTTTTAGTATCGATTTTAACTTGGATAGTTCTCCATGGTGACTCATCTTGAAACTTTGTGCTCTGTGATAGGACAAACCATCATGATAAAGTGAAACTACCCGATAAGAATCAGGGGGGAAGGCGTGGAGCAGATGAAGTTGATGATAAGAAGCAGCTGGACTTGCAAACTGAAAAAGGATGAAGTGCAGCTGAGATTAGTGAATGTTGACAGTTAAACTTGTTATCAAGTCTTGTTTTGACCTACTGTGATTAGCATATAACTGTACATGTATGTACAGGTTCAACTCTCTCAATGGAGTTAAGGACAGATTTTCTTATTGTTCCTTAATGTTCTCATGGTAGTAGAGCATTGAGATTCACTGATGGAACCCAGCAATTGAAGGTTGAAAAACTGTTCCTTTTGTGTAGGAGAGAGACCACAAAGTTCTCGAGAGCATATAATCTTCTTGTCGTTGAACCAGACAAACCCTTATGCAAACCATTCATATAACCGATTGATCTTTTGAGATATCAGCCCCAAACCATTTTAAGTGCTGCCCCAAATCACTAATTATTTCTAAGCTCTATAACTACACGCAAACAAATTTATGAACTGTCTACTAAAGAGAAAAAAAACTATAATTCTATTTATACAATCACCATCAACTGAGAAACCTCGAAAGATCCAGAAAGAATTTCTTTCAACAAAACTCAGCCTCACTAACTTATACAATCATGCTTAACCCAAATAGATTTCTCCTAATGAGAAATAAGCCTCATAGAAACATAATAATTTGAATCTAATTCTGCACAATTTTCTTTAAGGCTCCGTTTGTTTAGCTGTAAAGCACTTTTTTTTTTGTAAAAGCAGTTTCCAATGCATTACTTTTCAGTAAAGTATTCTAATTTTTGGTGTTTGGTTGTTACATTAAATATATTTTTTGAAAGTAATTTTCAATGTTTTTGATGTATTCATTTACTCATGCTTGGAGGGTTTTTTTCAAGTTCTACTATTTATACCCTTCTCTAACAATAGAAAAATATAAATTGAGTATTTATATAACTTGAGCTTTATACTTTTTTGAAGAAGGATTTCTTATCCTAATATGGATTACATTAAATTGGACCGTGTCTTTCAGACTATACATAAAATATAATATAAATAATGAAACAAAGTTGTCAATTCTAAAATAAAAACTTTCCTCTCAATGGCTTCTCCAGTGATGGGGGCTTGGTGCGCTGAGCTTTGCGCCCATGCATGGAAAAGGTGGTTCTGACAGCTACATCGAAATTGATCTTAAGAGAGCCAGCAGGTGCTCTGTGGTTGGTCTTGTTACGAATCACCTACAGTCCATAGCAGTAATGGCGAACCGCGAAAGTCACAGAGAACATGACCTCTTTTTATCAAAACGTGTAGAATGCGACAATGATGATGAGATCAGATCAGATCCCTACTAAATCCATCCTCTTGGATCGACTGTGAGGATCGACCAATACAAAAAAAAAAAAACCCTACCAATTTATTAGTCCATCAACTTGTCCGTATCATGTCATTGAAAGCTGCAGTTCGCCTGATATGTATTATGAATTTCTGCCAAGAATATCAGTAGGCAATTAAAGCTTTAAATAATGTAGAACCCAATCACTTTTCTGCATGTTTGTTTAATCAGTTTGGAAATTCTGTTTTCGAATGAGTGCGTCTTTCCCACAATGCAATTGATCACAAACCAGAGCAGCCATTGACTCCAGATTGTAACCAAAGATGCACGGGCGCAATTATATTAGACACCAAAAAGTTCCCTTGTTGAGCTGTGTTATGCAAGTCTAGGGAAAAGGTGGGCAAGGGCTAAAATTTGAATGTACCGTTGCCCAGCTTCTGGACGGAAACTCTCCCGCCATCTAAGAATCAATGACCAAGTGTTTTCGAGTACATATTTTCCATGGTATAAGTCCTAATATCGTATCGGTCCATCCAAGCTCCCGGAAGCAAACTGAAACACAATTGATAAGGCAAAGTTCAAGAACTTCCTAAATCCAGAAAAAGAATTTTAAATTTTCCACTGGTTGAATCCTAAACTTAAGAGCTTTAATCATTAACAAAAAAGACCAAGAACAGAGATTGTGTGATTACCTGTTCAACAATTGGATTTGTTGATGTCCTAAATTCACGAGTCATTCCTTGCCAGACAACCTTCCCCTCGTAGAGAAACAGTAACCTACACGTAAAAATTACTCTTTGAAAACCCCAAAAAGAAAAGCTCTCCTCTGATTTAGTTCTCCAAAATCGCTTTGCAACAAATATAACTAAAAGAGAGTTTAGACAAAGCATAACCTGTCAACAGCTCTTTCAATAGTACTGTGTTGGTGAGTAACAACAACATAGGAAGTAATCTTTCCAGGCTTCCCCAATGCATCCTCACCTTTCATGTGGACAGAGCGGATGAGATCTTCAACAACAGTAGATGCAATTGGATCAAGTCCGGCAGTTGGTTCATCATACAAGAGCACCTGCCCAGTGTTGCAAATGTCTCTCAGAAGAAAGGTCAACTCAACATTGAGGATACCCGTTCTCAAAAGGTTTTCATTCAGAGTTGCGCTACTAACACAAGGGCAAGTAATAAAACTAGAATAGACCAATGGTTACTTCTCAAAACTTCTAATTATAAACAAAAGTCCTGAATTCCAGCAGCTAAAAGGCCTACATAGAAACGCTCCCATAGATATTTCTCCCAACCCTACTGCAGCCATATTAACCCTGTTCCCCAGTTCTTTCCATTTACAGCCCCTGTATCAGTGACATAATCAACATCAAACTACTATTCACCCCATGACCCGAAAATTCATATTTCTTAACATCCAAATAGTTATTCTACGCCTACATTGAATGCTCACTTCTACTTCCCTTTTCCAATCAATCTTTATTGGATTCAAGAGGATAGATGGAGGGAAAAGAGCTGCCCAATAAAATAATGCATCAAATTTATGAGGCGAGCATTCGAAGCATTAGCATGCAGATGAAATAGCATTATAGTACAAAACACAAGCCTCAAACCTGAAAACCACCAAAAGCTTATCCATGATAAATACTAACGGAATAGGACATTGCAAGTTCATTCTTTAAAAGTGAGCCATGGAAACATGTACATGAAACACGAATAATTGACATTATTGCTCCATTGTGACAGCTTCAGCTTTTAGAATTGATGGATAAAACATGGGAGTCGAGGGGCACTCTGACTGAGAAGTCTTGTGCTCAAACTGTGGGAATTATCAGTCCCAGTTTCGGTTTTTGTTTATACTTGCAAATCTTCCTGTACGGGGTCCACATTTGGGTCCACCCGGGAGGAAGCATCATTTCTTTCTTCTCCTTATTGTTGGGGGACATCACTCAATCTCTCTCACTAAATTTCTTTACATATTTCATTTTTATGGAATTTCACTGACTCTCCTATGTTTATGTTAGGGGTGTAAACTGACCCCTTGGTTCGGCAAGAGAGCATCCCCGACTCCCAAACCAAAGGCTGTCAGTTGTGAGATATTGGGATTGATGCCGACGTAAGCCACACTGGCCGAGACCAAGCCCGACACCTTCTGTCGGTGGTTGGTCGACTGCACCAGTAAAATAGTTGAGGATCTTAAGACTACGAATGCAGCAGCTTCATTGGTGTTGTGGGTGGCGCGGGTCTTCAAGTGGCGGTGGCGATTAGGCTTTGAGAAGAGGTGATGGTAATTGGATTTCCAGAAGAGAAGAGGAACAGAAGGAGACAATTGTGTGCATTAGGGCTAGAAGGAGAGAAGAGGGAGAGAAGGAGAAGGAGATGGAGGGAGAGAAGGAGAGGTTGCATTGGATTCTAGGGATAGAATTGAGTGGTTTTTGGGTAAAATAAAAAACTAGAATATTTATATAGTATGGGGGTCGGTTTGGATTAGGGTTGGTTCACCAACCCCCTTGGGTTTTTAAAAATACTGGGCCGACGACTGAATCGGCCTGTTTGAAAACCGACCAAGCATAGCTGAGCCTGGTCGGTTTTTGTCAGGCTGGTCCGTTTTGGCTCAATTGTGTACACCCCTAGTTTTTGTATAGTGTCATGACAACAAACAGGAGCAAGGCCTAATGGGGATGGATGGAAGGGCTAATTGATAAGCAGTTGGAACTTAATGGTTAAAATTGCTGAAATTAGAACTTCAGATACAAAATTGACCACAGCCTAAACTTGGAGGGACCAAAATGTCTTTTGGCTTCTCTTTTTGCCTGTCTAATGTATATTCCAGGACAATATAAACAGACAGATAAATGATAACTCGAGCTTTGGACAGATGAACCATCCCAATGAGCAATGTGCATGTTAGATAGAAAGAAATCCAATCTTCTACCACTACTTTCTCAATCCTCAAACACCATATCCTTATCTTAAACAAGCTACCAAGTGTCTGAGATTCAAATGTCAAGATGGTGTCGCACTGGAGTGGGTTTGTGGAGTATATAATCATTTCAAAAAACCATCTTAGAAGTTGCAAACTGAATGTCTGTGTTGTAGAAACTAGGATTTCACGTAAAAGAGGAAAAGAGGAGAGAAAGTTGTAATCCTTCCTCCCTCACACATTCCATATATACATGAGAATACACGATCGAGAAAATTAGTCGGTGAAGTAAATAAGGAAAACCTCAATCACAATAAACCCCCACATTCTTTCCATAACTATGCAACCCTAATTGTCTTAACACTCCCCCTGAAGTTGGAGCATATATATCATATAAGCCCAACTTGGAACCAATATACTCTAATCACGTACAACAAATAGACTTCGTGAATATATCTGCCAATTGGTCTCCAGATTTCACATATTTGGTTGATATATCTCCAGCCATTATTTTTTCACGCACAAAATGGCAATTAACTTCAATGTGCTTGGTCCTCTCATGGAAAACGAGATTAGATGCAATATGCAGTGCAACTTGATTATCACAATGCAGCGGAATTGGAGTTGAAGGTGGAAAACAGATCTCTTGAAGAAACTGCTTCATCCAAGTTATCTCACGGGAGGTGTGAGCCATTACCCTGTATTCTGCTTCTGCACAAGATCTTGCAACTACTGTTTGCTTCTTGCTTTTCCATATTACCAAATTACCTCCCAGAAAGGTACAATATCCGGTAGTAGATCTGCGATCATAAGGAGAACCTGCCCAATCAGCATCAGTAAAGCCCTCCATTATAAGATGTTCGTTCGGTCTATACAATAATCCAAGTCCAGGAGCCCGTTTCAGATACCAGATAATGCGCATCACAGTATCCCAGTGAGGCACTCTAGGAGCTTCTAGGAACTAACTAACCACACTCACAACATATGAAATATTTGGTCTTGTTATGATCAAATAATTGCGCTTACCCACCAATCGTCGATACCTGCCAGGTTCATCAAATACAACACCATCATCCTTTAATATTAGGATCCATGGGCACATCAACCGTTCGACCACCTAATAAGCCAGTTTCCTCCAACAAATCAAGGACAAACTTTCTCTGAGACAAAGCAATGTCTTTCTTGGATCTAGCGACCTCAATGCCAATAAAATACCTTAGTTTGCCCAAATCTTTAGCATGAAACTTCTGCTGTAAGAACTGTTTCAACTTATCAATACCATGAGAATCACTCCATGTAATCACAATATCATCAACATATACCACAAGAACAATGCATCCAATAGCAGTATGTAAATAAAAAACAGAATGATCAGTTTGGCAGCGCTTAAGGCCGAAGTCAGCCATAGCGTCAAAGAACTTGTCAAACCACGCTCGCAGTGACTGCTTGAGGACAAGACCTTCTTCAACTTGCAAACAGTGTTGCGATACTCCCCCTGAGCAACAAACCCAGGAGGTTGCTTCATATAGACCTCCTCAAGCAAGTCGCCATGTAAGAAGACATTCTTAACATCTAACTGAAACAAAGGCCAATCAAGGTTATTAGCCAGAGAAAGAACAATCCAAGAAAAAGTCTCGTCATAATCAATAACGTAGGTCTGAGTATACCCTTTAGCCATCAACAGGACTTTCAAGCGCTCAAAAGAGCCGTCAAGATTAAATTTGACAGTATACACCCACTTACAACCAACAACATGCTTACCAAAAGGGAGGGGAACAAGGTCCCAAGTCCCATTCTGGTGTAAAGCCGCCATTTCAACCTCCATGGCTGTCCTCCAACCCGAATCAGATAAGGCATCCTGCAGGGTCTTAGGAAGAGAAATGTGGGAAAGCTGTGAAGTAAATCAGGGGAGAGAGAGAGAGAGAGAGAGAGAAAGAGAGTGTGGAAACAAACTGACTAATGGGATGTTTGGTGACACAAGTACGAGTACCTTTTCGAAGGGCAATCGACAGAGAGGATGTAGCAGCAGGGGACACAGGATCTGAAGACTCAAGGGAGACGGCTGGGGCGCATGAGGTGGTGGCGAGGACGACGAGAATACACCTGTAACGGAACCAGATAAGCTTTAGCCGGAGGAGGCGAGGGAGGCAGAACCGGAACCAAAAGCAGAGAAAGAAGAAGAGTTGAGGGACACGGAAGCGTGTTGAAATATGTAGTCCCACATTGCTAAGGCAATGTGGGCAAGTGAGATTATTGGCTTGTAAATAAGCCCCCTTGTGACCTTTTTAAATACAAGTGAGATATAATAAATTCAATTGGGTATTCCCATAATTGGATGTCTCGCTTATCAAAATTTAAATTTTTATTTCTAACATGGTATCAGAGCAAGGTTTTCGACATTAGTCCGGTTACCTTCTGGCGACCATCCGGCTCAGTACCGAAAATCTTCCCGGCTCAGTACCGGCTATCTTCCCGGCTCAATACCGGCTATCTTCCCGGCTCAGTACTAGCAATCTTCCCGGCTCAGTACCGGCAACCATCCAGCTCAGTGCCGGCTATCTCCCGGCTCAGTACCGGCAATCTTCCCAACTCAGTACCGGCAACCTCCCGGCTCGGTACCGACGATCTTTGTTATTATTTTTTTCTTGTAATTATTTTTTTGAAACTCCAAACTTAAGGTTTGTTCACCTTGAGTTTGCGAGGGAGTGTTGAAATATGTAGTCACACATTGCTACGGCAATGTGGGCAAGTGAGATTATTGGCTTATAAATAGCCCCCCATGTAAATCTTTTTAATTTCATAAGTGAGAAATGTAATAAATTCATTTCAATATTATGTGGATGTCTCACTTATCAAATTTAATTTTTTTTTTATTTCTAACAAAGCGGAACAGGAACAAAAGGAGGATCACCTACAGGAGAAGAAGAACAAAGAGAGAAAAATGGGGTAGACTCGTCAAACGTGACACCGATAACCTTTCTGAGTACGAGAGTAACCGAGAAACACATGACGAGAAGCCCGGGGATCAAGTTTTTCAAACCCGGGACCCAAGTTGTGAACATAACAGACACCCAAAAATCTTAGGAGGGACCAAAAAAACAGGAGAGTTTGGAAAAAGGATGGAGTAAGGAGAGACACCATCCAAAGATTTTAAGGGCATACGATTAATGAGGTGACAGGCTGTGATAACAGCATCACCCCAAAACCGTTTAGGAACATGGGTCTGAAGCATGAGAGCCCAAGTAACATCTAACAAGTGACGATTCTTACGCTTAGCAACCCCATTTTGCTAAAGGGTGTGAGCATAAGAGGTCTGATGGATAATCCCTTTATCTGAAAAATAATAGGAAAAAGGAAGAGAAATATTATTTGGCATTATCGGAACGGAGGATGCGAATAGGACGACCAAATTGAGTTTTGACCTCTTGACGAAACAGTTTAAACACAGAAAAAACTTCAGATTGCGATTGTATCAAAAAGAGCCAAGTCATACGGGAATGATCATCAACAAACGTCACAAAATACCGATATTTATTAGAAGAAATATGAAAGGGACCCCATACATCAGAATGAACTAGCTCAAAATGACTCGAAGCACAATCCCTAGGACTCGACGAGAATGACGAACGGCAATCCTTACGAAGTTGACACAACTCAGAAGGTAAAGAGGATACATGACTAAGACACTCAACTTGATGTTTCAAAACAGGAAGAGAAGGATGACCCAAACGGTAATGCCACTGGAGGAGGAAAGAGAAGACTGAAGAGCGCGGGGCAGAGGAGTAGGTGTCATATCCAAGTAGTAGAGACCGCCAGCTTCATGCCCTATTCCTATCATCCTCTTCGTCTTGAGATCTTGAAAGACACAAATAAGAATAAAAAGTGACAAAAAATTGGAGAGTTTTAGTAAGCCAACTAATAGACAACAAATTAAAGGGAAAACCAGGAATATGGAGAACAGAAAATAAGTTTAAATTAGAACCGAGACAAGTGTTGCCGGAACCCTCAACCGGAGCAAGGGAACCATTGGCAAGGGTAACACTCTGGGGTGAAGAGATAGAGTATAATCATATAAGGAGCTAGACAAACACATCATAAGTTCAGTGGCGCCAGAGTTGATAACCCAGGGACTCTGAGAGGAGGATAAAAGACAGGCAGGTGTAGTACCTGACTGGGCAACAGTAGCCACAGAGGATGAACCAGGTCGCTGGTGTGCAAGGAAATCACTGAACTCATCACGGGAAATAAAGACCATATCAGGCTCAGCAAAAGGGCCCTGGCTAGTGGAGGGGCCAGAGAATAGAGATGACGCAGGCTGAGAACACAAGGCCTGATAAGCGGAACCAGTAGGTCGACCATGTAAATCACAACAAAAATTAACGGAATGATTAGAACGACCACAATGAGAACATTTGCAGGATTCCCGACCACCACTACGGCCACCACCACCAGAATCACGGCCACCCCAGGAACCACGAAAACCGCTGCCACCACGAGAACCACCAGACGCAGCATGAGACACCACCAAAGCAGACCAATCTCTATTCAGATTCGAGAGAATAGAAGTTGAGTCGTCGGTCAAAGTAGCGCGCTGGACGCGGGAGAAGATCTCAGGAAGGGAAGGTAGAACAGAGTTGCCCAAAATCTGTGCACGGATGGGCTCATAGTCAAATGTCAGGCCAAGCAGAAAACGTACGACATCCACTCTTGACGTTGTTGTTGCATCTTGGCAACATCAGCAGAAAGGGCGAGTACATGTTCCGCTCCTCACAAACATCCAACGTGAGAATAATATTCCTCCAAACTTTGGAACCTTACACCAAACCAAAGTACTGCTAACACACTTCATAAATGCGCGTGAGATTCCCAGATCCAGAATACATTTGTTGGAGACGCTCCCAAATAGAGCAGTCTGGAGATAGAACAAGGTAGAGCTGACATTGGGCTCAATACTAGTCAACATAAGTGACATAATCTGAGCATCCACTTGTGTCCAATGGGAAGCACGAGGATCTGTCTTATCAGCTTTATCAGAAGTCAAATGTTGAGCAAGACCTTTACCGGTCAAAAAGATCTTTACAGAGCGAGCCCACAAAAGATAATTCTTCCAATTAAGCTTGACCGAGGACATGGGAGCATTAAACACCGAAACATGAGGTGTAGATTCAGGTTTGGACACCATAATGCTAACAAATGGGAGAAATCAGAGAAAACCGAATGTAGAACACCAGAAATAGACTAGAATAACACAAATCAGGAGCAAGAACCGGCTGAAATCCACCAAACAGAGGCCGAAATCCACAAGAATCGGCCAAAATACACCAAATAAAGGCCAAAATCCACAAGAAACGGCCGAAAAACACCAAACAGAGGCTGAAATCCAAGAGAACTGGCCGAAAAACACCAAGAACCTGTCGGAAAACGTGAAGAACCAGCCGATACAATCTGGTATCGATAACAAAGTAGGTTCGGGTGTGGGTAAAACCACACGGGTCAGCCCGAAACCAAACAAACAAAGCCCAAACCAACAACAAAAAACCCAAACCCAACGTAATCCAAACCGAGCCCAAAATCAGCCTGAGCCCAACACCAACACCAGCCCTAGTCCAAACAACAGAAGCCCAACTTGGCCCGACACAAACCCAACCCACAACAGAAACAAAACCCAACCTGACACATGTCTTCTTCACCCATGCAAAGAACCACCACAGAGACCTGCAAAGAACCTGTAACAACACAGTAGGGAATTTGTAGAATTTATGTAAGGTTCTAAAGTTTTTTTTATGTAAGTGCTGAAATTGTATTGAATTCAAAGAAAGATAAGGCCAAATTCGAGGTTTGGCCAACCTCCTTACAAAAGAGATGAACAGAGATAGAGAGAGAATACTAATTGGTTTTTTTGATGCCCCTTTTCCCCCGACGTACTCCCTATATGAGAAACCCCTCTAACTTCCTAACAGATTCGGCTAACAAACTCGGCCAAACTACCAAATGAAATGAAAATACAATACTGAAATGAAATGCAACGCTTACTGGGCTTCACTCAATCGGACTCCTTACAAACCCAACACTCAACACCTAATACTTAAATTGGACCCACTACAAGCCCAACGCCCAACACCACAAGCCCAACACTTAATAGCCCATTACGCATAAAACAGAATGCCTCCAGCTGGATGTCTTCGTGTCTTTGAAGCTTCTCGAATCCCTTAACCTCTTCGAAGTATCTCTTCCTGCCGTCCTTCACCCTTAGCAACCCTAATTTCCTTCCTTGTCCATCTATCCAGTCAGTCGTGTAACAAAACCACTACAGACGACACCGGAGAAGCTACCAACGATCGACGACCACCACAGACAGCGCCGGAACGCCTACCTTCACCGGAATCACCCCCGAAAACACTTCCACAATGTAACACACCTGGCTGATGCGGGCTTTAGGGTGGGCTTGTGAATCGTGTACCGAGTGGGTTGAGCTGTGGCCCATGGCCCTCTAGAATTCTAACGAATTATGTTAGCTTGTTTTTCGGAGATTCCATTTCTATTTTGGCTTATTAGTAGTGGTTGTGTGCACCCCTGTGTGGGTATCGAACAACTCATTTGAAGTTTCTACAGTTTTTCTCTCTTGCTTTGTTTGGAGACTAGCCATCTCGAATTTGGCCATTGTATTTTCTTTTCATTTTCTTGGAATACAGACATGTTTGTTACAAGTGGTATCAGAGGAACGATCCTGCAATAGATTTGCTCGCACAGTGCCATAAGATAGCCGACTTACTGAAGGATCTACAAAGAGGCAACCGACGGATGCAAGAAAAATTTGATATCTGTTTGGAATTACTTCAAGCAGAGCTTGAAGATCTGAAGACGGAAGAATGCAATGAAGAAAAAGAAAATATAGATAGGGTGAAAGCACTAACTGAAGATGCAAGCGTAGTAACAACAGAAGAAAGTAAAGAGGAGTCACAGCTTGAAGAAGAAACAAAAAAGGAGGAAATCGACAGAAGAAAGACCCTGGAAGCCAATCTCGACTTTTCGGTGAAAATCTAAATGCTTCCAGATAATTCTCTTTTCTCATTAGCTACTAGTGTATCCCCATCACTCGTCTTTCACATAATACTCTTCTACGGTGACAACCAAAATTGCAGTCAAAGTTCCACTAATTTTTCTGAAATAGTCATATTCAATGTTTTCTCTCCGAACAAGAGTATCTCCAAAGAACTTTACAAACTCCTAGCCATTCTGAACTTTCTAAACTTGATGGGGCAATTTTTTCTTGATCACCGAAAACGAAAGCGATTGCGTCAAATCTCATTTCGAGAATCTAACTATTGGCCGGGTCTAGAGATACCTGGAATTTTGCATGCCTTAGCTGATGATGATTTTGTGGAAGTCCAGGTTTACTATGACCGATGATGATGGAATAATAGGACTTGCTTTACCTCCTTTTTACTTCTACAGTAGAGGAGTCAAAGAGTTTTTAGGGACAATAAGGCAACACGTTTTTCTTGTAAGGTCTGCAGAAGATGCAAATGCATTTCTGGTGAACGACTTTCAAAATCCTCTCCTGAGAACGTTGTCTTCTTTGGAGCTGCCTAGGGCTGTTTCTGCTGCCATTGAGCCATCTATGTCCATGCCAGTTGGTGAGTCCCCTTCAAATGATTGCCAGGAGAGAGCTGATGTTGGGATCCGGAGTGGAAGTTTTAATATGTTACAATACAATATGAAGCAAAGGCACAAGGCTCAGGATCCTGCTCGAGACTTTGTTTACTTGCTTCATTTTGGTATCTATTTTTCATGTTCGTTAGCATGTAAGGTGTTTGATAAAATTTCTTACAGAGACTTTGTTGCTTGGAGTACTTTGAGGACCTTACGTTGGGCTTGTAGAATTTCTGGCCATGATACACTTGGGAAAGAAATTGTTGGTTATTTGATTGAATTCAAGGCCCATGAAGCTGGATATTATGCTCTGTGGTTGAACATTTATTCCTTGGTTGGGAACTGGGAGAAGGTATGGAATATCCAGAAATTTTTGCAGGAGAAAAGAGTAATACATAAGTTTGTTGTGGATAATGTTCATTTCACTGGAAGTCTGAGCTTTGTTAGATGTTGGATGAGATCAATGACAGCTATAGTAGCTTGTTTTGTTGCTGAAATTTCCTTAGAACTCCTCTGCCACAGTTTTAAGCATTGAAGAAATTTGGAGCATACTTAAAGCCCTCAACCTTGCGGACAAGGTTGTTTGAAGGGAAAGAGAATGTAACACACCTGGCTGATGCGGGCTTTAGGGTGGGCTGAGCCGTGGCCCATGGCCCTAACGAATTCTGTTAGCTGTTTTCAGAGATTCCATTTCTGTTTTGGCTTATTAGTAGTGGCTATGTGCACCCCTGCGTGGGTATCGAACAACTCATTTGAAGTTTCTACAGTTTTTCTCTCTTGCTTTGTTTGGAGACTAGCCATCTCGAATTTGGTCATTGTATTTTCTTTTCATTTTCTTGAAATACAGACAGGCTTGTTACCCACAAGCACTGGACACACAAATCACCAAGTGACAAAGACCAACGTCGACAACAGCCGTTCTCGGATTTGCTAACCATCCTACAAACACCAACAACAACAACAACCACATCCCAGGAACATGGTGAATGTGATGCCTCTCACAGCCAAAGAGCGAGGACGAAGAAAACCGAGGACGAAGAAGAAAAGAAAGAAACAGAAGAAAAGGAAGGGAAAAAAATGTAGGCGGCCATAGGTAAAAGAAAAAAGCGAAAAATCCTAGAGCTCTGATACCATGTTGTAGAAACTAGGATTTCACATAAAAGATGAGAGAAAGTTGTAATCCTTCCTCCCTCACACATTCCATATATATAGGAGAATACACGATCGAGAAAATCAGTCGTTGAAATAAATAAGGAAAACCTCAATCACAATAAACCCCCAAATTCTTTCCATAATTATGCAACCCTAATTGTCTTAACAGTCTACACCGACAAGTTGTCCACAACCAAATAGAGGACCCCATTGAGTAATGAATCCACACTATTGTAAAAGAATTTGGGAAATTTGGCTTTTTAGCAAAGATAGGGAATTATGTTAATCTTGCTCAAGTCTCCTGCAATTTTGCAAAACCATTTTAAGAGGTGGGGTAAACCATTTGGAAAACATTATACATCTTTATGCAAATGTCTAGAAAAACAAAATATCCCCCAAAGACCTGAATCGAAAAGACTGCCCTTGCACAGTCCCGTAATGCTCCATGGGTAAACAAGGTTGAAATAGGAGCTTAATAAATTAAAAATTATTCTTGTATCAATGAAAATGCAATGACCATGGGCACACACAGAGAGAGGCGTATAACAAAAAAATTAAAACCATAAAGAATCCCGGAAAATCAGCAGCAAAAAGTTGCAGTCATGCCTTATTTACAAAATAACAAATCATAGATTGAGTGCTTAAAGAAGAGATTTGATGAATATTTGGCTGACGTAATTCCTTGGTGTTCAAAGTATGATCTTCAACGTTTAGGAAGGAAAGTAGTATAGGGGTAGAGGGGAACAGAAATTTCAGCCTTTCAGAACATAAGACTTGGGCTTAAAATCCGAAATATACAAAACCTCGTGAACAACCTATTATAAACAGATGTCTTTTTTTTCTATTTATATTATAAACAGATGTCTTGATAATCAAAATCCAAAAGCAAGACTAGAGAAGTTCACAGGGATATAACTTTCATTGCGAGTTCTAGTTTCATGTGCACCGCTGCAGTCTGATTTTATTAGACCATGCCAATAAAGAAGGGAAAACCCTAAATAAAGCAAGTCTGAAAACACTAAGGATATACTTTTCATCCATTAAAATAAAACAAAAGACAATAAACCGAAAGCTTTTAAATCCCCTACCATCTATCAAGTAGTATTGCACGAATGAGCCGCGAAAAACAAAATGGTAGGTGAAGAGTACGGCAGATCGATTGATTCCTACAACGTACCTCAGGCTCTATAATTTCCTTTGTGGTGTCAAAGATGATAGACTGAGCTAAAGCAACTCGTTTCTTCATTCCACCAGACAACTCAGATGGTAACCGGTCCTCAACTTCCTAAAAAACAGATATAGATTTTGAACAGATGAAGATGGAAGTTTAAAAAACAGTCAAAAGTAGGGGATAGGAGTAAGAGGAATCGAGCAAGGCAAGCAGTTCTAGCTGTTGGTGCTAACATTAAAGATAGCTTTTAAGCATTCACAGGTATTTGAACTCAACTACATGAAGTAATTTGCTAAGAATAAAAAATAACAACTCAATAACGTCCATGAAATACTGCACTAACACCACAAAATTGGGAACACTAGAGGTATATCAACCAGTCCGACTAAAGCCCAAAATGGCTACAGAGAAGCACATTTCTCAGGTTAGTACTTGAAGTGACTAGATATGATCCGATGGTCCCAATTCATTATGCCCTAATTCGTCCCAACTCCCTTCAACGATTGCGACCCTTGGAAAAATGTAGATGTGGGAAAGGAAACAGGATGACTTGAAAAATACCATATGTGAAAATCTACTATAGATAATCTGACAACAGTCCAACTCAAACCCCCTACATGTCTCCCCTCCCCCCAAACCCCACCCAAACCAAAAATAATAATTAAAACATGTCCTGACCCCAACAAAGGGTGGCCGTGGAGCAATATCTTAAACGTTATAAATTGTGGACCTAATTATGCCCAATAAAGCCAAAAAGTTTAAGTTGGAAGGATAACTGGGATCTGATATCAAGAGTTACAGCTTAAAATATACACATACCTTTAAGCCAACAGCAGCCAAGGTTTCTGTCACAAGCTCAGAAATTTTCTCCTCAGACATGCTTGAGTTCTCATATCTAAGATACAGACATAAATAAATTATTTGCGATTTAAAGCTCAGTTTAAGTCAAAACTTGTACTATTTGCACTAAAAGGAGAAACTGAAATAATAGAATTCAACATTTCTAAAGATAAGCTACACTGTTTCTTACAAAAGGAAACCAACATTCTCACGAACGGTCATAGAATCAAAAAGTGCTGCACTCTGAAACACCTATATCAAATATAGTAAATAAATTAAAAAGGAAATCCTCTTTAAGAACACAAGATAGCTGAAGTAATATAGAGCTCAAAAGCAAATTTTACCAATCCAATTCGAAGACCAGATATCTCCTCATCACTGATCAAACCAACTCTCTTTCTACCTCGTATGTAAACCTCTCCCTACTCATTAAACGACAGACAGTCAACATGAGAGCATCCTAGGATTACAGATAGTACTATCCTATAGCACTTACTAGAAGTTTCACCATAAAACAACTAAACAATGTTAAGAGACCAAAACGAAAAAGAGTATATGCCGACCATATGAAAGACATCCAATTACCTACCTCGTCCGGAGCAAGAAGTCCAGCAATAATTTTTAGAACTGTAGATTTCCCAGTACCAGAAGGGCCAATTATTCCAACAGCTTCGCCATGTCTAATCTATACATGGGAAAAATGAATCAAACGCAAACAATAAATCAAAACAAACCTTGAACCAAAATGAATTGAGCAAAGAATCCTGTGATAGGTAGGAGGGATGGATAATTCCAAATAGCTGTTGCACCCATATCCGATATCTATGCCCCAAGTAGATATTCCAAAATGACAGCACATGCATACACATCTGTAAAGGGCCAATTATTTTAGCTTGGAAAATACACTACGCACCATCTTGCAACTACATCTTTTGCAATTTGCATCCCAAATTATCAGGCTTGACACATTACACCCCAAATTACCACTAGGTTTACACTTTGTATCTTATATTGAGATCTCACAATTATAATCAATAAAAAAGAAGGGAGACACATGGAACAATCTTCACGGTTAAATTACTAACATGGAGTGCAAACTGTAAACTTATTGGTAGTTTGAAGAGCAATGTGTCAAATCTAATAGTTTAGGGTGCAAATTGCAAGAGTTGTGCCAATAAGACAGTGCAAAGTATTGAAAACGTTATGCTAGTATCTTTTCTCCTCATTTAACTTTTATGACAAAAATACAGAACCAATATTGGACTGTACAACCTATGCCGAACACTCTGAGGGTAAACTTGAAATATATAGACCAAATTATCAAATTATTGAATTTCCATGAATGTCAAACATGAGTCACGGTTATTTTCTATACATAACTTGTGATATTTTCTACATCTCTTTTAACTAAAAATAAACAGGATAAGTATACTCTAGATTTTTAAGAACAGAAACGACCTTTTACCCCATTGGATAATTCCTAACAAGTAAAATTCTATGATATTCTCCTAGAGGGCAAAAAAAAACTCACATCATATTCATATCGGAAACAACCATATCCCATTGAAGGCCTTTAGTGATCAACAATTAATAATCAGCTGAATAGGATAATTAAGCTGATCAAAAGGGCCATAGTGAAACGGAGTGACCAATTAAACCATGGTAATATTGTTGATATTGTGATAGTTTAATACAAAGGACAATTATGTTATTATCATTTTTTTGTTCTAACATGGATCATAAGCTAGCAGAAGTAGAACCCTAATTCTACCAGGTCCTCTTTTCCTGACTGCCATGTTTCTGTTTTTTCTCTCAGTCTTGTCATAACACTGTTAACTTCATATCGGAGCAATAAACTTAAAGCACAACATAGGAAAACAGTGGATATTTTTTGTATATCACTACCGTCAGCTGAACAAATGCTTATGTTGGCCTTGGGAAAGGCAATGCACAAGATGATTGAAAATGCACAGGCATTGTGTCTGGGAGGTGGTTGATAGTGGAACATGCATAGTTGTCTTTTTTTCCATTCCAGTTAGGGAATAGTAGAAACGGATTGATTTTCTAAGAGTTGTAGTGGTTCGTGGCACAATTTGGTGTTTTGGAGTTTGCTGTATAAATGCAATCCTTGAGTTCGTATGTGGTGAAATCTGACTTTTATGCCGAAGGCATCAAGTTTTATGGCAGCTGTGCAAGGTGGCACTGTACAAGGATGATACGATCAGTCATTTAATGGAACCCCATAAATGGCAGGTCATCTATATGGGAAAAAGGACCAGTCGTTTAGTGTGATGAACAGGTAAGTTGTTCAGATCCAAGGACAAACAATATGCAGCCTATCTAAAACAATAGGTCATTTATGGTGGTTAAAAAAAATGAAAATAAGATCGAACAATTATTTACTTTTGCTATTTCTCTGGAATAATGTGTTTCATCTATGATATTTCTACAAAATGATAGTCTTTTGGTGATTTGCTAGTTCATTATATTTGATGCTATAAAAACCTAGTTGTATCGGAATCATTTGGTCAGATGTGTAATTCAAAATTGTCAAAACAAGTTTGACAACAGAAAATCTCAAAAACAAGGACAAAGAGTTAGGTGACCTCCTAGAGTGAAAATCTAGCTTTAATCACAACAACTATCTTGGGTGGTCGCAATCAGCAATGCTTTAATTCCAATAGTCAAAGCAAAACAAGACATCGTATCGGTAAAATCCATGAACGAAAATTTGATCCTCTCACATAGGACAAGCAAGACATCAAGAATTCTACAATCATGACAAGCAAGATTTAAAGAAATTACTCAAGAGTATTTGTTTCTCAGCGCAGATAAAAAAATTTGGGTGCAGCGGCTCAAATTTATTCTCCAATGAGGGGAATGAATGACGCACGTGTTTAAGAGTTGAAATGTTGAACTCATGAGACAATATTGTATGAATGCTCAATCGCAACTTCATAAACTTCATGCTTTCACAGGAGTTGGTCATTATCACTGTTTTCAGATAGCGTGTGAATCAGATACAATCAAGATTCCCAAAAACAATAGAGGAAGGACACATCTAGGGGTTCTTGCCGGCTTAAACTCTAAATATAATGACTTCTGCATTTACTGTTTTGGGAAAGGGCCATGCCCATTTCTTGAATGCTCAATAGGAACTTCATTAAATTCCTGCTTTCACAGGCGTTGGTCATTATCAGTCTTTCAGATAGCGTGTGAACAGATACAATCAAGATTCCAAAAACAAAAGAGGAAGAACACATCTAGGGTTTCTTGCCGGCTTAAACTCTAAATATAATGACTTCTGCGTTTACAGTTTTGGGAAAGGGCCACGCCCACTTCTTCAAGATGTATTTGCATTATGCTTATTTCTTCCTCGCATGAACTAAGCATCTCGGTTATCACATCCAACATATTGGCTAAGGGTCTTAAGGCCAAGGTCAAGGTAAGGCAACACGGGCTCAAAATAAGAAGTGTAAACTATTTTGTGATCCTATCTAATCAATTATGCCATACTCAAGACTTTATAGAGACCTCATGTTGTCCTACTAAACAGACGAGGTCATTCTAGGGAACTACTCAACTTCGAGCAATACATTCTTACCCCTGAGTCTTCTGCTTCCAACCGTGCAGTCTCAGCAAAGAGAGTTCGAAACACTCCATCAACTTCTGTATCAATCAGAAACACCAACCACAGCATCCTTCTCTCTTCACTATACAGGTATTTTAGCTTCATCTTTGAATGCAGCCTTCACTGAAAATTTGGTTGACTCTGGGTAATCCCTAAAAAATTAATTTGGTCCATCACATTACATATGATTGGTTTCTGATGGCCAGATGCCTCGGCATTTCAGGGCTAAAGTGCGCAAGGGAAAGGGTATCAATTGGGATTGGAAACACTAAGGCAAAAGAGAATTTTTGTTCCTATTCTTTTTTTGGATAAATAAATTTGTGTTCCTATTCAAAGGCAGTGTTGTCATTTTCATAAAAGTTAAACCCTAGACACTGATAACATAACCTTCAAAACATATAGGTTTTGCTTTAATCATACGTATATTACTCCAACAGTGAAAAGTTCCTAAGCTACCAAAACCGAAAAACAATCTAAAGCACGCAAAAAGACACTTTCCATTGTTGCATCATTCACTCCTGCATGTACATACTCAAATTACTACACAAGGAGATAAAAAGCTTTCCATAACTCAGATACCAAATGTTTAAAAGTTTTATATTGCAAGCATGACCACTAACAAACAAAAGGTGGATATGTGTAAAGTATTTACGTGGCCTGCTAATGGGGACATTTAAATTAATTGTTTTACATTATCTGGTTATGATTTATATTTTGATAGATCTATGCTTTAGTAGTTGTCAGTATAGTCTCTTGTACTGTCATGTTTCTTTTCTTTAATAAAATTGCCTTACTTATAAAAAAATGTTTTATTAGGCTTTAACCCATGAGCTTTTAGAGTTTGCTTAGGACCTTTTGTTCTCTATTTAAGATTTGTGAGAACCTTAAATTATTTAGACTGAGATTAAAAGTTTATTGGCAACTGCCTTTTGCACTCAAATGTGGTGTTTTTCCCCTCTCCTTGGCTTTATTTTTCTCTTCTTCTCTATTATTTCTTGATTTATCTATCTCATTCCTATTTCTCCACTATATTCCGCATCACCTGCCTTCTACCAATAGTTTGAGAGGTAAAGACCAATGGATTTTGAAAGAAGATTTGGATCGTTGCGGTCAAACTGTATGTGTGTGTGTATATTATGAGTTTGACATGTGATTATCCTCTTGAACCAATATACCGGTAACATTCACATCTAAAAGATCTTCTCTTGGTAACATTTACATCTAAAATACCTTCTCATCTACAAGATAAGTTTCGCTTGCAAGTTTAGTTTTGACCTGAACTCTTCATTTCCACTGCTATGGTGATCTCAGGTCTTCTTGTATCAATATCCTAGTAACCTTTAGATCGAAAAGACCTTTTTATCTAAAGGAGAAATTTTCCAAGTGAATTTTCTTTGGACCAGAATTCTTCTTCTCAAGAGTCTGAAGATAAAGAGTGAAACAAAGAAAACTTTTCAATATGGAAAGAAAAATAATATGTGAAAGCTTCCACAGCTAGTTGACCAAAACGCAGATGCTCTTGATGGCTTACACGATGTTTCTTACATTATCCATTTTTTATAAATCCTAACTATGTTTAAATGTCCTTTACAATAAATTACACAAAGCCATGGTTATCTCGGGTCTGTTTAGGGCCAATCCCTTATCCCTCTGGCAATGAAAAAGGAGGTTGTCGCTGCTTAGTGACCACATACACTTTTTCCTGCTGCTTCTGCATCAAACGTCTTGTTTTTCCTCATTTATTCATAACTTTTCCCATGTTATTTACTTCTTTATATTTTCGCTCCAAAACTCAATGATGTTAATGCACGAAAAAATATCATTTGTCTTTCTGATTTTGTTTGCTAAAATCTCACTGCATCAGCGTAAAGGTTTAGGTACAGTAAAAGGCTCCAAAATAGGAACCTATGAACTGAAAAGAAGAGAAAAAAAAAACAGGGAACCAGTTAATAGCTATGGCTTCTACAATTACTTGCATTAACTGGAACTCCAGCTTTAAAAGAATGATCAAGGAGACAATGATCACGAATTTCAGGTAACTGAAATGAGCAGAATCATGTCCCTAATCCAAAAGCAGTCCTACTACTGTTAGGCTCCTGAAGGGAATATTCTACAGCAGTCCAAATTGAACTTCTTTTTAAGTACACAAACTAGAACAGCAAGGACAGCGTTCCTGGAAGCTAGAGGTCCATCCAAATAGGCCGATGCACAAGCATGGCTTCATGATCAAAGTGAGGTTCTGATTCACAGCAACCTCACATGCATGGAAACAAAAAACTTTGAGAAGTGAATCACTGGGCAACGCAAACACAAAAATAATCATGAAATATAACACCTATAACAAAATCAAAGGCAGGATTGGTCATCGAAATATGCATCTCTTTCGGAATATGTAGCTGTCTGGTAAGTTAGTTGTGTCTGTCTGTCACAATCCATGAGCTCTCCAAAGATGTTCCTTTCAGAAAGGGTGAATGCTTAATTTGGAATATCTCCAACCTCTTAATCCACATACCAATATCCAGCCCCAACATCACCTTCATGCAATTTGGTGTATGTTATTGAAAATGTAAAAGTAGATGCACTCCTAAGATATATTAGCATAACGTTAGATTAACATAACAAAATTCACCTTGAAGCTCACACCTCTCAGTATCTGCTTCTCGCCAAATGACTTATAGACGTCTCTACACTCAACAAGAACATCAGAATCCTCTTCCAGCTCCCGTCCTGTGCTTAAACACTCTGATTGAAACGAATCCTAGCAAGATAATCCTTGTCAGTCACCACAAAAGGATGGAGAAAAAAAGCTAAAATATATTTACACAGAATAATTAGTCCATGATGCCATGTCAAAAAAGTTCAGGAATTCATATACACAGACGTCACTGTGCTGCCCCCAAGTCATAAATCCGACTAGGAGGATAGCACGCTGATGCATTAATCAAAGAGCACAATCATGAACACAATATTGTAGAATAAAAATTAAATTCGTTTGAATACTAAAAAAAGGGAGTTTAAAACTAACCAGAAAAAACTAAAGAACGAAAGAAATGAAGACAAGAATTTGCTTGCAACACAAGATGTAACGTGTGTAAATGACCACAGCAAAAGAGACGCAATGTGGATGATTTCAGCTAAAATTCTGATCATATGAGTCTATGGATTTTGCTCAAACTGAAAAGAACGGGCTATTGCCCTTAACCTAAACAATCAGGAGCATGACCGCTCAAGAGATCTCACTGTAAGCTACAACAAAGATTTAAAACTTACAGAGAAGTTAGTACACAATCACATCCCCAAAGAAGATAATATAATAACATAAACGAAACCCCGTGTGATTGTTCGCAGCCCAAAGAACAAAATAAAGCAAATTGCCTATACATATCAATCAAAATTGAGTACTACAAATGCTTAGAATTACACTGAATTGGGTTGCGGAGGAGTCATCGCTTCTCATGTTCCGCGGAGGCGCCACGCAGGCACAAAAAACCTTTCTAGGCTCCTTCCTTTGCTTAAAAAACCACGAATTGATCCTCCCTGCACTCGAAACTGCAACTACAGCGGACCGAGAAGCGCAACTTGGTACAATCAGAGGAAACGAAGCCGAACCCGAGAGTAAAACCATGCTTTCCCGAAGCGACCAGGTAAACTAATTAAGGAAATTTGCAAATTTTTAAGCAGACAGATTGAAATTCCAGTCAGAGAACCTCAGGAAGAAAGTTTAGGTTGCGTGAAGCAGCCCCTCATCGATTAATCGGGCAAACACCCCTTTGATAGAAAACTGAAGATCTGACTTTCAAGCAGTCTTGCATCCATTAAATCGGCCTAAAACCCCGCCAAAAAACAACAATTGAAATCTCAACAGTAAAGGTGAGTTCCAAATAGTTTAGAAAAAACAAGGGTCGCAGCCGGCTTCGAAAGTTCGACGGAAGGAATTAGCAGGATCTGAAAAAGATTTCCTAACCGGTTTTCAAGTAAAGTTCAAGCATTTCGTCCCATTTCCTCTTATTTGAAAAGTAGGCTAAATTACTCACCGCGACAGACTTGTTTTTACACCTTTATCAAGGGAAATGCTTGGGGTCCCGATGGGATCCCGAGCATTTCCCTTTATCAAAGACTAGGAAGATGTTCGGTTAATGCGTATGTTTTTTTTTTTTAGATTTTGTAGGTGAGGTTAATTTTATTGATATGCGTGTTGTAGTTATTTTTAGGTGATGTTAAAAACTATGTTCGATTTGTGTATTCTCAAAATTCAAAAATAATTCTTAAAATACAAAGGAAACGAACATGCTCGTATTTCTATAAACAATTCTAGTAAACTCGTCTATTTCTTGTTACAAATTTTCAAGGTTAAAGAAGCTATCTTTCTTTGAGTTTTAAATATACGAAAAAGTATACTTTGCACCTGTTGCACGTCTTCCAATTTTAATGATATTAAATTCATAAAGTTTCAATTTTAGTCGATTTGCACCCCACTAGCCAATTGACCCTTAAATGCGAAGGTAAATTTGTCACATACCGCCCACGAGATTTGGTCTCGCACGTTATGCACATTTTGCCATTGAGAGAAAATACACTTTGCACCCTTAACTATGAATACGGACACATTACCCTTCGTAAATCTGTCATGTGTAAAGAAGCCTCTTGGTTTAACCTCAAGTTGATAGCCAAGAGAGGGAAACAAAACACAAATCTCTCTCAATTGGAATCGCTCAAAAGTTTAAAAAGAATGTAAAAATGGAATTGCTTCAAATTCTAAATATCGAAACTACAATATAGGAAACAAACTAAGAAATAAATAGTATAGGAAACAAACTAGAAAAGAAATTACAAACAAATAACCACATTCGAAATAACAAAATATGCTCCCTAAAATTCCTCTGCTTGGAATACCATGATTTAAGGAACTTACTGATTTGCACTAGTGAATCACGCAGCCTGCAAGTGACAAATTTGCCGTCACATTTAACAGTCAATTGACTTGTTGTGTGCAAATTGACGAAGATTGAAACTTTAATTGGCTCAATGTCACGAAATTGGAAGACACGAGTGCAAAGTGTCAATACCCTAATGGGCTCAAGGTCAGGTCCGGTCCTTTTCTCTTAAAATGCGGTCCGGACCGGACCGGACCGCATTTATTAAAAAAAATATATTTTTATTATTTTTAATACAAATTATAAACATAAAACGTTTAATTTTAATCTAAACTAAAACTTAACATTTTTATATACACTTCTAATTTGAAATTAACCTAAAAAAAAATTTGAAAAAAATTAAAAACAATTAAAAATTGAAAAAAATTGAAAAAAATTAAAAAAAATTAAAACCGGTCCGGACCAAACCGCATTTAGTGAAACCGGACCACTTATAACTGAACCAGTGTCCACTTAAGTGATCCGGACCAGAGCGCATTTATTATAAGTGGTCCGGTCCGGTCCTCTATTTTAAGAGGACCGAAATGCGGTCCGAACCGGAATGCGGTCCGATTTTCAGCCCTAGTAAGAAGAGGGTCCCGATGGCCCAGAGCCAGAGGACCTAAAATAACTGAACCAGTGTCTAGTCCGCCGAAAGAACGTGTCATAATGACCGTTCCCAGCAAGGCCCTAATTGTAGGCGATCGCCTTGTCAAGCAAACCAGAAAGCGTTCTCCTCTGCAGACGCTACACAAACGCCGTCCTCAGGACCCGTGTCAAAAAGAAGGATTCTGGACAACGGAAAGGACGCCGCAACCCGTCCCTTCCATCGTACGCCGCACTACTTGTCAAATCCTACTGCGAGGTCTCATGTATGCATAATATCTCTTATAAAATTCTCTGGTACGTGTTTACAGTACACAGAGAATATTGATCAACAATTTACTCTACATTGGCCAATTTCCTGACGAGCATTAGAGGCTCACCCTATCGGGAAGCTCCGTTCGTATTGTCTAAACATCGCAAGTCTGATAATAGGAAGAGACTCAGCAGCGGCCCATTGCTCATCCAGGTGGGCCAAATTGTTTTTGTCCACGTCATTTACCAAAAAGAGAAAAACATTGCCGAAAATAAAAAATAGAAAACACTGCCATGGGTTTTCAATAATTGGGAATTATACAAATAATACACTTAGTTTTAGAACATTTTTAAAAAACTCACTAGGTTTTAAAACTTTCAAAAAACTCACTGAGTTTATCATTTTAGTATAAAAAAACTCACTAGTCCCGACGTCATTACACATGTTTAAGGGAAAATTCATCTCGGCCAATCACAATGTGACACATGTCATTAAATAAAGAAAAAATAAAAAATAAATCTAAAATTAATGGGAAAACGTAATTAAAAAAAAAAGATCGGGGACCCCCGATCCTCACGGTGGAGGGGAGGAGAACTCCCCCTCCACCTCTAGCCGCCCAGAACTGGGCGGCCAGAGGGAGGGGGGATCCACCCTGGGCGGTGGTTTGGGGGACCTCCCCCGACCGCCCCAGAGCTGGGGGAGGTGGAGGGGGTGTTTGCAGGATCGGGGAGGTCCCCCAAACCCCACCCAGACCGTCGCCTGGGGTGGAGGAGCCCTTCGTTTGGCGGGCCAGTTCGAGGTGGAGGGGGGGTTCCCTCCACCGTGAAAGGATCAGGGCCCCAATCCTTCCTTTTTTTAAAAAAAATTACGTTTTTTTATTAATTTTAGATTAATTTTTTTATTTTTTAAAATATTTTTATTTTTTATTTATTTAATGACACGTGTCACATTGTGATTGACTGAGATGAATTTTTCGTTAAAGATGTATAACGACGTTGAGTCCAATGGGTTTTAATACCAAAATAACAAACCCAGTGAGCTTTTGGAAATTTTCTTAAACTCAGTGATGTTTTTAAAAAGTCGCTAAAACTCAGTGTGTTATTTGTATAATTCCCTTAATAATTTAAAGCTTAATTGCACAGTAGGTTTCTATGATATCACCTTTTGACAAATTAATATCTGGGGTAACACTTTAGACAATTTAGTCCCTAAAGTCAACCCTATAGGTAAAAATGGGTCCCTTAGCCACATGGGCGTTAACTCATTAACGACAGGTAATGACGTATCAACACAAATAGAAATCAACCAACTCAGCAAAAGCCTTTAATTTTCCCCCAAATTCATTTCCACCTCACCATCCTACTTAGCAGCCCCCATCGCACCACCCATACCCTCTTGATACCCTAAAATCAAGAACCAAATCAAAATCAAGAAAACCCTAACTCAAAAAAGACAAGAAAATCATTTCCAGGGCGCAACCCCATCCCGTGAAAGAGAAATTCAACATGTTTGCTTGCTTCTCTCGCATCTTCTCCTTGAAGTTATGATTCTCAACACGTCTTGTGAAGAATCTTGAGTCAACAAATACAATGTTTTCATTTATCTTGTGGATCATTGGATTCTACTGGGTAACTGCTGGTGGTGAAACTTTGACACATGATTCACCTCAACTTTATTGGTGCGTTACAACATACTCCTTTAATTCATCTTGTTCTTCAAAGTATTTTTCTGCTCGTATCTTTTTATTGCTAATGGATGGACCTATTTTGCACGCTTTTGTATTACATTTCTAGCTTTCCATGTTGTTTTCATTCTGATCTTCGCTGCTGTCGCATTTATATTTCACGGGATGGGGTTGTGCGAGAACTTGTAAATGATTTTCTTGTCATTTTCCGAGTTAGGATTTTTTTTACTTTATTTTGGGGTATCAAGAGGATATGGGTAGTGCGACGGGGGCTGCTGAGTAGAATGGTAAGGTGGAAATGAATTTGAGAGAAAATTAAAGGCTTTTGCTGAGTTGGATTAGTGACACACATCTAATTTCTATTTGTGCTGACGTGTCAATTTTTTGACACATTAGCACCTGTCGTTAATGGGTTACTCGTGTGTGATGGAGGGATCTATTTTTACTTATAAGGGTGACCCGATGGACTAATTTGTCGAATAAGTTACCCAGGGACTAATTTGTCAAAAGTTGATACCAAAGGAACCTACTAAGTAGAATAAGCTATAATTTAGGGACTAAATTGTCAAAAGTTGATACTAAAGGGACCTACTATAAGCTATAATTTAGAGACTAAAAATAAAAGGAATAGATGTCAAATTAGTCCATGTGATATATGTATAAATCGTTCCGATAACAAAATCATTATATTAGTCCCTCTAGTCTATCACTCATTTTCCGTTAGTCTCTCCACCTCATTCTATTAATGTTATTAACAAAACTTAATCGACACTGCCACATGTCCATTCAAACTGGTAAAACATGTCATTAAAAAAATTCTAGCTTGGATACTTCTTCTCCTGCCTAACCCACCTAACCTACCCTCATAAGTCGTTTCTGAAAAGCAACTCTGTTTCGCCCTTCAAACCATCATACCCACACTAGTCGATTTGTCTTTACAATCAATATTTGGACACAGTGACCAGCCTATGGTAGGATCAAGAGCCAAAGGTGGCAGTGATCCTTCTAAAGCTACTTTGGTATCTTCTTCAAGGATGACTTTGAGGCCTAAGGGTTTTATGAAAATAGGTCCATGTTTCTGCTGTAAAAGAACTATGTGCAAATACCCAATGGGTCCATTTTTTTTATTGGTTTGCTTTTCTTTGTGCGCATTGTTAGCCCAAGGTTGCTTTACAATCTATAAATGATTTTGATAATAACAAAAGTTTCTAAGTTTTTGAGGACTTTAAAATCAATTTTATCAATCCACAAATTCCAAGTTATATTTCAATAGGATTGAGTTTATCTCTCTAAAAATCCTCCTAATGTTCTTAAAGATCTTTACACATGATGCTTGATATTTTCTTCAAAAGATAAGACACTTAAAATCGTTTTGGAATGGATTGAAAATTTCAAAAACACTGTTTTTTGTCTCGTGGACTTCTAGGTGTCGACACATTGCACTAACACCCGAGATATGTTTTTCCAGGCAAAAACATGTGTCGACACATCGCACTTACACCCGAGACATGTGTTTTTGACCAAAACATGTGTCGACACATTGCACTGACTCCCGAGCACTAATTTTTAGTTCAAATTTTATGTGTCAGCATATGCTAGTTGAAGTGTCGACACATTACAAGGGATTGAGGATTTTCTGGAAAGCCATCAGACGCATTAAATCGTTCCTCATTTCATGGAAAAGTTTCCAACGACTTTCTCACCTACCCACTCGACCGTCGAAGACAAAATGACTTAAATAAAGGACCGATTGTTGAAGAAAGGAGAGAGCTCTGACCTACACACACGATTTTGCAATTACTCCTTGACCTAACTCTTGAGAAAAGAGGGAAAGCTTTGAAGAAGAGAGAAGCTTCGCACCTACTGAGAAGACCTGCTCTTTCACCATCAAATTTCAAGTTTTCTATTGTAAATCTATCATCTCTCCTACCCTTGTACCTCATACTTGAATATTCGGCTTTAAGAGCCAATACATGAGTTTTCATCTTGTACCCATTCCATTTAAACCTTGAAAGTGTTGGGTAAACACTTGGTCCTACTTGTGAGAGTAGAAGAAATCCTCTAGGTTGTGAGGATTTGTGAAGAGTTTAAGCGTGATCTTTGAAAACGCTTTGTAACGGTTCCTTAGCACCCCGGAAGCTAAGGTGTATTTCCTATTCGATTATAGTGAGGGAAGCCCAATGAAGTCAATAGCCTTGGGGGTGGATGTAGACAAATGTTTTGGCCGAACCACCTAAAAACTACGGTGTCATCTCTTCAACCCTTATCTTCTTAAGTTTCATTATTTCTATTATTAAAACCCAATTTACCCCCCCTCTTGGGTTGCTACATAGTCTTTCACGCATCTTTTCTATTTCCCTTTATGCTTTCATATTGAGGACAATGTTTCATTCAGTTAGGGGAGCGAGTTCCATCAAACTCACTTGTTGTACTGATTTCACATGATTGCACTTATTTGAAGATGCCTCAATTTACTCTTTTGTATGACTCTGAGTAGGTTTGTGAAAGACATTTGATATAGGAACATGTTAGGAGCAGGTATTCAAATGGTATCACTTGGTTGGACTCTTACAATATGCCTTATGTGAATTAGGATTTTGAATTGAGAATGAACTTGCATGACATTTTTGCATCTCACACTAGCACACTTCACTTAGGGGGCTGTTTGTTTCCCCAAAAATTTGGGGTTCGAAATTTTCAACAAAACAAACACACTCCAAAATTTTTAACTTTTACACACATACACTCTACTTTTCACAAACCCCAATAAATCTCAATAAAGTAAAGATTCTCAAAATTTCGAGAATATTTCCCGAAATTTCCACAAACAAACGCCCCCTAGATAATTTGGTCAGTTCAATTTTGAGCACATACTCGGGATTGCTTTTGACATTTAGGTGAGTGTGATTTTGAAAAGCAAATAAGCGGTAGAGTTGCTGAACCACTGTAAAAAAAAGAAAGAAAAAGAGGAAATAAAAAAAAAAAGATGAAGAAAAGAAAAAAAGGAGGAAAGTTGTGTAGATGTTTGTGATGACAAGCTTAAGTCGATGAACTCGAGTGTTGGGGTGGAAACAGTTACCTAAGCATTGGGAGCTAAAGAATAGCTTTTAAGTAACAGTGCTAAGCGTGAAAATTGTCATTCCCATGGGTTTTGAAGCATGCTAGGGTCCTTTATTGGACAATAATCCTAAGGCTTGTCACTCTTGTGATTTCATTCATTCTTTTGTCTTGAGTATTTCCCTACACACACACACACACAATTGATCTCTTTATCTTTGTGAAATGCTTGTCTGCTTATTAAGAACTATTTGAAAATGCAAGTGTGTTCAAAAATCTGTTTCCTGACTTTATAATAAGTTGTGGCGTTTGAGTTTGAATGGTAGTTGATGTTAGTTGAACTTTTGTTCCTGGGATGTGTCTAGCTCATTGTTTTTCACTTTCTTTGCTAAGAGACTAGCAAAAAGTAAGATGAGGGGTTTGATTGAGCTAAAATATTGCATGTTCAGTACATTAAAACTAAAATAATATTAATTGTTTAATGTTATAAATATTAGTTTTAGATGAAAAAATGGTTAAGAGGCATAAATCTAAGTTGTGCATTTAACTATTGAATTTATATGACTTTAGATTTAATTTATTGCACATTCAATTTTTCTCATCTTTGGCTTGCCTATACTAGTCATATCGTGTCCAGATACTTCTAAAATCATTATTTATCATTTGCACTATAATTATTGACATTGTAATTATTTAATGAATTTGATTTTGTCATATGATGTCATGAACTAATTAAGTATTTTTGTGCAAGGTGATAAAATAAATTGTTTTCTAGACTCGCCGACAACTAGAGCAGTCTACTGGGACACATGACAAAGCAAGATGGATTCATGGCAGTGCTGTAATTTAATGAAGAAATGAGAGACATTTAAATCTATATATCCATCTCTCTTTTCGCTCCCCCTTTCTGAGGAACCTCACAAATTGTCATCCAAAAACAAAGGGTAACAGGCCTCTACTATTAAACCGGGTGTTGCTGACAAAATTTTGACTTTAAGTGACAAAAATGTTTTACACCCAACACCCATTTTGTTGTAATGGGAACCAAAATTGATCATTTTGATTCCATACGTTCTGGTATTCACTTAGCCTGCCTATAGCTGGAGCCGACTGCGCGTGTATGTATGAAATCTAAGATAATTATTTTATTATTTATAATTTATAAGGTTATGCATTAATTCATATATTCCAAAACAAAGCTGATGAGTTGGTCCCCCACAGGCCCACAGGGACAAAAGACGAAAGAAGTACGAGATCAGCGGCTTATTCCTCCCTTTCATTATATGTAATATATGTGCGGAGCCTAATTCCGCGTTAGATCTGCGGACACATGCCACCAAGAATACAGATAAGGAAGGAACTGTCCTCATGAATCCTATTGGTCTCCCTCGAAAGGTAAAATTCTTTGCTTTGCCAACCCAAAGGTTCGCGCAGCCATGGCAAGCTTGAGTTTTCGCACAACATTAATGCTGCTCAGCCTAACTCTTCTCCTTCTCGCCCTTCTTATGTACGTCTCTCCCCTCAACAAAAACCGTGTCACTCTCCATTTTTCTCCTTCCGCCCTAGCACCAACCCAATCACAAACCAACCTAGAAAGCCCACCGCAGGTTTCAACCCTAGCACTTAATTCTCTGGCCGCGGCAGAGTCTTCCCCAGATGCACCAGCACCCTTATTCTCAACTTCGCAGGCTAAACCCAGTACCGATCCTCCCAGGAATCGCAAGGTGCGCAATACTAATAGGGTTTAGGACTGCACTTTAGATAGAGAGTTTATTCTTGCGTCTGGAAGCTCTAGTGATGTGTTTGGCTTGTGTATAATGTTTCTTTATTTCATTCTATTTCGTTGGGTATATACACTGTGTGCGAGCAGAATAAGACTAGTACCGAGAAGATTGAAGAAGATTTGGCCAGAGTGCGAGCTGCTATCCGCGAAGCAATTCGTTCTCGCAATTATACTTCGGATAGGGAGGAAACGTACGTCCCCAAGGGATGCGTTTACAGGAATGCGTATGCCTTTCATCAGTTAAGTTTCGAGATAAATTTTTACTCCGTTTTTGGTGCTATATGCAATTATACTAATTATTCATTAGGGTTCCGATTCATTTTCTGAGGTTTGGATACCGAAAGGTTTCATTGTTTGGTTCTGGAAACGAAGGCATGTTGTGGGAGAAATCCTTTCGTTTTTCCCTGTTTCTTTTTTAGGTCATTAAAAATTGTTTACATTGTGTCTTTTACAAGAGGAGAAGTAAGGGCATCGTTTTGGGGTCCATCTTGGGCTCCTCTTTTCGTGTATCCTTTTTGAGTAATCGATCCACGTTTCTGCCAGCAATCTTACCGAATCTGTCCATATCTATAAACGTTTGCTTCCACGATATTGCTACCGACATTACGTCCTTTTCTTCTGGGCCATAAATCTCGCAGTCTGCACAGAAATGGGCGAGGCTTTGCTGCAGTTCGGGTGACCGAACTGCAGCAAAGTTCGCTGCAGTTGTGAGGGCAGGCGTGGGTCCCGCCCGGGACCCACGCCTGTACTGTTCATGCCCGAACAGTATTGTACTGTTCGGGCATGAACAGTACAGGGGCGGGACCCACGCCCGCCCCTCACAACTGCAGCAAAGGTCTGCTGCAGTTCGGTCACCCGAACTGCAGCAGACCCTCGCCCAAAATTCCTTTGGAAGAATTAGGCCCTACTTACCGAATATCTGGAAACGTTTTAAATGCATATAATAGGTACCAATCTTCGCTTTTAATTTATTGGTACAAATTTAATATTATCTTAAGGCAATCCAATGAGATGTCCTTGCGTGGAGACATTATTAATCCATTATTCTAATCTCTGCCTCTGTTGCACGGCCAAGTTGGGTTTTAAATATTGCAATTTGTAATTTTTTTGTTCTTTTTCTTTGTGTGTTTTGGTTGGTTTAGGAGTCACATAGAGATGGTGAAGACATTCAAGGTGTGGACCTACAAGGAAGGAGAGAAACCACTAGTGCACAGTGGACCCATGAGTTACATCTACTCCATTGAGGGTCAATTCATAGAGGAGATGGAGAGTGCAATCAGCCCCTTCATGGCTCGCCATCCTGATGAGGCACATGCATTTTTCCTTCCTATAAGTATTACCAAAATTGTCAATGTCTTTTACAGGCTTGACCCCTGGCACTTTCCTATGATACCAATCTTCACCGATTTTGTTAATGTCGTGTCAAGGAAGTACCCTTATTGGAATAGAAGCAGCGGAGCGGACCATTTTATGCTCTCCTGTCATGATTGGGTATAGACTATTAATTCATATTTGGGGAAATATCACATTGAGTTCTCTGTGTTTATCAATGCAATTTTAAATATGGATCTAAACTATCACTTTGACACATTGAGCTCACGAATTACTAAATCTCATTAATTTGCACCTCTAAAAAGGATTTAACGATCAAATTCGTGTCGTGTGTTGATTGATAGTTTAGACATTTATTTGAAATTGCATTATAATTAGAGAATTCAAAGTAATTTTTTTTTCTTAATATTTCAATTTCTTATATACAATATATATATATATATATATATTGCGTAGAAAAAAAATCCTAATTAAACTCCTGCTCCATTTTGCAGGCACCGGAGGTGATCAGGGAAGACCGTGAGTACTTTAAGAATTTCATAAGGGTGTTATGCAATGCCAACACCTCTGAAGGATTCATACCTGTCAGAGATGTGTCACTTCCAGAATATAACTTGAAAGGTTACCCCGCCTTTAACCTCGGCCCAGCCCGCCTTGGCCTACCCCCTAGTAATCGCACCATCCTTGCGTTCTTTGCTGGTGCAGCACATGGAGACATAAGAAGTGTATTGTTTAAGCACTGGAAGGATAGAGATAACGACGTCCAAGTGTATGAGAAACTTCCCAAGAGAAAGAACTACCACAAAGTGATGGGAGAAACCAAGTTCTGCTTATGCCCAAGTGGGTCGGAAGTGGCAAGTCCTAGAGTGGTCGAGGCTATGTACCAAGAGTGTGTGCCGGTGATCATTTCTGATAACTATACACTACCCTTTAGTGATGTTTTTGATTGGAGCAAGTTTGCAGTATTCATCCCTGCCAAAAGAATACCAGAAATCAAGACGATTCTGAAAGGAATTTCGGAAAGAAGGTACTCGACATTGCACAAGAGGGTGACACAAGTCGCAAGGCATTTTGAGCTGAACAGACCCGCTAAACCATTTGATGTAATTCATATGGTTCTTCATTCAGTGTGGCTTAGAAGGCTTAACATTAGGCTATCGCAGAATATTATCTGACCACATTTCTGTAAACAAATCTTATTAATTGATAGCCAAAAGTCTCGGTCAGCTGAATAATATATATTATTGTTCCAGTTCTTGAATTGCATCGGTCGCTAGGTGCTGGCCGAATTAATCTTATTTATTTTGCAATTTGCGGCCGTATTCTTTTTTGACTGTCTTTTTATATATAAAATATTCATTTTTTTTTTCTTTTAAAAAAAGGTCAGAATGGACAACGCAATGATAACCAATCATTTTTTTAACTTCCGTTGTGTTTCGTGGGGAGGAGAGCCGGACGATAATGGCCATTTATTTTTTCAAAGCCTATTCTCTGCCCTATCAGTGAACACAATCGGACCGGACCGGTCCGAAAAATCGGACCGAATTTGCTGTTCGATCCGGTCTTTTTTTTTTATATAATTTTTAATACAAATTATAAACTTAAAACTTTTAATTTAACTCTAAACTAAAACTTAATATTTTTATATGCACTTTCCCCTTTGAAATTAACCTAAAAAAATTTAGAAAAAAATTTTAAAAAATAAAAATTGAAAAAAATTAAAACCGGTCCGGACCATTTAAAGTGGTCCGGACCGGACCGTATTTAGTAAAACCGGACCGGATCGAGTGGTCCGGTCCGGTCCTTTAATATACTAGGACCGCATTCCGATTTTTCAGCCCTAGGCCCTATGGATACTTTTATTAGATAAATGTGATATTTCTATAGATATGTTCTGCAGGAGGGAAGTGATCCGATGGATGACAGCTAATATGAAAGGTAGGAAGTTATTTGCGAAAATTTTGAGAATCATGCTCACATCGACTATTTATTATTTGTGGAAAGAACGAAACACCAGAATTTTCAGAGGTAACAGTAGAAGGCTTATGCATGTTTTTAGTGACACATGCACAACGGTAATTGCGAGGATTAACATGTTTTTTCGTTTATTATAAGTTCTTTCGTATCTTAAAAGTATCTGAAATGAGTCCCTAAACAATAAAAAAAAATAGTGACGATGTTTTTTGTCATTAAAAATCAAATTTTCGTAATTAAAAATATTAGTGACGATTTTTTTCACAGGTGCCGTCAGCAAAACCTGTCACTAAAAATGTTTTTATTTTTTGTGACGAAAACTAAATTTCATTACGAAGAACACTTTGTGACGAATTTTTTTACATCACTAATGACTTTTTACATTAGACATGCAATGTTTTTGATCGGACGGATAGCATTTAACGATAGGACGTTTGTAGTGGATGATCAGACAAATTGTGACGAATTGTCAAACTCTTTAATCTCTCGATTGGACATATTGTTGATGACGATCAACCGTGTCACGTTTTCAATCGCATAGATTGCAACATACGATCAGACGGGTCAGATGTACTGATGCATACGGTCGTATGTGATAATGTTACAAATAGGACGGTGCAATATTTACAATTAGACATTTATCATGAAGGTTCAATCGGTTGACAAGATGATAAACAACTAATTAGACGATAGTACGAGAGTTATGAAATAAATTTTTAAATCTTAATTATAATAAACGAAAATATTATATAAAACTGATTAAACGTAACAATACATTAATTCACATTCATAAACATCACTAATCAAAATAATTATCCGTAATCAAACTAAAAACAATATTGTATTAATGTAGCAGATATAACAAAAAAATAAAACATCTCGCATCTACCATGTGAAACACGAAGTTTCAATGGACGATCGATCGCATACATTGTTAAACACTGAGATTAACTAATACTATGTGAAATGCAAAGTTTCAACGAATGGAGCAAAGGCCAGCAATTAATTTGACCCTGCAGGCCAAGAAATTGTTGCAAGTAGGACATGAGAGATTTTTAGTCTGGGCAAACGATAGACAGAGGGAGGCTGCTACAATAGAGTAAACCTCGGTAGTAAACGAATTTCCCGATGTATTCCTTGAAGAATTACCTGGTTTACCCCCAGATAGAGAAGTGGAGTTAGGTATTGAGTTAGAACTAGGGACATCTCCACTTTCCAAAGCACCGTTTAGGATTGCACCAGCAGAGTTGAAGGAACTAAAGATCCAACTGGAGGATTTATTGGAGAACGGGTTTATACGGCCGAGTGTATCACCTTGGGGAGCACCGATTTTGTTCGTTAAGAAGAAAGATGGAAGCCTTAGGATGTGCATTGATTATAAGGAGTTGAATATGGTGACTATAAAAAATAGATACCCATTGTCTTGCATTGATGACTTATTTGGTCAATTACAAGGGGCACATGCATTTTTGAAGATCGACTTGAGATTGGGATATCACCAACTAAAGGTGAAGGAGGGAGATATACCTAAAACGTCATTTCGAACACGATATGGTCACTATAAATTTTTGGTAATGCCGTTTGGGCTAACTAATGCTCTGGCCGCATTCATGGATTTGATGAATATGATGTTTCGAGAGTTTTTAGACAAGTTTGTAGTTGTCTTTATCGATGATATATTGATTTATTCACGAAATAAGGAGGAGCGTGAGAAGAATCTAAGGACTGTTCTATAGATTCTTAGGGAGAAGAAGTTGTTTGCCAAATTCTCCAAGTGCGAGTTCTGGTTGGAGCAAGTCAGATTTTTGGGGCATGTGGTGTCCGGTGAAGGGATTGCTATTGATCCCAGAAAAGTAGATGATGTATCCAAGTGGCTGAGGCCTACAAACGTAAAGGAAGTGAGAAGTTTTCTCGGGCTAGCAGGGTACTATCGGAGGTTTATTAAGGGATTTTCGAAGTTAGCCATTCCTTTGACTTCTTTAACAAAGAAAAATGTCAAGTTTGAATGGACAGATGAGCGGGAGCGGAGTTTCCAAGAGTCGAAGACCAATTTAATTACTGCCCCAGTGTTAGCACTACCTTCAGAACATGAGGAGTATGAAATCTACAGTGATGCATCAAAGCAAGGTTTTGGTTGTGTTTTGATGCAAGACAAAAGGGTTATAGCTTATGCGTCCAGGCAGCTGAGGCCTCATGAGCTGAATTACCCCACTCATGACCTAGAGCTAGCTGCAGTAGTATATCGCTAAAAATATGGAGACATTACTTGTATGAGGTTAAATGCGAGATATTCACAGATCATAAGAGCCTCAAGTATTTTAACACCCAGAAAGAACTGAACATGAGGCAACGACGATGGTTGGAGCTGATTAAGGATTATGACTGCACAATTAGCTACCACCCAGGAAAAGCTAATGTGGTGGCTGATGCACTGAGCAGGAAGTTGGCAGAGACAAGTTCAATGGAAGTGGTGCCTGAGGGAATCATGAAAGACTTGGTAAGGGTCGAGATCGTGCTTATCATTGCCGATCAGTTTGTCTCAATAGCAGCGCTCTCGTTTCAACCGACGCTGGAGGAGCAAATTCGTGAAGCCCAGAAGAATGATAGGGTAATAGGAGGGATTAGAGAGAGGATTGGGAAAAAGGAAGGCCCTAACTTTGGGGATAAGGATGGTTTGTTACGATACCGAGACAGAGTTTGTGTGCTAAGTACAGAGGGAATCAAAGATTTGATCTTAACATAGTCTCACACTACGCCTTATACTATTCACCTAGGAGGCACAAAGATGTATCAAGATATTAAGGAGGCCTTTTAGTGGCCTAATATGAAGCGGGAGATAGCTGAGTATGTTACTCGATGTTTGACTTGTTAGAAGGTGAAGGCAGAGCACCAGAGGCCGACAGGAACATTAAAGCCTCTAGAGATCCCTGAATGGAAGTGGGAAGGGGTAGCCATGGATTTTGTAGTAAGGCTGCCTCGAACTACTGCGGGCTATGACGTTATATGGGTGATCGTGGACCGATTAAACAAGTCGGCACACTTATTACCCATTAAGGTCTGTTGGCTTTTAGTCAAAATCAATGTTTTGATGATAACAATAGAAGTAATTGAGATGTGAAGCAAAGCGGATCCAAAATGAGCACGGAGTGATCAAGCAACGTCATCTTCAATGGAAGTGCTCTTAAAGTGAAGACTCAAGATGCTAGGGTAATCTTTGTAACTCTAAGACTTCATCTTTAACAAGGATGTCAATCACACACATGCATAAGTCTTCAAAACCTGCATAAACCATTTTAACATTTGTTGAAAAATTAAAACCTTTTTAATGGATTCAAAATATCTCAAATATACTCCCAAACCTTTTTATATACTTATGAGAAGTTAGAGTGTAAAATTGGGTATTTTAAGTGGGTCAAAATCGAGTTTTTAAATCAACCGGATCATGTTTAAGTTGAGGAGGTCGACTGACTCAATGAGGCAGATGACCGGACCTACGACCGCTTGGTATAGCGGTCGACCGGTAGCATTTATTAAAGAGCCGTTAAGCTTCTGACAATATGACCGTTGTGTAACGGTAACTTGAAGCGGTCGACCGGTTCATGTAGCGGTCGACCGGCTCGTTTTAATAGTCACTCCCAACGGCTATAAACAGCTATTTTTCTTATGAAGCCTATATAAAGCCATTCCCACGCCTTTGAAACATAACTCAATTGTCCAAAATCATTTTACAAAGGCTTAGAGTGATAAAAAATCTTCCAATCTTTATTCAAACATCATTCACACATATTCTTCATTTTCACATCCTTGTTATTGTGTGAAGCTTAAGACCTAGTTATTTGTCATTGTAATATCTACTCCATCAAGGGAGTTTAGAGGGAAATTTCATTCAACCATACACATTACTAAGAGAGTGATTCTCTTGTATCCTTTCGGTGAGGTTTGTTCATCGAAAGAAGGAGTTTGGAGAGGTTTGTTCTTAAACTCATTCTTGAGGCTTGAAGAGGGTTTACTCAAGCTCAAGTGTAAGGAAACCTTTCCCTTGGTTGAAGGGAGAATAGTGGAGAAACTTCAAGGCTCGGTAAAGGAGCTTGAGGGGTGGACGTAGGCGGGCTTGCCGAACCACCTAAAATATTGTGTTTGCTTCTCTTCCCTTAACTCCTTTATTTGTGCTACTAGTTTATTGCTTTAAAGTCTTCTCTTGTGTTTTTAGATTGCAATACATTCTCTTGTGTTTAATTCTTTATTGCAATCAATCTCATTTGTGAGACTTGTAGCTAGCAAACACATTCTTTAGGGTAATTTTCGAAAAAGTTTTGAAACCCAATTCACCCTCTCTTGGGTTGTCTTAATCCTAAGAATATCAAGGTCAAGTATACCCTAGACAAGTTAGCTGAGATTTATCTCCAGGAGATTATTAAGCTCCATGGAGCGCCTAAGAGTATAGTATCGGATAGGGATCCGAGGTTCACTTCGAGATTCTGGAAACGACTGCAGGAGTCGTTGGGTACTCGGTTGAATTTTAGTACCGCCTTCCACTCACAGACGGACGAGCAGTCAGAACGGACTATGCAGATTCTGGAAGATATGCTCAGGGCCTGCGTTTTGGATTTTAAGTTGGGCTCAGTACTTGATTTTAGCAGAGTTTGCATACAATAATAGCTTCCAAGCAAGTATCGATATGACACCATACGAAGTGTTGTACGGGCGGAAGTGTAGGTCACCACTGTATTGGGACGAGGTAGGAGAAAGAAGACTGATATGGCCAGAAATAGTCTTGGAGACAAGGGAGAAGATTCAAATAATGAAGGATAGACTCGGGACAACCCAAAGCCGACAAAAGAGTTATGTAGATAACCGAAGGAGAGAGCTTGAATTTGAAGTTGGGAGCAAGGTATTTTTGAAGATTTCCCCGAAAAAGGGCATATCACAGTTTGGGAAAAAGGGGAAACTCCAACCTAGGTTCATATGACCCTTTGAGATCTTAGACCGAATTGGAAACGTGGCGTACCGGTTGGCCCTGCCCCCTTGCTTAAAGGGATTCCACGACGTATTTCACATATTGCTCCTGAGGAAGTATGTACCTGACCATACCCATGTCTTAGAATATGAGCCATTGCAGATTAAGAGACTCAGAAATTGATTGCCTTTCTCTTTCCTACATGGTTTTCTTTAACTGCCAAATGGAAGCTAAGACCCAGTTGTGATAAATATGTTAATTATTTGGTTAGATTCTGCTTTTGATCTTTTGATTTTCTTGAATTGCATTGATTTCCAATATCTTGTACCCAAAGAGGAGGCAATTGATATATTGGAATAACAGACTTGCTGATTGTAATGAATTTGCTTTCCATTGAGACATTGGATTCTTTGTTTTTTCTTTCGTTGTTTCTTTGGTGACCGAGTTTGAACTTTAAGCTTTATTCACTATCAATCCAACTCTTCCTGCTGGCCCCACGTAAGTGGCGCTGTGGTTTATCAACGACTATTTTTCCGGGGTTAAAGGGCCGAAAGGGCCTAAAGTTCGGCAAAAAATGAATTGGGAAATTTATGTCCAAGTAGACTAGGTTTCTAAACTCGGCTAGAAATTCATGATTTAATGGCATGCTATGCAGAAAAATGAGGAGAAAAACAAGAAGCCCTTCTCAAAGTCGCAAAATTTTCAATCACGTCAACAGAAAATATGGAATTGGGAAAGGAATTGTGTCTTCATAATTGTCAAGCACTGTATAAGTCTTGGTCAATTTGAGAGGACATAGATGCAAGCAGTTAGACATCTCCCACTTCTTTTAGGACTAGGACTTTAAGGGGATGTTTGAGGGTGTCAATTTTGGGTATTGGGGTTTGAGAAATATTTTAAAGTAAAGATATGTTATGGAAGTTGGTGAAAAAGTGAAGATAGAAATTTTTTAATAAATATTATAATAATAAAAAATTATGTGATGAATTTTTTATTATTAAACCTAAATTTTTGGGCCCAAACTATTGGGGCTCAAACAAGACCTAAATGTTCAAGATTAACACTATTTGCCAAATGTCCCCTCCAAAAGATCTCCACTGGTAGGGAACCTTTATTTTGGATAACAATATAGGACTGAACGACCAATACAAACATCCAATTACAATTGATTAAATAACTACAATATCACTGTCTTTGATCAACCCCAAAAATTTCATGCTCATGCCGGTGTAGATACTACATGCTTTTTTCTTGTTTGGTTTGTGAAAAATGGAAGTTTTTGGCAACTGAGCGAAAGTGCTATATTAGGGCTAACTGACTGGCGATCTTTCCCCTGTTGTTTTGAATGTTGGGAAACGTATGTGAGCAAATTGATGTTAAGTACTTAGCTTGCTTGAGACTGTTAACGCTTGTAAACCTTAATCAGTTATAACAAATCTAGACCAAATTTATGCACTTCCCGTCACATTTATGTTATAGTTTGTAATTTTGAGAATTCATTCAAAAGAAACCTCTCTCTCTCTCTCTCTGTGCAGTAATGTGGAAGCGTGGTCACAAATGGAGGGCTTGGGATGGGCCTCAAAAGTGCCGGGTCACAATTTCGATCAGGTCTCTTATTCTGATGATACTAGTTTTAAGAATATTATTTCGTGATGACGGTGAAAAAACCAGATCATCATTTGGACTGGTGAAGCAAAAATGGAATATCTTTGACTCTTTGGTGCATTTCCATTCAACTGTGGAGGTCCAGAATGAATAGAACTTATATGGAAAATACCTAATGCGCCTAAGGCTGTTCTATTTCTTGCACATGGGTGCAGCTGTAGATCTGTTAACTTTTGGGACAGACCTTCTACCTGTCCTAATTGCATTGGTTTTCCTGAAGATAGCTAATCGTCCTTCATGCTCTTTCTCAAAAATTTGTCGTCCTTACCATATCAAGTGCAGGGAGATATTGGACATTTGGGAAGGAAAAATTCATTGTTAAAGATATTATAGCTGACAGAATCCCCGGTATGTAGACAAGCTTCAGAGGCTTTCCTCTTGTAGCTTTGGGGCCATGTTGATGTGGCAGAGATTGAATGCAAGGAAGTCCCATTGTCCCCACATATTTTAGCTGACAGAATCCCCGGTATTGGTCAGACTATTTCTGCCATATTGTTTGAGCTTCTCCAGGACAACGACTTTGTTGATTTAAACGGATATATGAAGAATGATGGGCGTGCAACACGCTGGAAACAAGCCCTCAGGGAGAGTAACATTCATCTGCCAGATCAGCATTTAGCACAACACATTCAGGAGGAACTAAATCTTGCATTTGCTTACCATGAAATGACTAGCTTGCATTCTGAGGAGATCTTTAAATGGTTTGAATCTCATATGAGCTGATCAAAACTATATTTTTCTCCACCTTGATCATGTTTTCTGGAATAATTGTGGTCAGATCTGAAGCAAGTTATTAGTAGAGTTGATTACTCATTGTAGGCCCAAACAGAGTTAGAGTTTGAAAGTTTACTTGAGAAGATTGTTGTCCCTGAGTCAATCAGAATTCAAGTGAATCACATGAAAAACTAAAGCGACGCTTTTTCTCAAATGTGGTCAACTAATAAGAAGAATGCAGGTTAAAGGGATGACTGTACAATCAATAGAATCGGAGAATCCAAGGTTACGTTCGTTTTGAGAAAAAATGTAGGATTTTAGAGAAGTTGTGAATTTTTATGTTGAATAGTGTTTTATTGGTGTTTGTGTAAAGTAGAGAGAGAAATGATTTGATGTAATTGTTTAATAAAAATATTAGAGTTATGTGAAAAAGTATAGAGAGAGAAAATTTATGTTGAATAAAAAATAAAAAGTTGTTGGAGATTGTGTAAAATATATTGATTTTTGTGTTTGAATTCTGAATATGTTCGGTGGTAGAATTGTGAATATACTTAGAATCCTGAAAAAATGGTGAAAAAGAACATACCCCAAGTGTTAGGTATATGTTGTTGTGATCGTAGGATCGTCGCAGCGGAAGTCAGGATCTTTGAAATCAGAGCAGCCCAAGCGTTCTGCCTCCTTCAGATCCGCGCACACAGGTTTGAGCTGAGAGAGAATCTAGAGAGATAAAGAGGAGAGAGACTCTATTTCTTGAAAAAATGAAATTCTCTCTATCTCAACTGAATTCTGAGCTATTTATAATGGCTGGCTCAGAACCCAACTGTGCTATAGCGTGGGATCTTTAGGGATCTCAAATCTCGGCCGTAGGATTACCATGAAAAACTCTTTTTCATTAATTCCCTTATATTCTGTATTACGAATTTATGAGCTTCTACAAATTGTGATCATGTCCATTAACATATCACAATTGACCCCCGAGATAGTGAGACTATTTTTTTATGAAATCCCTTTTGCTAACAATTATTTGTTTATTTATCCTTCCACCATACTATATTCCACATGAGCTAATAAGACCGGAATAATATCACTGATTAAGTCTCTAGCTCATGTAATTCTTAATTCACAATCTGTAACTCGTTGGACTCTCAAATTGTTTCTAAAACAATTTCACAAATAAATATATAATATATATATATTAATTTCGAAAAACATTTTCGCAAACATCCACTGGCCAGTGATTTCTTTTCAAGTCCAACCCTATACAGATATACTGAATATACTGTCTCACAAAGAGACTGGTGGATTCCTTGTTGAGCATTTACACAAGCTCATCCATCATATACAAGACCTAACGTTGTCTGGAATATTTGATCTGCGAAAGATCATCACCAAATGACTCAGTCAAAGCACAAGTACACAACAAAAAAACCTGCATAAACCTCTCAGGTCTAAGGATACAATAAACTAATTGTGCTGAATACCTTCTCTACATCAGTGATCACTTCCAGAAGGTATTCATATGCGATCCCGTTCAGTGCATGTACTCTTACAGTGTACTCACTCGTCTGCTTAAGGTCACTACCCCAATGACGGAGTACATCATCCTATTTAATAGAGGCACAACGAGTGTAGACCTATTTGTACATAAACATGTACCTCGGTCTAGAACAACGGTCAAGTGAACAAGGAACTGAAAAGCCATACTCCCCGCCTTTGATTCATTAATCATCAACATGACTTTTCTACAATTTCACTTACCAATATATCTGTGTAACATCTCATGTCACAACATTATACCCAATAAATAATAAATACGTGTAGATAAAATAAATAATTATCTCATAATTATTCTAATAATTGATTTTGAGGGCATATTTCCAACAATCTCCCACTTGCACTCAAAACCATTCATCTAGGTATCTCATACTCAGACAGACTCTAAATGTGTCTCAGGCATTTTGAGTCAACAATCTGGTGAAAATGGATCCGCAATGTGCTAGGTTGATAAAACGATATCCTTTCAATTCACCATATCTTGTATTTTCTTTTTATGTGCTTTGCCTTCAGTGCTGGAGTCAGCAGTGGTATTCTGCTTACAACTCTTGTAACTCCATGCACAGTTACGCTTACAACTCTTGCAACTCCATGCATAGTTACCCAATGTATACACACAAGTTCAAAAGTGATCAAGTATCATTAACTGAACTTGTGCATCTCTGGACAGTCCGCAAATTCTCAACCTTCAACACCAGAAAATAGTGTTCAGTACTTCTCAAGTATTTGAGAATATGCTTAACCACTGTCCAGCTACTGGGCCCATGTCAAAATAATATCTACTTATAATGCTGACTGCATGACTAATATCTGACCTTATCTTTCTCCTCTTGGAAAGATGAATCTTATACCCAAAGGATACAATCCTTCTTCGGTATTCTGTAAAGCATTGCCAATATTTGTCAATGTAGTCCCAAAAACCTCTTCTCTCGGTTTCCAAACAATTTGGGTCCAAGAATGCGGAACACTTCCAAAGGTCTTTGACTTGAAAATTATGGTTCACCAACCATCTTTTTCATGGATGACATCCTCCTGACATCATTCTCATAAGTAGCATATTACTGACATAAAGAAGTAGAAACATCACTAAACTCCCACTGACTTCTTGTCCACACAAGGCTAATCCATATTTCGTGAGAAATCAAACGATTTGATCATCTCATCTACATGGATTCTCAGCTAATGCTCCTGAGTTCTAAACTCCTCAGTAGGTTTAATAACATCTCTTTTCTATTGATCTCATCTGCCTTTAGTATTGGCTCAGCTGACTGTTTCATCAAGAACTGTCACGCTTTCGCCTTCACTTAGGCCGTACTCCTTTTAAAATATAATTGTCCTTCTAATATTACCTTCTGTTCACTTGGGTTTATCAAATAATACCCAACGAACCATTTTTGGGTCACCTACAAATAACCTTTGATTCCATCTTCTTCTCATCAAACTCTTTGATGCGTAGCTAGACATCAACACATACTCTCAAATGATTTAGACTTGGTCTCACCAATCTATGATTCATAAGGAGTTTTAGGTATAGATTGTGTAGGTATCCTGTTTAGAACATAAACAGCTGCCTCCAAGGCATAATCCCAAAAGTATGCAGGTAAAAATATATGTTTATCTTTCACTGAACAATATCATATAAAGTTCAGATTTTGTTTTTTAACCATTCACAGAGTCCATAATTCACTTTTCAAAACATAGACTATCAATAATACCAGAGTTACAAGAAAGACAATCTTTCAAAACAACAAAAGTCAAAACAAAATATTTGATACAAGTTTGAGTCAGGAAACTCAATTTCCAAAAGGTCTGGAACATAAAGAAGTCAAAAAAAAATATTTGATACAAGTTTTGAGTCAGGAAACTCAATTTCCAAAAGGTCTGGAACATAAAGATAGTCTTCCAAATTTACAACTTAAACTTTCATGGACTCGAGTGAAAAGCTCTAATGGAGGTCGCTGCAACACTTGCACTCGTTTCCATCAGTTTCCTCATCACCATGTTCCTGGGTTTCCTCAAACCCCTGTAATCATATTGCATAAGTGAGAGGTGTGTCAACAATTGACACATTAAATTCAATGGACACTCCATTAAATCAATTGATAAGCATACCTTCAGAAGGATCAGTTTTCTTTAGTGAAGCTAATATGCAGGGCAATTCCTTTTCCAGTGACCTGGCTTGCAACAGTGGAAACAATTTCCCTTATCTTGCTTCTCTGAGTCGCTCATGTCCTCTTTCTTAGATTGATACATTTTCCTCTTGAACTTCTTCCCCTTGGGCTTAAGTTCATGACTGGCTGACTTGTCCATTACCATTAGAGAACCTTTCTCATGAATGATAAGTTCCTCAGCTGCTTGCAACATATTGAGCAGCTCTGACAAAGTCACCGTCATCTTGTTCATATTATAGTTTAATATGAACTGGTTGAACGATTCAGGCAAAGATGCCAATATCGCTCCAACCTTTGTCTCACTGTCAATCACTGCACCTAGTGTTTCCAGTTCAGTGATGAACGATATCATCTTCAACACATGATCTCGAACTGGAGCACCCTCCACCATTGTAGTGGTCATCAGCAATTTCATAACTTGCTGGCGTGCAGATCGACTATGCTCTCCAAATAATTCTTGGAGATAAGAAAGCATGTCTTTTGCAGTAGCTAGGTCTTCACATTGCTTCTGTAATATATTGGTCATCGAGGCCAACATATAACATCGAGCAAGTTCATCTGCCTCATGCCACTTATCATAAACAACTCTTTGCTCTTGCGTGGCATCAGCTAAAGCAATCTGAGGGATCTCATCCTTCAGGACATGAGCAACTTTTTCAACTGTGAGTACTATCATGAGATTCCTCTTCCAATCAAGGAAGTTTGGCCCAGTTAGCTTGTTATCATCTAAAATTCTAGACAATGGGTTCGACATAATAATCTGCACATATCAAGAAAGAAAAATCACATGTATTTATAATTTCCATTAGTATAGGGTTTTTAATAACTAATGGTACCTCCCACTGAATCACAACAACCAAGGAAAATGCAGAATATAACTTTTATATTTAGTGTTTGCAGTGGGTATCAAGAACTTCTACCTTATGTAAACATGATCCTATTTTAGTAACCATGCAACACCTTGTAAAAGCGAATAGCAACTACTCATCACGAATCCATCTCATGTCGTATACTATGTGTATACAAATATTCGTGACCCTTGATTTTCTTTTGGCCACCATTATAAACACAGTCTTCACTATTTTAGTGGACGTGTTTATTTGGTTAAGTGCAACCATCGTCTAAGTGACATGTAATTTTGTAATGGGTCGACGTTGCTATTTTAGTCAACACTTCCCACGACTCATACCTTCACTTATCTTCTCAAGAAGTATCCAGGACAAATTATAAAATCAACAATTGGACAGTGACTATTTTAGTTTGAACCAATCATCAATCAAATAAAATTCCCAAATACCAACAATGGAAGGCCATGAAATTAATTTTCTTGTAAAACAATCCCATTTAACACTTATATTAAACTGTTAAAAAAAAAGTTTTTTTTTTTAAAAATCCGGTCAAACTGGGTCAACCCGGGTTGGTCAACGGTCAACCGGTCCAACCGGTTTGACCCGTTGACCCACCGGTCTGGGTCCAACCCAGTCGGTGGTGTGTTGCAGTCCGGGTCATACCCGGACCGGATCTGGGTCTTGGTTCGGGTCCAACCCGGACCTAGTTTGGGTCATAAGGCCCGGGTCCAACCCATGGCCTAAGCCCACACACCACACGGGCTGCCATGGCCCGGATCCCATCCGGCCATGGGCAATGGGTTGTGGTTAGGCCCAACAAAGCCCAGCCCGAGCGGCACGCACCATTCCATTTCCTCCCTTTCCCTTTTTCCTTTTTTTTTTGTTTGAATGGACCCAACCCAACTATTGGGCTGGGCCATTGGGCTGTGGGCCGGGTAGGGCAACCATTGCCCTACCCGAGGCCCAAATGGGCGACCCGGGGCATCTCATGCCCAGGCGCCGTTTGGCCCCAAATGGGAAGAGCTGGCGCCCAGCGGCACAGCCAGCCACTCCTGGCCGCGCCCCGCCACCCTCAGGCCGGTGAGATGCTGGCCAACCTTTGGCCAGCCACCTCTCGGCCTGAGTTGGCCGTGGGAGGCGGTGGGGAGGCCGAACGGCCTCAACCCACAACCAAGCCCGTGTACCCCTTTTGGGGTACACCTCAGCTGCGGCCACCGCTGGCCGCCAGGCCAAGGGGTGCCGCTGCTGGCTTCGCCTGGGACCACCAGCCGTGGTCCCCGGCCAACTGACCCACCGCCGACCACTGGTGTTGGCCGGAATGGAGAGAAGAACGTTTCTCTCTCTCTTGCGTTTTGCTTTCATCGGGCAACAAGATTTTTCAACCAAAAATCACAACCACAAACAGCCCAAACACAAGCTTTCACAAAGATATCACAAGATCTAACATCTAATGTAACAGATCTCAACAAAAAACACAAAGATCAAACAATTTCCAGAGACCCACGGGTAAGTGTTTTTACAAAACACTTTCTCTTTCTTCAAAGACCGAAACCTATCAGCATACATACGAAAGAAAAACATTTTTTTTTGCCCAAGTGCCTTTTTCTTTTGGATCTCTTATGCGAATACAGATCCCACCAAAAGCTCAACCAAAACGCAAGAGACAACCCACGGGAGTGGGTTTTTTCGCAAAAAAAATTTCTTCTTTTCAAAAGAGAAGACCGACGAATAAAAGAGGTACTTTTTGCCCGAGGTCTCTTTCGCTTTTCTCGTGGATCCCATAGGTGAATCAGCCAATGAAACATTTTCCAACAACCGATTCCACCAACCATTCAACAGATCATAAATCTCAAAGAATGAAGAAAGTTAGAGAGAGAACTAACTTGGAACCGTGAGATTTCTCGAACCTCGCTCCGATACCACTTGTTGTGATCGTAGGATCGTCGCAGCGGAAGTCAGGATCTTTGAAATCAGAGCAGCCCAAGCGTTCTGCCTCCTTCAGATCCCCGCACACAGGTTTGAGCTGAGAGAGAATCTAGAGAGATAAAGAGGAGAGAGACTCTCTTTCTTGAAAAAATGAAATTCTCTCTATCTCAACTGAATTCTGAGCTATTTATAATGGCCTGGCTCAGAACCCAACTGTGCTATAGCGTGGGATCTTTAGGGATCTCAAATCTCGGCCGTAGGATCACCATGAAAAACTCTTTTTCATTAATTCCCTTATATTCTGAATTTCGAATTTATGAGCTTCTACAAATTGTGATCATGTCCATTAACATATCACAATTGACCCCCGAGATAGTGAGACTATTTTTTTTATGAAATCCATTTTGCTAACAATTATTTGTTTATTTATCCTTCCACCATACTATATTCTACATGAGCTAATAAGACCGGAATAATATCACTGATTAAGTCTCTAGCTCATGTAATTCTTAATTCATAATCTGTAACTCGTTGGACTCTCAAATTGTTTCTAAAACAATTTCACAAATAAATATATAATATATATATATATTAATTTCGAAAAACATTTTCGCAAACATCCACTGGCCAGTGATTTCTTTTCAAGTCCAACCCTATACAGATATACTGAATATACTGTCTCACAAAGAGACTGGTGGATTCCTTGTTGAGCATTTACACAAGTTCATCCATCATATACAAGACCCAACGTTGTCTGGAATATTTGATCTGCGAAAGATCATCACCAAATGACTCAGTCAAAGCACAAGTACACAACAAACAAACCTGCATAAACCTCTCAGGTCTAAGGATACAATAAACTAATTGTGTTGAATACCTTCTCTACATCAGTGATCACTTCCAGAAGGTATTCATATGCGATCACGTTCAGTGCATGTACTCTTACAGTGCACCCACTCGTCTGCTTAAGGTCACTACCCCAATGACGGAGTACATCATCCTATTTAATAGAGGCACAACGAGTGTAGACCTATTTGTACATAAACATGTACCTCGGTCTAGAACAACGGTCAAGTGAACAAGGAACTGAAAAGCCTTACTCCCCGCCTTTGATTCATTAATCATCGGCATGACTTTTCTACAATTTCACTTACCAATATATCTGTGTAACATCTCATGTCACAACATTATACCCAATAAATAATAAATATGTGTAGATAAAATAAATAATTATCTCATAATTATTCTAATAATTGATTTTGAGGGCATATTTCCAACATATGTTTCTTTCCATTTTAAGTAATCCTGTATCAAATCCAAGTGCTTCCTTACTTTCTTCAATCAGAGACATTTTCCTTACCTTCTTCTTCTTTCTTTATTTTTGTCACGCCCCAAACGTTAGTTTGACGAGGCTAATGACAGCCGCGAGCATTCCCAAGAAGGAATCACTCCCGCGTACTTACTAAAATCTTGCAGCGGAATTTTTTTTTATAAAAACTCTATATCGATTAACGCCCATACGAAACATTAGAACCTGCTCCTCAAACGATAACGTGAAGTAATAGCTGTAATTACACCAGAGTCTCAAAACAATAAGTTGGTTAACAACTCTCTGCCTACAAGGTCGAATAGCACATGACCACCACACATCGGAGGCTCATGACAGCTCTTTCCAAAATTATATCTAAACCTTTACTGAAATAACAAAAGGGAGAGAACATCCTCGACAGCCCTTCACCTAGGGTTCGAGTCCTCTTCTTAGGTTTCCTCACCTGAAATATTGTCTGCAATGATACAAATTAAAACTGTGAGTCGAATGACTCAGTAAGGGATCATGTGAAATAAAGATGCATGTCTTGCATAAACATGGGTATTCAGGTGCATGAATGTCAATGGAATGCTTGAATATGCATGAGACATCCGTATTTGATCTGAAAAACATGCATTAAAACTTAAAAATAATTTCTTCTTGATTTGGGCTACTTAACTCGCTCCATTTACCCCTGAAGTCAGGGTTGTGCGTTCCCTTCGAAACCATTCCCCCTTCCCTTGGGAATATGTCATTTGGTCGAGCTAGCCTTTGATGTGGCCCCAGGCCTGAGGGCTAGACACGACCCTTGGAGGTACACACCTTCACGTAAACGTCCTTCAGTGTGGTCGCACAAACCTCAAGGACTTACCCAACCTTCACGTAAACGTCCTTCAGTATGGGCGTCCTAGGTAACATCCATCCTTCACGTAAACGTCCTTCAGTATGGATGTACCTTCTTAACGTGGTACGATACTGACCAGAACCCCTTGCTTATCTTGTCATAAAAACTCTCATACTTCCATTTGCATAAATACTTCTTTCATGCTTTCATGTGCTCATGTCATGTCATGCTTGAAAAAATGAGAGTTCGTGCTTGATAATGTCATGCTGTGTATTATTCCAGTTTTTAGAAAAGCGTAAGTTTCCACTTACTTCCACTTACCTTGGTCTCCTTTGAGTAAAAGTATGGAGTTCGCCTACAAGCGATTCATACTGTTACTTAAGAATTTAATAACATTCAAGAAATACTTGTAATTATTTGGTTTTCCAAAAGTACATATCAATGAAATATGATTTCATTCACAAAATGTTACTTAACTAGCTTTTGTAAAATGAATGAGGAAATACAATCAAACATAAGTATCAAACATCTCTTATACAGTTGCTAAAGAGGCCATAAAAAAATACTCAATCAACTAGGTACACTTTGTGAAACCAACCATCAATGATTTCAAGCCTATTCATGAATTTCCCACCATCCCAACCTCAAAAGCTTCATAACTAAGTTTATTCAACTATCCTCAATGCTAGAGTTCACAAGTCTTCAATCGGAACTCCAAATTCAACATATACAGAATTTTAACAGGGTCTGCTCGAGCGCCTGTCGAGCCCAGGTCGAGCGCCAACTCACTGTCCAACTTCCATCAACCCTCGCTCGAGTGGCGGTCGAGCACCAACTCTCTGTGTGGAATTTCCCAAGGCCGCTCGAGCGCCTGATGCAAGCTGGTCGAGCGCGATGTTACCTAAAAATAGGGTGCTAAAATCTTCCTATTCCAACACCCTAATCATGATCCCTAGCTTGATTCTTCTGACCATAAACAATTTCACACACTCTTTTACATGCCTAAACAACCTCCATCTTCCATACAACTCGTGGCACTCCTCTTAACATAAGATGCTTAGGTTTACATATTTTCTTTTAACAACTACACCCATGATTCTAGATTTAAAACCTCAGCTTGTTTTCCAGCAACAACACTCATTTCCAAAGCTCCTTTGAACCTCAACTCATATAGATATCAAAGAACAACACCCAATACCACAACCGCTACATACCGGCCATGCATGCACAAATAGATTTCAGCCTTCTTCTAGGCTTCTATCATATACTTAGGGTGCATCAATGTTGCCCTTGAAACCATAACCCAAGATCTAACCATATATCAAACGCTTGGGGCTTGGTTCTCATCAAGACTAACATGCATACAACCTAATACAACAAACCATGATTCCATCCTCAAACTAGAGCTATTGCATTTATCAAACAACTAGGGTGCATAAATGGTTTCTCTTGAGCCCTTTTCCAGATCTACCCATATCTCCCCATGGTTTCATGTAAGATCTATACTACTCTTAAAGAAAACATCATGTACACAAGAAGAAAACAACCTAGCATTGTTGGTACCTACAACAAACAACCATCAAAAGAACAAGAAGGAAATGTGGTAGTGAGTTTGTTCGGAGAGCAAGAAATTTTCACACCCAAGGGCCGAACTCTACTTAAGTTTTCTTCTCTTTCTCCTCCTCCTCCTCCTCCTCCTCCTTCTTCTTCTTCTTCTTCTTCTTCTTCTTCTTCTTCTTCTTCTTCTTCTTCTTCTTCTTCTTCTTCTTCTTCTTCTTCTTCTTCCGGCTTCTTCCTTCTCCCTTCTTCTCCTCGGTTGTGAGAGTGAGTTAGGGCAAATGAAAATGAGATGTGCGGAAGGGGGGGGTGAAAAGAGGTGTGAAAAGTGCCTGGGGGAGGAAAAGACAAGCCTGCCCTCCCCCATTCTTTCTCTTCTTCACGTGAATCCCCACCTCTTTTTTTTTTTCCTGCCACTTCTTAAAACTAACCCTAACATACCTTCCCATTTTATTCTAAGAAATCACACATTTCAAGAGTTAAAGCCCCTAATTCAATTTCTTCCAAATATTGCAGACTTAGGGATATACTCCAACAATTAAAATGATTAGCCTAATTAATCCCAAATACTCAAATTAATACTATAAAAAATTGCAACAATATAAAATTTTAATTATAATTAAAGATACATAAAAATGCTAGGGGAAAATTCCACCTAGTAATGGTTTTAGATCAATTCAACCATATATGTCTTTCTCAATAATAATAGCACGAACTTAAGGGTCATAATTTTTACAACGATAGAAATAAAGTCGAGGTCTCACAATTTTTTTCAAGTTCTAGCTGCATTTTGTGCTATGGAGAATACTTAGATGAAGTAGATGTGTTGTTCTTCCATACATGTTGACAATTTGTCTGACGACATGGGCAGATCTTTTTTCAATTCACTCATCACTTATCTGGCTTTTTCTTTACATGTCTATCAGTATTGTAATGTTCCATGTCAAATTTAACAATGTTTATGAGAGGCGGTGACACATAAGCTAAAGCAGATCCATTGCGACTTCTGATATGCTACACATACCTCCGATACGCTGAAGATCAACGAAACATGAGAAATTGTAGGAACTTGCATGTTTATTGCATATAGGGTTCTACTTGTATTTTACTCGTATTTCCATTGTAACTGTTGAAGCGTTATGCTATTCTTTTTTGTTTGTCTTATTTCAAGCTTTGGCTCCTAGCTTGACTGTGCTATCCAACCTACTCAACTAAAAGCCTCATCCTGGACTTTTTCCTGAACCCTGATTATCCTGGAAATCTCATAATTATTGAAGTCAACTTTGAGTCTCAAAGAAGGTGGCTTTGAGTACTTCTAAGCAGCTCAAAAAGTGTCTTTTTGTGTGTCAACTGTCAGTTTTGGGGTTTGTATACTTTCCATATTTCAGAGTTACAACATTGCTTTTTTTAAAAAATCCATTTTTGTTCGGCAGAAACATTTTTTCAATATAAAAAGAAATGCTCTGATAGAACCCAAAAAGAATTGGACAGGAAAATGGGGGGAGAGTGCGTAATTGGTCTGAAAAACGGCGTACAATATCTCAACAAATTAAGCATAAAACGTTTTTCCGCATCTTTGGTGATAATTATTGACTGACTATTAAGGAAAAATTACGACCAATAATCCTTAGTTGTATAACCGTAGAGAAAATTTTAAAAATATTTTTTACGAAGTAATTACTCCATATAGTGCCCAAGTGTATTATTTGACGAATAACAAAAAACAAAAAAAACATTATCTGGTTAAGACGAAGTTCCTTTGAATTAGAAAATCTTGCTAATACCGTCTGATTGAGAAACACACAAAAATATGCAAAATGAAAGAGTAGATTAGCTTCACGCCGAGCATCTTTCAATTAAAATATGATCAAAATTTCACAGTTTATTTGGGCTCAGTAAATTCCATAAAGAAAAATATTATAAAATCAAGATGTTCTTAATTGATTTTCTTGTCTTGCCGGGACAAAGATTTATTACAACGGAATCACACAATCACACGTTACTGTTCAGTGTTCAGTCACCAGGGAGCGCAATATTCGATATCTTTGACAGCAATAAGAACACCCATATCATATATTGAGAATGGTAGCAAGTTCACACTGCTACCAAAATCAAGTAAAGCTCTCCCAATACGTGATTCACCGATCATAATGGAAATAGTGGGAGTACCGGGATCTCTAAACTTCTGAGGAGTCTCGTTCAATATCAATGCGCTGACTTGCTCTGTCGAGAAAGCTTTCTTCTTTACATTCAGCTTCCTCTTCACTGTGCACATGTCCTTCAGAAATTTTGCATATGAAGGGACTTGTTGTATGGCGTCCAAAAGTGGAATATTGATCTTCACTTGCTTGAAGATTTCCTGAATCTCAGTATGATATTTGTTATTTTGGCCAGCTGCCAATCTCTGAGGATAGGGAACCACAGGTCGGAACTCACTACTCGTCTCTGCCTCATCACTTGCAGGTTTCTTTGCTCCAGCCGGACTTTCTCTGATTTTTCTTCGGCTTCATCAGTTTCAGTTGTAACCTCAGGTGTTGGGACAACTGTTTGTCTATCCATAGGCATCTCCGGTCGGGGAACTTCCTTTCCGCTTCTTAGAGAAATAACAACATTTATCGTTTCAATGGATTCCTCTGAGACATTATGCACTTGCTTTTGCCGATATACTTGAGGATTAGAGGCTAGGGTTGTGTTGGGAATTTTCCTCTGTCAAGAGTGCTCAATGTCGTACTCATCTTATTAATGGTGCCCCGTAATTCATTTATGGCCTGAGTGTTCTGACTGTTAGTGGTGGCCTGAATCTGCATGAACTACTGAAGTGTGTTGGCCATCTGTGCCATACTATTGTCAAGAGACTTCTTTGGTGGAGCAGGGGGTTGAAACTGAGAATGTTGAGCAGCTACATTAGATTGGAATCCTGGAGGTGCTGCTGCAATTGGATAGCTTTGAGAAGTTTGATGTGGTTGATAATGGTGCTGAGGAGCAGTCGGATGAGATGTCTACTGAGAAGGTGATGCATAGGATTGGGGAGGTTGTTGAAAATGCGAAGATTGACCAGGCTGATCATTCCTCCATGAGAAATTTGGATGATTCCTCCACCCCGGATTGTAAGTGTTGGAGAAAGGCTGATTTGGTGTTCTGTTAACCCAATTTGCTGATTGCATCTGATCAGACCCACTCTCCTGTAAAACGGGCATAATAGGACAATCCTGAGTCTTATGGCTAGAATCGGCGCATAGAGAACACACCTCCACTGCTTTCGCGGTCTTCACCTTCTCTAATTCCATAACTTCTAATCTTCTTGTCAATGCAGCTATTCGAGCTTGGACATCATTTTCGTCCTTAATCCCATATCTGCCCCCACCAGCAATAGCTCTGAGAGGTTGTACCGCCAATGGTGCCCGGTCAGATCGTGTATTCCATTGTTGGGCACTTTCAGCAAGGTAATCAAAGAACTTCAATGCTTCATCAGGTTCCTTGCTAAAGAATTCTCCATTGCACATAGTTTGAACAAATTGCTTGCATTCGAGTGTAAGTGCAGTGTAGAAGTAATTGACAAGCCTCCAAGACTCAAATCCACGATGTGGACAAATGTTCATTAAATCCTTGAATCTTTCCCAACAAGTGTGAAAGGTCTCATCACCTCTCTGCATAAATTGGCTAATTTGCTCTTGCAAAAATTGAGTTCTCTGAAAAGGAAAAAATTTATGTAAGAACTCACGCTACATGTCAGACCAACTAGAGATAGAATTTGGTCTCAGACAATTGAACCAAATCTTCGCTTTATCCTTTAAAGAGAAAGGAAATAAAAGAAGTTTAACATATTCATCTGTAGTAGCTCTAGTAATGAAAGTAGTGCAAGCAAGCTCAAAATCTGTCAAGTGTTGGTATGGACTCTCGGAATCCATCCTATGGAATTGAGGTACTATTGACATCATGCCATGCTTAATGGAAAAATTAGAAGCATCATCAGGTAAAACAATGCATGATGGAGTTGTGGTGCGAGTGGGCTGCAAGTAATCTCTTAGTGTTTTAGGTGCTTGTTCAGCCATAACTTCAACAGTAGCAGAATTTTCCAAATCAGAGTCTAAATCACTGCTATTAGTGTCCAACTCAACACTTGACACACTATCACAATATACACTATCAGTAGAATTCACTCTATATAGTCTATGTGTATCGTCTCTTGCCCAATTCATCAAACATGAGTGCCTAAGAGAGTAATATCAAGTGTATGTGTGTATGAAGTGTTAGTGTGTGAACTCACAAACCAACAACTAATAATGTAAAAAGGAAATAAAGAAAAAATAATGGCAATAGAATGTCAATTGAACTTACCGCTCCCCGACAACGGCACCAAGAACTTGACTCAAATAAAAATGATTAGCGAATTACTCCCAAGCGTAGGAGGTTGTCAAGTAATACTAGAGAAGTCCTAGGTCATCTCCACAAGGAACGATGTGTTCAATCTTTCATTCCAATCACCATTACAATAAAGAAAATTATGTTCTATTTACAATGAAAATGGTATTTACAAAGGGAAAGGTTGGGTTTTAGGATACCATCAATGATTTTTGAGATTTTTGAGTTGTGATCAATTTAAGTGCTAAGAGATTAATAAAGAGCTAACAAGCAATACATGATAATAAAATAGCATAAGAAGGAGTTGAAACTAGTTAAACTCAAGTAGTTGTTGACAAAATATCACTTGGCATTAATCCTGCTCTAAGAGACATTTCATCGAACACTTAGTAACCAATCTTTAGCTAGTCGCAACCCAATCATCCCCATACTCAATCCAACTAACAAAAACAAACCCAAACATTATTCTAACATTAAGGAAGTGAAATGGAACTTAACAAAACATTTAATCATCCAACCAAAGCAAAACTCAAATCTGGAATATAAAGGAAACAACATAACATTCGGTCCACATATGTTCTAAAGCTGAAATGAAAGTGTATATATGAATGGAGGATTCGGTTTACACAACAACAAGAAAAAATGCAAGGAAAAGAAACTCCAACTAAAAGAACCAAAAGCAACAAAGTACTCCAAAAGCTCAAAAGAAAACTAAGCAAAAAGCAACAAGCTTTTGGTCTCTACCGTAGCAGCTAAGAAAAACAAGGGAAAAGTCTTGGGAGCCTCAGCAGCCACCCAAAAGCCTTCCGTTTAAGCCAAAAACAAAACTTTCGAACTCCCCCTTTTTGGCACCAAAATGTTCTCTTTTAAACCTGCTTTTGGGGGGGCTTCGGTCGTGACTCTGCACCAGCCCTAGGGCTTCTTTTCGTTTTCCAAAAATGCCCTCAAATATGGCATCAGACGTGTCGCGCTCGACCGACGCTCGAGCGTCCTTTGAAGAAATTCAGACAGAGATGTAACTTGCGACCAGCGCGCGACGTCGCGCTCGAGCGGCCAGCAGAATTCACACAGAAGCGTAACGCGCGACAAGCGCGCGACCAGCCACTCGAGCGGAATGCACATTCTCAAACAGAGACTTCTCGCGTGATCAACGCGCGACAAAGCACTCGAGCGGCTCCAAATTTGCAGACAAAGACTTCACGCTCGACATGCGCGCGACAACCGCTCGACCGACTCTTTGATTCCAGCCTCCCTCTCACTTCCATGAGCTCACTTCAACTCCATTGTTCATATGCAAAACTTAAAAACAGAAGTCAATATAGAAAATATTCCAATCATATTTATGAAAATGGAGACATGAAAATATGGTGAGAGGAGAGAAAACAAATAACTTAAATTTACTCAATTACACTTGCTTTTGTCAAAATTAACAATTCGCCTCATACTAATGCCCAAAAACATAATTTCCTCATTTTCTAGTGGAAATGGTGTAATTGTTGAACTTTCTCAAGTGATAAATTAGCAAAATTATGATACAATCATTGAGGCAATATAAAAGGTGGTAATGACACCTTTAGAAATCTGCTCTCTAATAAAATGACAATCAATGTCCACATGTTTTGTACAAGCATGATGGACTGCATTGGCTGCCAAGGAAAGAGCCGCTTTGCTGTCACAATGTACTGAAGCAGGAGAAGGATGCAGAATGCGAAAATCAGACAAAAGTTGAAGAAACCTGATAATCTCGCAACTTAGGGAGGCAAGAGCCCTATATTCTGCCTCTGCAGAACTTCTAGTGACAGTATGTTGTTTTTTAAAGCTCTAAGAAACCAACGAATCACCAAGGTAGAGACAAAAACCATAAATATAAAGTCGGCTATCAAGACAAGCGGCCCAATTAGCATCACAAAAGCCCTTCAACTGAGTCGAAGATGCAGAAGAAAACAATAAACCATGAGCAGGTGTGGACTTGATATATCGAAGAACACGATAAGCAACAGCCAAGTGAGATCTTCCAAGTTTAGCCATAACCTGTGCTAAAGTGTGAACTAAATAGGAGAGATCATGTTTAGTTATAGTGAGATATAACAATCTGCCAACAAGGCATCGATAAGAAGAGGAATCATCTAACAAATCAGCATCATCTTTGGAAAGTTTTAACTTTGAGTCCATTTGAAATCTGCTGGTTTACAACCTATGTAGCCACTGTCCTCCAACACTTCTAAGGCATACTATCGTTGATTAAGAAAAATTTCAGCAGTGTTTCTTGCAATTTCAAGGCCCAAAAAATACTTCAACTTGCTTAAATCTTTGATCTTGAATTGAGTACCCAAGTAAGATTTGACTTGAGTGACATAAGACATGTCATTAGAAGCAATTAGAATATCATCAACATATACTAGAAGTGCAGTAAAAGAACCACCAGAAACTTTAGTAAACAGACTATAATCGACCTTAGATTACTGATAACCAAGAGAAAGAAAAGCTTCTGAAAGTTTATGAAACCGATGCCGACTAGCTTGCTTCAAACCATACAATGACTTGAAAAGTTTGCAAACTTTGGTCTCCCCCACTTTGGCAAACCCAGGTGGTAAAACCATATACACCAACAGTGGACATCTTAGCAACAAGTGAAAGAGTATCTCCATAATCAACCCCTTCAACTTGAGTAAACCCCTTAGCAACTAAGCGAGCTTTATAACGCTCAATAGACCCATTAGCTTTGAATTTCACACGGTATACCCACTTGCACCCAATAGCTTGTTTTCCAGGAGGTAACTTGGTAACAACCCATGTTTTATTGTTTGCAAGTGCTGCCATCTCTGATTGCATTGCCTCTCGCCAGTGAGAATGTTGTGCTGCTTGTGTGTATGTCTTGGGTTCGACATGAATAGAAATAGCTAAAGGGTAAGCTTTGTGAGGAGAAGATAAGTGATCATAAGAAAGATACCTTGACAAAGGAATAGGAGAACTAGGAGATGAACACAAAGAAATAGAAGGCAGTGTGCTGTCAAGAGAGTGAGCCATTCTGTAATGATAATCCTGGAGGTAAGAAGGAGCATTACGAATTCGAGTAGACCTGCGAAGAAGAGCAGCAGGCAACTCGAGAGGTTCTGGACTATTATGGGCAGATGAAGTTTCAGAAGAAATTTGAACATATTCAAGAGAATGGGATGGAGACAAAGTTGTTTTGAAGGAAAGGAATGTTCATGGAAGATGACATCTCGAGAAACAAAGGTGGAGTTGGATTCAATATCTAGTAGTTTATAGCCTTTGACACCAAAAGGATAACCTAGAAAAACACACTTGCGAGCCCGAGCTTCAAATTTAGATTTATGAGGTATGGTATTGGTGGCAAAGCAAAGGCAACCAAATACCTTTAGATGGACATAAGAAGGCTTGACTTGGAACAACAATTCATAAGGTGATTTGTTGTGAAGTAATGGTGAGGGAGAGTGATTGATCAAATAAGTTGCTGTCACAGTCACCCCAATATTTTAATGGGACATTGGAATGAAAACGAAGTGCTCTTGCAACTTCTAAAAGATGTCTATGTTTTCGTTCCACTACCCCATTTTGGTGGGGGAATATAGGGACAACTAGTTTGATGAATAACTCATTTGATAGAATAAAAAGAAGCCATATGGAATTCAAATCCATTATCAGATCTAAGGATTTTAATCTTGGAAGAGAATTGAGTTTCAACCAAGCTAAAGAAGGATTATAGGAGAGCACATGTTTCAGATTTGAATTTCATGAGATATAGCTATGTACATCTTGTATAATCATCTACAATGGTTAAAAAGTAATGATTACCATTAGATGTTGCTATTGCAAAGGGTCCTCATATGTCACAATGTATCATTTCAAAGGACTGAGAAGTATGAATTGAGCTAAGAGAAAAAGGAATTCGATGTTGTTTTGCTAAAGGACAAACATCACACAGTTTATCGTTGGAATGTAATTTGATATCAGGTAAAACAAGCTGCAATTTTGAGATTGGCATATAACCAAGTCGATTATGCCATAAGGCAGCAACATTATTAGCAATTGAAGAAGAACATGTAGGAATCGAATGAAACAAAAAACCAGAAGTTGGATTTGCATCAAGCAGATAGAGGCCAGCCTTTTGTTCAGCAACTTCAATCGTATTCCATGCATGTAAGTCCTGTATTAAGCATTTATTTGACAAGAAAATCAATCCAATGTCGGAAGTGTGGTCAATTTACTGGTGGAAATAAGATTGAAGGCAAATGATGGCAAATAGAGCACATTATACAGAACTAAATCTGGAGATATGTTGACAGTGCCCATATGAGTAACCGGAGCTATATGACCAGTGGGAAGACTTACTGGTGGCATTTACAGATCTATCTAAATTGGAAAAGAGGGATAATGAACATAGCATATGGTCAGTAGCACCACTATCAACAATCTAAAAATTAGAATTTTGTGCATGAGAGAATTTTGTAGATGACAAGCAATGAGCTTTACCAGCAACATTGACAAAGTGTAATGGTTGCGAAACTTCAATGTCCAAGGGAGAAGCTAGTTTAAGTTGAGACTGTAAGAGACAAAGAAGTTGTTGAAATAGGTCTTGAGAACTAATGAGAATTGAGGTTGGACCAGATTGATGAGCAGTAACTTGATGTGCAGAAATCTGTGAAGAGTTTCTCAAATCCTGAGAATATCTCTTCTTATGTACCCAACCAGGAGGGTAACCATGTAACTCAAAGAATTTCTCACGTGTATGCCCCTTCTGATTGCAGTATGTGTAGATTGGGCGATCACGTTGGTGAGAACCAAAGTTATAATGCCTTTGTGAAGCAGCAACCACCATTATATCGGATGAATTAGCTGCCTTAGATGCTAACATGGCAATATTTTCTTGATTGAGAACGGGATTTCGAGTGAAAGATCGTTGCCTTTCTTATTGAATGATTAAAGAGTAAGTCTCATTTAAAGAAGGAAAAATGCTTCATAAGTAAAATATTGCCACAAACAGGGAGATATATCTCATTCAATCCCATAAGAAAAATCATAGTTAGCATCTTCTCTTCTCTGTCATAAATCAATTTTAGAACACCACATGTGCATCTTCCACAAACACCACAACTACATACAGACAGAGGTGAAAATTGATGCAACTCATTCCAGAATGACTCTAACCGAGTGAAATACTCACTAACAGAGGACTGATCTTGAGTTATACTGTTAATAGCTTGCTGTAACTCAAAAATCCTAGGTTCATTTCTTTGTTCATAACGTTCTTTAAGCAACTTCCGTATCTTCTCAGCAGAATCAATATACATAATTACTTGTGAAATTTCTGGAGAAACTGATGAGCAAATCCAGGAGGGCACCATCAGATTACAACAATAGCATTCGCCATAATCATAATCGGTGGAAGCTGGTCGAGGAATACTATCATCAAGGAACCCAAACTTGTTCCAAGCCCCAATCGCCATCAACATTGCACGATTCCAGGAGTAATAATTCTTTCCATTGAGAGGTGGAGAAACTGATGGAGTATTAGTAATATCTCCTGAGTTATCGTATAAGCACTATTGACAATTGCAGAATTGGGTGAAAGGTTTCTGCTAATGACAGAAGGTTCTTCCAAAGACATAGAGTTAATTGAAGCAACAAATCTTCAATTAAAGAGGTGTAGAAGAAACAGAGAATGCGATTCAGCAGGAAACAAGTGTTTTCTCCTCTGATACCATGGAGAAATTGGTGTTCGGTGATGAACACAAACTGCATTTGAGAGAGAGAGAGTCGAGATAAAAGAAAACAGAGAGTTTGTGAATTCTGTGTATATTCTGTATGAACAGTAAATCAGTATAGGTGTTGCTTATATACAAGCATACCAGTATAACAAATAAATGTAACTAACTAATCTAAATACACGTAGGACAGTTAGAATAGTCAACAAATAAAACTAACAAAGTCTTAGCGTTATTAAGGCCGAAGCAAACAATCACCTCTCACTTTAGTAGTATCTTTTCTATCTTTGTATATATATCAGCTATCATCTGTAACAATACAAATTAAGTTTGTTTTCTTTTTTAATTCAGTTGTCAGGGATAATTAATCTTGGATAAAGAATCCAAATTAGTTAGATTTGGGGATAAAAGCCAAAGCATATTCCATACAAAATATATTCCTTTCAACTAAACTGATCTTGAGATGTACTTTCTCCGAACTCTGATGTGATTAAAGTTAGTTTGGCACTTGGGCTAGGCTGATCTATATGGATTTGGAAGACTAATTAAATCAGTTCATAACCTCTTTCCTGGACAGAACTGTACGAGTTTGCCAATGCATTTTAATTCATGTCGGATACTGCAGGGATACCTGATCACAATGCAGAAGTTAAAAATTAATGTTTTAAAACGATCGCTTGGGGAACAACTCGGGCAACTTGGTTTCAGTTCGATAGATTGCACAAGCAGCACTATGTCTTCTAGTGGAGGTACAGTTGCATTAATATGGGTTGTTTGGGGGTGGAAATTTCCACCCCTCAACATTTTTACACATTTATAAAATAATCTCTCTACTCATCAAACTATAAAATAATATTATAATATTCAATTTAATCGTCTCTCTTTTCACTTTTTCATCAAATTCCATAAAATATCTTTACTTTTTCACAAACACCAATACCTCAACATTTCCAACCCCCAACATTTTTACTCAAACGCCCATATATATAGGTTTCTTTAGCTAGTCTTTATCACGACACCCTCATGAGTACTCATGTCTTAATCTTACTGTTACTACAATATTAATGCCAAATCAACCATGCAAGTTTCCAAGTTCCAACCCACGGCAGAGACCTGGACAGCAAATGTACTGAATGATTGTCAACTGCACATAGTGTTTGTTTTTGCCACCCGCGTGCATGCCCAGGGCCTTTTTTGCTTTGTTTGCTCTCTGTAATATCTATTTTGGAATTTCTCTCTGCGCGCAGTTTCTCTACCGATCAGGGACATATAGAGACTTCACCATTTAGAGTTTAGACGTGCGAAACATGCTCGATTTTTGATGAGTCATGATCCAAAATATCAAAGAAATATGCCAGTTTTAGTATCATCAATTCTTCTAATACTTCTTCGCCAACTTTAGTTCCTCCATTTTATTAATAATAAAAAACACTGAAGACAAGACTTATCATATAGATTGTCGATGGATCCCAATGACGTAATGACGTGTCTTATTATTTGTAGTACCATAATTAAGGGTGTAATTTTTTGTTGAGGGACCATGGTCTTCTACAATTTTCAGTTCAAATTATATAATGCATTTTGGAGAAATATAGATACAATAAATATTAAATGTTGTAGGATCTATAAATATGTCTAAATCTTTATATGAACATTAACATTGGATATTATATGAACCACATATTATATTTATCTCTTTTCGAATTACATAAGAAATTGTAGATTATCTTAATTCATTGACAAATTGCCTTGATTCATAGTTTCTACTAGACAGTACTAGACATACTCTGCTAGACAGTACTAGTGATACTCTGCCGGCCAAATTGCTTCTTCTTATTGATTGGCGCAAATCAGCTTCTTCTTATTAGAATTCAAAAAACAGGAAGACAAGTAATCGATCGTCAATAGCGGCGTGCGTGCGTGGGTACGTACGTGTGGGGTATCTGCATAGCAATGCTAATTCATGAATTGCCCCTGTCCAGTACTACTGATCAGTACTGTCCCAAGTGGGTCGGGGTTATAAACTTATCTCTATGTTTGGTGATGGATATTATTATATACCTCGAATTAGGATCTTTGAATGGAGCAACAACCGCGGTGTCTATTAGGGCTCCGAAAGGGTGCATGCCATGTGGAAGGCAAGGAATTAGACATAAAACTCTACGGCCCTTTTGTCATACAATATATGAAACGTAGATTCCTGTCTCATATGACTGAACTGATCAAAATAATGTTTTCCCAATCTTAAGAACTAGATCTTTAGCGGGATACATTTTATTACTAATTTAGTGGTAGTTTAACATGTCAGTTCCTAAAAATACTAATTTAGTTAGTGATCGCATGTCAGACCTAATTGAGAATGTTAAGTATTTTTTTTCTTAGAATCTGAAAATATCTTTGCTAACGGATCCTCTCGACATCATATAATGGATATTTTGCATGCTTGGAAAGGCTAGAGATATTTCACAAATTTGATTATTTTAACTGATCATCACCAATGAAATAAAGTAATCCGATCCTTAACCATGTCAATATTGAGAAGCACACAAGGAATATCACCAATTAATTTTTGTCTGGAATTAAAAAGCTATGAAAATTATAGATTTTGGTGCAATTTTTAATATTCTTATTTTCATTTCCTTTTTGGCTTTTATGCATGCGCAGATCACTTGGAGGAATCTAAGCACCAATCACTGTGGGTACGTGGTGCATTGAACAATCATCTCTGTTCCTAACCATTCTTTGTCTTTGAATTAGGTGACCAACTCCTATTTTAATAATTCCCTTGCAAAAAGGTGGAGAAAAGAATTCAATTTAATAATAATGAAACATTGATTAACTGGTCACAAACAAGGGAAAGTACAGTGGAAAAAGATGCCCCGACGCAGACCTTTCCCAATCTACTGCATGCCTAGTATAGTGGGTACGAATAGATAACGCTAGGTAGCTAGTAGCTAGCAAAGTTAATATAAACCCGGTCCATGGTAGCTCAGATTTCACTTTGGGAAGAGTAATATTGTCTCGGAATTAGCCCGGTCAAATAGCTCACTATTCAGATTTTCTGTTAGTTAGAGATCTAAGTTACAATTAATGGGTACAGCCAAAGCATCGGTTTATCTGTTTTCTTGATGTCTTCCATCTTAATTTTATAGGAGTACTAGAAAGGAGCTTGACCCAAAAATTTTACCTTGACAACAAAATGATGGAAAAAGTGGGGAGTATATGTGTACAAATTAAGAACTCATCATGAGTTTATAAAGAATTATTAAAGGTAGAGAGAAGCAAAAGGAAAAAAATTATTATCCTTCCGCAAATTGTTAGCTGTAATTATTGGTTGATTGAATTGGTAGGGTTCACTCTTGAATGTCTAAACAACCTTAAAAGAAGAAATTAAAGTTGCGTTTAGATTGAAAGAAAACAAACCTTATACATTAAAAAAAAATGTATTATAAAATAATAATTTTCCAATAACTAGAGGAAAGTGAATTTTTTTTTCTTGGTGGGGGGTTAAAGTTTCTAGTAAATTCACCCTCCATTCTATTAGCAGGAAACAGAGAGATATATATAAATAATTCCTTTGAAATGAAAACATCAGGAAGATCATACGAGATATCTGATGCAAGGAACTTCCATATTTGGGCTAATTGCCAGACAACCAGAGGAAAGAAGAGTTTCATCATCAGAAGTAAGAAAAGTAAAGAAAAACACTTGATATATATAGCCAATTGCCAAAAAGGAAGTTGGTTTAGCCCCACGTATACCCATGCGGGCATAAAATGAAGTAGCACTGACTCATCAATTAAGCGTACGTGCTGGAATCTATAGTTCTTATTCAGATTTATACTGCCTTTAGGCCTTGCTTTAGGCGTACAGAGGCGCCCAAACCAACAATGATCAGATTAAAGTAGATATTCCAAATTAAACTGGAACCTTTCTCGAACATAATTAAAAAGAAAAGAATTAGAAAGACAACCCACCTAGCTAATATCAATTCTAATCAAACCCATACGCATGTGTATAATTGCACATATGCTACTATTCTAGACTATATATAAAACAAATGTTTAGCTGAGCTAAACTAGTGTTAGCTTCTTACATGAAATCCAATGAAATCGAGGTCAAAAGTTGGACAAAAACCATCCCCACCAATAAAAACCTCCTAAGTATACCCAACACCCTCTGAGAATCTGCTTTCAATAATGCCCTAGTTTTCAGGTCTCATTTGGTTGCGAGCGATACCAGATTAAGGTTATTTTGTTATTTCTTCCTTGCAAGATATATATATATATATATCTGTGTGTGTGTAATTGAGTAGTCTAAAACTGCACTGATCGGTAGGACCATCCAATTAACGTTTAGAACTTAAACAACAATTTCATCACAATATAAGACGTAAAGTTAAGAGTATATTACACGTAAAAGTTTTAAGTACGGTATCGATCTCGATGTCGCTTTACTACAAGGAATTCTAGGAGTCATTGAAAGTACTGCACAACGAGTCAAAACTGGAACGGGTCAACACGCCTAATGTGAACAATTCGATCGGCCGAACATTGGTTTCAGATATAGCCCACACGTTTTGAAAAATCTTTGGTAAATAAATCCGATGAGAGGGGACAAACAGCCGCTACCAGGTTGGCCCCAAGCCTTTTGCCCTACCAAAATGAAACCCAATATCCCTCCTCTCAAATGGTCCACCACAGACGCATAGTAAGAGCATGGATATATGTTTCCCCGTTTTACTTCGTATATGTAAATACGAGATCATAGAGTTATAAAAGTAGACAACAACAATTTATAACATATTCTTTCTTGGACCATCAAGTATACTATACAAACTCCATGTCTCCTCAAATTACTATTCCTCGATTATATAATAATGATTACATAATATTCATAGTAGACCCCCCCTCCCTGCCTCCCTCGGCCCCTCTCTCGTTCTCTCTGTTGTGTGTACATATAGACATAGCACCACCTCAAACATGATCATACCTCCAAAGTGCAAACTCAAATTCTTACTCTCATCTTATCTTTCTTATAATCCTAGATCATCAAAGAAAGAATATGGTGGTGCCTTCTCCGACCACAATAAGAACCAAGAAAACAAAGGCGGTTGGGATACCAACCATTGATCTTTCTCTAAATAGGTCAATGTTATCGGAACTATTAGTGAAAGCCTGTGAGGAATTTGGTTTCTTCAAGGTGGTTAACCATGGTGTTTCAAAGGAGGTAATTGAAAGTTTGGAGGAGGAGGGGGCTGAGTTTTTTGCGAAAGCGGCCGCGGAGAAGCAACGAGTGGGGCCAGCTCGTCCTTTTGGTTATGGGTGCAAGAACATTGGCCCCAATGGCGATATGGGCGAGCTCGAATACCTTCTACTTCACACCAACACTCACTCCATTTCTGAAAGATCCACATCCATCTCCAATGACCCGACGAAATTCAGGTAATTAAGATATCTCTTCTAAGTTCTTCTTCTTCGTTTATTGAACATTTTGAGCACTTTGGTTTCGTGTTCCCCTAATGCAACAATGGCAATTGAAAAACAAAAGAAGAAAGGAAGTGATCATACGGAAGGGGCTAGAGAACAAGGCCTCTGTTTTGTGTTCGCGCGTTTCATGCTAGGATTGTGGCGTGTTTGATCTCTTTTTTTTTTCAATTATCTAATATTACGGTCGTAAAATATACAGTATTAAAAGGACCTTCTGAGTACACGTCACATGGCCGGTAAATAAAGATGTCCAATTAATTAATTTTAATTTGAAAATGAAACGGTGGGGAGAGAAGATTTTTAGTAGTGATTGGTAAACGAGAAAATGACATCTTTCCTTTATGGGAAAACAAAGGAGTAATATTCAAACATACACTTGCAACTTGCAGTTAATCTAATATTGTTATTAATTTCCTTTATAATTTTAGCGGTTGGCCTTTCTGCTTTCGATTTGTATCAGTGTTATACTTTCAAGGTCTGGGTAGTACTGCTAAGAGGCTTCAAAGCAGTTGGGACTCCTTTCTTTGATGGGATGCCAATTCATGTACTTGATCAAAAGATTTGCGCATCTAGAATTATAGTGGACTTTGCACCTATTTGGGGCCGACGTCTCTGTGATAGATCCAAGCGTGCGTGTCACAGACATATATACCTATTGGCCTAAAGCAGTTGGCTCTTAAAGTCTTAAACTTTGACGAATAGCAAAATAGGGGAAAATCAGATCCTGGATGACAGTTTTGATTTATGCCTTTCAGCCACCATTTTTATAATGGATGGCGTGCCTCTGTCAAGGATTGGTAGGAGGTAACATTTGTAGAGGGCTCACAAAAGAGAAAGAAGTGTAGGAATTAGAGTGACCCTTCGCTTGAGGCCAGATCTTACACGATTCCTTGAATCGATCTTGCCTACCCGTGTCTGCATTAAGGAACTTGGTAGACAAGGGAAAGGCAAAAAACAAAACAACCTATATTTGGGGTTGAAGTAGTGGTGACCCTTTTTACCAAATAAAGAGTTTTCATAGGCAATGATGAACAAATATACTTCGGGTGACATTTTCCTTCTGTTTTTGTTTTCTTGGAGTATCTGCAGTTGTGCTGTGAACAATTACGTACAAGCAGTCAGAGAACTGGCGTGTGAGATTCTCGATCTTGTGGCTGAAGGCCTGTGGGTCCACGACAAGTGCGTCTTCAGTAGGCTTCTCAGAGACGTCTATAGTGACTCAGTTCTCAGGCTCAATCACTATCCTCCTGTGAGCGACATGATCAGTGATTGGGACCCATCGCCCAAACTTTTTGAGCATCAGTGCAAGAACAATCGGGTAGGATTTGGGGAACATTCTGACCCTCAGATCTTGACCATCTTGCGATCCAACGATGTTTGGGGCCTCCAAATAGCTCTGCACGATGGTTTGTGGGTTCCCGTCCCTCCTGACCCCAGTGAATTCTGTGTGTTCGTTGGAGATGCCTTACAGGTTGGCCATATTCCCCCTCTCGGAATATATTTTTCCTCTCTTCTGTTTTGTTTTTAAATATAAGAGTTGCTTTTAGAAATAAGCAACTTCTCTTTTTATTATAAATTAAGGGTGCATTTGCATCAAAAATATTACAATATTTTTCATCAACTTACAATAAAATATTACAATATTATCTCTCTCTCCTATAAAAAAATATAAAAAATTATCTCTCTCTTCACTTTTTCACTAAACCCAATACCAACACAAAACCCAATATCAAAAATTTTTCAACACAAACACAACCTAAATAAAATCTATTTGAATTATATATCTATATTCAAATTGTTTATATAGGTCAAAGATTATACTTGTTAGATTAAAGAAAAGGACTAATAGCTGATTTCCTTTCAAATTCAATGGGTAAGATATTAATATATAATTTGCTTACTTGCATAATTCTTTTGATTTGGCGATGAATTAGGCTTTGACCAATGGGAGGTTTGAAAGCGTGAGACACAGGGCTCTGTCAAACTCAGTGAAGCCAAGGATGTCAATGGCCTACTTCGGGGCTCCACCACTTAACGCAAGGATCTCTCCTCTACCAGAGCTGATCTCATCCCAGAAACCAAGTGGCTACAAGCCCTTCACTTGGGACGAATACAAGAAAGCTGCCTATTCTCTCCGCTTGGGAGACTCCCGTCTTCACCTCTTCACGGTTCACACTGCAGATAAAACTCAGTGAGCTCATGAAATAGATATCTTGTACTACTACGGATCATAGGAAACGTCAGAAACAGGCGGAAGAAAAAAACAGAAATTGCTTTAGTAGTATATCGTCTAGCTCGTTTGAAGTAGAAGATCATGATGATTCATTGATCCTATTTCAGTTAGTGGAGGAGATTTTGATTCAAACGATTATCAGTCAAATAATAAGATAGATGGATGTTAAATTATCCTGCATGCCATGATTCAAGGATAATTATAAAATCATTTCACTATTTATTTTAAATATTATTTTAAGCCGTCGGATGAAATCCTCTCCAATTAAACCTCCATGTGTTGGGCCAAAAGTAAAATGAAACATCATTAATGCTAATTAACCCCATTTACTGATTCTGGGGAATGGCCTTCATCGGTCACTTCAAAGTCCAATTGACCCTCAATCTAAGGTCTTAATTAATCTTAAACAATTCTTAAATTTAAAAACAGAGGAGCCATATTGCTGCCTTATATACTTTCCTTATCTCACGTAGCCCTCTTTGCAACACATGGGAGAAACGCTAATTAAAACATAAACTATGGCCGTCCCCGTCTTTGTTCTTAAAGCACATAAAGATGTAAGGGTGACAGTTTCTAAAAGAGACAAATCCTAACTTTTTTTTGAAGGAAAGAGGACGATATTATTTCTAAAATTTATTCAAAATCTTCACGTAAGACAGGAAAGAAATCCCAACATAATGCTCCCCCCATACGTTGGAATAAGTTGCAGTCGACAATTTGTATAATTTATGTAATTTAAGTATGTAGTTGAGAACAAGATTTGTATTACTTGTAGTGATCACTCATTCTGGGAACATTTCGTTTCTGGAGAAATTCCTTAATTTCCTCTAAGTTGACCTACAGGTCGACCATGTGATCACGGTTGGCCTACATCTACTTGATCAGCAGCAAGATATATGCATGAACTTCTAGATCATAGCCAGTGGTGGATGCAGGGGTATCGAACCCGTGCGTCCGCTACCCACGGCTTCGCCAAATTTTTTTTACACTTGTTTTTTTATTTTTTGTTCTTTTTTTTCGTAAATTAGTTAGTTTCGATACTCATTAAATCCAGATTCGATACCCATTAAGTCCAGACCAACTAGACTTAGTGGGTATCGGATCTAAAACAATTTTTTTTCTACACATTGATTTTGCTCCTAGTGCTACATAATTACTGAGGCAAATACACAGTTATTATGATTTTTTGTTTTGCAACGATTACAAGTTCTTCAACTGAGGGATAACTTCCTGTCATCTTGCTAAATTTATGTTAATAAAAAAGTATTTACTTTTTGCTCCTAATTTTTCACAATCAAGATCACTTCATTTATTTCTCCCTAAGTTGATTTGTTTCTTCATTTTTATTAGAGACCTCGAAAAATGTTGTGTTTCTTTAGGATCCTTGTATAGGTCAAACCAAAGTTCTGACCACTTTTGGGATATGTTCATCTAAGGAACTCTTTTACTAAATCTTGCTTATCCTGGAAATTTTATTTTCATTATTCAGAGCCTGGTTTGTCATCAATTGTTGCTTTATGTGTGAGAGTTGCTTTGAAGAATGTGAATATCTTTCAATTTCAAATCCATAGAACTTAGAGAGTAAATTACAAATGCATCTCCAGTAACCTTTTGTCAAAAGAAAAAAGAGAAAAAAAAGGACAGGCCCCAGTTGTGGTAGTAACCAAAAAATGTAAGAACGACAACCCCTAGTGGCATCAAGACTTCAACCATCAGAATCATCTGTAATTTGTTCTAAAGTTTTAGAATTAAGTGGAAATTAACTTAGATTAGATCATCAAAAGTGATTTGCGTAATAGGATGAGAGATAACTGGATGAATGCTTGCATGTTACAGTACATCGAGAACGAAGTCATTTTACAACATTTTCGAAAGATGCAAACTCGTAGCATCCAATTGTCACCTCTCAGTCGTAGTATATATTACGGTACATGTATTCCAATATTTTTAATGCTTTTAATCCTTAATTTTCAACATTATAAATCTAAGATAATGTTTTGCATTACGAAAGAATTTTTTGTTTGCCATTTCGCCTTTAAAGTTCGAAACCCATAGATTTTAATCCTGGTTCCGCCATTGATCATAGCTATAAGCAATTAGCAGTACAAACTTTTTGATTAATTAGGATATTCATCATGAGGAGGAATATGTATTATGATAATCTGCAATGTGCTATATATATATATATAGATAGATAGAGGAATATGTATTATGATAATCTGCAATGTGCTATATATATATATATGTGTGTGTGTGTGGTTTATAATTTCACTGGACAATGCCTTGGTGTCTCTGTCCTACTTGTTCTTGTCTCATGGATGCGTTTGCTGCCTAGCTCGATCGATCATTGATGTGTAATCAGGTATACCTAGGAAAATTACTCGATACCAATGTTCATCTAGATATTGGTCCGGGTCTTTTTGGCAATTATGTTCACAGATTCAGGTCCACTTGACACATATATTCTGAGCCTAGAGATATGAATGGCCATAGCGGTCTGAGCAAACATTATAGTTTCTACTTTTGATGCCCCACTGACTTACAGTCACCTAAAAGCAGTATACTGCATACTATTTGTATACAGGTGGATGAAATTAAAGCTCTCCTTACTAAAAAGAGGCCGACAAATATTTGCGATCACGCTCACCAACTATATATATGACAACTGTCCGCCAGAGAGAGCCCTTTCAATGACTAATGTTAGGTACGAAGATCGCCACGACTCTAAAACTAGACAAGCTTTAGACAATTTCAAGAAACTTTCTTCTTTGAAACGATTGTCAAAATTTTCTCACTGTTTGGAGGACCTAAATATCTGTTTAATGTTGTTATCGTGAGCAATTTTATTCAGCATATATGAAGGCAGGTGTACCACTAAAAGGAAGAAGCTGCCCGTTCATATACATGAACTTTTCAGGACTATGGACGATACCCACAAGAAGAAGCTGCCAATTATAGTCCGGAATAGTTTTTTTTTTTAAAGGGTGCTTCAAATGTTTTTCATTTCGTCAATAAAATCTAATTGTTTCTTTATATACTATTGGAGTTTGATTTTCTTTCACCGTTTATTTTGTTGATTTAGCTTGTAGTTGTCACGATCTAGATTTGAGATATTTTTAATGTGTTAAGAAACTATAGTATTAATGAATTCTAGAGTGGGGAAAACACATATCCATCCCCTAATTAAGTATCAATCAGGTCTAAACGGGGATTTTTCAAACCTACATGACATGAATTTACAAGTCTATGGTCAAGATCAATCACAGAGAATATGGGAAAAACGTTTTCAATATGATACTCGATCTAGAAATTAGAACGAAACATAGTTTACGCCAAAGAAAAGTCATGAAGGCTGTAAGCAGTGGCGGAACCAGGATTCCCGAGGAAGGGGGCAAAATTCTAAAGGAAAGACAACATCAACTTGAGAACTTTTTCATTATCTAAACTGGTTGTCTTCTTTATTGGAAGTATTAGAGGACTCTATACTGGTTGTCTTCTTTATTAAGAACTTTTTCATTATCTAAACAAAACAAAATTTACAAATAGATTTACAACCATAATACAATTTCTATAATGAGAGTGCATGATATAAAAGGGGCACCAGCCCAATAGTACCAAAGGTGTGACAAGAGCACTCTTAGACATCGCAAAATCACTGATAAGCAACTAAAATCACAACCAAGTGCGTAGCTTCCACCAAAAGTTATCACCTAATTAGACAAAAATATGAATTGCAACATGGAACGACAAGGAAAGATAGCATGGGTATGGATCAAGCATCATGTCTCTTTATACAGTGCACAAAAAAAACCTTTGTGCTTGTATATGGTACTCCCGGCCATCACATAGGTTCTCTTGCCTAACCAAACAATTTAATGCCTCTTATTCATCAATATTTAAAAACATCACTAATAACTCAAAACAATATCAACAGACAACTCAAAACATCTCTTATTCATCAATATTTAAAATCATCTCCACTTAAGCAACTCACAAATTCACAATGCAGTTTTCTGTCTAGAACATGGGGCCACACTACACATATCTCAAATATGCAAATTTTAAGAGGTCAATCAAATGATCAATGTTCATCAATCATCACATTAAATTACTAATTGAAAACTTAACTATAAATTACTAAATACTAATTGAAAACTAATGTTCATCAATCGACAATAATCAAGTCTTACTAGTTACTATTAGTCTATCACACTGTATCAGTACAGTACTCATTACTCACTACTCAGTAGGCAGTAGCAGAAGGCCAGAAGCTGCAGCCTGCAGAAGCCAAGATCCGTGGGCACTGGACACCGGGCGGTGGGCCGTGGCTCCGTGTGCCGTGGTGACGTGGTGACGTGGTCGGTCGACGGTGGTCTGTTGTGGAGGATGAGAGTCGGAGAGACTGACAAGTGAGCCGAGAGGGGAGCTGGGGAGGAGAGGCCGAGTGACTGTGAGCCGAGATAGCGAGTCTGAGACTCTGAGAGCAGTGAGAGAGCTGAGATGCTGAGAGGCGGAGTCGCGAAGAGGGCTAGAGGAGAATGCAGTGACTGGTGGACGGTGGCGAAGTGAGGAGGAGAGAGGGATGGTCCGGAGAATCGGGAGGGATAGCAGAGAGAGTGAGAAAGGGGGACAAATTTTGGGGGTGGGGTGGGGGGGAATTACGCAGGGTGAAACGCGCGTTTCACCCTGTCTTTTTTTTTTAATTAGCAGGGGTGAAACGGTGCTTTAAAAAAAATGGCCGGCTGGACGTTTGGGCCTGGGTCTTTGATTTTAAGGGCCTAGGCCTGGCGAAGGGGAAGGCTGGAGGGGAGAGGCTGGGTAGGGTTGGGCTTGGGCTTGGCCTGCTTCAAAGGGGGGCGGCCCATGTAAAAAAAATCTTCAGAGAATTTCAGGCGGTGGGGGGCGCCCCACCGCCCCTGGCTGGATCCGCCTCTAGTTGTAAGTGATGCTGATATTCTATATTTGTCACTGGAGTAGATAGGTGGTACATCAAATGTTCGGAGGTTGATTGTTCCATCACAATTACTTGAAAAGAACCAATATTCTCTCTCTAGATGATCTTTCCTTCCTCCTATGAGAGTCATGAGGTTGTCCAACGCTCATTGACTCGTGTAATTATGTAAAAGAAGCTAGACGGCCAACTTCTCACCCTACTTCCACGGCACGAATTGCATGAAATTTAAGAAACTCACGTTCAACGTATTTCTTAGGCCAGAAACATATGCTGCGTGAAGAAGCTACTTCTTTGTGTTCTGCAGGGTGCATATTCCAATTCTACCCATCAGTCCATCGACATGATCATTTCTGGCCACAGCCACTTGTAAGAGGCTACATTGGTAATAGCATTGGTCGAAAGAAAAAAAGGAAAACATATATATATAGGCACATTTCTAGTTTTGGACCTTATTCAATGACTTCCGAGTGGTAATCAATTAAGGCGATCGATGTTGGTTATATATCTATAAAGAAGGGCGTGAGGAGCTAAGCTTCATGAAGTTCTATGTCTTCCTGTCTCTACCATTTTCTCTGCAGGCTTCAGGATACAAATGGCTTCATTAGTGTTATTATTGGAAGCACTAATCAGATTCCGAGCAAATGACGTCGTCATTTTGCCTAGCGAGGGTACAACTAAGCTGGAGCCTAATTACGTTGTCGAAAAAGATTACAATCAGAGATATCACGGCCGGAATGCATCCTCCGGCCACGATCAGCAGCTGAGCTACGTTGGATGCACTGTGAAAAAGGTCGACGAGTCCATCTCTTATCCCTCGTATCCTACATTATATCCCAAATATTACTACTTGTTAGACGTAGACGTACCATAACATGTACATCGTCCATTAGCAAATTTGCAACGTTCCGCTCGATCATCCGTATGGACTGATATATAAGAATTGGCAGGAAGCTACTGCCGGGTGAAAGCACATGCTTATGAAGAAATAAAGAAGGCTCGTGATTTTTCTTTTTAAGTATTTATTTGATGCAATGCCGAAACTTTCAATTGATTAATTTAAATAATTGTTCCTTCAAAATTTATGGACGAAATGATTATTAGGCACTTACAACATACTTGGTCAAGGATTTTAACTTTGAGATATAACTTAATCGGCCGCGATGAATATATTGTTCTTGCCGATTGAGCACCTTGACGCATTTGTATATATAGAGATCATACTTTCGAGGATCCGCAAAATCCAATTCCTTATAGTAATTAAGTTCTTACGAGCCAAGTATCGCCTTCAACATAGCGAGTCCCAATAAAGGGCTTGGCATCTTCATAGGTCAGCATTCGCGCCCAAGGCACCCTTCCAGTTAAGTTGGCCGCTCCTGGTCCACTGCACTTGTATTCTCCGTAATACACTTCTCCAAGAGCCCAAAGAACAGCGGACTAATTAGCAACCCTTAAAATTAATGTATGTTTTGGGGGTGCTTAATTCCTAAATATCAGTGTCGCATCTAACGTGTGAAGCAGCATATGGGCTAAAATACATGTTTGAGGTACTGAATTGAGCTTACAGGTCCCGCTTTTGATCGCCCCAATCGCTCCACCCTTGGGGAAGAACAATCTTGTCCAAGAATCTGTACGAGAAAACAACCCTGGAATAGTCACCCCATGCTCTACCAAGGGAGACACGGTCACTCCCCGTAACCACATTATCTTTGAAGGAAAACCCACTTGCCAATGAGGCATTGGTGCGTTTTTGTGCTGTGACGGAGGCCACCTTCTTGGCTATGGAGTTTAAGTAGCGGCTCTGCCCATCCATAAAAATAGGCTAGTCAGTCATCCTACCAAGGCAAGGCCATGTCCTTTTCAAAATCTTGGACTTGTAGGAATCATAAGCATCACTTTTTAGGCCCATATTAGCACTGATCAGATAATGGAGATATCTACATCTAACACAAGGCCTAGGCCCATCCAAATCACTGTCCTATGCCATAATCCACGCATATGGTTGATAATAAACTGACCTCATAAAGGGATCTGCCGTTGCCAAAAATGAAGTCCACTGAGCCCTGGAAGAAGCAATTATTAAAGTAGTGAAGGCCCTTCTGATCGCGTCTGAGTCCCATAGAAGCTGCAGTTATAGAATGCAGCCTTGGTCCCAGAAATGCGAAGCGCCACGCCTTGTCCTCCAAGGGACCCAATTTCATAGGGAGCTGTCACTACAAAAAAAAACAGGCTATAACAGAGGTCGGAAAATCGCTGGCAAAAGCCAAAAAAATGCCGCTAGACTTTTACCAGCGGTTTTTTACCGGCTTTTTCCGACCGCTGCCTTTTCTCCGTCGGGAATGCCTTCAACAGCGTTTTTCGAAAACGTTGGTGATTCCCTACCTTTTAACGGCGGTTTTTTAGCGGCGTTTTAAAAAAGCGTTGGCGTTTCTCCTGATCTCCAACCACAGTTTTTTAGCAACTTTTTTAAAAACGTTGTCGCTTCTCCTGATTTATAATAGCATTTTTAGCGACATTTTTAAAAACGTTGGCATTTTCCCTGCCTACTATAGGGCAAAAACGTTGTTATAAGTAATTTTTTTGGCTAAAATGCTTCGTACGTCCCTGGGGTATGACCCTTTCCCAACTTAGTCCTTAGAGTATTAAGTTCCCTTAAAAAACCCCTGGGGTTTGGCCCTATTCCCCGAAGAGTTTTGCCGTCAACTAAATGGACGGAAATGCACACGTGGTTGACGACGCACACGTGGAAACTGACAGCTCGATTACCTACCAATCGCAGTGCGACACGTGTCAGTGAATAAAAAATAAAAGATTTTTTTTAAAAAAAATTAAAAATTAATAAAAAAATATTTTTTATTATTTATAAAAAAAAAAAAGACAGGGGAAGGATCGGATCCGATCCTTCCCCGGTGAACCACCGGCCGGTGGGTTCTGGGTGGCCAGCGAGGGGAGGAGAAATCCTCCCCCACCGGCGCGGCTGGGGGACCTCCCCCATCCCGCGCCCGGGGTGGGGGAGGTGGCCTCCTCCCTCCGCCGGCCGGTGGAGGTTCACCGGGGAAGGATCGGATCCGATCCTTCCCCTGTCTTTTTTTTTGAAAATAATAAAAAATACTTTTTTTATTAAATTTTAATTTTTTTTAAAAAATCTTTTTTTTATTCACTGACACGTGTCACACTGCGATTGGTTGGTAATCGAGCTGTCAGTTTCCACGTGTGCGCCTTCAGCCACGTGCGCATTTTCGTCCATTTAGTTGACAGCAGGACTCTTCGGGGAATAGGGCCAAACCCCAGGGGTTTTTTGAGGGAAATTCATACCCTAAGGACTAAGTTGGGAAATGGTCATACCCAGGGACGTACGAAGCATTTTTAGCCTAATTGTTTCCTATATATTATTGTACATGTTTTTTTAATCGGTAATTCAAATTTATTTTAATAATAATAATTCATTATATGTAAAAAATTAAAGAACAAGAATAATAAAACAAAATATACTCATCATTGATTAATAATATTTTACAACAAGCACAATAATCTCTACAAGTAATCTAAAAAGTAACAAATTTTTAATCTAAAATAACAATAAGTAAGAACCAACTAAAATATTCAAATACAACACAATAAGTAAGGATCAATTAAAATCTTGCTCCTTTGACACATCGACGTCCTCTTGAATTCTCAATCAGCCCTAAATGTACCAAAATGAGGAAGAGATTAGTTAACCTCACTGGAAAGCAATAAAGAATATGACAATGGAAAATGCTTAACAATATATTTGATGTGCTAATTGTCTATTTCCTTTATTCTCCATTAGACTTATTGAATATATAGACTTACTCTCTTGTTAAGTTAGAAAAGGGGTTGTACATATTTGAGTTTACATTGAAAGAGGAAAAAGGTTTTATAAAACTCAATTCACCCCCCTCCTCTTGGGCTGTTTTGGCACTTTCATCTTTATCAAAGATTTTGCATAAATTCAAGAAAGCCTCCAAAAAAACCATTTCCAAGATCTTGTACCCTATGTTTTTGTTGTTGTTGAGAGTGATTGGTAATCTGAACGTGTAGATCAGATCTTTGTTCATCCTCTCAATTTGATCACGAAATTTCAATCCCTAGATTGAACAAGAGAGCTTCGAAGTTGTTGAAGTTTGAAAAGTGTTGGAGTTCCAACATTGTTGAAGGCGTGGCCACTTGAGTTCGAGTTGGAAGGTTGCCCCGTGGGGTCCCAAAGAGTTTTTCTTCCTTGTAGATGTTCTACTTGGAAGTTTCTCTTCGTCAACAATCCCTTGTAAATCGTGATTGAATTTGTGTTATTGTCATTTTATATCTATCTTGTTATTTGCTAATCGTTCTTTTTTAAGTGATTAAAGATTGTCAATCTTTTTGTAAGAAGATTCAAGGCAAAAGGTAGATATGGGTAAGAATTGTTTTTAACATCACATTGTGTTGATTATAAATAGAAAATATTTTGCTGACATACTTACTGTCAAATCTGTTTTTATATCATTCGGAGTTTAAAGCAATTCACTGGAACGTTACAAAGTATTGTACAGCGTATTATTTTAAATTGTGTTCTTATTTACATTGAATATATTGCATCTGAGATCTTCTGAGATCAATTGAATTCATTAGAATATATTGTATTATATTGGTTATTGATTTTAGTCAAGGCTATATAGATATATTATGGTTGAATATTCATATTGAAACTCACTATTTGAGTTTTTGAGTTGTGTAGATTTTTTATAAACATATTCACCCCCTTCTAGGTTCATTAGGGTCAATATAGGGTTTAAAAGAGATTGTCCAGTTATGTCTATTTTGTAAATATATGGTGGTCATTTTGAAATTTAGTTGGAAGCTATTGGTTTTTGATTTGGCTGCAGTTTTTTGGATATGTTGTTTGAAGCACATTGCAAGATGGTGGAAGCAGCTATGTCTATTTTGTTGGAAGCTATTGATTGTTTTTTTGAGAAAAGGATGTTCTGTTTTGTTGGTTCGTGTAACTTATGTAGTGAACCCTTCATTTTGAAACTCTTATGTATGCTCTGTAATACCCAAGAAGGGTTGAAATATTATTTTATATTCATGGTCTGTTATGGACAAGACAATGGAAATTTGATGTGAATGTCAGGAACTTCTTCCCATGCTTTTCTATGGTTTTTCTATAGTTTTGTATGGTTTGCCATTCAGGAACTTCTTTATATGTTTTTTAGGGACCTCTATGCTTTTTAAGAGACAATGCTATCAAATAATGGAGACCATTTTTTTTTGGTTTACTACACAAATGCTGTTAGATAAAGACACATTTATTTGACTGACCATAAGTCAACCAGCTTGAACCATTACATTAAACCAACATGTAAAACTAACCACAATTCAACTAACTTGAACCATTACATTAAACCAACATATAAGACATTGCCTCCAGAATACCCCATTTGAGACATAGCATACCCTATTTACAGACACAAAATAATACCCTATTTACAGACACAAAATACCCACACATATGGGTAATGTGACATAGCATATACCCACACTTGATCTAAAACCACAGTGCCACACGAACTGCAACCTGATTAAACACCCATTAAATATCTAGACCAATCTTCAGCTTTCTTTCCTTCTCTCTTTACTTTTGGACTTCAGCCTCCAACATCATGATTCTTCTCAATAAACCAGGAAAAAACTCCAAAATGCACTTGCAAAGAGGGGGGCCATGCCATGCAAAATACCCACATGCTGGTGGCATCTGTATAGCAACCATCACAATGACAATTGATAATGGATCAGACAGTTTAACTTTGACATTTTATCGAAAACATTCACTTACCAATTTTGTACCATATCTTAGACATCCAAAAAATGCCTTCCAAGATTTTTCTCCATCCAAGAAGTCCTCATATATGCTTGAATGCCACAGTTGCAGAAAATGGGCCTCCAACCCAAATCAAACGAGGCAGACCCAAATTAGTCAATATTTGTGTGGAGATTCATGATGAGCAACAAAGGTTATATGCACACCTTTTGTCTATGAGCAGCATAGGATTTTTCACAAAGGCAGTGCAGCTTCACGGTATGCCATAAGTTAAAAAAAGGAAGAAGTTCAAATAGGAAGAAAAAGCTTCATGGTTGAAGATGAGAAGAGTGACTACCAGAGTGCAAAGAAATTAAGGTTTGGGCAAACTTTTAGAGAAAATGAGAGAAATTTGAGGTAGATCTTGTGGAAGAAAGAAATTTCTTCTAAGTGGGAGACTTGTGGGGTTAGGGTTCACTTATGTGGACTTGAGTACTCAAGGGAGTTGAGCTGACCTGGAGAGATGACATGGCAATGAGGGCTGATGTTGAGTCATTTATGTCAAATGAGCCAACAAAATGAGGAGGGATTGACGGGTAATAGAGCTGAGACCATGGCGACTACATTTATGCTTTTCATATCACGATGATTAAATCGATTTTCGCATATAGCACAATGACTAATTTTGTATTTATTCCTTTTTATTATAACCTCCATGTGCATGTTAGTGGTTTCTTAGAAATTAGGTGTGCTATATAAGGTTGTTGTGATTAGCTTTGCGAACCCTCGTACACTTCTAGTGAAGCGGGGAGAGTCGAAAATGCTTTAGTGCAATACTTGTACATTTTGTGCAACGATGGTATTCATTGATATAAATAGTACTGAAGGTATAAAAGCCGATATTTTGAGGCCAAAGATCAATGAGACGAGTACAAGACCAACGGGCATAAAGCGAGTAATAGAATACAAAGTGGGGTCAAGATACATACATGGGTTCAAAAGCTTGGAAACCATTGGAATAACATTGTTTTCGTTGAATTGACGAGGCGCGGGCCACTTTGATGGCTTCAGTGGCTTCGAGCGATCTAAACCCCCACCTAACGAAGCTTTTTTGGTTGCACATAAGTTTCACGCGCTAGCAACTGCCACGCGTGGGCTAACGTGCCGCCTCTATTTTTGGTCTCCTTCAGCCGTTTTTTAATGGTTTCTTATTCCGGGCTTTGATTTATGCTTTACTTGTTGTTTTGTGTTTTCTTTAGACCTTTGTTCACTTTCTTATTTTTATTTAGGTTGTACCGACCGCCAGCGGGTTTTTTGATTCCTTGTGGGCTTTGTTGTATTCAAGCTAGTGGCGCTTAAATTCTTAGCCCCTGGTTCCTATAGTTGTCGTCTACCACTTCCAGCCATCGCTCTCTCTACCTAGCATGGAGTATATTTAGTTTTACTACCTCTTGTTGGGGTTCCACTAGTTCTCATTAGCAGCCTCGTTAAGGTTGGATCAAGAGTAGGATTCTCTTGTTTTCCCAGTTGTGTATCTAACCTAGTAACACAAGCCTTTCGGCATTCATGGAAGAAAAGAAAACATACACCAAGAGAGCTAGAGACTAAAATCTTATCCAATTCATTGCCCAAATTGAATGATACAATTTACAAAGACAGAAACATAAAAAGTATTAAATGTGATAGAGCTTACTTAATTTGTCCGAAGTTTAATAGAATAAACATTAAATAGTATAGGGCAAACAAGATGTATTTATCTCTTTTATGATTTTGCCATAAAATTTGAATAAAGAATACTAGAAAATCCTAATCCAAGAGAGACAAGCCCCGCCAAATTACGTCCAGTACAAATTGTTACCCAAAATAAAAAGTCCTACCAATGGACAAGATTCAAGAAAATATAAATAAATCGCCTAAAACAGACGACTGCTACAAGAAAGAAAGATGGAAATAGCGGGCTCCTACTAATTACATTAACCAGATTTCTATTGTAATGACTATACATCCTTTGTAATGCTTCATGTTGCCTTCGTGGACTGAATTTCATTTGTTTAGGAAAAAACATTACATTAACCAGATTAGCACGATAAAACATTTTATCTATCAATTTCATCGTCCCGTACACTTAATTAAGATATCCTTCCTCCAAGTCTTACCCCTTTTTTTGTCTAGAAGGGTATAGAATGTCGGCAATGTTTATGGGCAAGTGAAACATTTACAAATGGGCCTAAATTATGAAATGTTTTCCTCCATTTATGTACAAATCTGTATTCAATGCACTTTGGAGTAGACATATGTTGTGTAGTTTTGGACAAATTTGCCAATGATCTTGGGAAGATTGTGGAATGTACAACAGATGAGACCTGAGGTTATTTGCAAAATATTAACTAGAGCCCTGTAGTCTTTTTATTAATGTAATTTGCAAATTTGCAACAAATTGGCTTCCCGTCGTTGATTCACTACAAAAACAAATCGACCTTTAGCGACAGTCGGAAACCCCAGCTGTAGCAAACCGCCGTCAAAGATCCTAATTTGGATGATATTTTTTTGCAACGTTTTTTTAATATCTTCACCAACGTTTGAAAAACACTGCTGAAGGTCTGCTATGTTTGAAAAAAACAATGTTTTTCAAATGCTGGTAGATTTTATGAAATGCTGCATTAATTTTTTATATTTGTATTTCTTCATAGCTTTTTCACATCTTTTATTATGTGTCAATTATGATAATTTTTTTGTTTACATTTCTATTATGATAATTGCTTCTTAATTCTCACGAAAGAATTTGGTTAAAGTAGGTACCCAAAGAGCCAAAAAAATGACAACTGATTGCATTAGCCATTCATCACATGTTTTGATCCAACTAGAGAGAATATACAGTTCAAATTCAACAAAGAATGAAATCTGAAGTGATTATACAACTAAAGAGTAGCAAGTTCAAATGTAACACAACAAGCAAGGACCAACTAAAATCTTCCTCTTTTAACACATCAACGTCCTCCTCTTGATCAACGTCCTCTTGATTACCTGTAATTGAAAACAAATAAACTCAGTACACAAGAGTTGCTACCTTCTCTGATGCCAAAATAGAGATGAAGAGGCAAATTACCTACTTGTATTATAGTCAAGATGATATCACTTATCACTACTATTTACTCATCCCATGGAACAAAAGTTGGTGTTAATTTACTTGAAGTACATAAGGGGTGAATCATAATATAAAAAAAGTACACTCTGAGTTTATCACCGTAAAACATAGTATCCTTGAATCCATGAAGAGATTCTGATTGACTTATGTCAACAATTACTAGCAATAATCCTAGATGTCGATGATGATGTCAACGATAATAATATTAATCATTGTTACAGAGGCAAAACCAAAATTCACTCCTTACATAGTCCTTTATAGGGGTAGGCTGTTGAGTCGGAATATATATTACTGCAAAAAGAATGTCACAGTATGTAAGAATGAAAGTGAAAACGGTATGTAAGAATAAACGTCAAACATTAAGGTTTGGCCAAGAGTTCAGTTACTACTCACAAAGCCCAATCCTCCAAATCTGTTGAAGCTCATCCTCCATGTATTTCCTAACAAATGAATCGCCACAATAGGGTCGCAGAAATAAAATTACCCGGCATCTGTAGGCTTGGTGGTTGGCAGGAGAGGGAGGGGAGGGAGAGGCACGGGTGATATGGGCGCAGAGGCGAGAGGGATAGAGGGGAAAATGTGGGACTCGCGGGGACCCGGATGGAAAAAAGGGGGACTCGCAGGGGCCTAGGGGAAAAAGGCCGAGTGTGGGAGCCCGGGAGGGGGCCACGGTGGTTAAACATTATTATTTTTGTTTAAACCTCCTACCCTATTTGTTCGTACACCCCCTGTCACGCACCAAACCTCAAAGGCAAGAGTGTGACTTACATACAATAAAAAATTAGAATTTTGATTTAAAAACATATCTTAAAATAAATACGGAATAAAATTTATTTAAAAACTTCAATAAATCTCTCTTAATAAAACTTAAAAATTCTTCCAAAGCAAAAAGACAAATCTAAAAATGATTAGACTCATACTAGAGTCAAACATTTAATCTAATAATCACTCAGCTACCCGCCCACGTGCCATCTAATTTTGACTATCGACATGCTCTTGATCAATATCTGGAAATAAGGAAAACAATAGGGGTGAGTTCGACAACTCAGTAAGCAAAATCATTATGCTAGTGTGTATCCCATGAGCCACACTGTAATAGTAAAAGATAGAATATTTAAAATCATTCTAAATTGTTGAAAGCTATTTTTGGCAATTTCAATAAAACAGTTTTATCTATATAACATAATACTATTTTAAATCAGTTTTATCTATATAAGAAAATCAAAACAATTTTATCCACATAATATTATATAAAATCATTTTTAGTTGTATAAGAAAATCCCTTTGGCAATAACTGTGGATCACATTTACCCCCGTGACAATGTTGTGCAGTTGCTACCAAGTTTGGGGATCAGCCAAACGAAGCCAATACTATGGGTATAATTCTTCCTTACTAAGGCTTGGTCATGTCCAAGTGTGCACTCGGTAAGAATCTACAAAAGAAGCCACTCCGTTTCCAGAATGGGTGCACTCAATAAGTTGCAATTGGTACCAATGTGCTGTCTCTGTAACTCTGGGCCTCAGGATTTGAAAATACATAACATATCATAAAATAAACTTCACTTTGAACTTTGCATCTTTCTCTTCTTTCATGAAATACATGCATAAATCTTGAATAACAATAAATACCAAAAGCTTTGATTTCGATCAATGAAAATATAATGTAAAATCATTGGACATAAAAATAGGCTCATGTTTACACATTTCATGCTATAATCTTTGACAATTTTATCATAAAGTAATGCACATAAAACTCCAAGGGTTTTCATCAAAACATGCAATTTCTCAAATATCACCTTGGTCTTTTAGAAAAATCTAGCATAATAACCCCGCTTACTTGGATCTTCAAGCAAAATTCTGTCCTCGGAATTTGCTAAGCGAAACTAACTTCTAACTTACTAACTTAAAATTTCGGCTTCCAACCTTAATCTTCAAAAAAATGTGGATACTTAGATCTCATTTCTTCTTCCAATTCCCATGAAGCTTCCTCTCCAGAATGATTGTTCCATAACACCTTTACTAAGGGAATTTTCTTTGTACGTAGTTCAAGCTTTTTTTTGTCCAAAATCCGTATAGGCTTATCAACATAAATCAAGTTCTCCTGAATCCTTAAAGGTTCATAATCAATGACATGAGTAGGGTCGGGAATATATTTCCGCAATAAGGACACATGGAATATATCATGCATTCCCGCAAGACTTGGTTACAATGAAACCATATATGTCATTGGACAGATCCGATCAAGTACATCAAAAGGACCAACATATCGTGAACTCAATTTTCCCTTCTTCCCAAATCGCATTACCCTTTTCAAAAGATCTACCTTCAAGAAAACCTTATCTCCCACTTCAAATTCAAGTTCTCGCCGACGATTGTCAACATAACTCTTCTGTTTACTTTGACCAATCTTTAGTCTTTCACGTATCAAATCAAGTTTCTCCACCGTTGTTTGAATTATCTCTAGACCTAAAGTCCTCCGTTCACCAACTTCATCCCAATACAAAGGAGATCGTCATATTCTTCCATATAATGCCTCGTAAGGTGTTATCCCAATACTTGCTTGATCAATATTATTATAAGCAAACTCCACTAGAGGTAGGTACTTAATCCAACTTCCCTTAAATTCAAGCATGCAAGCTCGCAATATGTCTTCCAGAATCTGAATATCCTTTCTATCTATCCGTCTATTTGAGGGTGGTAAGCTGTACTAAAATTTAATTCAAATCTCATAGCTTTCTGCAAACTCCTCAAAAACTTTGAAGTATAACGTGGATCTCTGTCTGAAACTAGAAACACTGATACCCCATGCAAATGAAAAATTTCCTGAATATATAATTCTGCTAACCTCTCCATGGAATGATCAATTTTGACTGGAATAAAATGAGCAGTCTTGGTCAATCGATCAACAACTACCCAAATTGAATCATTCCCAGTCGGTGCTCGCGGAAAACCTAAAACAAAATCTGTGGAGATGTGCTCCCATTTCTACTCTGGAATCTGTAATGGTTGCAATGGTCCTGCTGGTCTCTGATGCTCTGTCTTCACTTGCTAACTTGCAAAACATTGCTTCACAAATTTGGCAATCTGCCTCTTCATATTGTTCCACCAAAAAGACTCTCAAATTCTGATACATTTTAGTGCTTCCTCTTAATATTCTCATCATTAGGCACACATAGACGATTTTTATATCTTAATATCCCACCCTTCAATATGTTGAATTCTAACTTTGACCCATTTCGGACCTCCGTTATGAGCTTCATCAATCCTGCAACCAGCAACTGAACTTCCTTAATTCTTTCCACAAAGTTGATTGAATCACCATACTTGCCAAAAGAACTCCATGATCGTCTTTGAAAACCTCAATCCTTGATCTCTCCAGGTTCATCCTGATATAATGCTGACTAATCAAAGCGGACATTGAAACTCCAGATGATTTTCTTCTCAATGAGTCTGCTACTATATTAGTCTTTCTTGGGTGGTAACTAATCGCACAATCATAATCTTAGATTAGTTTAAACCATCTTTTTTACCTCATATTCAACTCTTTATGAGTAAACAAATATTTAAGGCTCTTGTGATTAGTAAATATCTCACACTACTCTCCATAGAGATAATGCCTCCAAATCTTCAAAGCAAAAACTACTGCCTCTAATTCTAAATCATGGGTAGGGTAATTCTTCTCATAACCCTTTAGCTACCGAGACGTATACGTAGCAGCCTTCCCATTCTGCATCAACACACAACCCAAACCCTTCTGTGATGCGCCGCTGAAGATCACAAAGCCTCCACTTCGAGATGGAATAGTTAACACTGATGCAGTTACAAGTCTTTGTTTCAGTGCTTGAAAAATCTGTTCACAAACCTCTATCCAGTGAAACTTAATATTCTTTCGTGTTAGTGCAGTCAGCGGAACTGATATCTTCGAAAAACCCTCTACAAATCTCCGATAACATCCTGCAAGACCTAGAAAGCTCCTTACTTCGTGGACGTTAGTTGGTGCTGGCCAATTCATAACTGCCTCCACTTTCCATGGATCTACAGAAATGCCCTCCTTCGAGACGAGATGACCCAAGAATGAAATCTCCTCTAACCAAAACTCACACTTTTGAGTTTGGCATACAACTTCTTCTCCCTTAATACTTGGAATGTTAACTTCAAATTATTCTCATGCTCCTCCTGAGTCTTTGAATAGATTAGGATGTACATGGAATGGGTGCACTCAATAGGTTGGGATTGGTACCAATGCACTGTCTCTGTAACTCTGGGCCTCAGGGTTTGAAAATACATAAAATATCATAAAATAAACATCACTTTGAACTTTCAATAAATACCAAAAGCTTTGATTTCCATCAATGAAAATATCATGTAAAATCATTGGACATAAAAATAGGCTCATGTTTACACATTTCATGCTATAATCTTTGACAATTTTATCAAAAAGTAATGCGTATAAAACTCCGAGAGTTTTCATTAAAACATGCAATTTCTCAAATATCACCTCGGTCTTTTAGAAAAATCTAGCATAATAACCCCGCTTACCTGGATCTTCAAGAAAATAAGCCTATAAAAACAAAATTTAACTTATTATAATACGCTCAAACGGAAACATAATTGAAATTCTAAATCTTCCCTACACGATTAAATCTGAAATTCACTAGTCATATTCTAAAATATAACTTACCTATCTCGGGTCTCGGGTTTCCCTAGAATCCTCAAAGTAACATATGTTCTTCCCTAAGATGTTACTATCTACCTGTAAAATTTCAAATCCAGATTCCTCGTACAACCCAGTAAATAAAATCGACATTCACCTCTGTTCACGGAGTCAAACTATACCCTGAAACTTCGGTACTCATCACTTCCAAAATTCATAAAGATCTATTACGATATCGAACAATCCTGAAATTTATACCAAAGATTTAACTATTCATTATAAAGAGACCTACAAAATTTCATGCCGAAATTAGAAGCCTAGATATGTCATCCGGTTCAAAAATTTAATCTATATCAAGGATCTTTCTCAGTAATTCCGATTTCCAAAAATTACGAAACTTTAAATCAATCCTCCTGCAGATGTCTATTACTTAATATCTAAATATCATAATTTTACGATGTTTAAAGTCAGCAATAAAAATATAATTTGATCCACTACTCAGATCAAGAACCTGAATTTTCTCTGAACAAATCTTGAACACAAATTTCAATTACTCCAAGAAACCTATTAAAACTATTTCAAAAATCTTGAAATAATTAGGGCTAGATCTCGACACCCTTTGGTTTGATCTATCATAAAAATAATACAAATATAATATCAAGAAATTCGAAATACCTGAATTTGCTTCAAGAAATTTCGTCTAGATTGTTCAAAGTAAGAAAACTCTTCTTTTTCCTCTTGTTGGCATAAAAGTGTGGTGTGTAAAAATGAAAACAAATATGTAAATCTATATATAGACTCACACTAGTAATAGAGTCCCTTTTGAACTCTAAAACTTTTAAATTTTAAATAATCATAAAATCTTTTAAATTTTAAAAAGGTTTGACTATTTCAAAGATAAAAAAATTCAAGTATTTTAAATGACTTAAACTTAAATTTCAAATTTAAAGAAGATATTTCAAATTTAAAGAATACATTTCAAATATAAAATAACAAATTCAAATTAATTTTGACCATTTCCCCCCGCATGAGTCCCCCATTTCCCCCTCTGTCTTGCCCTCTCGCACCCACCACACTCATTTCGACTTACCTGAAATCATATGGAACCTCAAAATCAACACAAACCTAGAATGAAGGAACACAATATCAAACGATTAGAAACAGATATAAAAGACTAAACTAATCAAATAGCATACATATTTTGACTTTTCAACTATTGGAAATATATACAGCAAGACCCGAAGACTCAAACTTTTCTTTTCCTCCATTTTGTCATCACACAAAGCGGACGAAGATGATATTTCACAAGTCACAAGCTACTCCACAAAAATTCATAGACAAGAAAAAGAAGACTGGAAAACAGAGGGGTCGAGAGCTTTACCTAGTGTTATTTGACTGGTTTTGAGCCAACGGTATCAGATTCCCCATCGAGAGACAGCCCTAGGTTGGAGGCTAAGACAAAGAAAACATACAAGACAGGGACGAAGAGGCAGAGAGAGAGAGATCCGGAGTTCTGTGGAGGAGGAGAGGTAGAGTGAGAGAGGGCTAGCTGGAGGTGTGGGAGGCCTGCGGGAGGTGGAGGTTGGAGTGGCGTCGGCTGTAGGGAGGTGGGGAGCTGTGAGAGAGAGGGCTGGGCTTCGAGTGTCTGGAGAGAAGGGAGGAAAATAGCAAATGCCCATCTGGAGAGTGAGAAAGCAAACTGAGAGAGCAAAAGAATTGAAAAAAGAGAGAATTTGGTGCTAAATGAAATTTTCCCTGAAAGATAGTGGGGAGTGAAAGCGGGAATTTGGCGCTAAATGAAAATTTTCCTCACTTGTTTACTGTCTATTTATACTTCAATAATCTCATTTCATTGGATATAAAATTTATTAGGTAATTAAATCCTAATGACTAATTTGCTTGTAATTCTAATACACTGTATATTCTAGTACTTAGTCAAAGTAACTTAGTACCTAAAATAACTTAGTAATAATAGTAATTTGTAACAGTATTTAAAAATCTTAGTACTTAGTATTAAATACATAACATATTATTTTTCACTCTTTTTTATAACTAGTATAATAATCTTAATTAAAATAAGTTGGTAGTAAACAATATGTTTTAATTAACCTAAATACTTTATATGTATGTACATCTATACTTAATGACTAAATCATAGCCTTTAAGACTATATATTAAGTTACGTACTTTAATTGCATAAGATAATCTCACAATATCTTTTTGTTTGAAATTAAATAATATGTCATAATTAAATAGTATTATATTACTAATTATTCAAAATATACATGTTTTCTAAACTAATTAGATTTAGTCACTAAATATGCAATTGTCATGACAACCATAGGAATAATTTAAAATATATTATATAACAACTTCAATTTTCATAACACTTTCAAATTTCATATTTTATTAAGTACGTCCTTGAAAAGGAAGTTTTTTTTCAAATACATCACAAAATAAAAATATATATTAAAAGGAATAAAATAATAAATAAAATAATTATTAACATTAAATAATTTATAATTAATAAATAAATAAATATTTTCACATATACCTATAGCAGCTTTTGTGTCAACAAATGCCGCTAAAGGCACCCTGTAGCGGCGTTTTTAGCGACCGCCGCTAAAGACCTGTTATTTTATAGTGATTTTTTTTCATATTTTCCTTTTAGATCTCATTCATAGAGTTATGAGTTGTTTAGAAACCTACTACATTTCCACAAACTTATAGAGAGAAGGGTAGCATAGATTGCAGCATATGATTGGACAATTATGACACTTCTCACACTTGGACACAATTGTGACACTTAGTCTTTGAACAAGACAAGTCCTATAAAGACATCACCTCCAAGCTAAATTATTTTATGCAGGCCCGCAACACACATTAGTGGCTACTAGCAGTGAGCGAAAACATAATAACCACACCAAACAAAGCAGATGAACATTTCCCAACTTCCTTAATATGCATAAATGCCTTCCTAATGTTCCTCATATTCAAACATAACCTTACATATCTCAAAAAACAGAGTTTAGATCATACTAGTAGCATACATACATCTAGCAAAAATACTTAACAAGTTTTTCTAGTACCAAATGTTCACAAAATAGATGCTAGTCATCTTTACATTAGCTAGAATTACAGTGGTCCAACCAACTATTTACAAAAAAACACGTATGTCATACTACTACCATCCAATCAACGGGTACATCAAAAAATCCAACTTCTGCAGTTTCATTGTGTGTTGCGATATGGGTGCCTGGAATAAGCCTTAGTCCTCAGTGGCCTATCAGCTGGTGCAATAGGTTGAGATCCTCCAGTAGCAGCTTCATTAACCTGTAACATACCAGCGAACTTAGATGGAAACCCTCCCAAACAAATTTAGATGTTCTTTCCCACTAGCAATCAAGCAATCAAAACACAAGGGCTTACTTTATTCTCTCTTTTTCGTTTTCCTAATTAATTTAACCAGAGAAGATCAGTGATCCCACTTGTGAGGAAATGAGAAATAATACCCTTAGAAGTATATTATCGGCAGTCAAAAGGCCTCCACTATCCTATCATTCCTGTTCCAACAATTCATGGAGATTGATGCTAACGTTAGTTTTATATTCGGTAAAATCAACCATTGTCTTCTAGCCCCACTCAACCGACAGAAAATAACTAAAATAATGGCCTTTCTAAAATAATAACCTCTGTAAATATTAAACAAATAATCCCTCGGATTCACTTTTTAATAATATAATGACTCTGCCCGACAAGCAACCTAAAGTTCACACAACAAGACAAAAGCAGCCTAGACAACAGTAACAACACATGACTAAGTGGGGATCATTTTCGTTCGAATCTTCCTTTTACAAGTTCACAGCGTTCAAAAAGAGCTAACCACTACTATTAAACCGAAAGCAACTCACCTTGTGAAACGTGAAGACTCTGAAAGAGATCCCTCAAAGGGACAACTTCTACGCGTGGGTTAACTTGTTCTCGCAAGTAGTCTTCTCGCATCACTGATTCTTGGCTTCCGATCGTGTACCAGGTTAAGTAGACTGGTTGAAAAGCTGATAAACGTCAACGGAAACGTGGGGAGCAGAGTTTCGACAGAGAGTGACTGTCGACAGAAGTTCTGATGTGAATGGGTAAAATGGAGTTAGGTTAGGGTTTGCTGGGGTAAATCGGGGGAAGTGCCTTTTCTAACCTAATAATTCAACTTATAAATCTCGGCTGCTCTAGATTGACATTTTAGAGTCCGCAAGAATTTACTATATTTTCAACAACGTGTTGAGGCTCTTTCAAAGAGTCAGAAGCAAAGTCAACTGGCTGCTAACATTTTTCTAATTTTTATTGCATGTTCGAGGATCTTGTATTCGTCGGTGTCAAACTTCAATACCTCCGTCCCCTCTCCACCATCCCTCCCCCCTCTATCTTTGGTACCGTTTTCACACTTGGTTTTATAGTATTTAATTCTGATCGAAAGCGCAAAGCTCATCATGATGTAAAACACTAGCAATATAGACTAACCAATAGGTCCAATATATTACTAGATTTGAAAAAAGAGCAAGAAATTAAGAACAAACGTCCACATGAAATGTCCGAAGTACAGTGAGGGTCGACGTGTTTCTTTTCGTCAAGGAAAAGGCTCTTCTCTGAATGTTTGATCTATTTACAGACGTACGTAATGAATCTGATGGGAGGTTTGTTTTTACAGCTAGCAAAGAATAGTAGGCCATTTGATCCGTTCGCATCTGAACGAGGAGAAGGGGTAGATGTACATAATTTTTAGTTGCCTAGGGTAGCTAGCAAACAAGAGGAAAAGTTTGAAGTAACCTGGGCCTGGGGTAACTTGCCGTATTACGAATTGCGATCAATATTCAATGCCCTGGATCAAGTCTTCCGGCCGTTGAGTTGACTGCCGGATTTGTCAGCGGCAAATTGCTTAGATTATAAGACTTGTGTAGAGTTGTTTCAAGGATTGCGGCAGCTAGTGCTTCAATTGAGGAACCCGTTAAATGTCGTCGAATTTACAAAGGTTGAACCCGTTGCTTCTGGTTGGACTTTTTACTACTAGATCAGGACGGAAAAATTATTTTAATTTTTAAGTATAATAGCTCTCTTTCCTCATTCTTTCTTGATTAGATGCGTTCTCAGAAACTATATAATTTTTTCCTTTTATTTCCGCCACAGAAACATTCCAAACAAAGTACTTTATAACCAGTATTCATCTGCATTCCTTTCATGAAATCTTTCTTATGGTCTTTTCTCCCGTCCTTTCAGTTTTTCTTCGTTTTTATTTATTTCTTTTTTTTAAGTAAATCTTCATACTCACTCAAATGTCATATTTTATCGGTCTTAATTACGAATTTCATCAAATTTAGCTCCTGCTCTATTCTATCATATGAAATATTCTTTCATTTTCTTTTTACCATCTTTTCTTCCATTCTTCCAGTTTTTTTTTTGTAGGTAAATCTTCACTTCTAATCCCCAAAATATCGCTCAAGTGTCATTTATCGGTTTGTACTACGAATTCCATCTCATTTAACTCTCATACTACCATAATCTATTTATATTTGCCATCTAGTAAGATTCTAGAAAATAAGCTATGTGCATGACATGATAATATTGACATTAGATCTTATGATAAGGAGAATGTTGATGCATTCTTGTAACTTGTGGGGGCTAAATGTGATGAAAATTGTAATTTATACTTGTAACTAATATTTAGGTGATAGTTAAGAAACTAGAAATAACGAGTGGAATAACATTATTTATACAGAAGGATCTGTAGTATGGTTTGAGTCCTCCCACAATCTTCATTATATATATTCTACCCCTCTTCTTCACGGGCTATAATTATTGATCACCCAAAAGCAGCTACTGAGAGTTATCCGTCTATCTCTTGTCTTCCTCTGCCCTACAGTAAAGTCTCGTTCTCCAATAAGATTATGTGAAAAAGATGTGAGGACTTACGTACAAGCAAGGCCAACCACCCATGCCGAATGGTAATGGGAGCACCACTAATTGTATTGAGTCTCAAACAAATGGCCCTTTTGCTTAAAAGACAAATGGGAAATTAGCACGGGATTATTATATTAGCTTTGCTCTCTAATATGAGCTCGGTGCTCTTAATTTCCCCCCTTTGATACATAGGTTTGTTCACAAAAGTTGTCGGATTAGCAACGTTAGCATTAATGCCAGCTACTTTTGTCTCTCATGGAATAACATATTCATGTTGAATGCCTTAATGCGTCACGCAAGGGAATTCTATTATTCAGGCCTCATCACAAAGCTGTTGCTGCAAAAACCAAACAGTACTCTCATCGTTCCACAAACTATCCAATGTGTCCCCACCACCGAACCATCCATTGCAATGCTCAAATCCTTGGATATCCATGACGGCCTGCTTGCATAAACCCGACCCATTTTGCGAGTTATCCAGATAACCACCACCCGATAAGTCGTAGCATTCGGTTAGATCCGAGATCGAGGAAACTTGGGCGTCCGATGAATCCGATGAAGCACCTGATATCCCGGGCATGATATGTGGCTGATCAACTGGGTGATCGGATCCAGATGCTTGGGCTTGACTCGGAATGACCCCTGTATGATTATTGGGGAACTGATCAGTACTGTATGCAGTAGTGGGGGGACCCGAGTGGGATTCATCTGCGGCCCGGATCCGCTCCATCAAACGCGGCATCCATACGTAACGCATGGCGTCTCTAAATTGTTTGCTATTGACGTCACATTTGAGCTGCTTGGCCTGCTTTTGGACCCTCGTCCTCCAATAGTTTTTGATCTCGTTGTCTGTCCTTCCAGGCAAATATTGTGCTATTTTGGACCACCTATAACGATTTCCAAGATATTGACCAAGGACTACATTAGATTCGCTATGAGGTTAAGAGGCAAACGTGTTTGGCTGATGATTATGGAAAGAGAGACGAGAATCTGAAACCAAGTACCTATTGCCCCAGTGAGAGTGAAGTTCAAGAATCAATAGCTGTTCTTGGAGGGTGATATTTCCACGTTTAACATTGGGGCGCAAGTAGTTCAACCATCTTAATCTGCAGCTTTTGCCGGTTCTGTTCAAACCTGTATCATTGATGAGAATCAGTTCCAAACGCAAAGGAGCATATCTCAGACCTGGAAATTCCGATATGGGTTCCTAGATATTTGTGAAGGTTATGTTCTTGATTCCAGCTAGTTTTGTTCCTTTTCTCTAGTAGTTAATTAAACCCAGGAGAAATAGACAACAGGAAAACTCAGAATCTCTTCAAGTACGTACGTTGTTTCATATTATCACTGCAATTTGTGGTGTAAGACGCGGGGAGTATAGAGATTTACCTGCGCAGCGAGCAACGGAGTTCCAGCGACCCTCGCCGTGGACGGTGACATAATTCTTGAGCATGGAGTCCTCTTCATCTGTCCATGGACCTCTCCTGACGTCCATGCCTCTCAGTATTTGAGTATCCATTCTTCAATGAAGTCTCGGCCAAGAGAGGGAGGCAAAGACAGAAAAAGTGTGTTGAATTGGAATTCTATGGATCCAGAGAAGATATGGGCTTAGCTTGAGTACGTTCAGGGATAAGAAGGGCTAATATATAGACTAATTAGAAAGAGGATTGCAAAGACCGTATCACTAATAAAGAAGAAAAAAGTGGCATATATTATACGTGACAGAACACGCCACCAGTTGAAGAATATTATACTAAGTTCTTTAGGATAGACAGCCTTCGTTTTGTTTCCTGGGGTTTGACCCTTTGAATTTTCGATGTGTCCAAGCTCCATCCTACACGCGCAGACGCTAGTGGGGACGTCTTCGTTTAGCTAGCTACTAGATACGTCTCCAAGTTGAGTCTTTTTTTAATACAAAATGTTGAACATTTTTATAAAAAGTTTGTCTTACTATATATATGTTTTATAACAAGTGAAGTTGATGGGTGACCAAGGTTTCTATGAGGATTATATAATTGTGACCGACCACTACTTCTCCTTCCGATCATGGTCTAAAATAATATTAAGTTTTTTGGCTAGCTAGGCCCCATTCGACCTGCATGATATTGTCCTATAGGCCACTGTTTGTTACCACTTGTGAGCTGACTATGAGGAACTAGAAGCAAATCCAGGCCATCATTGGGCTAATGGATCATGAATTCTCAAATTCGCGCGTTTCATTGAATTTTGGAGTACCATTTGATAGGCCGCTAGCTGTTTCTGAAAAATTTACTCCGAGAGTGAACAAGTTGTTTTTACCATCGGACTCCCAACTTATATGCGTTTTGTTAGGTGAGGGAAGAAAACTCCGAAATTTTTAGCATATAGCAATGAAAGTCGTCGATGTAGCTAGTGCATGCCACTGTGACTTCAAGTAAACTGCATGTGAGTGAGAATATTGACATTAATTATAATCATAAACTTTGAGAATTTGGATCAAATGGGCTGATCAGATACCCAATTTTGCCACACATGATGTCACCAAATGGGTGGAAAAAGAGAATAATATATCACCAAAAATTTCAATGTTATGAATGGAAAAGTACTATTTATCTTCAAAATTTGCTATACTTCTGTACCTCCATTGATGATCACTTTTAGCAGTGAAAAAGAAAAAACAAATGGAGGATCATGACTTGTACATCCTTGTTAAAACCTAAGATCTTTCTTAATTATTTCTTCCTCCTTGTGTAAGAACTAATAATTTCAATTTAAAATGTTCTTGTTGGGGCAGATGATTTTGATCAGCATTATTTGATTTAACACTTGTACCAATTACAGGAGGTCCTCCAGTCTAATTTACTCCACAGAAGTGCACAGAGAATGTTCTTCAATGTTTTAGGCAAATGGGGCTCTCCAAGAAGTCTATTATGTATATATATATATATATACATAATGAATTAGTGTGGTATATATATTCATATTATAGCATATGAGTAAGTTAGAATTACCTTTCTTATTGAGACCAAAACTCATAGGGAAGAAAATAAATTTATAAAAGAATCAAAAAATTCAGTGTTCACAGACAAAAGTAAATCGGTTATTGAGTAAAAATCATTTCCAAAGCATGAAGTTCATGAGACTTGAACAGTTTGAAGTCTAAAGAAATTATAACCCCAGATGCCATTCCTTCTCACTCCCTTAAGGGGGACTAGAATTAGGAAGGAAGAAAGACCGACAAAGACTGGCCAGCACAAATTCTCCCCCAATTGGGACACGTACGCAACCCTGCACTACATATATATACTTTATTCATTTCCAAGCAGTACCCCTACCTACGAAACGAAATTCCTTTCAACACTAATTGTATTCAACAAAGGATTAATTATGCCATGTGATTCCTTCTATTTGGAAAGTTCCACGTACGTACTGCTCAGTTTCTTTGCTGATGAATTCACATGACATCATGCTACACTTAACCCAAACATCAGCCAAAGCCAGATGCCCATCTGATATATATATATATATATGCCCACCTTCTTGGTCCTGCGTAGATAGCGATATTAGTAGCTTGATCACCGCGTTATTTGTTCTAATTAGCCGGCTACGTTTATGATACAATTGAAATTTAAAGAGCACATATATAAAACAAAAAAGAGCAGTCAAAAAGTTAGTTTGAGGAAATAGAAGATCAGCACCGGATCAAATAAGAGACTCGAAAAAAGAGGGGGGGTGGAAGAAGATGAAGAAGATCTATCGGTTTCCTCTTTAAAGATAAGGTACATGTTCCCTTAGAAAGATTAGTGGACTTTCTGGGTATCAAAGCTACGTTAATGCATCCATTACAAAAGCCACAGTAATATCATGGATCATTAATCCAGTACTCTACTCCCTTTTGAAGTCAAAAAGAAGAATGCAAAAGCCAGAGTAGGGTATAGGATTCATGGCATTTTGTTTCTTCCAGCAGACAAAAAAGCGAATTGAATTGGTAATGAATCCACTGTCACCGCTGAAGCCAATCCACTTATGTTGGCTTTAACTATTTTCTGTCCGAGGATAAATAGCAACAACTAGCGTAAGGTTCACTTACCCTCTATTTCACCTAGGTTTAAGTACAAGGCAATCGAATTGAATAAGAAAATTATGACTCTACTTCGGTTTAGGAAGCCAATCGTCCTGCAGTTCTGTTGCATGCATGCACTCTATAATATCCTCTTTTAGCGTATGGTACACTAATGGACACCTAAGGATCATGCTTATACTAGCAAGAATAACATCTCTCCCCTCTGATCTCTCTTTGACACACACACACGTATACTTATATCAACTATTAATTAATTTCACAAGGGACAAAAAAATTAAATTAAGTATATATTAATTTAGCATAAATATTTAGTAATTATATCTGAAACATATGGAAGTGAGTTGCTTTAATATGAAAACCGTAGGGAAGATCATTATAAGTACGTCGCATTTGAAATATGCATCGAGAAATTATCAGTTCCAGTACTGATTTAATTGGTACGTACGAATTTCAACTTATAACACATCCTTTGATCTTTTTTTCATATTTTTTGACAGAATATATTTTGGTACAAGATGCTTTCTTTATTAGTGGAGTAGGCTATAAGTGCATGCATGCGTGGTAAATTGTGGAAATATTATTACGTGTACACTTACATGCTAAAGTAGCAGGCACAGCTTGTTTTTCCTTCTTTCTCTCATGGGTTCACGAAACTTACCCTGCCAGGAACGATTTGTTTTGTATTGATGTTTTTTCTAAATTGTGGAAAGTCTCAACAGACAAGATGCACCATATATATATATATATATAGGTGCTGGATGTAGACATGTATCAAATAACAACTATAAATGCTAAATTAGAAACATAAAGCGATTAAAACCATCAATGTAGGCAATAATAGTAAAGTAATCAGAATTAAAACGAATACTGTTGAAATCATAATGTTATTACAAGCAGAAGATAAACGTACAAGATACAAAAAACATAAATACAAAGAAAGAAAGAAAGAGAAATTACACAAAAGGGCGAAGGTAAGAGATCTGGAGGTAAGAGATATGGGGGAAGGTAAGGGAGATCTGGGCGAAGGTCTGTTGTACACTGTAGCTTGTTATCTTGTGATATAGTCATCAGCGTCAACATTATTCTTCTGCAAGTTGATGGCTAATAGCAATAATATCATAATGGGAAAGTTCCCAGTCATAAGCAGCATATGGATCTTGAGCATCATCAAAATTAGGTATATAATCTGAACCTGATACCTCGAGAGTATCAGATGGTTGTTTGGTATTACAATCATCCTCAGAAAGCTGGGAGAGGACTTCTAGTAATTCTTTTTTATAATCATCACGAGATTTGGCAGCAAGAAGTTTAGCCTGTATTGGACTACGTTGATCCAGAAACTAGGGATGTGTCTCTTGGGTATATTTGGCTTTAGCAAGGGCAGTAATGATGGTGTCATAAGTAAAAACAGACAATCATTTAACAAAAAACTTTTAGGATAATATCTTGGTTTTATCTTGGAAGGTAAAGACAAATTTCCAGCTAAACATCCAAGGTAAAAGGTTAAATTGGATATAGAAACGGAGAAAGTGAGGTAAATCTTTGATGGGGGAATTTTTCATAGCTGGATATTTTTGGACAGAAGGGGTATCATGTGGACAGAGAGTCCATTGCATATAAGCTTGCTTAAGGGAAGTAGGGAAAAGAGTAATATCTGGACCAAAACGATCCCACCATTGGAGAAATCATTGAGGAATTGGATTAGTAAGATATTTTATCTATGAGAAAGAAGATGTTAATTAGTCTTTTCAAAAGTTTTTTTTCCTGTTTCTTTTCCTTCTGATATTTTTGTCCATTCTGAATTTGTTCCGTTGAAAACATAGGCATGTTTCCGTTTTTTGGATCACACAATTAGAATAGAAGAAGAGATGACACTGTTGCCCGACCTTCTCTTGATATATGGGGGTACTGCATAATCGCTAGTACTCAAAGCTATAAGTAGCTATGTTTTTGTTAGTCACAAAAGCTAATTAATATTATTCATTCATGAAGGTTCAAAGACCTCAGTTACATACTCTAAAGGGTTAGTCAGACTCTATGTAGAAGCGACAAACCAATGAGTGGTGGGACTAGACAGTCATACAAACCGAAATGTGCGAGCTGACATGACCCATAAAGGGTGTAGTATGAAAGGTGTCGGGGGTGTGAGCTTATGCAACGGCCGATCTGCTCCGGGATTGGGTGGAGATGAGCCCAAGTTGATGCAAAACCTGTCCATGGTGGATCTGTATGCCAGAGAACTCCACAAACGCCGAAATCTACACTTTACCTTTGCTGGAGAACCCTAAGCACTACAACAAAAATCACTTTGGGTGTCAAAAAATTTTGTCACCCAAAGTGCTATTTTTGTCAACAATGGTTTTGGGTGACAAACCCAAGTTATCACCCGGTTTGTCACGTAAAGCCTGTCAGCAAAGGTTTTAGATGACAATTTTCGTGTTTTGTTATTCGCAACCGTCCGAATAGGAACATATACCGTCCGAACGGTTTTCTGCCATATTGACAAATTCAAAATCATCATGTCCAATAAACTCCATCCATTCGCATGAGGAGTGCGAACGTTTGGTCCAATGTGACAAAATGCATTTTGTCGTGAAAAATACATGTGAGCGGTAATATACAATCGTCCGCATGATAATACAGAACCGTCTACACGATAACATAAAGACATCTTCACCGTTGTTTAATTTATGACGAAACAATTTTTTGTCACCTCATAAACCTTTCGAACACTTACATAGACAGGGCAAACGCTTATTATGTTGAACATATTGGACAGTGTTTTCTTCACGTTCGAACGTTTGTTTAATGAAAGGACCATGTGCACAGAAGAATAACCTGCGAACAGACGATATTTCATATGAAGTGTTCGGACGAATTGTTAATCGTGCGCACATCTTAACTACAAAAACCGTTCGAACGGTTTTATTACCTTGCGAACCCTTTGATATGTATTTGAATTAATTTAATTAAAATTTTAAAAAATAATTTGTAAATAATACAAATAGAAAGATATTCAATACTCATAATAATAATAAAATTTCTACGAATTTGCAATCATCATTAAAAGTAACTAAAATACATAATCGATAAGTACTAATCAAGTAGTGAAAATACATAATCTACCCAAATTTTAATTTGGTTGTCGTATGATATGTCAGTTGTCGGATCTTCTCCATCATCTGTTCACACGTCTGTTGTTCTATTAGTTGCATCATCCGTTCTTGTTGTTCTAGTAGGTTCTGTTGGTGTTCCTGTATCATCTTCTGATGCTCTTCGTCTTTCTTCCGTTGCTGCTCCTCCATCATCTACTGATGCTCTCGCATCATCTGCTCCATTTCTGACCAATTGACCAGAAGCTCTTCATATTCCATTTGTCTAGCCCCCTCATCTTCTCTATCTCTAATCTGGCCTCCTCCAATCTCCGAGACAAATCAACGGACGATACTGAAGACAATGATCCAACAGACCGTACTGAACGACCTAAACCTCGCACGTAACCCGCTTTAGTCCCCAATACCTCAGCGAAAATCTCCAATTTTGTGTATGGCTTTCCTGTGACTCGTGCTGCAACTATAACGCCTCTATTTTATTACTTACTAACAATGTTCTCCCGCGTTGGAAGTACCTATGCATGTATAATCTTCAACTTAGTTCAATTCTCTTTGTTAATTGCACTCCTCCTCTGCATTGTACATTTACAATTGTTACGAAAATTAATAATAAACTAAAATAAACGTTCAAGACGGAATAAAAATTTTTAACCTGAAATTCATCGCTCGCGAATAAATAAAAAACACGAGTCCATTCTTCATTGTTCATCTCGGGATACAGGTGCTCTAACGCCTTTTCTTTGAAATTGAACACCGAGTAATGCTTGTACATTCTATTTCTATGCATCATGTACGCTGTGTTCATCGTAAACGTCACAGTCATGCGATCCTCAGGTCGGTCATAATATAATTGGAAGTCGTCCTTAACATATATAACAGTTAGTACGTATAAAATTTTGCACAATTAAAATTTAATAAATTATACTTACCAACACTCAGTTCATCATGTATGATTTAACTAGGGAACACTACCATAGGCCTCTCACAGCCCATAAACCTCGCTAGCTAGTCCAGCTAGAACGTGACCTGAGTATTACGGACAGTGACCTCCCAACTAGCCTCTAAGACGTTGGGCACCCGAATAATAACAGCGTAGAATTCCCGCATTAGATTCATGGAAACAAAGCATGTCCTCTTGAGAAACGGTACCCAACACACCTGCTCCACAACCTCTAGAAGCGTCTAATCCTCATATCGAAGATCGTTGAAATCAGCTAACGCAATCTGCCTCTTAATAACGATCAAGCGAGACATAATAATCGCCATATGCTGCTCCAATGATAGAGGTGGAGCGGAGGCTTGCTCGGCATCGAAAAGCAAATGCTTGCTCATTTTTTTTGAATCTGCAAAAAAGCGTTCACACTCAAGGAAAAACCGTCCGATTGGCTAGCATATATACAAACACGCATGTGAAAACGATGATGTTTCCACTAAACACCTTCACGTCTATGCGGGTTTATTTTTTCGGCATTGGAATGCTCGTGTATACATCCGGACGATATTGAGTGTTCATGACGATTTTTAATTTGTCACTATGTGCTAACGATCATTATTTGTAAGGTAAAAGTATGCTCGGACGTTTTCAAAATAACGTCTGGACGGAATTGAAAAATTTGTAACGATTCTAATCGTCACTCAGTTATGACGATTTGAATTTTCTCACCCAGACACACGTCCGAACGGTTTTTTTATGGGTGTGGACGGCTGTTAAGTTTTTTTGACGACGAGTGTATTTCTTCACACCACAAATCTGTCCGAATGATTTTGGGTGACGGAATTAAGGTTTTGTCAGGGAAAACTCACTTTAGGTGACAAAATTTGGTTTGACACCCAAAAATTTGTCACCTAAGGTCTCATTTCTTGTAATGAAAAGGTGACTAGAAGTGAGTTTATTTATAACTTCAGTCACCAAAGACCGGAACAAAGGGAGGGAGGCGAGAGGGGCCTAAGCGCCTCCTGCTGCCAGAGAGGGTGGTGGGGAGAGGAGGGCTGACGGAGAGAGAAAGCTAAGGATTCTTGGGAGAAAGGAGAGTCTCTATTTAATTCAACTGAAAAGGGAAAATAACTAAGAGGATCACTAACTGGATGAGTCCACACTAGGTCCAAAAAGTTCTCAAATACATGATGGTATCTTCCAGTAAAAAATTGATAGGCATCCTAACAAAAGGGGTAAAGTTATAATTAGCCCTCTATGTTTGGGCAAAAATCAAATAGCTCCCTTAACTTTCAATCCAAAAATTTGATACTCATAACTTTCTAAACCTTTCAATCTTAGCCCCCGTCTAAATTAGACATTAAGTCCGACGGAAAATCATGCAAAATGATCGAAATGCCCCTCCAAGGCTAAATTTTAAAAAATAAATATAATATAAATTTAAGAAATAAATTAAAATAAATAGATTAATGAAACATAGTTTCAATATTTTTATTTAAAAAATATTAATTTTAAAAAAAAGATCATTTTTATTTTTAATGAATTTTTTAATATTTTAGTAATTTTATTTTGGAGGGGCATTTTGGTAATTTTTAATGTTTTTCATCTGATTTAACATCTGATTTAGATGGGGGCGAAAATTGATAGGTTTTGAAAGTTATGGGTCTTAAATTGTTGGATTGAAAGTTATGAAAACTTTTTTATTTTTACCTAAACATAAGGGATTAACTATGACTTTACCCCCTACAAAATCAAAATGGCCCAAGCATTGATCATGTATAGCTAGCCTCAATCCTACTATGAATAAAAGTTATTCCTCTCAGATAGGAAAATTCTAGAGAGAAACACATGGCGTTTGACAAACTAAAATTTTACCCCTGAAATTTTATCAACATTACAATTATCTCTCTATTCACTTTTTCACGAAATTTTCATTTTTTTACCAACTTTTTTCATTATCTCTCAACTTTTTACCAATTCCTAAAATTTTACCCTAAAATTTTGTTCCCAAAAGCCAAAAGAGCATCACCTTCAAGTTGGATTGATTTGAAACCTCTTCTAATGACTTCCTGGATCCCCAAATGCACTGCTAGTACCTCACCCTGCATAGGAAAATTGACTAACTTTTTACAGATCTAGCCTCTGGCTCCCAAGACCTTACCTTGATAATCACACTAGGCACTGGACTAATTACTTCTGCGAATCACAGTTTATCTTGTAGTAGAAGTCTTGTAGTACAAGACAAAATTGTTCACCCAAAGAAACTTTTCCTACAGTATGAATTCCTTTAAAAACGAAAAGGCAGTTTATATCAGAGATGGTGAACTTGCCCACTAATCATAAAAGCAAGTTAATTAGTACTGCCTGAATAGGAAAAAAAAAAGTTAATTAGTACTGCCAGTACTCCTAGAGCTAAGAGCCTAGAGGGATCGGTGAACAGACGACGCTAATTATATGTGGCATTTATTCACTTCCGGAATGTCAAAAAGCCTTTATCTAACAATCATGTCGGATCTTTTCAAGTCCGAAGCCAATCTCTCGTAATAACGTGGCGATTCATGATTGTCACAACCACCTTTCATGTGCTCTCTTTGGAGGCCGTATATTGGTGCTCATCTTTTTCCCTTTGGGCTGATTTAAAGAAATGTCGTTGGGCGAGTGCATGCCAAATTCCTTTGTATGAATTCTATGCCAAAACGAAGACAAGGAAAACGAAACTAATTAAAGAAGAAGAAAAATAATTCATCTTCCGAATATCTTGTACTTCGAATGTTCTATGCTGGTGGTGTCCAACTCATTATAACTTCACGTACGTCACTCTCAGCTAACAGTACTTTTGAACCTTGTTGGTTATAAAAGGGCTCAAGCATGTCGTGGCAATGGTGGCATGTGCTGGGTTGGCTGCATGCAACTCAGAGCTTAAACTAGCTGGCAGTATATGTTGCGGAATTTCAAATGAAAGCAACTATAACAGAAGAAGAGTGGAACTCTAAACAGTAAAGAACTACATCTATTGGCTTAAACCCCCCAGAATTCCACTCTCCTGTTGCAAAATGCCACTTGGAACTGTCTAATTCAAGATGACATTGAAATCACATTCCGAAAGACTGCAGTTTTCAAAAACGTGAAAGAGAAAACTTCTGACTATGGAGATAAATAATGCAGGATCTCTTGTCCACCTTGACATTGAAATCACATTCCGAAAGACTGCAGTTTACGAAAACGTGAAAGAGAAAACTTCTCACGGCAGTTTATTTCTGTGGACTTTTACTTCTTTCTCTGTTCATTGGAATCCGACACGAGTTGCAGTACAGTACAGAAGATTTGTTAAATATTGAACAATGATCTTAGCTATAGGGAGTTCTCTGACAGAAAAGGATGAAGTTATATTCTATGAGCCGCTAACTAGGACTTATGTTACTTGTTTTAAACAAAACAAAATAAACTATGACTTGCATCCGTCTGCTTCAATTTTTGGGGTCCGTTCTTGCTTGGAAAAAAAAAATAATGTTTGCTGATCTTAACACTGAAATACCAATCAATTTCTGTTCATGATGACGAATTTGATGATGATGAAGATGAGGCGGCTTAGATAATGAAGCCAAGGGAGTGTAGGCCAACAGTGTCTGAAAAAAATCAGCAAAACGCTTGTTTCAACGCTTTGATAGGGATTATTACTTCTAGGAGTAACGAAGAATTTCGTGGGTGTAGGTCTAGATTCAGTGACACCCCAAGCGATGGAGGCCCACACCCAAAAAGCATCTCCTTCTTGCTCGTTCTTTGTTCTCTATCGTCCAATTTAGAGGTCAATGATCAGGCTTGATGCGCAGGCTATATATTAAGCAAACCCATCATGTCGGACAACTGGGACTTCTTATTTTAAACCTTAAGAAGTTCTTTTTTCCTGGCAATTAGAGTAAAAGATTGCCGGAATTGGTTTGGATACCATATACAAATTAGTGGCGACCATAAACAGTACTCCCCATATTGGTATTTGTTTTAATCCGACATCCTGAAATTGTCTATGCTAGAGGAGAAACAATCGGTATATATTCTACCCACATTTGACAGGACAACAAAAACAAACAATTTCCATTTCTCGGCAATATTCGACAGAACAACAACAAAGATAACCAATTTCCTTGGCCAATGCAGCCCCCATGCCACCCGAACTCCGTTCATTTTGTCCGATTTACTGTCCAAAGCAATGGTATGAGATTCTAATTAGAACTATGCGTTTGTTAATCGTAGGTTTGTTATAAAATAAGCTAAGTAAGTGTATATATATAGTTGTTTGACAAGGGCAAGAACTGGAAATGGAGGAGAAACATGGAAGCAAAGAACAACCAGGTGACTCTCATGGAATGTGCCCAGAAAGTCTTTAGAAAACACATACTCGAAATTCCATAAAAAATATAAAAAAATCAAGTTTCATTCGCTAAAGCACCCCCCACTAAGCTTTCCTTTTGCCTAATTTATTTTCAGAAGAAGGATTGAAACACAATTAACTACGCGGAGTCCCGGCGTGATCCTTTTGGACGTCTCTTCAGCAAGACTGTGAATAAGTTTTCCAAGTCAAAGTGGAAGCTTCTCGCACTATAATTTTCTATGAAGCCCTAGTAAATTAGTCTCTTAAGTCGGTCACAGAATCAATAGCGAAAGCTCACTATGATAGCTTTATTTTATTATAATGCATATCATGTGTCACTTTTGACATTAATGGAGATCATTTGGGAAATTCTTTGTGCTAAGAATTTCAGGCATTGTAATTTATCCTTAGTGGCAACATTTCACATCGCAGAAAACTCAGAACCAAAGAGATGCTATGCTAGCTCATGACACCCCCGCGAGGAGCTTCTTTGAGGCAGAAAGTGAAACTAACAAACTAAAAAGTAGGAAAGAACGAAGTCAATTTGCAAGCAACAGCACCTAACTGTGTGAACAATGCAGTTTTCTGACCGTGAAACGTAAGTTCCAGACAATATTCACATTCCAGGACCACAAAAGGAATAATAGCATAATCCCGAAAATTGATTAAATATAAAGCAGGGAATGTTGACTCTGTTTCCTGCTCTCTCTGCACAAACAATGGAAATGCGAATTATATCTCTTGGAAGGGGAGAGAGCTGGTTTTCTCAACAATGACGACAATCATAAATTTCAACTAGGTTTTCTGTCCCCACATGCACAACCAGAAGTTCTCAGAACAGTATTAAAAGCTTATCCATGGGTATTGCCGTTATCACTATTAGATGAAACGAGTTACAAGAAGTTTTGGGTTTGCATCTTTGTCCTTTCGGGGTTTGGGGAGCTCTCTCTACATCTATGTTTCCCACCAATCTCATATACTAAGAAAATTCATCTACAAATAGCCGCCCACATGAAACTTGATTTAATAGAGATCTCGATAATTACCATCCCAACCAACGTACTATGATAGGCTCTTTTCTTCTCAAACGACTCATACCACACTAAATACAGACTGTATTGTAGATGACAGACGAGAGGCAAGAGTCTGAGAGGCAAATGCTTGAATCTGCTTCTTGGCGTCTGAAGATAGACAAAGCACTCAGTCAAGAGAAAATGAGCAGAAATAAGGCCGAATGCAGATAGAAAGTAGCAGTCGAAAATGTTAGCTACATTTTTTTCCCATAATACATAAAAACATCGAAAAGACCTGTTTACATAGCTACATAGCTAAACAAAAGATGGAAGCTACGAGTCTTTTCCATTCAGCAGGCCAAATCATTCAACAGTATGGAAAAGTATTATAAAAAACAATAAAATGTGATCTCTGATAAAGATGAATATATTCAGTTGACTTTCAAACAAACAGCCCATATAAAAGTTAGGCTGGTAAAATTCTTCTACTCTTAGGGAATAATTGAACTTGTTTTCAAAAGTATGCAGGCTGGTGACCATTCTTCGTATTGGAGAATAATAGAATTTGTTCTTCAAAAGCAACTACTTATGAATCATTCGACATATCAGTGAGTTGCTAGCTATTTTTTTCATTAACCTGAACACACAAGGTTTAATCACTTGCTAATTGGGAGCAAGGTGCAATCTAGACTGCAACATCAGCCTTCACTAGCACATTATACTGGATGGCATTCAGCTTTGTGTATGCATGTCTACCATGTCTGAGACCCAGATTGAACAACATTTTATTTGAATTTTCTTATTCGTAACTCCAGGACAACTTTATGTGGCACTCACTATTCATCAAGCACCCTATTCGATTAGACATCCTTCCTATGCTCACCATGCTTCCATAGACATTTGGTTCAAAAATGCAGTTCTTGAAGGTCAAAGATAACATAGTTTTCATAAGAAGAAATGTGACGTTGCCTATTAGAATGATACCAGATATAATCAATTCTATGACTCACACTCATGAGTGAAATCAAACGGTTACTCAAAGCAATGAGCGGCTTGGCAGAACACGAGTCTCAGAAGATGTTCTTGGAGAGTGTAAAAAATAGACTTGTGGTCAAGAAAGGCCAAAAGGCAACCAAATTCATGAGTATAGTGGCTGAAGTGTCTTATAGTAAGAAGGATCTATTACTAAGACACTTATTTTTGTCCATCTTCTGCATATTTGAAGAAAAATTCTAGACCTATATTGAGAAAATCATAAAGCTCTTATTCCACTATAAGTAAAATTAATGACCACTACAAGTTTACAACAACCCAAAAACAGTTTCCCAACTAAAGTTAATATTCTAAAATGACCCTCTACCTCTTTAAAGTTACTCAAAGCAATGAGCAGCTTGGCAGAACACGAGTCTCAGAAGATGTTCTTGGAGAGTGTAAGAAAAAGACTTGTGGTCAAGAAAGGCCAAAAGGCAACCAAATTCATGAGTATAGTGGCTGAAGTGTCTTATAGTAAGAAGGATCTATTACTAAGACACTCATTTTTGTCCATCTTCTGCATATTTGAAGAAAAATTCTAGACCTAAATTGAGAAAATCATAAAGCTCTTATTCCACTATAAGTAAAATTAATGACCACTACAAGTTTACAACAACCCAAAAACAGTTTCCCAACTATAGTTAATATTATAAAATGACCCTCTACCTCTTTAAAGTTACTCAAAGCAATGAGCAGCTTGGCAGAACACGAGTCTCAGAAGATGTTCTTGGAGAGTGTAAGAAAAAGACTTGTGGTCAAGAAAAACCAAAAGGCAACCAAATTCATGAGTATAGTGGCTGAAGTGTCTTATAGTAAGAAGGATCTATTACTAAGACACTTACTTTTGTCCATCTTCTGCATATTTGAAGAAAAATTCTAGACCTATATTGAGAAAATCATAAGACTCTTATTCCACTATAAGTAAAATTAATGACCACTACAAGTTTACAACAACCCAAAAACAGTTTCCCAACTAAAGTTAATATTCTAAAATGACCCTCTACCTCTTTAAAGTTACTCAAAGCAATGAGCAGCTTGGCAGAACACGAGTCTCAGAAGATGTTCTTGGAGAGTGTAAGAAAAATACTTGTGGTCAAGAAAGGCCAAAAGGCAACCAAATTCATGAGTATAGTGGCTGAAGTGTCTTATAGTAAGAAGGATCTATTACTAAGACACTCATTTTTGTCCATCTTCTGCATCTTTGAAGAAAAATTCTAGACCTATATTGAGAAAATCATAAAGCTCTTATTCCACTATAAATAAAATTAATGACCACTACAAATTTACAACAACCCAAAAACAGTTTCCCAACTAAAGTTAATATTCTAAAATGACCCTCTACCTCTTTAAAGTTACTCAAAGCAATGAGCAGCTTGGCAGAACACGAGTCTCAGAAGATGTTCTCGGAGAGTGTAAGAAAAAGACTTGTGGTCAAGAAAAACCAAAAGGCAACCAAATTCATGAGTATAGTGGCTGAAGTGTCTTATAGTAAGAAGGATCTATTACTAAGACACTTACTTTTGTCCATCTTCTGCATATTTGAAGAAAAATTCTAGACCTATATTGAGAAAATCATAAGACTCTTATTCCACTATAAGTAAAATTAATGACCACTACAAGTTTACAACAACCCAAAAACAGTTTCCCAACTAAAGTTAATATTCTAAAATGACCCTCTACCTCTTTAAGCCCCTTGATGAGTATGAAATTGGAAATTGGACGTTTGATGATATTACGATCGGTCCTACAATGGGAAAATGACCTAAGACAGGCACAGCCTACGATAGATTCATTTTCTGGACGGAGACATTTCTTATCATCTTTCAAGGTCAAGAAAAATCTTAATTTGTCTCGCATTACAGATGTTTATGTCACTGCATTATGTTACATTTGCATTAAACGGATAGGTACCAATACCTTTGCGACATTTGGTAAATCCAACAATATTTGCAACACTGAGGCTCAAACAAACTCCTACAACCAGGAGGTAATCAGCTTTAAACCTGATGACAGAAAATATTCCAAGGATGATCCATGCAACTGCCTGCATGATTAGGTTTCAAAAAAACGTTATCCACCTTGTTTTACAAGACAAAAGGCGCATAGACGTATCAAATTAACTGTAAATAAAAGTTTGGTTGAAGCTCATCAATCCTTTTAACTCTATCTGGCAGCCTTCATTAACCATAAGTAAAAGTTTTATAGAAGTTTGTCACTATTTGCAAATGTTCATTATCCATACTCATGCGTGAGACTTTGTGCAATAGAGGATAGTACATACACCAAGATATCATTTTCTCAACCCAGACATGAAAAATAAATCATCCACAATCCTTTTGCCAATTTCTCTATCTGCGGACGTCTATTCCAAATAATAGGACAGCTTCCAACAATGTACATTTTTCCCCAACCAGGCACTCATCTGCTTAACAAGAAACTTAATGAAGCCCTAACCATTAAAAGCTTAAACCCAAATGGGGAATCATTGTTCATACTAATGATTCCGTTAACCTTAACCTTAGGCCAACTTCATAATTGATTTTCTTAATGCTAAATGATCCAAGTTTCATCATGGCCCTCCCCTTACTCTTCCATGGTCACCAACTCAGACCATGCTGCTCATTGTTAACATATCCACTTGTCTTTCTTGTACCTGACAAAAGTATTTTCAACCAACTATAACTGTCACGGATTGGAACAAATTCGGAGTTTCTATCCATCATTGGACATGTATCTTTACTTGTCGCAGCTCAAATGACTATGGCATGACACCAATATTTACTATATCGAGGAGCTGGCATGAGATGCAATTGATCACTGCTAGTTTAGTGACTGTCCTGTAATCTCTATTCTTTGATATGACAGGTAAGGCCAGTGCGAGAAAGTTAAGTGTCTCAGACACAGCCATCCTCCTCAAACCCAATTTTTCTTTTAGCAGAGCAAAGATCAAAGGGGCACTGCCCAAGGCCCCATGTAGACAAGAAGTACATAAGAGAAATCCAACCTCCTATACCAGCTTTGATTCTTTTTAATGGATTTAACTTGTTAACAAAAATCGAACTTGTTCTTGTTATTTTACCAACATAATCTACAAACGAATGCAAAGGAAGCCCTCTATTCTGTAATCCCAAAGACAATACAAGCCCCAAAAGCACTATGAGAGAGTCAAATACAATATTAGAATTATGTGTCCATACAGTAAGGTACAAAGTCCACCAAAATAGCCACGAGTCCTTTTTGTTCATCCGAGCCAATGACTGCAGAAGAAGAACATCAGAAACTGTAAACAGCAATGCATGAAATATGTGATATAGTAAAAATTATTGAAATAACAGTGTCAAGAGCAATATTTGCAGATCCACCAAGGAAATTTGATATTTTTCAAACCTGTTGGTCAAGGCACTCAAATTTCCATACACTCTCACCCTGCTCATTTATTTCATTCCACCACCTAAGCCCAACTAAGATCCGGCCACTAATATTCTTGACCACCCAAAAATCTAGAGCGCCAAGAACTACAGTGACCACAAAGATGATAACGAAACTATCAACAAAAAGCGTTGAAAGAATGTAGAAAGCCAAAGCTGCAGCCTGTCACAGATTACAATCCCAAAGTCAGCATGTGTATGATTGTTTGAACAAAGACCGTAATGGAGAGAAATGCTGACCTTGAAAAGAACATGAAATAAGCAGGTCTTTGGGTTCGCGTAGTTTTCCCCTGCAGGCTGCACCATATATCAAACAAATCAAGGGCTAGTTTGAATAGCATGTATGGAATTGCGGGTATCAACCCATTGATCCCTACATCAACGGCAACCCCAATTCCATCCATTTCCGCATCTAACAGTCAACTTAAATCCTACCCAGAGTCCTAATTTTGCAGAAACCATATAGAGTGATACATATATACATGCGTGCATGTATAGTCACGCAAAGAATACTGCAGACTGCACTTGCATTGATATTGTAGAAAAAGAGGACCCGAGAGGAAGAAGAACACAGCGAATAGAGAGAAATGGTGAAGAGTTCGCAATAGCGAATCTGCTTGAATGAATCAATAAAACAGTAAAGTTCCACCTTATACAACGAGCCATAACAGAAAGGAAAGAGAAAAAGGTTATAACTAACTCTAGCTATACAAAGACACGTGTAAAGCTAAGCCAAGCTATTTACCGAAATATACAAAATACAATAACCAGAGGCAAGCTAATACACAGCCGCGTAATAACCAATAACCCAGCAGATTTATTAGAATTTACACAATATGTGAAAGGTGGGCATAACTCAACTCCAAAAGACGCCTTAAGGAGTGAGGGATGTCACAACCTTATAAGGAGCACATTGACTAGTTTCTCTAGCAATGTGTGACTTTCCAACAGGCCCCCTCACATATGGCGGGAGGACATCCAAGCCAACATGTGGAAACGGGTGTGGGTGGTACCACAAACTAGGAACCTTCCTCTGATACCATATTAGAATTTACACAATATGTGAAAGGTGAGCCTAACTCAACTCCAAAAGACGGATTGAGGAGTGAGGGATGTCACAACCGTATAAGGAGACATTGACTAGTTTCTCTAGCAATGTGGGACTTTCCAACATAATTAACACTCCCCCTTAAGATGGAGTGTGCAATTTGTGCACACCCATCATGTGAAGGAGGTTATGAAACTGAGTTGCACCGAGACCTTTGGTTAAAAGATCAGCATGTTGTGCATTCGTGGAGACATGCAGAGTGTGAATTAAACCCAATTGAAGCTTCTCTTTCACGATGTGGCAATCTATGTCAATATGTTTCGTCCTCTCGTAGAAAACTGGGTTGGCAGCTATGTGCAAGGCTGCTTGGTTGTCGCAGAATACAAGGGCAGGTTAAGAGTGAGTTACATCTAGATCAGCAAGGAGGCGTGTCAACCAGGTGAGCTCACAACAAATGAAGGCCATAGATCTATACTCTGCCTCTGCTGACGATCGGGAGATTGTTTGCTGCTTCTTAGATTTCCATGAGATAAGAGAATCTCCAAGAAAAACACACAAAAGCCAGTGACTGACCGCCGTGTGTCTAAGCATGTCGCCCAAACTGCGTCACAAAAGGCCTGCAGGTGGAGTTCTGAGTTTACAGTGAAGAAAAGCCCATGTCCTGAAGTGGCCTTTAGGTATGCTTCGTCCTCTCGCGGAAAACTGGGTTGGCAGCGATGTGCAAGGCTGCTTGGTTGTCGCAGAATACAAGAGCAGGTGAGAGTGAGTTACATCAAGATCAGCAAGGAGGCGTGTCAACCAGGTGAGCTCATAACAAATGGAGGCCATAGATCTATACTCTGCCTCTGCTGACGATCGGGAGACTGTTTGTTGCTTCTTAGATTTCCATGAGATAAGAGTCTCCAAGAAAAACACACAAAAGCTAGTGACTGACCGCCGTGTGTCTAAGCATGCCGCCCAATCTGCGTCACAAAAGGCCTTCAGGTGGAGTTCTGAGTTTGCAGTGAAGAAAAGCCCTGTCCTGAAGTGGCCTTTAGGTATGCTTCATCCTCTCGTGGAAAACTGGGTTGGCAGCGATGTGCAAGGCTGCTTGGTTGTCGCAGAATACAAGAGCAGGTTGAGAGTGAGTTACATTTAGATCAGCAAGGAGGCGTGTCAACCAGGTGAGCTCACAACAAATGGAGGCCATAGATATATACTCTTCCTCTGCTGACGATCGGGAGACTTTTTGTTGCTTCTTAGATTTCCATGAGATAAGAGAGTCTCCAAGAAAAACACACAAAGCCAGTGACTGACCGCCGTGTGTCTAAGCATGCCGCCCAATCTGCGTCACAAAAGGCCTTCAGGTGGAGTTCTGAATTTGCAGTGAAGAAAAGCCCCTGTCCTGAAGTGGCCTTTAGGTACCGTAAGACATGGTAAGAAGCATCTAGATGTGGCTGCTTGGGAGAGTCTAAAAAGTGACACAAAACTTGCATGGAGTATGTTAAATCGGGCCTTGTAATAGTCAGATATAGTAATCTTCCCACAAGTTGATGGTATGCAGTTGCATCTTCAAGAGGCTCCCCCTCAAGTCGACTAAGCTTCAAGTTCTTTGCCATGGGAAATTTTACAGGTCGCGCAGCTAGAAAACATGCATCTACTAGAACTTCTAAAGCGTATTTTCTTTGACAGACCAAAATTCCTTTTGAAGATCTAGATATTTAGAGTCCAAGAAAATATTTAAGGATGCTGAGGTCTTTGAGCTTAAACTGCAGATAAAAGGATTTTCTTGAACTCATGAATGAAACTAACATCATTCCCTGCAAGAACAATGTCGTCCACGTATACAAGGATGGTCGTGTATGAGCAGCCATTTATCTTTGTGAACATGGAGTAATCGGCTTTGGACTGAACAAAATCGTGAGAGAGTATAAAGGAGGACAATTTTTCGAACCACTGCCGAGAGGCTTGTTTCAGCCCATAGATAGATTTGTTCAGTCAACAAACAAGAGATTCATCATTCTCCCCCTGCTACTCATAACCCAGAAGGAAGGTCATATAAATCAATTCATGTAAATCACCATGTAAGAAAGCGTTGTTGACGTCGAGTAGGTAGAGATGCCAATTCCGAATGGTAGCAACAACAAGAAGAATTTTGACAGTGACAAGCTTGGCCACGGGAGAGAAAGTCTCTTGATAATTCAAACTGGCACGCTAGGTGTAGCCTTTAGCAACAAGGCGAGCATTCTTCCTTTCTTCAGTGCCATCAGCACGATACTTGGACTTGTAAACCCACTTACAAGTCACTGGTGCTTTGCCCGGACGGAGCGAAGTAACAGACCAAGTGTTGTTACTGACCAGTGATTGATACTCGGCATCCATGGTAGCACACCAATCAGGAGAAGAGCAAGCTTCGGAGTAAGTATGAGGATCAATAGTGGAGGAAATAGACAAGGCAAAGGCACGGTGAAAGGAAGACAATTTATCATAAGAGATAAAAGAAGAAAGCTGATGAGACGTACCTGATGCCATGGAAGAGGCTGTCATTGGAGAGACAAATTGATGAGGGGAAACTTGAGAGGTCAAATAACAGTGGTAGTCTTGAAGGTAAGAAAGTGGTCTGCGAGCTTGAGAAAGTCGCCGAGGTAACGGAGGAGGTGAAGGAGGCGAAGGAGACGAAGAAGATGAAGGAGAGGAAAGAGATGACACGGGTGAGAATATATAAAAAGACGAAGTGAAGGTAGGAGATATATGTTTTGTTTCAGTGAGTGGGAGAGGGCAGAAAATATAATCAGAAGGAGAAGAGCTGGGAGGTATATGGACAGAAGGGTGGTCTTGAAAAGGAAAAATGAATTCGTGAAAGACAACATCACGAGAGGTAAAAATGGTTTTGGTTTGAAGGTCATACAACTTGTAAGCCTTCATACCAGGAGGGTAACCGAGAAAAATGCATTCTCGGGCACGAGGATCAAACTTGGAGAGATGACGGTGGAGAGTGGAAGCATAACAAAGACACCCAAAAACACGCAGGTGGGAGTAAGAAGGCTTGGAGGATAATAAAACTTCATAAGGAGATTGATTGGAAAGAAGAGGAGTAGGTAGGCAGTTGATAATATAAGTGGCTGTCAAGACACAATCTCCTCAAAAGACAAGGCAAGATTTGCTTGAAAGCGTAAGGCACAGGCTACGTTGAGGAGGTGCAAATGTTTACGCTCCACAACTCTATTTTGTTGTGGAATTTCAACACAGCTGAGATGATGAACAATCAATCCCTTTGGAGGTGTAGAAATCGGGCATATGAAATTTCATTCCATTATCTGATCTAAGGCATTTGATTTTGGTATAAAACTAAGTCTCTCTTACTCTGAATGAAGAAAACTACTCTAGTTGGAGTAGGTCCATGATTATGGCTCTCAGTGTCAAAAACAAAGAAGGATTTGTTGATGACACTATATCTGAACCCCCTTCTACGGATTCAAAACACTTTGCTTGGTGGAGATGTAATATGGTTGAGTCTGCTTGAATAGTTAATTCTATTCCTAAAGAAATGAGCACCAGTGTTATCTATATGAGTACAGCTCGTCATATTTGGACTGACCTGAAAGAGAGATTTAGTCAAAGCAATGGTCCTAGGATTTATCAGCTCCAAAAGACCATTTCATCTTTGTCACAGAGTCATGGATATGTGATTTCCTATTATACACGTCTGAAGGGCCTTTGGGAGGAACTTGTGAATTTTCGACCTCAGCAATCCACCACTTACCTGTCCGAAGAGCATGTGATGCAATTCCTTATGGGTCTTGATGACTTATACTTTCACATACGTGGCCAGATCCTTCTTATGGATCCTTTACCCACTGTGAACAAAATTTTTGACATTGTGTTGCGGGAGGAACGACAAAGGGAAGTCTCAGTTATGTCTCAGAACCATGAGTCAACTGCTTTTGCCAGCAAATTCTCTCATGGCTCATCTAATACTGATCAGTTTATTGCTCACGATTTAGAGAGCAATTCTACTCTTGCTTTGATACCATGTGGAAAAAGAGGACCCGAGAGGAAGACGAGCACAGCGAATAGAGAGAAATGGTGAAGAGTTCGCAATAGAGAATCTGCTGGAATGAATCAATAAAACAGTAAAGTTCCACCGTATACAACGAGCCATAACATTAAGGAAAGAGAAAAAGGTTATAACTAACTCTAGCTATACAAAGACACGTGTAAAGCTAAGCTAAGGTAAAGCTATTTACCGAAATATACAAAATACAATAACCAGAGGCAAGCTAATACACAGCAGCGTAATAACCCAATAACCCAGCAGATTAACAGATATTATGCATATACGTACAGATCCAAAGTCTAGCAAGCAAATTTTCTTCGCCAGTAAAACAAGCAATAGTAGAGGATGGGAATTCACATCTACATTTTCTTGCATCATAATGCAGTAAACAAGTTGGAGCAAAACATTGCCAATTTGAATCACATAACAAAGATCTAGCTAAGAATGATCTACCTGGATTAGATCCATTTAGCAGAGATTCAGATCTTGTGCCGACGTTTATGCACCTCGCAATTCTTTATAGGTTACGGCCAACTTACGGGCCAAAGATTACAGTGCGAGAGCTGAACTTTGTTCGAGTTTCTCGACCTGTGCTCTCTTCGCCTTTAGCACATCTGTGTTGCCGTTAATGTTTATCAGTTATCACCTTTTTTTCTCTTTTGTTTTTTACGAAGTTTAAACGGCAAGAGACTCATTGTCGTTTACATATCCCTACTTAATAAGCATGAAATTGATGAATTGAAAGTCTTTTTTTTTTTTTTTTTTGGCTAATTCGATGAATTGAAAGTCACAAGATAGTTGGAGAGAGGATTTCCGAGTGGGTCGGGGCTTCAGGGCCTCAGGCCAGTTTAAAGGGACATTTTATAACTTTAGCCAGAAAATTTGGGGCATGTACGTTTTGATGAGATATTTAGAATTTGAGGTTATTTTTGTTTAAGTTCTCAGAAAGTTTTCAAAAACTTCTCACTCACTTTTTCATCAATTCCAATAATTTTTTCATTAATTTGCATTACTTTTCATCAATTCCAATAACTTTTTACAAATTTCAACAAATTTTAACTAATTTTTCATCAATCCCAAGATAATCTACACTGCTTCCAAAGAAACACAAAAACAAAAACTGTTTTGAGAACTAAACCAAACATAGCCTGTTTTGAGAATTTTTAGGTGATGTTAGACTTATATTAGTAATTGTGTAAAAGTTGTTAAGTTGTAAAAAAATGAATGATTATTTTTAATGTTGTTGTTTATATAGATTATTTTTATTGAGATGTGTGTATAACATAAAATATAAAATAATATTAAATTTAATGTTAATTTATAATATTTATTATAAGTTCCAATTTTCTTTTTTATTTTCTAATTTTTATTATTATAATGCAGATATTAGAAAGGTATTGAATTGGTTAAAAAAATTGAAACTAAGAAGAAGAAGACAAACGAGTAGAAGAAAACGTACAGACGTAGAAAAAAAAAAAGAAAAAAAGCGTACAGATGAGAGATTCATGAATTTTCACATCAACAGTTGCGGGAAGAATCGAAAAAAGCTGTCATGATGGGTGTAAGTGAAATTACAAAATCAGCCTCAGTAACTCCTCAGCGTGTATAAATACAAGTGAGGGCAATTTTCTCCATCCGTATGTCCTGCAATTAATGTCGACAGTCGCGTGGGGCCATGAGTTTTTTTAAAACCCCGTTTTGCCCTTCCTCATTTTATATCTCTCATGAATTAACAAAGGATGCATTGGTCATTTAACATCAGTTTGTCCAGGGCAAAGGTGAAAACTTATTTGCTGCATCCTAGATCCAAACATGTTCGGTTACCATTTCAAAAACGTTGGATTCAAATTCTTAAATTCTCAAGGAAACGAACATGCCCTTGGGTCAAACCGGCGTAAAACCGTAAAAGTCCCTATGGCCTGGGCCCAATCCATAGCCTTCAAGGATGAATATGAACCTAAAAAACAAGAAAATAAATTAAAACAGAAATTAAGCATTTGGTTTGGAAATCGAAATCATTTATGGGAAAAAAAAACAAAATAATGCACAAGAAATAAAATTAAAGTTATTATAAGAAAATTTTGTTACACTGAACTCAAACGAATCTACCCCAACTGAAAAATACATGGATTAAACTAAGAGAACAATAACAGACCGCAAACATCGAAACAAAAAAAAAAATCTAGGCAAGCATGGAAAATTACTAGATATGTTTTCATAGACTAACACCTTTTCATAAAAGAAAATCAATCAAATATCTATCTCTACATTTTTTTTCTCAAATTTAAATAAATTTTTATTAAAAAAAAGCTCTAGAAGGAGTAAAGGAAAAGTGTGCTAGTTTCCGGTAGGGTCATCCAATATCTTTCCTTTTTGCGTGCTTTGCCTGTGGATAAGAATTCCAAGAGCTTCTTCGTAAATCTTTTTCCTTCCTTTTTTTTCAACTTATCCTTGTCCAATTTTCAGACTTACGCAACAAATGGAAGCTTCCACTAGTAAAAAAAAAACATTAATAGTGGTGCGTGTAATTTAAGAACCCAGAAACGCATTGACAATGACACTTAATACCCCAATAAAGATCAATAGTCTTGACTCAGAAAAAATTGAGCAGCCCTATAATAATTGATTGATGGATTATCTGTTAAGCTAAGGAAAGTTCAAGATGATGGACCAAATGTTCCCCGTTGGCGCTCAGGGGCTCAGATGCTGTTGCCTCAGCGGAGATTCCGTATGACCTGGTAAAACTCAACCACGAATTTGATGCAATGGAAACTTTTAGAATCACATGCGTCGGCACGTGGCCACCACGGCTCTTTGTTAACACAGAGGTATAATTATAATATAATCTCTATTTCTATCACATTATTAATTTTTATTATAATATATATTAAAAATCATCTCTTTTCGTGTTTTCACTAAATTTAGTATCCTAAAATTTTAATCTTTCCAAAATTTTAACACTCAAATACAACCTACCTACTCTATATTTATAGTATTAGGTAGAAATTAATCACTCTCAAATTTTAGTTTGTTTAATTACGAATCATTTTTACAAAGAATTATCAATAATGTCCCTTTACCTTGACAGTTAAATCACACAAAAAAAAATGACTATAATTTTTACTATAAGATAAATCATTAAAAAGTATAAATAAAAATTAATATTAACGTGTGTGGACATTTTTTTCCTTCTAATTTAGTAGCTAAATTGAATGGTAGACAATAATTGATGATTCCTTGTAAATTAAGGGAATTAATCAAATAAATATGAATTTGAGATGAGTTAGTTGATTTTTAATATACCAAGAAAAAAAGATTGATTTTTATTATAACTATGTGGCATATTATGAAATTTTTCTTATTATAAACTCACAAACGTATGGGATTGACGTGTGTGGACATGTCACACTGGCTTGGATCACTTGTCAATTGTGTTATCACATATCAAATCGAAATTAATGGCTTCTAATTTGATACATCTTTTAGTTCAAATTCAGCCCGAATATTAGGGATTCTGATTTTATTTTATTTTGTTCCGAAAATTAGGAATTCTAATGGAACATATATTGAGGAGAATTAATACAAGCTAATAAAAATCAAAATTTGACATGATTCGTACAAAATCTGAATCAGTTACGTGGGTCGTCTTCTCACCTCAAGTTGCCATTAAAGTCAACGTCTCGTAGCAAGAGGGTGTAGCGAGGTTCTCTGGACGGAGTAGATTAACGCCGCTAGCCTCGATACTCTGGCTTTGAAATTTCAGGAATCCGTTAAAAATAGAAAAAAAAGGCGCCTTAATTAATATAAAATGAGGAATGCTGGGCATCCCGCCCGCGTCCCGCTAGGCTGACGTGGAGCGGGGCCTAGCACACTCAAACCGGCTTAGTTTTTCTTTGAACCTCAGGTTTTGTATTTATACCGAACCGGCTTAGGGGATAAATTTTCTATATCTCCCGCGATGCTCTCTCGCACACGCGACACTCTTCATTTCAAAATCGAAATCCCTAACCCACCAACAGTCCCTTTGTGCACTTGAACCCGCAGGAACTCTCTGAATTCGCTTCAGATATTTGGTGTGGGCGAAACCAAAGACAAGGAAACCAAGTCAAAAGGTTTGTCGGTGCTTAACAACAATATGATTTTGCAAATTCTGCTTTCATTGGCTAATCCGGCGCTTTTTTTTTGTCTGGTTTTCTGCCTTTGTTTTGCACAAGTAGAAGGTGCATCATAATTTTCAACTAATTATGAGAATGTCAACGATTATGTTGAAGTTGAAGTTTTTGATAACATTTCGAAGTTGGAGTTCAGGGAGGTATGCCTTTTGTTGTTGATTGTGAGCTGTACATTTTCTTTTATATTGTGGGGAATGTGGTATATTAAACGTTGTTGCATAATTTGGAAAGTTCTAATAGTTTGAACTTTTAGAATTGTTTTAAGAGTAAGTGCCTGACTGTTCTAAGGTATTTAAAGATGGAGCATTTTCTGCATTAGTAAATGAGGGATAATTACAAAATAAGTGTTGGTAGACTGTGTTCTGTTAAGAGTTGATGTAAAGCCACAAATAGTTAGTGCATTGTCAGTCCCCTGGTTCTCTTAAGATGGTGGAACATTCTGTTTGACCTTACTCCATTTGAACAGAGCGTGAGTTTTTCCCTGGTTAATCATTTGCCATATTTAAAGCAGCAGTTTGAGTTATGTTTTTCAATTGCCTTAGAGTACCAAGTCTATTTCTACTGAGCTTTGATTGTCATTGATACAATAATTTTAAAGCCCAGTACATTAATTTTGGCATCTAGGGAGCTCGGAAGATAATATATATATTTATATATATTATATATGCGTCTTTGGCTTAGCTAACACAATGAGAGTGAAGATCATTCTTTTCTGTTAAATTTTTGGAGATAGTATGCTTCTTTGGGTGCTATGATCATGTGAGCTTGGGAGTTAGCTAATGTTTACAGCATTAATCCCAACACTCTGTGGTATTTAAATTGTTTAAATGCACTTGGCCTTGTAGGCTTGGATCATTGTAGCAAAGGTGATATGATCAGCTTTGCATTTGTTCTCTTTCATTTCCGTAAACAACTCACCCATCTTTTTCATACATACCTGCTTTACAGCTATGATTATGTGCTTAAGAATACAACTAAAAATTCTCTTGCTTCTTTACAGTATTTGAAAGAATTTAAGGCTACCTCGTAAGACATTTATACATCTTCAGTCCATTCGTGTAAAGCCAATCACTGAGAGATTACGCACATGAGGTGGTACTGCTACGCTGGTGTATTATAAATGGACTGTTCTTGTTCACTCTTGGAGATTGACGAAGAAGTTGACAGTGAATATAACGACAATGATGTAATCGACGAAAGTGACACTGAGATTGGTTAGGCTTCTTATTTTGATACTATATCGTCAAATTATTGTTCTTTAACCCAAGTATAGAGTTGGAAGTCGCATTTCTTATTTAATTTTTTGTATGTAATTTAGAGGTCGATGATAACGAAGATGGGGATGATAAAGCAGCTAATGCTCGGGTATACGATGTGATAGATAGGGATGACAATATTGAAGAGCCGAAGACATCAATGATGTTTGATTCGGCCGATGAAGTTTTTCGGTACTATGTAAAGTATGCTAAGCAAGATGGTTTTGCCGTGGTAAAAAGACGCAACAAAAGAAAGGAAGGGACTGTCACACACATAACTTATACTTGTGTTCGTGAAGGGAACCAAAGAAAGACGAAAACTGATACTGTGCCAACAACAATTAAAATGAATTGTCCAGCCAGAATTTGTGCAATGGTCTGTGCCAATGGAAAGTGGATGTTGACTAGGGTTGTGCTTCAACATAACCATAGTCTAAGCCCAGGCAAAGCCAAGTTAATGAAATGCCATAGGCGAATTGAAGCTTCTGTGAAAAGAAGGCTAGATATAAATGACAGAGCTGGAATACGTGCAAGTAAGAATTTCCACTCGCTTGTTGTTGAAATGGGGGGTATGAAAATCTTTCCTTCGGAGAAAAAGACTGTCGTAATTTTATTCAAAAGGCAAGGGAGCTTCGGCTAGGTAAAGGAGGTGGTCAAGCACTTAGTGAGTATTTTTGCAGAATGCATAAGAATAATCCTGGCTTTTATTATGCAATGGACATGGATGAAAATTGTCGTTTGCAAAATGTCTTTTGGGCTGATGCACGAAGTAGAGCAGCATATGAATACTTTGGGGATGTCATTTCCTTCGACACAACGTACTTGACTAATAGATATGACATGCCCTTCGCTCCTTTCGTAGGTGTCAATCATCACAGTCAGTCAATGCTGTTTGGTGCATCACTTATGTCCAATGAGGATACAAGCACCTTTGTTTGGTTGTTTGAAAATTGGTTGGGTTGCATGAACGGTAAAACTCCAAGTGCAATTTTAACAGATCAGGCTAGGGCTATGAAGAATGCAATTGAAATAGTGTTCGGCAGCAGGACACGTCATAGATATTGTTTGTGACACATTATGAGAAAATTACCTGAAAAGTTTGCAGTAAATCATGAGTTCCATGGTATTAAGGTAGCCTTGAATAACTGTGTCTATGAATCTGAAACCTGTGACCAGTTCGAGGAAAATTGGAAGTTTCTAATTGAGACTTATCAGTTAGAAAATAATACATGGTTGACTGAGTTATATGGTGAAAAATATTTTTGGGTGCCTGCATATGTGAAAAATACTTTTTGGGCGGGAATGAATACTACGCAACGAAGTGAAAGTATGAATGCATTTTTTGATGGTTATGTGCACTCACAGACCACACTAAAGGAATTTGTTGATCAGTTTGATAGTGCTTTGAGGAAGATGGTTGAGAAAGAGACAAATGCTAATTTCGATTCCTTCAATCGCATAATTCCGTGTTCAAGTCCGTTTCCTTTAGAGGAGAGCTTCCAAGATGTGTATACCAATGCAAAGTTCAAGGAAGTTCAAGGGGAGTTTCGAAAAGTTATGCAATGTAATCATTCTTGTCTTAAAGTAGAAAGTGCAATTTCTACTTATGAAGTGATTCAACTAGGGGTTGTAAACAAAGATATAAAGGAAAAATCCTATTGTCTTTACTACAATGATGAAGAAGGAGAGGTTAAGTGCACATGTGCGTTGTTTGAAACGAGAGGTATCTTGTGTTGTCATGCCATTTATGTGCTGCTATCAAAGAAAGTTGTAAAGTTGCCATTGAAATATTATCTTGCGAGATGGAGGAAGGACATAAGGCGACATTACACTTTTATTAAAAGTAGTTACGATGCTTTTCACGGTGACCCTACTACGAAAGATATGACCTCCTGTGCAAAAAGTTTAATAAATTAGCATCGGTGACATCAATGGACGTGGACAGATACGAAAAGGTGATGAGAAATGTTGAGCAGTTGACAGATGAATTTCGTGCACTTCAGCCCAGTAGTGGCTCCCACCAACCTGCTGTTTCAATTGCATCTTCTGGCTATCAGCAGTCAATTCAAAGTAATGATGTTTCGGCGACACAAAGTAATATCGTCCTTAGTCATGTTAAGGTTACAAGGAAAGGGAGACCAAGGTCATCAAGAATGGTGTCTGCAGTGGAAAAAGCGGTAAAGAAGTCACAACGAAAAGGGCCAAATCTAGCGATTGAGACAGAAGCCGAACCAAGTAGCCGGAAAAAAAAGATTGCAAGAATGCAATTTTCTGTCCCTTACTGTCATCTTGCATTTGCCTGGACACTCATTTACCTAACCATGGGTTTTGTTTTGTAGGGCTTAAAAGCAACGCAAACTCAATCAAACGATACTCAGATCCCGATGCCACTGTGTGTTCTTGAAAATGAGTCAGGTCGTGGTACGAGTACTCAGGTACATACATAAATATCTTTAAAGACAAGCGTCACACTGTATTTTTTTTCCTTTAAATTATTTTCCAACGTGGTTGTCTCATGTGTGTATTAGGTTGTGGTGCCAGTTGATGTAACAATGGAGTTGGCAAACTTGGTACTTCAACACAATTTTGAAAAAGCTTTCAATGTAGCTCTCCAAAGTAATGATATGTCTATTGTATCCTGGTTCCTCTCAACGGTAAATTTTTCTCATTTAATATTGTCCACAAACATATATGTTGATGGCTTATGAATTCACTTATCTTTAACTCGCAATTTTTATCAAGGTTGATCTACGGTAGGTGGTGTCGTTAGTTCCTCTCCCTGTGAGTCAAAGAGTACTACTGAACCTTCTATGGCAGTTAGCCTGTGATCTGAGGAACAACTCACTGCAAAAACTCGATTAGATGACTGTCGCGGTCAATTCCATGATTCCAACCGACCCGGGAATTGCAATGCATGCCAAGGCCACCCTATTTCAAGTTTATGCTCTACTCAACCATCATTCCACATCGCGTACAATTACTACTGGCGAGATGTCAAGTATCCTTCTTTTGTTGCATGCCATCAATTCTATGTTCATGGTGCTTGGTTGACTGATGACGTACTCTTCAAAATATTGGCTTTGTAATGTACTCATTGGACATGCATTGCATATTATGCGATTTGGACGTGTATTTAGTATTATGGTATTTGGATATGTATTTAGTGTTATGGTAGTTGGATATGTATTTGGAAATGTTGGGGATGTTGGAAATGTTGTATTTGGTATCTTGGTGTTGGCATGTGATTTGGAAGTTGCAGGAAATGTGTATTTTTTTATTTTGAATTTCAGCAGATATAGGTTTTGCAGCTATTGAAATTTATTATCTGTAACAGGTTTAAATTTTGGTGTTGGCAGACCATAAGTTATAATTATTGGCAGCTGCAGACCAATCTTAGTTCCTCATGTTATAGGTCCTCATGTCAAAGAGCCCTGCCTAGCTTGGGAATGCTATTTTTCAATCTGCATTTTATAGGGGATTTCATGGAACCATGGGTGTCTATGTCAGGTTACCAAAAGATCGACAATAAGTTCGATGCTCAGGAAGACAAGTAATAATTCCCGAATTGAAATATATTTGGACCATGTGATTTTTTTTCCTTATCCTTGATGTACGTTACTCAATGGGGACTCATTCCTTATTAACCTTCTTTCCTGCAACTTTAACTCAATGGAGCAAACTCCAATGATGCCATGAAGTCGCGTCAAACTGCGATTTAGGTACCTAGAAATTGCGTTTTCCAAATAGTTTTAAAATCGATCCCCTCTTCCAAAATCTTGTATGCTAAGCAGCCAGCTCACTTCACATACGACACCTTTCATTTTTCCAGTAGTGTTCCGGGAGAACAAAAATAGTATTATGAAGTCGCAAATTCAACTGTAAAACTGAACTGGAATCTATGCTGTTGCGGAAAACTTGAGGCGGACTGTGTTAAAAGCTGATTCCACGAAGAACAGCTTTTTATAAAAGTTCTCTTCTGGAAGTAGACTTGTCTCTGCCCAGAACATGTTTTTACAAATATGGAGCCAAAACACTTCAAAAGAAGTTCTACTAAAAGTGTCATGGAAAAACAAATGGGTAGAACTTCTTTCGCACAACTAGCCTCTATATATCTTGAGTAAGCACACTGACGAATTATCACAACGAAACAAGAGATAAGTGAATTTTGTATAATGGGAATTAAAATCCAAGGCAAAAATGAACATTGGAACCTTCCTCCAGAATCCTAGCTTCTCCCCAGATACAGCAAAACCTTTTAAGTGGCAATGGAAAAGACAGAATTGAGTTGTTTGACTGGATTCAGAAAGTAGTATTCCCAAAAGCAATCAAACATTCTCCTCTGCAGCATCTGTTTGTGTCTCTTCCGCAGCAATCAATCAAATATATTTTTTTGTGTTAAAGACAACTAATTGGGCCACAGCCCACCCAATAGCAGTACAAGGAAAATAATCTCACGTTGGTGGCATGTACAACTAGTTATAATTCACCTGACAAGCAACATGTCTCTCCAGCCACAGATACGTTTGTCCACATAATTTAATTTTATCTAGGCCTTATCCTGCCATAACACCTTACAGATACAAAAGTGGCAGGGTAATCTACATTCGTCCTGGACCCTCAAATTATATAATAACATGAGGACGAGGGTTTGGTTTTCTCTGCCAGACCAAAGGCGGCTAATCTCAACACTAGTTCCTCCTTCATCCTCTCCAACTCAGGATCCCTCTTGAGAATCTGGTTTTCTGCCCTGAGCATATGGTTCTCCGCTATGAACCTTTGTAGCTCATCATCCTTCGTCTTCAACTCGGACAACAGCCGCTGAATCTTGCGGTTCAATAGGGGACATGTTCGGTCGGATCCCGCTTCGACGTCTCAACATCTATCCACTCGAAAAAACCACAACGCGTTGTCCCCTATATAAGACAAATGAGCAGAAAGTGACATCATCAATTGGCATTTAAGAGAAGCAGACAAAATGTTGAATATAAATGCAGATTCACCATGTAGTACTCACCGAATGGTGGGCGTCTAGCCCGCATGTAAAATACCGTCGACCGGGATTTTGCACTGTCCACAAAGTCCTTTCTTGGACTGGGAGCTTACATCGACACTGTCGTGGTGACATAGTGTGAAGTCCAGCTTGGAAAACAAACGTATTTACCTGCAATACATCATCAATAAAGACATGAGAGCATTCTGCAACAGTTTGACTACTCTATAATGAAGTAATAGCATCGCAAAAGCAACCTTTCACAACCTCCTCTTCACTTTAGAATAAATCTCAAATACAAATGATTTCTTCGAGATAGCATATGGATAATTCAAACCACATATGTCATATCATGTCCTGTATTTTTTAACTTATATTGATTTTGCCGCTTAACTTGCAGGTTTGCAATCTTGCTTGGAGTAAAAATGTGAATGAACTATTAATCACTCATGGGTATTCCCAGAATCAGATTATGGTGTGGAAGTATCCATCAATGGCAAAGGTATTAGTTTTTCAGTCATAAATTTTCCAACTTTCTTTATAATCTATTTGCAAATATTGGTTAAAAGTAACATCACATCTAAAAATCGTAGACAATTAAAATTTTATTTTGTCATTAGATGTTTAAATAAGCATCTTTTGAATTGAACTTTGATAGGTTGCAACTCTAACTGGAGATAGCATGCGAGTTCTTTACCTTGCAGATCCCAATGGCATGTATACTAGCAGGTAGCAAAAACATTTAAATTCACACTGAAATGAGGCCGAACATGATTGCCAATATACTGCACATGATTGCCAATGATACACAAGTAAACATAAAAGAAAGATGAGGTAATAGCATCGCTCCCGCTGTCCTTTCACAACCTCCTCTTCACTTTAGAATAAATCTCAAATACAGGACACTACAAGCACCGGATTTGTAATGTTTTGAATCCTATAAAAATAAGGTTTGCTTCAAACTAAATGTTTTCTGTGCTACTTACCAATCACAAACGACAAGAACAAGAAACCACACACACATTAAATTCACACGAAAACATCACCTTTCCATACAAATGCAGCAAATGGGACAATACAACTTACGGAAAAATACAGTTTTTCACCCTAAACCATGGAGTCATTTGCAAATTTCTTCCTTGAGCTATAAATTTGAGCAATCAACCCTCTAAATTATATGGATACTTATTGATATCCCAACCTGTAAACAAAATTCTAATTTTCGTCATTTCTTAACCCTAATTTCCTCACACATATCATATGCCCAACATTTTTTAACCCTAATTTCTTCACACATATCATGTGAATGCCGAGTCTTTTTGGTTGCCAATCGTGATATTGGAAAGGGTGAAAGGCTATATTACGATTATAACGGATATGAGATAGTGAGAGACCCCCGATTATGACGGGATGAAGAGTAGAGGTCGGAGGACTTACCGAAAATTAGTGGGAGAAGCCAATGAGAGACCCCCGATTATGAAGCTGGTGAACACGAGACTTCGTTTGAGGGGATTTCGATTTACTGGGAGAGAGCTCGGAGCGAGGGGCTATTGGTGGGTTAGGGATTTCGATTTTGAAATGAAGAGTGTCGCGTGTGCGAGAGAGCATCGCGGGAGATATAGAAAATTTATCCCCTAAGCCGGTCCGGTCTAAAAACAAAACCTGAGGTTCAAAGAAAAACTAAGCTGGTTTGAGTGTGTTGGGCCCCGCTCCACGTCAGCCCAGCATTCCTTTTATAAAATTACTCTCAACTTTCTAGTCACTTAGAAAAAAGAAAAAGAAAAAAAAAAGACTTTCTAGTCTCTTCGAAGCCACTATTCGTCCAGAACCTTCCCGCATCTCGCCAACTACGGCGCTGTAGTTCTTCAGGGAGATACGTGTCTGGCACACAAACAAGATCATCCCAGCTTTGTGCGACGAAATTACCCGAATTTCGGGCTCATTTTCATTTCATTTCACCTCACCTCTATATATACGTGAACACCTCCATCTTCCACCGTTCATAGAGAAACCCCAAACCCACAAGGTACGTACAACTCTGAAGATTACTGAAGCCCCTCTCTATTGCTTGCTCTCTCTCTTTCTCTCTTGCTTTCAGGCTGTGAAACCAGATTCTGCGAGCCTAGCCTACGTGACTTTGAAATGGCTCCTGAGCTCTCGGTGAAACCCGCCGTATGCGCCAAACCCGTGAACATGCCAAGCCGGGCCTACGTGACTTTCTTGGCTGGTAACGGGGACTACGTGAAGGGTGTCGTTGGGCTAGCCAAAGGATTGAGGAAGGTGAAAACTGCGTATCCTTTGGTGGTCGCAGTACTTCCCGACGTTCCCGAGAAGCACCGTCAGATCCTGGTGTCTCAGGGCTGCATAGTCCGCGAAATTGAACCTGTTTACCCGCCGGCGAACCACACTCAGTTCGCGATGGCCTATTACGTCATCAATTACTCCAAGCTTCGTATATGGGAGGTACGTAAAATAACGTTACGCGGTATTGTTTAGCTCTGCTTCAGATACAAGGTGTCTTTCTGTTGCGCTCCCGTGGTTACACGTGGCGATCTGTCATGGAACAATCTTGTGTGTGAGTTCGCGGACCTCGTTTGCGTGCTTGTTTTTTTCTTGTACATGACAATAATTGATATGTCGGACTGCAAAAAGAAAAAAAAGAAAGAAAAAGAAAAGACATGTCGGACTGCTCTACTCTAAAGTATAGATGAGACAGTTGATCCATAGTCATCTCTTATTGGCCAAAATACCCTTGCATTGACTCGATCAATTTGTGTTCTGAAAGGGTTAAATTTCTTCGTCATTTGATCAGGACCTCAATCATTTAGAGAAAAAAAAAAAAGAGGACCTCAATCGTGTCCTGACTTGTGCCATATTTTAATCGATTTTTTTTTTTGCTCATTAAATATTTTAATCGATTTCGATTGTGCAAGTACGATTTGTTGTCTTGGTTATTAGTACCAATGACCTTGTGTTTTGATGCAGTTTGTGGAATATAGCAAAATGATCTACTTGGACGGAGACATCCAGGCGTTTGAAAACATCGACAACCTCTTTGATCAGCCGGATGGGTATTTCTACGCAGTGATGGACTGTTTCTGTGAGAAAACATGGAGTCATACCCCACAACACAAGATCGGCTACTGTCAGCAGTGCCCTGACAAGGTCAAGTGGCCCGCAGAGTTAATGGGCCAGCCACCAGCTCTTTACTTCAATGCCGGCATGTTTGTATTCGAGCCTAGTTTGTCCACCTACGAGGACCTCTTGAAGACCCTAAAAGTCACACCGCCGACCCCATTTGCTGAGCAGGTGAGTTGAACCTTTAGTGGTTCTCAACTCCGACTCACGTTTTGATGGGTAATTCTTGGATTTTGCAAAGACTTGTCGTACCGTGTTAATTTGTTTTGGCAGGACTTCTTGAACACGTACTTTAGAGATATCTACAAGCCTATCCCAAACATTTACAATCTCGTGCTTGCCATGTTGTGGCGTCATCCAGAAAATGTGGAGCTTGACAAAGTTAAAGTTGTTCACTACTGTGCGGCGGTGAGTATTTTAATTTGCACCCAATGACTACTCTTCTTGTTGTTTGGTATATGGTTACTGGTTTTAGCCTAATCCGTTTGATTGGTTGAACAATGAAAGGGGTCAAAGCCGTGGAGGTACACAGGGAAAGAAGAGAACATGCAGAGAGACGACATAAAGATGCTTGTCAAGAAGTGGTGGGATATTTACGACGATGAATCATTGGACTACAAGAAGCCACCAGCGGCGCCTACCACCGGGGAAGCAGAGCCAGTGAACATGCAGCGACTCTTGGCTGCGCTTTCCGAGGCCGGTGCCGTTCAGTATGTGACCGCACCATCAGCGGCTTAGAGTCGGTTTCTGGGATAAAATGGGCGCTAAAGTACCACGGTGTTAGAGAGCTAAGAGAGGTAGTGGAAGTAAGAGTCAAGAAGAGCATATTCCCTTTTCACGCGGATGTGAAAACGGATTGGTGTTTGGGGAATGCTTCTGATCATTTTTGTTTCGTCTGTTTTCTTTTGCCGAATCCTTTCCCCAACTGTTTAGGGACATCGGCTGTTGGGTCTGTTCATAATGTGTGCTTAGAATTGAGTACTGTTTTATATTGAAAAAAAAAAGTACTTGGTAGTTATGTTAATCATCTTCTCTCTCCTTCTGCCCAACGAAAAGGAACAAGTACATCTTGAAAAAAAAGTCCTCTTTGTTTTAATATATAATGAAAAACAGAGTTCTAGACAAGTATGTTTAAATTTAATAGATGTTATTTTATAAAAAAATAAAGACATTATAATACTAAACATTTTTTTCACTAAGTAGAGTAATGTATAAAACCTTAAGCATTAAAATTTTTAGGCTTCTATATTGAATTTTTTTTTCATAAATTAAAATAGGGAATATTATGTCAAATGATTAATTAAAAAATTAATAATTATAACTTGAAATAGATAACATGATGATCAATAGTCAAAAAGATTTTAGTTAATATAGATTTTTTTTAATGAGATTAGACAAAAAAAGAAAATCTATTTAATATTTATTTTTAGTCATTTGTGATTATGGAGACTTATCCTACGGTGAAGTTCCCTCTCATTTCGTTTTCCTTGTAGGCCAAAACCCCTCCTGAAACAAAAAGAAGGTTTGAGCGCGGTCCATTATTGGCTTGGTGGACTGGATCTAAAACCAGCCACATCAGCTTGTATATAATTAACTTGTTCAAGCAGTTCATGAATCATCTAACACCTTGCCGATCAAATTCTCGTTGGGTGAAGAAGGAAGATGGTATTTTTCTTGGGGGGAGCAAAGGAATTCAAAAACAATGTTGTTTGTAGCTTCGGACTAAACGAGTAAGCAAAAAGGCAAGCAGAAGGCTCATAGATCGGTAGTAATACGGGACGGGTCTTGGTGGGTCATGAGACATGGGGCCTGCACGAAATAAACTAGCGTTAGATTTTCCTGAGGAAGTTTAGGCCACATTAGGCTGTTCAACCTCAGTGTAGTTACTGGTTTTAGAAAGACAGATTTTTAAATATTGGTCACTTACATCGTTAAGGGCAAAAATCGGCCCTTAACGGGGGCGGTTCCCGGTTAACTTGCATTCATATATGTCTATTTTTTTTAACATTTTACGCACTTGACCTAATGTATTTTTTTTCCTTTTTTTCTTTTGGTCCATTGATCACATTTCATAATTCCTTTAGAGGCAAAAGGCTATACCCATACACCTTTACAAATCCATTCTAATGTCAAACCTTCTGCACTCAATACTCAAAATATAGCCCAACCTAAAGGCATGAAGGGCATAACATTGTTCAACCTCGTACTTACCACAAAGTACATAGATACAATTTATACTTGACACCATTGTCCTATGAATATGTAGGTATACTTCTCAAATATATCATCCATTCTATTTATGTAACAATTAGTCTCAACACAAATTGTAAGGAAATCAACCCTTGAAAGCAAATTGTGTCCTAAATCACTCAAAAGGGAAAAACACTAACACAGATCTTCTTAGGAAGCAAAGCAAATAGACCAATATATTTGACTCTTTCCCTCTGTCACTACGAAGGTACATTAAGGGCATTACCCGGAATGGGATGGATAGCATGTGCCCTCCTTATTGTGCTAGGGTTGGCTTCATATAGATCAATATATTTGACTTTTCGCTCTTCTACCAGTTTCTTAAGTTCACCAATCTACATAACAGTAAAATGTATCTAATCAGTTCCTTCACCTAGATCCCCACCATCACTAGGAAATAATGACTGTCCAAACAAAGGAAGAAGGTACAAAGAGAACACACTGCATCCCTTTTAAGTAGGTTATTGTAGTCCCATTGAACGCTCCTAACAAGGGTGTGACGCTCAATATCCAGTTCTCATAAGTGTTTTCATAGCCCTCGAATGCCTGCACGAGTTATAAACCATGAAGCTCTGATCTCTTCAACTTAAAGTTGTATCAGGCTGCTCTTGATATCTAATTTTAACTAACCTTACCAGCGAGCATTTGCTGCAAAAGACGGGCAACCTGAGCTCAGGCCAAGTGCCCCACAAAGTGAGCAGGGTGATCCTCATCCCATTCCTGGTAATGGCCTGCAGATCCAAATAAAGAACAATCACAGAGACGTCAAAACCCAAACAAAAAATAATCAGAAAAAATGAACCATTCCATCAAAACACAAAATTCAATCACACGGCACACAGACAAATGCATATATGGGTAATCAAGCAACCAATCAACATATCTAAAGATTCAAACGAACAGATCTATTTTAAGTTAGAAAAAATGATTCAAACGAACAGCCAAGCAACAGATCTAAAGATGGAAGAGAGAGTAATGATTCAAAATGTGAGGGAGAGGAGAATAGATTATCGAAACCCTAAAAATTGCAAAAAATAGAGAAAAATTAATATGAGAGGAAAAGATGAGAGTACCTGCAGTGGTCGGTGAAGGGAGGCGCAACCACCGGTGTAGTGGTCGACGAAGAGTGGGGGACAATTGGAGAGGGAGGGGAGGGACAGAGAGGTTGTCTATGTTGAAGAGGGGAGAGACTATCGCATAAATGGGAGAAGGGGGTGAGGAAAAACGACGTCGTTTTAGTAAAAAACTAATAATAAAACCCGATTTCTCGGTACCCGGGAACTCAGTGCCGAGTAACCCGGGAACTGGGAATACCACCGAGTTTTTTTAAAACAGCAAACCTGCATCGACACCAATGAGGCCAATTACCGACAACCTGGTGCCAGTGCCACCGGATTTTTCTGATGACTATAAACAACCCTAGGCCACATTGTATGGAACGGCGGAATTACAAGCTTAACGGCTGCGATTGATCGCAACGAATTCCTCTCGTTGCTTTTTGCATAATCATTCATTCATCATTCATGCACATTAACTTAAAAAAGAAAAAAAAATCATGCATGTTATGAATATTGTGAGTTACTATGGATGATCGTTACACCCGTTACACCTTTTACCAATAGTTAGTTTTCTCACAATTATGTACATTTTTAATTCCATTTGAATTTCTTTTAATTCTTTGTATCTTCTCTATGCCTATATAAAGGGGTATTGAGATGAATTGTAGGACACAACAATATTTAGAATATATCATAGTTCCTGAAGAACTATTGCTCTCTTTATCTCTTTGCTACGCTTTCTAGATCGTATTGTTCCTTAGTTTTACAATACGTTATCAGCACAAAGCTCTACCTATCGTGAAGGAAGTACTTGAAATTACAAGAGAAAGACGTGTACTTTCTTGTTGCAAAAACTCCATTCGAAGTTGCATATTTTTATATCCTTTCACAAGCTTGTGGTAAGTTTATTCGATTTGACATTTTCTTCTTTGTTGCTTTGTGTAATTAGATTAGAAACTTATTCATCCGTTTCTTGTTATAGATCATGTCGAATCTTGCAAAACTTGAATTTGTAGCTCTTGATATTTCGGGCAACAATTATCTCTCATGGGTCCTTGATGCTTAAATTCATCTTGATGCTAAGAATCTTAGAAATACTATTCGAGAGGACAATGATGCATCCCTGCAGGATCGCGTCAAAGCAATAATTTTCTTACGCCATCATCTCCATGAAGAATTGAAATCTGAATATCTTACGGTAAAAGATCCCCTTACTTTATGGAATAATTTAAAGGAGAGATACGAGCACGAGAAGTCCGTAATCCTCCCAAAAGCTTGATATAATTGGATGCACCTGAGGCTGCAAGATTTTAAATATGTTTGTGAGTATAATTCAGCTTTGTTCAAAATCACTTCACAGTTAATCCTGTGTGGAGAAAATGTCACTGAAGAAGACATGTTGGAGAAAACATTCACTGTTTTTCATGCCTCAAATATGCTCGAGAGCGAAAGTTCACGAAATATTCTAAACTAATTTCTTGTTTTCTTGTGGCTGAACAAAATAATGAGCTTTTGATGAAAAATCATCAGTCCCGACCAACTGGTTCTCAATCATTCCCTGAAGCGAATGGAGTCTCACTCCCTGAAGTGAATGAGACATCTTTTCAGAAATAGAACTACATTCGTGGTCGTGGTTGGGGAAAGAATAAAAGGGGAAAACAACACCACCATAAGTGGAATAACAATTCTTCAACACCGAACCACCAGAAGTGGAGAAATGCCAAACAAGAAAAAGGCAAATGCAGAATAAACTGTCAAAGATTTATGAAGAAAAATTCTATCGGTGTGGGATGAATGGGCATTGGTCTCGTACTTGTCGTACGTCAAAACACTTGGTTGATTTATACCAAGCCTCTCTGAATTGGAAAGGAAAAGAAACAAATTTTGTTGATCATAATAACTCTCTTGATAGTTTTGACGGAATTGATGTTACTCATCTTGATGTTTCAGATTTCTTTGAAGATCCTACCTGAAAAATTGATCATTTGATTGGCGATGGAAATGTTATCATAAATTAATGTATTCACTTCATGATGAAATAAAATGTTATAATTTTCTTTTCATATTATTATGTGTTAGTGATAATTAATATATATTTCATGTGTGAAGCAACATGGATTCATCTAATGCATTGATTCACTCCAAGATGGTCGAGGATGATTTTCGTCTGGCAGACAGCGCAACAACGCATACAATCTTGAAAGAGAAAAAGTATTTTCAATACTTAACATTATCTACTGCATGTGTCAACACAATATCAGGTTCTGCAAATCTGATTGAAGGCTCTGGAAGAGCCTATATTATGCTCCCTGAAGGAACAAATTTGTGTATTGACGAGACATTATATTCTTCTAAATCTAGAAGAAATTTACTTAGTTTTAATGATATACGTCTCAATGGTTATCACATTAAAACTAATAATGAAGGCAGTGAAGAATTTCTTTGTATTACCTCTAATGTATCGGGCCAGAAGCTCATACTAGAAAAACTGTCTGTTTTCTCTTTCGGATTATATTATACGACCATAAGAATAGTGGAATCAAATATTGTAATGCACTAGAAGTGCAAGACACACCAGAAGTGCTCTGATTCAAAGACATTTATGCTTTGGCATGATCGATTTGGACATCCAGGATCTATAATGATACGTCGAATTATTGAGAACTCACATGGACATCCTTTAAAGAATCAAAAGATTCTTTTACCAAGTGATTATTCCTGTAGTTCATGTTCTCAAGGAAAATTTATTATTAAACCATCTCTCTCAAAGGTAGTTGAGTCTCCGTCATTTTTACAAAGAATTCAGGGAGATCTTTGTGGACCAATTCATCCCGCGTGTGGACCATTTAGATATTTCATGGTTTTAATTGATGCATCTACTAGATGGTCACATGTTTGCCTTATTTCTACTTGAAATGTTGCATTTGCTCGACTTCTTGCTCAAATTATTAGACTAAGAGCACAATTTTCTCATCATCCTATTAAGAGCACTCGATTAGATAATGCCGCAGAATTCTCATCTCTAGCTTATAATAACTATTGTGTATCTGTTGTAATTGATGTTGAATATTTTGTTCCTCATGTTCATTCTCAAAATGGTTTAACTGAATCTTTCATAAAAAGACTTCAGTTAATTGCTCGACCTTTGCTTATGAGAATAAAGTTACCAGTTTCTGCTTGGGGACATGTTATTTTACATGCTGCATCACTAGTACGGATTAGACCAACTGCTTATCATAAATATTCTCCTTTTCAACTTGCTTTTGGTCAACCTCCGAATATCTCTCATCTTCGAATTTTTGGTTCTGCTGTCTATGTTCCAATTTCACCCACTCAACGCACTAAAATGGGTCTTCAACATAGACTTGGTATTTACGTTGGTTTTGATTCTCCATCCATTATTAGATATCTTGAACTATTAACTGGTGATATTTTTAAGGGATAAATACTAAATTGGTCCCTGTAATATACGAGAAAATCGTTTTGGTCTTTATGATAAGAAAACCATAAATTTAGTCCCTATAATATCCCTTTTGTTTCGCCGTTCGTCTCTCTTCTTGAATCCGTTAGTTCAACAGACGAAATACAATCCACGTCAGAGTCTACCATCTTCCCAAGAATTCTTGGGCCTGGGACTGGCCTGTAGACACTTCAGTCGTATCCGCCTGGGAGTTGGAGTGTGCTACTTCCTTTGTAACTGGCTTGCCCGCATCTTCCTCTGTCTTCATTGGTGACCGTCTTCTGCACAAATGTATGGATTTACTCGACTTTAAGATTCGTTTGTTGGTTTTCCCGTTCAACAATAGGGACATGTGGTCTCGTCCTAAAACTGTGTGTGTCGTAGATCAAGTGAGACAGTCGAGCTCTTAAACTATTAGATACAAAATTCATCCGAACGTGCTGTGTTCTGAACTCCATTCAGCCTATCATTGGACAATACTTGATGCTAAATGGATCCTTTACTGAAATCATGATACTCAACAAAGTGCTCCAATGCTGAATGAACTACAATCAGTAAATGGTGGGACATAATTTTTTGCACGTCTCTTTGTCAAATTAGGAAAAAAGATAAGACAGAGTAGATGTTCTATTCCATTTTGGTTCGGTTCTTTGTTCGTGAGTCTCCAAGATGGCTACTTGTGCGTGGGTGTGAAGAATGAGCCATGGCCACGTTATGGAGTTCCGTTTGAACAGAAAACGAGAAAGAAGAAGAACAGAAGCAAACTAAAAAGCATGTTACTTGCCGATAGATTACCAACAGTGTGGCAGCAGTGGCGGCAGCAAATACTGCTGTGGAGGTGGGCTGATGGAGCTCTTTTATGAGATATGAGATGAGGTTGTCAGCAGGGGCGGAGAGAAGGGGGCGGGGGGGGCCCTCAGCCCCTCAAAAAAAATATTTATATGTAGCATTCCCCCCGATAAAAAAATTTATTTATATGGGTCTTGGGCTTTTATTTTACTGATTCAGGGATCTCCTACAGAGGTTCGCTTACGGGATTGCTCATGGCTGACGGAGGAACAATTTACAAAATGTTTTCAGGGGTGCGACACCAGCAATCTAATTGTATGTCTATTTTGTAAGATATGTTATGCTTTCAATGATATTGAAAGCAAACTTCTATCATCACCTGAATTCCTTGCATAACATGATTATATCATCATTGTAATATATTTGGGGTCTGGTGATTGGCAGAAGGTTCAGTTTCTTTAATGCTTAGTCTTGTGGGCGTTTCAACTAAGAAGCTTATCTTGATGTTTGCTCGTATTTGTTTGCGGTATTTTTCTGGAAGAGGAATTTGTGAAACACTTGCAACAACTATGTAAACAACAAAGTGTCAGAGTTCATGCGTATGATCATGCTATCCTAATAGTTGCTATTGATTCATAACCATGTAGTTTAGGATGCTCATTTGGTACCTTATAAGTATCCTTAAGACTAATACATGTAAAAGCTCTGTGGACTGGATCTAATCCTTTAGCATGATTCTGTTTAAGACCTCTTGTTCACATCCTATACTGTAGCATGATTCTGTTTAGGATGCTCATTTGGTACCTTATAAGTATCCTTAAGACAAATTCATGTAAAAGCTCTGTACATTGGATCTAATCCCATAGCATGATTCTGTTTAAGATCTCTTGTTCACCGCCTATCACTTACATTCCATGATGTGATTATGCAAAAGCATTTTGTTTGTTTCCTTAAAAAAAAATCAGTTGTTTGTTGATGCATAATTGGGGAACTTAATTAATTTAGTTAATGAGAATGTTCTAATCTGGTGTTCCATTGCTTCCCAAATGCCTCTACTAAGCAGGGAACAGCAAAAGATGAGACATCTATTTCTATTAAAAATATGATTACATTGCACTGTCCAGAAATTTTTACTAATTTTTTCTTTTAGCATTACGCTGGTGTGTTGCAATTAAAGTTAATGATGGTAGACATAATGTTAATTACCTTTCCTGAAAGTAGTGATTATTTATCTGCAACTTTTGTTTCTTCATATTTTCCTCAATTTTGCTCCAGCATAAATAGCTCTATTAGACATTTGAAAGAACTCTTCCATGCTATTATCTCAAAACACAGGCTGGAAGGGACGAAGCTAAGGGGCCTGCAGGGGGGTGGGGCCTTGTCTCCCCAATCACCCCAAAACTGAGCCTAGAAAATAGGCAAAACAAAGGTTGTTTAGAACGTTCTCTTCCATTTTTTTTACATTTTGGCCTCTCCAAAATGCATTTTCGTTCCTGCCCCCCATACAGAACTCCTGGCTCCGCCACTGGTTGTTAGCCACACCATAGAATGAAAATCGCTCTGCTAAAAGTCGCATGAGACGAGAAGCTAGCTAGAAAACAATGAGAGATATAAAAGAAAGATGCAGATAGGAAATATCTTAATCTACGTGTAAGACAACTATATCTCATTATCTTTTGTTATTTTAATTGTTTTTCTTCTCTTGCAGATAATGTTCAAGAATCAGTGAAATCACCAAGACCACGAAAAGAACAAGAAAATGAGATTCAGAATAGCAGAAGACAAAAGAATAAAAAAATCGAAAGAAAAAAAGAAAAGGAAGGAAGCTCTTCAGGTTCGCTGATGGATTGGATTCTGATGCAGTGATGGTCCAAGACGCCATTAGCGAGAAAGGTGAAGGAAGAAGATGCTGACGTGGAGTGCATTCCATCGAGTGAATTAACGGATTTAGGAAGAGGGACGAACGGCGAAACAAAGAGAGTATTATAGGGACTAAATTTACGGTTTTATTATCACAGGGACCAAAACGATTTTCTCATATATTACATGGACCAATTTGGCATTTATCCCTATTTTTAAAGCACGTTTTGATGACTGTCATTTTGATGAGACCATTTTTCCACCATTGGGTAGTGAAAAGTCGTTGTCTGAAGCACGACGTGAGATTACTTGGAATAATTTGACGTTATCTCATTTTGATCCTCGAACCAATCAATGTGAACTTGAAGTTCAAAAGATCATTCATTTGCAAGATATTGCAAATCAATTACCAGATGTGTTTACAGATAATAAGAGGGTTGTGAAATCATACATCCCAGCTGCTAATATCCCTGCACGGATTAATGTTCTTGAAGAACAACAAGTAGCAAATGAATCTAATACATGTTTGAGGCGTGGTAGACCTCTGGGTGCTAAAGATAAAATTCCCCGGAAGCGGAAGATTCAAAAGAAAGAAATAGGTGCTCTTGAAGAGACCATTCCCACAATACAGGAAATAAAATTGAAAAATATATCTCTTGAAGAAAAATCTCCTGGAAAACAATTTCATGAAATAAAATCTCCTGAAGAGATAGTCCCAGAAGTGGCAGCTCTCGAAGATATTAATCCTGATGAGGAAAAGGTACCTGAAAATAATGAGATCTCAATACATTATGTGAATACAAGAGAAATGTTGGATAGAAACAAAATTATTGTCGACAACATATTTTTATTCAAAATTGCTTTTGACATTACCAGAAGTAATAATGAAATTGAACCACAATCCGTCGAAGAATGTCGACGTAGAAATGATTGGCCAATGTGGAAAGAAGCAATCTAGGCAGAGTTAAACTCTCTAGCCAAACGTGAAGTATTTGGACCTGTAGTCCAGACACCTGAAGATGTCATGCCTGTTGGATATAAGTGGGTATTTGTGCGAAAACGTAATGGGAAAAATGAAGTCGTTAGATATAAAGCACGACTTGCTGCACAAGGTTTCTCGCAGTGACCCGTAATGGATTCAATTACCTTCAGATTTTTAATCAGCTTAGTAGTCGCAGAAATATTAGATATGCGATTAATGGATGTCGTGACTGCATACTTATATGGTTCATTAGACCAAGATATATACATGAAAATCCCTGAAGGATTTAAAATGTCTGAAGCATGTAATTCTACATCCAAAAGCATGTACTCTATCAAGCTGCAAAAATCTCTATATGGGTTAAAACAATCCGGACGCATTTGGTATCACCGTCTTAGTGAATATCTCATAAAGTAGGGATATGAGAATAATATACTTTGTCCGTGTGTTTTTAAAAAGAAATCAGAATTTGAATTCATAATAATTGCAGTATATGTTGATGATTTAAATCTTGTGGAGACTCCAGCAGAGCTCACAAATACTGCAAATTGTTTAAAAAGCGAATTTGAAATGAAAGATCTTGGAAAAACTAAATTCTGTCTTAGCCTGCAGCTTGAGCATTTTCCAAGTGGAATTTTTGTCCATCAATCGACATATACTGAAAAAATCTTGAAGCACTTTCATATGGATAAAAGCTCATCCTCTGAGTACTCCAATGATTGTACAATCACTAGATGTGAATAAATATCCATTCCGTCCTAAAGACGAAGAAGAAGAGATTCTTGGTCCTGAAGTACCATATCTCAATGCAGTTGGTACCTTAATGTACCTTGCAAATTGCACTCGTCCTGATATAGCATTTGATGTTAATTTGCTTGCCAGATATAGTTCTGCACCAACTCGGAAACATTGAAATGGAGTCAAACAAGTATTACGATATCTCTGAGGAACCAATGACATTGGATTATATTATCCAAAAGAATCAATTGCTTAGTTAGTTGGTTTTGCAGATGCAGGATATTTATCTGATCCACATAACACTACAAAAAAACAGGTCTATAGCGGCGGTCTTTTTAGCGACGGCCAAAAAAACCGCCGCTAAAGGTACCCCTTTAGCGGCGTTTCAAAACAAACGCTGCTAAAAGGGGTCTATAGCGGCGGTCTTTAGCGGCGGTCAGTACCGCCGCTATAGACCTAAAACTTCGGGGCCTATAGCAGCGGTCAAGTGACCGCCGCTATATGGTTATGTTTTAGCAGCGGTTGCCTCGACGGTCAAAGGCAAACGCCGTTGAAGGTGGTACCCTATAGCGGCGGTCACGTGGACCGCCGCTATAGACCTAAAACTTCGGGGCCTATAGCGGCGATCAATTGACCGCCGCTATATGGTTATGTTTTAGCAGCGTTTGGCATGGCAAACGCTGCTAAAAAAATTGGGTCTATAGCGGCGGTCATGGTGACCACTGCTATAGACCCCACATTCAGCGGCGTTTGCGTCTGCAAACGACGCTGAAAATTAACCTATAGCAGCGGTTGGAGGGTGACCGCCACTATAGGTAAATGATCAAATATTTTGTTTAATTAGTTGTAATTTTTTTAGTGTTTATAATTATGTTAAATATTATTGTATTTATGTTAATATATAATTTAGTTTGTCATATATGTGAAAAATTTTAATTTAAAGACATACTTAATAAAATATGAAGTTAGAGAGAGTGTTATGAACTATGAAATAATGAAGTTTGTCATGTATGTGAAAAATTTTAATTTAAAGACATACTTAATAAAATATGAAGTTAGAGAGAGTGTGATGAACTATGAAATAATGAAGTTTGTCATGTATTTGAAAATTTTTAATTTAAAGACATACTTAATAAAATATGAAGTTAGAGAGAGTGTTATGAACTATGAAATAATGAAGTTTGTCATGTATGTGAAAAATTTTGGCCAGATTTTCTAAACTTGTTTTAATTAAAATTATTACACTAGTTAAAAAAATATTAAATAAAATATTATGTATAAAGCTTTTCAAATACTATTATAATTTACAACTACTTTTAATTTACTAAACATATATAACTATAAAATATAAAATTATTATAAAAAAACTACAAATAAAAACTCCCCCTTAACTGAAACGGTGTCGTTCTCCTCCCCTCCCCTCCCCTCCCCCCTTTATTAAAAACTCCCCCACGAATTCCCCCGATTCCCCCCAAATATTTTCCCCCCTTTCTCACTCTCTCCGCTCTCCCTCCCGACGCCAGCAAGCCCTCCGTCCCTCTCGGCAGCTCGGCTCCTCCCCTCTCGGCTCACTTCTCACTTCTCAGTCTCTCCTCCTCCACACCGGACCACGGTCACCACTCCACACGGAGCCACGGCCCACCGGGACTAGGTCAGATAATATAGGAAAGTGTTTCCCACACATTTTTCCTTTCTAAAGATAATAGGTATTTGTTGATAATAGGTATTTGAGTTTATACATGCGTTAGGAACAAAACATGGTCCAATTTTTCTCTTGGGTGACATAGATTCAATAGTCAGGTATCGTTTGTTGCCATGGAGACCATAGATTCACATTTTGTTGCCATGGAGACCATAAACAGGAATCGTTGCCATTTTTGCTGCTTATGTGAATCTGTGTTGTAATTGTTTAAGGTATGGCTAGTCTGTGAATCTGTGAATCGTTCGTTGCAAATTTACTTTATGCTTCTTAGTTTGATTTCTCAACTAGCTGCCCTGCTGTTAGATTTGTTTAATTCCATCAATAAACCAGTTGCAACAAAAATGTTTGCTGTCATTTGTGAACATATTTTTTTAAGCCCGCAGTTTTGCATTGGTGGGCATGAATATGATATCAACACTTGCTGACAACTGCTGTACATGCACATCTTGCATACAGAAGAGTGCAGTATAAATTTATTGGGGACGTGCAATTACTAAATCTGATTTTTCAAGATCACACGATTGGATTTTTTTTTTTCAATTCAGTTGAATGCTCCATTTTTTCTTCTCCTTTTTCTATTTATTTTCCTATGAGATTTATTAACTTAGTTTACTTGCAGATCCAAAGGTGCACAGGGGCTGTGGTTATAACCAGGTTTGTAGTCCTTTAAAGTAAATTATGAGTCTTTTTAAGTGTCTTTCATTGCATAGATAAATGCATTATCTGTTTCTGAGTGACCAATGCAGTATTAGTGAAATCCTTGGACCCCTTATGGTTCTGTTTTGCTGCTGAACTTCCAATTGATCGGCTGTTCCTTCACTTATGATAATTATCCTTGGTTATCTCTTTGGTGAAATTGGAACTTTTAACTGACAAGCTACTTACCCAAGTTTTAAATTTATTAGTTTGTGTTGGATTTAGTATCATTGGTGTTTGTTTACAGGGAAATTGTTTACTAGAAACGTGTTTGTTTTTGCTTTCTCCAAGAGAATCGGTTGCAGATAAACATATTACTCTTTCACAAATTAGTGGTATCTTGAATCTCTTCATCAATTACTATTGTTTGTTCTTTTGTCCTTATTTTTTGGAGATTGGAGTTTGTGGATTTTAGAAGGCGGAGGGTTGGGATACCTATTAGTTGTTGTTGGTTATGTGGAGTTAATTGGAGATGGTGATGTTTGTGGATTTTGTTGGAAGGCGGAGGGTATGGCTAACTATTTTTTGTTGTTGGTTCTGTGGAGTTTATTGGAGATTTGAGGGGTAAGTGTTATATGATGTTGGTTATATTGGCGTTGCTTTGTTTAAGCAAATGTTTTGTGTTGTTGAATTTTACATTGAAATCACGTTTATGCATTTTTAAATATTGTATAGGTACAATGACGAGGAAGAGGTTTAGGACTATATCTTCTTCATCACAGCCATCTATGCCCCCATCTCAAGAAGCAACGCCGTCGCAGCCATCTGTGCCCCCATCTGAAGAAGTAACGCCGTCACAGCCACCCGAGCTGCCTTCAGAACAGGCTACGGTGCCGTCGTTTGAAGATGATCAATCTTTGAATGATAATGAAATAATTGGTATGTTTTTAAAACCCAACTAAGAGATAATCTTAGTTATATGTTAGTCAATTATGTTTCACATACTAAATGTGCAGGTGGTAGTGGAGTCCGGAAAGTGCGTGGTGGCACGCGGATGACGGACGTCTGGAATCTGAAGGAAGACGAATTGATTCTAGTACAATTCAATGGCAATGGGCAACCATTGGGTAATGAAGGGGGAATATTTAACAAATTCACGGGTTGTATTGCCCGTGTTGCGAATCAAATCCCATTAGATGCGGCGGATTGGCGTAAAGTCCCTATGTCAACAAAAGAGGACTGTTGGAGCCTCATGACGGTATAATTTAATAATGCTAATTTTTCATATAAATTTAATAATTGATGCACCTAACTCTTGCGATATATTTTGCAGAAACGATTTACAATCCCCGAGCCTCCATTAGGGGATATTGTCAAGAGCTGGTTTCTCAAAGATTTAGGAGAGAAATGGAGGAACTATAAGTGTAGTTTAAAGCAGAAATTTTTTGATGAGGCCTTGATGCCTCAGTATGTGAAAAATAATGCTCCAACAGACGTTAATTTGGAACAATTTTGCAAATTAGTCGATTTTTGGTACTCTGATGCAGGACGGGTACTCTGATGCAGCGGTTGGAGGGTGACCACCACTATAGGTAAATGATCAAATATTTTGTTTAATTAGTTGTAATTTTTTTAGTGTTTATAATTATGTTAAATATTATTGTATTTATGTTAATATATAATTTAGTTTGTCATATATGTGAAAAATTTTAATTTAAAGACATACTTAATAAAATATGAAGTTAGAGAGAGTGTTATGAACTATGAAATAATGAAGTTTGTCATGTATGTGAAAAATTTTAATTTAAAGACATACTTAATAAAATATGAAGTTAGAGAGAGTGTGATGAACTATGAAATAATGAAGTTTGTCATGTATTTGAAAATTTTTAATTTAAAGACATACTTAATAAAATATGAAGTTAGAGAGAGTGTTATGAACTATGAAATAATGAAGTTTGTCATGTATGTGAAAAATTTTGGCCAGATTTTCTAAACTTGTTTTAATTAAAATTATTACACTAGTTAAAAAAATATTAAATAAAATATTATGTATTTAATATTATGTATAAAGCTTTTCAAATACTATTATAATTTACAACTACTTTTAATTTACTAAACATATATAACTATAAAATATAAAATTATTATAAAAAAACTACAAATAAAAACTCCCCCTTAACTGAAACGGTGTCGTTCTCCTCCCCTCCCCTCCCCTCCCCCCTTTATTAAAAACTCCCCCACGAATTCCCCCGATTCCCCCCAAATATTTTCCCCCCTTTCTCACTCTCTCCGCTCTCCCTCCCGACGCCAGCAAGCCCTCCGTCCCTCTCGGCAGCTCGGCTCCTCCCCTCTCGGCTCACTTCTCACTTCTCAGTCTCTCCTCCTCCACACCGGACCACGGTCACCACTCCACACGGAGCCACGGCCCACCGGGACTAGGTCAGATAATATAGGTAAGTGTTTCCCACACATTTTTCCTTTCTAAAGATAATAGGTATTTGTTGATAATAGGTATTTGAGTTTATACATGCGTTAGGAACAAAACATGGTCCAATTTTTCTCTTGGGTGACATAGATTCAATAGTCAGGTATCGTTTGTTGCCATGGAGACCATAGATTCACATTTTGTTGCCATGGAGACCATAAACAGGAATCGTTGCCATTTTTGCTGCTTATGTGAATCTGTGTTGTAATTGTTTAAGGTATGGCTAGTCTGTGAATCTGTGAATCGTTCGTTGCAAATTTACTTTATGCTTCTTAGTTTGATTTCTCAACTAGCTGCCCCGCTGTTAGATTTGTTTAATTCCATCAATAAACCAGTTGCAACAAAAATGTTTGCTGTCATTTGTGAACATATTTTTTTAAGCCCGCAGTTTTGCATTGGTGGGCATGAATATGATATCAACACTTGCTGACAACTGCTGTACATGCACATCTTGCATACAGAAGAGTGCAGTATAAATTTATTGGGGACGTGCAATTACTAAATCTGATTTTTCAAGATCACACGATTGGATTTTTTTTTTTCAATTCAGTTGAATGCTCCATTTTTTCTTCTCCTTTTTCTATTTATTTTCCTATGAGATTTATTAACTTAGTTTACTTGCAGATCCAAAGGTGCACAGGGGCTGTGGTTATAACCAGGTTTGTAGTCCTTTAAAGTAAATTATGAGTCTTTTTAAGTGTCTTTCATTGCATAGATAAATGCATTATCTGTTTCTGAGTGACCAATGCAGTATTAGTGAAATCCTTGGACCCCTTATGGTTCTGTTTTGCTGCTGAACTTCCAATTGATCGGCTGTTCCTTCACTTATGATAATTATCCTTGGTTATCTCTTTGGTGAAATTGGAACTTTTAACTGACAAGCTACTTACCCAAGTTTTAAATTTATTAGTCTGTGTTGGATTTAGTATCATTGGTGTTTGTTTACAGGGAAATTGTTTACTAGAAACGTGTTTGTTTTTGCTTTCTCCAAGAGAATCGGTTGCAGATAAACATATTACTCTTTCACAAATTAGTGGTATCTTGAATCTCTTCATCAATTACTATTGTTTGTTCTTTTGTCCTTATTTTTTGGAGATTGGAGTTTGTGGATTTTAGAAGGCGGAGGGTTGGGATACCTATTAGTTGTTGTTGGTTATGTGGAGTTAATTGGAGATGGTGATGTTTGTGGATTTTGTTGGAAGGCGGAGGGTATGGCTAACTATTTTTTGTTGTTGGTTCTGTGGAGTTTATTGGAGATTTGAGGGGTAAGTGTTATATGATGTTGGTTATATTGGCGTTGCTTTGTTTAAGCAAATGTTTTGTGTTGTTGAATTTTACATTGAAATCACGTTTATGCATTTTTAAATATTGTATAGGTACAATGACGAGGAAGAGGTTTAGGACTATATCTTCTTCATCACAGCCATCTATGCCCCCATCTCAAGAAGCAACGCCGTCGCAGCCATCTGTGCCCCCATCTGAAGAAGTAACGCCGTCACAGCCACCCGACCTGCCTTCAGAACAGGCTACGGTGCCGTCGTTTGAAGATGATCAATCTTTGAATGATAATGAAATAATTGGTATGTTTTTAAAACCCAACTAAGAGATAATCTTAGTTATATGTTAGTCAATTATGTTTCACATACTAAATGTGCAGGTGGTAGTGGAGTCCGGAAAGTGCGTGGTGGCACGCGGATGACGGACGTCTGGAATCTGAAGGAAGACGAATTGATTCCAGTACAATTCAATGGCAATGGGCAACCATTGGGTAATGAAGGGGGAATATTTAACAAATTCACGGGTTGTATTGCCCGTGTTGCGAATCAAATCCCATTAGATGCGGCGGATTGGCGTAAAGTCCCTATGTCAACAAAAGAGAACTGTTGGAGCCTCATGACGGTATAATTTAATAATGCTAATTTTTCATATAAATTTAATAATTGATGCACCTAACTCTTGCGATATATTTTGCAGAAACGATTTACAATCCCCGAGCCTCCATTAGGGGATATTGTCAAGAGCTGGTTTCTCAAAGATTTAGGAGAGAAATGGAGGAACTATAAGTGTAGTTTAAAGTAGAAATTTTTTGATGAGGCCTTGATGCCTCAGTATGTGAAAAATAATGCTCCAACAGACGTTAATTTGGAACAATTTTGCAAATTAGTCGATTTTTGGTACTCTGATGCAGGACGGGTACGACATTATTTATTTTGTATTATAGTTTTCAAGAATTTTTGTTATTATTAATTTTAATTCTCTTGATGTTAATGTAGCGTCGAAGTGAAGCTGGAAAACAAAATCGATCGCTTCAAACGACGGTCCACACTGCCGGATCAAAAAGCTTCGTACGTTATGCTCACGAATTGGTATGTAGTACTTCATTAGTTTGTTTAATGGTATGGTATGGTATTTATCATTAACATTCTTATTTATGATTTAAAATTTTTACTCTAAATTGGTGTTTGCGATGCAGGAAAAAGAGAAACAAGTTCTAATCGACCGAGCGGAGTTATATAAAGCTGTTCATATACGTTCTAATGGATCTCCAATAAATCCGGACGTAGCAGAGAAAATAGTAAGTCACAATTTTGATTTGAATGTGCGAATATTAATTCAAAATATAATTCTATGTTGTATTCTCTCAGAGGCGAATGGAGGAGATTGGACTGAATGATTCAGGAAGTTCACAATCTTTCAGTCAATTTAGAGTGGATGGCAGCATCGGTTGGTCACCATCTGACCGATATGCACAAGTGATTGGGCCAGAAAGACATGGTCGCATTCGCGGCGTTGGATTAGGACCAACTCCTTCATCTCATCCTACCAACGCCAACTGCATATGCAGTCAGCCTGCATCCACTACTAACGAGAAAGAGAAATACTTGGAAAATAGAGTTCAATCGTTGGAGTCAGAACTAGCATCGCTTAAATCTACAATACAAAGGATAACAGAAGTTTGGGTAAAAGTTTTATTTACTTATTCTCACATATTATTATTGATTCTATTTATATATACTTCGTAGTTAATTAATTTTGTATTAACGTTGTAGGATCAACGACAAAACCAAGATGCTGGCAATAACATTCAAGTTTCACCAGCAATTCATAGATCATCTCGTGCAAGTCGGAAAACGTTTCTTGGTAAGATACTAACATAAATGAATACTGTCATTAATGTAATTTTAAGTGTGCACTAAGCTTATTGGTTCATGTCATTACTGTTCGTTAATTTTCAAATATTGTAACAGCAGATAATGCAAATGAAGCAGAAAGCGCAGGAGGTGTTGAAGGTGCTTAGGATTAATTTTTATAGTTATTTGTTCTTAAATGTCATGAACTTATTACTTTCTAGATTATTGACAGACTGTCCTTCAGTAATTTTTTTTTGGTGTAAGACTTGTACGATAGGATTATAATGAAATATATTTTGGTCGATTATACTTTTCTTTGTTTGCATCAACTAATTATAACAAAATTTGTATATCAGGAAATACTAAAAATAATAATAATAATAATAATAATAATAAAAAATTACCTGTAGCGGCGGTCAGTGACCGCCGTTACAGGTAAATCAAATAAAAATGTCTATAGCGGCGGTCATGACTGCCGCTATAGAGCGGCGGTCTTCACCAGCAGTCAGTGAAACCGCCACTATATACCTATTCCGACGGGTATACAGCGGCGGTCGTGACCGCGGCTAAAAAACCGCTGCTATAGCCTATAGCAGCGGTTTAGGGGAAAACCGCCGCTATAGGTGTTTTTTTTTGTAGTGTAAAGGACGATCACATACTGGATATTTATTTACCTATGGAGGTACTGTCATTTCATGGAGATCCGTCAAGCAAACAATATTTGCTACCTCTTCGAATCACTCTGAAATAATTGCAATTCATGAGGCAAGCCGGGAATGTGTTTGGTTGAAATCAGTGATTCAACATATTCAAGAAAAATGTGGTCTTCGATCAGTTAAAGGCAGTCCCATAATTTTGTATGAAGACAATGTTGCTTGTATCATACAGATCAGAGGGGGTTACATTAAAGGTGATAGAACTAAACATATTTCACCTAAATTCTTTTATACTCATGAACTCCAGAAGAGAGGTGAAATTGATGTCAAACAGATACGTTAAGTGACAATTTAACACATTTATTCACCAAATCATTACCCACTGCAACATTCAAGAAAATTGTGCAAAACGTTGGAATGCGACTTCTCAAAGATTTTTCATCGTGAAACTAGTCATCCTTTTGAAGGCGAGTCTTCTATATTGGTACAGATTGTACTCTTTTTCCTTCGCTAAGGTTTTGTCCCATTGAGTTTTCCTTTGCAAGGTTTTAATGAGACAATCTTCTACCACTCAAAGACACACACGAATAATGTACTCTTTTTCCTACGCTATTGATTTTTTCTCATTGGGTTTTCCTTGCAAGGTTTTAACGAGGTGTATTCGTTGTGTATGGTCATCCAAGGGGGAGTGTTATGAATATTGTGAGTTATTATGGATGACCGTTACACCTTTTACCAATCGTTAGTTTTCTAACAATTATGTACATTTTTAATCCATTTGAATTCCTTTTAATACTATGTATCTCTTCTATGCTTATATAAAGGGGTATTGAGATGAATTGTAGGACATAACAATATTTAGAATATATCATATTTCCTGAAGAACTATTGCTCTCTTTCTCTCTTTGTTACGCTTTCTAGATCATATTGTTCCTTAGTTTTACAACAATGCACAAGAAAACCATTCTTATCTGAGGCTGTAATGTTCGAAACGTCGTCGTCGTAAAGATTTCCCAAAGTCCCTACTCCCCCAAGTAACAAACCTAGCTCCAACGGTAAGCCGTAAGCTTTCCCAGTGCAAGAGAGCAGGCGAGCGAGCGAGTCAAGTCCCGCTTCTTACTCATTGTGAAATCAACAAGCTTCTGGGTCTTGCTGAGCTCGCAAAATGACCTTCTTCGTCTCTCTTATTTCCACCAAATTCCCCATATTACCATCAAAATCACAGAATAACAGAGGAAAGTAAAGCATGCATAGTCAATGCGGTATATCAGTTACGCTTTCGATGATGATTACTCCTAAGAGCCTCTCGCTTCGGCTACTATTCGGGTACGTTCCCGCTGTCCCATTTCTTTCTCGCCTATTTTGCTCCAAAAACCAATCTGTAGACGACGACGTTGAGAAGATCTTTCGTCTGATCAGTAGTTCTGCCTCTTCAAAGAATTTGAAGCAGTCTTTGAAATCTAGTGGGGTTTTCCTATCAAACGATTTGATTGATAAGGTCCTGAAAAGGGTCAGGTTCAGCCATGGAAACCCATTACAGGCCTTGGAGTTTTTCCACTGTACTGGTAGTAGAAGAGGGTTTTATCACAGCGCTTTTTCGGTGGATACGATGCTTTATATACTAGGTAGAAGCCGAATGTTTGTTCAAATTTGGAAGGTTTTGAATGAAATGCGAGAAAAAGATCGGTCACTGATATCCCCGCGCACTGTTATGATTGTTTTAGCTCGAGTTGCTAAGGTATGTTCGGTTAGGCAGACTGTGGAGTCGTTTAGAAAGTTCAAAAAGCTCGTACCCGAATTCGATATAGGTTGTTTTAACGCATTGTTGAGGACTCTGTGTCAAGAAAAGAGTATGGTGGATGCGAGGAATGTTTATCATAGTTTGAAACGCAATTTCAGGCCAAATTTGCGGACTTTTAATATATTGTTGTCGGGGTGGAAGTCCACAGAGGAGGCTGAGGCGTTCTTTGGAGAGATGAGGGAAATGGATGTGAAACCTGATATTGTCTCATATAATTGTTTGGTTGATGTGTATTGCAAGGGGAGAGAAATGGACAAGGCATATAAGGTGCTTGAGAAAATGAAAAGCGAGGAGATAATGCCCGATGTAATCACTTATACAAGTTTAATTGGAGGGCTGGGATTGATTGGTCAGCCTGATAAGGCTAAAGATGTTTTGAATGAAATGAAGGAGTATGGGTGTTACCCAGATGCTGCAGCGTACAATGCTGCTATAAGGAATTTTTGTATTGCGAAGAGGCTTGGTGAGGCTTACAAACTGATGGATGAGATGGTAAATAAGGGTTTAAATCCAAATTCAACTACCTACAATTTGTTCTTTAGGGTTTTCTTCTGGTCGAATGATTTGCCAAGTTCGTGGAATTTGTACCAGAGGATGATGGATACTAGATGTTTGCCAAATACCCAGTCGTGTATGTTCCTGATTAGATTGTTTAAGAGGAAGGAAAAGGTTGAGATGGCTCTAAAGTTGTGGGATGACATGGTGGAGAAGGGTTTTGGGTCTTATACCTTGGTATCTGATGTGTTGATTGATTTGCTGTGTGATATGGGAAAGTTGGTGGAGGCAGAAAAGTGTTTCTTGCAGATGGTAGAAATGGGTCAGAAGCCAAGCCTTGTTTGTTTTAGAAGGATCAAGGTGCTCATGGAACTTGCAAACAAGCATGATGCCCTACAGAACTTGTCAGATAAAATGTCCATTTTCGGGCATATGAACCATATTCCTAAATCTATAGACAGGCTAGGAGAGACATTAGATTTGGACTCACTTCCGGTGAATCATACTTTTGGGACCAAAGGCCCTCGAAAGTGCTAAGAACTGGTACGAGGGAAGTCGTCTGACTGATTCCTTTTAACCATTTCAAAATCTGTGTTCTGCAAAGCTTAATGGGTAAGGATTCATCAATTTATCTGACACAGGGGGCCTTGGTTCTCGTTGGATCATTGACTCAAAGCATGTGCATGCAGAGGTAACTTTTTTCTACTTACAATGTGCCTTTACAGACTCATTGATGTCTACTTATGTGGCATCTGCTTTAATTGTCATCTTTGCTGCATCTGGTTCTTGCTTCGACTGAGAGTACAGAAAATGCTATGAAATTCAGCTAAGAAAGAGTGATGAGGAGGTAAGACACACAAAAGTGATCTCTCAGATTCTGCGTGAACCTGATTCAGCATTGGATACCTGCTTCTAACGTATCATTAGACCAAGTATGTGTGGCACAGCAGCTAGGTTCGGCCAATCATAGTTGAAAGTCAGAATTTGCTACCTTAAATGTTGAGTTATTAGAAGTTTGTTTTACAGAAAATACAGTTTGTTTTACTCCCTATTCGTATAAAGCAATTGCTGTAGTTTTTTATGACAAGTACTATTTGGCTTCTATTGTCATGAACATGCAATGCAGCCCAATATTGCCTCTTGATTACATATTCTTGTCAATGCTCTGGTTGGTTGGATCTTTGCAATGCAGCTCCTTTGCCACATATTGTCTCTTGATTTTTGGTTCTTGTCCAAGCTTTGCCAGGAAGGATCTCGCAATACAATCTTTTGTCAGCCGTAAAGTTTTAGCCTGTCCTCTGGAGAGATTTTAGTAGGACATTGTAATTGAATTCGGTTTTGGATTAGACTATCACCTACATGAGTATTGATAAGGTTTCACAGGGTAGGAGAGTGGAGCCCCTCCCTTCCTCTGATCGGGAAGCCAATAGTGGCATCAATGGCTGTTATGAAGGCTTAAGGGCGGGAGACTCAACCCATAGTATTTGATAGTGACTCGATGCTGGTTATTCTAGCCTTCCACCATACAGAGCGAACCCCCAGGTTGGTGCATGAGGACATCAGTATGGACATTCGAAAAGGATCACCAAGGAAGGGCTTTCAGTAAGATCCCACAGATGCCAATAAACAAGCACATTTGGTGGCTAAAGGGGCAGAGATCTGACTTGAGAGGTTCTTTCCCAATACCACACTCAATAGCATTTTTTGGATTAATGTTTAAGGTGTACCCAATGATAAACGTTGGACATTGGATTGCAAAACTAAGCAAATTGCTCTAATTTCTAGAAGATAGGGGTGTGCTTTGAGAGATGAATGTATGTGTAATGATATTATGCGCTTCCAGATGTACTACCCTTGAATATTGTGGCTTAATTAGACCACTAGTCCCTAAGTATGACCAAATTCCACACTGGTCCTTAAGATTAATTTTGTCATAAATTATTCTTTAGGGAATCCTTCATGTCTTAGAGTGATCATTTCGTCAAGTCGATTGGTCGTGTTAATGATATAAATTACACGTGACTAACGTACCACAAATCGCAAGCAGTCATATGGTCCCAAGACACTCAAACTGACAAGTTGGATCCATGGCTGTTAATTTAAAGCCACATAAAAAACAGTCTACGCCACTTGAACTTAAAATGTTGCCACCTAGACCTAAAATTTTAGCTCAACACTATGCTAGACATTTCTTTTGTAAATACAAAGCATTCTCGAGTGGCTTGAGGCCACATAATTGCTTGCGATTTGTGGTGATGTGTACTTGTTAGTCACAAAAAATTTATTTCAATAATGGAGATGGCCGAGTTGACGGAATGACCTCTTTAGGACACATGATTCCTTAGGGACTAGTATAGGACAAATTAAACCCGGTTTGAAATCTGTCCATATCTTAAGAGCTAGTGGACTAATTAAGCCTTATATTATTAATATATTTTTAATTAATCGATATGAAACTGATTAGAATTGCAATCAGTAATTTATCTAATCAAAATACCTTGAAATACTAAACGATAGTTCTTTGTTCTTTCGTTGTTGAAGCTATTGTTCAGTCGGCCGTTCACAATATGGAAATATGCATACAATTTTTTGTTAACTATAAATGTAACAAGTTAAGCGATGGTTCGACATTACGAAACTTAATTGATTACTGCGAAAAAGATTTATAAATTTTCACCATCTAGTAATCCATCTGCAATCGAATTGACTTGCGAAAGAGAGGCAGGAAGTGTTCTTCTTGTGACTTTCATATCTTTCGTACCTATCAAATCAGTATAAAAATTTAGCGGAATTTACAATATCAAGTTAGTTTCAAGTAATTAAAAAGATGAAGTTATTGCGTTTGCGGGTTTATACAATCAACGCAGGTTTCTAGCCCAGAAAAGGATTTCCGGTTTTTTCGTCAGTCTTGTAACTTGTTCTCGAGGGGTCGTGTTTATCCTCCTTTCTAGAGAGAATGCAGCAGGTTGAAACATGATCTAGACACCTTACCAAACACTCTTTGGAGCTACTAGTTTTCGACATCAGACAAACATCAGAAATGATGGCTATGTTTGTTTAAGTTCTCAAAACAGTTTTTGTTTTTGTGTTTTTTTAGAAGTAGTGTAGATTCTCTTGGGATTGGTGAAAAGTTAGTTAAAAGTTGTTGAAATTTGTAAAAGATAAATGTCATATTGCATTCCCCCCAAAAATGGACTCGTTAATCCAATTCTATAGAAGTAATACCATGACAAATAAAACTTCATAGAATATTCTGAAACTACAGGTAATAGCGAAGTCTGCAAGGGAAACCATAAACAATGGAAATGGTTACAGTAAATAAGCAAAATCCAGAACACCATAGAGAGTGACAACTTTATATTCCAGCAGTTGTTTCACTGTAAAACTCAGAATCGAGCCATCTATGCCTGCAGTTAAGTACGCGAAATAAGTGGAAATTATTAACCAACAGGAATGGAAAAACAAACCAAGGTATCTACAAGAGCAAAAAATCTGTTAAGGAAGCAATATTGTCTATGAGAGCATGACCAACCTTATTTGCAATATTGTTTGAGAGCCAGTCAAGCCCTTCATAGAGCCCTTCACCAGAAGTGGCACACGTGCTCTGGATATACCTGCATTGCGTTTGTGTACACAGGTGGTTACTGAAGGAAGGAGGGAGGGAGAAGGAGAGAGAGGAGGGGATGCTAAAATTTCTCTCACCAGTGGCGTTGACGAAGGGAGTGAAGGCCAAGCTTATCAGTTATCTCAGCAGCATTCATGGCGTTTGGAAGATCTTGCTTGTTTGCAAACACTAGCAGAACGGCATCCCTCAACTCATCCTTAAAAAGCAACAAACAGTGGAAGTATGAAAGAAGACCATGTTAAACAACATTTGAAGTTCCCTAAATGGTGAAACTTAAGGCGATATTTATTTCTCATACCTCGTTTAGCATTCTGTTCATCTCATCCCTAGCTTCACCTACACGGTCTCGGTCATTGCTATCAACGACAAATATAAGTCCTTGGGTGTTTTGGAAGTAATGTCTCCATAAAGGACGGATCTGGAATTATAAAATTAAGAGAAGCGCAAACTTGTTGGATGACTGTAATTGATTATGATGGGTCTATTGCATATAAACATTCAAATTATGAGATCTCTGGACTTCGATTATTTACCTGTGCACTTATAGTTAATAATATCAAATAAGTAATCAAGGATGTAAGGAGAGCAGACACCCTGCCTATGATTTGTTAAAAGAGCTTGCAAAGATGCATTTGGGTGTCAGGCACATTATGTATCTGTTTCACCTAAACCAGGGGAGGGGGAAGTCCTACATCTTTCCTATTGTTAGCATAACACAATGTCAGGTTGCAGTGTGACATATATTTATATGCACTGGAGTTCTATTCATGCATCTCCAACATAATATGTGTGCCAAGCATATGGTCATTCTTGTGATTGCACAGCTCATAAGATAAACCAAAAATCAGAACTACAAAGTTACCCTTCAATAACCTACTGACACTATAGAATATCGCAATGGATTCTGCATGTTTAACTTATGAGTATGTTACAGCCTGGCTGGAAGTATTCAAACAAACACTCATTGCTCAAGCTAACAAAACAAGTATTTAAAAAATACTACAAAGCTTCTCTATAATGTTAGGAAGTCTATTTATAAGGGGCAGTGATTGAACTACATTGGTATCAATTGAAGGGATTCAATATCCTTAAAAAAGCAAATCTACATACCTTGTCCTGACCACCGACATCCCAGACAGTGAAGCTGATGTTCTTATATTCCACAGTCTCCACATTAAATCCTGATTCCATAAAATTTATTAGTCAGAAAGACGCAATCTCACACAGAAAAGACCTGTTGATTTATTGATGTTTGTCTCACCAATAGTAGGAATGGTGGTGACGATCTCTCCCAGCTTGAGCTTATAAAGAATGGTGGTCTTACCAGCAGCATCAAGACCCACCATCAGTATTCGCATCTCTTTCTTGGCAAACAGACGGCTGAAAAGCTTGGTGAAAGACAGCCCCATTTTTCTCCTTTACAGGATTCTACATTCAGACATCGTCAATATCATGTCATGAACTCCATTAAGACCTCCAAACGTACATTTTCCAGCAAATTCAACAGCAAACACAATTCTAAAGCAAAGAATGGATATCTTGGTGCTAACTCTCGTGAATGGTGAGCGATCAAAGAGAGACTGAAGTGGTTAAACAGTCAGTCATGATCAGAGGTTGATACTAAGAAGAGCAGAAATAGTACATGATATTGCTAGATCTACACACGTGAAATCTCCCTAACAGTAGTTTCAGACTGGATGGTGGTGTGCTCCTTCATGCAATTGGAGCAAGAAGGTGTCGGGGTGGCAGCAGGAGCGCGAGAGCGGCCATATGACACAAAACAAGTGTCAGCACCACCTGCTTCCAGGTTCCGTCTGGCCAGCATCAGAACGGGGCTGAAGATTAGATCTAATCGGAAGAACCTGATCTAACAGGCTCCCAACCAACGGCCGAGAACCGGAATTCTCATAGAAACGACATCTAGAACCAAGATAAAAAAGCTACGTGATTTCGAAGGAAAGCAATACAGGCTACGTAATTCCAATCAAGTAGAGCGAGATCCCACCAGAATTTAGAAATTAAACAACGAACAAAACAATTCGATTCATAATCTCATAGGAGAAATGTAGATCAATTGTTTTTTCTGTTCCTTCTCCTTATTTGTACATGCACGAAATGATCTCGCAACGCAACCACATCAAGATGAAGATCTGAAAGCTAATTAAGGAGCTTGAAAGGGGAAAGATGTACATACAATCACGCGAGATTTGCAAAATTTTAAAACAGATAGAAGTGATACCACCTACCAGACAATGAAAACTGAGATCTATCCGCTCTCCCTCTCCGTGTGCACAGAAATGGAGCTCTGGAGCTGTCCGTGGCAACGATGCTTCGGTAATAAGGGAAATGCTTATTTATAGAACATGGGCATAGGGAGATTTTAAATTGTTTTGGGCTGAGTTTTTATTTTATTTTATTTTCTGCTTTTTGGATTTTTTTTTTTCACGTTTATACTCTTGTCTGTACAGACTACTGAGTTGACATCAGAACTAATATATTTGACATTTATTTTAGTTTACATAATTATTTATTTATGTTTACATTGTACTGTCCTAATATTTACACATCCAGATCGACATCATTTGCCGTTTGGGTGTTTTTTTTTGTCAGATTAGGAAGGAATGTAGCCATGATTTACTTCACTATAGTTTTATTCAATGAGGTTGAAAATTGGAATACAATTGATTTTATTTTTTTAAATTGTCTACAATATAGTATGTGAGTGAAAAAAATGTTTTGAAACTCCTATCTCTTTTCGAACTAGATAGTAAAATTCAAACCTCCCAAAATAGAGATGGTCAAATTCAAACACCAAAATAGAAGGGGATCTCTATGCAATAAGAGGAGATCGGAGATTCCACTAGGGGTGAGATTTTTATCCGCCGGTATCTGAAATTTCGGTAACGGCACCGGTTCCGAGCTCCGGCTACGGTATACCGGTTGAAACCGGAGCCGGAAGCGGTATAGGTATTTAGGAAATACCGGTACCGGTAATTCCACCGGTACTGGGCGGAATGCCGGTACCAGTTTTTTTATTTAAAAAAAAAACAAAACACACAACTTTGGACTTGGCCAAAACTGTGCTTTTTGGCCTAGTAAAAAACGTGCGTTTTGCTCTAGACTAAAGCTGTGCGTTTTGGACTAGACCAAAATGCTCGTTTTGGTCTAGGATTTTCAAAACCCACGCTCCCCCCGATACCCCCATTTCTCGCCTGAGTCGCCTCTCCTCTCAGATCTGACTCTCTTCGACCTCCGTCTCTCGTTTCTCTTCCGTTCCTGGCCCTCCGACCTCCCTTCCCCTCTCACGGCTGACGGATCTTAACTCTCAAGCGCTCTCTCTCTGTCTCTCTGACTCTCGAGCTCTCTCTAACAAACTCACATCTCACTCAATTCTCTCTCTTGGGTCGTCGCCGTCTCCACTCGCCTTCGAGTTTGATTAATAAATACCCATAATATTAGATTAATAAATGTTAGACTTATAATCTTTTAGATAATATGATTGATTAGTAATTAGTAACTTGGATTTTGGGGTGTGTTGTATTTTATTCTTTTTTTAAAAAAAACTATTTTGTTCTTTTTTTTTCTCATAATGGACATGGTGTTGTGCATATATTTCATAATTTTTATTATTTTGTAAAGTTATTATTTTGATATTGTGATGTTTCATTGTTTTGAAAAATGAGAAGTGAGCAATTAGGTGTTATGTTATGCATTGGTTGAAATTTAAATTAGTTTAGTAATTAGTGAGTCAATGACCAATCTTTTGTAGTTGGTCATTAAATATTATGTGTGAGGCCCCGTATTTCATTTTGCTATTTGCTCTATGTAATTGTTTTCGGATTTAAATTCAAGGGGCTATTGTTTGGCCAATGTAAGATATTAAACTGATTATGGTATTTTGAATTATAATTTTTCCTTAAGTATTTCATTATGCTGCGAAATCATGTTATTATAATTTGATATATTCATCATGGCCGAAAATTCTCTAAGGTAGATTTTCTTTATGAATTAATTTTTTTCTGTGAGCTTATTATTATGCCACAATGATTTACTAACTTAAATGCCAATAATATTTGGAGAGTATTTTTAATTCTTATTAATTGCTGAAATTCTCTAAGTAAAATTCATTACATATTAATCTATAGTTGTGAAATCCTATGTTTGTGCATGTAAATTATTTCATGTCCTTGTTAAGTAATCTTAATCTCCATTATATAGCTTTAAGCATCATTAGGAGAATTAAGTGATAAGTTAGTGTGCTTATAGTAGTCGACCCCCACGTTCCCAGCATTCGGGCACGCGCACCTGAGTATCGCAGCCTGTTCAGGGTTAACCATAGAACCCAAGGTTCAACAAGACCGTCGGGAAGCCATGAGGCTCCGACTCACGCATCACATGAAACCGATAGAGGAGACCCGAAAAGAGCGTACCAAACTCATGTATCCTATTGGCAGCAAGGTATGGCGGAGACATACCAGCCCCCGCCACCCCCGGCACTAGACCAACCTGGACCTTCCAGGTGGGGTCAACCCTTATCTCCAGATTGCTCTGGATATCTGGAAGGCATTTATTGGACAGAGTCACCAATAAATGCCATTCCCTTATGAACCGTTTTACCAGAAGATTTCTTGTCATTTTATGCAAAGCCTAAATTATATTTTCCTAGGAGCCGAAATTTGCAAGGTGAGTTTCTCTCTTATGAATTTATATTTTTCATTTGCCTAATATAATTCATAATCCATAAAATTTAGATTATGATTAAAGGTTTTTATATATAGGCCGAAAATAATTAAATGGAATAAAATCATGAATTTCTTTTAAGTGTTGAATATTTTTGTGTATCATTAATAGGTGGCCTATATTATTATTATTTGACCTAAATTAATACGTTGAATTATCATTAGAATAATATATGATAAGTTGTTAGACACATAATAAGTTAAGAGAGATTTAAAATGATAAGCATACTTGCTTATCATAGTGATAAGCAAGCATAATGATAAGTTAGATAACTTTTCATGCAATAAGTGGATGTGGCTATTGTAGAGATAGGCTAGAGCCATTATCATAAGATAAGATATCATGCTTACGAGATGATAAGCTAATAGAATGAACTAGATAAATCGGGTTGATAACCGATTTCAAAAATGCAAATGTTTAATTTATATGATTACGTACTATTTCTTAAGTCTAAGAAATATTTGAATCGCTTGTAGGCGATCTACGTGTCTTTATACACTACCAAGGAAGACCAAGTGTAAGTGGAAACCGTAAGTGGAATAGTAAGTGGAAACCGTAAGTGGTTCTTTTTTCAAAACTGGAATGACACACTGCATCGTTTCAGGAACAAGCATGAGATTTTAATCAAGCATGACATGACTTGTGCATTGCATGAATTTTTCAAAGAGAATGTTTATGCAATGATTTTATGGAAAGACTATGGAAAGTTTTATGAAACGATAAGTTAAGTCAAGGGACACTGGTCGGTACCGTACCATCAAGATGGACTCCCATACCGAAGGACGAATGCGAGAAGGATGGGTGAATCCAAGAGGCTGTGCAAACCACACTGAAGGACATTGAGAAGGTGTGGGCCTCCAAGGGTCATGTCTAGCCACTGAAGGACGAATGCGAGAAGGTGCGCTACCTTGACCGAATGTAAGGTCTCCAAGGAAAATCGTGGACGGTTCCAAAGGGAACGCACAACCCTGACTTCAGGGGTCAAATGGAGCGAATAAGCCCACAAATATGAATAAGTGATTTTAAGGGCCAAAGGTCAATTTTACAATCAAGTACGAAAGAAATATTTTCAAGGGCCTGGGGCCGAATTCAAGCAAGAGCATATGCATGTCCATGACATGCATGTGCATCACGAATCAAGTTTATTCTCTTTCATGATTATGCAAGTACATGTAAAGAGCATGTTTCAAGTTTATGTTTTTCCCTTACTGAGTCTTTTTGACTCACGTTTTTAAAATTGTGTCATTCCAGATGTCTCAGGTGAAGAGAGTCAGGAGGACTACCTGACCTAGAAGCACAAGAATTATGTTCATAATTTTGATGATAGTGGCTTGATCGATAAGATCCGTCGCTAGTGGGGTTTTAATATGTTATATATATGTTTTGTATGTAAACTTAATAAGAACCCTGATTATGTAAGATTTAGCTCGAATCCCTCGCGATCCTATACGTTTCCGCAGTAAGCACGTAAGAATGTAAGTAAGAACGCTGGAGCTATCCGGGGAATAGCTCGCGGCTGCCACGGTCCCTGCGGGATGCCGTTCGGGGCGTGACAGTACCGTACCATGTTAAGAAGGTACATCCATACTAAAGGACGTTTACGTGAAGGATGGATGCTACCTAGGACGCCCATACTGAAGGACGTTTACGTGAAGGTTGGGTAAGTCCTTGAGGTCTGTGCAACCACACTGAAGGACGTTTACGTGAAGGTGTGGACCTCCAAGGGTCGTGTCTAGCCATCAGGCCCGGGGCCACTTCAAGGTCTAGCTCGACCAGATGTATGTCTCCAAGGGAATAGGGGGACGGTTCCGATGGGAACGCACAACCCTGACTTCAGGGGTTAAATGGAGCGTATGTAGCCCACAAGATAAGAACTGAATAATTTTCAAGGACCATGAGTCATTTTTAAGTACAAGGACACGTTTTCAAGTTCAAGAGTAGATGCATAACCATTATGCATGCATGCACATCCAGCATTGTGATTACTCACGATTTTCAAGTTAAGGCATAAGCTCATGTTTATAAGTTTACCTTTTTTCCTTTACTGAGTCTTTCGACTCACAGTTTTCAAAATGTATCATTCCAAATATTTCAGGTGAAGGCAGTCAGGAGGATTACCTGTCTTGAGAGGAGAGAACTCTATGTATTTTGATGTTGTGAGTTGATCGATGTGATCTGTCACTTAAGATAATGTGTAGTTTATGTGATACGTAACTATGATGCTACTCATTTTGAAGTCTATTATGAAGTTAAGTTATTAAGAGTTCGTTGGCCCGCCTCTCTCTCTCGATCTTTATTCCGCTGTTAAGTATGATCAAGTTCGCTGGAGCTTTCTATCGGGATTGCTCGCGGCTGTCATTGGTCCTACGAGATTGAGTTCGGGGCGTGATATTATTGGCATAAATAAAAAAGCCATACAAAACTAACACTATCATAACAATATGATAGTGATGTTTTGATTAAATGACCAACCTTTTATTCCATCAATTCAACTATTCAATTTGTAATATTTGTAGTTTCTTTTTGATGATGTAAATTTGTATTATTTGTAGACTTTATGTATATGTGTAACTTGTAAATTTATTACTATCATTCTTCTCTCATTGATGTATGTATATGATTTATTAATTTATTGCACTTGAAACAACTATAGAATTGTAAATTTGTAATTTTGGAACATGTAAATTATTATTACATCAAAAAATAGTGGATCCAACATCCTATTAAAATTCTAAATTTGGTATTTTGGATCCAACATCCATATTTAAAAAATTATTAAATCAAGCTCATTAAAAAGCCCGAAAAATGCAATAATAAAACAAGCCCAAGTTAAAAGCCCTAAAAAAACTAAGATTTTGGGCCCAAAATCGGCCCAAATGAACTGTCGGAATTCCGGCATCCGGTACCGGGATTGCCGAAATTTCGGCAGTTCCTGGACCGGAACCGGATGCTTAAATAGGCATACGATTAATACCGGTACCGGAGCCGGAATTTCAGCCCTAGATTCCACTCTGGTAGGACTTTTATCGACATATAACTATAACTATTACTTGCTTTTCCATGGACTTCAGTTTGAGATGAAAGTATAAATTACTGCTTGCATTTCCTTCCAACTCTTTCGTAGTTACACCTTACGAAAATTGCAACACATTTCAAATGAAGGTAGATAACAAAGCGAGCAATGGCATTTGGAATGATGCTTTGTACGATATGATGCTTATGAATTATGCTTCTTTATTGAATGTTTGGGTAAAAGATGAAGAGAAACAACAAGACTAGTCTTTCCTATTACATTTATTCTTCACAAGAGAAACTTCGAAAACCTAAGTATTCAGAGGGGACAACTGAGAAGGGAACACGAGAGCAGCTAAGCCTTAAAGGTGAGGGAAGAATTGAGAGGGGAAAACGAGACCTTCTAAGCCTTAAAGGAGAGGGATAAGGTTGGGGTTGTTCAGAAAAGAGCCTAGAATCTAGATGCCAATCTGGCGCTACTTGATTCAACTCTGAACAGTTCAAGTAGCAGAAGACATGTCAGATCGCCCTCCGGACATCCTCTCTGCCCTTTCTCCACGCTTACCTGGAAATCGATTATCGAAGATTAGTTGGGTACATTTTGCGGTGGTCATACAACAAAAGAAATGAAGTATCAGGCAATTTTGATCATTCAAAATGCAGTGAGTTACCGGTTCGAACTCTTATCACGTCAGACACAGGCACCACTGCGCAATAAATGAAAACGTATTACAAATCTGATTGGAAAAGCTGAAGCCATCACGACGTAACTTTAATACTATTGCTGAGCAATTGTTAGTGCAAATAGCTCTGAATTTTCTGGTTTGTATTGCTCAGCCCAAGATCATTACGCGCCAGTAACATAGTACTGTGTGTCCGCTCTTCGTGAGTTTTCTCCCGAGCTAGTTTGCTCTCTCCTCGTTTCTGATGCTGAGGTCTTTTGCCTCTTTCCTGGTGCCCATCACCTTTCCCCGTTCTCATTCCTTCGCCGTCAGCCCCCCCACCGTTTTACTATTTTCTTCTTCTTCTACCTTCGCCTAACGATGACTAATTTAATTTTTACTAATACTAACTACTGATTTTGCATTTATCCTTTCATTTTCAGTGTAAAAGTAGAACCAATTATTTATTTCCTGTTAGAGAGAAACACTGAACCGAAGAAAATGAAAGATGGTATTGACCAGTGGGGCTATAATATAGTGTCGTTGAGTGGAATTACTTGTCTCATGACTCTAATGTACACTGCGCTGGAAAAATGTTATCCTCTATTTCAGGTAATTATTAAGAAGTAGGGGAAAGCCTGCAATTTTGGAGATTTTTTACAATTGTTTTTTATAAATTTTGACCTCTCAAATTCTCAATCCTTTTTTTCGTCCCTTCCCATGCATGAATAGCCCCCTCTCCAGAGAAGAGCAGGTGTCGCTTGAGCCAACGCTCAGCGAGAAGGGCGCTGGGCTAGCTGATGGTCTCGCTCGAATAATCTCAAGAGTAAATGGTAATGATTGTCTTATCTTGTTTTTTTATGCACACCAACTTCGATTCCCACTCAAATAGATATTTGGTAATTGCTTGATGAGGAATATTACTTCTATTCAATGGACGCAATGATTCTCTAACTCCATGACCATGAGAGCTAGCGAATGATATCATTTTTTGCTAGGTTACATCTGGGCAAGTAGTGTTGATCATTGACTTTCTAAAAGTCTTGTTTGAGCCCCAACAATTTGGACTCAAAAATTTAGGTTTAATAATAAAAAATTAATCACATAATTTTTTATTAATATAATATTTATTAAACATATTCTCTCTTTATTTTTTCACCAACTCCCATAACATATCTTTACTTTACAATATTTCTCAAACCTCCGTCCCCAAAATTTCCACCCTCAAATATATATGACCGAAAAGGCAAAAGCTATGAGCAGAAAATTGGTAAAATATTAATGGTCATTCACATAACGTGTTTTTTTTTCTAAGTATTCATATAACGTGTTTGGTTGGAAATGGAAAAGGCAAACGCTTTAGATGAGGGCTGAGTCCTGCCTGTTGACTTGAGATTTCCATATATGGTTTTCTGTGTTGTGACCGTCACCTGATCGGTTGCCTACTCCGGCCGGCTAGTTAATACAATATTATATATATTTATATATATATATATATGAAAGGGCTTGTTGGCGATCATTACAGGAAAGAGATCGCAAGTGTGTACTTGTATATTTTTCTAAAGAACATTGTTTTTGAGCACATGTACTTGCCATCTAATTTCATGACAAATTAAGTACTGTCTTTGTCAAAAGGTACCATGGAAACGTTTGCCCCAAGGGAGGCTTGCTTGGAACTTCAACAACTAGCCAGACAAATGTGGGGGATATATTTTAGTGCTCCCTGAATGAACTGTGTAAAAAGAGCGATGAACTTCTTCTAAAATAACCCTCTTAATATTCTCATCATTAGGCACACAGACGATTGCGATATCTTAATATCTCATCCTCCGATATGTTAAATTTTGATTTTGACCCATTCCGGACCTCAGTTATGAGATTCATCAATCCTGCATCCAGCAACTGAGCTTCCTTAATTCTTTCCATCATAGTTGATTGAATCACCAAATTTATCTCATCTATGTTTACTCGCTTTACCGATATTATAAATGGTCTTAAATCTCTTGACAATGCTCGCGCGCAGCCGCATTGCCTCACCAACGAGCGGGGCACGCAGAACCCAACCTGGCCTAACAACCGAAGGCACCCAAGGACAACATGACCAAGCTGCCCACCAGCCCAGCACAACGGGCTAACCTACCTCAGGGGACCACCAGCTCAGAGATAGGCCGCCACGTGGCAACAGAAGAATGAACAGTTATAAGGGAAATCTTGGGGTGACACGTGGCGACATGAGGACACCACCTAGCAAAAGGACAAGGACAATGAATATTAATTAGTTATGTCCTTTTTAGCTAGAAGACGAAAATGGAGGTTATGTCCTTTCGTCCTTTAGCTAAAGGTCTGGTCTGGTTGTGCCTCAATTAAAGGACCGGACCAGACCGCTTCCAAACTGGTTTTTTTTTTTCTAAATATGGTTTGCATAATATTTCCAACACCCTAGATCTCATATTATGAAATTAAAACCTTATTAAATTGATCGAAATAAAATTTTCATTAATGGATTTCCAAATACATCAATTGCAAATAAAAATTCCATCAATAAATTTTTAAATACATTGTGATCAATTATAAAATAAAATATTTATAAGGAACAAATATTTCCTAAGAATTGTTGGTGATAGGGACAGAATTTTTAGGTGATATTTTGTTTCCATTTGAATTTGCATTTTCTCAACTCTCTTTTTAAATGTAAATTAAGAATTGTTGGGTAATAGAAAGAGAATTTTTAAGTGAAATTTTATTTCTCTTTGAATTTGAATTCCCAAATTCTCTCTTTAAATTTGGAAACTATTAATTTGTTAGGAACTTTTCTCTCTCCCACTAGGCCACTACCCCTCACGCCTCTCTCTCTCACTCTCACCCTCTCGGCTCGCTCTCCCTCTCTTTCACCTCTTCGTCTCCCTTTCCCTCTCTTTCACCTCTTTATCTCCCTCTCCCTCACTTTCACGTTTCACATCTCTCTCTCTCTCCCACTCCCCCTTCTTTGTCTGGCTCCCTCTCTCTCACCTCTCTGTTTCTCTCTCCCCAACACCTCTCTTTCTCTTCTCTCTCTCCATTTCTCTTTTCTCTATCTCCTTCCCCCCCGCACCCTTCTCTCCGTTTTTTTAATAATTTTTTTAAGTAATTTATTTGTTATCTATAGTGGCAAGAGAAGCATGAATGTCTCACTCGGCATCATTATCATAAGTACCTTGGTGATTGCCAGATGTTACCAAATTTCCTTCAACATGCTATTTCTTGAATCTGCAATCTTGAGCATAGTATCCTCTTCGACCACAATTATAACATTTATCATTATGTTGTCTGCAATATTGATTGTCTTTCCATTGAGCTCCCTCTGATTGTGAGCTTCCACTATGTGGAGTTGGTGACTCTTCTTCCTCCTCCATCTTCTTCTTCATCGTCTTTTCCTTTCTTCTTAAAGTTAGAGCTCCTCTGAAAATTGTTTTTGACCTCTCCTGCTACTATACAGTGCCTCCTCTTCATTCTTTATTGAAACCCTGGATAATTTCCTTGCTAAGGTTTTTTGATTGGCTAATAAATTCTGTAGCTCCTCCAAGGAAGGTTGGGTTGGCCAACCTTGGACCGCAATGATAAATCCATGGTATTCGTGTCTTAACCCATGGATAATAATTCTCCTCATACGTTGCTCATTAAATTTTGCAGAAGAGTCTAATTCGAAAATTTCTTGTCAAAGAGATTTTACCTTAGTAAAATATTGATTAATTGTGAGTTCCCACTGCGTAGTTGACATGAGCTCGTTTTCTAGTAGTTGATGCCTCATATCATTTTTTCTTGAGAAACGAGCAGCCTAAATGTCCCACTCATCCTTCGGTGTGGTGACTTGTCGGATGTGCTCCAACATTTCTTTTTGAATGGCTATCTTAATTGCGAACAAAGCTTTTCCAGCCTTAATTCACCATTTTCGGAGCGGCGGCATTCTCCGCAGAAGGCGGCGTGGAGTCATTCCCTCCAATGATCTTCCAGAGATCCTGACCCTACAAATATGACTTCATGCACATATGTTAGGTAAAATAATTATGGTCAGTAAGCTTCTCCATTGTGCCAGCATATTAGAGATCCGCCATCGTGACTTGGTGTCGTCCCACTTTCTCTCAAGCAAGCCTAGTCCCAGACTATCAAGCTTCACAATCCCAAATTGTGCACGAACAATGATCTCTCAAGCAGCACCATAACATGATCTGTGACCACCTTGACTCTTACTGACAATTCTTTCACTGCGCAACTCCGAAAGGACCCCAGCCGTCTCACTCTGACACCGGTCCTTGACCAACTAGCTTTGATACCAGATTGTTGAACGAACTGAACGAATAAACTTTGAAGAAAAGTTTTTTTTTATAGAAATGAAACAAAGTTTTATAAATAAGACAGAATATAAGGGACCAACAAACTTAAAAGCATACTACACTTTCTCTACAGTTCTCTCTAGCCTCACGTCACTCACACTTTAACGCACACTCACTTCTTCACTTCCTACACTTTCTACACTTCACACTCAAGCACTTACTTCCTATTAATAGGCAAATTAGGTCGGTGTAGCTTTGTCCCGAAAGCTCTTTCTTTGCCGACATATTCAAATTTTCCCATCTTGTCCAGATTTCTCTATTGTTTGCCGAATTGTCTTGGTTGTCCTAGAATTTTCTAGAGAGAAATAGGTGCTGATTTTAACAGGATCTAAGGTGAGCTGCCTCCTTCAAATCCCTCTATCGCTTGTTGTATCAGTTCATAATAGGAGGTTTTGGTTACATGTGATGAGAATCCGAGCAAGACCTTGAATGAACTAGCACAGCCGGATACGAGAGCCCGAGACAAGGAGTTCAAAGATGCCCTCGTTGAACTCAGTAAAGAGATATGGGCCCAAGCCCATAAGTGGAGGCCCATTCAAGATGATGCACACTCTAGAAGGATCCGGCCAAGAGACAATTTTGGGACTATTCTAGAAGAATCAGATTGCATGGAAATTCATAGAGTAAAATCCTTTCCTTTTGAAATCTTTTGATTATTTATTTTGTTCAGCATTTAATTTCCATGTTGGGTACTGTTCACGTCCAGGTCTAGAGTTAGGCAAATAAAGAATATTTCTTTACTTTATTTTGGTACTGTTCACGTCCAAAATATAGTTCCTCATAGTTGTTGGGTCTCGTTACGGGTTAACGGGGTTCACATCATTTGGTATCAGAGCTTTGGTTCTAGTTCGGGTTTGCGTATCCCTTTTTCTTTTCGTGCCTTTGTTTCTTCTTTTCATAACCTTCGGCTATCTTCTCTAATTTCTTTTCCCTTTGTTTCTGTCCTACAGTCGGCTACTATCAAATACTTGGCCGAAATTCTTAACTTCTCTATTCAAGCTTTGCTAGAGCTGGTTCTTGGTTATATCTGGTGCGAAAGTTTCATATCTTTGTGCCTTGAGATCTTGTGCTATTGTTATCAAAGGAGAAGAGAAAGAGACTCCCAAAAGAAGAAGAAAGAAAGGGGTCGGAAAAAAAAAAAAGCCACAAGAGCCCAAATAAAAGTGCTTCAGAAAAATTTTCGATTGTTTCCATATATTGGGGTCCCTATTATTCCGAAAATCTCTTTACCCCAAACAAGTTTATTTTTTTCTGCTCTGACGAATCACCATCTACTCTAGTTTCCACCTTTCTAATCATCCATCGTGTTCTTTGCATTCTTATTTCCTTGATATTAATTATCTTGCTATCTCTGAAATTCCTTGATGAGTTCTTGTTGAATCGTTGCTGGAATTCTTTGATTGTTTGTTTAGTTCCAAAAGAACCGCAAGAGGATTACTGAGTGGAAAAAGGCAAGAGTGGTGAGATTATTAGAGGGTAAAAGCCATATCTTGTGTGTGAAACACGAGTGACAAGAGACCCTACTATTGAGTGAGACACGTAAGGGAGAGATTTGTGAGGTCCTTTTTGTTTTAATTCTAACACTATATTTTTGCAGTAATCATGTCTCGTGATAGTGGAAAGAACGTGTCTAACGACGATACCCCACCAGTTGACTTGAAGCTGTATATGGAGGCCATGATAGGTGATCTAAGGCGTGTGTTGAGCCAAGTACAAGAAATGCCACCATTGGAGGATGTTTCCGATGAGGAATATGTAGCCCCCGATGCATTGACCTTGGTGGCCAGGAGAGCCTTGAGTTTGCAACCAATAGGAGATGAGGAAGTGCAACGGGAGAATATCTTTCACACTAGGTGCTACGTTAAAGACAAGGTATGTAGTGTGATTATTGATGGAGGTAGTTGTACTAATGTTGCAAGCTTGATTATGGTAGAGAAATTAGGATTGCCCTTGTTGAAGCACCCCAGGCCTTACAAGTTGCAATGGCTGAATGATTGTGGAGAAATAAAGGTGGACAAGCAAGTGCTAGTAGCTATCCGGATTGGTAAGTACGAAGATCAAGTCTTATGTGATGTAGTACCAATGCAAGCCGGACATTTATTGCTAGGGCGACCATGGCAATTCGACCGACGTGTCAAGCATGATGGCTTTACGAATAAGTACTCTTTTGTACTTAATCAGAAGCCAATCACTCTTGTACCCCTGACACCGCAGCAAGTATATGAAGATCAAGTGAGGTTGCAACAAGAGAGTGAACAAAGGAAAAAGAGTGAGCAAAAGAAAGAGAGTGAGAAAAAAGAGAGTGAAAAGCAGAGAGTGAGTGAAAATTCGAGAGAAGTCGAAAAAAAAGAGAGAGGAGGTTCGGCCCTTGAGAGAAAACCAGAGAGAAAAAAGAGTTTCTATGCAAAAGTCAGTGAGATCAAGCGAGCGATGCTTTCAAATCAGCCGATGATTGTACTTTTGTACAAAGAGGCCCTTTTAAACACTAACGCTCTTGACCAAGCTTTGCCTAGTTCTATTGTGTCTCTTTTGCAGGAATATGATGATGTCTTCCCTGAAGAAACCCCGCAGGAGTATAAGGATGTGACATGGAGAACGAGTGATAATCACCAAGTCATCCACAAAATAATGGTAAAGTACAGGCCTCCTATTCCCCGATTCGCCATAATCCTCACCGATGTGACCAAGAAGAATGTTAGATTTCGATGGGAAGAAGAACAAGCGAAGGCGCTGCCATTAATCAAACAAGAGTGCCCCGATGCTTCTTTATTATTTTTACCTAACCTGAATAAACCGTTCAACTTTACATGTGGTGTTTCAGGTATTAGCATAATCCCAGCCCGTAGGCAAGAAGAACAACCAATGGATTATTTCAGTGAGCAGCTACGAGGACCAACCTTCAAATACCCAAGTTACGCAAAGGAGTTGCATGCACTGATGCAAGCCTTAGAGACATGGCCAAGTCGTCCCAAAGTGCTTACAAGGGGCGGTGGTTCTTTCAAAGTCTTAGTGCAAATCAAAGGCAACGTTTACAAGCTGGAGTTATCAGGTAAAGACCATGCAAGTGCTAGTTTTCAGATTTCTGATCTCTGTCCTTTTGATGTAGGTGAAGATTTGAGGACAAATCCTTTTCAAGAGGAGGGGAATGATGAGAATCCGAGCAAGACCTTGAATGAACTAGCACAGCCGGATACGAGAGCCCGAGACAAGGAGTTCAAAGATGCCCTCGTTGAACTCAGTAAAGAGATATGGGCCCAAGCCCATAAGTGGAGGCCCATTCAAGATGATGCACACTCTAGAAGGATCCGGCCAAGAGACAATTTTGGGACTATTCTAGAAGAATCAGATTGCATGGAAATTCAAAGAGCAAAATCCTTTCCTTTTGAAATCTTTTGATTATTTATTTTGTTCAGCATTTAATTTCCATGTTGGGTACTGTTCACGTCCAGGTCTAGAGTTAGGCAAATAAAGAATATTTCTTTACTTTATTTTGGTACTGTTCACGTCCAAAATATAGTTCCTCATAGTTGTTGGGTCTCGTTACGGGTTAACGGGGTTCACATCAACATGTCAATACTTTTCCATTTTCCTCTGTATTTCCTCAGTGCTCTTGTACTATCATCTTGACATGTTCTAACTTTTTCTTTGATCCCTAAGCTGAGGATCCATAAAACATTCACTTCCATATAATGTTGATGGATTTTCATTTTGTTTGTTTCCTACTGTAAGAAGAAACATATGTTTTATTGCCTTACATATATGGTAGCCTCAGCAACAATGAGCTCAGCAAATGCAAACAAGGACTGCCTTGGTTGGGCCGCAAGAGATGCATCTGGAGTTCTCTCATCTTACAAATTCAGTCGTAGGTATGTTCACTTAAGTCATAAATCTTGCACATATCATGACCAATGTCCAGATCTAAACATATACAAAATTATACATGAAGACCCAAGCATATCATATTCGGCCATACCTCAAAATGTCACATTTTTCATGCTAAAAATTATAACATGCATATCCTTTGCATTTGTGACCTAACTAGCATGCTTCAACTTCGTATCTTCATCAAATACTCCCATCAACATTAGATCTACACTTTAGAAACTTCAATAACAATAGATCTAAGGAAATATCCAACTTACATTCGGCCAAACATAACATAAGCATAGATCTAAACTTATCTAACATACATTGTTCTCCTTTTGTATTTATGACCTATTTGCATGCATTAACCCCATAGATCCGAACCTCTCTCACATGTACATTGTTTTTACATCATCAAGACCATAGTTAAACACTTAGATCTAATATTAGAAATACCAACAACACAAAATCTAAGCATATAATTCGGCCATCACTATGCTTAACCAACAACAACACATTTTTGGACTTACCTTGTTGATTATCCCAAGCTTAAGTACCTAGAAAAATAAAATGCCCTAGGTTAGTACTTACGAAAACTTTAGGTAAGATCATCAAATAGAACCAAGCTTACCTCTACCTTCACCAAACTTTTTCCTAAACTCCTCTTTCTTCCAAGTTTCGGTTCACCCTCCTTAGAATATGTCCAAGTTTGATTTGTGGTGCTAATGTGGGTTCTATGGTGGGTAAAAGAATGTGGTAAGCTTGAATGATTAGTCCTAATGGAAATGGAATAACTTCTTCAAGAGAAATGAGGCTAATGGTTAGGTTTTTCAAGGAAGAGATGGAGTTGCACAAAGAGAGATTTGGTCACACAAAAGAGATCTAACTTAGGTTTTTGGAGTGTGATTTAGAAGGCAAGAAGAATGTGGTTTAGAATGCAAGAGGAAAAGGAAGTAAACCTTGAGCTTTGATGTGTGGTTCGGCCAAGAGAAGAAAGTGGGAGAGAGTTGAGAGCAAATGCAATATTCGGTCAAGTGAGGAAGAATGTGAAGTGTAAAATTCAGCCAAGGCATTTGCAAGTGTGAGGTGTGAGAGAATGAGTCTCCCAAGGAGAGTAAATGCTATGACACATGACTTGAGGTGTTGAGATGACATAAGAGGAAAAGTTTGAAGGAAAGGGGAGGAATGGGGGGGGCCTTGGTCGACCAAGCATGCACCTTCCTTCTCTCTCTCTTTTCACCTTTTCATCACATCAATTCCTTGTCTCCCTAAGCATGGCTTGCATTTGAATTGATTTCTCTCTCTCCTCACATGATTCCTACGTAAATCCCACTTCCCCCTTGCTTTTTCTCTTCTTTTTACTTTTATGTCTTATTTTGTCTCATTGAATGCATCTTACACAATCTTACACTTCACATGGCATTTCACTTTTGGCTTTTCAATTCACCATAAGCTCATTCACGTAAAAGCCATGTCCTTGACTCTCATTTGCTTTGTTTGGTTGCCTTCCAACCAACTTAGTTACTTCCACATTTGAATTGCAACTAACTTTCAACTTGGTTACTATTTCACCTAACTTATCTCTCATAAGGTCTCTAGCTTATCTAATCCATTCCAATAGCTCATCATCTTATAAGCATGATATCTTATCTTATGATAATGACTCTAGCCTATCTCTACAATAACCACAAGGACTTATCATCCTAAAAGTTTCCTAACCTATCATCATGCTTGCTTATCACTATGATAAGCAAGTGTGCTTATCATTTTAAATCTCTCTTAAACCTTATGACATTATTAAATAACTTATCATTTAATATTCGAATGAAAATTCTACTATTAATCTAGGCCACATGGTAATAATATATGCCACATATGAATGACACAAAATATTCGATCAATGTCTCAAAAGAAATTCATGATTTTACCCATTAACTATTTTCGGCCTATATAAAGAAATCTTTAATCATACTTTAAATTTTACGGACCATGAAACATATTAAGTAAATGAAAAATATATATTCATAAGAGAGAAACTTACCTTGCAAATTTCGGCTCCTAGGAAAATATAATTTAAACTTTGCATAAAAATGACAAGAAAATTATTTAGGAAATTTCATGGAATAAAATCTCATTTTAATCAATGTACCATAACATAAAGATTAGGCCATACATTGGCCAAAATATGGCCCCATGATAAAATTAAAGCTAATACATCGGAAAATAAAAGATAATACATAAGAAATAACATAGGAGAAAATCGGGGTCTCACATTCTCCCCTCCTTATAAAAATTCCGACCTCGGAATTTCTTTTACCACTAATAATTTTGTCCTGACTGCAAAGGTGCAGGACCATAGGGGTTGGGACGAACATTCGTGCTTGTCCCACTACTAATCTCCCCCTGATAAACGTGGTCTGGGGAATTCTCCCCGTCCAAGACTGCGATCTAGCTCCTTGGCTTGGTTCATCTACACTAGGGTCATGGATGATGTTCTCGGGTGGTCCATGATACCTAGGTCTAGACTCTACTTCTTGTGAGGAAAAGTGGGTCTCATATGTAGCGTCTTGAGCCCTAACTCTTCTACGATGTCTTCTCTCGTTACATCGCCTAGGTGTACACTCACGTCTCGAGTCACGACGTCTAGGTTCTTCCTGAGGTCGTTCTCTTGTCTCATTAGGTATCGGATGTTGTTCCATGGGTTCTTCTTCCGGATCCTCCTCTGGATCCTCTTCCGGATCCTCTTCTGGGTCCTCCTCTGGATCTTCCTCAAAGTTTTTTGGTAAAACTGTTCTTAAGGGAATGACATTTATTGGCGACTCTGGCCAATAAATACCCTCCAGATATCCAGAGCAATCTGGAGATAAGGGTTGACCCCACCTGGAAGGTCCAGGTTGGTCTGGTGCCGGGGGTGGCGGGGGCTGGTATGTCCCCGCCATACCTTGCTGCCAATAAGATACATGAGTTTGGTACGCTCTTCTCGGGTCCCCTCTATCGGTCTCATGTGATGCGTGAGTCGGAGCCTCATGGCTTCCCGACTGTCTTGTCGAACCTTGGGTTCTATGGTTAACCCTGAACAGGCTGCGATACTCATGTGCTGTCATCCTTCTCTGTGAAGGCGTGCCCGAATGCTGGGAACGTAGGGGTCGACTACTCGGTGGCATCTGACATCATAATACAGTGGTCAGTCATGTGCATATACAAAACATCATCATATATCACAAAGAATTATCATTCTTTATGCAAGGAAATCAATCACAAATATCAGACAATAATTACTCATTCATATCAATCAATCAATAGAGAAGATAGTAAATATTTAGATCCTATTCTCCTCTCAACTGGGGGTACTTCTCATACATATCGCTCTCTAACTCCCAAGATGCCTCCTCTACCCCATGATTCCTCCACAGAACCTTTACAAGCGGTATCACCTTGGTCCGCAAATGTTGCTCCTTTTTATCGAGAATCCTTACTGGCTCCTCTACATAGGTAAGGTTCTCCTTAATCTGCAAAGGTTCATATTCTAACACATGAGTGGGGTCAGACACATACTTGCGTAGGAGTGATACGTGGAACACATCATGAACTCCCGCAATTGATGGCGGTAATGCCAGTCTGTACGTCATTGGTCCAACACGCTCCAGGATCTCGAAAGGTCCTATAAACCGGGGCTGAAGCTTCCCCTTCTTCCCGAATCGTGCTACCCCCTTCGTTGGAGAAATTTTCAAAAACACTTTACTTCCTTCTTCAAAGGCCAACTCTCTTCTTCGATTGTCCGCATAACTCTTTTGCCGACTTTGGGCCGTAATAAGTCTTTCTTTGATCAACCGAATTTTCTCTTTTGTCTGCAAAATTATCTCCGGCCCCAACAGTCTCCCTTCTCCTACTTCATCCCAATATAATGGCGACCTACACCTCCTTCCATACAAAGCTTAATACGGTGCCATGCCAATACTCGATTGGAAACTGTTGTTGTGTGCGAACTCTGCTAATGGCAGATACTGAGCCCAGCTACCTTTGAAATCAATGACACACGCTCAAAGCATGTCTTCCAAAATTTAAATGGTCCGCTCTGATTGGCCATCCGTCTGTGGGTGGAAAGCAGTGCTAAAATTCAATTTAGTGCCTAGGGATTCCTGCAATCTTCTCCAAAATCTCGACGTAAATCTCGGATCCCTATCCGACATTATGATCTTCGGTATGCCATGGAGTCTCACAATCTCTTGGAGATAAACTTCAGCTAGCCTCTCCGGGGTATACTTCACCCTAATGGGCAGAAAGTGGGCTGACTTGGTCAATCGGTCCACCACTACCCATATTGCATCGTAGCCAGCTGTCGTTCTTGGTAGCCCTACAACAAAATCCATGGCTATTCCTTCCCATTTCCATTCGGGGATCTCTAGAGGCTTCAATGTCTCTGCTGGCCTCTGGTGCTCTGCTTTCACTCTTTGACAAGTCAGACATCGAGCGACATATTCCGCAATCTCCCTCTTCATATTCGGCCACCAATAAACTTTCTTGATGTCCTGATACATCTTCGTTCCTCCAGGGTGAATAGTATAGGGCGTAGTATGCGCCTCTGCCAAAATCAACTCCTTGATTCCCCATCACTAGGGATACAAATTCTATTCCGGTACCTCAGTACTTCATCCCTATCCTCAAAATCGGGATCATTATTCTTTCCAATCCTTTCCCTAATCCCTACTAGCACCGCATCGCTCTTCTGGGCCTCGCAAATTCGCTCCTTCAGCGATGGTTGCAATGAAAGCCCTGCGATGGAAACATACCGATCTGTCAACACGAGCGTGATCTCCTTTCTTTTTAGATCCACCATGATCTCTTTCGCCACTACCTCCACGGCACTTGTTTCAGCCGACTTCCGGCTTAGGGCATCAGCCACCACGTTAGCTTTCCCAGGATGGTAGCTAATGGTCCAATCATAGTCCTTAATCAACTCCAACCAGAGCCGTTGCCTCATATTCAGCTCCTTCTGAGTGTTGAAGTAATTGAGGCTCTTGTGATCCGTAAATATCTCGCATTTAACCCCATAGAGATAATGCCTCCATATTTTCAGAGCATGCACGACTGCAGCTAACTCCAAGTCGTGAGTGGTGTAATTCACCTCGTGGGGCCTCAATTGCCTTGACGCATAGGCTATGACCCTCTTGTCTTGCATCAACACACACCCAAGACCTTGCTTTGAGGCGTCCGTATAGATCTCGTACTCCCCATGCTCTGAGGGCAATGCTAACACCGGGGCAGTAACTAGATGAGCCTTTAACGTCTGGAAACTTTGCTCACACTCGTCTGTCCAGTCGAACTTAACGTTCTTCTTGGTCAACGAGGTCATCGGCATAGCTATCTTTGAGAATCCCTTAATAAACCTCCGGTAATATCCTGCCAACCCTAGGAAACTCCTTATCTCCTTAACATTTGTAGGTCTAGGTCATTTGAATACCGCATCAACCTTTCCGGGATCTACAGCAATCCCTTCACCCGACACTACATGCCCTAAAAATCGGACTTGCTGCAACCAAAACTCCGACTTGGAGAATTTAGCATACAACTTCTTCTCCCTTAGGATCTGCAAAATAATCCTGAGATGCTCCACGTGCTCCTCCTGGTTCCGAGAATAAATCAGAATATCGTCTATGAACACCACCACAAACTTATCCAGGAACTCCCTGAATACTCTGTTCATCAAGTCCATGAATGCGGCCGGGGCATTAGTTAACCCAAATGGCATCACCAAAAATTCATAGTGACCATATCGGGTTTGAAAAGCCGTCTTAGGTATATCTCCCTCCTTTACCTTCAACTAGTGGTAACCCGACCTCAAATCAATCCTTGAAAATATTTGTGCCCCCTGCAATTGATCGAACAAATCGTCAATGCGAGGTAGCGGGTACCTATTCTTCACGGTCACCTTATTCAACTCCCTATAGTCAATGCACATCCGGAGACTTCCGTCCTTCTTCTTCACAAACAGGATCAGTGCTCCCCAAGGCGACACACTCGGCCTTATAAATCCCTTCTCCAAGAGATCTTCTAATTGGACCTTCAGCTCCTTTAGCTCTGCCGGAGCCATTCGATACGGCACCTTGGAAATTGGGATTGTCCCAGCTTCCAATTCGATACCGAACTCCACCTCTCTATCCGGCAGTAACCCCGGTAAGTCTTCCGGGAATACGTCCGGAAACTCACTCACTATTGGGGTTTGATCAAACGCAGGAACCTCACTCTGCGTATCATTCAGCATATCACTTGCCCAAACTAAAATTCACTCATACCCTCCTTGCAACAATCTCTTAGCTTGCAGGGCCGAGACAATTGCTGGCCTTCGTTCCATTTTCCTCATACCGGTAAAACAACAATCCGATCTTCCCTCCTTTTGGAACAAGACCTTCTTCTCATAGCACCGAATGTTGGCACCATGCTTCGACAACCAATCCATACCTAGGATGATATCAAATCCTCCCATCTCCATAACTATCAAATCGGCCAACATGACTTGCCCTTCTACCTCTATCGGATAGTCCTTCACCATCCGGCTACATTCGACTCTTCCCCCAGCGGGCGTCGACACAAGGACATCACAATCTAACAGCTCACTAGGTAAGGCGTGTGTCTTGCAATATGATGATGAAATGAATGAATGTGTGGCCCCTGAATCAAACAGAACTAGGGCTTCCCCCTGGGGTAAAGGCAACTTACCTGCCACTACTCGGTTCTGGTTCTCCGCATCCTCCGGAGTCATTGCATATAACCTCGCCTGCGTTGGGCCTCCTTGCCTCCTTGCATCGTTCTGCTGCGGGGGTTGGGGTGCTTGGTTCGAGTTGCCCGCACTCCTACAGTCTCTGGCAATGTGACCAGACTTCTCGCATTTAAAACATAAGCCCTGCCTACACTCCCCTGGATGTCTCCTATTGCACTTGTTGCACAGAGGAAATTGATTCCCTCCGGCATTCTGAGCTCCACCAGGCCTCAGGTTCGGCCTCTGATTCGGCCTCTGAGGCCCGCCCGTGACGCTTTTTTTCTGCTTCTTTCTTGGCGGAGTTAGTAGAGAAGGGGAAAGCAGGCAGTAGTGGGAATCAAGAAAAACCCCCTCTGGCAAAGCCTAATTATTTAGGGCGTAGCAGGAAGATTCGCTGGAACCCGAGAGCTATGGCCGAACTCTCTTGTGTATAGATCTTAGAGTTTGAGTTGTTTCATGCATGGATATGATGGGATCTGGATGATTAAGAACCTTAGGTTGTTTAGTAGGTGAAAGAGAGGAGAAGCTTACAAAGGAACAAAGAGAAAGGAGAAGGAGCAACAAGGTAAAAATATGGATCTCACATTTCCTATGCTAGCCGAATCCTTCATGTATTGGGATCTTGGGTTTTTATGTTTTATTTTTGGTTGGATTTTGATCATGGTTATGTGTAAGTGTTAGATCTGGACATACATGCTTAGATCTAAGATTGAATGTGAAGAAAAATGCAATTGGAGAACAATGCATGTTAAAGGAAGTTAGATCTAGGTCTTGTTGTGTTGGTTGGTTGCAAGTTAATTATTTTCCCTAGATCTATGGATGTCAGTGTATATAAAGTGCAGATCTGGGCTTATTGAACATGAATGAAGGAAGTATGGTGAAAATGTATGCAAAGATGGGTTGTAGAAGTCAATGTGTGCATGATAGGGATTTTAGCATGAAAAATGTGGGATTTTGATGTATAGCCGAACCATGTATGCCTTAGGTTTTCATGAGTGGTTTGTATATGCTTAGATCTGGACATTGGCCATGTTATGTACAAGATTTATGACCTAATGCATGGTATATGACTGCTAAGTGTAAAGAATGCATGCAAAGCAAAAGAACCGAAGAAAACCTAGTAGTGTTGTGATATTTTGGGTTGGCCGAATATTGCTATTAGTGATAACTTGTGTTTGTGTTTTGATTTTTAGATCCTAAGTTGTGAATCTATTGAATGGAGGAAGGGGTCACCATTGGAGATAAATTTTGACTAAGAACACATAGAACTTGGTGTTGGCCGAATGCCTAGTGTGTAGAGACCCTAATTGCTAGTTTGTGATAAATGGAATATCATTGATTAGGATGGATAAATGAGATTATGATTGGCTAATCGGATTAAAGGATATTAAGGCTTAGAAGTTAGGGTTATAAGGAATTAGCAAAACCTTGTGTTGAAAGCATGTACTAAATATTTAATTAGAATAAATAGGTCTTGGCCGAATTTATTAAGTGAATTACACTTGTGAAGATTTTATTAAGTACATTAAATAATGGGAGACTTGGATTTAACCCTAATCTATTAATTGATTAAAACCCTAATCGGGAATAGATATATAAATATTTTAATATGGTTTAATAATTAAATAACCTAAGTTTAGATATTATTAGAAGAATAAATAAAATACTTTAAATGATTAAAAGAATTTCAGTGATATATATATATTTAATAATTACGTGTTATTTCTTAAAGTCTAAGAAATATTTGAATCGCTTGTAGGCGATCTACGTGTTTTATACACTACCAAGGAAGACCAATAGTAAGTGGATACTGTAAGTGGACAGTAAGTGTTTCTTTTTCAAAACTGGAATGACACACTGCATTGTTTCATGAATAAGCATGAGAGTTTAATCGAGCATGACACGACATGTGCATTGCATGAATTTTTCAAGAAGAATGTTTATGCAATGATTTTTTTTGGAAAGACTATGAAAAGTTTTATGAAATGATAAGTTAAGGGGCACTGGTCGGTACCGTACCATCAAGATGGACTCCCATACCGAAGGACAAATGTGAGAAGGATGGGTGAATCCACGAGGCTGTGCAAACCACACTGAAGGACATTGAGAAGGTGTGGTGCCTCCAAGGGTCATGTCTAGCCACTGAAGGACAAATAAGAGAAGGTGCGCTAGCTGACCACATGTAAGGTCTCCAAGGGAATTCGGGGACAGTTCCAAAGGGAATGCACAACCCTGACTTCAGGGGTTAAATGGAGCGAGCCCACAAGTAAAAGAGATGAAATGGTTGTGAAAGGCCAAGAGTGGCACAAGTATGAATAAGTAATTTTCAAGGGCCTGGGGCCGAATTTAAGCAAGAGCATGTGCATATCCATGACATGCATGTGCATCACTTATCAAGTTCTCTTCTTTCATGATTAAGCAAGCATAAGTCAAGAGCATGTTTCAAAGTTATGTCTTTCCCTTACTGAGTCTTTTTGACTCACATTTTTAAAAATTGTGTCATTCCAGATGCCACAGGTGAAGAGAGTCAGGAGGACTACCTGACTTAGAAGGACCCAGATGTTATTCTTATTTTGATTTATGGTGACCTAATCGATGAGATCCGTCACTAGTTGAATTCTAAAATATTATATATGTTTTGTATGAAAACTTAATGAGAACCCTGATTATGTAAGATTTACCTCGAATCCCTCGCGATCTTGTATGTTTCCGCCGTAAGCACGTAAGTAAGTAAGAACGCTGGAGCTATCCGGAGAATAGCTCGCGGCTGTCACGATTCCTGCGGGGTGCCGTTCGGGGCGTGACAAGCCTTCCTCTTATGCTGGTCATGATAGGCTGCTATCCTCTGCACTCCTCTCTCTACTATCACCGCCCGTTCAATCACCTCTGCCAGGGTTTTAAGATTATGGCTATACACCCTGTCATAGACCCGTGGGTGTAGCCTCTCCTCAAACTTTCTGGCCTTTCTTTCTTCATCTGGCACTAAGTATGGGGCAAACCGCACCAGCTCCATGAATCGGCCTGCGTACTGCTCCACTGTCATGGCTCCTTGGCTTAGGGTAGTGAACTCCCTTGCTTTCGCTTCCCGAGTTGTTCGTGGGAAATAACGATCTAGAAATTCTTGCTGGAACCTTTCCCAGGTTATGGGCTGCTCTCCCAGATCCTGACCTAACAACACTTTCTCGGACTGCCACCACCTTTTGGCATCCCCTTGCAGCTTGAAGGTAGCATAACTTAACTTCTGGGCCTCGGTACACCCCAAGACCTCAAGTAGTTCTTTCATCTCCACCAGCCAATTTTCTGCTAGTATGGCATCTCCCCTGCCGTTGTACGCTGGTGGGTGCTGGCGATTGAACTGATCGAATGTACACCCCTCAAGGGCGTCCTCGGGCCCCTTCAACATGGGCACCCGGCTGTACCTGCTCGGCGATGAGCTGAGCCATGTGCCTTAACACTTCCTCGGTGGTAACTCCCGGAGCCTCGGGTTCCTGACTTCTCGTTGGTCTTCTAGGTGCCATCCTGCACTTCAAGGTTATCGTTCAGCTTAGAACAACCTCAACCTCAGAAATTCTTATCGCAACTAACCCTAAACGTATTATCTCATGCTTTAGGGTTTAGGGTTCTACTTCGTTCCCTATGTTTTACGGCTCTACCCTCCGATCCTCTGATACCAACTTAACTGTCACGCCCCGAACGGCATCCCGTAGGGACCGTGACAGCCGCGAGCTATCCCCCGGATGGCTCTAGCGTTCTTACTTACATACTTACGTGATTACTGCGGAAACGTACAGGATCGCGAGGGATTCGAGCTAAATCATACATAATCAGGGTTCTCATTAAGTTTTTCATATAAAACATATATAACATATAAAAAGCTAACTAGTGACGATCAAGCCACTATCATCAAAATTTAGAACATATTTCTTGTGCTTCTATGTCAGGTAGTCCTCCTGACTCTCTTCACCTAAGGCATCTGGAATGACACAATTTTGAAAACGTGAGTCAAAAAGACTCACTAAGGGAAATACATAAATTTGAAACATGCTCTTGACTCGTGCTTGCTTGACTCATGCTTGCTTAATCATGAAAAGAAACTTGATAAATGATGCACATGAATGTCATGGATATGCATATGCTCTTGCTTAAATTCGGCCTCAGGCCCTTGAAAATCACTTATTCATACTTGTGTCATTCTTGGCCTTTTCATAACTATTTCATATATCTTACTGTGGGCTCGCTCCATTTAACCCCTGAAGTCAGGGTTGTGCGTTCCCTTTGGAACCGTCCCCGAATTCCCTTGGAGACCTTACATATAGTCAAGCTAGCGCACCTTCTCGCATTCGTCCTTCAGTGGCTAGACATGACCCTTGGAGGCCCATACCTTCTCAATGTCCTTCAGTGTGGTTTGCACAGCCTCGTGGACTCACCCATCCTTCTCGCATTCGTCCTTCGGTATGAGAGTCTATCTTGATGGTACGGTACCGACCAGTGCCCCTTAACTTAACTTATCGTTTCATAAAACTTTTCAAAGTTTTTCCATAAAATCATTGCATAAACATTCTCTTTGAAAAATTCATGCAATGCACATGTCGTGTCATGCTCGATTAAAATCTCATGCTTGTTCATGAAACGATGCAGTGTGTCATTCCAGTTTTGAAAAGAACCACTTACTGTCCACTTACTATTCCACTTACACTTGGTCTTCCTTGGTAGTGTATAAGACATGTGGATCGCCTACAAGCAATTCAAATATTTCTTAGATTTCAAGAAATAGTACGTAATCATTAAACATTTATATTTTTGAAATCGGTTATCAACCAAAGATATATATATATATCACTGAAATTCTTTTAATCAGTAAAAATATTTTATTTACTCTTCTCTTTAACTAATAATCAAAACTTAGCTTATTAAATCATTAATATTTTATTGCAATAATATATATATTTATCCATGTCTTGATTAGGGTTTAATTAACACCAACGGATTTAGGATTAGACCTAAGTCTCTCATTATTTCATATGCTCTACTTAAATCTTACATTAAACCACTAATAGCTTTAATCATGATTTGGATCTTGATTTGGACCTTAAACCTCAGTTAATCCGAAATACTAGCCCTAACTAGGGTTTCGAATAATTATTATTTCAATTAGCCAAATCCCCAACAACAATTATAACCTATTTATCATAATTTACCATTAGAGTTCTTTTACTTAACCATTCGGCCAACACTAGTTTTATGCATCCTTTAATCACAACTTCAACTCCAATGGTGATCCCATCCTCCATTCAAATATTTCACAACCTACGATCTAAGAATCCAAACACCAGCACAATATATCATGCTTATATCATTCGGCCAACACATGTTTTCATCCAAATAATTAGGTTTTCTTTTGTTTCCTTCAATTTGCATGCATCCTTTACCCAACATAATTATCTATCATTCATTAAGTCATAAATCTTGCACATATTATGGCCAATGTCCAGATCTAAACATATACAAAATTATACATGAAGACCCAAGAATATCATATTCGGCCATACCTCAAAATGCCACATTTTTCATGCTAAAAATTATAACATGCATATCCTTTGCATTTGTGACCTAACTAGCATGCTTCAACTTCGTATCTTCATCAAATACTCCCATCAACATTAGATCTACACTTTAGAAACTTCAACAACAATAGATCTAAGGAAATATCCAACTTACATTCGGCCAAACATAACATAAGCCTAGATCTAAACTTATCTAACATACATTGTTCTCCTTTTGTATTTATGACCTATTTGCATGCATTAACCCCATAGATCCGAACCTCTCTCACATGTACATTGTTTTTACATCATCAAGACCATAGTTAAACACTTAGATCTAATATTAGAAATACCAACAACACAAGATCTAAGCATATAATTCGGCCATCACTATGCTTAACCAACAACAACACATTTTTGGTCTTACCTTGTTGATTATCCCAAGCTTGAGTACCTAGAAAAATAAAATGCCCTAGGTTATTACTTATGAAAAATTTAGGTAAGATCATCAAATAGAACCAAGCTTACCTCTACCTTCACCAAACTTTTTCCTAAACTCCTCTTTCTTCCAAGTTTCGGTTCACCCTCCTTAGAATATGTCCAAGTTTGATTTGTGGTGCTAATGTGGGTTCTATGGTGGGTAAAAGAATGTGGTAAGCTTGAATGATTAGTCCTAATGGAAATGGACTAACTTCTTCAAGAGAAATGATGCTAATGGTTAGGGTTTTCAAGGAAGAGATGGGGTTGCACAAAGAGAGATTTGGTCACACAAAAGAGATCTAACTTAGGTTCTTGGAGTGTGATTTAGAAGGCAAGAAGAATGTGGTTTAGAATGCAAGAGGAAAAGGAAGTAAACCTTGAGCTTTGATGTGTGGTTCGGCCAAGAGAAGAAAGTGGGAGAGAGTTGAGAGCAAATGCAATATTCGGTCAAGTGAGGAAGAATTGGAGAGTGAAGTGAAGTGTAAAATTCGGCCAAGGCATTTGCAAGTGTGAGGTGTGAGAGAATGAGTCTCCCAAGGAGAGTAAATGCTATGACACATGACTTGAGGTGTTGAGATGACAAGAGAGGAAAAGTTTGAAGGAAAGGGGAGGAATGGGAGGGGGCCTTGGTCGACCAAGCATGCACCTTCCTTCTCTCTCTCTTTTCACCTTTTCATCACATCAATTCCTTGTCTCCCTAAGCATGGCTTGCATTTGAATTGATTTCTCTCTCTCCTCACATGATTCCTACATAAATCCCACTTCCTCCCTTGCTTTTTCTCTTCTTTTTTACTTCCATATCTTGTCTTGTCTCATTGAATGCATCTTACACAATCTTACACTTCACATGGCATTTCACTTTTGGCTTTTCAATTTACCATATGCTCATTCACGTAAAATCCATGTCCTTGACTCTCATTTGCTTTGTTTGGTTGCCTTCCAATCAACTTAGTTACTTCCACATTTGAATTGCAACTAACTTTCAACTTGGTTACTATTTCACCTAACTTATCTCTCATAAGCTCACTAGCTTATCTAATCCATTCCAATAGCTTATCATCTCATAAGCATGATATCTTATCTTATGATAATGGCTCTAGCCTATCTCTACAATAACCACAAGGACTTATCACCCTAAAAGTTTCCTAACCTATCATCATGCTTGCTTATCACTATGATAAGCAAGTGTGCTTATCATTTTAAATCTCTCTTAAACCTTATCACATTATTAAATAACTTATCATTTAATATTCTAATGAAAATTCTACTATTAATCTAGGCCACATGGTAATAATATATGCCACATATGAATGACACAAAATATTCAATCAATGTCTCAAAAGAAATTCATGATTTTACCCATTAACTATTTTCGGCCTATATAAAGAAATCTTTAATCATACTTTAAATTTTACGGACCATGAAACATATTAAGTAAATGAAAAATATATATTCATAAGAGAGAAACTTACCTTGCAAATTTCGGCTCCTAGGAAAATATAATTTAAACTTTGCATAAAAATGACAAGAAAATTATTTAGGAAATTTCATGGAATAAAATCTCATTTTAATCAATGTACCATAACATAAAGATTAGGCCATACATTGGCCAAAAATATGGCCCCATGATAAAATTAAAGCTAATACATCGGAAAATAAAAGATAATACATAAGAAATAACATAGGAGAAAATCGGGGTCTCACAAAGAGTACCATAAATGAGGACAGTAGCTTTGTTCTGGTCTTCTATCTTCAGTTACTGCTTCACGATTCCGAACAACTATCCATTGGCTTCAACAACGCCTTTGCTTTGTGCTGGGATTATTGTTTACACTCCTATGATGTGGTATAAGATGAATCAACCTGGTAAATCTCTAGGAGTGATTGACCTTGGTGGTCTTGGTCACATGGCAGTGAAGTTTAGAAAGACTTTTGGGTTGAATGTGACAGTTTTCAGCACAAGCATATCCAAGAGGGAGGAAGCCTTGGGTCTACTCGGTGCAGAAAAATTTGTGGTTTCATCTAAACTAGAGCAGTTGGCGGTAAGAGCCATAAGGATCTTTGGAAGCACATTTTTCCTTTGATCACATATGCAATAACTACAGTTGATATTGACCAAATCATTCATTTGGTTGTATTCATGGCTATTATATGTAGCTCTTGAAGACCACTGGTGTTTTCGTCCTGGTGGGTTATCCAGGTGAAGTCAAATTCAGTCATGCATCCCTTCTACGGGGTAATTTCTCAATTTCAGGCTTAGGAGTTGCTTGAAATTCATACTGTAATTTCAAATAGTAACGGTGGTTCACTAGCTTGATAGTTTAAACATTGCCATCCTAATGGACTCCGTGCAATGCTCTTGGCATGGATGAAAACCATAACTGGAAGCGCAACCGGAGGTACGAAAGACACTCAATAAATGATAAACTTATGTGTTGCTCACAAAATTTACCCAGAGATAGAAGTAGTTCCAATTCAGTACGCAAATGAAGCTCTTGAGAGGTTGATAAAGAGAGATGTAGAGTACCGATTTGTGATTAATGTTGAGAACTCCTTGAAATGACACTAAGGGTCCGTTTGTTTGCTTGTAAAACTATTGCTTACGTAAAAAGTTTTTCATTGAAAGTTTTAAGCAAAAATTTTCATTTTCAGCGTTTAGTTATTCTTTTAAAATATTTTCAAGAAAATATTTTTTGACGTTTTACACGCTTGATGATTTGCGTATTTTCAGTGTTTGTTTTTTTTAATGCAATTCACAACTTGGACCCGACCTGAAAAAGATTCGGAAGGAGCAAATAAAGCCCGTCTTGACCTAAGCCGACCCGACCAGGTCGGTTTCTGCTCAAGCCATCGAGTCTTGGGTTTTTTGAACAGCCCTACTTGAAATTCAAAATGTTCTTTAACGAAAACTCTATAATTGTTCATGAAAATGACACAATCATTTTCAATGTAAGCTAATTGTCCAAACAAAAATATATATAGACCAAATGAAGTCAACCTTACACATTGTCTAAAATGCGAGACCAAATGCTAACTAAAGAGTATCGATCAAATGAGTCCAACATATCTCAATCTATAGATGTTGGTTGAAAAGATTCTCCAACCACAACCTTCTAAGGTTAATACTTTTCATGTTGAATGCCCTTGCAACCTTCTCATCGACCATTAAATAATCAAACCCGGAAGCAAGTTGAACTTTATCAAAACCTTCCATCTTTTTCCAAAATCTGTGAAGAAAGCCTGCTGAATCCAGAGCTACCCAATTGACTCAACTGAAAATGAAACTTCCACCTAAGAGGATCAAGAGGATATGCAACAACCAAAGAGAGAAAAACTTGTTTAATTCAAGATCATTTGTAGTCCATTGATTTTGTTATGGATTGCAGAACTAATTTCGGGAGCTTTACAAAAGGCACTTTTAAAAGTATGGTTCAAACTCAAATATCCCAAAGGCCATAGCTTAGCATGTTTATAGTTTTTGCTTTTGGGTAAAGTCATAGTTAGCCCCTTAAGTATGAGCATAAATCAAATTGGTACCTCCTATTTTCAAAACGGTGATTTAAAACCCTTAACTTTTGAAACTCATCAATTCATGCCCCCCGTCCAAATTAGGCGTTAAATCCGACAGAAATCTTGCAAAATGACCGAAATGCCCCTCCAAGACTAAATTTTTAAAAAATAATAAAAATTTAAGAAATAAATTAAAAATAAATAAATTATTAAAATAGAGTTTCATTAGTTTTATTTTTTAAAAAAAAAATATATTTTTTAGTAATTTTATCTTGGAGGGGCATTTTAGTCATTTTGCATGATTTTCTATCTGATTTAACGCCAGATTTGGATGGGGGCGTGAATTGATGAGTTTCAAAAGTTAAGGTTTTTAATTCGCCGTTTTGAAAATAACGGGTACCAATTTGATTTTTACTCATACTTACGGGGCTAACTATGACTATACCCCTTTTGTTTTCCATGGTTTCCTATTTTTTGTGTATTAAACACCATGTGGGGACACTTTCATGCAACTCTCTTTCTTAGCTTTTTTGTCAAACACGTATGAGCAAGTCTTGTTTCCACCCAGAAATTATATTTTTCTGGAGAAAATTACAAGAAATACTACCATACCCACAAGATAATAAAGAAACATCACTGCAAAGTGTAATGATATGTGCAAATTGAAAAAATAGTACTCCCCAGCCCCTACCTCTCTCAAATGAGACCTAAGAAATTATTATCACCCAAAATAATGGTATGCAATTTACTCAAGTGTCCAATCTTAGATACAAACACATCCGCAATTCCTTGACCAGAGAGGTTTAGGGAAACCACATTGAGCTCATTGTCGCACTCTACTCCAACCCATAAGTATGGTGTGGAATCAGAGGCATTCCAGCTTGACTTTACAAGAGGAGGCACGTATATCCATTGCCTTCGAGTGCCAATAAAGCTACTCCATCAGAGTTCAAACCATAAACCATATAAATGGACACAGAAGCTTAAAACCCGCAAACGTAAGATTGTCTAATAGACTTCAAACTGAAGAAGAAATTGCCCAAGAGTCCAAAGGCATTTTGCCGGATATAGCAGAATATTAAAATAGAACTTGCAATCAATCTAGATGCAATCAAAACCCTAAAAGACCACAATCCTCTTCTCTGCAATCAATCTAGCCCATACACAATCAGATCAAGAAAAGTCGTACAAATCACAAAAATAGAGAAAAGCGAAAACTTCGAATCTAGATAAGAAAAAAGTTGGAGTTCTTACAATGAATCGCGTAGAGTGTATAGATCCCAAATCCCAAATGCAACTCCGAATCTAGGGCTTTCATTTTTCTTGATTTGGCAAGAGAGGTCGATGAGCTTGAGTGGGTGAGAGAGAAAGAAGGATAGACGGTGACTGTACTGCGAGAAAGCGTTTGGGGAGTGAAAGCTGGAAACGTCGGGAGAGTGAGAGCTAGAAATGTCGGGAAGAAAAAAAGAAGAAGAAGTTTAGTTTCCAAAAAAGTTGACGTTAGTTTATTTTAGGGGTAAACTCATAGTTAGCCCCATATCTTTGGGGCAAAATCAAGTTACGACCCTTATTTTCCAAACCAACAATTTGAGACTCATATGTTTCAAAATCACTCAATCCTCGCCCTCCCATTTAAATTCACAGTCAAATGAGACGGTTTTTCGTGAAATGACCAGAATGGCCTTGATAAGTGACTGGTGGATGACCAGATTGCCCTGGTCATTAAACGTATTCGATTGTTAACTGAATTGGTGGCATATGAGGTGGTAGGAAGAAAGAGTGGGGCCCATCTGACCAATCAGAGCTTGCCAAACGGCAAGACTGATTTCTGGGAGCTGGCCTCCCGTGGGTGTTGCTCCTATTTCAACCCCTTTCTTTCCTCGTGGGGCCCATCTGACCGTCATATCGTTTTCCTCCAAGGCTTCGTCTTTATCCTCAAACTGAAACGTATCACTCTGAGGTATAAGTTCTAGTTACTTTCAGCATGCAGAAAATAGTGCATGGTCTGCTGTTCCAGCTTGCTTCAGTTTGAGGAGCAACATTATAGTATTTCATCTTCCCAGCCCACAACAAGACCTTTTCCAGTTGATTATTCTTTGGACTTGAGGTCAACACCTGCTGCAGATAATATGATTCCTCAAAGCCAACAGGTTTTGGTCCCTGTTCCAGCTGCACCCCCTCTAGAGGAACCAAAGCCAGCGGTAGAAGAAGCAAAAACGTGAGAGCTGACATAGATGAAATAGAATACAAGTGATACTGTACTGAGGGTGAGATATGGAGGAGGTCGCCACGTAAAACCTTGAATGTGTCCGGTTCAGTTCAACCTTACCATCCCAGCTTCATGAATTTCTGGTATCTTGTTGCTTTCTTCGCTGATCTAAAGGATGATATAATGGTGAGCTAGAGCTTCCAAAGTTTTTCATCCATTCTTTATGTATTGATTTCCTATGAGAGCATTACAAAGCATCATCCAGACAGCAAACCACGCATTTGTCTCCACCGTGTCGAAACGTCTCAGCAAGATGCGGGACTGGATCGTTCCCTCAAGGCTCTCATAGTTGTCCACCGCCTGCTCAACGAGGGTGACCCGGTGTTTCAGGAGGAGATCCTCTACACCACGAGGGGGCACCATGTATTTGGATCAACGCTTGGAAAAGATGCTCTTCGATAGGAAGAGCCGAGGTAGTCGTGATGGTGGTGGTAGCGTTGGTGGAGATGACAGATATGGAGGTGGCAGAGACGATTTCAGATCACCGCCACCTTCGAGGCCATATGAGTACGATTACACTGGCGCTGAGAGTTCTCAAGGATACGGGATGACGATGAGGCGGTCCCGGTCGTTCAAGGACGTGAGCGAAGCAGCAAAGAAGAGGGTTTCGGTGACCGTGACCGTGACCCCACAGGTTTGGCCAAGAATAACGGGATGATTTTGATTGCGTTGTATCCGGTGGTGAAAGAAAGCTTCCAGTTGTATGCTGACATCTGCGAGGTTTTGGCGGTGTTGCTTGATAAGTTCTTCAACATGGAGTACCCAGATTGCGTTAAAACGTTTGATGCCTATACGAGCGTCGCCAAGCAGATAGATGAGCTTCTTGCTTTCTACAATTGGTGTAAGAACACGGGTGTGGCGAGGTCGTCCGAGTATCTAGATTTGTAGAGGAGTTTGTAAGGGATAGAGCCAAGAAACCCAAGAGTCCAGAGAGAAAACAGGAGGTCGTGGCTCAAGAGGAGGAGCCTGTACAGAGTATTAATGAGATAAAAGCATTGCCTCCGCCGGGATCCGTACGAGCTTCGGTCGAGGTGGGAAATGAAGAAGAAAACAAGGGCAGTCTGGTCATTTCACGAAAAGCCGTCTCATTTGATGGTGAATTTAAACGGGGGCGAGGATTGAGTGATTTTGAAATATAAGGGTATCAAATTGTTGGTTTGGAAAATAAGGGTCGTAATTTGATTTTACCTCAAAGATATGGGGCTAACTATGAGTTTACCCCCTTTATTTTATGGAAAAGAAGAGGCCTTTTATGTTGACTTTAAAACATTTTCTATTGACTCAAATTTTCAATTGCATCTCAAATAAGAAAAGTAAAAGATTTTACAAATTTTGTTACGCAGTCAAACAAACAGACTCTAAGAGAGGAGGGACTTCTCTTTTCCAATATCTACGCACTGCAGTGTTGAAGCTTTAGAAAAGAAGGTTTTTTTTTTTTTGTGAAATTTTATAGTCGGGTGACAGAGCATTCACTTTTTTGCAAAAACATGTAGCTTTCAATCTTATGCATTGAGAAATTTGTTGGAATGATTTGAAATATTTGAGCGGTCGTCTCTCCTTTTTTTCTACCAGTGATAGAAGTTTTTCTATTGGCAAATAACTTAATTAATGGTGTGGATATTTGGATAGCCAATCTTCCCACTGCTTTTCCTAAAGTGCTCTTCCTCATATGTTAGCATTGTTGTATCTTATTTTGTTTATTGGACATAATAATGGTTTGCAATGGTTTTGTTTTTTTAGACACTATTGGATAGTTTGATGGAATAATTTGGTCTCCCACCAAAGATAAGTTAAATAATTGGTATATTTTTGTAAAAGGACGGGGAACATGCATTATTATATTCTAGAGCACCAAACTATACATATTTTTTTTTCCTTTTCTTTAAAGATAAATATACTTTATATTATCTGGACAACTCTAATCTATCATTTTTAGATTATACACAATAAATAAATCTCATATTATTCATATAAAATTTCGGACAACGTTAACTCGGCATATCTATCGTAATTGAACTTTATCAAGGATTTTTTAATTTTTAAAATTACAATTTTATCCTGGCAAATGGGGAAGTTCATAGACCCAAGACGCATGGATAAGATACTGGAAGGGTGTCCACGAACACATTGGTGCGACAGAAGTACCAGTCGTCGTAGAAACCACATCCCGTCTTCGACAGAGAGACTGACCAGTCTTCCGCTCTGCCAAATCTCAGTCGGGGACAATAGAAATGGCCTCGAAAGAGGGAGTGAGTGCGGCGGAAGAGTTCGTGTACAGGATCAGCACCGCAAAAGAATGGGAAGACTTGCATAAAACTGGATCTATCTACGGTGGAGAGCTTGACAAGTCTTCCGGGTTTATCCATCTCAGCAATCTCCACCAGGTTCTCACTTCAAATGCCCGATTTTGTCTCCGGGAGAGCGCATTTTCTTTAGCCACACTTATTTCGAAAATATAATAAACAGAATTAAGAAAAAACAATTTTTGGTGGAATAAACATTATATCAAGTCATTAGACTTTTTGCTTTTATTGATAATCTTACCATGGCGATGGGCATCACTATCGCTATATATTCAATCGGTTTGGTTAGTTGGCAAGGATCAGATCATGAAGTCTGTCTCTGGTTCTTTCTTATTTGCAGGTACAGTCAACACTGCAGAATTTTTTCTTGAACACGAAGGAGGATTTATTCTTGCTTCGGTTTGGTTAGTTGGCAAGGATCAGATCATGAAGTCTGTCTCTGGTTCTTTCTTATTTGCAGGTACAGTCAACACTGCAGAATTTTTTCTTGAACACCAAGGAGGATTTATACTTGCTTCAGATTGATGCCAAGAAGGTATGCGAATAAACTTCACTGTAGAGATCTAGAAATGAATATATGAAAGAAACGTGGACTTCATGTTTGCTATTAGTTGTGTATAGAATGTAAATTGATGTTGTGGGATGCCAAGCAATCACACATGTAAAATTAGAAGTTATGATTAGTCAGTTTTGGGTATATGCCTATGAGCCTAAAACCTTGCAGAGTAGTCACAAGGGGGCCTGCTTAATGACTGCATTTCTGGGTCTAAACTGAGCAGTTTGGGACTAAGATTGTGTCGTTTTATGTAATGTTAACACTGCCTGACTTGCCCAAACCCAGTTTTGATATCAAGATGATGTCCAAACACCTTATATTCCTGAGTTAGAGACTCTGTAGATATATATTAACAACAGTCAAGCATGACATCACATGCAATGGGAAACCAATTGTTTTGCCAGAAGTCTTTTGAGAATCGCATTTGAATCTGTTGATGAATGTTTCAGGTTGTTTCTCAGTCAGCCTCTCTGTTTGTTGAGCACAGATTAATTAAATTGTTAAAGGACTTGGAGGTTTGTTTTGAAGGCATCGGCTGAAATGAGTTGGCTCTAGATAACTTTCTAAAGGTCTCAGATTGAAAATGTTAACCAGTATGTTGGACATAATTAGTAGCTGAGTGATCTGAGCTACAACACTGTTATTATATGCTTGCAGCTGAGCCTATAATTAGGCTACCACGACCAGTTTTATGTGTGCCCCTCGAAGTATTTACTCTTCTAGGAACTCACCCTGAAGCCTAGTTATTGCTAAGTTACTGCAACTTGTAGGCACCAGCTTAAAGAGAGGATGTCCAAATATGGAATTTGAAGGATGGAACATTGGGAAAGAATATGCTGTAAATTTTAAATACTTGATAGTGGAGTCCATGAATGTGGAAGCTAATGTTGTCCTTGCTTTTGATGTGCATATTTTTGTAGCTTGGAGATGGATTGGTATATGAAGTTGTGGATGGTTCCAATAGCTTTCCTCATTTCTATGGCCCATCCCGAAGTTTCAGTCCTCTACCTTCGTTTGCAGTCAGGAAAGCAGAGAAGCTGTCTCTATCAGGTGGCCAGTTCAGATGTATTTTGCTGGATTAAGCAACTCTGCTAAGACGCTTTTGATTTCTCCAAATTTCTCTTTTGGATCGTACGCGACCCAGAGATTCAAGTGGCTCATACGTAGTATGTATTACTGATTGGGACAAGTGGTGCGACTTATTGTAGTTGTTGCAACTCGTTGATATGCATACAAAGTATAGGGTTCTACAGTGGGACACTGGTTCCCACATGGTGTATCAATTCGTGATATACTCGTTATTTGGCAAGAATATATATGCCTGAAAATCCTATTCTCTCTTTCTTCTCTTCTGCTTATCAAGATTTGAATCTCTCTTTCCAGTTAGTCGCTCCAATTGTTTTCTGTAACTATTTTAGAGGTAGTAAATATGTATATCGTTAAATTCTTGTTTTGAAACTCTTAGAGGCCTATTAAATAAGAGAATAAAGAAAATGATCAGGGACGGAGCTAGAGCCGCCTAGAGGGGTGCAGGGCCCTAGCAACTAAACTAGCAAGTCCATTGCTTCCGGTCTGGCTAGAAATAAAATAAGTCCACAGCTGGGCCCTGGTGGTATAGTTTGAACATGACCGCAATCAGAGCGCTGGTATAAAAGAAGACCATTTCTTCTGCCTATTGGTGTCCCCCTTTGCTCAGATTAGCAACATCCTTTCCCGCTTCCATTCTTCTATAGTTTGGGCCGGAAAAAGCCAACCTGTCCGTAATTTGCTAAAAAGAAAGACTTAAGGTTGAATGGAAAAGGCCGGATGCTATCCGGGCTTCAGGCCCTGTCTCGCCAACGAATTGAACCGTCTCGAAACACTGGAGAACTAAACCAAGCGGGCACTTCCAGCCGAAACACGCGCAGGCAAATACTCATCCTGAATTACACTTCTACCCCCCTCCCTTCCTTCCTTGATCCTCAGTTCCTCTCAGTGACTTAGGGTGGGATTTTTATCTGCTGGCATTTGGAATTCCGGTACCGGCACTAGTTCCAAGCTCCGGCCACCGTATATCGGCCGGAACCGGTACAAGGCGGAAGGCCGATACCATTTTTTTTATTTTTTTTAAAAATACAAAACGCACATCTTTGGACTTGGGCAAAACTGTGCGTTTTGGCCTAGTCCAAAACGTGTTTTGGTCTAGGGTTTTCAAAACCCACGCTCCCCCGATACCCCCCATTGGTCACCTCTGTCCTGCCCCTCTCCAGCTCTCCTTTCAAATCTGCCTCTCTCCGACCTCCGACCTCCCTTCGCCTCCGCTCCCAGCCCTCCGACCTCCCTTCGCCTCTCACGGCTGACGGATCTTAACTCTCAAGCGCTCTGACTATCGAGCTCTCTCTCACAGACTCACAGTCTCACTCAACTCTCTCTCTAGGGTCTCCGCCGTCTCCACTCGCCTTCGAGTTTGAAGGCCGCCGGCCTCGGCCCTCTCATTCTCAGCCGAATCACTCATCAACTCTCTCTCTCTCTCTCACGGATCACATTCACAAACTCACTCATTCTCACTATATCACAATAACATTCACATATTCATTGCTTCTTTTTTTTGTTCAATTTCATTTTCGTACCATTATTCATTATAATTTATTAGTTGTTCAATAACCATTTCTTCATTTTATTATCTGTTAATACGAAAAAAATTTCTTTGCAGGTTATTACAAAGGTTGTGCCGTGTGGTTACTTGTTCGTGCACTGCCATTGAGGTAAATTCACAAATCTTTCACTTATTTAGTAGTTCATTAGTTAATTTAAAATTTTAGAATGTATATTAGGACCTAGGTTGTGAAACTGAGGAGAATGAGCTTGAATGATTGGAGGATTTGGTTGTTACTTGTTAGTTGTTTGTAAATTGTTAGTTGTTTGTTTGCTGTAGCCTGTAGGTAATTTGTGAGTTGTTAGTTTGTTTGTAAATTAAAGTTAAGATTGTTAAGAGCTTGTTGTTCTTTGTTTGTTTGTAATTTGTGAGTTGGTAGCCTGTAGGTTTTTTGTTTCTTTGCCATTGGTTGTTAAGATTGTTGCTAGAGCTTGCTGTTCTTTGTTAGCCAATGTATGAATTTAGTTTTCCTTACATTTCTTGTGAGCATGTTAAAGCCAAATTCTAATACATGAAATGCTGTCTTTTTTTTCTTTTTTTTATACAAGCAATTGTGAGTTTTCATTTCACTGTGGGAAAACATATATTTGAAGATTGTGCCCACACAACCCATTTCATCGATGACTAAGGCCTTAAGGGCCACAAAACAATAGGCCTTAAATTCAACAATCCAATGGGCCTTTTGTGTTCACAGACCCAGATTGGAAAATGGTTTGAAGTGGAAAATCACAAACTAGAGGTTTAAAGAGATTGTAAATTTGTGAACTTGCTCTTATGTATTTTGTTTCTCATTTTAGCTTTCAACATTAGGATTTATTGGTAATTAGTAACTTGGATTTTGGGGCTGTCTTGTATTTTATTCTTTATTTTTTTAACTATTTTGTTCTATGTTTTTTCATGATGGACATGGTGTTGTGCGTATATTTCATAATTTTTATTATTTTGTAAAGTTATCATTTTGATATTGTGATGTTTCATTGTTTTGGAAAATGAGAAGTAAGCAATTAGGTGTTATGTTTTGCATTGGTTGAAATTTAAATTAGTTTAGTAATTAGTGAGTCAATGACCAATCTTTTGTAGTTGGTCATTAAATATTATGGGCATAAATAAAAAGGGCATACAAAACTAACACTATCATAACAATATGATAGTGATGTCATTTTATTCCATCAATTCAACTATTCAATTTGTAATATTTGTAGTTTCTTTTAGATGATGTAAATTTGTATTATTTGTAGACTTTATGTATATGTGTAACTTGTAAATTTATTTCTATCATTCTTATTTCGTTGATGTATGTATATGATTTATTAATTTAATGCAATTGAAACAACTATAGAATTGTAAATTTGTAATTTTAGAACATAGTAAATTATTATTACATCAAAAAATAGTGGATCCAACATACTATTAAAATTCTAAATTTGGTATTTTGGATCCAACATCCATATTTAAAAACTTACTTATTAAATCAAGCCCAAGTTAAAAAGCCCGAAAAATGCAATAATAAGACAAGTCCAAGTTAAAAGTCCTAAAAAACTAAGATTTTGGGCCCAAAACGGGCCCAAAATTAGCCGGCTATTACCTTGCCCTATTAGTGACATTCTTGGTCGTGCTTCTTTTACCCCACCACCACAAAGGCAAATGGAAACACTCACGGTGATGAAGAAAGTCAAATAGTGTTCCCCAATATCTCTCTTCTCATATGTGGTGTTTGATTGTTAAAATTTTGGAGTATTGGAGTTGTTAAAAAACGAAGAGAGATGTGATTTGAATTAATTTTTTATATTTATTTGGAGTGAAAAGTGATCATTTGATGTGGAGAGAAATTTTTTAGAGTTATTTTACTGGGGTGAAAATTTTGAGGGCCGATTACCGTGTAACCGTTGTGGTTTGCATGAAAGGTACACACCGACTCACTAGTGATGCGTTGGGAGCTTGAAAGATATGTTCAGTTGTAACCAGGGCAGAGTAACGGTGATGATGCCAAACTGGAACCATGATTGTTAATTCCGGTGAGGGGAACGTAGCACCGACACTTGCACCGACATCGGTTGACTACAAAATCGGTCTTTGTTGGTGCCGATTTTATAGGAGACAGTTACATGATAATTGGCCCATCGTACCTTCAAAATGTTCAAAATAATCCGATCAAGATGCTCTCCATTACTCCATATCAGACCATCACAGATTCACAACTTCCAAATTTCAAGTTCGCCGATAGCCAACAACAAACAATTTTCAATGATTCAAAATAAAGTAAAGGATGACAAATGTCAAACAAGATCAACAGATTCAAAAACTGAGTCTTGATGATTCATGAAGTCTCCATCGCAAGTTCGCAACTCTCAAATTTTCAATCCCAGTCTCTACTGACGACTGTGGCTACAGACGACGAAGGGCGACGATGGGCGGCTTTAGCTACACTACAAGAAATGAGATTTTAGGTGACAAAAATCTGGGTGTCAAACCAGATTTTGTCACCTAAAGTAGTTTTTTCCTGTCAAAATATTAATTTCGTCACCAAATATCATACAGGAACCACAATATCATCCGCATCCTCAAAAACGCGTTCGGACGTATTTTAGGAATGACGACATACACCAGTCACCAATGAGTGACGGTAAAAATCGTCACAAAAAAAATAAATCCACACTATCTCGTCTTAACTGAGTGACAATTCGAATCGTCAAAATTTTTCAAACAACGTCCGAACAACCCAAAAAGGTCGTCCAAATGCTTAAGTCAGATTCTTTTTCCCATACGTTCGGACCAATAACCAGTCCGGACGAGTAAAGTCTAGATACATTTCGAATCCATCGACATATTTAATGACGTTAAATTCGATTGGGCTACGTGTGGAGTAGAAACACGTTCGGACTCTTATAAAGTACGTTCGGAAGCGTTCGAGAGACGTTTAGACTTTGTCAATAGCACAAACTCTCTCTCATCTCTTAATCTTTTCTCTCAAACACTCTCTCGGCTCTCAAACTTTTCACCCAAGGACTTCTCATTCAAGATCTCTCAAACAACATTCAGGTAAATTTTTTTTCCATAAATTTGCTTCTTAAGTTCATATATTTTAATTCAATACCATCCGCTATTTAATTTGTTGGTTGTTTTCGTTGATTAAATTAAGTTGTTTTGGTTCGGTTCGTCGAAATACCGTTTGGACGGTGTAACACAGTCCGGACTATTTTTCTAAACGTCCGGACCGTTGTTCACAATGTGCGGACTGTTATGAGTCAGTTCGGACGGTATACAATTTAAACGATGCATTTTAATTTTCATTCGAATGTTTTTGATATGGGTCGGACGGTTTTTTCTAGGTTGACAAAGGAACACTGAGGAAGAAATTTTCCCAATACCGGGAGACAGACAGAGCGACCAGCTTGGGTGGACGCTTTTTTAGTGGAGTTGGGGGTGAGTATTCGGGAAATAGTGATGCCGACATATTCATTGTGTATGATGGTCCAATGTTTGACTGGTCTAGAGACCAAATTTACTGTAATATATAGGGCTCTGACGGAAGAGCTCAATATTATGCGGAGGGAGCTGTTCTCCGTGAGAGAGGAATTGTTTGAGTTGTCCCAATCTGTCCATACCGTTCCGATACAACTACAGACACTCGTCCGACGAGTGGATAATATGGTTGAAGATTTGGCGCATGTTCGTGATGCCCTCGGTTTAGATCTGGACGAGCGAACTATCGATTTGGACTAGTTTCCTGTTTATGTCTTATTAGTATTAATTATTTACATATCGTTTGAAAGACCGTCTCAGGCTTGTACTTGACATTATCATCATATTTTTCGTTCAGTATTTGGATTATTTTTTATATTTTAAATTATTTTATATTCTTTCATTTGTTAAAATTTAGTACAATTTAAAGGGATAATCAATAAGATTAAATAGGTTACTAGTACAAGTGTTATGTTAATAGAACAGGTAGTGTAATTAACTGTTACCAATTTTAATTTAATTAACTGAAATTAATTTTCATCATTTATTTAAATTAGCAAATCAGACGTTCAGACTACAACTATAACGTTGGGACTACATAACAAATAAGCGTTCGAACATAAAGGGATAGGGTCTGGACTTTTATAATTAGGCGACATAGTTGGAACAAAGGAGTAGAACGTCCGGACTTCTATGTAACTGTCGCATGGTTTACACATGTTTACGTTACAAGATCGTGGGAAACAGTTGTGCACGTCCGAACGTGTTCGGACGTCTACGTCAGCCAATGGTGTTGTGCCACGTCGCGCGGTTTAGAAGTATTTAGTGTAACAAACTATTTTAAACGGTTTAAATTTTATCATTTAATACGCGTGCGTTGTTTGGGATACGGGTGAAAACATACCAGTTCGAACTGTTAATATAGGGTGCGGACGGATATTTAACTGTCGCAAGGTTTACACGTGTTTACATTACAATATGATGGGAAACAGTTGTTAACGTTCGCACGTTTATTAAGAGTTCGGACGTGTGGGTCAGCCAAATCTGCGGTACCACGTGGCACAATTTATAAGTACACAAGTTCGAACGTCTGAAAGCAATTCGAACGTATTTAGTATGCCGAACCGTTTGAAATGATTTAAATTTTGACATTTAATACGCGTGCGTTGATTGGGCCACGTGTTTAAATTGACGTGCGGACTGTTAGTGTAAGGTTTGGATGGGTGGACGAGTTTTGACAAAAGCCGATCAGTTTGGCATTTTCATAACAAACTATTCATCTCTTCAAAATCTCACAGCTCTCAAATCTTTTCTTCTCAAATCTTGACCTAATACTATTATTTCGGAGGTCTAATCTCGTTAAGGTATGTTTTTTTTTTTTACTTTTGACATGATTTTAGACATAAAAATTTCATTTTTTTATAGTTTTACGTATTGATTTTCAATTCTATTTTTTGCATTATACATTGTATTTTTTGATTGATTTTTACATAGAAATTGATTGTGTTAATTGTTAGCATTGTTTTGAGTATGATAGTTTGTATTTTGGTTGTGTTTTTGGGCGTGTATGGTGGTGGAGGTACGCTGCCATGGTTGGTAACCTGACAGTGACACAACATCTGGACTTTTACGTTAGATTCCGAACCCTTATCTCGGAGTCCGGACCCTTACCTTAGAGTCCGACCTTTTAATTTTTAAAGTCCGGACTTTTACATTAAGGTTCGGATGCTTATGTTATACGTCCAGACTTTTACGTTAGAGGCCAGACCCTTAGGATAATGTCTGGACGTTAATGTTTAAAGTCCGACTATTTCGAATGCCGTTCGGAAGAACACGTTTTCGTTTATTGGTTGTCCGGACTTAATGTTGAGGACGTTCGGACTGGTTTATTTATGTCGAGACGTATTAGCATCGCTATATCGTGCTGAATTCAGTCCGGACGTTTTAACATTGAAATTTAATTCAGTCCGGACAATATTATTATTCTTTAGTTATACGTCCGGACGTTAATAAATTTTGGTTTGGACGTTTTTTGTTGGTTCGAATGCCTTTGTAACATTTCGGTGCTTTTGTAGATTTTAAAAATGAGCAAGCGTGCACGTACGAGCGGGCAAGCTGAGATGGAGCAATTTTTCGGTTCCACCTTATCATTGGACCAGCATGTAGCGATTATAATTTCGCGCTCGATTGTTGTGGACCGAGACATAAAGTTGGCAGATTTTTACGACGTCACTTTTGAGGGCCGGACGCTTCTGGAGGTGGTAGAGGAGATTGGTTGGCTTCCACTTATTCATTGGACCGGGTATGCATCGACGAACTTGGTGCAGGACTTCTATTGTGCTATTTTGCGGGCGACGGACCTCGAGGAGCCTAGTATGGAGGTCACAATCCGTAATTTTTCGATCGTATTCTCGCCGGACGAGTTGGCGAGATTCTTAGGGTACGAGCGGGATTTGACAGCTTTCCCAAACCTATCGATGAGTATGGAGGGTCTGTGAGACCCCAACTTTTTCTATCTTTGTAAAAGAATTATGACTCCTTAAGTTGTGCTCTAATTATTGAGGAAGACAGGTATAGGGGAATTACTCTAAGGTTATGTCTAGGTGAAGATTTCCCCTAGCATTTCGTGCATCTAATTATAATTGAATTGATATGTTGTTTGTAGTTTTGACAATATTGAAATTGAGTATTTGGGGATTTAGTTGAAATAATTGGAGGATCACAATTAGGATGTTGGAATAAGAAGATTTTCTTAGCACCCTGTTTTTAGGTAACATTGCGCTCGACCAGCTAGCAACAGGCGCTCGAGCGGCCTTAAGGAAATATGATGGACAGTGCCTTGTCGTTTGACCAACGCTCGACAGGTGCTCGAGCGGCCCTTGGGAATTCTACTCAGTGAGTTGGACAGTAAGTTGGCGCTCGACCGGTGCTCGACTGGCGCTCGAGCAGGACTAGTTAAAATTCCATATATGATGAATTTGGAATTCCAATGGAAGACTTGTGAACCCTAACATTAAGGAAAGTTGTATAAGCTTAGTTAAGAAATTTATTGAGGTTAAGATGGTGGGAAGTCGATAGACATTAGCTCAGACATGGTATGATGTAAAGTATTGAGTAAAGGATAGTGTAAAGGAATTTTATTGAGGATGTATGTATGGATAAATTAATTTCAAGTTATGTTTAGGGGGATTTTCCCCTAACATTTTTATATGTTTTAAGCTAGTTTTAAGCAAGGATCTCACTGTTATATTAATTGCCATTAGATTTGAGCAATTGAGATTGATGAAATTGTTTTATTAATGGAAAATGTCCCTAAGTTACAAGATTTGGAAATATTTTAATTAGGAGCTTTAGCCTTGGAAATATGAGAATCCTTGGAACAAAAATGAGGAGACATATTAGAGTTAATTGTGGGAGTGGCAGAGAAGAAAGAAAGAAGAAGAGAAGAAGGATAAGAAGAAGAAGAAGAAGAAGATGGAGAAAAGAAGAAGGAGAAAGGAAGAAGAGAAAGAAAGAGGGAGGTGAGTGGTTTGGCCGGCCAAGCCATCCCCACTTTCACCCATTTTCTCTTTTTCCTTTTTGTTGGTTGGTTGTTGTGATGGTTGTTTGTCTAGATAGATTTTCTCCTTGAGATTCATGTGTTTTCTTTGAATAAAATGTAGATCTAGTGAGTTTTAGAGAGTTGTATGGATTGTACACAAAACCATGGAGAATATGGTTAGATCTGAAAATTTACAACCCAAGAGAAACATAGATGCACACTAGGTGTTTGATAAAAGGCCAAAGGAAGTGGAATAGATGCAATAACATTTGTTTGAACGGTTGGAATCATGATATTGTTAGAAGTCTTGATTTGTAGGTGTAAAATAGTAGTCTGGAATATGAGGTTATAAGAGGAGAGCATATTAAGACAAATTTCGTGTGTGTTGGATGTATAATGTGTGTTTTGTTTTTGAAAAATGGACAGGCGCTCGACAGGCGCTCGACAAGCGCTTGAGCATCCTTCAAGAGTTTTTGTGCAGTAAGTTCACGCTCGACAGGGCGCTCGAGCATTCCTTAACATTTTTATACAGAGGCATAACGCTCGACGAGCGCTCGACCGGCTTCTTTGAATTTCACGAAATTTTTCCTAAGTTTCTAAGTTTCCTATTGACCTATTAGGAGACCCTACTAGGTTTTTCACTTAAGAAAATACCTTGTGGTGTAAGATCACCAATTAGAAGTCAAGGATATGGATGATTTTATATGATGAAGTATGTGTATGACGAAGTATGAGATATTGAATGAGGAATAAGGACAATTTTGTATGATGAAGCGTGACTAATTGATTGATTACTCTATACGTCTAGTAAACCTATGAATAACAATAGTATGATCCAATTGTAGGTAAAGGGACATTCAACCCACAAGCAAGCGAAGTAAGAGGAGCTTACATTAGTAAGTGAAAATAGTAAGTAGAAACTTACGCTTTTCAAAAACTGGAATGATACGCAGCATGAAAAATGTTTATGAATAAGCATATCAAGCATGATATATCAAGCATGACATTATCAAGCACGACATGAATACATCATGATCATTTGCATTCATTTTTCTCATGAGAAAGAAGGAGAAATTTTATGCAAATGAAAGTACCATTTTTATGCTACTTTATGACAAGTTTTATGACAAGTTAGTTAATGAACCCTAGTCGGTCGGTACCGTACCAAGTCAAGAAGGTGCATCCATACTGAAGGACGTTTACGTGAAGGGTGGATGTCACCTAGGGCACCCATACCGAAGGATGCTTGCAAGAAGGATGGGTAGTCCAGGAGGTATGTGCAATCACACTGAAGGATGCTTGCAAGAAGGTGTGAACCTCCAAGGGTCGTGTCTGGCCACTGAAGGACGAATGCGAGAAGGTGCGCTAGCTTGACCATATGTAAGGTCCCCAAGGGAAATAGGGGACAGTTCCAACGGGAACGCACAACCCTGATGCCAGGGGTAAATGAAGCTCAAGTAGCCATAAGATAAGGATTGGAAAGATTTTCCAAAAGCAAGAGCCTTATAAGTACAAGTGATGTTTTCAAGAGCAAGTGCATGTGCATATGCAATCATGAGGCATACACGTGTATTAAAATTCATGATCATGCATGAATTAAATAAGTTTACATGATATTTCAAGTTCAAGTTGATTATGATTTCAAGTTCAAGTGCAAGCTTATGATTTCAAGTTCAAGTGCATGCTTATGATTACATAAGTTTACATGATATTTCAAGTTCAAGTTCAGTATGATTTTAAGTTCATTATGATATCAAGTTCATGATGATTTCAAGTTTAAGTGCATGCTTATGATTTCAAGTTCATGATTATGAGTTCAATAACAAGTTCATGGATTCAAACTCACGATTTCAAGTTCATATTTCCAAACCATGATTTCAAGTCCATGTTTTAATTATGATTCCTTACTGAGTCTTTCGACTCACAGTTTTAAATTGTATCATTCCAGATAACAATTCAGGTGGGGAAATCTAGAAGAGGGACCAATGGGAACGTCCTCTTCTCTCTTTGTTGTTTCATTAAAGGTTAGATGTAAATTTTTTAAGAGCCGACATGAGCCTCCGTGATGTGGTGGTCATGGGTTATTCGGCCTAGTAAAGTTTAAGTTTTTTATTTTTACGATCGATATTCTACAGTAGTAAGTTTAGATGTCAAGTATCCTAGTCGTGGTTAACAGAAGCAGGAGTTGGAGAGTTCATATGAAACACTAAGAACGCTTGATAGCAGACAACCATGTGATGTCATTAAGACGCTTACCCTATTTCGAGGAAGTCGTTTTGGTTAAGTTGAAGTTATAGTAAATCTCTTTGGCCCGTCTCTCTCAGTTGTATGTGTATTAAAAAAAATTTTCCGCTGCAAGAATAAGAGAAAACGCTGGAACATTCATTGAGTGGATGTTCGCGGCTATCATTAACCCCCATTCGGGCTAGCGTTCGGGGCGTGACAGGGTCGGCTTACTAAGGCCACCAAACGTACGGTAGAGACCACAGAGCATATATCAGATACCACGCGCCAACCTCACCTAGGTTGTATCTAAAATATTAACTGTTAATTATTTTTTTAAGAAAACGTAAATTATATTAAAAAAATTAATAAATGAGCAAACAAACGAACAAGAGTTGTTAATTAATTATCCAGCAGAAACCCTATGCAATGCATAGGGCCAGGTCTTGTAAAAGGTTGGCCCACAATATTGCTAAGTGGGCGGCTCGCTTAGGCAAAGTTAGTTTCTTTGCTTCTTCTGACTTACCTGAGCATACAGAGAGTGTGATATGCGAGTTTCCTTTTAGTTTCTTTTTTATTGCATGAGTTTATTCAGCCAAAAAAGAAGAAGCATAGGGCCAGATGAGAAACGAAAGTAATTTATTTCTTTTGTTCTGGAACATAGATTTTTTTTCTCAGTATAGTTCTTAATGTTTTATTTATGTACTGTGATTCTTTAGTTTTGATGATACCGAAACTATACTAATCCAGCCCAAATCACTTGGGCTGGACGAGCATGATCATACACAAAGCCCAACAATGATGACAGGCCCGTATCACATCAAGCCAAAAAGAAAGGAAAACCACGATACGTGTCGTAAAAAGTTATAAGCCGACTTATAACATGTGACAATCCCATGATCTCGATGTTCCCTACGATAAAAGCTTAAACTGCCCATCTTACTTTTCCAAGATTTGTTGGCTGATCTGTCATGTAAGAAAGAGCGCGCACCCTGGGACACGATGCGACGAGGGATCAAAGTCCCTCGAAAAAGGGAAACACGAGGACGTGGAGAAAAGACTGTAAAAACAAAGTGTCATGAAGAAGACAAGTAGATAATTATGGAGAAATTGAACATAGAGAATAATATACCAAATTATTGACTTTAACATCGGAGGGGCCATACCCCTGTGTCCGGGGTCATCTTTGTTATTTTGCAGAAAGAATTACGTAAAGATCAAGGCACATTTACTCCGAGGTGTTCTCTATAAATCAACTGATTCGTCAGTTGGCGCCGTCTGTGGGAACGCTTTAGTTCTTGTGATAAAAGGTTTATGGCGAACACCAAGAGTAAAGGCAAATAGAAGGTTGGAGAAAACAATCCGGAACCCCCTCTAGAACCTCCAATAAGAATCAAAGGAGTGGATGACAACGCCCGTAGTGAATCTCGCACTGTCACCAACCTGGAACTGGATCATAACGACCGACGGGGGGAAACATCAGTGCAGAGAAGATGCGATGAAGGAGTTCATATATCAAACTATGAAAGAGGCTCCCACTCTCCAGTTCACGAACGGAATGAAGGTGCCGAAAGAGTCAACGCAAAGTTGGAGGAATTCTTGGCCGAGTTGGGAAGAATGAAGCAAAAAGTGAATAAAACCACTGCAATCATCCCTCGAAAGAATGATGCATCAGGTGGAATCTCCATTCACGTTAAGAATTCTGGAGACACGACTGCCGTCCAAGTTCCCTATGACTGTTATCGACAAGTACATAGGAGCCACTGATCCAATAGATCACTTAGAAGGCTATCAGTCACAAATGGACTTGTTGGACATCCAAGATGCTATCAAATGCAAAGTATTTCCTTCGACATTAGCCGGATCCGCTCTCATTTGGTTTAGCAGATTGAAGCCAAACTCCATCTCAAGTTTTAAAGAACTTAGCAGACCTTTTGTTAGCCATTTTATAACAAGCAAAAAGTAGAAGAAACTAGTAATCCTTCTCCTCTTTACGCGACAAAAAGAAGATGAAAGCCTGCGAGATTACGTGTCACGCTTTAACTAAGAAAAGCTGAACGTGTGAGATCTCGAAGATAATGGGGTCCTCACCGCCATAGTAGCTAGATTGATCGATGCAATATTTTCATTTTCTTTAGGAAAGAAACTCCCAGAAACCTTCAGAGAATTCATGGAGAAGGCGCAAAAGTACACGAACGTGGAAGACATCGAGAGTATAACCGCAAGCAGAGTGTCCGAGGCTGCAATTTAAGCCCCTCAACAAGGCCCGAAAGGAAGATCCTCATGGAGATCCAGAATGACCCAGAAATACAATGGCATCTCAAAATGGGTTCTAGACAAATGGGAAAATTGGAAGTTCTGTCGCTTCCACAACGACCATGATACCGATGAATGTATTCACCTGAAAAGGTAAACCGAGGCCCCCATTCAACAAGGACATCTTCACAATTCATTACTACCAGAGTAGGGAAGCCATTCAGAAGGGAAGCAAGAGCACCTAAGATATGCAACCAAAGAAACGAACGAGAGCCCCGAGAAAAAACATAGAGAAAATGAAGCTCCAAGACAAAGAGTAACACTAGAAGAAAGACATTCCCCATTAAGGGCAGTGAGAGAAATCACAGTCATTTTCGGAGGCTTTGCTGCAGGAGGATCCTCTAAATCTTAGAGGAAGACCTAAGTAAGGCAATTGCTTGTCGCAAAGATAAGCTGCGGACTTCGGCATCCGACACCTGGCGAAGAAAAGCCCATCACATTTACGACAAAGGATATGACAGTAATCAAATATCCACATGACGATGCCCTAGTCATCGATGCCATGATAGGAAACTACAACATCATTGGCAATCTAGTATTTGCTCTAGAATCAAAGAGTTACCATTCACAGTAGGAGAACATCCATCCGAGGCAACAATCTTCGTGAGGTTCCAGATCCTCAAAGGAGAATCCTTATACAATGCCATTATTGGACGAGCGACGCTGAACAGGTTGCAGGCCGTAGTATCTACCCACCATCTGAAAATGAAGTTCCTAAACAAAGCATAAATCGAAGAAGTAAAGGGAGATAAAGAGCAGGCTAGGAAATGTTACTTATCATATACCCAGATGATTGGAGAGACTATGGCCATAGAATATCGGGAGGAGTTTCGAGCACAACTGGTAGAACCGTTGGAAGAGATACCACTTTGGAAAGAATCAAAATAACTAATAGATAAAGAACAAACTAATTTGCCCGAAGAGTAAAAAAAAGTTCTCATGGAATTTCTGCGAGCAAATAACAAAGTTTTTGCTTGGTCGTGTGAAGATATGCCAGGTATTGACCCAGAAGTCATCACCCACAAGCTAAACATATGTCTCGAAGTGAAGCTGGTCATACAACGCAAAAGAAGCTTAGCCCTAGAAAGAAGCCAAGCAATCAAAGAAGAAGTCGGAAAGCTAATCAAATCAAGATTCATCAGAGAAGTCAACTATCTCAACTGGATAGCTAATGTAGTCATGGTGAAAAATGCAAACGGTAAATGGTGAATGTACGTGGACTACACTGATCTAAATAAAGCTTGTCCTAAAGATTGTTACCCGCTCCTAAGAATCGACTCTCTAGTAGATTTGATAATGAGACATCAATTCTTGAGCTTCATGGATGCCTTCTTAGGATACATTCATATCAAGATAGCATAAATCGGATCAAGAATGCACCTCTTTCATAATAGATCGAGAGACTTACTGCTGCCAAGTGATGCCTTTTGGTCTGAAGAACATGTGAGCAACTTATCAAAGGTTGGTCAACCCGATGTTCTGAAAAAAAATAGGGCGCAACATGGAAGTCTACGTAGATGATCTGTTGGTCAAAATACAAGAGTCTGCAAACCACGTCAAAGATCTCGCTGAAGCCTTCGAAATGCTCCTAGCATATAAGATGCTTTTGAACCCGGCAAAGTACGCATTCGGCCTATCTTCGAGAAAATTTTTGGGATTCCTTATATCCCAATGAGGAGTTGAGGCCAAGCTAGAGAAAATCAAGGCCATCCTAGATATGCAACCACCAAATAACACCAAGGAGCTACAACGACTCATGGGACGAATAGCTGCAGTCAATAGGGTTGTCGCCCGCGCCACCGACAAATGCTTACCATTCTTCAAAATACTTTGAAAAGCCTATGTGCAGACATAAGAATGTTTGACAACCTTTGAGGAGTTGAAGAGATACCTAACAACTCCCCCACTCTTATGTTCCCCAATACCGGGAGAAACTCTTTATCTCTACCTTGCTATTTCGGATGCAGCAGTAAGCGCGACACTCATAAGAGATGACTATGGCGTCCAACGACCGATCTATTACGTAAGCAAGGCGCTAGAAGGAGCCGAAACTCGGTATCCCAATGTTGACAAACTATCGTTGGCTATCATCATCTCTGCACGAAAATTGAGACCATACCTCCAGGCTCATCCCATAGTTATCATGACAGATCAGCCAACAGACCTTGGAAAAGCTAGATGCATCAGGAAGGTTAGTCAAATGGTCCATAGAGCTTGGAGAATTCAACATCAAATATCGACATCGGTTTCCCAGGAAGAATGGGGGCCTTCATATTTTAGGGGCCTTAGGCAGCCACCTAGGCTGCCTATGCTCAGAGGCATCCTTGTGACGTGCCTCCTGGCGGTCTCATGAGCCCTAGTCCAAAGTCGGTTTGCCAACGAGCGTGCATCTCACGCGCCCAATGTTTTTCCCCTCAGACCGCCCCTGCTCCTCCACAGTTTGAGGTTGCCGCCTACCTCTCTCATATGTTTTTCATTTTCGTTGGTTTTTTCATTTTCAGCCTATTATGAGTCATTTCAACTCTCTACCAGCTTGTGTTTTATGACAGTTTGCCCCCTAACTTGTTGGCCCGCCTCCTCTGCAGAGTGGCTAGCCCTTTAAAGCATATAATTGAGATCTTTGGACCTCCTTGAATTAATGAAATCTCGGAGTTGTTATGAAAAAGTACTATATACTGCTTATTTGATTAGTCCTTAAAAAAATAACAAAACTGACAATATTTAAAAAAAACTTTAATAAAATAAATAAAAGCATATTTTAAAGAATAAAATTAAAAATTAAAAACAATAAACGGTTTTGAAGTTTTTAACATTTTGAGTTTTGAAGGCTAAATTTTGTTTTGATCACAAAAACATAATATGCATCTTAAAACCATGAGAACTTTATAAATGATTTAGTCAAATCGATTGCGAGAAGGAAATATAAAGAGGGATAAATTCATACGTTAGTCCCTCCTTCCACTTTATTTACACTTTTTCCAGATTATGTATAGGATATATTTTTTTTCCAATGTCATGAGGTATAACATGTTCACCAAGTTAGTCCCTCCATCCACTATATTTACAGAATCTGTGGATGTGAAAAATGAACCTATCTAGGAATAAAATGAATGAAAAACAAGTTATGTCTCACAATCTTAACAATTAGACCCTCTTATAAGACACATATTAAATGACATTAACATAATTTGAGTCCAAACTTCAAAAAGTTAAGAATAATCACATTAGCTTAATTTGGGTCCAAACTCAAAAAAAAAATGACATTAGCATAATTTGGGTCCAAACTTCAAAAAGTGAAGCTTTCAGTTAAATAATTTATTGGTTGGCATACTTTAGAGCTATGCGATTTTTGTTGTAATCGAAAGAAACTCTTGCAGACTAGCCTTGGAATAGTCAATCACTACAAGAAATTATGGTTTAGGTGACAAAATTTTGGATGTCAACCCAAATTTTGTTACCTAAAGTGAATTTTTCATGACAAAATATTAATTTCGTCACCTAAAACCATTCAAGAACTCCAAAACCGTCCCGACCTGTCACAACAACGTTCGGACGTATTGCTGGTGTGACGACATACACGTGTCGCGAATGAGTGAAGAAAAAAAGCGTCACAAAAAAATAACGTCAAACTCTCAAGATACCCGTTCGGACTAGCTGCAGGGTGACAAATTCCACATAGTCGTAATTGACTGACAATTAGAATCGTCACAATTTTACATTCCCGTCCGAACTCCGTTGATACACAGTCCGAAAAGACATTACCTAACGACTAGTAATCGTTAGGCTAGAGTGACAAATTAAAAATTGTCATGAATACTCAATTCAGTCCGGACGTTATAAACCACATTCCAACGAAAAAAATACCCAAGTCCGGATGGTACAAAAAAAGGTCTGCACAATTATAAATGCATCTTCCGCGAATCGTGTGCTTCCACGTTGCAAAACTTTTGACACGTGACATTTTTTACAGTCCGGACAAAGAAATAGTGTGCGGACCGTATAAGTTCTAGAACCATTTCGAATCGGGCATATTTAATGACGTGAAATTTGATAGGGCCACATGTCAGTATAACCGTTGAAACTCGTCCGAATGCTAATATACACGTTCGAACGGTTACTGGCCACATTAAACCGACAGATTTTGTCAAAATCTCAAACTCACTCGTTCTCTCGTACTTTTCTTTCGAACGTTTTCACTCTCCATTCCAGATTTCTCAAAGAACTTCAGGTAAAACGTTTGTTATGTTGTTTTATTTTATGTATTTCGATTAAATAACGTCGATTCTTTAGTTTGTTATGGTGTTTTATTTTATGAAATTAGGCTGTTTGGCTAGTGTGTGTCGAACCACGTTCGGACGTCGTTTCAAGACGTCTCGACTTGTTATAATCTGTCAGGACTGTTATTTTACGTGCGGACGCCTTTTATTATGTCCGGACGTCCTAAAATTTAGACGACACAGTTTGACTGTCGTGCGAACAGTTTATGCTCATGTTAGAACGATTTTGCTAGGTTGACCATGGAACACTCTGGAAGAAGTATCACCAATGTCGGGGGACAGACAGAGCGACCAGCCTAGGCAGACGCGTATTTAGCGGAGTTAAACGAGAGTATTCGGACGATCATGCAGCCGACACATTCATTGTGCATGAATCTCCAGTGCAGCTTTACCGGTCTGGAGACGAAACTTGCTCTGATGGATAGGGCTGTAACGGAAGAGTTTAATATTATGCGGAGGGTACTAATAAGGATGAGAGAAAAATTGTCTAAATTGTCCCAGTCTGTCCATACCGTTCCGGTACAGCTGCAGACACTCGTCAGATGGGTAGATAATATGGAGGAGAATTTGGCGCATGTTCGTGATGCCCTCAGACAAGATTTGGACTAGCCAGCCGCAGCTCGTGATTTGAACTAGTATTCTGTTTCTGTTTTAAACTTAGTTATTTATTTATCGTTTTAAAGGACCGTTTGTAGCTTGTAATAGACATTACGATTGTGGTTTTTTATTCAGTATTTAGATTAGTTTTTATATTTTATATTAATTATGTTTTTTCAGTAGATTAAATTTATTACAATTTAAATGGATAATTAGTAAAATTAAATAAGTAGTTATAATTAAATTGATGATTAGTTATAATTGATATTAAATATAAAAATATGATTAATTATATATTTTTTTACGTATTTAAAGTAAAGAAATTAAGTTAAATATTTGTGCCAAATTATATTGAGTTGAATGAAATAAATTAAATTATTTACTTACATTAACTAATTTAAATAAATTACGTTTTGTGAAATAAAGTAAATTGTGTTAATTTAATCTGTGAAATAAATCTGTTATCCGTTCGGACTCTCTACATGCGCGTCCGGACTCTTGCATCGCTACCGAAAGTAAGTGAGGCACCCGTTGAAACGGGGTTAGAGACAGTCCGGACGTTCACTTAACCGTCGTATGGCGTACACGTGTTTTCGTTATACGAAAGTTAAAAACGGTTGTACCAGTCCGAACATTTAATAGAAGTCCGGACGTGATTCGCCGTTTTTTTTTATAAGCAATATCTACATGCGCGTCCGAACTTCTGCATCGCATCTGAAAGTAAATGAGGTACCCGTTGGAGCGTGTTTGAGCCAGTCCGGACGTTCACTTAACCACCGCATGCCGTACACGTGTTTTCGTTATACGAAAGTTGAAAACGGTTGTATCCGTCCGCACGTTTATCAGAAGTTCGGACGGGATTCGCCATTTATTCAACCAAACGTGTGCTTCCACGTCGTCTCAATTCATTGCACGTCCGGAATAGACCTGCGAACGCATTAATTCAATGTCCGGACGTTTTAATTGCGCCGAACGGTTTTAAACGGTTTAAGTTTGGCATTAATACGGAGTACGATGATTGGGCCACGTGTGCAAAAGTCAGTTTGGACGGCCATAATTGGGTCGGGACGCGATCGACGTATTTTGAAAAGACGAACAGTTCGTCATTTTCAAGAACACCGAACGTTTTCCCAAAAAAACTCTTAAAACTCAAGTTTTTCCTTCACAAATCTCGACGTAATATCACTCTCCCGTGCATCTAATCACATCCAGGTATATTTTGCTTATTTTTAACAAGATTTTAATGGTTAAAACTTCTTTTTTTATAGGGTTAAATGCATGTCATGCCCCTGTGGTATGCGGTAATAGCAAATATGCCCCTGAGGTAAACAAAGTCATTTTCATACCCCTGAGGTAAACATTCAGGAGAAAATATGCTCTTCCGTTATGTTTACCTTAGGGGTATGAAATGACATATTTGCTCCTGAATGTTTACCTCAGGGGTATGAAAAGGACTTTGTTTACCTCAGGAGCATATTTGCTATTACCGCATACCACAGGGGCATGACATGCATTTAACCCTTTTTTATATATATAGTTTTATGTGTAGAATTTCAATTCTATTTTTTGTATAGTAGATTGTATTTTTTGATTGATTTTTACATAGAAATTGATAGTGTTAAGTGTTAGGTTTGTTTTAAGTAGATTAGTTTGCGTTTTGGTGTAATTTTTGGGCGAGTGGGGAGGTGGAGGGACGCTGTCATGGCTGATTTAACTTGGTCATTGTTCACACAGCGTTCAGACTCATTATGTGGGCGCCCGGACACGTTTTTGGGCATTCAGACTCTTGTCGTAGTGTTTCGATGGTATACATTTTCGTTTTGATTATGTCCGGACTCTCTTTCAAGGAAGTCCGGACGCTTTAATGTTAAATTGAAATAATTTTTTATCGTCTTAGGGTTGGGATGTCCGGACTGTCTTTCAACGCAGTCCGGACGCTTTAATGTTAAATTTAAATAGTTTTTTTTTATCTTCTTAGGGTTGGAACGGGTATCCAAAATCGATACGTTGATGTTTTGTTCATGTCTGGATGCTTATATTACACATCCGGACGTATATATTGCGGTTCGGATTGGTAGTTTTCGTTCGGACGTTATGCTTACCGTGCAAACGTTATTTTGTGCAGATTCACTAAAAAATGAGTAAGCGTCCACGTACCAACGGCCAGGCTGATGAGGAGCAATCTTCCACTCGAGCTTTGACAATGGAGCAGCATACAACGATCATTATGTCTCGCTCGATTGTTGTCCAGCGGGACATCAAATTGGCTGACTTTAACGATCTCACATTTGAGGGTCGGACGCTTCCGGAAGAGGTGGCGTCGAAAAATATGGTGCGAGAGAGATTTGGCAGCGTTCCCAAACCTGCCAATAAGCGAGGAAGGCCGGCCTACTAAGGTCGAGGTATTCCGGACCATGCTGGGGGATGATACAGCGATCTTGGATGGAGCCTGTATGGTACACGGGTAAGCTTTCGTATAGTCGGGCCGAGTTCCTATACCTGGTAGTTGTACGGGGACTATATGTTGATATAACATCATACATCTACCAGTCCATTCGTGCAGAGGCCTTGAAGATTGATGCTACGACTTCATTGCCACACGGGATTCTTCTGACCCCGTTCCTGCACGCCATGCTGGTACCCGAGGGTGGTGACGAGCCGAAGGCGCTTCCATTGGGGCTGATAAACAAGATCGCGCTCTTCAAATCGATGGCCCAAACACGCTGAGCGCTGCAAGCCGCTCGGTTTGCTAGAGGAAGACGACAGGAGCAACCCGCGGAGGCAATGGAGAAGGAGGATCCTGGGCAGAGCTCGACCCATGGACTTGGGCCACAACGAGCGAGTTGGTGGACGATATGATGACGGAGCTGTCTCAGCAGATGCAGTTGGTCTTGCAGCCCACCCATTGCATGGTCAGTGATATCAGTTGTCATCTCACGACTTCGGAGCAGAAGGTCGCCGACATGGACGCTGGGTGGAAGAAGGAGGTCGCTGTCCTTAAGGAGAGTTTGAGGGGCGTGGCAACCAGTGCGGAGCTCTTTCCTCCGACTGAGCGGGTCGTGCTGATAGAGGAGCACATTCATCACTGATGATGATGATGATAATGATAAGGATGATTCGTAGTCGTCCTTATCTATTTTTATTATTACGTTTGTTTGTTTTATTATGTTTTGAGGACATTTAATTTTATGTTATGTTTTGTGGACATGTATAGATTTTATTTGATGTTTTTGTTCATATTATGTTTTATGTCATTTAAATTATGTTATTTGTATTTATTATAACTTATAATATGTTAATTAATATTACGTTTATAATTTCGGTACACTTATTCAAAAAAATATTTATTATTTACATTATTAACTAACTTTGGTTATTTTAAATTTGCTAATAAATTTAATTTAAAAAATAAATACATATTGTCCAAAAACGTTCGGACCTGAATTTATCCGTCCGGACTATTTAATGTAAAATCGAACGGTGTCGTATTATATAAAACAAACCATCCGAACACGTGTTTAGATGGTCAGGACTGCTGAAATTCAAAATACCGTCCGGACTCATTTTACTACCGTTCGGACGTTATTGTTTATTATCAGATGCTATGGTGTTGATAGTTACTAAACAGTCTCAGGTAATGTAAGGTAGTGTTCAGACGGTATGTGACTGTCCGAACGTATATGTTATTGAGCATACGCTGTCGTTTGAGAATTACTAAAACGGAGTGTTGAACTGTAAGAGGGAGTTTCGACGGGTAAATAGTAGTTCGGACGTATATGAAAACTTTAGCGGCATGTATTCCCTCGAAAACTAATACACGTATGCATCCGAACGTTATTTTACCGATTCGAACGGTATTCAAACGTATGAAAGTTACAGATTCCCAGACAGAGAGCTAATTTTGGGCGTTCAGTCTCATTGAAGAGGGTGTGAAAAGAGCATATATTTGAGAATTTGAAGTTGAATTGCATTTGAGGTTAGTGGTTTTTAAATTGAATTGTTTCAGGATGAAAAACTTCTATTTGAATATATGAAATCATGTGTTTTTCGAAATTTTAGGTTCTAAAATGATAGTAATGGAGTTTGGGGTTGGTTTTGATGTGTTTATATTGAAGTGTTTGTGATTTGGGTTGATTTTGACAAGGTTTTTAGACTGAAAATTGTGTCTGTCCGTCGAAGAAATGTCTTGTTCGACAGTCGCAGTCCGGACGGTTGATTTACCTTCCGGACTCTATTTCTTTGTTCGGACGCTTTGAAAAATGCGTCCGAACGTCTTTGTGTATGGTTCGTACCGTTATGTAATGTCCGAATGGTATTTTTTGTAATGTCATGCATTCATTTAGTAGCCTTAGACGCTGTTTAAGAATTACATGAAGTTCGGATAACGAACTGGATGTAATTCCTGAATTGTCCACGTTATAGACAGTTTGAGTTTAGAATATGTGTAATGTGTGTAATTGTATCTGCTATTGTGACAGATGTGTTTAGAAATTTTGATGCAAATCTCCTATTGTCCTTCGGATACACATTCAGCATTGAACTTACACACTTGCCTTAAATGGTGTGTGTTTAGGCTCAATGTTGTAGGCGCGTATCTGGGGACTGAGGAGAAATGCTGTCAAAATTTCTAAAGCATCGATCACAATGATACTTGAAGGCTGATGCCTCGAGCATTATTTACTATAACGAAGGCTGAAAGTAAGAAGTGTTGTGAATGGCTGAAGGGTGTCAAGTTTCCGGATGGATACGCCTCTAACATATCTCGATGCGTGAATATAAATGAAGGGAGATAATGGGTATGAAGAGTCGCGACTCACACGTCTTGTTGCAGTGACTGTTACCGACAATGATACACGGGTTGTTAGGAAACAAAGTATGTACGGCGTTGACTGAGTTGAGCTTATTCTTCAGAGACTTGTGCTCAAGAACAATACGTTTAGACGTTGTGAACCAATTAGAGAAGGACATTGGAATGATTCTTTGCAAGTTGGAACACATAGCAGTGTCGGGTCCTTCTCTTAGGGAGGGAAACGTCTTTGGTGCGATTCATCAGTTCGAGTTGAGAGTAGTCCGGGTACACTAGCAGTGTCAGGTCCTTTGCTTAGGGATAAGAATGAATTATCGTCCCATACCACAGCCAGTCCAGTAGGCACCCAGAGTAGTTGTGCGTGTAAGTATCTTACCCCGTCAATCTTTATTAAATATTCTGACTTTTAAATCTCTATGCTTAATTGAATTTTAATTTATTGTTCTTCATTTGTAGCGACGTCCGGAATTAGACACGTTCGAGTTAGTACGCGCGGGATTGCCTTGCTCAAGGCTCGCACAGGAGGAAAGTTGACCAAACATATCCCTGATGGACGTACGGGAGGTGATGACAAGGCGTCCTCAATGCTCTCGAGCCATATTGGTGCGCTCGTTCTACAACATGTCCCATTTGAGAAGAGTAAGTGGAAGGAGGTCCCCAACGAGGTTAAATCGTATGTGATGAACCAAGTGTTGGTATGTATAATTTATTAAATTTTAATTGTTGAAACTTTTTTACGTTTCTAACTGTTATATATGTTAAGGATGACTTCCAACTAGATTACGACCGAGCCGAGGATCGCATCACTGTGACGTCAACGATGAACACAGCGTACATGACGCACAAAAATAGAATGTTCCAGCAATATTCGGTGTTCAATTCCAAAGAAGAGGCGTTGGAGCACCCGAATCCCGATATGAACAAGGAAGAATGGACTTGTGTTTGTGATTTATTAGCAAGCGAGGAATTTCAGGTAAAACATTTTATTTTCGATCTGAACGTTTATTTTAGCCATATGTTTAAATGTGTTACCAATTGTAAATGTACAATGCAGAGGAGGAGTGTAATCAACAAGGAGAATAAAGCTAAGCTGAAGATTGTACACACATCAGGAGCGAGGTCCTTCCAAAGCGCTAGAGCGTTGTTAGTAAGTAATAAATTTACATTTTTTATTTATTATTTAAATAAATGACTTAGATATTTTTATATGCATGTTCTATATTTCTTTTAGTGTACAGAAAAATCCAGTGGTAGCCCAAGGTTGTTTTGTAAACAATCCATAATTGATTTTGATGATAACAAAAATTCTAAGTTTTGAAGGATTTTAGATTTTACATTGTCCATCCACTATTTCTATAATGTATTTCAAAGGATTAAGGTTAATTCCATAAATTATTTTTAAGTGGACTTGAACACCATTACTCAAGTTGATAAGATCAACTTTTCATATTGTAGGTGTTTAAAGAAGTGTTGGAATGGTTTTGATGCTTTAAAGTTGAAATTGGAGTAGTTGCTGACAAAGAACAAATTTTTCTGACTAAGTGTTGGAAGTGTCAACACATTGAACTAACACCCGAGAGTTTGCATTTCAGGCAATTCAAAATGATTTTTTGACTAAGTGTTGGAAGTGTCGACACATTGGAGCATCACCTGAGAGCCTATTTCCAAACCAAGTTTAATGTGTCAACACATACAATCAATGTGTCGACACATTGCGCGATTTTATAGATTTCCTGGAGTGACGCCAAATGATTCAAAAAGTCTCCAAATGGTCCCAAATGACCTCCAACGGCTCTCAAACATTACAAGAAGACCCTTGTGCCCTAGAAGACTTTAAATAGAAGAAGATAGAGAGACAAAGAAGTGGACTTGCATCAATATTCAAGAACTACCTCCGATAGAGAGAGAAAGCAAGATCCGAAGTTTTCACTTGCTGAATCATTCAAGATCGGAGCTCTCATTGTCAAATCTTCTCCTCTTGCTTATCATTGACAACCCAGCTTTCAAAGGAAGAGAAATTTCTTGAAGAAGAGAGAGTTGCATCATCATTCAACATCTATCCTTCCAAAGAGAGAGAAAAGCCAAGAGCCAAAGTTTCCATTTGCTAATTCTTCCAAGATCAAAGCTCCCATTGTTCAATACTCTTTTATTGCTCATCATTGACGACCTAGCTTGCAAAGAGAGAGATATTTCTTGAAGAAGGGACAACCCACTTGCAAGCTCACTTTGCCCTAACTTCTAAAGAGAGAAAGTCATTTGAAGAAGAGGGAAAACCGCACCTAGTAAGGAAGCTTGTGCTCACACCTGCCAAACGTTAGGTTTCCTTCAAAAATCTTATCTTCTTACACTTTATTGAGCTTCATACTTGCTAATTTGGCTTAGAGAGTCATTCCACATGTTGTGAGATTTACAATTGCATATTTGGCTTAGAGAGCCATTCCATATTTGTGTGCCTCATTTTGCTCATTCGGCTTAGAGAGCCTTCTGTGTAGCCATTATTTGTAAAACCTTTGAGTGTTGGGAAAACACTTGATCCTACTTGTGAGAGTAGAAGAAATTCTCTAGGTTGTGAGGATTTGCGAGAGTGAGTTAAAGTGTAAGCTCGGAAAACACTTTGTAAAGATTCCTTAGCACCCAGGAAGCTAAGGTGTATTCGCTATTTGGAGAATAGTGGAGGAAGCCCGAGGAAGTCAATAACCTTAGGGGTGGACGTAGGCAAGTGTTGGCCGAACCACCTAAAAATACAGTGTTATCTCTCTAACTCTATCTCGCTTATTATTCATTTCATATCCGTATTTGTGATGCTTTATGATTCATGATTCATTGCTTATATTTAGCTTATCATTTAGTATATTCAAATTGGTATTTTTATCCTCAGAGAAATAGCATTTTTCAGATCTGTGTTTTAATCGAAAAAGGGGAAAGTTTTTTCGTAAAACCCAATTCACCCCCCTCTTGGGTTGTTATTTAGACTCACATCCAAAATCTGATGAAATTAGTCTTTCGTTGCTTTATAAAAAGACGCATACTACTAAGGATGACATGTGGACTTCAGAAGATCCGCGAGAAAATTTTATAAGTTGTAAAGTTAGTTTTAACGATACATTCGTATGCATTTATGTTTTATATGTACTATTTTTATCTACTTTCTCTTTTTTTGGGAAAAAATAGAGGCATTATAGTTGCAGCACGAGTCAGAGGGAAAGTCATAAACCGAAGTGGAGATCTACACTGAGGTGTTGGGGACGAAAGCGGGTTACGTGCGAGGTTTAGGTCGTTTAGTACGATCTGTTGGATCATCTTCATCAGCATCGTCTGTTGATTTGTCCAAGAGATTGGAGGAGGCCAGATTACAGATTTAGGAGATGAGGGCTAGACAGTTGGAATATGAAGCGATTCTGGTTAAGCGGTCAGATATGGAGCAGACGATGCGAGAGCATCTGCAGATGATGGAGGAGCAGCAGTGGAAGAAAGACGAAGAGCTGATGAAGATGATGGTGGAGCAGCAAAAGAACCTAGTGGAACAACAAGAACAGAGGATGCAACTAATGGCGGAGTAGATGCGTGAGCAGCTGATGGAGCAGATGAGACAGATGCAATCTCGTTTAACACCCAAACGAAAATTTGGGTAAATTTATATATTTTTACTATTTTGTCAGTACTTATCCATTATGTATTTTATTTACTTTTAATAACGATTGCATACTTGTAGATATTTTATTATATTATGAGGAGTAAATATCTTCATATTTATATTATTTCATAAATTTTAATTAAATTAATTCAAATATATAGAAAACCGTTCGCACGGGTATTATATGTCGTTCGCACGGATATTTTTCGTTGCTAGCGTGCGCACGCATAACTATCCGTCCGAACACTTTGCTTTAAATTCTATAGTCCGAACAGTGTATATAACGTCCACACGTTCTTAAAATAAGAAACCGTGCGCACAATACACCAAAACGTTCGAACGTGTGCAACGTACAACGAGTCCGAACTGTATATGTAAAGGTTCGAACCACAATAAATTTCGTCATAATGAAACTACGGTGCGGACGGCTTCATGAATACGTCCGGACATATTCACATAAGCGTTCGGACGTTAATATACAACGGTGAGGACGTTTATTGCGTGACAAAATGTATTTTCGTCGCATTAGATTAATCGTTCACATGAGCTGTGCGAACGTTCAGAGAGAACGTTCTCACAGCTCATGTGAAGGGATGGACTGTACAGGGCATGGCGATTTTGAATTTCATCAGTATGGCACCAAACCGTTCGGACGGGTTTATAAACCGTCCGAATGGTTTTGCGTGACAGAACACGAAAGTCGTCACCTAAAACATTTGCTGATGGGCTTTAGGTGACAAACCGGGTGACAACTCGATTTTGTCACCAAAAACTTTAGGTGACGAAATTTGTACTTTGAAAAGTGTTTTTTCTTGTAGTGAATGGTTAGCCGTTCAAATTACCTACGCTACGAGCCCCACCTGACACTGCGACCACGGATGCATGGACCTCTTTCACATTTACTTTTATCGAGAGTAGAGGACCACCCTCATGTTGCTGCCGCATATGTTACATATTCTCTGGTCTCATTAATTATTTGCTGACTTCTAATGTGTCCGTGTGATGAGTTCCATTTCTAACGCAACCCCGGCCAAGTTCGCTCAAAGAGTCAAAGACGATCCCATGTCCCAACCCACCAAACCCCTTTTTTTTTTTGCAGTTTTATTCGAGGCCTAATAAATTGGGTCCTGGAGATTTCTCAAGTCTCTTAATTTATAGGCTAAATTAATTCGTTTGTCGACATGGTTTACACTCTTTCTAGATTAGTACATAGGATTTTTTTTTTTCTCTAGGTATCCCTGAGATATAACCCGTTTTTCTAGTCGGCTCATTTATTGACAGAGGGTAGGTGTGTTTTCTCTTTTGAAAGATACTGCGAAAGAGGTCACCCGCATAGGGTGGTTTGACTATTGGCGGCAGCTCATAGCGTAGGCAGGATGGGCTAGCCCAAAACAAGAGAACTCCTCCCCTCCAGCACACCAACCCCCCCTCGGGGGTTTTTCTTTTTTCTTGACAAACAGTGCGACTCAGATTTTTTGGATTGGATGTGCTGTCAAATTTTTTGTTGGAGCTACGTGAAGTTCGACGCTAATTCGTTTTTCAAAAAGGCAGAAAAAGCTTTGTATTTCAGAAAATTGGAAAATAATATTTTTGTCATAATTTCTGTATAAAATATAATAACTGTTTATATTATTAAAACAAAAGTAGACTGACTTCATTTCAAAAATCTAGCCTTAGGCCCATATCCTTTAGAGCGGGGCTGTGGGGGACTATTCATCTTTCTACCACTAAATACGTACATACTTGAATAAGGGTTACTACATTAATTATATATATATAGGAGATGGAGTTGGCTTACGAAAACATATTATATAATCTCTATCTGTCTGTGATCTCTCTCTCAGTTCTGCAGGATTGTAATCTTAATTCGGTGAGCTGCTGCATCATTAATTTCTATATCTTTCTGTATAAGTTCATACCAGAAGGTTTTGATTATATGACAGACTTCTCAGTTTCACTATATCTCCTCAAATGTTTTTATACTTGCATTTGATATGTTCTAACTTTACTCTTTTTTCTTTTCTTTTCTAACCGGTGTCCGGCCAGCTTACTCGCGGTAGCTTCTACTAATCCTAACACTGTTTAAAAGATGTACGTGTCGGGAACGGATTCCCTCCTAAGGAGGGATTTCCAAAGGCTACCAAAGGCATGGTTCAGATTAAAAAAGAAACAAATCAACGGTTATGATAAGTACACCTCATTTAATGAATAGAATAAGCTCTTTTTAGTCTTTTTTTCATTAAATGATTTGGACATTTATTAACCGTTGATTTGTTTCTTTTTTAATCTGGACCATGCCTTTGGTAGCCTTTGGAAATCTCTCATTCGGAGGGAATCCATACCCGTACGTGTCACCATCTAAACGGATTACATCTTCTGTTGTGTATCTATTTGTTTCAATTTACTTTGTTTTATACGAAGTCTGCTATATATATATGGCCACAAAGCAGATGGATTCTCCTTTTATTTGGCCCCTATGATTCAAAGAGAACTGATGTTTTGCTGCCTTGTAAATTGTGGCCTAGTCAACAATGAGCTCTGCAAGCAGTGCAAAAGAAGACTGCCTTGGGTGGGCCGCAAGAGATGTATCTGGAGTTCTCTCACCTTACAAATTCAGCCGTAGGTGCGTTTAGTTATTTTTCTTTTAATTAATGATCAGGAGGAAAGAAAATTACAGAAATTAAATTTAACTGGAACAAAGAAAAAGCAACCCTGTCTTGCCTGTCTTATAGCCGGCAATATCGCTCTGTTATGCGATTATTCATTCTACTGTTTTGCATGAGAATGTTCGAGGAAAGTATGGTGGTGCTTATGACGTTTCACGCACTGCATACTAAAAAAAAAAGCTGGAAAAGAATTAACAAAGTTGGAGAAATCTCTTCAGGACTGTTGGACGAGACGATGTTTCTCTAAAGATCACGCACTGCGGTATTTGTCATGCGGATTTAGTTTGGACCAGAAACATAAATGGAGACTCCAAGTATCCTCTAGTGCCGGGGTATGTTCACTCAGTTTTTGAAACGAACACTTGTTTTTCAAATGGAGACCTTTATTGACGACCACCGCTGCCATTAGAGGCAGAATCATCACAAATTACAATATCGTTCGGTACATCGCCAATACAAACATTTCCTTGGTGAGCATATTACTTGCATTTCAGTAGACTGATGCATCGACGATTCATCACATGGCAGGCATGAGATTACTGGAATTGTCAAAGAGGTTGGTTCCAACGTCCACCGATTTAAAGTGGGAGACCCTGTTGCGGTGGGGACTTACGTTGACACCTGTAGAGATTGCGAAAATTGTAAAAATGATCTAGAACAACATTGTGCAAATGGGTATGTTTTCACTTTCAACGGCATTGACAGGGATGGTACAATCACCAAAGGAGGATATTCCAGCTACATGGTTGTCCATGAAAGGCAAGTAATAGTCTAGGATGTCGTGCTCTTTAGAAGTAATGTTTAGCAAATAACCCCAGAAGCAAGAAATTGGGCCTCATAAATCACTAGCCGAATGATTGATGTCATAGACATCGCCTACTCACCTAATGGGTCAGCGACAGCAAGCTTTTACAATTACCACAAATGAGGACAATAGTTTTTGGTTTGATCTTGGATCTACAGGTACTGCTTTAGGATTCCTGACGGCTATCCACTTGCTTCAGCAGCGCCTTTGCTTTGTGCTGGGATTTCTGTTTACGCTCCCATGATCCGCTATAAGATGAATCAACCAGGTATATCTCTAGGAGTGATTGGCCTTGGTGGGCTTGGTCACATGGCAGTGAAGTTCGGAAAGGCTTTTGGGTTGAAAGTGACAGTTTTCAGCACAAGCATATCCAAGAGAGAGGAAGCCCTGCATCATCTTGGTGCAGACAAATTTGTGATTTCATCCGACCAAGACCAGATGGTGGTAAAATGCATAAGCCTCCTTTGGAGCACACTTTTCCTTCCCTGATGGCGCGCGCGCACATGCAATTCTAAAGTAATATATGACTTATTCGTTCATCTGGTTGAACTGATGGGCCGGTATTATTCTATTTTTTGCTATCTTGCAGGCCCTGGCTAAGTCATTTGACTTCATAATTGACACAGCAGCTGGGGATCGCCCGTTTGATCCATTTTTGTCACTCTTAAAGACTGCCGGTGTTCTGGTTGTGGTGAGTACTCCAAATGAAGTCAGAGTCAGCGCTTTGCCCCTTCTGTTAGGTAATTTGCAAATTTTGGACTCGGGAGTTTCTTGAAATTCATGTTTTAATGAAAGCTACTAGAGGCGGCGCCTCACAGCTAACTAGCTTGGTAAGTTAAGAATTTCCAACCTAATGAGGTCCACGCATTGGCCGCTTTTCAGAAATGAGAACCATCGCTGGCAGTGTAGTGGGAGGTACGAAAAGCATCCAAGAAATGTTGAACTTTTGTGCTGCTCACAAAATATATCCCGACATAGAAGTAATTCCCATTCAATATGCGAATGAAGCAATGGAGAGGCTGATAATGAAAGATGTCAAGTACCGTTTCGTGATTGATGTTGAGAACTCCTTCAAATGACCACCAGTAAAGAAGAAGTGAGTTCTCATTTCCGCTGTATAAAATAAAGAGTTACGCGGGCTTAAATAATTGGCCATTAATCATGAATTTTCGTAGCCGAGTGGCACCGCGTTCACTTCTATTCAACAATATATATGCAGGTTCGATCTTCTGCGTAAAGCAATTAGTTTGTGCAATGAATGAAATAAGTGGGCTGGTTGTATCCGCATTCTTCTGCGAGCGATCAAAGTGTATATTTGCAATAACTTTTATCATTCGCCTGGAATTTGGGATAGTCATCTTCTAGAGGCTTTTTGTACTGTGCTCATGCTTTTTTTTTTTTAAATCAACACTAAGCAAAATTTTATTAAAACCGCAAAAGCCAAACTAGTGGATCAGTTCCAGCATAAATCCAACAAAGATCCGGAAAATACTTATGAAAATCAGGGTAGCCTTCAGACAAAATCACAGAAGCAGCCCATCAAGCAAGTAAGTGCGCTTCCTCATTAGCACCACTGTAAACAAAAGGAAAGGAACAAGATTCAAAAGAAGATGCCAACCTAACAATATCTCATGTACGCCCATGAATTCTCCAATTCTTCTATTCCGAAAACTGTCGAATAGCCTTTATCGCCAGAAGCGAGTCTCCCTCCACAACTAACCGAGACAGACCACAACGAAGAGCCTCATTAAGTCCTAACTGTGCTGCACGAATCTCACCTTCTTTAGGATCCACCATAAAAAATTTTCAACGCAGGCTCCCACAATCAAACCTTCATGATTTTTAATCACTGCGGCCCCCACTGAGAATTCCTCCCTCACAGCCACATCAAAGTTTACTTTAATAAACCCATCAACAGGAGGATCTCATCAAGAAGGCTTAGAAATTACCTTCTTATGGTGCCACGCAACCTCATGTTCTCCCCAGATCCTATGCACTTTAGAAACCAATCGCATCACATCAAGATGAGCCTCATCTCCTAGTCCACCATATAATATCCCACGCAACCAGTGCGTATAATTGAAATCTCTGATGATTCACTACCAGTAATCCAGTAAGTAGAGAAGGGTTCAAATAATCATCAACCAATCCGATAGAGGCTTATCAGAAAAAGCTTGAGTATCCAAAGCCCATGGAGATTGACTCCATACAATCCTACTCACCATACACCCAAGCATCAAGTGATGGATCGACTCCACCTCTTCATTTAACAGGACACATTTCAGCTCATCATTCTCTCTTCTAGCCAAACGATCTGCAATAGCATCCTTAGTTGGGATAGCTGTCCAAAACAACTTCCACAGCCCTACTTTCAATCTCTCATGCACTACTTGTAGCTTCCAAAGCTTAGCCCACCACTTCAACCCAATGGGAGACAATGGAACATTTTTCTGCTGCGCCACCTCCCTGTACATAGACTTAACAGTGAAATGTCTAGATTTCTCCAAAGTCCAGATCTGTTGATCTTCACGAGATTCACCTCCCAAATGGATTTTTATAATAGCTTCAGCATGTTCAGGAGAAAAAATATTCCAAATGAGACTTCGGTTCCCCTGTCTAGTATTCTGGTCAATCAAATCAGTCACCTTATCAACATCCTCCGTAGCTGAAATCTACCTATTAAAAATTGGTTTGAATCCTGGAAGCAAAGGAATCCATGGGTCCTACCATATTGAATCTGCTCCCCATTACCCACCAGCCAGCATAAACCCCTCTCCACATGTGGTCTCATTTTCAATATCCCTTTCCAAACTCAAGATCCTTGTGGGTTCCAATCAGCTTCCCAAAAACTCCCCTGCTGCAAATATTTCCCTGTCAATGTCCTAACCCATAAACTTTGCAAATTAGTTGCCACATTCCAAGCTAACTTGGTAATCAACGCTTGATTCATATCATAAACAGCCTGAAAACCCATACCCCCCTCAGATTTAGGGATACACATCAAACTCCACGATTTTAATGAAAGATTATGAACTTTATCAAGTTTATGACCCCACCAGAATTTCTTCAAAGCACGATCAATCAAACACCAGCTTTTAGGTAATGCAAAAAATCATACAGAATAAGCTAAAAGAGTAGCCGCTACACTTCTAATTAACATACCTCTACCCGCTTGGGATAACAACTTCGCTCTCCAACCCGAGATCTTGTCAAACAACCTATCCTTCAAATCTTTCAAAGCAACATGTTTCGATCTTGGAAAAATCAGCAAAGGCCAACATGTTTGGCCTTGGCTGACATTCTCTTAAGCTGTAACAGGTCACAAATAGGCAATGCATCAGCCCCATTAAAATTTCGACTAAAATGAATAGAAGATTTAGCCTGATTGATTTTTTGCCCTGAAAAACTCATATAAAGATCCAAACATCTATTCAAAGCTTGAGCATCTCTCGTACTAGCTTTGGCAAAAAGAAGATCATCCACGAAAAGTAGATGAGAAATAACTGGTGTCCTCCTTCCAATCTTCTATGACCAACCGCCTACTCTAATAATAATCCGAGAGAGGATTTCCGAACAAAGCAAAAATAACAACGACGAAAGAGAGTCTCCTTGATGTAGACCACGTGAAGGAGTGAAATATCCATGAGGACTTCCATTAAGCAACACCGAAAAACTAGAAGAGGAGATACATTGCTTAATCCAATTAATCCAAGTAGGATGAAACCCAAACCTCTCCAAAATGATAAGAAGAAAAGACCATTCAACCCAGTCATAAGCTTTCTCCATATCCGCCTTTATCGCCATCCACCCACCACGTCCCCTTTCATGTTCATACCATTAAAGACTTCAGCAACCACTATATAGTTATCTTGGATCAATCGACCTTTGACAAAAGCAAGTTGATAAGGACAAATGAGCTTAGACAACACTGTTGACTTTTAGTTACATTCAATGTTTTGATGATAACAATAGAAGTAATTGAGATGTGAGTACGGAGTCATCAAGCAACGTCACCTTCAATGGAAGTGCTCTTAAAGTGAAGACTCAAGATGCTAGGGTAATCTTTGTAACTCTAAGACTTCATCTTTAACAAGGATTTCAATCACATACATGCATAAGTCTTCAAAACTTGCATAAACCATTTTAACGTTTGTTGAAAGATTAAAACTTTTTTAATGGCTTCGAAATATCCCAAATATACTTTTTCATTGGAGGTCGACCGGCTCAATGAAGCGGTCGACCGGACCATACGACCGTTTAATGTAGCGGTCGACCGGTTGCATTTATTAAAGAGCCGTTAAGCTTCTGACAAAATGACCGTTGTGTAACGGTAACTTGAAGCGGTCGACCGGTTCATGTAACGGTCGACCGGCTCATTTTAACAGATCACTATAACGGCTATAAATGGCTATTTTTCTCATGAGGTCTATATAAAGCTATTCCCACGGCTTTGAAATACAACTCAACCGTCCATAATCATTTTACAAAGGCTTAGAGTGATCCAAAACCTTCCAATCTTTATTCAAACATCATTCACACATATTCTTCATTTTCACATCCTTGTTATTGTGTGAAGCCTAAAAGCTAGTTATTTCTCATTGTAATATCTACTCCATCAAGGGAGTTTTAGAGGAAATTTCGTTCAACCATACACATTGCTAAGATAGTGATTCTCTTGTATCCTTTCGGTGAGGTTTGTTCATCGAAAGGAGTTTGAAGAGGTTTGTTCTCAAACTCTTTCTTGAGGCTTGAAGAGGGTTTTCTCAAGCTCAAGTGTAAGGAAACTCTTCCCTTGGTTGAAGGGAGAATAGTGGAGAAACCTCAAGGCTCGGTAAAGGAGATTGAGGGGTGGACGTCGGCGGGCTTGCTGAACCACCTAAAATATTGTGTTTGCTTCTCTTCCCTTAACTCCTTTATTTGTGCTACTAGTTTATTGCTTTAAAGTTTTCTCTTGTGTTTAATTCTTTATTGCAATCAATCTCATTTGTAAGACTTGTAGCTAGCAAACACATTCTTTGGGGTATTTTTTCGAAAAAGTTTTGAAACTCAATTCACCCCCCCCCTCTTGGATTGCCTTAATCCTAGGAATATCAATTGGTATCAGAGCTTGGTGCTCACTTTAGCAAGATTTAAAAATCTCAAGTTAGAATGGGAACTTCAAGCAATAACTCACATGTTGAGGGACTCTCAACATCTAGGCCTCCTTCCTTCAATGGAAGTGATTACACCTATTGGAAAGCAAGGATGAAAATCTATTTTCAATCCATTGATTATGATTTATGGCTTTGTATTCTAAATGGACCACATTATCCTATGAAATCCGTAGATGAGAAAATTGTCCCTAAGTCCGCCAGTGAGTATACCGATGATGACAAAAAGAAAATTTTCATAAATGCTAAAGCCACGAACATTCTTTATTGTGCATTAGATAGAAATGAATTCAATAGAATATCTACTTGTGATAGTGCAAAGGAAATTTGGCATACTCTAGAAATCACGCTTGAAGGTACAAACCAAGTAAAAGAATCTAAGATAACCATGCTAGTTCATAACTATGAATTGTTCAAAATGATACCGGAGGAAAACATTAGTGACATACTTACTAGATTTACGAATATCATAAATGGTTTGAATGCTCTTGGAAAAGTGTACACTAACTCCGATTTGGTGAGAAAAATTCTTAGGTCTCTACCAAAGACTTGGGAAGCCAAAGTCACCACTATTCGAGAAGCAAAGGACCTCACCAAATTGCCTTTGGAAGAGCTTGTTGGATCTCTCATGACTCACAAAATCACCATGAAGGGTCATGAAGAAGAAAGTCCAAAAAGGAGGAGTATAGCTTTGAAATCCTCCGTTGTTGAGATTGAAGAAGATGATGATGAAAGTGGAGACGAGGATATAACACTCATGACTAGAAACTTTAGAAACTTCCTCAAGAGAAAGCAAGCAAGGAAGAACTTCAAAGATTTCAATAGAGAAGAGCCGAAGAATGAATACTCTAAGGTGGACAAAAAGAAGGACCACATCACTTGCTGCAAGTGCAAGAAACCCGATCACATTAAGGCGGATTGCCCCTACTAAAATACAAAAAGAAAGCTATGAAAGCTACTTGGGAAGATAGCGATTCAAGCTCCTCCTCCGAAGAAGATGAGGGAGAAATCGCAAACATGTGCTTCATGGCACTAGAAGATGATGAGGTATATCTCTCGGATCTGGAGGATTCAAAACCTTCATATGATGAATTAGAAAATGCTTTTGATGAGTTATACATTACATTTGAAAAGCTTAAACGCAAATACAATGTTTTGAAAAAAAAGCATTCACTAGCTACAAGTGACATTGATTCCTTAAAGGATGAACAAAGAACTTTGAAGCTAAAGAATGAGGAATTGAAACTAAAAGTTTCAACCTTGGAAATGGACTCTTTGTGTTGAAAAATCAATGCATATTACTTTTGATGAATCTAATAGTCCATTTGAGAAAAATGAAAGTGTAGATATTGAAGATATTGAGGGGAGATGGAAAGATTAGAAATCAACATTAACCCCACTCAAAGTGAGGATGCTCAACCTCCAAGTGAAGAAAAGGTTCAACCATTGCAAGAAGAAGGTACTTCACAAGAACTCCCTAAGGAGTGGAGGTATGCTACTAGCCACCCTCAAGAGTTTTTATTGGTGATCCCTCTCATGGAACGAGAATTAGAGCTTCACTTAGAAATATTTGTAATCATCTTGCATTTGTGTCTCAAATTGAACCTAAGACTTTTCTTGAAGCCGAAAACAATGAAAGTTGAATTTTGGCAATACAAGAAGAGTTAAACCAATTTGAGAGAAGTCAAGTTTGGGAACTTGTCCCTAGACCCAAGGATCAAACCATTATTGGCACAAAATGGGTCTTTAGGAACCAGGTTGATGAGCACGGTACTATTATTAGAAACAAAGCTAGATTGGTTGCTAAAGGCTATAATCAAGAAGAAGGGATTGACTATGATGAAACATATGCACCCGTAGCACATTTGGAATCCATTAGAATGCTTTTGGCGTTTGCTTGCTATAAAAATTTGATACTTCTCAAATGGATGTGAAAAGTACTCTCTTAAATGGATTTATATTGGAAGAAGTCTTTGTAGAACAACCACAAGGTTTTCAAAACGAAGCTTATCTAAATTACGTTTTCAAATTGAAAAAGGCTTTGTATGGACTAAAACAAGCTCCTAGAGCTTGGTATGATAGACTTAAAACTTTTCTTGTTGAAAAAAGGTTTTTCCATGGGTAAAGTTGACACAACATTTTTCACCAAGTCCAAAAATAATGATATTATAATTGTACAAATTTATGTGGACGACATTATTTTCGGTGCTACTAATGACTCTCTTTGTCAAGAATTTTCTAAGTTTATGCATGAAGAGTTCGAGATGAGCATGATGGGTGAGCTCAACTTCTTCCTTGGACTTCAAATCAAGCAATCCAAAGAAGGAATCTTCATAAACCAAGCCAAGTATATAAAGGACCTACTCAAACGCTTTGGAATGGAGACCTTTAAAGCAGCCGAAACACCAATGAGCACATCGCTAAAGCTTGATGCGGATTAAAAAGGTAAAAAGGTGGACATCACCAAATATAGAGGTATGATTGGAGCTCTCCTCTATTTGACGGCTAGTAGGCCGGATATTATGTTTAGTGTGTGCTTATGTGCTAGATTCCAAGCTTGTCCAAAAGAATCACATCTTGTTGCCGTAAAAATAATTTTTCGATATCTTTCGGCAACTATCAACCTAGGACTTTAGTATCCTAGAGACACTCACATTAACCTAGTAAGTTATTACGATGCTGACTTTGCCGGGTGCAAAGTCGATAGAAAAAGCACTAGTGGCACTTGCCATTTCCTAGGTTCATATTTAGTTTCTTGGAGTACCAAGAAACAAAACTCAGTTGCATTATCAACAACCGAAGCGGAATACATAGCGGCCAATAGTTGTTATGCCCAAGTGTTGTGGATGAATCAAACACTCAAAGATTTTAGACTAGAATTTGATAGTATACCCATCAAATGTGACAACACTAGTGCTATCAACTTATCTAAGAATCCTATCCAACACTCGAGGACTAAACACATTGAAGTGAGACATCATTTTCTAAGAGACCATATTCAAAAAGGTGACATCTCACTTGAGTTCATTAGTACTGAGCATCAACTAGCTGATATTTTTACAAAACCCTTGAGTAATGATAGATTTCGTGATCTTAGACGAGACATTGGGTTTTCAGATGCAAATGCTGTTTGATTTCCATGATTTTTATTTGCCTTGATGTTTTTAAACATGTTTAAAATGCCTTTACGACTTATTAAATGTTTGACATTCATAAAATGCATCATTCAATTTCATTTACGGGCCTTAAAACCTCATTTCTCGAGACTGCTCTCTGTAGCGGTCGACCGTGTAGAACCGCTACACGAAGTGGTCGATGGTCATGTGAAACCGCTACACGTAGCGGTCGACGGTCATGAACCGCTATACCAAGCGGTCGACCGCCTCGTCGAATCTATATATACTGCAGTTCTCATTTCGGTCGACCGGCCTCTCACTTCTCCCATACAGCTTCGCCTCTCTCGACCCAAACTCTCTCAAATCCTTTCCAAAACATCATAACCTGCCCTAAAATTGTTCCCCATCATCTCAGAACATCATTTTCGGCCTAAGCCCTCTGTTTTTGAGTTGATTTACATCAAAATCCATCAAGCCCGAGATTATTAGGGATTTCGGCCTCTTTGAAACCCTAACCCCAAATTTTCGAATTCCAGCCTCTTTTCTCTCCAATTTTCAAGTTCAATCATCATGCCAAGGACAAAGCAACCTGCCCTACACGTCTCTGAGCGCCTGGGATCATCTCGGTCATCAGCAGCTCCTTTGGGTGAGCCGGATTACTATTTCTTTAATGCTGAATGTGCTTCAAAGTTTTATAGTGACTTTTCAAATAGAAAAGTCATGTTTGGTAGGAAAGTGGATATAGAATCACTTTCGGATTTTGAGATTGAGCATCCTTTTGTGAAGCAAGGTTGGCGAAATTTGTTGGATATGGGTAACGAAGTGTTTCCCAAATATCTTAGGATGTTTTTCGCTAATATGTCTACTGGTTGGGAAGCAAGAGGCTTGTTTACTATTAAGAGTAAGGTTGGGGGACGGGATATTGTCTTAAATGAAGTAATTCTCAGTGAGATTTTTTGTATCCCACATATTGGGATTCGGGCCTATGAGCTTAAGACATGACCCGTGTGTAAGAGTTTTGATTATGGAGAAGCCCTAAGTATCTTCCTAGGAGATGATGTGGCAGAGGATGCACCGAGAAAAATCCATGCCAACCAGTTACCTGTTCGTTTGAGACTGCTTCATCTGATCTGCACTCATAACTTGATGCCTCGGGGTGGACACAGAGAGGAGGTGACTTATATGGATGTTTTTATACTGGAGCAACTCCTGAAGGAGAAAAGGTTCAACATTCCTTACATTATTGTGAGACCCCGATTTTCTCCAATGTCATTTCTTATGATCTTTTATTTTCCGATGTATTAGTTTTAATTTTATTATGGGCCATATTTTTGGCCAATGTATGGCCTAATCTTTATGTTATGGTACCTTGATCAAAATGAGATTTTATTTCATGAAATTTCCTAAATAATTTTCTTGTCATTTTTATGCAAAGTTTAAATTATATTCTCCTAAGAGCCGAATTTGCAAGGTGAGCTTCTCTCTTATGAATTTATATTTTTCATTTACTTAATATGTTTCATGATCCATAAAATTTAAATTATGATTAAAGATTTTTATATATAGGCCAGAAATAGTTAATGGATAAAATAATGAATTTCTTTTGAGAAATTGATTGAATATTTTGTGTCATTCATATGTGGTATATATTATTACTATGTGGCCTAGATTAATAAGTTGAATTGTCATTAGAATATTGAGTGATAAGTTATTAAGCATGTGATAAGGTTTAAGAGAGATTAAAATGATAAGCATACTTGCTTATCATAGTGATAAGCAAACATGATGATAAGTTAGGAAACTTTTAGGGTGATAAGTCCTTGTGGTTATTGTAGAGATAGGCTAGAGCCATTATCATAAGATAATATATCATGCTTATGAGATGATAAGCTAATGGAATGAATTAGATAAGCTAGAGAGCTTATAAGAGATAAGTTAGGTGAAATAGTAACCAAGTTGAAAGTTAGTTGCATTTCAAATGTGAGAGTAACTAAGTTGGTTGGAAGGCAACCAAACAAAGCAAATGAGAGTTAAAGAGATGGCTTTTACGTGAATGAGCATGTGGTGAATTGAAAAGCTAAAAGCTAAATGCCATGTGAAGTTGTAAGATGTGTAAGATGCATTCAATGAGACAAGACAACACATGGAAGTAAAAAAAGAAGAGAAAAAAAGCAAGGGAGAAGTGGGATTTACGTGAAGGCCAAGTGTGATGAGGAGAGAGAAATCAATTCAATGCAAGTCATGCTTTGGGAGACAAGGATTTATGTGAGAAAAAGTTGAAGTGAAAAGAGGAAAGAAGGAGAGCATTGGCCGGCCAACCCCATTCATCCCCCTTTTCCCTCCTTCACACTTCTCTCATGTCATTTTCACCTTGTCTTTGTCATTGTCATAGCATTAACTCTCCTTGGGAGATTCAATTGTCTCACACTTCAAACCTAGCATTTCATTTCACTCCATTTCTTCCTCAATTGGCCAAATGTTGCATTTGCTCTCAACTCTCTCTATTTTTCTTCACTTGGCCGAACCACCCATCTAAGATTCAAGGTTTGCTCTTTTCCTCTTGCACTCTAAACCACATTCCTCTTGCCTTCTAAATCACACTCTAAAAGCCCAAGTTAGACCTCTTTTGTGGTGACCAAATCCCTCTTTGTGCAACCCCATTTTCTTCCTTGAAAACCCTAATCATTAGCCTCATTTCTCTTGAAGAAGTTAGTCCATTTCCATTAGGACTAATCATTCAAGCTTACCACATTTTTCCCCACCATAGAACCCACATTAGCACCTCAAATCAAGCTTGGATATATTCTAAGGAGGTTGAACCGAAATTTGGAAGAATGAGGAGTTTGGGTAAAAGTTTGGTGAAGGTAGAGGTAGGCTTGATTCTCTTTAGTATTCTTGTCTAAAGTTTTTCATAAGTACTAACCTAGGGCATTCTTATTGTTCTAGGTACTCAAGCTTGGGATAATCATCAAGGTAAGGCCGAAAATGTGATGTTGTTGGTAGAATATAGTGATGGCCGAATTATATGCTTACTCCCTTTTAGATCTTGTGTTGTTGGTCTCTCTAATGTTAGATCTAAGTGTTTAACTATGGTTATGATGATGTAAAAACAATGTACATGTGAAAGGGGTTCGGATCTATGGAGTTAATGCATGCAAATAGGTCATAAATACAAAAGGAGAACAATGTATGTTAAAGGAAGTTAGATCTAAGTTTATACTAAGTTAGTTGGTTGTAAGTAGTAAATCTCCCTAGATCTATGGTTATGGATGTGTTTGAATGTTAGATCTGGTCATATTATTCATGAATAATGAAAGTATGAAGCAATGCATGATAGTTAGGTTATAAAATGCAAAGGGAAGTGCATGATATAATTTTAGCATGAAAATGTGATGTTATGAGTTATGGCCGAACCATACATGCCCTAGGTTTCCAAGAGAAAGTTTGTGTATGTATAGATCTAGATATTGGCCATGTTATATGCAAGATTAATGACCTAATGCATGGTAGATAATTATGTTATATAAAGGAGGCATGCAAATTGAAGGAAACAAAAGAGAACATATTGGATTAAAAACATGTGTTGGCCGAATGGTATAATGTATGATATATTGTGTTGGTGTTTGGATTCTTAGATCCTAGGTTGTGAAATTGTTGAATGGAGGATGGGATCACCATTGGAGTTGAAGTTGTGATTAAAGGATGCATAAAATTTAGTGTTGGCCGAATGTTTAAATAAAAGAACCCTAATGGTAAATTATGATGAATAGGTTATAAATGTTGTGTTGGATACTTGAAATTGGGGATTAGGCTAATTGGAATAATATTGAGAAACCATGAACATGTGATGAAATATTCGAAACCCTAGTTAGGGTTAGTATTTCGGATTAACTGAGGTTTAAGGTTCAAATTAAGATTTAATCACGATTAAAGTTATTGATGGTCTAATGTAAAGTTTTAGTAGAGCACATGAAATAATGAGAGACTTAGGTTTAATCCTAAATCCGTTGGTGTAAATTAAACCCTAATCAAGACATGATAATCATTTAAAATATTTATTTACTCTTTTCTTTAACTAATACTCAAAACTTAGGTTATTTAATCATTAATATTTTTATTGCAATATAATATATGTATATATATATATATATATATATATATATATATTATATTGCAATAAAAATATTAATGATTAAATAACCTAAGTTTTGAGTATTAGTTAAAGAAAAGAGTAAATAAATATTTTAAATGATTAAAAGAACTTCAGTGATATATATATATCTTTGGTTGATAACCGATTTCAAAAATGCAAATGTTTTATTTATATGATTACGTATAAATTCTTAAGTCTAAGAAATATTTGAATCGCTTGTAGGCGATCTACGTATCTTATACACTACCAAGGAAGACCAAGTGTAAGTGGAATAGTAAGTAGACAGTAAGTGTTTCTTTTCAAAACTGGAATGACACACTGCATCGTTTCATGAACAAGCATGAGATTTTAATCAAGCATGACACGACATGTGCATTGCATGAATTTTTCAAAGAGAATGTTTATGCAATGATTTTATGGAAAGACTATGAAAAGTTTTATGAAACAATAAGTTAAGTTAAGGGGCACTGGTCGGTACCGTACCATCAAGATGGACTCCCATACTGAATGACGAATGCGAGAAGGATGGGTGAGTCCACGAGGCTGTGCAAACCACACTGAAGGACATTGAGAAGGTGTGGGCCTCCAAGGGTCATGTCTAGCCACTGAAGGACGAATGCGAGAAGGTGCGCTAGCTTGACTATATGTAAGGTCTCCGAGGGAATTCGGGGACGGTTCCAAAGGGAACGCACAACCCTGACTTCAGGGGCTAAATGGAGCAAGCCCACAGTAAGATATATGAAATAGTTATGAAAAGGCGAAGAATGGCACAAGTATGAATAAGTGATTTTCAAGGGCCAAGGGCCAATTTTACAAGCAAGTACGAAAGAAATATTTTCAAGGGCCTGGGGCCGAATTTAAGCAAGAACATATGCATATCCACGACATGCATGTGCATCATTTATCAAGTTTCTTTTCATGATTAAGCAAGCATAAGTCAAGAGCATGTTTCAAATTTATGTTTTTCCCTTACTGAGTCTTTTTGACTCACGTTTTCAAAATTGTGTCATTCCAGATGCCTCAGGTGAAGAGAGTCAGGAGGACTACCTGACATAGAAGCACAAGAATTACGTTCAAAATTTTAATGATAGTGGTTTGATCGTCACTAGTTGGCTTTTAATATGTTATATATGTTTTGTATGAAAAACTTAATGAGAACCCTGATTATGTATGATTTAGCTCGAATCCCTCGCGATCCTGTACGTTTCCGCCGTAGGCACGTATGTATGTAAGTAAGAACGCTGGAGCCATCCGGGGGATAGCTCGCGGCTGTCACGATCCTGCGGGATGCCGTTCGGGGCGTGACAATTATGCTCAAACATATGGAAGCAGCTTGTGAGTCTAAGAAGAATCTACCTTATGGCTTGCTGTTTACTCAGATTTTTAGGCATTTTGGCGTGGCACTCAGTTCTCGAGAGCAAGACATTTTGACAAAGTATGAGTTATTTGATACTCACACTTTAACCCGGATGGGCTATAGACGGACTTCTAGGAACACTTGGGTGCCTAAGCGTCAGGAGAGTGATGAGGATGAGCCTGAGGAGGCTGATGAGGATATTGAGGATATGGATGAGCCTGAGGAGGCTGATGAGGATATTGAGGCTGAGGATGCGCCTGCTGGTGAGGAGGTAAATGCTGAGGCGATGGAGTTTGATATCGATGCAAATTTGGCTGATGATCCTCCATTTATTCCTTCTCCTACCAGAGCTCCCGACCATACTTCTTCCCTTGATTCCCGGTTCACCGCTTTTGAGCAGAGGATGGATGCTAGGCATGAGGCACAAAAGAAGTTTCTACACGACAGTATCACTTCTATCCAGGAGGAGCAGAGGCGGTTCTTTGAGGACATGAGGACTTTTATGGCCCGTTTTCCCCACCATCATGATTCTCATCGCATATGCATTTCATTTTGTTGTTGTTTATGTATTTCCTTTACTTATGTATTTCTTTTTTATGATGACAAAGGGGGAGAAGAAATGTGGTGTCTCTTTTTGTATCGCTGTACCCCTTTGAGACTTTGATGTACTGTTTTATTTTGATATTAAAGCCTCTTTATTATTCATATGTCATTCTTTCATCTTAAATACTAACTTGTCTCCATGAAGTATTAAAATGTCCAAAAACCCCACATCAAAGTACAAAAGATAGGGGGAGACAAGATCAACAAGATAAAGATAAATTAATTTATTGTTATCATTAAAAAGGGAGAGATTGTTGGCTTTTAGTTACAATCAATGTTTTGATGATAACAATAGAAGTAATTAAGATGTGAAGCAAAGCGGATCCAAAATGAGCACGGAGTCATCAAGCAACGTCACCTTCAATGGAAGTGCTCTTAAAGTGAAGACTCAAGATGCTAGGGTAATCTTTGTAACTCTAAGACTTCATCTTTAACAAGAATTTCAATCACACACATGCATAAGTTTTCAAAACTTGCATAAACCGTTTTAACGTTTGTTGAAAGATTAAAACCTTTTTAATGGCTTCAAAATATCCCAAATATACTCCCAAACCTTTTTATATACTTTTGAGAAGTTAGAGTTTAAAATTGGGTATTTTAAGTTGGTCAAAATCAAGTTTAAGTTTAAGTTGATGAGGTCGACAGGCTCAATGAAGTGGTCGACCGGACCATACGACCGCTTGATGTAGCGGTCGACCGGTTGCATTTATTAAAGAGTCGTTAAGCTTCTGACAAAATGACCGTTGTGTAACGGTAACTTGAAGCAGTCGATCGGTTCATGTAGCGGTCGACCGACTCATTTTAATAGATCACTCTAACGGCTATAAACGGCTATTTTTCTCATGAGGTCTATATAAAGTCATTCTCACGCCTTTGAAATACAACTCAACCGTCCATAATCATTTTACAAAGGCTTAGAGTGATCAAAAACCTTCCAATCTTTATTCAAACATCATTCACACATATTCTTCATTTTCACATCCTTGTTATTGTGTGAAGCCTAAGAGCTAGTTATTTCTCATTGTAATATCTACTCCATCAAGGGAGTTTTAGAGGAAATTTCGTTCAACCATACACATTGCTAAGAGAGTGATTCTCTTGTATCCTTTCGGTGAGGTTTGTTCATCGAAAGAAGGAGTTTGAAGAGGTTTGTTCTCAAACTCGTTCTTGAGGCTTGAAGACGGTTTTCTCAAGCTCAAGTGTAAGGAAACCTTTCCCTTGGTTGAAGGGAGAATAGTGGAGAAACCTCAAGGCTCGATAAAGGAGATTGATGAGATGTGGACGTCGGCGGGCTTGCCGAACCACCTAAAATATTGTGTTTGCTTATCTTCCCTTAACTCCTTTATTTGTGCTACTAGTTTATTACTTTAAAGTTTTCTCTTGTGTTTAATTCTTTATTGCAATCAATCTCATTTGTAAGACTTGTAGCTAGCAAACACATTCTTTGGGGTATTTTTTCAAAAAAGTTTTGAAACTCAATTCACCCCCCTCTTGGGTTGCCTTAATCCTAGGAATATCAAACACAACTTTGAGTCTTTCAATCAAAATCTTTGAAATGATCTTATATATCAAATTGAATAAGCTAATTGGGCGAAATTGCCTAACCAAAGAGGGATTATCCACCTTCAGAATCAATACTAAATTAGTATGATTAAGTTGGGGAAGGAATCGACCCTTAGAAAAAAACTCCTACACCGTGGCTATCACATCACATCCCACAATTTCCCAATGTTGACATAAGAAGAAAACCGTCATCTCATCAGGCCCCGGAGCCTTATCTGGATTCATACCTTTCAAAATCTCCCAAATTTCCTTTGCATTAGGAACCCGAATCATCATATCATTCTTCTTTTCAGAAATAACCTTATTAACCAAATTTGGAAAATCTGCAGGTATAGAAGGATGCTCAGTCGTATAAAAAAAAGAGTAGAAATAAACAAACTCATCACCAATTGAATGCCGACCAGAAATCCAATCCCCTCAACGATCTTTCAACTCCAAAATTTTGTTCCTACAACGACGAATCATTGTAGATGCATAAAAGAATTTCGTATTCAGATGACTAGAATATAGAACTACAAAAAAAGAGCCTTAAGCGGCGGTCAGAAACGCTCTAAAGCTGCCAAAACCGCTGCTATAGGATATAACTACGGTTTTCTAGCGACGAACGCAACCGCCGCTATTGTACCGTCCTATATCCTATAGCGACGATTTTGGCGACCGCCAGTCTATAGAAGTGGTCGGCTAGCGGTGGTTCGCGACCGCCGCTATAGACTCGAAGTGCAATCATAATTTTTTTGCAGTGTTTCTTCAAACGCTGCTACAAGTCTTTAGTAGTGTTTGTAAAATGCTGCTATAAACTACTCTACTGCGGTGTTTGTTAAAAACGTTGTTGTAAGTGGATTTTAGTTTGATTTAAACATCAATAACATCGTTTTTGTGACTATCACTAAATATATGTGCCAACATTTTTTTTACCTAAAAGAAAAACGTTGCAACAACTATATTTATAAAAACACCTACATTTTTTCTTTGCAATACAAATTTATTTTAGTAACCATAATTCATTGGATGTAAAAGCTTAAAAAATAAGGATAATAAAATAAAATATAATTCATCATTGATTTATAATGTTTTACCATAATCACAAGAATACAAATAATCTAAAAAATAACAAGTTTCTAATATAAAATACCAAAAATATTCAAATACAACACAATAAGCAAGGACCAATTCAAATCTTCCTCCTTTTACGCATCAATGTCCTCTTGAATTCCTATAATTGAAAACAAATATCACATGAGAAATAGAAATAAGCAATGTCCCACGAGTTCATCAATTAATGCAATCTAAAGAACCAAGTTTTCAAGAATGAAGCATTCTAAATCTCAATATAAGTAGAATAGTGCATTTTATCTCCTGTTTATTCTAATACGGGTTCTTTATCAAACTAGAGGCTTTAATGAGTAAAAAGAGACATATACAGTTGCTTTTACATCCTTCGATGTCGAGATTTTGGTCAGGCTTTCTTTTGCTGTTATAAGATCAGCTTGCATTTTATCATAGGCTTTTGTAACAAAAAAATAATAATGCTAATAATGGTGGTTTAAGGTAAAAGGCAAGGATGCATATCCTTCAGCGCTATGGTTCGTAGTAGATTAACATACATGTTCCTTCCAGCAGGGCTTTCTGCAGTGCTTCTAGCTCAATCAATCTATCTTCCATGTCCTAGACCCAAATATTAGCATTTGAATGTTGTCACTAAATTCAATCATCTGTGCAGCCTATAGATCATTGTAGGAATCAATGTCTCAAACAGGTATGCAATTTTGGATCTCCGCGTAATTAACATGCAATGAAAAAGCACTGACCACCGCTTCAACCTCGCGATCTCATATTCAATATCCTGAGCTTCAGTATCCAGAAAGTACTCTATCAGCTCCGCTGGAGTGTCCGGAATAACCCAAGACAATGACAAGCAAGAACAACAGCCATACAAAATTACAACAAAAAAGAGAGAAATAAAACGACAATTTCACACAATTAGCAAGACCCAGTTCCTCCAAATCGAAACCCTGTAAACTAAAATTACCTGCCAAAGAGAGCAGCGGCGCTCCTTTTCTTCACGGACTTAGCGTTCAAATTCTTCCCGGGCTTCAGCATCTCTCTCAAGCTGCCTTCGGAACTCGCGCCTCGCGATGCTTTGTACATTATTATTTCACAAACTGAATGTTCTGTACATTATTTTCCAGCAACATCTTCAACTCTAACCATTATTTTATAGCATTGAACAATGTTAATCATATAACAGACAGCATACGGTATACCTACACTAGAAACCAACCAGGACCAAGATCGAATGTAACATCAACTTTACAACCCATGTCCAGCAACATCCATCAAGTTATATTCTTTTCGTTTGCTTTCATTTTTTTTGTAGAATCCAAACCATTTCTTCTACTCTACTCTTTATAACACCTTTCTTTGCAAATTACATTCATCTTTATTGCTCCCTACTATATGTAATAACTTACTCATCAACATAACAACATCAACACATAATTCAAGAAATGCAAGGCAATGTTTCTGCAGAAACCAAAAAAAATCTTCAAACAAATATTCTTCAATAATCTTCCATTTGCAGCCAATCAACTTAGACAGAATTTTATCTCCTTCAGTTGCATCTTTAGAACAGTTTTCATGCCTCTTATAACTAGAAAATCAGCAACCAACATGCAATGGAATTTTTCGTAGTCTTCTAATTAAAATATACAGCAGTAACTATCAATCTCAAACTTCTTGCACAAAAGAAAATTCTCTAAACCTTGCAACTCTCTCATCTGTCCGTGCTGTCACCCAACAACTACACAATATAGCTCATGAGTCCCTTAAAATTTTCAGGTCCAACCTCTCTCTCCCTTCCTCTCTGCTCTCTACTCACGGTGAACACAAGATAGAACCGGCCCTCCTCTCTCTTAAAATTTTCTTATTTTTCTTCTTCTGTCTCTCTCTCCGGTTTTGTTTCGCCATTCCACTCTGCTCTCTACTCACCGTGAACACAAGATAGAAAGCCAATAAGCTTTGAGAAAGTAATAGATGGGTGAGATGGAGAAAGAGAGAGACAGTTACCCATCCAACACAGCAAATTTTGGGCCTGAAAGAATTTGAAGGTACACGAATTGCAGGGGATGTTACGGTGGTGGTGACTATGCCAATGCTGAGAGCTGCCATTGATGGCCTTATGAGAGATGGGAGTTCCAAACCTGATGGTGCTTGCAACTTATTGGGGTTTGTCTTATCCGTTTGAATTTTGGATGGTGTAGGAGGTAAAAATGGAGGTTTGTCCTCTGACTCCGCGTTCGTTTCACAAACCAGAGGCCAAAATTTCAAACCGAACTTCGGCAAAGCACTCCTCGCAAAACCTAACGATCTTAAAGCTAATCTCTCATTCACTTCGTCTGTGTGTGTGTGTTTATCTCTTCCTTTGTCATAGGGCGATATAATGAACCTCCTGAGCAAAGGCAACAACACTTACCTATTTTTTTGCCGTTGACTAGGCGATATTTGCAAAAGCCCCAAATTTTTGGAGTTGATCAAAATCCTATTAGCACAGAAAGACTCCAAACGATGGGGTTCCTCCTTTCGCCGATGCGGTTGGGTCTGTGGGGCTCCTCCTCTCGCCGGTGCTAACAAACAAAGACTCCAAACAGTGGGAGCAAGAGACAGATTGGCTGAGAGCACCGTCGGATTGGAGATTAGGCGTTAGAGAGAGAGAGAGGGGGGAGCTCCGTGAGACTGTGAGAAAGCTGAGAGATGAGGAGGAGAGTCGAGAGCGTTGAGAGAATTGATCTGATAAAAGGTGCGCGGGTGTTTTAAAATTTATGGAAATTTTGGCTATATGGTTACCATCCGAATATAATACATTTTCCAACTCATTTTTGGATAATTATTTGCTTTGAAATTTTTTGAAACAATTCAATAAATTAAATAAATCTTATACGTGTATTAGACAAATATATAGATCATATGACAACTGTAAATTTTTAAACAATTATTCTATTATATTAATTTTGTACTATGTATAAAGATATATACATAGTATGTAAAATTATATACAATTAAAAGTATAATGCCTTCTATATTACATTGTATAATCTGTTAAGTACTATATATCTATGTACCTACTTAATGACTAAATCATAGCCTTTAAGACCATATATTAAGTTATGCATTTTAATAGTATAAGCTAATCTTAAATTATCTTTTTATTTGAAATTAAATAATATGTCATAGTTAAATAGTATTATATTACTAATTATTCAAAATATATACGCACATTATAAGTATGATAATAGATTTTTTCTAAACTACTTAGATTTAGTCAATAAATATGCAATTACCATAATAACCATGGATTATAATTTAAAATATATCATATAATAATTTCAATTTTCATAACATTTCCTCTAATTTAATATTTTATTAACTAAGTCCTTTAAAATAAAAATTTTTAAAATACATGACAAAATAAAATTATATATTAAAAGGAATATAATAATAACTATTAACATTAAATAACTTAGAATTAATAAATAAAAATATTATGTGTACTTTTATCTATAGTAGCGTTTGTGTCAACAAATACTCTTATAGGTATTCTTTCGCCACGTTTTTTTTAAAAACGCTGCTACAGGTGTAGGCTTTTGGGGCGGTCACTGTGACCGCCGCTGTAGATACTTGACTTCTAGCATCGTTTTTTTGCAAAGCGCTGCTACAAATTTGGCCTGTAGCGGCGCTCACAGTGACTGCCGCGATAGATACCAACTTATACCTGCGTTTTTTGAAAAACGCAGCTAAAAGTTTAATTTTTAATAGCATTTTCAAAAAACGCCACTAAAGCTCGAAATTTTAGCCGTGTTTTTCAAAAAACGCTGTTAGAAATCAAAATTTTAGCGGCTTTTTTCAAAAAACGCCACAAAAAAGGGTCTATAGCGGCGGTTAGCGACTGCGGCTATAGGGTGGTTTGTAGCGGCATTTGTCCACCCTGTAGCGGCGTTTTTAGCGATCGCCGCTAAAGACCAATTTTTTTGTAATGTAGCCAGGACACCCTCGACTTTTGTTTCCATAGAAGCTCTTTTTTTTAAGTTGCTCATCTATCTCCAAAACCAAGCATTTCTCCAACCATAAATTCTTCTCAGTTGGTTCATCTTGTTGACAATACTACGTTGCACTTTCACAGATTGTAAAAGCAACATGAATGTCCCCAAATATCGTTCGGTTCCATTGCCTTAGGGTCTCCCTAACTGCTCTTATTTTAGCAAAAACCACCCAAGCATGATTTCCAATCCTCGGTTTTCTCCAAGTTTTCGCAATAATCCCAAAACACTACTCTTCTTCTCTGCCCAGAATTTTTCAAACTTAAGACTCTTCACCAACCTCATCTCTTCCCCAAAAATATTTAGAATAAGGGGGTATGATCCGAATTAGTCACACTATAATGACGAACCCCAGCATTAGGAAAATCCACACGCCACTGCCATTCCAGCTCTCCCATTATTCCATGAAAATCTTCTATCCGAAAAACCTAAGTCCACAAATCTCAAACAATCCATAAGTGTCTCAGTCCTCTAGAAGTAGAACTTGACACCACCCGACCCCCTTGCTTTTCATTAGGACGCAAAACCTCATTAAAGTCCCTAATACATACCCACAGACGGGTATTCAAATCACCAAGAGAAACCAAATCCTCCCAAAAATCCACCTTATCCTTCCAGTAAGTGAGACCATGAATAAAAGAACAAAGAAAATCAAAACGATTATTTCCAAGTCTAAAGAGCAAATGGAAATAGAGCCTGTTAGACTTCAGAATATAAAACTGCATTCTAGAGTGCCAACAAAACGCAACACCACACTTACATCCAACCGGAGGAACATAAATAAAATGCACAAAACCCAATCTTGGAAAGATCAACTCAAGTCGTTTGTCTTTTATTTTTGTCTTCATAATAAAGATGCCCATAGGATCTACCTCTCTTACAAGCAGCCTAAGAGCTCTTGAAGTTGCGAGTCTACCAAGACCCCGGCTCTTCCATGATATGAGACGCATGCTGGATTGGGCGCAGATATATGCCCGCCGCCCCAGCCACAAAGTTACCCACTTTATTATCAACAACCAATTCCACCCCTGCCGAACCCTTGGCTTCCTTCTTCTTTTTGGGACCATATTTCTTTTTTTTTTTCTTACTCTATCAGCCTTGCTCGCCCCTTCATTAAACGACAGCTCCACAGTTTCTTCCAAAGCCAGTTGGAAAGAAGCCGGAAGTTCACGATGTTTCTTTAGCTGAGCTTCCGGTTCAAAAACATCTATCCCTCCTCTTTTTAATTTCAGCACACCATCCTGGGCCCCAACTTAATCATACGGAGACGGCAAGGACGGTGAAAAGAAAGGCGGAAAAGCCCGAAAAGGTGGTGATATCTGAGGACAAAAAAGAGATCCCAATGGACCATGAGAGAGAACAGAGTCTCCAGTGGGCTCTACACCAGGAGAGCGGTAATCTACGTATGCATGTCTACTCACTAGATGAGCCAACTTGTTATGATAAAAAATAAAATAAAAAATTATGCCTTTCGTATTGGGGATAAATGCATAATCAGTCCATGTATTATACGTAAAAATCGATTTAGTCCCTGTGATATGAAAAACATCGATTTAGTCCCCTGTAATTCTATTTTTGTTTGTTATTGGTCCTTTATCAAGGACTGATTTTATCACTTTCTGAAATCACAAGGACTAAATCGATGTTTTTCATATCACAGGGACTAAATCGATGTTTTTCATATCACAGGGACTAAATCGATTTTTGTGTATAGTACATGGACCAATTTTGCATTTATCCCTTCGTATTAGTACGTTTACCAGAAAACTTGGAAATTAAAATCCGTTTCGGTCTACCAGTATCATCTTGGATAATTCCACCTCCATCGCAAAGGCCGAAATATATTGTCGCTACGAATTAGAGCCATCGACCTTATGCTACATCCTCGAATCAGGTTAGACAACGATATTTCCATATCTAATATAATTACACAAAAGGAGTCATGAGTTGTTGCTAACTAACTTACAGCTAGGCAGTGACACGAGTAAAGCTAAAACTAGCTAGTCTACGAGAATATACAAAAACATAATATATGCAATACAACACACCTATACAGTTGCATAATAGACTACAAGAAAATTCACCTTACGTGTCAAATTTTCGGGTGTCAAAACAAATTTTGTCACCGAATCATGTCCTTCTATGTCAAAATAAAAATTTTGTTACCCAAAGGGTGTCAAGAATTACAAAACTGTCCAGATGTCCTTAAACATTGTTCAGACGATATTTAGGGTTGACAAACAGGCAGAACGTCACATATTCATTACTAAAAACATTTGTCAGCAACCCCAAATGCGCCTGCACGGTAAGTGAAGACAAGCGCACATATGTTGGGTGAGAAAACCTCGTTGTCACTCATCAGTGACACAGGCCAAATCATTAGAAAATCTGCATCAACGTCCGCACAGTCTAACATAGACGTCCGAACATCTAAGATAGTCCACTCATGATTAACACGCGACACTACTTTAAAAGAACGTGGAGAACATCTAAGATAGTCCGGACGCGTATGACAATAATTTTGGGTAATGATGGTACTCCACGTTGCACATTACAGACGTCTGACCATCCGTACAAACTCAGCCCGTCAGGACGCCTTTATTTTGAGAAGATTTTGCTAACCGTTCACGATTTGGAATTTAATGCAGAGGAATCTGAATTGTCCACGTGGAAAACGGTAACGTCCAAACGGCATAGAACATCTCGTCCGAACGGAGTGGACGAATTTTAAAGTCGAATATAAGCCATTTGAATGTCATTTTAAGTACACCAGCAGTTTCTCTCATTTATCAACCTATATTCACGTTTCTCGTCCAACAATCTTTCATTTTCGTTGTGTTATACGTATTAAGGTACCTTTCTCATGCTTTTACTTGTTTTTTTGCATAAAACTCGTGTTTTTTAAGTTATTTGCATAGAAATTTTCATGAATGATTTTCGGCCAACAGTTGTTTGATGACCCATATTTGTATTGATATGAATCGCATAATGTTGTAGGATTGTTTAAGATGTAATTTTGTGTTGTCTAGTGTTGATTTGCGAGAGTTTTAAAGGTAGGAGAGAGACCGACCATGACTGAGTTGACTCTGTGTTCTTCACCACGACAGATCCAGATAGGTTGAAGTCGTCCGGACAGATAGTTTTAAATTTTCTATAGTTATATTCGAGAATGTTGCAGTTTTAATTAGACCGTGCAGGCGGTTTTATGTCCTATGCGGACGACCATGTACATTATACACTATCGTTTAGTTTAAGATAAATACTTATCTTTATGATTTTCAAATTACGTTGTTTTTTAACCAAATGTTAGGACAATCATTTGTCACGTGCAGACATTAAGCTGTCATACGCTGTCATCTTGTCTAGGATATATACACGTGTTAAAAATTTATTTTTTAGGAGCATTTTTGTTACGAACACTTATTTTAGCGTGCGCACGTTTATTCAATAAACTATGTCATTTTACCACATGTGTAGATGTTTGTCCCTTATACGTTGTCATTTTTTTGATGATCTATACGTATATGTTAAAAAAAAATTCATAGGAGAATTTTTGTTGCGGACGGTGCTATAAGCGTGAGCACAAAACTTTAGTAAAAGTATGTCGTTTCTTTAGCCGTTCGAAAGAAGTTGTTTGTGCGTTGAGACGTTTTTCGGATATACGTTGTCGTTTTATTTAGCGTTCTAAAGTTTATTCAATAAAACTATGTCATTTTACTTAATGTTCGGACGTTAAATGAGACGTCCGGACTGTATGTAGATGATGTGCGAACAACATTTAACACCGTGTGAACAGTACATCTCTGACATTTTTTTTTCACGGATTAAAAAATTTCGAAACGGCACCTTTTGTCATCTGCCTCATTTGTCGGTACATAAGGATCCTCAGAATTAGAAGGATCACTTGAAGCGGGATGAGCGGCTGGCTGAGTTCTTGAGCCGATCTGTCACCAAGGAGAGTGAGGTTTACGTGGCTGACTTCTAGGAGCTGAGGTATCAGGGTTGGATCGGGTATATGAAGAAAGAAGGCGCAACATCTATAGATTTGGTTCTGGAGTTTTATGCAGCCTTGTTGGACGTTGTGGACATTGGTGCATAAGTATAGAGCGTCATTATACGCGAGGTGACATTTATGTTGTCAGCAAACATCCTGGCTGAATTTTTTAGGAATGCAAAGGCAGATTGGATCATTTCCTGTAGTGGAGATGGAGAACAAGCCATCTGGGGAACACGTATAGTCTACTCCTGAATCTGTTCCTCCATGGTGTGGGTGCATAGATAGTCTGGACGAGGAACGGAAGACGCCTATCAGTCTCATCTCTCTAGGAACGAGAACTCAGGAGACGGATCCACTAAGCCCGGTCCAGAGCATGATCCTGTTTTATGATTTTTATGTTATATTTTCACTGTTATGTATATTTATGGTCGTCTGGATATTTATTTTTGACATTTTAGAATAGTTTTTTTTAATATTTATTTGACTTCGCTTTATGATGATTATTACATATCTTTTTTTATTATGGTTTAATTTTTATGTTTGGATATGTTAAGTAAAAAGAATAGTAATTACATATGTTATTAAAAATAAGTTTTAATTACTATTAATATGTTATTAAGAAATGAAATACCATTATAACGTTATAAATTGAAAGTTTATGTATCAACCCAAGAGGAGGTGAATTGGGTTTTAATAAAAATTAACAATTTCTAAATAGATTTAAAATACCAATTACAATAAACCACACGAGCGAAGAATAAGAGAAAAAATGAAACTTAAGGAGAAAAGGGCTGAAGAGATGACACCTTAATTTTTAGGTGGTTCGACCAAAACACTTGCCTACATCCACCCCTAAAGCTATTGACTTCCTTGGGCTTTCTCCACTATCTATCAAATAGGTAGTACACCTTAGCTTCTCGGGTGCTAAGGAACCTTCACAAAGCATTTTTCGAGCTTACGCTTTAACTCTTTTTCTCAAATCCCAACAACTATGAATTTCTTCTACTCACAAGAGTAGGACTCAGTGTTTACCCAACACTCACAAGACTTAACTTGAATGAGTAGGAAATAAAAATCCACGTATTGGCTCTTAAAGCCTAATTTACAAGTGTGAGGCACAAAGGGTGGAAGAAGATAGGATTTACAATAGAAGACTTGGAATATGGCAAGAAAATAACAGGTCTTCTGGGTAGGTATGAAGCTTCTCTCTTCTTCAAAGCTTTCCTTATTTTCACAACAAGTTAGGTCACGGAGTAAATGCAAATTTCGTGCGTGTAGGTGAGAGCTTTGTTTTCTTCAGCTACAGGTCCTCTATTTAAGCCATTTTTTCTTCAACGGTCGACTGGGTAGGTGAGAATAGTCGTTGAAAAGTTTCCCATGAATTTAGGAGCGATATGATGTCTCTGATGTCATTCCGAAAAATCCTCAAACTCATGTAATGTGTCGACACATCAAATGGCATGTGCTGACACATGAAATTTGAACTAAAAATTAGAGCTCGGGAGACAGTGTAATGTGTCGACACCATAAGGTCAATGTGTCGACACATGTTTTTGGTCTAAAACACATGTCTCGGGTGTCAGTGCAGTGTGTCGACACTATAAGATAAATGTGTCAACACATGTTTTTGCCTGAAAACATGTTCGGGTGTGAGTGCAATGTGTCGTCACATGTCCTGAATGTGTCAACACCTAAAAGTCCTGGAGACAAAAATCAATGCATTTGAAGTTTTCATCCTATTCCAAAACTCTTTTAAAAGTCCATAACTTGAAGAATTTATCAAACATCATGTGTAAAGATCTTTAAGTGCATTGAGAAGATTTTTTAGTGAGATAAACTCAAATCTTTCTGAGATATAACATGGAATTTGTGGATTGATAAAATAGATTCTAAAGTCTTCAAAAACTTATAAACTTTTTTTATCATCAAAATCATTTAGATTTTTTGTAAAATAACCTTGGGCTAACATAAATAAATGAGACGGGAACGTTCGGACGTTCTAAAAACCGTTCACACGGTCTGTTCATCTAAACGACATGAACAAAGTATTGGCAAATGTAACTTAGTAAAAATTAGACTTCTTTTTATTAATTATTGCTTAATTATACTAACATGGTTCATTTGAGGATGACTTCAAGCTGGATTATGATTGGCTAGAGGATCGCAACACTGTGATGTCTACAATGAACATAACATACAGAACGCATCGAAATAGAATGCACCAGTACTACACTTTGTTTCCACCAAAGAAGACGCTTTAGAGCATCCGTACCCAAACATTAAAAAGGAAGAATGGGCTCCCATCTGCGAATTATTTAGTACTGATGAATTTCAAATAGAAATGTTTATTCTAATATTTTTATTTACTTCTACACTTCGTTTTTTTACTAACTCAATAAATATGTATTTTAGAGAATGAGTGAAATCATCTGCCAAAATAGGGCTAAGCTGACGGTTACTCACACTTTCGGCACTTGGTCTTTCCAACGCGCTCTAGTTCTGATGGTTATAATCAACTCAAATATTTAAGTGTATTTTTTTTGTTACAACATTATGTTATTAAGGGATTTTAATGTATATATCATTTTTTGGTGTGCAGAAAGATGTAGAAACTAATAAGATTAATCCTGCATTGATGTACAAGACAATGCATGCTAATAAGGACGGTACGTGGATATCCAATAATGTACGGGAACATTTTGTAAGTTCTGTAAAATTTTATTATGCATTATTAATTTTTATATTTAAAAATGTATTAATTTTCACAATGTTGTCCTTCACTTGTAGGAAAAGATATAGGCGCTACAATTACAACATGAGTCTGAGGGAAGGTCATTCACAGAAGTGGAGATCTTCACAGAGGTCTTGGGGACAAAAACGGGTTATGTCCGTTGTTTAGGCTGTTCAGTGCGGCAAGTTGAATCATCGCTCTCAGTGTCGTCCGTTGATCTAGCCTGAAAATTGGAAGAGGCCAGAATGGAGATGAGGGCTAGACAAAAATAATATGATGAGTTAGCTATAGCTATGAGGCAGGCAGAAATGTAGAGGGTGATGCGAGAGCAGAAACATCACTTGAGGGAGCAGCAATGGAAGAACCTAGCAGAGCAAAAACAGAGGCTCCAGCTATTGCAAGCAAAAATCGTAAGCAAATGATGGAGCACGTAGGGAAGGTGACATCGGATTTCACTCCCCGACGTAAAAAATGTGTCAACACATGTTTATTTCAGACTTGATTTCGATTATTTATTTAATTTACTGTTATGTTGATTAGATATTTGTAGACCATTATTGATTTATACAAAATTAAATAATATTCATGTCTAATCTAATTTGAATTGCATAATTAAATAATTTAAATTCGCAGATTTAATATTATAATTTAGAACTTTCCGGATGGATTAACAACGTCCGGATGTTCGCCATGATATGTCATTTGTCCGCACGCTACAAAATTAGCATCCGCACAGGTTACCCATAATAACGTTCAAATGCTATTTCACCGTCCCCACGTCCGTCTTTATCCATAGTTCGAACGTTCTTGAGCCGTTCGCATATTATATTCATGACATTTTTTTCATAAAATAACAAAAACTAGCGTTCACACTCAAATCCACCGTCCCCAAGTCCATGTTTAACTAGATTCTGCACGTTCTAGAGTCGTTCGCACATTATATTCTTGAGATTTTTTTTTTAAAAAAAAAATAAGTGTTCGCATGTGGTTTAGTAGCGTGCGGACGAAAATCTGCTGACAAAAATTACATTTTGACACCAAAATTCACCCCGTGCGAACTGATATTACAGATGTTCGCATGTGTTTTTCATGACCGAATTGATTTTGTCATACAATACATTTACGTTCGCACAAGACATACCACACAAAATGAAAAGTTGTCTGAACCGCAGAGTTGGTGTCCGAACGCTAGTTTCTGAGGAAACTCAGACTTTTCCACCGAAGAATAAGGGTGACACGCTTCTTCTGTCAAATCGAGTGTCAAAATTTTTTTTGACAGTAATAGTGACAAATTTTTAATTTTAGGTGACAAAAAAGTTTTACATCCAAAAGTTGTTTTCCCGTAGCTAGCTGAGAGCTTAACAAATAATATTACAATTAACAACTGTACTTGTCCATCCACTTCAGTCCAACGTAGAATCTGTTCATCAATGACTTAAGTACTCGACGTGGAACTCATTCATCAAAGTTGCATGGTCCTCTAGGGAACTTAGCGTGCGAAACTGGGACAACATATATAGTCATGACCAATGAGTATCACATCTGGGAGACTGGGACAATTAACGTCCGTTGATTACATATTCCTCTCTGTAATATTTCCAACAGATGGATCCAACTCATCCAAGCCCTTGAGTAGGTCCATATACAATATATACTGTAAATTCCGCTCAACGGGGTTTATTACTTGTTTGTGAACAGTGAACCCAAGCAGGGGTGCGATGCGTATCGATACCCATCACACCCCCAAAAACAATTTACACTTAGGTTTTGTTTTTATTTTAATTTATAAATTAGCTAGGTCTGATACCCATTAGTTCAGGTCCGATACCCATTAAGTTCAGGCCAAATAGACTTAATGAGTATTGGATCTAAAACATTTTTTTTCTATACATTGATTTTGCTCCTAGTGCTACATAATAATTGAGGCAAATATACAGTTATTATAATTTTTTGTTTTGCATCGATTACAAGTTCTTCAACCAATGAGTAATTTCCTGTTATCTTGCTAAATTTATGTTCGTCAAAATTATTTACTCTTTGATCCTAATTTTTCAAAATCAAGATCACTTCATTTTTTTCTCCCTATGTTGATTTGTTTCTTCATTTTTATTAGAGACCTCGAAAAATATTGTGTTTGTTTAGGATTTTTGTATAGGCCAAACCAAATTTTTGATCACTTTTGGGATATGTTTATCTAAGGAACTCTTTTACTAAATCTTGCTTATCCTGTAAATTTTATTTTTATTATTCAGAGCATGATTTGCCATCAATTATTGCTTTGTGTGTGTAAGTTGCTTTGAAGAATGTGAATATCTTTCAATTTCAAATCCATAGAACCTAGAGAAAGTAAATTACAAATGCATCCCAAGTAACTTTTTGTCAAAAGAAAAAAGAGGAAAAAAAAGACAGATCCCAGTTGTGGTAGTAGCAAAAAAATGTAAGAAAGACAACCCTAATGACATCAATACCTCAACTATCAAAATCATCTGTAATTTGTTCTAAAGTTTTAGAATTAAGTAGAGAATTAACTTAAATTAGATCATCAAAAGTGATTTGCATAATAGGATGAGAGATAACTGAATGAATGGTTGCATGTTAGTGTACATCGAGCAAGAAGTTTTTAAAACTATTGAGAATGAAGTCATTTTGCAATATTTTCAGAAGATGCAAACTCGTAGGATCCAATTATCACCTCTCAGACGCAGTATATATTACGGTACATGTATTACAATATTTTTAATGCTTTTAGTCTTTAATTTTCGACATTATAACTCTAAGACAATGACGTAGAAAAAAAACTCTAAGATAATGTTTTGCATTACGAAAGAATTTGTTTTTTGTCATTTCGCCTTTAAAGTTCGACAGCTATGAATTTTAATCCTGGTTCCGGCACTGAACCCAAGTGAGAAGAAAAAAACAGGGCGAGATCACGAGAGAGATGGTGGCAAAGGGACGGAGCCTTACTCTACTACCCACCCAAATATTTTCTATAGTTTATCTATCTTTGTCTCTGATTTCCTTGTTGATTCTCAATGCACTCAAAATCCGATCATCTTCAACTTTGGTGACTCTAATTCTGTCACCGATGGTTTTGCTGCCGCACTTGGACACAGTTTTGGACCTCCCAATGGTGGCCTCTACTTCCATCAGCCATCAGGTCGATTATGTGATGGAAGATTAATCCTTGATTTCCTCTATAAGTTTTTTTTTTCAGTCACAGACTCACAAAATTCTACAACTCTATGCTATTTTTTCATCTCTATCACAAGGAAACTTCCTATGCCTCTCCAAACATTTTCTGGGGTGAGCTAAGATATTTAACACAAAAACAAAGTCTATTAGAGTACTGGGAGATCCCAAGAAGCATGTTGAGGCTGTACTTATGGGCTTAATTTTCTTCTAAAGCATTCAACATGCTTCAGCCCTGGCTATCACAGAATGCCCACCTTCCAATTTGTAAACATTATTGTTAGAAAAAAAAGGAACGAATATGATTAATAAGATAAATGCAAGTGTTCATCATGAGAAAAATTAGTTATTTCCTGTCCTCAGGTGAAAGTTTGGGAATTGAGAATTGGACCTCGATCCATACCTTGAATCTCTGAGGCCCAATTTCACAAACGGAGCTAACTTTGCTATAAGTGGCTCATCTGCTTTACCGGGATTGATTCCTTTCAGCTTGAGTGGACAAGTTCTTCAATTTCTCCGGTTTCAGACTTTCCCTTGAGCTGATTTCAAAAGGTACCTCCACTGTAAAATTGAGAAATATTAAACTTTCTTTCAATTACTTTTCTATAAATATTACTAGTTAATTGCTGGGTTGATTTTATTAACACTAGCTAGTAATGATATATGTGCCTGACCAGGGGCGGAAAAAGAATCTAGTATGGAAAAAATAAATAAAGCGACCTGGGGCGAAGCAAGGATATGGCTTTTGGAGAGGTTAAACTGTAATATGGTAATATTTGGGGGCCAATGTCAAAAAAATAAAAGTAAAGACTATTTTAAAAAAAAATTCTTAATTTTTGGGGAGTTTTGGAGTAGGGTAGGGGGTGCCCCCTAACCCTTGCTTGTCTTTGTCCCTGCGTATGCCATTTATTTACTAAATCTAGCACGAGAAAAACTAATTTGATTAGTAGAAAATCACCACCTTCTTCTTTTTTTGAAGAATTAAGGTCTAGAATTGTTCTTTAATGCGTTGTAATTGGGAATGTCTAAAACTACTGAGCTTTGCATTTAGGTTACCAAGGTTTTGTTAACGAGGAATTAAAGCGAGCAGTTTAGACAATAGACATGGGACAAAATGATATAGCTGGTTCCTTCTTCTATTTCCCATACGCAAAAGTTATCGAAAGGATTCCTTCTTTCATCACAGAAATTGAAAACGCCACACGGGTGAGCTTAATTTCAAAGTTAGTTTCCTGGAAGACACAAATTTTTTTCTATTCGAATAATTTCACGACCTTACTTGAAAACTATATCTCAATCTGCATGCAACATGGTGGAAGAAATTTCTGGGTGCACAACACCGGGAACTTGACTGTTTCCCGCAACAACTCGCAACCATGGGGACCAATGCTACTGATTTCGATCAGCGCGGATGCCTTGAATCTCTTAACAATGCTGCAAAAGCATTCAACAAACAATTGCAGGCTATGTGCGATGAACTGAGATCTGAGTTTACCTTTACTGGGAGCTGTTGGTTATCATGCTAAGCTTTGATGCAGAAATCTTTTGGGCCCCACTCTTCTCTTGGGTGGGCTCCGAGGGGCAGTTTCCGATGATTTTCGGGCTGTTTACGGATGGAAACTCGAATACAACACATGATTGCTAGTTTCTTTGATTGAATTTTGTTCTCTCGTAAGGGACAGCCTGGTTTGTGAGTGTTTTTCGCTTGTGTTTTTTTTTTCTCTCATTGTGTGGAGAGGCTGGCTGGACTAGGTTTAGCCTTCTGTTTTGTCACTGCTGGGAGCTCAGCGAGTGATTTTTTCTGGCTTTTGGGGCCTTTCTTCCTATGCATTATGGATAACTCGGGGAACCTACCGTTGATAGTAGGTTGGGGAGGGGAAGATGGTAATGGAAATATGGGGCAGGAAGGGTTGGACAAGGCGGAGCTTTGTTTGGGGGGCAGATTGATATCGGATAAGCCATTTAACAAGGCAAGGATCCGAGGAGCCATCTTTAGAGCTGGGCATTTTGTGAAAGAGCTGGAGATGGAGGAAGTGGAAGATGACCGTTTCATTTTCACTTTTCAATCGGTGATGTGCAAGAAGAGAGTTCTGGAGCAAGCACCATGGAACATTAGGGCTTTTCCTCTTATTTTGAAACCTTGGCTCAAGGGAGAGACAGTCTTCGAGGTTGATTTTTCCTCTTTCCCACTTTGGGTACAGGTTCATGGATTACCGATGGGATTTACTGATAGTTTCGACGGCAGAAAATTAACTTATCAATTCTCTCTTTGTTGATACCGAGAATTCTTCAATGATCTTCACGTTCTTGTCTGTTAATGTTATTGACAAATTCCGTTTCAAATTTGAGTTGTAATTTTTGAATTATTTAGATAAAGGTTTGTTTAAGTGTTCAAGATGTCTCCTAAGAAGATTAGGATTGAAAATCGTTTAAATTACGAAGATTATAATTGGAAAGCATTTGAATCATGATGATAAAGATGAAGTGCGTTTGAATTTTGAAAGAGGAGTTCAAATTCGCGAAGTGTGATCTGATCCTAAAATCTCTCAAGTGTATCTCAGAAATATGAGCTTCGCTTGATCTTCGTCTGATCTTAGCTCCAGCGACATTGACATTTTTCCATACATTAAGTTTCGCTCTATTTTCGCCCTAGATTAGCTCGAGCTAAATTGGCATTTTTCCATATAGTGTATTTCGCCCTAGCTTCGCCCTATCGTAGCTCGAGCTAAATTGCCTATTTTTCATACAGTGTATTTCACCCTAGCTTACCTCGAGCGAAATTCCCTGATTTCAAATTTCCTTATCTTTTTCTATTTAAACCGTGAGACATCCGTCCAAGAGTTTTACCCAAGTTATTTCTTTCATTCCTTGGCGTCTTATGCTTGAGAGAAATATTCTTTGAGACCTCTGCACCTAAAGTGTTTATATTTTGTCTCTCTTACATCAATAACCTGAATCACTATTGAAACCAACCTCTTGTGAGAAGCCTTCAGAGAGCTTAAGAAAATTGGCAGCCGAAGTTACCGGTGTTGAAGAGATTTACAAGAAGAACGTCAGAAGGCTGAGGATTAACTGCAAGGGAGCAGGTCTAGGTTGGATTACCTAGATTATTACTTCGGGGTTGTCAGAGTCATGCAATTGGATGTTGCCCGTGTCTGAGTCACCAATGTAAGGTTTATCTTCTAGTGAATTTTTGGTGGCTGCTAACCCGGAGTGGTTTTTTCCTTTGATAAGGTTTTCCACTTCGTCATCAAATCTCGTGTCTTGACGTGTGATTGATTTATTATTTATGATTGATATCTTTCCTTGATATTTGTTTTAATATTCCTCTGCATATTGGTTGATTGTTAAATACTTTTCAGATCTAGATGAGACTCTTTTAGGACTTGTTCTAAGAAAAAGAAAGTACAAACACCTATTCACCCCCTCTAGGTATTCTTTAGGGTCTAAACATATTTTTCAATTGGTATCAGAGCTGATCTCGTTCCTTGATCCTACGTCTAGATGTATCAAAGTCAATCTTTGTTTGTGCCTCCATATTTTGATGGAAGCAACTATGCTTATTGGAAAGTTCGTATGAAAGCGTTTTTAAAATCAATGGATGACCGTGTTTGGATTTCTTGGAGTAGAGGATGGAAAATTCCATCTACTAATGTCAATGTGATTGATACTCCTAAAAATATAAGCACTTGGTCCAAAGAAGAAGTAAATGAAAGTACTTATAATAGCAAAGGTCTTAATGCTATATTTATGTCTATTTCTCCTTATGAATTTAAACGTATTTCTATGTGTGAAATAGCTTATGATGCTTGGAATATCTTGGAGACAACACATGAAGGTACAGATACAGTGAAGAGTTCAAAACTTGAAATGTTGATGACAAGATTTGAAGAATTCCGCATGAAGAATGATGAGACGTTTGATGAATTTTACGCAAAGTTCAATGATATTGTAAATTTATCTTTTTATGTTAGGTGAAAGAATCCCAGAAGTTAGAGTTGTGAGAAAAGTCTTGAGATCTCTTCCTGAAAGATTCAGAGCTAAAGTTACAGCCACAAAGGAAAGTAGAAATCTTTCCATAGTCAAGATTGAAGAACTTGTCGGTTCTTTACAAACTTATGAGTTGACTCTACTTCAACAGAAAAAGAAATTCATTGCTCTCATATCAACAAAAAGTGAGATAGAATCAGATTCTGAGGATGATGATGAATCATTGGATGATGAACAGTTTGATCTTTTTGTTAAACAATTCAAAAAACTGTTCAAATCCAGGGGTATTCAAGGAAAATCCAACAAGCGTGCTAAAAAGACTCAGTGAAGCTCCAACAGTTATAGAAAAGAGATAAGAGACAAGCTTCAGTGCTTTGAATGTCAAGGATTTGGAGACGTTCGGCCAGAATGTCCAAATTATCTTAAGTCCAAGGGAAAAGTCATGAATGCAACGCTTAGTGATGATGATTCAAGCTCAAATAGTGATAGAGAATATTTCTCATCTGACGAAAAGATAAATTTTGTGATTTTTGTATCTTCTATTGACAGTTGTGGTTTGCAGGAGCCATCAGATAATGAGTCTGAAGCTGAAGAAAGCTTACAAGAGGCTTATAACCACCTGTTTACGGAAAGCCTAAAATTGCACAAGGTGAACAAAGCAACACTTACGAAATTTCACAAGGTTCAACTTTAGAAGGAAAATCTCATTGCCGAACTTGAGGAAGTCAAAAATAAGAATGCAGCACTTGAGGATGAGGTCAAGAATGTGAGAAGTGAACTGGAGAAATCCAATGCACAATTACAATAATTCTCCAATGGAACAAAGAAACTTGACCACATACTGAATCTTGGAATTCCTGCTGGCAATAGAAGAGGATTGGGCTTTGATGAGTCAAATATCGTTTCATCCTTAAAGACAGTGTTCGTCCTTGTACCTGTGCCAATTAAGCAAGCAAGGTTATTTCTCCTCGAAAACAGGTGAGTAAAGATAAACAACCTATGATTTTCCAGTCTATGAATATTTATTCTCATGTTAGTCTACCAAGAGCACACTTTTCGCCTAAGTTTGTTCCTACTTGTCAATTTTTGTGGTAAGTTAGGACATATTAGACCTAACTGTTTTAAATTGAGAACACAAGAGCGCACACATGCTAATCCTTTTTGCAGCACTAAACATATGGATCTTGTGAATCAAGTAAGCGCTCTTACTGAACATACAAAGCTGATTAATGAAAAACTGGAGTCCATGACTAAACGTACTTTCACCAAGAAGATTTGGGTGAAAAAGAATGAAAATCCATTAGCCGACAAGAAAGCTATTTGTGTGTGTTCTACTCCCTGAGTATTTTTGTTCTTACATATATTAGAGTAGATTGCATTTTATATTCATATTTTTATTTGTTTGTTTTTGTCATTTTCTTTATTTTGTTTGATCTGTGATTATTAAAAAAATGATTTGTTAGTATTTTAAAAAAAATTGTGCTTTTGTGTGTGTTTTGTTAGCACATTGGACTAATTGATATTGTTTTGATTCTCATGCATGTATTTCTTAATATTTGATCAACTTGTGCTAGGTTGATATAAGATTTGATAATAATGCCCCGTATCTCTCCTTGGTATTAGCTAAAATGATCTTTAATTGTCTTTTGGTACATCAATCACAATGCACATCATTTATAATTGAATGAGACTTGGTCGTATGTGTGAGATGTGGGGGGCAATCACGAGTGTTTGAGTTTATTTATCTTAGTTTGAATTGACCCCTAACTAGATGACCTTATTTTAAGTCCCTCAAGAAAAGAAATTATCAAAAGAAAAATAGTACTCAAAAGAGTAAATGTTTCTCAGTAAAAAGAAAAAAAAAAGAACAAAGCAAAACAAAACAAAAAAGAAGAAGCAAAAGAGCTTCCGAGTTTAGGGGGAGCAACATTATAATTTTTCAGGTCCTAGTAGTATTGGGTTTGACTTTCACTCTTTGGTTTTTGTTCCCTCTCACAACTGGTTTCATTTGTTAGCCTTAATCCTGCTCACAAATTTAAGGCTTTAAGTCTCTTGGATTATGTTTGGTTAATCACACACATTTGCTTTTTGATAATCTTTTGATCAAAGCTCTAAAACCAAATAGAGATGTGTGGCATGAAATCGATGATTATGGATATCCGTGTATATAAGGTGTTTTTATATTGTCTTACATGCTATTGAGAGTTCACCTAAATGTCTCTAAGTTCATTGATTTCTAGGTGTGATCGTTTTTTTATATTGTCATAGTTCTTCGATTGTTCTGAGATCATGATTTCTCTTTGACCATTCGTGCCAAAAAGGGGGAGAATTAATTAAGGGGGAGTACATACTCTATTTTCTTGATTCTATTCTATTTCACTGTTTCTTTAGAACTCTGTTTCCCATACTTTTCACTTGGTTGATTGATAATTATTGTTTCAAGAAACATGTTTACTTTCATAGACTCTTGAACACTTGAGTCTAGTTTTTAAGGTCGAGTCAAAAGTTGTACACAGGTTCTTGTCTTGGTTATTGGCAAGGGCCTTTATCAATTTTATATTTTCCTAGCTTGATGTATAGGTTTTGTCACGGAATTGTCAAAGGGGGAGTTTGTTAATGTTATTGACAAATTCCGTTTCAATTTGAGTTGTAATTTTTGAATTATTTAGATAAGGGTTTGTTTAAGTGTTCAAGATGTCTCCTAAGAAGATTAGGAGTGAAAAGCGTTTGAATTACGAAGATTAAAATTGGAAAGCATTTGAATCATGATGATAAAGATGAAGTGCGTTCGAATTTTGAAAGAGGAGTTCAAATTTCGCGAAGTGTGATCTGATCCTAAAATCTCTCAAGTGTATACTCCGAAATATGAGCTTCGTTTGATCTTCGCCTGATCTTAGCTCGAGCGACATTGATATTTTTCCATACAGTAAGTTTCGCTCTATTTTCCCCTAGATTAGCTCAAGCTAAATTGGCATTTTTCCATACAGTGCATTTCGCCCTAGCTTCGCCCTATCGTAGCTCGAGCTAAATTACCTATTTTTCATACAGTGTATTTCGCCTATCTTCGCCCTAGCTTAACTCGAATGAAATTCCGTGATTTCAAATTTCCTTATCTTTTTCTATTTAAACCGTGAGACATTCGTCCAAGAGTTTTACCCAAGTTAATTCCTTCATTCCTTGGCGTCTTATGCTTGAGATAAATATTCTTTGAGACCTCTGCACCTAAAGTGTTTATATTTTATCTCTCCTACATCAATCACCTGAATCACTTTTGAAACCAACTCTTGTTAGAAGCCTTCAGAGAGCTTAAGGAGATTGACAGCCGGAGTTACCGGAGTTGAAGAGATTTACAAGAAGAACCTCAGAAGGCTGAGGGTTAACCGCAAGGGAGCGGGTCTAGGTTGGATTACCTAGATTATTACTTCGGGGTTGTTAGAGTCAAGCAACGGATGTTGCCCGTGTCTGAGTCACGGTGTAAGGTTTATCTTCTAGTGAATTTTTGGTGGCTGCTAGCCCGGAGTGGTTTTTCTTTTAATAAGGTTTTCCACTTCGTCATCAAATCTGGTGTCTTGACGTGTGATTGATTTATTATTTTTTATTGATATCTTTCATTGATATTTGTTTTAATATTCCGCTACATATTTGTTAATTGTTAAATATTTTTCAGATCAAGATAAGACTCCTTTAGGACTTGTTCTAAATTTTTCTATTCATAGAAAAAGAAAGTATTAACACCTATTCACCCCCCTCTAGGTGTTCTTGAAGGTCTAAATAGATTTTTCATTGTCGATCTCACAATCTTGAGAATTTCACATTAGCATCTCAAGTGTTTTGCCTCCTTCCTCTCCACGCTCACAATTGTGTAGGATTTTCTCTGAGTCTTGATGACCAACTCTCAGACTAACAATTACTCAAATCATTAGGTTGGGTTAGACTATCTCATAGCTATCCTTATATATGAAAACCCTAGCTATGATATGCGTGGGATCGTTAGGGATTTCAGATCTCGACCGTAGGATTACAAGGAAAACTCTTTTTCTATTAACTCCCTTAGATTCTTCAATACCGAATTTTAAGCTTCTACAAATTATAATCATGTCCATCAACATATTACAATTCGTCCCCGAAAAGGCTTTTAATGAAGGACTTCGCAAGGTGTGCAAAGAAATGCGATCAGTATTCAAGGACGCAACCATTGTGTACTTAGACATATATGCAATCAAGTACAATCTGTTTGCCAAGTACAACAAATATTAAGCGGGGACAAATCTTTACTGTGATATGAGTGGAATAGGAAAAGCACTTCTTCGCAATATGGTACATTTCTGATTCTGGTGGGTGCATATTTATTCATGAAGGTTTCGAGGGGGCCTCCAAATAATTACAATGTAAAAGCAACGTACGGCCAGCCTTGTTACAGCATTTGCAGAGATGTGTCCAGGTCCATAGTTTGGGATGGACTTCACTACACTGAAGCTGCCAATCATTTGGTTGCAACAACCATTCTATCTGCGCGTTATTCTGCACCGCGATTAAAGCTTGACCAACTTTGGGCAGCCAACTAAGCGGCTACTCTAAGTAAGATTCGGATTAGGATCACCTGCAATTTTCTGTCTGAATTGCATGATGTAATTGATAGTTTATATGCGGAATTAAACTATAAACAAACATGTTTTCAACAAAACATCATCCAGGATTTATGATTACAATTTCGGATTTGATTCCATACCTGACACGGGAATTTAGGAATCTACAAACCTTAAGCCGTTTTACGATCCAATCCAAAGCTCCAACAATTCAGAACAGCAACTCAGATGTGTTGCCTCCTAAGGGATTTATGTCACTCTTTCGTTATTGGGATTTTCCTAATAGGTTTTGATAGCCAACCCTTTGAATATAACAATTATATTTAAAGACCTTGGAAAACCCTAGAAAGAGCATGAGACATAGGATCCTTAGGGATCTCAAATTCCAGCCGTAGGATAACACTGAAGAACTCTTCTTCTAATACAATTAGGGCTTCTACTAATTACAATCAAGTCCATCAACATATAGTAATTGACCCCTGGAATTTAAGATTATTGCAAATATGCCCCTTTTACATACAATTAATTCCTTTCACCATACTATATTCCATATGAGATATTAGGACCGAATTAATCAATTTGGTTATCGAGGGCACATAATTCTAACAATCTCCCACTTGCCCTAAGAACCAAATATCACTGTCATGTCCCTATCTCATGTAAACTTAATTCCTTAGTTCATAACTCAGTTGGACCACAAAACAATTTTGAAATATATATCATATACTTTTATGTATTCATAAAATAGTTTTGTAAAACACTCCGGCCGGATTCTTTTGGTCCAACTCTTTCATGAACACTAACTGAATATACTGTCTTTCCAAAAGACTGGTGGATTCCTTGTTGAGCATTCATACCACTCAATCATCATGCACACAACCAAACATGTCCAGATATAGTCCTGAATGAACATCATCGGTTGACAATATCAAAGCTGTGTACACAATTCATGAATAAATACAAACCTCTCAGGTCTAAGGACAATACCGAATTGTGATAGAACATCCTTTAACCTGACAGTGATCATTTCCAAAAGGTGTTCTTAATCGGATCCTGTTCAGTGTATGTACTTGTTACATGACACCCACTCGTCTGCTTAAGGTCATACATCAATGATGGAATCAATCATTCTCCGAACAACAAGTGTAGACTTTATGTTACAAAAGTCTAGAACATTTTCAGGCTTACAAGGAACTGAAAAATCATTATTCCCTGCCTTTGATTCATTAATCTCTAGCATGATTTTTCTACAATGTTACCTGAACAAATTTACATACATAACATCTCATGTTACGTATAAACCCATAACAACAATAAATATATGTGAGAAACAAATAAACTTTTATTATCATATAATAAAGAAATAAAACGTCAAACCCAATCATACATATATCTCAAACCCATATCATTAATATGTTTCTCAAACACTTTCTGAGATAAAGATTTTGTAAATGGATCAGCTAAATTATCAGCTGATGCAACCTTCACCATTTTGATATCACCTCTGGATATGATATCACGTATTAGGTGAAAATGACGTTCTATGTGTTTTGTCCTTTGATGAGACCTTGGTTCCACTGTCTGTGCAATTGCACCATTGTTATCGCAGTATAAGGGAATTGGTGCCTCAATCGAAGGGACAACTTCAAGTTCTTGAAGGAACTTGCGAATCCACACAGCTTCCTTTGCAGCTTCACTTACAGCAACATATTCTGCCTCAGTTGTAGAATCAGCAGTAGTACTTTGCTTGAAACTTCTCCAACTAAATGCTCCTTTGCCAAGAAGGAACACAAATCCGGACGTTGATCTTCTATCATCAATATCTGATTGGAAATCTGAATTTGTATATCCCTGGACAGTCAGATCCTCACTGCCATACACTAAGAAATAGTGTTTTGTATTTCTCAAATACCTGAGGATATGTTTCACTGCTGACCAATGTTCTGGACCTGGATTGGATTGATATCTACTCACAACGCTAACTGCGTGACTGATATCAGGCCTAGTGCAAAGCATAACATACATGAGACTCCCTACAGCCGAAGCATAATGGCAGTTACTCATCTTCTCTCTTTATTCAGGTGTTTTTGGACACATTTGCTTAGAGAGATGAATTCCATGTCTAAAGGGTAGAAACCCTTTCTTGGAATTTACCATGCTAAATCTAGCCAATATCCTGTCAATATAATTGACCTGTGAAAGACCCAATAATCTTTTCTTTCGGTCTCTAAACACTTTGATCTCGAGTATGTAGGATGCTTCCCCAAGGTTCTTCATTGAAAATTGGTTAGACAACCACATTTTCACAGATGATAAAGCCCCTACATCATTTCCAATGAGTAGTATATCATCTACATAAAGAACCAAAAAAGTAATAGCACTCCCACTAACCTTTTTGTAGACACAAGGTTCATCCATGTTTTGTGAGAAACCAAACATTTTGATTGACTCGTCAAAACGGATGTTCCAACAATGTGATGCTTGTTTTAGGCCATAAATGGATTTCTCCAATTTGCATACTTTCGATTCATTTTCCCGAGATATGAAACCTTCTGGCTGGTCCATATAAATTTCTTCATGGATATACCCATTCAAAAATGCGGTATTCACATCCATCTGCCATATCTCATAATCATAGTATGCCGCAATCGCTAATAGAATCCTTATGGACTTTAGCATGGCTACAGGTGAAAAGGTTTCCTCATAATCAATACCAGTCTTTTAAGTATACCCTTTTGCCACCAGCCTAGCTTTAAATGTCTCTACCTTTCCTGTTGCTCCAAGTTTCCTTTTGTAGACCCATTTGCAACCTATAGGCTTAATGCCTTCTGGTTTGTCTACCAAGGTCCATACCTTGTTGGAAAACATGGAGTCCATCTCTGATTCCATGGCCACATGTCAATGCTTAGCATCTTTGTCATTAACAGCCTCTGTATAACCACAAGGATCAATCTCCAGTCCCTCAGATTCCATTTGGTAAATCTCATTTAACAAATTGAATTTTACTGGAGGTCTTATAATCCTTTTACTACGACGAGGCTCTTGTGTCTCAACAGGTTCACTTTGATCAGTGGGAGCAACCACTTGATCCTCATTGTTCTCGTTCTGCACAGTCACTGTACTATCTCTTTGCTCATCAAGAGCAACTCTACTCTCGGTTTCATTCAAACTATAATCATCTTCAAGAAAAGTAGCATTTCTGCTAACAAACACTTTGTTTTCATTAGGATTATAAAAGTAGAAACCAGTAGTCATTTTGGGATAGCCTACAAATAGGCATCTATCAGTCTTTGATCCCAGTTTATCCACATTAAACCTTTTAACATGAGCTGGACAACCCCATATCTTAAAATGACTAAGACTTGGCTTCTTGCCAGTCCATAACTCATATGGGGTATTAAGAACTGATTTTGTAGGGATCCTGTTTAACAAGTAAACAGCGGTCTCCAAAGCATGTCCCCAAAATGATAAGGGCAACTCAGATATGCTCATCATGGAACGAACCATATCCAATAGGGTTCTATTCCTTCTCTCTGCAACACCATTATGTTGTGGTGTGCCTGATGGTGTGACTTGAGATATGATTCCATTATCTTTAAGATAAACTTTAAAATCATCCAAGAGGTATTCGCCTCCCCGATCGGAGCGAATCATTTTAATGGGCTTTCCAATCTGTTTCTCAACTTCATTGTGGAATTCCTTGAACTTTTCAAAAGATTCCGATTTATGCTTCATCAGGTATAGATAACCATACCTGGAATAATCATCAATGAAAGTAATGAAATAAGAGAAACCTCCTCTTGCCATGTGGTTGAAGGGACCACAAACATCAGTATGTATTAATCCTAATACTTCTGTGGCTCTTATTCCTTTTCCTGTAAAAGGACTTTTGGTCATCTTTCCTTGCAAGCAGGGCTCACAGATTGGATATGGCTCAATTTTTAGAAATTGCAATGGCCCATCCCTTACCAATCTATTGATCCTATCAATATTAGCATGACCAAGTCTTAGATGCCATAAGTAAGTTGGATTAACATCTCTCTTCCTCTTAAGGGATAACACACTGGAATCATCATTCTCAACATTATTCAAAGAATTATCAACATTTAAAAGATAAAGACCATCATAAATAATTCCAGAAGCAACAAATTTATTTTGAAACTTTATAACAAGTTTTGAATTGAAAAGAAACGAATATCCAGATAAAACAAGTTTCGAAACAGAAATCAAATTTCTACGCACTTCTGGAACATAAAGACAATCTTCTAGAATCAAAATTCTATTATTTAATAATTCTAAACTAAACACTCCGATGGCAGTAGCTGCAACAGTTGCACCCGTCCCCATCTTAAGGATCAGCTCCCCTTCATGGAGCTTTATGGTCTCCTTGAACCCCTACAACATATTGCAGATGTGAGATGTAGAACCAGAATCCACACACCATGAATTAAATGGACCATCCATTAAATTCAATTCAATTACAAGCATATTAGACACACCTTCAGAAGGTTTGCCCTTTTTAAGAGAAGCTAAGTAAACTCGGCAATTTCTCTTCCAGTGACCGGGCTTGCCGCAATGGAAACAATTTCCTTTGCCTTTGTTCTTGTCACCTCCTTTGTTTCCTTGTCCACCTTGAACATTCTTTGCTGCCTGAAACCCCTTATTATTTTTCTTGAATTTCTTAAACTTGGGTTTCAGATTCATAGAGGCATTAGATTTCTCTGTGACCATCACAGTAAGTTTGTCCTTGTTGATGAGATCTTGAGCTGACTGCAACATATTGAGCAGCTCTGACAATGTCACACTCATCTTGTTCATATTGTAATTAAGGACAAACTGATTGAAAGAATCAGGCAGAGATGAAAGTAAGGCATCAACTTTTGTGTCACTATCCATCTCAGCTCCCAAAAAATCCAGTTCGTTGATGAAAGAAATCATCTTCAAGACATGATCCCGAACTGGGCTTCCTTCCACCATTTTGGTGGACATCAGATTCTTCATAGCAGTCTGCCTAGCAGATCTGCTCTGCTCTCCGAACATTTCTTGGAGATGCAACATAGTGCCTGCAGCAGTAGCTATGCCCTCACAATCTTTCTGCAAAACATTTGAGATTGAAGTCATAATATAACACTTTGTCATATTATCATCATCATGCCACTTGTTAAAGACTTTCTTTTCTTCCTTAGTGGCATTGTCCAGGGCAAGCTCAGGTGTCTCAGAGGTTAGAACATAACCGATCTTATCGGCTGAGAGAACAATCATAAGATTTCTCTTCCAATCAACATAATTCGGTCCTGTCAACCGATTGTTATCCAGAATCCTAGCCAAAGGATTAAAAGTCATTTTGAATCTGCAAAATCATTCACATATATAATTCCATTAGATTCAGGTTTTTGAATAACTAATGGTACCACCCATCCGAACAATAAACAGATATATCACATATATCACAATAATGAAAAATATAACATTTATATTTATAATATTCTAAATGGGTATCGAGAACCTCTACCTTACATGCAACAACAAATCCATTTTGGTACTCATTGTACACATCTTGTAAAGGCGAATAGCTACTATTCATCAAAATTTACATCATATGCAAAATATTTTAAAAATATTTGTGATTCTCGATTTACTTTTGGCCTACCCAAATAAACACGTCTTGTACTATTTTAGCACTAGCGTTTATTTGGTTTGTGCATTCCATTATCTAAGTGTGTTCCAAATACTTGTGAGTTATGTCACTATTTTAGAAGACACTCCCACTAAGATGTAGACACTTATCTTCCCAAGAGATAAACAAGAAAATTTTACAAAATTAAAATCGTTTTTATCCATTTTGGCTTCAACCAATTTTAATCAAGTAAAACTCCTATTTATTGATAATAGAGACCATAGGAAAAATTACTATAATTAATCCTATTTAGCACCAAAAATTGGAAAACAAATTTCCAAAATTTGTTTTTTTTTTGTAAAAAAAATCGGTCAAACCGGGTTGGTCCGTTGACCACTGGTCCGGGACTAACCCGGACCTGGGCTGGGCTACGGGCCCGGGTCCAACCCGTGGCCCTAGCCCCACATGAGCTGGCCCATGAAGGCCTAGCCCGTGGGAACAGCCCACTTTTCCATCTTTTTTTTTTTTTATAAATTATACCCAGCCCAACTTTTGGGCTGGGCTACTGAACCGGGTAGGGCAAACAATGCCCTACCCGTTTGGCCCAAGCGGGCGACCCGGGGATCTCATCCCGGGGCGCCGCTCGTGGCCTTCGGGAGAGAAGACAGCGGCCAGCGCTGCTGGCCGCCGTCTGCCACTGGCTGGCCACGTCCGGCCAGTCCCATGCCGGACGTTGGCCGGCCTTGCCATCGGCGGCCAACGTGCAGCCTACCGGCGCACGGTTGCCGCCGTTTGGGCTATTTCTTTCACACCCGTGTCTCACACGGGTGTGCTGGTGGTGGTCCACGGCCTTATGGCCGTCGGACCTCCACCTGTTCTGGTCAGGAGGTTGCTCCGGTCCCACCGAATGCATCTCCGGCCAGTGGTGTGGCGGCTGCCGTCCTAATAGCCGCCGGACACACTAGTTTTTTTTTATATAATTTTTGACAATACAGCAAATAACATGTTATACATTCACTGTTGAATTAAATCAATACGAAAAAAATTCAGCATATCACATACGCATATACAGAAAAACAATTTTTTCTCTTTCACGTAGATAGTAAACCGAAAAAAAAAAACTTGGGTTTTTGATTCTCAATCAAAATTCAGCAAAGTTCATATAATCCAACCATTGCAATCATGTGAACTTATCGCTCTGATACCACTGATAGTTTATATGCGGAATTAAACTATAAACAAACAACATGTTTTTAACAAAACATCATCCAGGATTTATGATTACAATTTCGGATTCGATTCCATACCTGACACGGGAATTTAGGAATCTACAAACCTTAAGCCGCTTTACGATCCAATCCAAAACTCCAGCAATTCAGAACAGCAACTCAGATGTGTTGCCTCCTAAGGGATTTATGTCACTCTTTCGTTATTGGGATTTTCCTAATAGGTTCTGATAGCCAACCCCTTGAATATAACAATTATATTTATAGGCCTTGGAAAACCCTAGAAAGAGCATGAGACATAGGATCCTTAGGGATCTCAAATTCCAGCCGTAGGATAATACTGAAGAACTCTTCTTCTAATACAATTAGGGCTTCTACTAATTACAATCAAGTCCATCAACATATTGTAATTGACCCCTGAAATTTAAGATTATTGCAAATATGCCCCTTTTACATACAATTAATTTCTTCCACCATACTATATTCCATATGAGATATTAGGACCGAATTAATCAATTTGGTTATCGAGGGCACATAATTCTAACAGTAATTTGAAGAGAGATAGACACAATTGCAGACGATCCGAATTCTGTAAGATTCTTCTTGATGTAGCAATTTTTCGAGTATTATAGTGAAAGGAACTAATCTAAATACTTTGTCAAATTGTTTGAGCAGAGTAGTTTCATTCTGCCATAAGAACGGCTTAAGCTATTACCAATTGAATGGATCATGCGTAAAACCATATGATTCACTATTCCAAGAAGGTGATTCTAATCAAGGGGCTTGGCCATTTCAGGGGGTCAGCGGCTCTCTCCTCTGAATCCTAGGCATGCATCTTTAGTCTGGCTGTTGAGTAAGATTATAAGATTCGAAGTGAGTGGAACTGTGGTAGATGAATGATAATTAATTACCCAGTGGGGACCACATTTCCCTGGCTGCTAAGAGATGACAAGATTAGACTGGGGTTCTTTGCTTCATTCTCTGAAATTGTCTGGTCACTGCTTTAAGATCCTCAACAATCTCTAACATTTACTTCAATAATCATATAAATTACCTTGTGCGGGGAATGGGAAGCTATCGAGAATATTACTTGGATCTTCAAAGAACTTTTGAGAAGCTTGGAAGGGAAGGAAAGGTGCTACACCCTCAGTTGATGGTTCTATTGTTGTTTTTTTCCCCAGCTATAACGCCATCAATGGACCTACCACTTAGTCAATGACTTAGATCGAATGTGCAACGTCAGACTTTTCTTGACAGGTGGTATATTCTTTTCCTCGAAAAGAAGTGAGACCAAAGCGTTATGCTGGACAAAATCATTCGAATGCAACCCCAATAAGTAAAAAGAAACAGAGAGAAATTACTTCTCCTTAAAGAAGTACGAGTTTCTGCTAGCTTGTGAACCTAATTTCCCATGTTCTCCTATCTTGTCACATCCCTACGAGAGAGACGGGATTAGTGGGAAATCTTTATATTTTTCTTTAATTATGATACTGAGCTTGACAATTGAGAACCCCTCTATAATTAAAGCTTCGAATGGGTAGAAAAGGACCTAAAGGGAAAAACAGTAATATTCATTCCCTTGATTGCGTAAGTTCTTTGTCAATGAGATGTGAATTTCTCAGCCTCCCACAACAACTCCACAACAAAAGAAAGCAACCAAACGAGAAAAAGAAAAAAGCACTGACTATAAAATTGGTGTGCGAGATAATAGCCATACAATATGGGGGAGTACTGAGATTAATATAGCCTACTTTTTTTTCTCCTGGTGTCTTCCAAAGTTGTATGATTGCCTCTAGTGTTAGGTTGGGCACGCATCTTTTCTCAGAGCTCACGGCGGGTGCCAAAATTTTGACCACAAAAAACAATGAAGGAAACATTTGAACTCAAACTCAATGGACATCTCGGATGCGACAAAGAAGCTCTTATACCCATATATAGCAATAGAAGAAACAGGACGTGGAATATTCTATGGGACAATGAAATGATTAAAGACGTCCACTTCTCCGAAAAAGTGTAGTTTTAGATAATAAATATTAGGCAAAATTACTCCACATGTCTTTGGAATTTGACTTTTTTTCATATCGGTAATCAGGGTTCGATTATTCTTAAAATTATCTCTGAGGTTTGGACTCATTTCCAAATAGATCTTGTCGTCAACTTAGTTGATGGAAATACACACGTGGCTAACGGTTTACATGTGAAAATTGACAAGTATATGTAAAATAAAAAAAAATTAATCTAAAATTAATAAAAAAAATACAATTAATTTTACTAAAAAACAAAAGGATCAGAGACCTCCGATCCTTTCCCGGTGGAGGCTCCCTCCACCTGCCGCCGGAGTAGTCTGACCGGCCAAAACTAGGCGGCCAACTGAGGGAGAAGGTATCCCTCCACCCCGGGCGGTGCTCTAGGGCGGTAAGGGGACCCAGGTCCCCCAGCCGCCCCAGTTCTGGGCGGCCAGACTACCCCAGTGGCAGGTGGAGGGGGCCTCCACCGGGAAGGTCTCCGATCCTTTCTTTTTAAAAAAAAAAATAATAATTATATATTTTTTTAATTAATTTTAGATTTATTTTTTAAATTTTTAAATTTTAAATTTTTAAATTTTTTATTTTACTGACACGTGTCACATTGTGGGTGGTATTTTTTTTAATCGAGCTGTCAATTTCCACATGTAAGCCGTTAGCCACGTGTGCATTTTCATCCACTAAGTTGACGGCAAGATCTATTTGGGAATGAGTCCAAACCCGATAGATAGTTTTAGGAAAACTTGAACCCTGAGGACCAATCTGGAAAAAGATTAAACCCCAAAGAGGTGTGGAGTAATTTAGCCTAAATATTAACTAGATAAAAATCAAAGAATATATATACACACGACTTTTTAAGAGGAAAGGGGGCAATTAATAAGCTGGAAGAGCTTTACATCGACCCTTAATTTGTATAATATTCTAAAGTGAATCTCTTTTCTATATACTTTTTTTTGTTAGTTATTAGGTTTTGCAGATATAATTCAAGGAAGGATTACAACGAAACATATATTACATAATCAGGAGATTGTTCCCATATTAATGTTAATAGAGAACGAAAGAATAAGCTAGAATAAATGGTAGAATAAAGTTGTACAATATTTACATAGTTAGAATCATTTGACCGTTTGACATTTAATACTCCCCCTCAAGTTGGAGCATGAAGATTCGTAATGCCCAACTTGCGAGATAAGTGGTTAAATAACTCACCACCCAGTGCTTTGGTGAAAATGTCGGCAATTTGATTAGAAGCTGGAATGTGAGCGATAGTGCGAAGGCAGCTGCGAAGCTTTTCACGAATGATGTGACAATCGATTTCGATGTGTTTGGTGCGCTCTTGAAAAATTGGATTTTTGGCGATGTGGAGGGCGGCTTGATTGTCACAGTAGAGGTGCATTGGTTGAGTTGTTGGAACTTGGAGATCTTGGAGGAGAGAGTGAAGCCATGTGAGTTCACAAGTAATAGAGGTCATGGCGCGGTATTCGGCCTCGACGGAGGAACGAGAGACAGTGGGTTGTTTCTTAGTGCGCCAAGAGAGGGGGTTGGTGCCAAGTTGTATGAAAAAGCCTGTGGTGGAACGACATGTAGTAGGACAGCTAGCCCAATCTGAGTCGGAGTAGGTGGAGACCAGAAAATGATTGTTAGTGGGATAAAAAAGACCTTGACCAGGGGTGGATTTGAGGTACCGAAGAATGCGGAGGGCAGCGTCGTAGTGTGGTTGGCGAGGAGCATGCATAAATTGGCTCAGAAGATTAACCGAGAAGACAATATCCGGGCGGGTGATGGAGAGATAAATGAGGCGACCGACGAGACGACGATAAATAGTTGGGTCGGATAAGAGGTGACCATCAGAATCCGTGAGCTTGAGATTTTGTTCCATAGGAGTGTGCGCTGGTCGAGATCCGAGTTGGCCATTGTCGGAAAGGATGTCCAAGGTCCAAGGCTTATTTCCGTTCGTTGAGGAAGATGCCGGAGGGTGAGCGTGCAATTTCGAGGCACAAGAAGTATTTTAAAATCCCGAGATCTTTAATTTTGAAACGTTGACTAAGGAACTCTTTGAGGTGTAGAAGACGAGATAGATCATTACCTGCCAAAAGAATATCGTCAACATAAACAAGGATTAGTGTAAAGGAAGAAAGTTTGGAAGAAATAAAGTGTGAGTGATCGGCTTGAGATTGTTGGAAATCAGCGTCCAAGAGAACAAAAGATAATTTAGAGAACCAGTTGCGAGACGTTTGCTTGAGGCCGTAAATGGATTTTTGCAAACGACAAACATGAGACTCCCCCTTACGACAATAGCCGGGAGGGGCTATCATGTAAACTTCTTCGTCGAGGTTGCCATGGAGGAAAGCTTTGTGGACATCGAGCTGATAAAGTGTCCAATGATTGATGGCAGCGAATGCAAGAACACAACGAACAGTGACAAGTTTAGCAACAGGGGAGAAAGTGTCATGATAATCGAGGCCTTCTACCTAAGTGTAACCTTTGGCAACCAAACGGGCTTTATGACGTTCAATGGAACCATCGGCTCGAAGTTTGGTTCTGAAAACCCATTTACAGCCAATGGGTTTCTTACCTGGAGGGAGGAGTTGAAGAGTGCACGTGTTATTGGATTCGAGAGCATGTAGCTCAGCTTGCATAGCATCACGCCAATGGGTATGGCGGATAAGAGCAGAGTATGTAGTAGGATCATTTTGGTAAGCTAAGGAAGAAATAAAAGCTAAATGTGGAGAGTTAAAGTGATGATAAGATAAATGAGATGAGAGGCAATGAGCCGTACTGGAAGGAGGAGAAGAGAAAGAGGAATCTGTTATGGACGAAGGAAGAGTGGGACAAAGGTAGACACGAAGGTCGGAGGGTCGAGTAACATGACGTTTGGGCCGAGTGGGGAGGGGCAGAGCAGGAGGTGGTGAGAGTAGTGGTGGAGAGGGGGTTGTTGAAAGAATGGAGGAGGTATGGAGAGGAGGAGAAGGAGGGAGATCAAGAATGGGTAAAGGGATAACGGGAGTAGGGGAAGGATGGAGGTTGTGATCATGGTAGGGAAAAATGTGTTCATGAAAAGTGACATCGTGAGAAATGTAGATTTGGTGATTATCGAGGTCATAAACACGATAAGCACGATGATGTGGAGGGTATCCAAGAGAAATGCAACGTCGAACCCGTGGAGAGAATTTGTCACAGTGAGAAGCAAGAGTTTGAGCATAGCACAAGCAACCAAAAACACGGAGATGATGATAAGTGAGTCATTTGTTGAAAAGGAGATCATATCCTGATTGATTGGAAAGAGTAGAAGAGGGGGTCCGATTAATAAGATACGTTGCAGTCAAAATACCTTCACCCAAGAAAGTAATGGGGAGATGAGCATAAAAGCGTAAACATCGAGCCACATTGAGGAGATGACGATGTTTACGTTCAGCCACTCCATGCTGTTGTGGTGTTACAACGCATGTTCTTTCATGGAAAAGACCGTGACTTTCGAAAAAAGTTTGAATTTTGTGGGAAAGAAATTCCTGACCATTGTCAGTGCGTATTTTTTAAAAATTTTAGACTAAATTGAGTGTGCACAAAGGAGAAAAAATGAGTAAGACAAGAATACATATCAGATTTAAAACACATCAAATAAACCCAAGTATTGCGTGAATAATCATCGACAATAGTTAAAAACTAATGAGCACCAGAAAGAGATGGAGTGGAATAGCCACCCAAATATCACAATAGATGCGATCAAAACAAAACATGCTCTTATTCAAATTTAGAGAAAAAGGTAATCTAATGTGTTTTGCTCGAGAACAAACATCACAATGAAAATCAGAATTAAGAGAAACATTTAAAATGTTTGGAATGCAGGGTAAAGAAGGGTGACCGAGGTGAGCATGCCATAAATGAGGGGAAAAGGCACAATAGGACTGGAAGGCGGAAGCATAAACGAGTTTGTAATTATAGAGGCCATCACGAACTTCACCCGTTCCAATCAGCCTCTTCATGGCAAGGTCCTGAAAAACACAAAAAGTGGAGAAAAAAATGGCAACACATTGAAGAGCATATGTAATTTTACTAATAGATAAAAGATTGAATTTAAATTGAGGAACAATTAGAACATTAGCAAGATTAAAATTAGGAGATAAAGTAAGAGTACCAGATTGTGTGATGGACACAGTTTCACCATGCGGTAATTTAATAGGGCAAGGCCGAATAAGAGATTGAATATTTGATATATTAGAAGTGTGTGAAATCATGTGATCAGATGCGCCAGAGTCAATTACCAATTCTTCAGTAAGAAATAAAGAGACAAAGTGACAAGAGACAATTTTACTAGCAAAGTTAACAGATGTGTTGACTGCAGGGATAAGGTTGGAAGGTGGATTGAATGCAGGGGCCTTTTTGGAAGCCAAAAATTCCATAAGCTGATTCATTTGGGCGTTGGAAAGGTCGAGAGTGTCCTGTGGGAAATGGACGTCGTTGTCCACAGAGGTGCCGCTGGATGCAGAGACCTGCTGTGCCGCCAGAGAGGGTGAGCGTTGGGCGGCGACGGGATTGGGAGGAGGCCAAGAAGAGGCTCTGTGACCAGCGGGGTAGCCATGGAGGCGATAGCAGGTCTCCTGCCAATGGCCATTCCGATGGCAGTGGGTACAAGATAGAAAAGGTTGAAGGATGTTGAGTTCATCCCTAAAGGATTTGAGAGCTGTGAAGTAGTGGGAAAGAGATCAGGTGTCTTGGGTAAGATTGGAGATAGCACGTTGCAGTTGGAAAATGCGGGGAGTGTTGGATTGAGAAAAATGCTCATGAAGATCAAGTCAAACGGATCTGGGGCTGTCATGATAGATGAGACTGTCAACGATGGTTTTGTCAATGGAATTGAGAATCCAAGACAAAACCATGTTGTTACAACGCTCCCACAATGGGACATCGGCTGGAGGACTTGGTTTTGTGAGAGATCCATCAACAAAACCAAGTTTGTGCTTGGCGTTCAAAGCCATTTTCATAGGGCGATGCCATTTGAGATAGTTATCTCCATTGAGGAGAGAAGAGACTAAAATAGCTCCGAGATAGTCAGAGGAATGGAGAAAATAGGGAGAACTAACATCCAGCTGAGTTTTGGAGGGAGCAGAAACCTCTGGATTGGAGGTGGGAACAAAACAGGAGAAGAAGGAGGCTCGGTATTGGCCATGGTGAGTAAAAAAAACAGAATTTCCTTACTCCTCTGACACCATATTAGGTTTTGCAGCAACGTAGAATTTGAATTGTGGAAAAACTCTTCTCATTGATATTCAAGGAAGGATTACAACGAAATATATATTACATAGTCGGGAGATTGTTCCTATATTAGTGCTAATAGAGAAGGAAAGAATAAGCTGTTTGTGTTGTAATATTTTTGGTTTGAGAATATGTGTTGGTATTGGGTTTAGTGAAAAGGTGAAGAGAGAGGTAATTTTTTATATTTTTTTTAATTTTTTATATTTTTTGATGGGAGAGATAGAGATTATATTGAAGTATTTTATTAGGAGAGAGATGAAATTTTAGAGAAAATTTTAGTTGCAAACGCAGCCTTATGGTAGAATAAAGGTGTACGATATTTACATAGTTAGAATCATATGACCGTTTGACATTTAATATTAGTTAAAACTTAAAAGATACCAAATGTGAACAAGATCTCTCTACTTATTGGTTGTTTGCTTCGTATCTCCAACTTTTGGCAACGTTTGTTATGTTTTCATTTTCAGTTTTCTTGTCCATCTACTAGTCTTCCATGAGAACTAAAACTCTTTCCTAATTTTATACGATGTTTATGCAAATAAAATGATCCTTTTCTCGTCTTAAGAGCAGGGACAGAGCCAGGGAAGCGAGGGTGGCTCCCAACGTTCTGTTTCTATGGAAAAAATTAAAAACATTCTTATGGAGGTCCTTGCAAAATTTATTGTGTAGCCTCCCAACACTCTGTTCTAGCTCTCCCAAAGAACAAAAAGCTTTGGCCTCACCAAAGATTTCCCAGCTTCGAGTCTGTTTAGAAGTTATTAAGGAATATGCCTTGACAACTTTAATTAAAGAGTTGTTGGTAGATAAGATTCCTTAGAAATCCTCATGCTGAAGACTTTTGCTCTTGTTGATTTAAAACGTTATAATGGCATCTCTTAATCATATTCTTTGTCGTCTTTGATATCCCTCACTACATTACCTGTTGGAGATATAATGATTTCAAGGGTTAGAAAATTGAATAAAATAAAGTTTGAGGACAAATCTTTTACAAAGTTTCACACTCCAAAAAGTAAAGAATGATAAGGATCTGTCATGATTAGTCTCTAAATTAAAAAAGTGAAATTATAATAATCTTTGCCTTTCTCATAGCAGTCAAGATTCTCGTGGTAATATCATAGTACATAATTATAAATCAAAATCAATCTTACTCTCTTAAAACGCAATTGACATTCCTTATATTTTGAATATGATTAATTCTCGCTTTTCGTTTGATTTGACCTAGAGCTGTTCAAATCCTGTAGCGGTGTCTGTCATTGGATGGGTCGGTTCCCAAATATTGGTCACCTCCACCACCACCGTTAAGTGCGGTAACTGACCCTTGACAGTGGTAGTTCCTGACATTTATATTGAGTCATTTTTTAGCCTTTTACGCATTTCGCACAATATATTTTTTTTTCTTTTTTTTGGTCCATTAAGACCTTATCAATAAAATCTAAACTAATGAAATCCAAAATCAATACAATTATAGAACATCTTGAAAGATAGGATGGGAATCTAAAGTACAAATCAATAAAATTCAAAATCAATAAACTTAAATAACATTAGGATAAAAGGAAATAAACAAAATTAAGCTTGGACTAAAAATTATATATTAGTTATTTTTTGATACCATTCTAGAAATTAGGGGTGGGCAAAAATTCTGCCTGTCTGGTACCGGTTCCGCCCACTGGCAACCGTATACCGCTCAGAACTGGAGCCGGAGCCGGTATAGGGTATCTGGAATTGACGGTATCAGCTTTTTTTCTTTTTTAAACAAGAAACGCACAGTTTTAGACTAGACCAAAACAACTGTGTGTTTTGGTCTCAGGGTTTTTTTTTCAAAACCCTCCCCCGAATTCTCCCCCCATTCGATGACTCAGTTTCTCATCTCATGTCGTAGATCTCTCTCTCTCTCACCTCAAGCAGCTCTCTCTCTCTAGTCTCTCGAACTCTCTCTCTCTCAAGCCTCAGCTCTCTCTCTCTCTCTGGTCTTGATGGTTGCTATCTCCCTCACTCTCAATCCCTCTGTCGTTATGCCATCAAAGGCCAAGGGCCAAGGCCGCTGCCATTGACAGCCTCTGCCTCTCTCTCAACTCTGTATCTCTGTCTCTCTCTCGAACAACTATGTCTCTCTGTTTAATTTTTTAGTTTTTTTTCAATTTCATTTTCAATAGAATCCGTTGTTCAGTTTTTCTTCATTTCATTATCTATTAACTAATTAATTTTTTTTAGTGCAGGTTACAAGATTGTGATTTGTGAATTTGTGCCGTGTGTGGTCAATGCACTGCATTGAGGTAAAAATTTATTCAATTATTTAGTTAATTATTTATTGTAGTTTATTAGTTAATTTAGAATTTTATAGTATAGATTAGGTTGTGAAACTTTGGAGGATGAGCTTGGTTGAAGGATTTGGTTTTGTTTCAAATTGTGAATCTGTTTGCAATTGGAGGATGGCCAAATAGGCTTGATTGATTAGATATTTAGTTTTGAATTTCTGTATGAGTATATATTTTAATGCAATTTATATAATTTGTGTATGAGTATATATTTTAATGCAATTTGAAATTGTGTTTGAAGTTGTGAATCCTGATTGATTGTGAAATTGTTTAGCAATTTGAATGCAATAAACTTGGAGAAATGAAATGTTTAGTTTTAAAATGACTATTAGTAATTAGAGTATGTGTACATTTAATTTAATTTACTGTTTGGTTTCTATTTTTTTAAAATGACTATTATGCAGTTTTAAAATTACTATTAGAGTATGAGTATTTTAGGGGATTAAAATCTTATAATTTTTTTCAAAACTTTTTGTTTTCTTAGATGTATCCGTTTACTTCTTCTACTCATTCGGTTGACACATCAACACCATGCCCCAAGTAGGAGCCGATGCTTCCTCCCCTATTATTGGTGAAGAACTAGGTCCTCAAGTTGGGGGTGGTGTTGATGTGTCAGCACCACCTCTCCCAAAGAGGAAGAAAGTTTCTCAACCTTCTCCCATGTGGGATCATTTCATAAGGGGCGAAAAAGTGACTGATCTAGAGAAGCCAATTGTAAAATACAACTATTATAATCACTCGGTTGGGGTTCACCACACCAGTCAAGGGACCTCTGGTATGACGTCTCACTTTAAGGGTTGTTTGGCCTATCAACGGAATCAAAGTAAGTTGGACTACTCTCAATCGAAGTGCACTCATGATGCTTGTTCAAAATTGGTAAAAGGGGATGTGGTGGGGAGATGAAGATATATACGTATGATGAGAATAAAGTTAGCAGGGTCATCGCTTGATTCATAATCGTCGATGAGTTGTCATTTAGGGTGGTGAGCAAGGATGGGTTCAAGGATTTGATTCATGAACTTGAGCCCTGATTTAGGATGCCCTCTCGGTACACACTGATGAAAGATTGTATGGGTCTTTATCTTGATGAGAAGAATAAATTGAGGAATATCATTTTGGGAATGCATCCTAGGATTTGTTATACAACCGACACGTGCACTTATGTTCAAATATGAACTATATGTCTGTGACTGACCATTTTATTGATTCTAAATTTGTGTTGCACAAAAGGATCATTGAATTTCGTAGATTCATGGATCACAGAGCGGTTACAATTGCAACCGAATTGGAGGATTGTGGGCATGAGTGGGAGATTGATAATGTTCTTGATATCACAGTGGATAATGCAACATCATTAGATGTTGCAATTGCTCATTTTAAAAGGAGACAAGTAGCACTTGCTGGTAGTAGGGTGGGGGAGTTGTTTGTGGGCATGAATTTATACACATGTTGTGCACATATCTTAAACTTGACTGTGCAAGACGGTTTGAAAGAATTGGATGATTGGGTGGTTAGGGTTATAAATTGTGTGAAGTATGCTAAGTCGTCCCCTCAACTGTTGGATTATTTTAGAAGTTATGATTCTTGCAGCTTGATGTACCTACAAAATGGAATTCGACATATATTATATTGGAGTCTGCAGTGAAGTATGAAGATGTTTTTAGTGATATGTTGGCTTTCTATGATAGGTTGGGGGTTTTAGATTTCTTAACTGATCATGGGCATGGGAAAAGGGGTTAGGGCCTTCAACAACAGATTGGGTGCATGTGAGGAATTTTATAAACATTTTGAAGTTATTTTATGATGTCACACTAAAGATATCTACTTCGAATATTGTCACTGCAAACCTGTTTTATACACAGTTGACTTTGATTCACAACCAGTTGAAAGAATTTGCTCAAAGTGAGGATGCATCGTTGGTGTATATGGCGAAAAGGATGCAAGTGTGATAAATATTGGAGTAATTTGTGGAAGGTGAATAGACTATTGTTTGTGGCAGCAGCGCTTGATCCCTAATTGAAGTTGAGTTGCTTGCGTTTTTTGTTCTCTAAGACATTGGGCAAGGAGGAGGGTCGAGCGATGACTGATTTGGTTAGAAGTACATTGGATCGGTTGTTTAAGGAGTATAATGTTGTGTTTGATTATGATAATACTTAAAGGTGTAGAGGGACAACAGGTGAAGCTGGTGGTTCTAGTTCTGGTAGAAGTGGTACAGAAGAACGCATGTAGACTGCATAGATGAATTTCATGGAGGAGAAGATGTCCTAGAAATCACGTCTGGGATGGATAGATATCTAATTGAGCCTCCTCAATCTAAGACCGAAGATTTTGATATTCTGGCTTGGTAGAAAGTTAATCAATTTAAGTTCCCTATAAGTGCTCAGATTATTCGAGAGGTACTTGCCATCCCCATTACAACCGTTCCATCTGAGTCAGTCTTCAGCATAGAAGAATGTGTATTGGATGCTTTTCGAAACTCTCTGTCTCCGAAAACAGTGGAGGGTCTTATATGTGCTCATAATTGATTGCAATCCATGGACATTCATGAAGATGCTGAACGTGAACCTGAGATTAGTGGTGGAACATAATATTTGGAAATTTATAATGTGAAAAAAGGTAATGCTTTCTTTATTTACTTTATTTTAATTGCTACATGTTGTTTTAAAATGTTCATTTTTTTCTAAACACTCTTTGTTTCCAGACATGACTAATAACCCTACACAACTGATGTCTATTATCTCAATTTTCAACACGGATAGCATGACTCTTGATGTGGACGATTAGAGGGAGGTATTGTTTTTCATTTAAATTGTTACAGTATGAGTATGAGAGTATATGTTCTATTATTCTATAGTTTAGACTTTGGGTGTTAGTATATTGTTTATTGCTTTTAAGGAAAATGTCCATAATATTATATTAATAATTGTTAGACTTAGAATCTTAGATAATTAGATCGATTGGTAATTAGTATTTTGGATTTACTATGAGTATGGAACATAAACAATTATTTTTTGGATTTGGATTTTTTTTAATGATGGACATGGTGTTGTACAGATATTTCATAATTTTCATTATTTTGTAAAGTTGATCATTTTGATATGGTGATGTTTCATTGTTTTGGAAAATAGAAAGTAATCAATTAGGTGTTATGTTATGCATTAGTTAAATTAGTTTAGTCATTAGTGACCCATCTTTTTTAGTTGGTCATTAAATATTATGGGCATAAAATAAAAAGACCATACAAAACTAACACTACCATAATCATATGATAGTGATGTTTTGATTAGATGGTCAACATTTTATTCCATCCAATTCAACTATCCAAGTTGGATAATCCAATTTGTAATATTTGTAGGTTTTTTTTAGAATGTAAATTTTTATTATTTGTAGATTTTATTTATAAGTTTATTTGTAATTTTTGTATCATTTTTCATTCACTAATGTATGTATGTGATTTATTAATTTAATGCAATCTTCAATTATAGAATTGTAATATGTAAATGAATAAAAAATTATTGGATCCAACATCTAACTAAATTTTAGATCCAACATCCAACATCTTTAAAAACCTAATCGTGCAAGCCTAAAAAATCAAGTCTAAAACCAGACTATGTAATACGCCCAGAATCAGATAGTGTAATAAGCCCAAAAAATTAAAATTTTAGGCCTAAAATCATTAGAAATCAGCCCATTACATGGATTCCGGTAGTTGCCGGAACCGCAACCAGATATCAAAATAGGCATCCAGTTATTAACGGTAACGGAGCCGGAATTTCAAAATAAAAATATAGCTTCCTAAATAATTAAAATGTCAAAATCAGTAAAGTATTAAAAAATTTATTAAAAATATAAAATGATATATAAAATAATAATCTTTTTTTAAATAAAAATATTGAAACTCTATCTTAGTAATTTATTTATTTATTTATTAAAATATTTTTATTTTTTAAAATTTTATTTTGGAGGGGCATTTAGATAAATTTTTTTATATTTTTCCGTATAACTTAGCGGACAACTCAAACGGAATATTAGGATTGATCCTGTTCAAAACAGAAGGGACGCAAATTGCCGTTGTGAAACTTAGAGAGACAAGATTGATTTTGGTTTATAATTATATAAAGCTTATTATGACATTGCTCCAAATAATTTTCTTCTTAGGAAGCTATTATTTAAAATTCTCATATATAGCTAGAGATGATTAGATAAACTTGAAAAGAGTATATTTTAATATGGTGGACCGACTCATCTGATTTGAGTAATGTGGCTAGCTGATAATATCCGTCGGGTACAAGTAAATTCTTGGCCTAACTGAATAAGCATGATCTAATATCGAATATAGATCCATTATATTTCTTTGCATATTTTGCTTACCATTACAAAAAGTATCTTCTTCTTTTTTTTAACAGAACAATATCTTTTAGTTCAATGTAAAGCATCTATATGTAATATGATATGTGGTTTCAACATCTGTACTTTAACGAAACAAGTCACATCTACAGTTATATATATGAGTCAAACTCAGAAGCTATCATGAAGTCATTTAAGCTTCAATTATTGTTTTTTGTTTTTAAAAAAGTATTATGTACAATGTTATTTGGCCCGGCCACATCCATAATGTAATAACCATGATAATAATAAAATACATAAGGAGATAAGGGTAATAAGCTAGTTAATATCGACAGCTTAATTAAAATCATGAGTCTTACCCTCTAGTTTTGTGTATATATATATATAGACGGTAAGTCCATACTCACGTAACGCACAAATAAACTCCGAAATATTAAATATATGCAATGACCCCTCATCATCGATATTGATCAGGCCATTGGAATTTGTTGTTACAGAAGATTGAAGCTAAACCTTCCAGCTGACAGGTGATACTCCAGGTCCTGCGGCGAAGCTAGGAGACTGGGGTTCACGACCCCCTCAAACCCCCAAAATTTCAATATTAATGCATTTTGTCCCACTCCCCCCCAAAATCAAATGTTGGCTTAGCACCTGAGCAGGTCAATCCGTGCAAACCCAAGGGGGACAATACCCTCTAGTTTTATTGTCAATTATAAAATATTCAAATTCATGAACTCCGATCGATACAGAAAACCTTACAGGAAACTTTTACAGCTAGTTAGACCACAACTTTCTTGGGATGCAAATGCAATGACGTGCATGTCCTGCTTCAACAAGACTAACCTGCACGCATGCATGTTTCATAAAGTTACTGTTGTTTTGGCTTTCCAAAACGTGAGAGAGCTCCGTAGAACTTTGGCTAATAGTAGCTTATTAGGTGGTGTGTCCTTCATGTTAGGCCCACGCTGACAGCATACCCTGCTGTACTGAACCGTGCTTCCGAGTACCTTTTATATGCACAAACTTCTCGACTTAAGCATTTGAAGAACTTGAACTTTTATATCAGAAAATTAAAGAGTAAAAGTCTTTCTTTTCTTTTTTTTGCCCAAAAAGAAAAGAAAAGAAGGGAAAGTCAATTAAACAAAATTGTGGAGATGGAATATTCATGCTGGAGCGCAAAAAGAATGAGTTGTTCAGAGCACATGGGCAACAATTTAATATCAGTACCCTCTACCTAGTGTCTGCCCAGAATTCAGTCTGCGAGGCCCCCAAAGTATGATCTGAACCCAATTGATTGGGCGACGTAATGCCAATGTATTACTGGTACATGCAAGTCGACATGCCGCTGAAAATAATTTTAAAAGTGAACCCCTTGGGAAGGTAATAATTTGTTCAACTCCTTTTGTTGTCATTTTGCGTAAGCTTACTTGCTATGCAAAGAAATATTTATTGGTTGTTTTCTTTGTATCTCAAACTTTTGGCAACTAAGTTACGTTTTCATTTTCATGGAACAATCCGTTTTTTTGTTGTCCATTTACTAGTCTTCCATGAAAACGAAAACTCTTTCCTAATTTTATACGATGTTTAAGCTTTGTAGCCAAATCAAATGATCCGTTTCTCGTCTTAGAAGCAGGGACGGATCGGAGTTAGGAAAAAGCAGGGACAGCCAGGGAAGCGAGGGTGGCTCCCAACGCTCTGTTCTATGGAAAAATTAAAAACATTCTTACCGAGGTCGTTGAAAAATTTATTGTGCGGCCTCCCACACCCTGTTCTAGCTCTCCCAAAGAACAAAAAACATTGGCTTCCCAACCAAAGATTTCCAGCTTCAAGTCTTTTTGGAAGGATTAAGGAATATGCCTTGACAACTTTAATTAAAGAGTAGTTGGTAGATAAGATACCTCTGAATCCTTATGCTGAAGACATTTTGTTCAATTTACTGATTGAAAACGTTATAATGTCATCTCTTAATCATCTACTTTGTCGTCTTTGATATCCTTCACTACTTTGCCTGCTGGAACGATAATGATTTCGAAGGGTTAGAAAAAATGAATAAAATAAAGTTTGAGGATAAATCTTTTACAAAATTTCACACTTGAAAAAGGTAACGAATGAATAAGGTGGCTTATAACTGTTGAAGAACAGCCCAGAATTCTCTAGAAAAGGGAAAATAAAATGCTGGAAAGGATAGCTTGTGGGAAGCATCTGGAAAATTGTGGAAGAAAATCCGGATGGTGAAGTATCTGGAAAGCTATAGCTGCCGGAAGATTCTAGACTTCTCTCCACCGACATATGAAGTCTATAAATAGGCGGCTTGTAAATATTGGTGTGTCTGTGAGCAGTGAGTGAATCGTGTAGTGTGAGTTGTGTAGAAAAGTAAGTAGAGTTGAGAGAAGCCGAAAAGGTGAGCAGAAAAGTGTGTCAGTGTGTGTAATAGAGAAGTGTAGAAAAGCACAAGTGAAAAAGGTGTGTGTGTGCCGTGTAGTGGGAAAGAGAGATTGAGAAAAATTATTTGTGAGAAGTGGAGTGACGTGAGGTAAATAGTGAGGAGAAAAGTTAAAGGGTGTTGTTTTGTCTTTTATGTGTAAAAGTTTTGTTTTAATTGTTATAAAAAGCTTTTCTTTAAAGTTTTTTGGTTCACTTCACTCAACAATTTGGTATCGGAGCTAGTTGGTCAGGGACCAGTATCAGAGTGGGACGGTTGAAGTCATTTCGGAGTTGCGTAGTGAAAGAGTTGTTGGTAGAGAGGTAAGGCGGTCAGGGACCGTGTTAAGGTGCTGCTTGAGAGATCATTGTTCGTGCACAATCTGGGATTGTGAAGCTCGATAGTCTGGGACTAAGCTTGCTTGGGAGGACGTGAAACGACACCAAGTCATGATGGCGGATCTCCAATTTGCTGGCACAGTGGAGAAGCTTGATGACAATAATTATTCTACCTGGCAGACGTGCATGGAGTCATACTTGCAGGGTCAAGATCTCTGGGAGATCGTTGGAGGAAATGACTCCACGCCACCATCTGCGGAGAATGTCGATGCACTCCGAAAGTGGAGAATTAAAGCTGGGAAAGCTTTGTTCGCAATCAAGATAACCGTTCAGAAAGATATGTTGGAGCACATCCGGCACGCCACCACACCGAAGGATGCGTGGGACACATTGGCAGCACGTTTTTCAAGGAAAAATGATATGAGGCTTCAGCTATTGGAAAACGAGCTCATGTCAACTACGCAGCGGGAGCTCACGATTCATCAATATTTTACTAAGGTAAAATCTCTTTGCCGAGAAATTTCGGAGTTAGACTCTTCTGCAAAAATTAATGAGCAACGTATAAGGAGAATTATTATCCATGGGTTAAGACCCGAATACCATGGATTTATCACGGCGATCCAAGGTTGGCCAACCCAACCTTCCTTGGAGGAGCTAGAAAATTTGCTAGCCAATCAAGAAACCTTAGCAAGGCAATTAGCCGGGGTTTCACTAAAGAATGAAGAGGAGGCACTGTACAGCAGCAGGAGAGGTCGACACAAGTTTCGGAGGGGCTCCGACTTTAAGAAGAAAGGCAAAGACGACGATGAAGAAGAAGAGGAGCAAGACGAAGAGTCGTCGAATCCTCAGAAGAGGAGCTCACAATCAGGGGGAGCTCAGTGGAAAGGCAATCAATATTGCAGACAACGGAATGATGCATGTTATAATTGCGGTCGAAGAGGACACTTTGCTCGAGATTGCAGATTCAAGAAAGAGCATGTTGAAGGCAATTGGGCAACATCCGGCATTCATCAAGGTACGTATGATAGTGATGATGAGTGGGACTTTCATGCTTCTTTTGCCACTGTAGATAATAATATATATGAGAGTGAAGATGAGTGGGATTTTGAAGTGTCCTCCACTCTGGTAAACCTTGGAGATAAAGTCTATTCAGAAGAAGAGATAGACTTTGATGAGATAGTCATATGTGTTATTGTTGAGCCAGAGGATGGCCAACAGGAAGATGGTCAGACAGTGGAGGAACTCATATCTCTAATCAGTGGAAAGGAAGGAGAGTCGAATATGTCGGATGAACAAGAAAGAGAAGGACCGCAGCAGACTGGTGAATATATAACACCAGATGAAGAGCCTGAAGAAAAAGGTACGAACATAATTGATGCTGAAGAATTCATCTGTGATGAAGATTTAATTATTGGATTGAGATATTTCAATGGCACTATTGATGAAGAGAATGAAGAAGCATCTAAAAATACAGTGCGAAGAAAAACAATAGAAGAGAAGGTTGCTGCACTGGTGAAGAATAAAATCTGGGATTCAATGTCGAGAAGTCTCGATGAAGTCAAAACACCATTAGCGATTGAAGAATCGGGTGACAGCAAAGCAGTGGAAAAATCGGCAGATATGAAGACTATAGATGATGTGCTACCATTATTGGATATTGAAAAATTATGGAAGCTCTGGCGAATGAACGTAAAGAATGCATTCTTGCATGAATTGCTGGATAGAGGAGAATTCAGTGCTGTGGGGGAGTGTTGAAGAACAGCCCAGAATTCTCTAGAAAAGGGAAAATAAAATGCTGGAAAGGATAGCTTGTGGGAAGCATCTGGAAAATTGTGGAAGAAAATCCGGATGGTGAAGTATCTGGAAAGCTATAGCTGCCGGAAGATTCTAGACTTCTCTCCACCGACATATGAAGTCTATAAATAGGCGGCTTGTAAATATTGGTGTGTCTGTGAGCAGTGAGTGAATCGTGTAGTGTGAGTTGTGTAGAAAAGTAAGTAGAGTTGAGGGAAGCCGAAAAGGTGAGCAGAAAAGTGTGTCAGTGTGTGTAATAGAGAAGTGTAGAAAAGCACAAGTGAAAAAGGTGTGTGTGTGCCGTGTAGTGGGAAAGAGAGATTGAGAAAAATTATTTGTGAGAAGTGGAGTGACGTGAGGTAAATAGTGAGGAGAAAAGTTAAGGGTGTTGTTTTGTCTTTTATGTGTAAAAGTTTTGTTTTAATTGTTATAAAAAGCTTTTCTTTAAAGTTTTTTGGTTCACTTCACTCAACAATAACGACCTGTCATGATTCGTCTCTAAATTAAAAAAGGAAACTTATAATAATCTTTGTCCACGTTATGGCAGTAAATATTTTAGACCAAAATCAATCGATGCCCTCTAAGTTTTAAAAGGATGATTTACATCTCTTATGTTCGAATATGATCGATTATAACTTTTGATTTGATTTGACATTTAAATTACATGTAAAATAATAAAATATCTTTCAAAGTTTAAATTATTAAAAAATAATAATATTTTTAAAATAAAGATATAGAAACTATATTTTAGTAATTTATTTTTTTATTTTTAAAATTTTATTTTAGAAGGACATTTCAGTCCTCTTACATGTTTACCGTTAAAAGACAATAACTTTTACTTAAATGTAATATGATATGTGGTTTCAACATCTGTACTTTAATAGGTTAGAAAAAAAAACATCTGTACTTTAATAAAACGAGCTGTCAGGTCTGCACTCATGATATACATATATACTCTCACATCACATCAGATCTCAAACTCTAAGCTATCTTCCACCGTCTAAACATTTAAGTATACTTTAGGTAGGCATGGTCATGAAGTCATTTAAAAGCTTCAATTCTTTTAATTCAGATCATGTGACGATCTAAAGAGAACAATTATTGTTTTTGCGGTTTGTCCCGGCCCTCTTGTTTTGTTTTTTTGTTTGGATGATGAAGCGAAATTATATACGTTACTCAGGCTGTGTTTGAGTAGTAAAATTTTAGGGTTATTAAAATTCTAGGTATTGAGGTTAATGAAAAAGTAAAAAGAGATAGTGAAAAAGTTGGTAAAAGAGTGAAAAAAATATATGAAAATTGATAAAAAAGTGAGGAGAGTGTTTTATAATAATAATAAAATTTTAAAGTGTTAAAATTTTGTGATGCGAAAGCCTCAAGTACTCGAGATTTTACTCACGTAACTCACAAAAAGTAAAATCCGAATATACGTAACAGCTACTCGCCATTGGTATTAATTAATGAAAAATTTTGGTGGAGTTTATAGTTGCGGGGGATTGGACCTAAAGTCTGCTAACAGGTGATACTCTAGGTCCAGAGGCGAAGCTAGGAGATAATTGTCCCCCCAGAAGTCAAATGTTGGCTTCGCTCCTGCACAGGTCAAATATCCTGGGCCAACACCCTCTAGTTTTATTGTCTCAGATTCATGAACTCAGATCGATGAGATAGATACAGGAAACTTTTACAGCTAAGACCACGACTTTCAAGGTACATGCAAATGCAATGACATGTCCGTAGAACTTTGGCTATCGATAGTAGCTAATTAGATGGTGTCCGTCATGTTTGTCCCACGCAGACGCCAGACAGCATACCACCCTTCTGTTCTGTAACAGAGTTTCAAGTACTCCTTTTTATATACACGACCTTCTCAACTTAGCATTAACTGAAGAACTTTTTTTTAATCAGAAAAAGAGTATAGTCAATCAAATAAAAAAATTTGGAGTTAGAATATTCATGCTGGAGCGCAGCCAGAATGAGTTGTCAGTCTGTGAGGCCCCAAAGTCAGATCTGAACCCAATTGGTTGGGCGACGTAATGCCAATGTATTATTGCTACATGCAAGTCGACATGCAGCTGAAAATCATTTTAAAAATGAACCCCTTGGTAACGAACAATTTGGTCAACTCCTTTGGTTGTCATTTTGCGGAAGCGTACTTGCTATGCAATGAATTAGGTGCCAATTTGCAAAAGATGCCTTGAATTTATGTTCTCTTAAGGCTCACTAATCAATGGAGTTCATGGAAGGCTAGAAAGGGGTACGGATTCCCTCCGAAGGAGGGAATTTCGAAGGTTACCTAAGGCACGGCTGATATTAAAACAAAATGTCATCAACGGTTAAATTTTGGAGTCACCAAGCTATCCAGCCGAATACGCCATACAACATTTACTATTCATTTAATGAGGTGGAGATGTATTAACCGTTGATGAGATTTTATTTTAATATCAGTCGTGCCTTAGATAACCTTTGGAATTCCCTCTAGAAAGACCCCCATTTGATGGTGAAAGTACAAACCAAAGAGCCTGATAACTTTGCTTAGCTACTGTAATTCGACTTCTAATTAACAGTTACTGCCATTGATCATCTACGATCCTCAAGTGGAACTGATCTTCCCTAAGAGCTGACATTATAACAGGAGCCACTGTATCTAGTGGGTCCTGCTAGTGCAAATTATGTGTTGCTGACGTGGGAAAGATTTGTGAGTTTATCTGGATACTACCAGGGGAGGTGAGATTCCCTTCTGACCCGCATTGCTTTCTGAAACAAAGAGTTTACCTCCACTTCCGTTCAATACCTTTTTAAGCTTTATATATTTGGAGCTTCCCTCTCTTCTCTGTGCCCACACATTGGTAAGAGGAGCACCTCAAAATTTGGGTGCTCTAGTTGGCGATTAACCTATCAAGTGCTTTTTTCCGTTTGAAGTTACACAACAGACTCTGCTTGCCGTTTTTTTAGTCTTCCAAGGCATTGAATGGTGCAAACTGGGTTGCTTCTTGAACCTTGAATTCATTCTCCCTTGATCACATGTGGTTTAGTCCATCTGGGAGATTGGCATTTTTCTGTTTCTTCTTCAATCAAGAGCCACTCTCCTTACCCATTGCAATGTTGGTTGTTCTTGGTCTCTCGAGTGTTTTTGGTCCTTATGGCTTACTCTTCACCCTCCCGAGTGTTTTTAGCCCTTCAGGAAGGCTGTTCTTTCTCCTGGAAGCCAACAGATAAAGGAATAACTCACTTTACAGCTTGACTGAATCCTACGAAATAGGACCATGGAAGAGACTTTCGTACCTTTTCAAGGAATCAAGAATGACCTTAAAGGAAGATTGATGTGTTATAAACAAGATTGGACCGGTGGCTTTAGAGCAGGATACAGGTAAAACTCGTATACACTCTTAATTGGGAATCCATATTACAGAATTTCTGGGGTGGAATATCAAAGTTAATATCCAAGTGATTTAGGCTTGTTTTTCTGTTGGTTAAAGTTAACAAATCTCGCTGACAAATTTTTTTATTGCTTTCAGGATTCTGGCTCCCACCACATACATATTTTTCGCTTCAGCAATACCGGTCATCTCATTTGGTGAACAACTGGAAAGAGATACTGGTATTGGGCAAACTCCAAAACTAAAACCTTTAGATGCACACGAGTACTTTTTTGAATTTTGAAGATACAACAGAATTTTCCAAAAGTCGTACTTTTTTTTTGAGCTTTCGGCCAATTCAAGCATCTTGATTAGACGAAAGAGTTGCAAAATAGGATGAATATTGAAAAGATAATAATAGAACATACAGAGGACAAAATTTAGGCCGAATATATATGAACTTCAACTTGTATCCGTGATATTCTTTACCTGGTACTTGCAGAAGGAGTTCTGACTGCAGTACAAACCTTGGCATCCACAGCCCTTTGCGGAATTATACACTCGATCATTGGAGGTCAACCTTTGTTGATTTTAGGTGTTGCAGAACCCACTGTGATCATGTATACATTCTTGTTTAATTTTGCTAAAGAAAGATCAGACTTGGGTCGGAATCTGTTTCTGGCATGGGCTGGATGGTGAGCGATCTTCTCTTATTTAGTATTTCTTTTTCAAGAGTAGGCACAGTGTGTTAACTTCGCTGACTTGTAGTCCGTGCAAAAACATGGAATTGTCCGCCTTTAAATTCTCGCTCTCCTAGTGACAGAACTTATCCGATATTTTGATATTGTAGGATATGTGTCTGGACATCATTTTTGCTGTTCTTACTGGCTATCTTAGGAGCTTGCTCCATTATCAATAGATTTACCCGTGTGGCAGGAGAATTATTTGGTCTGCTAATAGCAATGCTCTTCATGCAACAGGCTATAAAAGTAAGAACTATGTACCTTGACTTTTGTTTTTTTCCACCTGCACCTTATCAGAATTCTAGGGAATTCACAAAATATTAATATTGCTAAATCTTGTCGCTGGAATTTAGGCACTATTTCAACTCGTTTACGTTTAGGTCTGCAGTAGTGACTTCTGAGGGACCATAATCAAGAAAGAATCGGTTTATCTTGAGAATTCAATTCCTTCTCTTTTGTTAATTTGATTTTGTCAGGGACTTGTGGACGAGTTTACCATCCCACAGAGAGAGAATTCAACTTTAGCAGAGTTCATACCTTCATGGAGATTTGCCAATGGCATGTTTGCTTTGGTTCTGTCGTTTGGCCTTCTGATAACTGCATTGAGAAGCCGGAAGGCAAGGTCATGGCGGTATGGCTCTGGTAAGTCTTAGTCTTTGAAGACTCACTGGAGTAAAGGCTTCTATTTATGCGTTAGATATGCATTGAACTCAATTAGTTCCGGAAAATGGAGCATCTTCTACCATTTAACAGATTTATGACTTAATTTGACAGGTTGGCTTCGGGGCCTTATAGCAGATTATGGTGTACCACTTATGGTCCTGGTCTGGACAGCAGTTTCTTACATACCATCCGGCAGTGTTCCAAAAGGGATCCCACGGCGCCTCTTCAGCCCAAATCCATGGTCACCAGGAGCATATGGGAATTGGACTGTCATTAAGGCATGTTTTCAAAAGTTTGTTATTAAAGCATAAGTTTTGTATTCTGTCTTTGTAGTAGATTGACTCGATGGTTGACACATCAAAATGACAGGATATGCTGGATGTTCCTGTTCTTTACATAATTGGAGCTTTCATTCCTGCAACAATGATCGCAGTGCTTTACTATTTTGACCACAGTGTAGCATCTCAACTTGCTCAACAGAAGGAGTTCAATTTGAGAAAGCCATCTTCTTACCATTATGACTTACTTCTGCTGGCGTTCTTGGTATGCAACGTCTGGTTGCTCCCTTTTCTCTTCTACTTCATCCTTGTTGTGATTTATTTTTGTATTCTTGATGGCAGACCTTATTGTGTGGCCTTATTGGAATCCCTCCAGCGAATGGAGTTATCCCACAATCACCAATGCATACAAAGAGTTTGGCTACTCTCAAACACCAGGTAAACTACCCATAAGTCCACTCCCTTGAACACGGTATTTAGTATGTCTAGCACTAGATATGGCTCTTTTCCTTCATTTTATTGAGTTCTTTCTGGTCGTTGATTTTTCTTGAAGTATTTGCTTATTATGCAGTTGCTTCGCAATAGACTTGTTGCAACAGCCCTCAAAAGTATTAGAAAAAATGCTAGCTTGGGACAGCTGTATGGGAATATGCAGGAAGCCTATCAACAAATGCAGACCCCTCTGGTCTACCAGGAGCCCTCAACTCGGGTAGGTTTGCCACACTTGTGTCATTTTGAATTTTTACGAAAATGGACTAAAGGGTTTATTTTTTTTGTGCAGGGTCTCAAGGAGTTGAAAGAATCAACTATTCAGGCAGCTACGAGTACTGGACACATGGATGCCCCAGTTGATGAGACAGTATTTGATATTGAGAAGGAAATTGATGATCTGTTACCTGTTGAGGTGAAGGAACAGCGGGTCAGTAACTTGCTTCAAGCTATAATGGTAGGAGGATGTGTTGCGGCCATGCCCATCCTCAAAATGATACCAACATCAGTTCTATGGGGCTACTTTGCATTCATGGCAATTGAAAGTTTACCTGGGAACCAATTCTGGGAAAGAATCTTATTGCTCTTCACAGCACCTAGTAGAAGATACAAGTAAAAGCTTCAAACCCTTTTCTTTATTCTATTTATATCTCCCTTTGTTCTTTATGTTTAATATAAATTACTTCTTTTTGTTGCAGAGTCCTTGAGGAACACCATGCCACTTTTGTGGAAACAGTGCCTTTCAAGACAATAGCAACATTCACCCTTTTCCAAACAACTTATTTGCTTGTCTGTTTTGGCCTTACATGGATTCCAATTGCCGGACTTCTGTTTCCTTTGATGATAATGCTTTTGGTTCCTGTGAGACAGTACTTTCTACCCAAGTTTTTCAAAGGGGCTCACCTTCAAGACTTGGATGCTGCAGAGTATGAAGAGGCACCAGCTTTACCATTTATCCTGGCAACTGTAAATATTCTTTCCAACATCCTGCAAGTTCATTCTTACTTTTAATCTTTCCTATAATGACCTCTCTCAATCCTCATGCTTAAGATTTTAACCGTATACATATCGTATTTGATGTCCACCAAGCAGGAGGCAGAGATTGGAGCTGGAGCTTCTACCTATGTAGATGAAGGAGAGATTTTAGATGAAGTTATTACAAGAAGCCGTGGGGAGTTCAGGCATGTGAGTAGTCCCAAGATCACAAGCTCCACAGCAACACCAGCTAATGATCCTGAAAACCTCCAGAGTCCACGCCTCTCATGCAGTCCTCGTGTCAGTGGACTAAGAGGGGAGGATAGTCCACTGGCTAGAGGTAGAGGACTACAGAGTCCTAGGACTGCAGAAGTTACTCCAGTCAGATTATCTAAGTTAGGAAAGAGCCCTTCAACGCCATCAAAATAGGGGGAAGAAATAGACTAGTGTACTATATATTCCATTGCAAGAAGTGTTTGTTTGTTTGGGTTTATGCTGGGACTGAACAGTTTCCCTGTTGGGGTTTGCTAATAAAGATAGTAGTAGTTTGATTATAAAAAAAAGTGTTTGATTGCTTGTACATTTCCCTATTGCCGTTCTGCTCGGCTCTTTTAGTAGGGACATTGTACAGTCTTATCTTATTTCTGCTCCCCTACATCAAGAGGAGCTATGTAACTATATGATTGTGCCACTTTCTTGTGACAGATAAAATAGTTAATGTTTTCTAAGAGAGTACCTTTTTTTTGGGGGGTCTTTTTCCATTTTTCTGATATTGCCTCTTGCTAAACCAATTAGCTTCTGCTCCATAACATGGGTTGCTCCTGATAGCATGATCTCTCCCTCTCCCTCTCCCCCTCCCCCTCCCCCCAACACAGACTAAACTGCTTGAGTTATGCGATCCATCTAATCTGACGGATGATGCAGGTACCTCGTGTTATTATCAATTGCAAAAGCTTTAGCAATTAATCGGAGGGTCCTACTAGCAACATAAACTAATTTGAGTTGTAAACATTTAATCAACGTGGGATATCCTTAAAGACTTTGCCATCTGATAAAGTGAGACTGTAAATGCAATAATGATAGTGGCTATGCCACTAGTTCACGCAAGTATTATTCATCTTCTTAAAATGACAGCCACCAGGGTCCAACAGAAGGGTCAATTTTCCAGATCTTTCAAACATGAAAAAGATATACTGCACCTGGTGAACACAGCTAAAAAGATAACTGTACTTTTGGAGCAGTTGTGAAATAAAAGCAGTGGACAGAATTTTTCCCGGCAAGCACTCGCCCAGTGAACTCTACACTTTCAATTGCAGTTCGATCGGTTGTTTCACGAGCATTGACTAGATCGGGTTAATTCTCTATGCCTCTCCACTAACAAAGTTATGTCTCTTTCTAATGATTTCAAGATCTCTGTCTTCATGCTTGAGTCAGGTAGAGAATTTCAACTCAACATCGATATCCTGTTCTAGCTATACCAAAAAGGAAACTAGCTTGACATCATGAGAAGAAACCAGGACTTGACGATTTGATTGAAGACGAGACATATTAGTTGACCACAACGAGCTGTGATTTGCGATCAGTAACTTGCAAGAGAACTCTTTAATCTGATATCAAACAGAGTGCGAGGACTTGCATCTACTGTTGATAATGCATCCCAGTAAACGTGTTTGCATCCAGTTATTACGCAAGTCAGTCTTGATAATCTTCATTGCAGAGAACACTCTCTCAACAGTTGCAGTCGCAATTGGTAAGACAAATACCAACTCAATTAGGAGATAAATAAATGGATATAGAATATGCGTTTTTGTCTCAACCATCTTCACAGCAAGACCTCCAATATCTTCAAGCCCAGAAAAAATATCAGTATTTCTCACATCATCAATGTAGGTGTGAAGCTGATTTCTAAGAATCATACAATCAGCTGCTGAGAAATCTTCTGGATAAAACTCAGCAAGACGAAATAACTTAGCATGATCAATCGCTGAGAATGAGTCTCTTGGATCAATACATGTTATGCAAAGAAGTAACTCTGTACTTACTTCTGTGAAATGACGATCAATCTCCTGAGTAATCAAATCAATAACTTGGCAAAACATTTCCATTAAAAAATGATGCAAATAAGTAATTGTTGCCCTCCACGACCGCGAGTTGGTATAATTTCTTCCATATTAGCCACACCGATATAATTATTAACACAAAAAGTGTTGACTTGTTCTAAAAGGCATCTCTTTTCATCTCTCTCAAAACCTGCAACCGACGCTTCACAACTCTCACCAAACTCATAACATTAGGGTTGTGTTTGTGTTGTAATATTTTTGATATGAGAATATATGTTGGTATTGGGTTTAGTGAAAAGGTGAAGAGAGAGGTAATTTTTTGTATTTTTTGTAATTTTTTATATTTTTTTATGGTAGAGAGAGAGATTATATTTGAGTATTTAATTAGGAGAGAGATAAAATTTTGGGGTTGATTATGAATGCAAACGCAGCCTAACAATGTCTTGATCCTTTCGCTGTAAGGCCTGTGACTAGGGCTGAAAAACCGGAATGCGGTCCAGACCGGTTTTAATTTTTTTTCAATTTTTTTATTTTTTTTCAATTTTTCTAAATTTTTTTAGGTTAATTTTAAAGGGGGAAATGCATATAAAAATATTAATTTTTATTTTAGATTAAAATTAAACGTTTTAAGTTTATAATTTGTATTAAAATTTATTAAAAAAATATATATATTTTTTTTATTTTTTAATAAATGCGGTCCGGTCCGGTCCAGACCGCATTTATTAAAAAAGAGGATCGGACCGGACAGCATTTTAAGACGTAGGACCGGACCGGACCGCAAATCCGGTCCGGTTTTCCAGTCCGCGGTCCGGTTGTGTTCACCCCTACCTGTGACAATTCATTTGTAATTCTCATTATATTTATCAACAAATGCATAATGAATACTTTTGAATAAAAATTAGTAGTATTTGTGATTACCTGTGACAATTCAATTGTAATTCTTAATATATTATTCAACAAATGCATATGGAATACAAACTCGAAGCTTTGCATCTTATTCATCATACTCTTAGCCATAAACCTTTGTTCCTTACAAGTGTCATCCTCTTTTACGTTTTCAAGCACAATACCTGAAAAAGCCCACCACCAAGCTCATAGGATACAAATTACCTGAATAAGCACACCACCAAGCAAAATTTGAGCTTTAAAATTAACATGAAAAAACAACATAGCTAATCCATAAATAATGACAACTACTCTATCTACACTCAAATCAACAAAGGGGAAATCAATTTGAACCGGAAAACAGCCACTCAAGAATGTCTTGGTCCATCTTTCTTTCTTTTTAGTTTTTCCTTATCTTTACAATTCAAAATTTTGCTCCAACATTCAGATGATGAATCACGCGTAACCATAGGTAAGTGGCTTGACCAGACATTCATACAGGCAATATATCTAACTTTTTCTGTTTTGTTTTAATCAACCTTTTTCATCATACTCTTACAAATTCTCAACAAGGAAATACAACAGTCAACAATATGGCATAGACTCATAGTTTCACCGGTCTGCAAACAAGACTAACTTCAGAAGGAAGAATTGACCAAACTTGCCAAATTTCCCAAAACAGATTAAATCAACGTTACCCAAAATGGAGCTAATGGAGCTAATGGAGCTACACGAACCCAAAATGGAGCTAATGAAATGAGAAGGAAGAATTGACCAAATTTCCCATTTTCAATTTCAATTACCAAATGGAGCTAAACGTTTAATTATTTTCTGCCGTGAGACTTGAGAATAAGAGCAATGAGAAGGATTCACGGATTCGGGTACCTGCTAGAGGAGCCGAGAGGAGAGGAGCCTAGTCCCTAGGAGGAGCTGAGTCCGGTGAGAGGTCGCCGCCGTTGGTGGAGGCGTGGAGCCCTGCTGCAGCAGATCCATGGAGGAGAGGGGGAGGCTGAGATGGAGAGGCTGGCGCCTAGCTGGAGGTAGAGCCGTAGAGGGCTGCTGGAGGAAGAGCTGAGTCTGCTGAGAAGTCGACGCCGCCGGCGGAGCCTTGGAGCGGTGGAGGAGAGGGGGAGGCTGATTGGCTCACAAAAGAATTACTCCCAAGTGCAAGAGTTGTCAAGTTGTAAACATGGGTTAAGTCCCAAGATCGATTTCCACAGGGACAATGATGTTACAGAGAAGGCTAAACAAACAGATAAAAACGAAAATAAAACAAAACAAAATAAAAGAAAGAAAGAAAAGACGAAAGGGAAAACAAAAGGAAAGGAAATGCAATGTTAACCGTAAACTACAAACAGAGAGTAAAAACAAAAATGAAATAAAAGGAAAATAAATTGGCAAAAAGTAACAGATGAATCCTAAAGCTAAAAGAAAGGAATTATGTTAATAGAAACAAAAGCAGGATTCACGTTAAGTAAAGAGAAATGCAAGATTCAAAGCAAGTGACTCAAAAGCACATTAGCAATTCTTGAGGACAACTAAAAGTCTGTTGAAAAGAGATTTAAAAAAAGACACTTGAGTTCTGATTTTACCAGCACCAATTCTCGATCTAAAATTAATATCATTGAGCTAGCATTACTCAGTTACTTCCCCAATCAAGGATTCAATAACTGGAAAATAAAAGAAGTTAAACTCCATAGACTATCAAAGATGGAATAGATTCATCATCCATAAGAGAGATTTTAGACAAATAATGACTGAATGAAATCTTACCCATAAATGGAGTAGATTGTGCCAAGAGTCTACAAAATACCCATTTCAAGAATTTCAACAGTTTTCAAACGAAAATCATCTCTCTAAACGATGAACACAATGAAATTGGAAATAGAATATCTCCATCAATTTACAACCTCAAATCGATGCAAGATAATCAGAACCCAAGTTTCTGTGACTTAGAAACCCATCAAACACAACAGCAAGAAATTTCGAGAGAAAAGGGAAAGAAAGAAAAAAAAATACTGCAAGAAAATAACCACACCCTCCTTCCATCTGCTCCAGAGACTATATCAGAAAAATGGCCAAATCCCCCTTTCTTCCACGCGCTCCCTTCCTCTTCTCTACGCGCAGCACCCTCGCTTTTCTTCTCCTCCATGTCTTCGTCGACGTCCTTCCCCAAGTTGCAACAGAATCGATTCCCTTTCTGTTTCATTTTTTTCTTATTTGCCCTCTTATCTTTAGCTCCTTTCAATTAACGTGAGTGCTGATTTTTGTGGACAAAAATGCCCTCCTGCACATTGAGAAAGAGTTACTGGATGACTTAGTGAGCTTACTAGGAAGCTGCGTATATTCAAAAATCTTTGTAAACTTAGGCATTTTAAACATAGTACTATGTCACACATAGGCATTTTGGCACTTTCGTAACCCATTTTTATCACCTAATCACACCCCCCAACTAGCATTTTGCTAGTCTCTAGCAAATCAAGCGATGGAAAAAATGTCAACTAAAGATCACTTGGGTTTCTGAATGCCAAGTAACGTGTGCATTAAATTTAAAAATGTCAAATGGATCAGCACCCAAATCAAATCAGTCCAGATTCTAGCTTAGCAAAAAAAAATTCAATAAACCATCTACGAACTCAACCCAAGGAATTATGTCAGTCATATAGTTGTCAGGTGCACATGTGTGTTCAAATTACAAAAGACGAGTCCATGATTTTCATCAGAACAATCAAAGAGCAAGCGCAACTAAACAGGCTTACTCTAATTCAAAACTACTGCAAAGTTGGCTTTCACGCTATCACACTTTAAAAGGTAACTCTTTGCATTGCCCACTTTCATATTTTTTTTTCTTTAAGAGATACCCCGATGACAGGCAGCCTTTTCCAATGCACATACTGGCCTCTTTTAGTGTCAACTTCTTCGTCTCTTTTTTTTTTTTTTTTTTTGTTCTTTTTCTTTGCTTTTTCTTTGCTTTTTTTTTTTTTTTTTTTTTTTTTTTTGGACACTTGAGACATAGTTCATTAGAGATTCTGCCAGTTGAGTCGCTATTTGATGCCAGATAAAATCATAGAGTCAACTAAAGTAGTTTGAGTGTGTTTTTTTTTTTTTTTTTTTTTTTTTTTTTAAGTCCAACAACAAGTAGACTTGAAACATGCTTCCAAAAATTGAGTAACTGAGATAATAAATCAAGACTATCATGCCAATAATAGATTCTGTTCCCTTTGATATTCAGGTTACTCATAAATTTAACAACCTAAATTTAAACACATCGCCTTGAAAATTGAAACCCAGAAATTTCTAGTTTTTGTCTTTTCCATCACTCTCAATTTGAACAACACATCATATCCAACCCACATCACCCCCCAACTATATATTCACATTGTCCTCAATGTGACCAATGTTTGACAGAGAAAGGGAAGAAGAAAGATTCAACAGATAACAAAATAACAAGGGTAGGGCCAAAGGGAAAAAGTACCTGAGATGGTTGAACTAGTGAAGATGACTTCATGGAAAGTAAAAACAGAATCAACAAAAATAGAGTAAATGAAAAGATAATTAACAAGACGAATGAGCAAGCAGGAAAATGACAACTAAGTGACAGGAGGGTAGATGGGGTCTTTCAAAATGATGCTACTATCTTGAGGTGAGAATGTGCTCAGAAAAGGTTTGAGCCTTTGTCCATTTACTTTGAAAATATTTCCATTTTGAGGGTTAATCACCTCAATAGAACCATGTGGATAAACGGTTTTAACAAGATATGGACCACTCCACCTAGACCGTAATTTCCCTGGAAAAAGATGAAGCTTAGAATTGTAAAGCAAAACTTGCTGATTTGGCTCAAAACTCTTCCTCTGGATGTGCTTGTCATGTAGGATTTTCATTCGCTCTTTGGACAGCTTGGCATTGTCATAAGCATCTCTCCTTATTTCCTCCAACTCAGATATCTGTAATTTTCGCAAAGTTCCAGCTTGATCAGTGTCAAAATTAAACTTTTTAATGGCCCAATATGCTTTATGTTCAAGCTCAACAGGAAGATGACATGTTTTTCCATAAACAAGCCTATAGGGAGACATACCAAGTATAGATTTATAAGCTGTCCTATAAGCCCATAATGCATCATTCAATCGCAAAGACCAATCCTTCCTAGTGGGATTCACAGTTTTTTCTAAGATGTGCTTGATTTCCCTATTAGCTAATTCGGCTTGGCCATTGGTTTGGGGGTGGTATGCGGTGGAAACTTTATGATGAATACCATATTTCTTCATGAGTGCAGCAAAGGGCGTATTACAAAAATGTGTTCCTTTATCACTAATGACAGCCCTAGGAATGCCAAATCTAGCAAAAATGTTCTCTTTCAAGAACTTGAGCACAACTTGGTGGTCATTTGTTTTTACATGGAATAGCTTCAATCCACTTAGAAACATAGTCCACAGCTACAAGAATGTATAAATAACCGAAGGAGGAAGGGAAAGGTCCCATGAAATCTAGCCCCCAACAATCAAATATCTCAATCATTAAAACAGGTTGCAAAGGCATCATGTTTCTTTTAGTGATTCCACCTAATTTCTGGCATTGTTCGCAAGTCTTACAAAAGTTGTAAGTGTCTTTGAACATATGAGGCCAATAGAAGCCACTTTGCATAATTTTAGCAATTGTTTTATGGGCAGAAAAGTGACCTCCACAAGCTTCAGTATGACAGAATTTAAGAATGGCAGTTATCTCCTCATTAGGCACACATCTTCGAATGAGTTGATCAGAACAATATTTAAACAAGTATGGGTCATCATAAAAGAAAGACTTAGCCTCTTGTTTAAACCGTTTGATGTCTTGTGCAGTCCAATGAGGTGGAGTTTTACCTGTGACCAAAAAATTAACAATGTCAGCAAACCATGGGAGAGATTCAACAACAAATAGTTGCTCATCAGGAAAAGAATCATGAATAGGAGGCGTTTGAGTAGAATCAGAGAATGTAATTCTAGACAAGTGGTCAGCAACTACATTCTCAACCCCCTTCTTATCCTTAATGATGATATTGAACTCTTGAAGGAGGAGAATCCATCGAATCAATCGTGGTTTAGCATCCTTCTTCGAGAGCAAATACTTCAAGGCTGCATGGTCAGTGAAAATAACCACCGGAGAACCAAGTATGTAAGTCCTAAACTTATCCAATGCAAATACTACAGCTAATAATTCTTTTTCTGTAGTGGAGTAATTTTTTTGAGCTCCATTTAAAGTTTTACTAGCATAATATATCACATGTGGAAGTTTGTCCTTACGCTGTCCGAGTACAACACCTATGGCAAAATCACTAGCATCGCACATTATTTCAAAAGGGAGTGTCCAATCAGGAGGTTGCATGATGGGGGCTGATGTGAGCAGATTTTTCAGTTTCTCAAATGCACTTTGACAGTCAGAATTCCAATTAAACACAACATCATTCATGAGCAATTGACATAAAGGCCTAGAAATGGAACTGAAATTTTTGATAAACCTCCTATAAAAACCAGCATGTCCTAAGAATGATCTAATGTCCTTCACTGATTTCGGAGCAGGAAGATTAGAAATCAGTTCAATCTTAGCCCTATCCACCTCAATGCCCTTAGCTGAAACAATATGCCCAAGGACGATGCCTTGTTGCACCATAAAATGACATTTTTCCCAATTGAGCAACAAGCATTTCTCTTCACACCTGGCCAAAACAGCTTGCAAATTGGTTAGACAGTCATCAAAGGAGCTACCAAATACTGAAAAATCATCCATAAACACTTCCAAGATGTTTTCAATCATATCACTGAAAATACTAAGCATACATCTTTGAAAGGTGGCAGGTGCATTACATAATCCAAATGGCATCCTCCTAAATGCAAAAGTACCAAAAGGGCAAGTAAAAGTGGTTTTTTCCTGGTCTTCTGGTGCTATTTCTATTTGATAATACCCGGAAAAACCATCTAAGAAACAATAGAAGGCATGACCTGAAACTTTTTCCAAAACTTGATCAAGGAAGGGTAAAGGAAAGTGATCTTTCCTAGTGGCTGCATTTAACTTCCTATAATCTATACACATGCGCCAACCTGAAGCTATTCTAGTGGGAATCAACTCATTTTGCTCATTTCTTACAATGGTCAGCCCTGATTTTTTTGGAACTACTTGAACTGGGCTTACCCACTTGCTATCCGAAATTGGGTAAATTATTCCCACTTCTAGTAGCTTCAATACCTCTTTCTTAACTACCTCTTTCAAAGTTGGGTTCAGTCTTCTTTGCATCTCCCTTGAGGTTTTAGCATTCTCTTCTAAATAAATCTTATGAGTGCAAATGAGAGGACTTATACCTTTTATATCTGCAAGTGTCCAGCCAATAGCACCCTTGTGCTTCCTTAATACTTCCAACAACTTACCTTCTTGATTTGGAGTGAGTTGGGATGAAACTACTACTGGAAATGTGTTGTTTGGCTCCAAGTATGCATACTTGAGATCTGAGGGTAGTGGTTTCAGCTCTAAATTTGGAGTTTCATCAGTGGACGATTTTAGTGAAGTTGTCAAGGGTGGGAGCTGCTCAAATTTCAGCTTCCACTGTGAATCAAATCTGGTACCTGCTGAGGAAACATGAGAAATGTTAGCAGTTGTTCCAAATAGCTCCAAATCATCAATCAAATCAGCTTGTAAAACTATGGCCTGGTCGGCTAAACAACTATTCTCCTCAAAAATTGTTTCCAACATGTTAACTTCTTGCATCTCCTCGGGTTCCTGAGGTTGCCTGCAAAGATTAAAAATGTTAAGCTCTAAAGTCATGTTACCGAAACTCAACTTCAAGATACCACTTCTACAATTGATTAAAGCATTTGAAGTAGCAAGAAATGGTCTTCCAAGGATCACGGGTGCTTGGAAAGAGGAAGGAGATGTCAAATGCACATCAAGAACTACAAAGTCTACTGGATAAAAGAACTTATCTACTTGAACTAGGACATCCTCCACAACACCTCTCGGTATTTTGATAGATCGGTCAGCTAGCTGTAAAATGATGGAAGTGGATTTTAATTCACCCAAACCAAGTTGTTCATAAACCGTATAGGGCAGCAAATTCACACTAGAGCCTAAATCTAACAAAGCATGACCTATTTTCGAACTCCCTATAACACAAGCAATGGTGGGGGATCCAGGATCCTTGTATTTGGGTGGGGTATTATTCTGGATAATTGCACTAACCTGCTCTGTAAGGAAAGCCTTCTTTTGCACATTTAGTTTCTTTTTTACGGTGCATAAATCCTTAAGAAATTTAGCATAAGCAGGAACTTGTTGGATAGCATCTAACAATGGTATGTTTATCCTAACTTGCTTAAAAATCTCTAGGATTTCAGCGTGATGTTTATCCTTGTGCAAAGAAGCTAATCTTTGAGGGAAAGGTGCTGGTACAACATATGGAATGCTTTTAGCAGAATTTTCAGGTTCAGCAAAGTGTTGAGAGTTCTCATTTGGAGTAGGCTTAGAGACCTTACCAGCTTTATCTGAACCATGGGCCGGTATGTCTACAACCTTACCACTCCTCAAGGTGGTGATTGCCTCCACATTCTTGACATTGGATGCTTCTGCAACAGTTTGAAACTGTTGCACTTTATGTTGTGGGTTTGGTTGAGGCTGTGAGGGAAACTTGTTTTTCTCTTGAGAGCTCCACGCTGTGGTCAGCTTTGTTAAAGTCCCTCTGATGTCATTGATGGCTTGTGAATTTTGGTTGTTGATGGTGGCTTGTCCTTGCATGAACTGTTGCAAGGTGGTGGACAGCTGTTGAACTGTGTCCTCCAAGCCATTCTTTTGCAATGGGGCTGGTTGCTGCATGCATTGGGAGGATCCAGCTGCTGTGGGGTTCAGTACTTGATGTTGTTCACTCCTCCAATTAAAATTTGGATGGTTCCTCCAACCTGAATTATAAGTATTTGAATAAGGACCAGAAAAAGGCTTGGAAACCATGTTAACTTCATTGGACTTATCCATGAGTACTTCTTTAAACGCAGGAATTGTAGGACAATCTTTTGTGGAATGCGAATTATCCTCACAAATACTACATGATTCATGAATTATGGGTGTAGCATGTACCTCATTAACTTTTTTCAATTCTATGGCATCAATCTTTCTAGTTAACAAAGTAAGCTTAGCACGCAAATCATCTTCTTCTTTCAAGGAATATTTACCATTTTCTGACTCAACTCTTCTAGATCTATCATACACATCAGTAGTGTCCCATGATTGTGCATTTTCAGCCAAATAATCGAAGTACTCAAAAGCATCATCGGGTTCCTTACTAAAAAATTCTCCATTACACATAGTTTCAACAAATTGGCGCATTTTAGGAGTCAAACTTTCATAGAAAAAACTGATAACACGCCAATTTTCATAACCATGATGCGGACAAGAATTTAAAAGATCCTTGAATCTTTCCCAACATTGGTAAAAAGTTTCAGATTCTTTTTGGGCAAAATTCATGATTTGTCTTTTCAATGCATTTGTCCTATGTAATGGGAAAAATTTTTTTAGAAACTCGGTTTGCATCTCTTGCCATGTGCCTATAGATCTCGATCTTAAAGAATTCAGCCATGTTTTGGCTTTATCCTTTAATGAAAATGGGAACAATTTCAATCTAATTATCTCTTCAGTACATGTTCGATCTAAAAAGGTAGAGCACACCTCTTCAAATTCTTTCACATGCAAATATGGATTTTCTGATTCCATGCCATGAAAATGGGGTAAAAGAGGGATCATTCCCGCTTTGAAGTTAAAATTATTAGCATTCAAAGGCTGGATGATGCATGAGGGAGAGCTAGTCCTAACAGGATGCAAGTAATCTCTAAGTGTTCTATTTTGAATGTCAAATACCTCGTTTTCAGCCATGGTGCTTTGTGTTTCAGATGATGAATTAAAAGATATGGACACAAATTCAGAAGAGCTAACAGATTCAGATCTAACCAAACGATTTTTGTTATCCCGAACCCAAACAGACATAAACACCCAATTAGACTAACAAATTAACAAGCTCAGTATAAGTTTAGAAGTCACCAAAACTGTGAAGAGGTTCACAGTGCTAGAACTCTTTCCTTCCAGCAAAATTTCTTTGTTGAACACCTATTGTCCCCGGCAACGGCGCCAAAAACTTGATTGGCTCACAAAAGAATTACTCCCAAGTGCAAGAGTTGTCAAGTTGTAAACATGGGTTAAGTCCCAAGATCGATTTCCACAGGGACAATGATGTTACAGAGAAGGCTAAACAAACAGATAAAAACGAAAATAAAACAAAAGAAAATAAAAGAAAGAAAGAAAAGACGAAAGGGAAAACAAAAGGAAAGGAAATGCAATGTTAACCGTAAACTACAAACAGAGAGTAAAAACAAAAATGAAATAAAAGGAAAATAAATTGGCAAAAAGTAACAGATGAATCCTAAAGCTAAAAGAAAGGAATTATGTTAATAGAAACAAAAGCAGGATTCACGTTAAGTAAAGAGAAATGCAAGATTCAAAGCAAGTGACTCAAAAGCACATTAGCAATTCTTGAGGACAACTAAAAGTCTGTTGAAAAGAGATTTAAAAAAAGACACTTGAGTTCTGATTTTACCAGCACCAATTCTCGATCTAAAATTAATATCATTGAGCTAGCATTACTCAGTTACTTCCCCAATCAAGGATTCAATAACTGGAAAATAAAAGAAGTTAAACTCCATAGACTATCAAAGATGGAATAGATTCATCATCCATAAGAGAGATTTTAGACAAATAATGACTGAATGAAATCTTACCCATAAATGGAGTAGATTGTGCCAAGAGTCTACAAAATACCCATTTCAAGAATTTCAACAGTTTTCAAACGAAAATCATCTCTCTAAACGATGAACACAATGAAATTGGAAATAGAATATCTCCATCAATTTACAACCTCAAATCGATGCAAGATAATCAGAACCCAAGTTTCTGTGACTTAGAAACCCATCAAACACAACAGCAAGAAATTTCGAGAGAAAAGGGAAAGAAAGAAAAAAAAATACTGCAAGAAAATAACCACACCCTCCTTCCATCTGCTCCAGAGACTATATCAGAAAAATGGCCAAATCCCCCTTTCTTCCACGCGCTCCCTTCCTCTTCTCTACGCGCAGCACCCTCGCTTTTCTTCTCCTCCATGTCTTCGTCGACGTCCTTCCCCAAGTTGCAACAGAATCGATTCCCTTTCTGTTTCATTTTTTTCTTATTTGCCCTCTTATCTTTAGCTCCTTTCAATTAACGTGAGTGCTGATTTTTGTGGACAAAAATGCCCTCCTGCACATTGAGAAAGAGTTACTGGATGACTTAGTGAGCTTACTAGGAAGCTGCGTATATTCAAAAATCTTTGTAAACTTAGGCATTTTAAACATAGTACTATGTCACACATAGGCATTTTGGCACTTTCGTAACCCATTTTTATCACCTAATCACAGCTAAGATGGAGAGGTTGGAGGTAGAGAGAATCGTGGGGTTGACTGGCGACTGCTTCGAAATTTTAAGACAGAGACGCGAGAGAGACGCTCGGGGAGGGAGAAGAATTTTTTTTTTAACAGTGTCTTTTCACCCCTGATAATTTTTTTTAAAAAGAGGCTGGGCTTTAGAGAAGAGGGCAGGGCTTAAGAAGGGGAGGCTGGACTTATGAACGGGGCTGGGCTTAAGGGGCGGACCTGATCCGCTGGAGGCAAATATATGTAAAAAAGATAAAAATAAAAATTCTTTAATTTTTCAGAACTAAAGGAAGGGCAGCTGCCCGGGCACCCAGTGCATCCGCCACTGTTTGCATGCTGTGACGTTGACATAAAGAGAAGCACTATTGAGATCAATTTGCAGGGACGATGTCGACAAATGCTTAATCTACAGTTGCGTTTGTAAGGTGCATGCATCAGCGGGCCAGACTGTCTGGACACCTAGAGCATAGTCTCGCAAGTCAAATACACCTTCAAAAAATAGTTAATGCAGACAGATGAACTGCCGTAGGATTCCCAATGGCAATGATCTAAATGGCACCGCATCTTTATTACTGATCATGCCTGACAAAACCAAAAACAACATGAAAGAATCTGACACGAGATATTTGTACACTTCTTCACCAAAGAACCACCTCCTTATCGTCTGTAGGAAGGGTTAGACCCATAGAACAACATGGACACAATTACCAGCGAAGGATATAATGAAACTAGAAAGATGGACAACACCAGCCGGGTCTGTTGGGTCGGATCAGCTTGTTGAAAGTTACAACTAATTTACCAATTATGTTTGTTCTATGAGAATTCTTCAATAATTTTCATGTTCTTGTCGATCTTAAATCTCGAGAATTCCACAATAGCAGTCCAAATGTTCTGCTTTCTTCCTCTCCACGTTCACAACTGTAGTAGGATTTTCTGTGTTCTGATGACCAACTCTCAAACTAACGGTCATTAGTTTATCAGGGTTATCTTTATATATGAAAATCCTAGTTGTGATAGTGCGTGAGATCAAATCTCAACCGTAGGATCACATCGAAAAACTCTTTTTCCATTAACTTCCTTACATTCTTTTATTATGAATTTTAGGCTTCTATTAATTGTAATCATGTTTATCAAAATATTACAATTCACCCCCGAGAATTTGATATTGATTTGTGAACTTCATTTTGATAACAATTATAATTGTTTATTTATCCTTCCACCATACTATATTTCATATGAGCTAATAGGACCAGAATATTATCCTTCATAAAATCTCTAGCTCATATAATTCTTAATGTTATAATTTGTAACTCGTTGGACTCTCAAAATGTTTCCAAAATAATTTCACAAAAAATATATATTATTATTAATTTCAAAAAATATTTTCACAAAATTCCTTTGGCCACAGATTTCTTTCTCTTGAGTCCAACTCTATACAGATATACATGAATATACTATCTCTCGAAGAAACTGGTGGATTCCTTATTGAACATTTATACAAACTCAATCATCATGCAGAAAGCCTAACGTTGTCGGAAAAATTTGATCTAAAAGATCATCACCAAATTACTCTTTTAGAGTACAAGTACACAATAAACAAACCTGCACAAACCTCTCAAGTCTAAGGAGATCATAAACAAATTGTGTTGAATACCTTCTCAACACAATGATCACTTCCAGAAGGTATCCATATTTTTTATCCCGTTCAGTGTATGTACTCTTACAGTGCACTCACTCGTTTGCTTAAGGTCACCATCTCGATGACTGAGTACGTCATCTTATTTAATAGAAGTACAATGAGCATAGACCTATTGTACATAAATATGTACTTTGATCTAGAACAAAACATCAAGTGTACAATGAACCGAAAAAACATACTATCCGTCTTTAATTTATTAATCATTGGTATTATTTTCTACAAATGTCACTCAATAATAACTGTGTAACATCATATGTCACAACATATTACCTAATAGAAAAATATAAACACGAGGCATCTAAATAACAATTATTTAGAATAATGATTTTTAGAGCATACTTCTTACAATCGTACCTTCGTGAGAAACCCCCCAGATCAAAGTGAAAGGTTAAGATCTAATTCTTCTTGTCTCTCAGCTTTGCAATGTTCTTCATTCTTCAAAGGACTAGGAGGCAACATTACAGTATTATTTGTCGATTGCACATCGTTTTGAACAGACTTCGCGCATGAATGGTGGGATCCAAGATGATTTTATTCCTTTACCCTTTAATTTCTCCTCTTCTTGGCTCAGTGACAATTGATTACGTGCCTCCCGGATGTTTCTGACCAAAGAAAAAAAGGTATTTCCTCCATCCAGACATGGGTTTTAATGCTGCAATACTCATGACAGATTTAATTAGATTGAGGATATGAACATGCGTACCCCCTCGAAGAGTAGCACTTGTCTTGTGTCCCATGTGGGTACAGAGATTTCTTGTACTTCTTCAATTTCCTCCTCTAGTGTCTACATCTGCCCCTTCCTATCTGGGGATCTTTGATGTTGGCGCCTCTGATGCTCAATGAACAACCACGAAAAAGTTCTCAATGAGAAGTTGACCCCAAACGGTGATTTGAATAGTAAAAGGTCACAAAAAAAGAGATAGAAGGCTATTTTAGAAATATAGAAATAGAGTAACACGAGACTTTTCGCCTGGATTCCCTTTTCTTTTAGTCGTCTTGATACCCACAGTAGAATCTCTCGTAACCGTTGATGCTTACGATGACCAAAAACAGACTGCATTGAATGCCTTTGAAAATTCAGGATGCCTTGGACCTTGTAAACAGAATTTTCTAGAGGGAGACGATAGCTTGAGATAGGTTTTGGGAAATTTTCTGCACCGGAGGCACATTGCTTAAAATTTTGGCCGAGTAGAAAAGAAATTGGATGTGGTAATGAAACTTTTGAGAAATGCTAGAAGAGAAGCAAAAGGTATCTGAGAACTTTCTGTCACTTACCCAAATGGTAGTATTGGCCTCCGGAGTCTTCCCTTGGTCGAGTTCTTTCGGATCTTTTGTTACTTTGTTTTCTTCCTTCTTTAGAGTTTCAATTTCCTCTTCAAGTTTATCCACGTTCACTGAGATGGATTGCATATTTTCTCGCAGGCGCTCCTGGACATCCATCAACTGCTTGAGTGTTTTTGTAATATGTAGACATTGTGCGAGCAAATCCCTTGCAGGATCATTTCTCTGATACCAATCGTAACAAACCGACGTATCAATGAAACAAAATCTTTAAAAGAATCGAACTCAAAATTATACACTAAAATCACATTCAAGTGTCACTCTTATCACCAGACTGTTAAATTTTTTTGAGTAATTTTCTCGTTACCGGAGGATACAACATCTATAGTGGACCAAATTTTCAATATATACTGGAACGGACAAATCTTTTCGGAAAAGCTTGTCACGCATTGTGATTCCTCCACTTTATTCGCGCACCGGGAATTAGCCTTCTTTCCCGATGCTCTCTCTTGGTACAAATATTATTTATTTAAAGGTCTAGATTAGAAAATGGTAGTCCTGGAAATGACATAAGCTAGATTCCCTGCTGTCTTCCCCCTTTATCTTTTAATTCCCTCTTTAGCTTTATAATTTCTATGCATATAAATATTTCTATATTTATGTTTTCATTTATTTATAAGCCATTTTTTCAGGCCACTGCTCTTTTCCTCCTTTCAGCATGGGCCAAACAGCCAAGCCCAGAGGAATCTTTTTATTGTTAATTTCATTTGTGCTTCTTCACAAGACTCGCTGAGGATCCAATTCTGTGCCAAAAATAAAGGCAGACATGACTGTGCATCCATAAGCATACGGCCAGGCCGCATCTCAACATAAATAGACGCCTACAAATTTAAAGGTTAGGCCTTCTTTTTATTCAATCTGATATCATAAATATAAGTTTAAAAAAGCCAAGAAAAAATAATTTAATAAAATAAATAAATTTGAAACATGATATCTGAGCTTACAACTAATTTTGAAGGCAATAATACTTGACAAAGACAATGGTATTGGAATATTGCTTCATAAGATAAAGGTTCGTAGAAGTATTTTTTTCTGGCATAAAACTTCTTTCATATTGAGGGGCTCTTGCTTAGGCTTCTCATATGGCACAAAAAGAATTAAAATGACTACCTTCTCAATTGATCTTGTGCATGCACGGCAAAGGATATACCGACACATTTGGCACATGATCCTCTCTACTTAGTTGTTCAAGTTTGATAGTTTATGATGGGCCATAATACGACTTGACCCAATGAAATACACCAGCTCATCCGTCCAAGGCCACATACGCCTTCTAGATCTCAGCCCACACACATATGAATTTATTTCTCCACATTTTTCCTCTCAAATATCCATTGCGCTTGTTCCCAAGGTTTGCCGAATTCTTCATTCACCCTCTCGATGCCTCTTCCTACAACTTCTTTTAGATTCTTCTTAAGAGCGTAGATGGTAGAAACCAGCTATCGCCTGAGGGATCTATTATTCTTTCCATGACTGATGTCAATTTGTTATGATTTTGGTGCTAAAGATTGATCTGTTTGAATTGAGCAGATATATCCACCAATAAATGTTCTCCCATCCCTGTCTCGTTTGATGAAAGTAAGAAGGTTTTTCTTTAAATTGGTGTCATAATCTTTAGATTATTTAATCTTTCAATATATTGAGGAACACTAGTGATAATGTAGCTGCAAAATCTGCTATAGTTTTTCTTAAATTGGTGTCTCGTCTGATGAAGATAATAAGATTTTTCTTTACATTGGTGTCAAAATCTTTAGATTGTTTGAACTTTCAATATATTGAGGAACACTGGTAATAATGCAGCTGCAAAATCTGCTATAGTTTTTCTTAAAGTTGTTTTGTGAATTGTTATGGAAGTAGCACTGGTAATAATGCATCCGGCTTAAATCTTGGTCTTCTAGTGAAAGAACATAAAATGACTGAAGCATCTTGAGAGGGTTGCAAAAAAATATAGAAATTAATGTTGGTATCATGAAGAAATAGTGAGAATAAATTTGACCATTTAAAATAACTTATTTAACTAGGTGTTGTCCTCACAGCAACTCTGAAAAGCATCTTCCTTGCTGCTTCCCAGAATCTGTTGTCTGATATTTGCGATGGACTTTCTGCAAGTTCTGCATAGACTTTTACTTATATAGACTTTGATGTGATTTGGTCTTCTAGTGAAAGTTGACTGATATGTCTACATAATACATTAGCATTTTCTAAGATCATGTTCTTGTCTTTTCCACACAGGTTACAAAATGACATTATTGTCTTGCTACAATAACCATAGAATTAAAAGAAGGTCTTGCTACAAAAATAAAAGAAACTGTTAAAGGGACATATATTACGATGGAAATTACAGCAACAGAACCACAAAATAGAGTTATATTTAAATCTTACAAGCAAAGTTATTGCAACTACAACCAAAAGTAGCTCAAGGATAAAAGCATCACAAATGCAAATAACACAAGCTGTGCAGCAAAGTTTAGCTCAAGTAAAGAGCTCTATAACTCGCCAAGGCTTCTAAATTGTCCACCTAACAATTCGTCTTCCTCATCGCCGTCCTCATTGGATGCCTACAAATGAGGAATACAAAAATATAAATGTTACGGTAATGGTAAATTTAAATTTCAACTCCAAGCATCAAATTAGAGAATATACTTCTAATTCATCAAGTAGTTGCAAACGACGAGACACTGGTTGTGATGAAGCACGACCAACCCCACAGTCACGAGCATGAGCACTACCACGGCCACGTGAACTCCTTCGATCAAGTTTGCTTTTTAACCTCTTATTCCCTTTATGCTTTGGCTCTTGCGTTTTAAAACCTTTTGCAACAATCCCCATATCGATGTCCACTCCAGAACTCATGGTAACAGGGGCAGAAGGATCTTCATCATCATCATCTGACAACTGAGCAATAAGATGTTCCAGTGCAGCGTGGTGACTCTCAAAGATTGGCCAAGATTTTTTTCTATCCCCAAAACGCTGAATAGTTGAAGCGTACTGATTTATATATCTCCTGTGTTTTATCACCTTTACCAATGTCGGATCAACCATAGCATGTGACCTGGGGATTGACACAACTGATTGTCTAACATCTTTTCTCCACTTGGCCAAAATATACCCATCAGGAATACACAACTCTCCCTTCTGTTTAAAAACCCATATAATGTGACTGCAGATGACACCCACAAAATTGAATTGTTTGCAACTACACTGGTGAAACCCATTTTCTGTTTTGATCACATAACGTTTTGCTAATGAACAATCATGAGTGTTATCCCGGCTGCATACATGTATCTCAATCTCTTCGTTCCCAATATTTTCCCTCCGACAGTCAAACTTAAGATAGCCAACTTTTCGTGCTTGTTCCAAAAAAGTAGTCAACATAGTGGGAGTATAGACTTCTGCAGCATGATCACATAAAAAATCCCCAAATGGTCCAGCCTGTATTGTATCAAGCATCTGAAAATTTGCCTGTGACTCGTTGTATCGCAACTCGTCGACTGCTCGTTGGAAATTTTGTAGGAACCGATCCATATTCATAATTGTGTTCAAGTACCTACGTCATGTGACATTGAAACTTTCACTTATCTGGGCCGTCTTCTTCCCAGCACAGAAAACATTGCGTACGTATTTGGCGCTCACTTCTCCCGTTTTTCATAAATCCTCTGCAACCATTCAATGTCTTGGAGTTCATGCTCCTCAATCATGCGACTCCAATATTGTTCAAAGTCATCTACCTTGAGGTTGAATAGAAGCCTCGACCAGTCTCTTTTGAAACTCTTGTTGCCAAACAGTGGTCCTAAATTCTTCAATGCATTTTGCGATATATGTCATGCACATAAAAAATGGTGCGTGTCTAGTAGGGCAGATGCGATTGCAGCTAGCATACCTGCATCTTGATCTATAAATAAAGATTCAGGAGTCTTCCCATTCATACACTCAACGAATGTTTGAAATAGTCAATTGAATGTTTGTGTCGTCTCATCAAACAATAAACATGCCCCAAACATGACTGATTGTCTATGATGATTCACCCCTAGGAATGCTCTCAATGGCCTATTAACGTAAAACATAATAATGTAAAACCTAATAAAAAATACTAACTACTAATCTATCAAAATATAAATCACACCAAATAATATAAAATAATTAAATTAAATGACCACATTACCTGTGCTCGTTGTTCGTCCTGTATGTGGTGTCAAATGACACGAAGCCCCCGAATATGGCATAGTCGTTTTGCATGGAATGGTCCGACCAGAAGATATTAGTATTGTGCTCATCTTCATCCATCATGACACGAAAGAAGAACTCTGAATCTTTCTTCAGCTGATCATCAAACCAATTAACAAGAACACCGGCTACACCAACTTCCATTGTCTTAATTCTTATATTGTTTAGATAATTTTTGTAGTCTTGATGAATGAAACCCACATATTGTCTACCCCCAGCTTACGCCGCCATTAAGTCGTGGGCCAATTTAGGGCGAATGCCTGCTCTATCTGAATCTATAGCCTCCGCACATTGCAACTCGCTCATGCGTCTTTGAGAACGGAGCATGTGAACTTTCGAAGGCATTGCCAACCCATGATTATGTTGCAGACACCATTCAAAAATGAAATACTTTCCACTAGATTGCCGCTGAAAAGTACAACTTGCTAGGCACCCGCATCTTGTATTTCGTCGATGCCGCTTCACTGACATAAGCAAACTCTTTTCTTTTTTCCTCCCTTCTTTACTACAAACAAAAACTATGTTTGTCCAATACCTATGTTCTCTATGCTTGAAGTCGGTTTGTTTACGAATACTAAAACCTTTGATTGTTGCGTATTGGTTGTACCAATTGTACGCATGCTCGACATCCTTCCACTCTAAGCTCCAAACATCTACTATCTTCCCATTATCTGCTTGTACCATGTCATCTGTACGTACGAACCAAACAAATGATTAAACAGTCTTACTACCATTCAAGCTATTCAAATAAAGAACAACCAACTCACTTTCCAAGTTAGAATATTACTAGACTCTCGTCTAGTGATATTGGGGTTGATTCCTTCATTTCAGCCATAGTTTCTAAATATGCTTAGAAGTACACTGCATAAATTACCGTACACAACAAAAGGTTAGATATTTGGATAACAAGTAGACATATGGAAGCGTATCAAAATATAAGGCACGAGAATAGAGAAAATATCATAAATATCCTCATAAAGTACCTAAATGAAGAGTCATAGTTTCCTTTTATAGTTACCTACGTGGTGGACCAAATTTATAATAATTTAATAGTTCTCTATTAGGCAACAGGATCCCACATTCGCTTAATACTCATGTGTGTGCCACCTTTCGATAATAACCAATTAGAGAAGATGATTTGTATAAAATCAATAAATTGTTCAAACTGATAGAACCACATTAGAAAACACAAATACACGAAATGAAGAATAAAAAAGATCAAGCCACAGAATACACTTAAATTCGTTGAATAATTGTCAAAGGCACTCCCCTCCTTCAAACTGTGAAAATTCCACACCCACCCCAAACTTCTCCTTTCAAGAAACGGGGAGGGAAAAAAGAGAGAATAAAGCAAACCCTGAACCCAAGCCCAAAAAACACACACCACACACACAAACAAAGAAGGCTCCGTAAGAACTGGGAACAACCAAAAAGAGATCTGTTCGAAGTACATCACAATATCTCCGCATTTGAAAACAACCAGACATTACAAAATCATCAGATTTGTCCTGCTGCACGGCAGAAAGATCTGGGGTCCTGTAAAAAGTAGTTCACAGCACACCGGCATTATTAGATTTCTAATTTATTCAAGAGAGGATTAGCTGCAGAGAAATAGAGATAACCAGTAGTTCACAACACACCGGCATTATTAGATTTCTAATTTATTCAAGAGAGGATTAGCTGCAGAGAAATAGAGATAACCCCGATGTGAGGTCAGCTCATTGTACAACTCCGTTGAATAAGTAAAAGCGTCTTCACACATTTCTTAAACCAAGGTTTTACGCAAGTATCTGAAAACGTCGAAAAGCAATTGTACTTGCCAAAAATCTGCACTTGCCAAAAGGACAGCTACGAACGATGGTGGCTGGGCGGCGAGATCTGCTTCAAAATTTTGAAATCCTAGAATGATTTCTGGGAAGCAAATCCCGGGTCAAGAGAAATGGGTTCGGTATTTGTTAAAAACGAGTTGGTATTTGCTTAAAATAGGTTGAATTTGGGTCAGTTTATTTTCAATGACGTGGCAAGAAACGGACCGTTAGATTGCTCATAATTAATCCTGAGCAAAGGCCCAGCTCTTGTGAACCGTGAGTGCATTGATCATATCATAATGGACAAAATTTCAAAAGGCAAATAAAAAGGATGAAGAAAGTAATCCAAACATGAAGACAAATCGGTGTGAAATTACACATGGCATTCGAGCAACAAAAGAACTTTGAAAAAAAAAAAACTATCATAGTAACAAGACAAACCTAACTTGGTCTCGTGTCTCGAGAGCAGATAAAGAGCATACTGTGGCGGACTAGAAGATCAGGATAAAACGTCCAACCACACCGCTTAAGATATGTGTACTACTCGAGTGAAAACACTTCACTAAACCAACTAAAGAGTTTAATGTAGTTTATTGTAAGTTTAATCCATGATAAAGGGTTATTAAACTTTCAAATAGGAAGTATTTTAAAATTTTAAAATATATATCTGTACGAAACCAGGTTACTTGGTAGGGGCTCTGCCCATCTAAAGCATTGAAGAACCAAAAAAACGTGTCCATTAAAGATTTTTACACTTACTTTATTAATGGTACCCCAAGAATTTGTTCCAACCCAAAAAAGATATGCCGCCCTAAACCAGAGGCAGAGACAACGGACACTCCCCGAAAACAAAAAGCTGAAGCCTGAAACCACGGATCTTTTCAAGGTTTACGAGAGCAATCCAAAGTTATCAAAAAGTAGATAACTTTGGATTGTGTAAAGTCACTGCTCTTTTTTTTTTTTCTTTTCTAAATAGTCCTAAATAATGAAACATGCTCCATAGAAATTCTCATTTTTTTTAAAAAATTGTTTTCTTTTTCAATGCCACGAATGAGTTTCTTTTTAGTCCTTTTTATTCTTTTCTCCCTAGCCATTATTTTTTTTTTGTGTGTCTCGATATTAAATTTTTGTCCAAAATCTAGATAATGTTTGACACTCTAATATTTCGGAGTATCAAAATTTTGAATAAGTCAAATACACTCTAAAATTTTTAACATTTACAAATACACACTTAAAACTTATCACGAGGTTCAATAAATCTAAATATCTAAAATATTTTTAAAAATTTAAGAATATTCTTCAAAATTTTGTCAAACAAACATCTTAAATTCAAACTTGCTTATATTATAATTAGATTTTCTTTATTTATTCCCACCATACATGCTGCTGTGAAAATAGTTCCTCGTCAACTTGCCTATCCGCAAGCAACCAACAAAAAAACGTAATTGCTCTCAAAGCTCTCAAACTACTACTAACCTTTCTTCTTTTTGTTCATATATATATACACACACGAAATATTTAGTGAATAGATATTTTGTGTTTCATTATAAATATTTATTAACAAATTTTAATATACTTTTCATGAAACTTTATATTCCCATCTTCTTCAATAATGAACTTTATTTACTTTTAAGGTTAATTACAATTTCTCCACCTCAAATTAGCACCCAATTCTCAAATATTCTCACAAACTTTAACTCGTCGCAATTCACCTCCATAAACTATACTTCTCATTGCGATTTCGTCCCTCAATCGACTAAAGTCATTATGTCGAATGATTTTTATCCCACGTAACAGACATTTGACCTTCGTAGAGCCAAAAAATAATATGTAGTTAGCTTATTTTTTTAATTAAAAAAATGACTCAATTAGAATCGACATGGTCAAATTTGTCTTTTTCAAGTAAGAAGAAGGACATGTGTCGTTTAAGTAGGACGAACATCGTTCGATATAACAACTTCAACAGGTTGGGGATGAAATCGCAACAAGAAATATAGTTTTGTGAGGGTGAGTTGCAACGAGTTAAAGTTTGTAAGAATATTTTAGAATCAGATAATAGTTTGAGGGAAAAAATTGTAATTAACCCTTAATTTTATATAAAAAAATAATCACATATATCTCCGCCTTGCCCTTCAAAACTAAAATCATGGCTCCGCCAATACCCTAAATTATTCTCCGAGCTTTGTCTCTGATCTAAGCTAAACTTACTTACGATTAGATCTGATGAATAAATAGATAAGATATGCTCCACTAGTGATCTCTTCATCCAGAGGAACCAGTGTCTCATCAGACAAAGCATCTTTTGAAAATTTTCAAGAATTTATGCCTCCATATATAGGACCAAATATACAAAATGTACGTTGATAATTAAGAAAATGGACTCCGAAGTCTAATCTCCTTTTTTATTCAGGTAACTTCCTGTTGTGTAGGATTATTTTTATTCGTTGAACCAGGAAGCATAATTAATTTTCTTTAAACACAAACTAGTGACATTATAATTAATATAAAGACTGAAAATTTGAAGACGACGGAAGCAATGACTCCAATATATATCCCTGTCAATTTCAGGGCAAAAGAATGCCACTAAGCTACATCAACGTACGGCCAGAGACTCACAGTACTGGATGAAAGTGGAGCAGGTATATGAAATTATGAATGCATGTGATCACTGAGGATCACAGAACGAGGAATCAAAATACTATATATATAGAAAATATCCGTACATGATATATATATTATCACTAGCTAGCACTATACAGGCGTAGATATATATGAAGTACCAAGCTCGCTAGCTGGTAATTATCTCGAAATATCCCTCTCTGATCACCTTCAATGGTACGTACATAAAGCTAGCCAACCACTTCATTGACATCGACAGCTGGACAGAGGCGGAGGGAGGGGGGGCGAAGGGTATCGGCCGATACCCTTCAGCCCCCCAAAAAAAAATTTTTACATGGTGTTTTTTTTTTTAAAAAAAAATTATTTAATAAGTTGGCCTGGGCCGACACCCATCAGGCTCAGGCCCAGGCCAACTTCAAACATCTTCTACATAAAAGTCTGGGCCTGATCCCCTTGGCCCAGGCCTTTTAATTTTTTTTTAAACAGCAGAGGGTGAAACGACGTCGTTTCACCCTCTGCTAAATTAAAAAAAAAAAAACTCAGGCGTTCCGCTCCCCCCCTTTCCTCCACTCCCCCTACTTTCTCTTTTCTGCATCTCAACTCTGAAGACTCCGGCCTTTCCTTTCTCACCAGCCACCGCACGCTTAACAGTCACCGTCGCACACAACAGCCACCGCCGCAACAGCCCAGTGGCCAGAGGTACCTCCATTTCCGTGAGGCTCACTGCCAACTTGATTTGGAAAAGCCATCAAGGAGCGAGAGCTAGACCTTCGAGGTATTTCCTTCTCTATCTGTGTTTCACTCTTCGAAGTTCGAAAGCTTTTTTTTACTTACATGCACATGCAAATAGCCCCTCGAAACAGTCGTTCTTGAGAAACAAGTGACTTGTAGTTTGTAAGCAGTTCTCACATTATTTCTTCTTCGGGGTGCTAGGTAACAAAATCGCGGTGATAGAGAACTTGGGTGCTACTGAGGTGAGCAATTCCAATTCGCCTCTCTCAATCTGAAGTCGTCGGAAAATTTTGACTTGTATAATGCGGTTGTCTGAAGTAATCGGTTTGTCCTTTAGTAAAGAGGTTTTTTTCAGTAAACTATTCAGTTTATGGCTTTGATAGTTACTTTTTTATCTCGGTGTTGATTTTTCTTTATGCTTGAGATTTGATGACATTTTTTAAACCTGAATAAATGATAGAGGTTTCCATGTTATAAGCTTCCTGAGTTCACGGGTTCTCAAGGTCGGACATTAGCTCTATGAAGCTACTTCAAGCAAATGAATGTGCCCATATTCAACTTGGTTTTTCTTGAAGTATGACTACAATGAGGCTAATCATAATTTTTTTCATGTTGGGTTTTGGCAGGACCAATTCAACACCATTGATTTGTCTGACAATGAGATTGTTAAGCTGGAAAACTTTCCACATCTTAGTCGTTTGGGCACTCTGCTCATAAATAACAACAGAATTACTTGCATCAATCCAAACATTGGAGGTAAGATTCAATAGAACTTCTGTCGTTTTCAGAAATCGTAGTCTTTAATCAAGCTTGTTGTTTGTATTGCAGAGTTCTTACCAAAGTTGCACTCATTAGTTCTTACCAACAATAGGCTTGTCAACTTCTAGCATACAAATTCTCACATTAGAAAAATGCATTCGCGTGTCATAGTTGGAACCGATTTATTCTAGTATACAAATTTACATGAACAGATTCCGTTAACGTTTTGAAAATTACCAAGGACATCCTGGTGTCTTCTGTAGTTGCTAAACTTGATCACAAGATAGAAAGTAAATATTGCTTATTCTGCTCAACACCTGTCACTTCTAAAAGAAGAAGGCCAATAGAAAAACCTCTCTTCCTGTGTCTTTAGAAATTCCCCCAGAAGGTAATAACAGATCCAAATGCGAAGGAAACAAAGTAGCAAGGTCATCTCCAACTGTTTAATCAGTGATCATAGCCCCTTACTCATCGTGTAGATACCAAGAACTTTGTTATTCCTTTTCAACTCTCTCTCTCCCTCTCTCTGTCTATCTCTCTCACTCGGCATGCTCTGGGGTGTCTTTTATGTTCTCATTTTCCAATGTTTCTTGAAAGAATAGTTCTACCTACTTCAGACAAGGGTTTTTGACACTACCCATTGAACTAATGGAAAATGGTCCATCATGGAAACTGTAAAGGATTTACCTTGGTGCTCCAACTAACATTTCGCTTTTGATTTTTTGGTGAACTTAAACCTGTCTGCATTTGGCCATTGATGTTCCTTTTCAAGAGAACTTGAAGACTTCTAACTATCGTCTTTGTTACAAGTTCTGAAGACTTCTGTTATTGTTAATGGTGTTAGCCTGTGGCAGGTGCATGTAACTGTTCTATAGTACATTAGATGCGTCTATAATGTCCCATTTTCATGAGCTGTTTTGTTGTAGATAAAACAGGCATCTTAAAGGAAAGTCATTTACTTGTACTTCTATTTTTGCAGGCACCGTGACTACTCCATCAAATTTCTCCTTCAATGACTGTCCAAAGACACTTCCAACATCAACCACCAGAGGCTGCACCTCACATGCTCCTCACAGTTAACCACTGTTCTCCAATCAGACCACCATGTATCATCAAGTATGGAGAATTTTTAGCTAATAGAGTTCTTGTCATTTTTACCTTTCAACAACTTACGCTGATTATTTAGTCTTTAATTTTTGATATTATAACTCTGAAGATAATTTTTTACATTACGAAGGAAAAAAAAAAATTATTGTCATTTTACCTTTAAAGTCCGACCCCCTTGGATTTTGATCCTGGATCCGCCACTGCAGCTGGATGTCTTGGGTTCTTCCTCCTCCTTTGTTACAGTACTACCAAGAGAAAGTTCTAGGTCTAATCCTTCTTCATGATCCGTATCTTCTTTCATAGGCGTTCCTTCTTCTTTTTTAGGAGAACCAGCTAGGGACGTTCCTCTCTTTTTCATGAAGTCTTCACGTTCGAAGGAGGGCTTCCAAACTTCAATCTGCTTCTGCCCCTCCACTTTCCTGTTCCTTGTGTGCTCAGTCTCCATCGCCTTGGTTATATCTGAGCCACTCCTGAGCAAACGCTCACGAGCCTCTCGGATATTCCTTATAAGAGCAAAAAACTTCACCATTTTTTGCTCATCATCCTCCTCTGTATCGGGATCGGGGCAAAATTTTCTCTTCTTGCTTGCAGGACCCTCCATGTGTATGCCGCCAAAGAAGCAGGTAGACAGTACTACTACAGCATGCACCTTCTAAGCAACTTTTTTTTTTTTTACTTATTTTTGTTTTTGGCCCACTCTCACTCCTTGGCAAACGAGCTGCTAGGTTGCTTCTGCTCTGCTTCTGGGAGAAACTCCCAATTATATAAGGTCACACGGGCCCGCGTGATGTCCAACCATTTGTTAGATTCCCAATCGCCGAATCCAAAAATGACCAAATTGCCATACTCTTCCGACTCCTCTGCTCACTGTAAAAATATAAGGCGCAGTCCTAAGTGGGTAATTCACAATATTCTAAAATCAGCTTAGTGACCAGCTAGTCCGACTTGCGTCACTGGAGATAAAAGTGTGATGCAGACGTTATGACATCAAGTGGAGTGTATTTTTGCCTCATTCTTTTTTTTCCCATCCACCAAACTCAGAATAAGCTTTTTGGCCAATTGAATTGTTCATTTTATATAATCTCAACAATTTAATACTTCGAGAAGTTTTGGTCAGCTCTACTTCATAATAAAAAGAACCACGAATCTTAGGGGAAAGATGATAAACAAATGAATGCGAGGCCAATAATGCCTTCTCTTTTTCCATGAGTTTTGCTGACAGTGGATGTAGAAGTTTATTTTTTCCTTGTAAAATTAATTGGTATTAGAAGATCGTCACTCAAGTATTTTATAACATTAAACATCGCATCTAATTGACCTGTTGTTCTAAGAGTGTTCCAGAGAATGACATTGTGGAACCCCAACAACAATCCATCCCTTATGATGATGCTCCTGCTACTCGAATTCATGAACTTTTTGCTCTAATATTACTGTACATTGAGCTATCATTCTTCAAAAATTAATTGGTATCAATAGACCGTCGCTCAAGTTTTTTTTTATGATATTCAACATCGGACCCAACTGGTCTATTGTAAGAGCGGTTGCAGATAGCAACATTATAAAACTCTAACAAGAACAAACTAGAGAAAAACAAAATTGAAAGGAAAAAAAAAGCATAAATACCTTACGGCCCTAATGGTATTCAATTTTTGCAATTCAGTCTCTGAAATATCAATTTCAATTGAATTGTCCTTGTAATATGTTTTCGAAGCAAATTGATCCTTTCGTCCAGTTGTCGCACTTACGGAAGGGTGCTATGTGGTTGTAAACGTCACTTCAGCACAGATCAATACTCGCCACGTGTGCTTTAAAAAACTCAAAATGTCATGTAATGAATGGGTGCCACCTGGCTGCCTGCTCATGCGCTTGTCAACAAAAAATGTCACATTGGTTTTTTTAAAAACATACTATCGGAGCTTCTCAACTCTCAAGCTCCCTTTCCTCCCCCACCTCTATCCCCAAATTTTACCTTCATCCTCCCGAAGAACCCTAACTCTATTGAACACCCGATTGGAAGAAAATCCCCACCTTTGAGCTCTCTGTTGTATCCAAAACTTCGAATGCTCACAAAACCAATAATGACAAACTAAACACCTCCTTCCTCCGTAGTAGAACCACGTACAACCAATCAAGAAGAGAGAGAAAAAAGGGAAAATGCTGCAAAGGCAGAAACCACAGAAATTCTTAACAACTAAAAAGAAATGAAAAAGAGCAAAAGAGAGCATACAAAAACAGGTGGAGGTATGCTAAACAGAGTCCATCTACAGCAGCCTCCCAAACGCTAGAGAGGAGCCTTTCTTGGACATGTCATCGAAGGGATTCGTATTTGTAGAATTATTCATCATTTAATATTTCTTTATTTCTTTTATCTAGGGTGTGAGCCAGTGTTAGAAAATATAATTAAAATAATAAAATCTCCATCTTCCTATCAGCTTAAGCTTTTGGGATAAGTGATAGACTCACATGGTATCAGAGCCCAGGTCCCAAGTTCGAGACCTGACTCTTCACTTTACCCTAATTTCAACACGTGAGGGGAGTGTTAGAGAATATAATTCAAATAATAAAATCTTCATCTTCCTATCAGCTTAAGCTTTTGGGATGAGTGATAGATTCACAGCCAACACCACCTATGGGAGTTCAGAGTTCTGTAATCGAGCAAAGATGAAAAAAGACAGTAGAGTTGGTGTTAGATCGTTTTATAGCGGAGAAAGCAAAGGGACAACCTACTGAGAAATAGTTTATCATCGTTCATCTTTTTTATTATCTTGGTTATGTAAGGATGATCAATGGGGCTTGCGGGTGAGTTAGGGTTCTTGCAAGTAGATTAGGGGTACTTGGTTCGATTTGGGGATGGAGTGGAAGGGAAAAGGGGGTTTGCGCGGGTGGTAAAATTGAGTGAGTAACTTTTTTGTTTTGGTCCAAGGTAGCCTGTTTTGGTTGACACTGCACATGACAAGGCGTCCAAGTGGCAAAAAAATGATGTGGCATTTGTTATTTTTAGAAGACACATGGCGAGTGTTGATTGGTGTTTAGGTGGCATTTAAAAGCCATGTGGGCATCATTCCGTTAAGTATCAAACGACAATTGGATAGAAGTATCAATTTGCTTAAAAAACATACCACGAAGATAATTCAATTGAAATCGATATCTCAGAGATTAAATTGCAAATAACGAATACCACGGAACATGTAATATGTTAGAGCAAAAAAAAAACCAACAAAAAGTTTTAGGATCGCAACAGTCATATCCTTTATTAATCAAAGTACGCATTATACAATGAACTCAGCATAATTTCTGTCATACGCCCATTATTCCATGACCACCCGGCATGCACATTGTGCGAGAATACGCATCCAATTTGATAAAAGCGATGTGCTATGCCGAGCCCACAATTGTACACACACACACACACACACACACACACACAGATATATATATATATATATATATATATAACACACATATATATATATATATATATATATGTGTGTGTGGTAACCATCGTTTTCTTTTCACCTCCGCAGCAAACAATGAGCTCCGACATGCACAGGCGGAGCCAAGGGGGGGCAGTGGGGGGCCACCGCCCCCCTTGGCTCCCAAAAAAAAATTTACATGTTATTTTTTTGTCAAGGCCCGCCCCCTTGGCACATTAGAGTTTCAGCCCGCCCCTATGGCTTGCCCAGATTCCTCAGTCCGCCCCCCTTTGACGCCCAATCAGCCCAGCCCAACCCTATTTTTCTGTTTTTTAAACTTACCTGAGGGTGAAACGTCTTATGTAAGTGACCTTTTATGTAATTATTAGGTGGAAGTCTCTCATGCGACTTTGATTCAGAATCTAATTGGTTTTGTGGATAATGATACTGTAAACTAACAAGTAAACTCTCATCCATATTAGCTTCTGTAAAGAGTCCTCTTAGCTTTTTATTTTAACTTTCTGTTAAAAAGTATATAAGATAGTACCTTATCTTCATTCATATTCTTCTGTAACAAAAAATAAGAATTACCAATGCATCTGAAATTTTCGAGTCCTAAGCACCTAATGGAAGAAATAATCTGGGAGACTTAATGTTTTCCAAAAGAATAATCACTGGTCCAATGGTATTAAAAACAAGTTGTTGTAATTGGTAAGACACTTTGGATCATGGAGTCTTATAACATCGTCCGCGCACGGGCAATTACTTTCACCTAATAATTACATAAAAGGTCACTTCAATTTTCTAGATTTGGAATCAAATGATTTTATAGCAATATAATGGGGCATCAAACATGCGAGGTGAACTCAATGGGTTGAAGTCTCTCATTTTGAGGGATCATCCTTCTGCGACCTATATTCATTGTTTTGCTCACCAACTCCAATTGGTTGTTGTGACTACTGCAAAGAATAACATCCAAGTTTGTGAAGCGTCGGTTGTAGGATTTGAGAGAGAATGGATGAGATGATTTTTTGGAAGAAGTCAAAACTTTTTGCGTGAATAATTCTATCACTGTACCCAATTTGGAAGACATTATTCCAACTCTTGGTCGGGCTCGGTGTGGAGGGCAAACAATTACTTATTTGCATCGTTTTCGTGTGGAAGTGTTTTGTCAAGTTATTGATTTGATCACCCAAGAGATGGATCATTGTTTCACTGAAGCAAGTACGAAGTTACTTCTTTGTATAGCATGTCTTGATCTAAGAAACTCGTTTGCAGCGTATGATCATTCTAAGTTACTTCGTCTTGCCGAGCTTTATCCAGAAGATTTCTCAGCAATTGATCATGCTGTACTTAGAGATCAGTTTCGAAATTTTATTTATGATGTGAGAAGTCATAATGTTTTTTCTGAGCTTCAAGATATTGGAGGTCTTGCTGTGAAGATGGTTGAGATGAGGAAGCATACTCTATATCCATTGGTTTATCAACTGATTAAATTGACATTGGTCTTACCAGTTACGACTGCAACAGTTGAGAGAGTATTCTCTGCGATGAAGTTTATCAAAACTGACTTGCGCAATGAGATGAGAGATGAATGGTTGAATGAAGTTTAACTCTTAAGGTATTTTTTTGCATTACATAGTAAATTTTTTTTTGTCATTTTTCTTTAGGAGTTTGCCCCTCATTGATTGTGCTTCTAGCTCCGCCACTGCCGACAAGCCTTTGATCAGTACTCTTTGGTGGGCCACAAAATTTTTGTTTAGAACCCTTTTATCTCGAGGATCTTGCAAAGCAGGACCGACTTTACGGGGGTTATGGCTTAGGCAGCCTAGGCGGCTACTTTAAAGTGCTCCATTTATTTGTCATTGAAGTAGTACTTGCAAACTGATTAATATATATAAGAGGTATCATATTCCTACATAAATTATAATGAATTCATGATATCATTATGTGCGTTTCATGATGTTTGATGTATTTTTTTTCTAAGTCATGATGTTTGATGTAAAAACTGCAAACATATGATATTTGTCCCCTCAGGATGGCAAGGGTGCCAATTTTTCAAAAGGGAGGTCATTGATTTCAATATCTTTAGCAATAAAAATAAAAATAACGCCACTTAATTCATACCTGCGGTGAAGAACTGTTGTACATGTTCGGAATTTACAGTGACCTTTAGCATTTAGTGCGATCAAGCTGGACTAGTACGATGTTTTGATTTAGTGCGATCAAGCTCGACTAGTACTAGGGTTATGTTCGTTTTGAGTAAAAATGTAGGATTTTAGAGAAGTTGTGAATATTTATATTGAATAGTCTTTTATTAGTGTTTGTGTAAAGTTGAAAGAAAAATGATTTAATGTAATTGTTTAATAAAAAAATTATTAGAGTTATGTGAAAAAGTATAGAGAGAAATTTTATTCTATAAAAAAGTAGGTGATTTATGATATCTTTTATTCACGAAAAATAATTGAAAATAAGTAAATAATCAAAAAGCATCCACTGTCCACTCAATTTCATACATTTATCACTTCGAAAAGTGTTCCTCTTAACTTTCGCCCAAAGTGAAATGGCAGCGGCTTGTAACTTCATATATGCTGGATAATGATTCTACAAGGAAGGAATTGGAAGTTTAGGCCAATTTAAACATGATCGCTCACCTTCCAAATATGGATGGTTGGACCCAAGGCTAACTTCAACAATTTTGGTCTAATATCACTAGAGTGAAAGCCTCAGGTCTAAATCTTCTTCATTCTTTTCTTTCTGAGCATCTTCTGTCTGAGAAGAACCTACAAAGGTCACACTAGGGTTGACGGACAGAGCTACGCCTACGGCCTCTTCCATGAAGTCTTCCCGTCGGAAGGAGGGTTTCCAAACTCGAATTTGCTTCTCTTCCTCGACTTTCTTTCCCTTTCTCTTACACTCTGTTCCGTTCAATGCACTCGAGCCATTCAGCAAACGGTCCCGAGCCTCGCGAATATTTTTAACAAGAGTAAAGAATTTCTCCATCTTTTGTTCGTCATCTTCTTCCTCGTCATCATCTCGAACCTTTCTCTTCTTGCTTGGACCGGCCTCCATATGTGATGATCTTTTGTCTGCAGCCAATGGAGGAACCCGGAGGACAGATACTACACAGCATGCACTTTCTTGGTTGCTTCTACGCTACTTCTCGGAGAGACAGGAGAGACACCCTTATAAAAGGTCTAGGTCATGTTATTCTATCATTAATGACCCAACAATGTGATGCACAAGTTAACAAATTTGATGAGGAAAGACTTCGCTGATTTTAAAGAGTAATGTAAAGTTTTCTGCGTTCTTTTTTTTTTCGATGAGTGGTTCTGTTTGATTCCTCTTTCACTCTTTAAACTGTCTCATAACGTGGGTCACACCTTTTGACACAGTAGCTAGACTTCTCTGGCATTTTGCTTTTGGTTGTTTAATTCCTACTGTGTTTTCACGTGAGCACATGCTACGAAGCTCCTCTCTCTTTTTCCTGATTTGTTTTTTTTATGCTTCTGATACAAGGGATTGAATGGGTACAGACTTACTCGGATTGTACGGTACAATTCGGAAAGAGAAATACCAAATAGATAGACCACACAAGTTCCAAGCAGTATAGATCATACAATAGGTTTCACTTGTTCTATCTACTTCTCTCCGAATTGCACCGTACAATCCGATCAGAAAATTATAGAAGATCTTCATCCTTAAATGGGGTTACACCCTTTAGAGTATGAAACTCAAGTACTATCTACACAAGTCTCTGGACTGGTGCGAAAGAAATTGAAGAGTTTATAAGGCCACCAAACCTGTCAATCTAAGCCTTGTGCTTGTTCTATAAAATAGTAGGTCCAACTAATTTAAGGGCACAAACAAGTTGCTGAGTCGATTACTATCTAAGATACCTTCCTTTTAAGCAACAAAGCTTTGTTTTTGTTTTTAGAGGATAGGCAACGCGGCAGTGCCTTCTCTCTCACCAAACAAGTTTATAAGACCTTCCTCGTCTGCACTCCCCATCCCTCGTTACTGTCCTTGGCGGTGGGAGGAGCTCCGACTCCTCCTGCCCCCTTCCCCTCCCGGCCTAGCCTCCTACTGGTAGGATCTGGTCTTCTCTTCTCATTTCTAGTTCGTTTTTTGGCTCTCCTTTCGGGTGGCTTTGATGTTAGATCTAGACATTTTAGGTGGTCTCCGATTACCACCTCCCCTTGGGCTTGCGTATACTCCCTCAGGCACTCCGTTCTGCTCTCCCCTTTGCCGATCTATCGGCGCATGACGTCTCATGTGCACCCACGCACGCGCATGGATCTCACGCGCCCAATCCCATCTCCACCTTTTTGGGTCGTTTCTGGTGGTTTATGGAGGACACACCTTCCACATTGAGCTTTAGCGTCTTATGAATTTTTTTCTGTACTCTTGGTTCTAGGCGATGCTTGTTTGTGTCCTTTGGTCGGCGAACGTCTCTGCTCATTGTACCGCCTCTTGGCGATGCTTGTTGGGTCGCTGCCTCTGTGAGGGTCTAGCATACCGGTTAAAGCAATTTCTGTTTTGATCACCCGTGATGAAATACAGATCTCCACTTTTTTACCCATTAAAAAAACTAGTACTATCTACACAAGTCTCTGGACTGGTGTCAAAGAAACTAAAGAATTTATAAGGCCACCAAACATGTCAATCTAAGCCTTGTGCTTGTGCTGTAAAACAGCATACCCAACCACTACAAGAAACTAGCTTTTGGGTCTCAAAATTTTTTGTTACCAAAAGTTAAAAATTTGCCAGTTAAAGTTATTGGTCCGGTTTGATAAATAAGGCATGTCATGTTTGTTCTTGCATGACAATTTCTGAGTTTCCTCAAGAAATAGCGTTTGGACGCCAACTCAGACGGTTCGGACGGTTTTCATTTTGTGTGACAATTATAAATACGTCACGGATTCCTTATTTTTTTCCGTTCACATGTCCCGTGTGAACGTCAATGTATTACATGACAAAAACCAATTTCGTCATGGAAACCCATGAGAACGTCTCTAATATAGGTTCGCACAGAGTGAATTTCTATGTCAAAATATAAATTTTGTTAGCAGATATAGCATTCGCACGCTACAAAACCACGTGCGGACTTTTATTGTTTTTATTTTATAAAAAAACAAAATCCAACAAATATAATGTGCGAACGGCTCTAGAACGTGCAGACTATGGTTAAACACGGACATGGGGATGGTGGATTTGAGTGCGGACACTGTTTTTTTTTTATTTTATGGAAAAAAATGCGACAAATATAATGTGTGAACGGCTCAAGAACGTGCAGACTATGAATAAGAACAAACGTGGGGACGGTGCAATAACGTTTGGACGTAATTATGGGTAATCTGTGCGGACAAATAATATATCATGACGAACGTCTGGACATTGTTAATATGTTCGGACAGTTCTAAATTATAATATTAAATCTACGAATTTAAATTATTTAATTATGCATTTAAAATTAGATTAGACATGAATATGAAGACATTATATTAAATACAGTGTAAATTAGTAATGGTCTACAAATATCTAATCGACATAATCATATATAAAATACATAATCGAAATCAAGTCCGAAATAAACAATCCACCCAAATTTGTGTCGGGGAGTGAAGTGCACTGTAACCTTCCTTACGTGTCCCATCATCTGCTCATGCATTTGTGCTTGCAATAATTGGAGCTTCTTTTCTTCCTCTGCTTGTTGCTTTCGTTGTTGCTCCTCTAAATTCTGCTTCTGCTCCATTAAATGTTGCTATTGCACTCGCATCGCCCTCTCCATTTATGCCTGCCTCACAACAACCTCATCATATTCTTTTTGTCTAGCACTCATCTCCTCTGTCTCCATTCTTGCTTCTTAAAATCTCCGGGCCAGATCAACGATCGACACTGAAGACGATGATCCAACTTGCCGCACTGAATGGCCTAAACCACGCACGTAACCGCTTTCATCCCCAAGACCTTTGTGAAGATCTCCACTTCTGTGTATGATCTTCCCTCAGACTCGTGTTGTAATTGTAGCACCTCCATCTTTTCCTACAAGTGATGGAGAACATTGTGAAAGTTAATTTATTAAATATAAAAAAAATTAAAAATGCATAATAAAACTTTACATAACTTACAAAATATTCTAGTGCAGTATCGGATGTTCACGCGTCATCCTTATTAGTATGCGTTTTCTTGTACATCAATGCAGGATTAATCTGATCAGTTCCTGAATCTTTTTACACACCAAAAAATAACATATACATTAAAATCCCTTAATGACATAATGTCGTAATAAAAAAATACACTTAAATATTAATTTCACTCGTTCTCTAAAATATATATCTGTTGAGTTAGTGAAAAAATGAAGTATATAAGTAAATAAAAATATTATAATAAACATTTTTACCTGTTCTTCAGTACTAAATAATTCCCAGATGGGGAGTCCATTCTTTCTTTTTCATGTTCGGGTACAGATGCTCTAACGCTTCTTCCTTGGTGGGGAACAAAGCATAGTACTTGTGCTTTCTGTTCTGATGCGTCATGTACGCTTTGTTCATTGTATACATCACAGTGTTGCGATCCTCTGGCCGATCATAATCCAGGTTGAAGTCATCCTGAAATGAACCATGTTAGTATAATTAAATAATAATTAATAAAAGGATGTCTAATTTTTACTAAGTTATTCTTACCAATACTTTGTTCATATGATCGCACAAGCGGACCAATATGACTAGAGAGCATCGAAGATTCCTTGTCACAACCGCCCGTACGGCCATCGGGAATATGAACACTCAGATTTCCTGCAATACAAGTCTTCTTTAATGCAATCCCGCGCGTCCTAACCCATACATGTCTAATCCCAGAGGTGGCTATACATGAACAAAAACGTTATTAACGTATAAAATCGGCACCTACTTACACGCACAACTACTCTGCAGGGTGCTACGCGGGTTGACCGACACAGGAGATGGCAAATCATCGTCTGCTCTATTTGAAGGAGTCGCAGCTGCTCTTGTCCATGGATGATCGCTAGCACCAACTGATCTAGCACTTGAATCACAACGAAGACATTTCTTCCTCCATCGGCCATGATGACTTCCTTTGAGTGTACAAGCACAACAAGTGAGAAACTCTATTATTGTTAGAGAAATAAAATATGAACGTGCGAAACAAAAATAAAATAAACAACGGAGATTCGTAAAAATCACTTTAATCATCAGAGTCGGACTCTTCGGAGTTATCACTATCCTCACTATCATCACATGACTCTTCATCACTATCCGATATTCATGTAGCACGACTTCGTGTCACAGTGTCATCAGTGATGTGCAAAAGCGGATCGACGTCGTGCCTACTCAACGGAATCATGTTAAAATTACAGAAATCTACAAAAAGAGAAACTGACTTGTTGTCCTGGTATGCTTTCAAGTTCGACGGTCCTTCCCTCTCTTCGTCATTCTCTTCTCCAACAACAGGCATATCATATGTATTTCTGCTTATTATTTTATTAACTATCTTCTAGGGTAGCCCAACTTCATATCATCTAGATAAAATACTTGATCATCTTGAGATACAAGCACAAACAGATCATCTTTATACTGCTTTCGTGATATGTAGATGCTAACAAACCATCCACTTTTGTGAAAACCACAGTTTTGGGTGCTCAACTCAAACCAGTCGCACTTGAATAAATAAACTAAACTCTCGCGCAGGTACTTTAGTTTGTAAATGTCCACAACTTGACCATAAAAACCAATGTCTTCCCCATCATTATCTCTCTGAACAACTACACCGCAATTCTGTGTACTTCGAAATTGTTCACGTTGACTTGTATGAAACTAAATTCCATTAATTACGCATCCAAAATAGGAAAGTACTCGTTGATCCGGTCCGGATGCCAGTGCATATAAATCATCCGACACCTCAGCCAGATATTTATTGCGCATCATTTGTATCTAAAATAATATAACTGTATAAGACATTAAAAAAGTAAATTAAACAAAAAAATAGCTATACGTTCCACATAGGTAATAAATATCTTTTTTGTAAACCACAAAGGGAATTCTGCTTCGTGCCTTTTATCAACAACTACTTGTGATTGTTGTCTGAGTTCGTGTAGATGCTAGTTGCAAACAAATATTCGTAAAACAAGAGCACTACAAAAACTTTGAAAACACAACAATAGAATGATGAAAAGTCACTTACTTTAAATGTTGGTTGAGTTCTGCACAGTTGTTAAGTACATATCACTCTGCTTTAGTGAACTTCTTCCTATTCTAATCGTGGCCTATGACTGCTCCTAACTGAGGAACGTTTACAGCAAACACAGAAAGACAGTCCATCTATCCTCCTCGATCATCTACATCGGCATAATTCCTCTCCTTTCTTTTGAACCGCGTCTCAACCCCACCGAGGTACATAGAGAAAAATGTTAGACATTCATTCAACATGTAACTATTTGCTATGAACCCTTCAGCCTATGCCTTGTTCTTCACGAAACGCTTCATCTTCCCCATATACCTTTCCATTGGATACATCCACCGAAATTGTCCGGGACCCGCAAGTAAAACTTCCCGAGGTAAGTGGACACTAAATGGACCATGATAGTGAAAAATGATGGGGGAAATATGTGCTCCAACTTACTATAATAGCCCGGACCGTCAAGACCTCAAGCGTTGTCTTATAATAATGGACGCCGCTATTAGACTGAGGTTACGGCCAGTGGGAGGATCGTGAAAGCAACATGATTCTAACTAATTCACAAGTAGAACATTTTATTAATACCCAAGTATTTCAAAAGAGAACTAACTTCTTATAATGTACATACTAAAAAGAAAACTATAGCAGCGGAAAAACTAAGAAACATAAAACCTCTACTTTTTGCGATCAGAATCACTTAAGTTTGGTTACCATCTGTAATAGCCCTTCGAGTTTGGGTTAATCCACCTATGACCCCGGTTTTCCATCAGAACATTTAGTTCTTGTGTGACATAGACTCAAAAGGTCAGCTCCAGAGTAATAAAGCCATGTTGAATGACCTTGGTGAACTCACCTAATAAACCTCAGACATCTGCTAAAGAAATATTTAACAAATAACGGTGAGTCCAAATGACTCAGTAAAGCCAGCGGTTAGTACACCAGAATAGCATAAACAAGAACAAATTATTGAATAAAACCCATTTCAACAATAAAATCTCAACAGAATAAGAAAAAGTAAATGAAAAGACTCAATTTTCTAAAAAATGATCTTTTCCTTTTTCCATTCTCAATCACCAATCACCACTACTCTCACTCCCAGAGTGAATCACTTGGCCAGTGTGACGGGTTACAAGTAACCATTCGTATCTTTGCAGCAGTACTCCTAGAGCACAATACAGCCTCAAGCTCCCAGAGTGAGTTATCCTAACAAAAGATCTTTCCGCGTACGACGAAGAGCCCAGAATGTCACAACAAGTGAATGCATTCTCTTATGCACTGTACTGTCACGTCTTCACAGTATGCGTTAAGTATGCATATCTCATATCAACGCCCATACATCTCATTTATGATATGCAACACCTTAACCACACTTGAACATCAATATTCCTTTTCAATGTACAAGTTAAGTGTGCATGTCTCATATCAACGCCCGTACATCTCATTTATGATATGCAACACCTTAACTCGTTTCCATCATCACAACATTATAAAACAATTATCAAAGGAAAATGTTATGAAGGCAAAAATAACACTTTAATTTCTCGGTTAAAAACCGGCTTAATCACCACGTAGAAAATACTAATTTTGACATGAAAAGTATTGAAATCAACAGGAAAGAAATAAGTTCAAGCTTTGAAAAACAACTTTTGGAAGAAATTTTGAAAAGAAACGGATCAAAGTCGAAAAACACTTTGAAAACTAATCGAACTTTGACAATGGTACTTTTCGAAAAGACAAGCTTGTTCTTCCTCAAGAACACGAAGAACATCAAGAACATCAAGAACAATAGGAAGAATAGAACAATGCTAATAACATCAAGAGATGTTTAGAATAATAAATACAAGAGATTCACAATAATCATCTTGAAAACTTGAATCGAAATCAAGGATAAACAACTAAACTTGACCTCTAAGCGAGTTCGATGTTCACTAATATTCACAAAAACATTTCCTCCTTCTTGATTCTACTTCACTTCCCTCTTAATCTCAAAGCTAACTCACAAGTTTAGGATGAGATGGTGTGAATTTTTCAATGGTCGGCCACCCCTTTTTATAGGCAAGGTTGGTTCATCATATCGCGAGACGTGTCAACCTAGATTTGATGACTCAAAGGGCTACTTCATCCACACGTTGACACCTAGCAACCTACAGCACCTGCATGGCAAGGCTATGGCCAAAATTCACCCTATAAGTTTCATGAGTCGCCACCTAGGTTCACCGGTGGTCGACACCTCGTGCTTCCTAGGTTATAGCCTTTTGTGTCGTGTTTCTTGCATCGATTTGTCGTGCTTCTAGCTTTGATTTGTCGTGCTTCCTATGTGTCATCACTATCCATAATTCATCTCTATCCATAATTCATCTCTATCAACAATTCATCTCGATCCATAATTCACCTCTATCCACAATTCATCTTGATCCATAATTCATCTCTATCCACAATTCATCTCTATCCATAATTCATTGGCTAAGTTTCGTTTATCCTCAAATTCCAATGATGTTCACAAATCAACCTACTTGCTTAAAAAAACGTCTTACTTGCTTCTGAAAAATAAAAAGTCTCCAAATTTGAACCATAACCTCGTGGATGATTCCCCAACATATAAAAGAATTAAAATCATATGGTTCAGTTTTCGAGACAAAAACGTCCTACTTGCTTAAAAAATTTTATTGATCCAATACGAGCTCCTCAACATTCTGAACAATAACCTAGTTGTACGGGAACTTTAAATCTCACCAAATCATGTCCTAATCAAGGTTTCGAACTTAGTATCTCAAGTACTAAATAATCTCTCTTTGTCACTAAATATCCCATAATCTCACTACTAATGACAAACAAGATAGCATAAACAATATGCACGTGATGTTCGAAATCTCGGGGTATGACACTTACAGAGGATCAATCCGATATATTTTTGCAACTGGTCTACAACCTATACTTTTATAGTTCTTGAACACATGTCCCTAAAGAATAAGCTTAGTTTCGTCAATATTGTACATACTTATTGGTCCAATAACCCATGTATCATCGCCGGTAACAGTCGTTGCAGCATAATGTGACAATGGCTTTTCATAACCAATATTTTGCATTCTTTTACATTCACGCATCGAGATATATTAGTTGCGTACCCTTCAGGAAACTTCACACCCTCCAACCACTGACAACACTTTCTATGCTCTTCTTTCGGTAGCGTGAAAGACGCATTAGTCATGACTTCACGTTGACTCTGAACTTGTTGATGCAACTCTTCTTTATTCCCATTAATGTCAAATCTCTCTGATCACTGACACTATCCTTCATTTTCCCATCAATGTTTATCGAATCCCCAACACGTTATCACAAATATTCTTCTCTATGTGCATCACGTCCAAATTGTGTCGAAGTTTTAATTCTGATCAATACGGCAACTCAAAGAAAATACTTCGTTTCGTCCAACTCAACTCATCCACAGTTTGTTTCCTCTTCTTCTGCGTCTTTCCATAAGGCATAACAAGTACCTATGCAAGTTGCTCAAGTATCTCTTGTCCAGTCAACTCTTTAGGCTCCAATGTAAACTCTTTATTCCTATCAAATATGTCCACATTGTGCCTCCACTGATGCAAAGTGGGCAAATACTGGCGATGTCCCAAGAAGCAATGTTTACCTCCATTTTTCAGCCATGAAGACTTGTGGCCGCATTACACGTTGGACAATCTAACTTCCCTTACAAACTCCATCCGGACAGATTACCATAGGCCAGGAATTCATTTATTGTTAAATGTACCTATTTCCTCCTCATCATATGTTTACACTCCATTCTCCCATAACTCCTTCAAATCCTCTATAAGGGGCTGTAAATACACATCGATATCACTTCCCAGACTTCTATCCCCAGTAATAAACAATGAGCATAAAACATGAATCTTTCATACACTTCCATGGAGGTAGATTAAACGGGACTAAGACCACTAGTCGTATAATGTATAAGAAGCTCATGCTCCAAAAGGAATTGAATCCATCAGAAGCTAGGCCCAAACTAACATTACGAGCTTCCTGACCAAACCTATCGTATTTCTTGTCTAGTTCCTTCCACAACACCGTTTACGCAAAATTACTCATCACCGCGTCTTCAACCACTCTCTTCTCTTGGTGCCACCGCATATCCATAGTCGTTTGACATGAGATAAACAACCATTGCAACCTCGGTTTCAACAAAAAATGCCGCAACACTTTATGGGGGACCTTCGACTTATAAATTTCAATGTACTTCCACCTCAACTCCCCACACACCAGACACGCTATAACTCGCTATTATGCTTCCAAAACAAAACACAATCGTTCCTAAATTCTCCGACTTAGATATGCCTCAAAGAAAGATTTTGGTAACGTCTCCCAATTGGGTAATGCGTCTTTTAGCAACCCTAACACCTCCTTAAATACCTTTACGCTCAATTTATTCTATGACTTCACATAGAGTCATCTTACTACATAAGAAAACTTCGAATACCTGACACACCCAGGATACAATTCTCGCTCAGCATCCTCCCACAACTTGGCATACGCAGAAAATCTATCCCCAGACCCCGATTCGGGTGGCATTGGGTCGGCAGTATGATATGCTCCCACATCAAAGTTCTCTAACATGTCTCAGATTTCGTCATCTATATTCCTCTCAGACTCCTCACTACTCAGCTCTGGCTCCCATTCAGACACTACTTGATCGAAATAGGTCATTTTTGGAATTGGTTCTCTGTGCAGTACCCAATCAGTATAACTCTTCTCAAACCCATTTATGAACAGGAGATCCTCCATTTCTTGAATATTTTGGAACAAAATATTATTACATCTCCGACAGGGGCACCTTATTTGACCATGACTATCTGCAGAATTTTTGGCGATACTCATAAATTCCTAGACACCTTCCTCATACTTCACACCGAACCTATCTAGTTTATGAATCCAGCTCTTATTGATTTTGTGTGCCTTCAGTCATAGATATGCATAAAAAATCAAACAACAATCGTGAATAGAGTAATGATAGTTCACCTCTAATACCTATTTCTTCTGGGTGATAGGTCATATCTCATTCATGATTAGATTATCCATAATATACGTAAATGTACTTGTACCCGACTCACTCGAAATTTCGGTAGCATTCCCCCATAGTCCCCAGATACAAGCATTAAGCGATGAGGTTATGCACCCACCGACAAATGGTAAGTGTGTAAGCACAAGAGTGAATATGCATCTGAAGGATGAAATGAGAGCGATGACGAAATTTCTAACTACGTCAAGCACAATGACTAGAACGTTTGCGTACATTACGGATAGTCTAATACCAAACAATCCACAACTTGGAAAATTCAGGAATTACCACACGTTCGACAATTAAAACGCGCGGTAATTCCCAAACGAGTCTAAGGGAAACTAAATGCAAAAAAAACCAATATTAAATAAATTTCATGCATAACCTTTTGGATGGATTAATAACCATCCGCACAACCAAAACCAAAAAGATGCCATTTCGTGAAGCTATGTCCACACGCTTTGAAGTAGGTTCGAACGGTTTAAATTGCCTTAAAAAACCGTTCGAACAGCTACAGTGAACGTCCGGACAGGGATTGTCGAAGAACAGATCCTTCGACAATCTCTCTTCCACATACACATTTCAATCCAAAAATCACACGCCTTGTTTCTAAGCTACCCAAAGCATTAATTAATCAAATATCAAGCAAAACAACACATTTTTACTCATAACCCACAAAAATTGTAAAACAACGTACCTCTCAAAGCTTCCAAATCGCACAATGCTTCCAAATCCACCTAAAGCTACTTCAATCTATGCTTAAACCTCCTTCTATCAATATTCAGAAGATTCTTCATAAAGAAATTGGAGAACTAAAAGATTGGGGTGGATTTGAGAGTATTCAGAGCATTACACGCCGAATTATATGTATCTGGGATTTGACCCTTTCATTCTGTAGAAGATGTCCGGACGAGTATAATTGACGTCTGCACACCATTCAGGATAATTTTGGCGCAAAAACTTACCTCCAACAATTTTGTCTCCATCCAGACGGCTGCACGAATCTGTTTAAAAAACAAACGACCCCGATTTAATAGGAAAGAAATGGCATTGTCTTTAACGGCTACCATCCGAACAGTCACGAATCCGTTTGGAAAACACCATTTTAAATAGAACTGAACGATGTCATTTTATGCAACGGTTATCTGCACTATACTTATCATCTTGCGGACGTCAATTTTTAGACAGCACGACACCGTCTTCCATTAAATAAACGACGTCCATTAAAAACACGACCGTGCGAACGGTTTATTAATCGTCTGAACGCTACCATCTACATTTCTTTATAGCATGATAATAGTATTTCAGTTCTTAATAACATATTAATGGTGATACTAGTAAAAATTTTAGTACTTAAAGAATTATTTTAACATATCCAAACATAAATATCAAACCATAATAGAAAAAGATGCATAATAACCATCATAAAGCGAAATCAAAATAAAAATTCAAAATACAAACCATACTAAAATGTCAAACATAAATATCCAGTACAAACTTAAATATAGAAAACATAATGTGAAAATCATAAAAGTCATAATCATGCTCCAAACCGAGCTAAGTGGATCCTTCTCCCGGGAACTCGCTCGTCTTCCCCATCTGAAACTCAATAGCGCCCAACCTCCTGGACATTACATGCAAGGTGCCGAAGTGGTAGTGAAAAATGGTTGCAATCCTGGCTCTCCGGGAGTAGGAGCCTGCAGTAGCTACTGTCGCTTAATCTGAGCCTCAGAACGACTCAACTATATGATGGGAACGAGAGGCATCTTATTTTCCTCGTCTCGACTATATGTGTAGCCCACACTATGAAAGAAGTGTGTCAGGAGTAGACTGTACGACTATGCAGTAGAAGAACTGATCTTCGATTCAAACCAAAAAGTCCAGAAAATGTACATAAAAAATCCAGAATACCTCATTTAGCCACAGATAGCATTAGCTCGCCTCTCGCTATAGGTCACTCTATCGTGTGAGCCCTTGGCTCGATGTCGTAGGTGAAGATGAAGTGCATAATACACTAGAATGGAAGCATGTACTTCTAACTTATGAAGGGTCCGACGACCACCATGTCCCGCTCCATGAATGTACGGAAGATGTCTTCCGCATCTTGCATTTTCCACATCTTCACTGCAGAATATGCTTCAATCGGCCTCTGGGACATAAGATCACCCAGCATATAGGGACGGTCCATACTGGTGCCAAGATCCGCAACATCCAACAATAAGGCGTAAAACTCCCGAACCATATCTACAAATGCTCACCTTCTCTCTTCAAATGTCCGATCCAACCCTGATCATCCATAATATCGCCGATACTCTAACCCTCATACTTCATCTCCTCAAAGTCAGCAACGAAAACCTCACGCTCCATGATAACCGATCGGCTCAAGATCTCAGCCCGCTGCTGGGCCTACTACTCCTCTCGCGTCATATAATCTTCTTGTATCTGCTATTCTGTTTGAACTAACCGCTAGCTTTACTGAGTCATTTGGACTCACCGTTGTTGTTAAATATTCTTTTAGCAGATGTCTGAGGTTTATTTAGGTGAGTCCACCAAGTCAATTCAACATGGCTATATTACTTTGGAGCTGACATTTCGAGTCTATGTCACACATGACCTAGATGTACTGATAGAGGGAAGGGACCATAAGTGGATCACTCCAAACTCTGATAATTATATGAACTTCTTGGACTTGGATGATACTGATGATGAAGATTAGAGATCTTCTGCTTATGCTTCTCTTAGTTTTTTCGCTGTAGTGTTTTTTTTTCATTTTTATACTGTAGTTTGTACATTATACTAAGTGGGTTCTCTTTTGTAATATTTCGGTATTAATAAAATGTTATAATGGTGTTTTGCTTAGAATCCTGTTGTTTCAACAATCCTTCCACTGGCCATAACCTCAGTCTAATAACAGCGTCCATTACTATAAGACATTGCTTGAGGTCTTGACGGTCCGGGCTATTACAGATACTGTCAATTTCTGAGAGGTTTGTTTATTAGTAGGTGCTCAGTATCTTTTACAACTTCTCTTTCCACTTGCATTTTCTTTTTGCGTTTTTCCTTTTATTTTTTACTGAGATGTTCAGTACTATATACTATCTTGGTGTACAAGAAATTCAAGTTCAGCTTTCCTTGAAGTTTCCTACAAGAAATTCATGTTCAGCGTTCGGAAGGTTCATTATAATACAAACATCTATGATGAAAACCATGTGGGTTCACATGAAGGGTCGTTTACACTTGATTTTGTCATCAATTGAATACAAGCAACAATAATGGGGGACCTTACTTCATACCCATCAATCACCATCAGAACGGAAGAAAAAGACAATAGAACAATGAACTTACATAAGCATTTTCGTTCAAGGAAGTCGCACGTTCTTGTCTTTACTTGCGGTACCTTTGTGTTTGTCTGTGTTGGATTGATGCTGAATATATTATATACCATAACGCAGATAAACATCTTGAGTTTTCACTCTGCTGAAGCTTTGTTTGGGCCGTGCATGCGATGAAATGCAATTTCTAGGGTCTTATAAGACAGCATGGAAGCCCACGAACAACCCACGCAAGATGCGCAGGTCCAAAAGGATGCAAAATCTGTTGGCATGAGTCACTAGAATGCCAAGTTATGGAAATATTAGCTGGAGAAATCCCTACACTCAAGGGTAGAAATTCCTTTATTCGAGTGTCAAAGAAATCCCGTGATTACAACAGTAAATATTGTACATGCATAGAATAGCCTCCACTATTACCTCCATGTATCTATATAATCATGTAATGAGTTCTTGAAAAATATATGAATTACGTCTATTTTGACATGGTATCAGAGCCAGGTTCTGGGTCTCTGTGTCTTGATCACTAAGGGATCTAGAGCATCCATGGCATAATCCACCCTCTCTACCGAATCCATCCTTGACACCCTGACAACAAAAATGACAAAGGTCTTGACACGAGCCCAAACCTCATCACCATCACCTATCACCGATTCCCCGACAGTTCCGATAACATTAAGTTGGATGGTTCCAACTATGAATTATTGTCCCAGGTTGCTGAGATGTACATCTCAGGCAAAGACAAACAGGGATATATCAATGGAGACTCTCCTCCACCTCCAGAAACAGGCCCATCATTTCGCAAATGGCGAACTGAGAACGCCATGGTGAAATGGTGGTTGATCAACTCAATGGACTACTCCTTGGTCTTGAATTCCATTGGCTTCTCAACGGCTAAACAGGTATGGGACGCTCCTGCTACAACATACTTCGATGGATCTGACACCTCGCATATATATGATCTCATACGTCATGTATCCCGAATGCGACAAGCAAGCGGATCTATCGAGAAATACTGTAATGATATACAAGGTTTGTGGCGAGAAATTGATTTTCGTCGCTCTAATTCAATGGAATGTGCAACTTACATCCAGCAATACAACTCAATCCTACAAGAGGATAAGGTCTACACATTTCTAGATGCATTGGATGACCTCCTAGATAATATTCGAAGCGATGTTTTACAAGCCTGAAAGAAACAGGATCTATTTGCACCTGAAGGAGTCCCGAGCAGAGCAGCAGTCGTCACTGCTGAGTCTAAGTTGTCTCTTGTTCCCCCAGTAGATCCTTCCACGTCAGTCACAGATCAAGGTAACTACAATCACGGTCTTTGTAGCACTAAGTCTTGGGGTGACGGTGCCTGGATTACTGACACCGGGGCTATGGATCACATGACATTTGATCCTTATGACTTCTCCCATACAACTCAACCACGTCGAATCTCCATTGCCAATGCCAATGGGGTTGCATACCCAGTTATCAGGGCTGGAACAGTGCCTTTATCACCCTCTCTCTCCTTATCTCACACTCTACTTGTCCCATCTTTCTCAAAAAAGTTGATGTCTGTGACTCAGGTTACTGAAGAACTCAATTGTGTAGTACTGATATACTCTACTTTCTGTCTTTTTTGGGATATTCCCAGCAAGGAGATTATTGGGCATGGTACTAAGAGAGGGGGACTGTATTACTTGGATGACTTCAACCCGGGAATGGCAAATCACGTGCACCATCAGGCCAGTAGCAAGGAAAGATAGATTTGGTTGTGGCATCGGCGCTTGGGGCATCCATCATTTGGTTATCTACAACATTTATTTCCATATTTGTTTTTAAATCTTTAGAAGGTAGACTTTAAGTGTGATACATTATTATGGCTAAGAGCCACATGGTTTCTCATCCCATGAGCTTAAATAAAAGTACAATTTCATTTTCCCTAAAACATTCTAATGTGTGGGGCCCTCCCCAATAACCACTTCCTCTAGTCATCGTTGGTTTGTGATTTTTGTTGACAATTGCACTCAAATGACATGGATCTACCAGCCGAAAACCAAAGTTGAGGTTTTCTCAGTTTTTCAAGCTTTTCATCCCATGATTCAGACTTAATTCTCATCCAAGATTCAAATTCTTCGCTCCGATAATGGTGGGGAATTAATCAATCAAAAAATTCAGGCGTATTGCCAACAACATGATCTCCTCCACGAGATATCCTGCTCCCAAACACCACAACAAAACGGTGTTGGTGAGCTGAAAAATCGGCACATTGGAGAACATGTGTCTAGTTTCCATTGGGGGGATGCAATAGCTACTGCTGTTTATCTAATCAATCGTATGTCGTCGAAGGTTTTACTTTTTAAGACTCCTCTACAGCTCCTCTCTATTCATGTTGCCTTACCTTTTGTCTTTGATGCTACCTCCTAGAATTTTGTATGTGTTGTCTTTGTCCATCTCCACAAGAATCGATGTATCAAGTTGGATCCATGCGATGTTCGATGCTTGTTCTTGGGATATGGCTCACATAAAAAAGGCTATCGATGCTATGACCCCACTACCCATTGTCTCTATATCACTTTCGATGATACCTTTCTTGAGTCTGACACCTTTTATCCATCCCTGGTATCCACTTATCCTCTTCTGCGGAAGACTCGTATTTGAAGAGCAACATTGGATGATGGCTTCTAGCTATTTGGATCCAGGGCAGCCAGGCCAGGCAGATCCATGTGTGGTCGATACGCCCAGGAAGAAAGGAAAGTCAGGCCAGGCAGATTCGCCAAGGCAGCCAAGCCAGGTATTCCAGGTCAGGGCAGTCAGGCTAGGCAGATTCTACAGTACAAGCAGCCTCTATGAATATAGATCCCCCTCTAGTACCCGAAGACTCTCTTCATGGGCATATTTCTGAGGTAAATACTCACACTACACCTTTACATACTAAGTCTTTTGCTTGTTATGCCTTGCCTCTCAAACACAATCGTGGGAAACCACTTAATAGATACTCACCAGATGCGGAAGAAAGAAGGTCCAAGTATCCAATTGCAAATTATGTGTCTATTCAACATCTATCCAAGCCTCTTAAGAATTTTACTGAAACACTTTTCTGCTATATTCCCAGCCGTGTTGAAGAGGCAATACAAAGTGGGCACAGGCGATACAAGAACTAGAGGCTTTGTAGAAAAATAATACCTAGAAGTTGGTCTCACTACCAGAAGGGAAGAAGACAGTGGGATGCAAATGGGTTTTCTCTATAAAATACATGGCTACTGGGTCTATCGATCGATACAAGGTGAGACTCATGGCAAGGGGTTTTACCCAAACGTATGGCGTAGATTATTTGGAAACTTTATCACTAGTAGCCAAACTCAACACTGTTAGAGTTCTCTTATCTTTTGCCTCAAACTTGGATTGGCCACTACAATAGCTCGACGTGAAGAACGCCTTTCTTCATGGTGATCTTGGCGAGGAAGTATACATGGATCTTCCACCAGGATATACGGGATCTGCCGAGACCAAGATTGTATGTAAATTGGAACGGGCATTGTATGGATTGAAACAATCACCCCGCACATGGTTTGGGAGTTTAAGTACAGCTATGAGAAAGTATGTTTATCACCAAAGCCATTCTGATCATACACTATTACTGAACGGGCATTGTATGGATTGAAACAATCACCCCGGACATTGTATGGCTGCAAGGGCAATTGTCTATTGAATTTGAAATGAAGAACCTGGGAAGGCTTAATTATTTTCTGGGAATAAAGGTGGCAAGGTCACAAAAGGGCATATTTCTCTCCCAACGAAAATATGTACTAGACTTACTGTCCAAAATAGGACTATTAGAGTGCAAACCTGTGGATACCCCAATTGTCCAAAATCATAAGCTTGGAGAATATCCAAACCAGGTACCAGTTGATAAAGGAATGAACCAAAGACTAGTGGGTAAGCTCATCTATCTCTCTCGCAAGAATCTCATTTTTTGGTAGTACGAAGGGGAAGCAGAATCGTATCTGGCAGTGGTTCTTCGGATCGATCACAGATTTTCGGCCCCGTCGTTTGGCTTCCACTCCAGTTGACCTCTCTTGTTCTCCTCCCCTTACACAACCGGGTGGAGGACTCATGTAAACTTCTTCCTGTAGGTCCCCGTTCAGGAAGGCATTTTGAACATATAATTGGAACAGAGGCCAATCTCGATTCGCAGCAATAGAGAGCAGGAGACGAACAGACTTCATCTTGGCTACCGGGGCAAAGGCTTCCTCGTAATCTATCCCATATGTTTGAGTTCTCATACATGCCCAGATATTGCATATGATGTAAGTGTAGTAAGCCAATTTATCCACTGTCCTAGTGAGGACCACATGGGTGCAGTAATTTGAATCCTCCGCTATCTAAAGTCATCACCAGCAAAAGGGTTGATGTTTTCAAAAAATGATAATCTGAATATTGAAGGGTACACATGTAAGACCCCGAAGAAACCTGTGTCTACTTCATTACTAGATGAAGGATTTCATGGCCTATTCTGTATTAAAAGAAACCTTGCTTGGCCAAGGCATGATTTTATGTTAAGAAAATGTATATGTAATTATTTTGAATTTCTAAAATGTGATGTTATGATTTAAATGCTATGGATGGAATTTAAATTTTATAGTAACCAATTTCATGTTGCTAGATTTATTGTATATTTTCCTTCAATATTCTTGATTTTAATTTTTGAAGGATTTTCTTATGAATGATTTTGGAGTATTAAGACTTGCATGTTGGGCTTAGAAACCTCAATAATGGGCTGATATTGGGCTACCCATTTATGGCCGGTTATTGGATGTAATTGGGCCTTGAAGTTGTATCATATGGGCTGCCCAATTACATGTGATGATGGGCCCTTGAAGTGTGATGTTGGGCTACCATGAGGCTTATAACATTTGGTGTACATTGGGCTTATAATGGCATGCTAATGGGCTGCCAAAATAAGCATGAAGATGGGCTTTGGAAAGCATGATATTGGGTTGCCACGGAGCCCATGGCAATGAGCCTTGTAATGGTGCTATTGGGCCTTAAGGAAGTTGGACATTAGGCCTAAGCCCTTAGGCTTATGAATTGGGCTTTAGGATATGATGATGGGCCTTGAATCAAGGGCTTAATGGACTGCCCAATGGGCCATGCAAATTAGATTTAGAAAGTTAGATTAATGGAACTAATCCTACTTAAGTTTCCTAAGCAACTAGATTAGGATAAGTAAACTAGGTAGTTAGAATTCAACCAAATGAACTAATTGGTGGAACAAGTCTATAAATAAAAGTTGGATTTATGTGGTGGTGGGGGAGGCACACGTGAAAGACAAGAGGAATTGAATTTTGTGGTGGGAAGAGTTATACTAGAAAGGCAATGGAGACAAGAGGGAGACAAGAAATGAAAAAGCTGAAAAATGACATGGAAGGGGAAATGATGTCATGGCCGAATATCATGGCTACGTGCATGCCATTGTCTTACACGCCTATCACCCTTTTTCCCCCTTCAATTGTGCTCATTTATGCTACCTTAGTCGACCAACACAAGGCCAAAGGAGAGAAACACAAGCATAGGAGAGTAGAACCGAAACTAAGAGAGAAAGGGAGAAGAAGAGAGAACCAAGGGAGAACCGAAACTCTTGGACCCAAAAGGCTAAGGTTTGAGCTGCTGTCAAGGGGATTTGTGTAAAGGGAAGAAGGAGGACAAGGAAGAAGAAGAAAGGAGAAGAAGGAAGTGAAGTGAAAGAGGTATTGTGCAAAGGAAAGAGAGAAAAGAAACAAAGGAGCCCTAAGGTAAAAACCCTCTTGATGGCCGAACTCTCTTGTGTATAGATCATAGAGTTTGAGTTGTTTCATGCATGGATATGATGAGATCTGGAATGATTAAGAACCTTAGGTTGTTTAGTAGGTGAAAGAGAGGAGAAGCTTGCAAAGAAACAAAGAGAAAGGAGAAGGAGCAACAAGGTAAAATTTGGATCTCACATTTCCCATGCTAACCGAATCCTTCATGTATTGGGATCTTGGGCTTTTATGTTTTATTTTGGTTGGATTTTGATCATGGTTATGTGTAAGTGTTAGATCTGGACATACATGCTTTAGATCTAAGATTGAATGTGAAGAAAAATGCAAATGGAGAACAATGCATGTTAAAGGAAGTTAGATCTAGGTCTTGTTGTGTTGGTTGGTTGCAAGTTAATTATTTTCCCTAGATCTATGGATGTTAGTGTGTATAAAGTGCAGATCTGGGCTTATTGAACATGAATGAAGGAAGTATGGTGAAAATGTATGCAAAGATGGGTTGTAGAAGTCAATGTGTGCATGATAGGGATTTTAGCATGAAAAATGTGGGATTTTGATGTATAGCCGAACCATGTATGCCTTAGGTTTTCATGAGTGGTTTGTATATGCTTAGATCTGGACATTGGCCATGTTATGTACAAGATTTATGACCTAATGCATGGTAGATGATTGCTAAGTGTAAAGAATGCATGCAAAGCAAAAGAACCGAAGAAAACCTAGTAGTGTTGTGATATTTTGGGTTGGCCGAATATTGCTATTAGTGATAACTTGTGTTTGTGTTTTGATTTTTAGATCCTAAGTTGTGAATCTATTGAATGGAGGAAGGGGTCACCATTGGAGATAAATTTTGACTAAGAACACATAGAACTTGGTGTTGGCCGAATGTCTAGTGTGTAGAGACCGTAATTGCTAGTTTGTGATAAATGGAATATAATTGATCAGGATGGATAAATGAGATTAGGATTGGCTAATCGGATTAAAGGATATTAAGGCTTAGAAGTTAGGGTTATAAGGAATTAGCAAAACCTTGTGTTGAAAGCATGTACTAAAGATTTAATTAGAATAAATAGGTCTTGGCTTTAATTAGAATAAATAGGTCTTGGCCGAATTTATTAAGTGAATTACACTTGTGAAGATTTTATTAAGTACATTAAATAATGGGAGACTTGGATTTAACCCTAATCTATTAATTGATTAAAACCCTAATCGGGAATAGATATATAAATATTTTGTAATATGGTTTAATAATTAAATAACCTAAGTTTAGATATTATTAGAAGAGTAAATAAAATACTTTAAATGATTAAAAGAATTTCAGTGATATATATATATATATTTAATAATTACGTGCTATTTCTTAAAGTCTAAGAAATATTTGAATCGCTTGTAGGCGATCTACGTGTTTTACACACTACCAAGGAAGACCAAGAGTAAGTGGATACTGTAAGTGGACAGTAAGTGGTTCTTTTCAAAACTGGAATGACACACTGCATCGTTTCATGAACAAGCATGAGATTTTGATCAAGCATGACATGACATGTGCATTGCATGAATTTTTCTAAAGAGAATGTTTATGCAATGATTTTATGGAAAGACTACGAGAAGTTTTATGAAACGATAGGTTAAGTTAAAGGGCACTGGTCGGTACCGTACCATCAAGATGGACTCTCATACCGAAGGACAAATGTGATAAGGATGGGTGAATCCACGAGGCTGTGCAAACCACACTGAAGGACATTGAGAAGGTGTGGTGCCTCCAAGGGTCATGTCTAACCACTGAAGGACAAATGAGAGAAGGTGCGCTAGCTGACCGCATGTAAGGTCTCCAAGGGAATTCGGGGACGGTTCCAAAGGGAACGCACAACCCTGACTTCAAGGGTTAAATGGAGCGAGCCCACAAGTAAAAGATATGAAATGGTTGTGAAAGGCCAAGAGTGGCACAAGTATGAATAAGTAATTTTCAAGGGTTGGGGCCGAATTTAAGCAAGAGCATGTGCATATCCATGACATGCATGTGCATCACTTATCAAGTTCTCTTCTTTCATGATTAAGCAAGCATAAGTCAAGAGCATGCTTCAAAGTTATGTCTTTCCCTTACTGAGTCTTTTTGACTCACATTTTTAAAAATTGTGTCATTCCAGATGCCACAGGTGAAGAGAGTCAGGAGGACTACCTGACTTAGAAGGACCCAGATGTTATTCTTATTTTGATTTATGGTGACCTGATCGATGAGATCCGTCACTAGTTGGATTCTAAAATATTATATATGTTTTGTATGCAAACTTAATGAGAACCCTGATTATGTAAGATTTAGCTCGAATCCCTCGCGATCTTGTATGTTTCCGCCGTAAGCACGTAAGCAAGTAAGTAAGAACGCTGGAGCTATCCGGAGAATAGCTCGCGGCTGTCACGGTTCCTGCGGGGTGCCGTTCAGGGCGTGACAACACATATGAAGATTGGGCTGGGAATGTCTTGGATAGAAAATCTACTTCTGGATACTTTACATTCGTGGGAGACAACTTAGTCACATGGAGGAGGAAGAAGCAGAAGGTAGTAGCTCTGTCCAGCGTTGAAGCTGAGTTCTGAGGCATGGCTAAAGGACTCTGTGAGCTCCTCTGCCTTAGAAGATTGCTAACTGAAATTGGTTTTGCTCCTAGCTCTCCGATGAATCTGTTCTGTGATAACAAGGCTGCAATTGACATATCCCATAACTCAGTCCAACATGATCGCACCAAGCATGTGGAGGTGGATCGGCATTTCATCAAGCAGAACTTGGAGGAAAAAATCATTAAGTTTGCATTTGTTAAGTCGGAAGACCAGCTGGCAGACATACTTACAAAGGCAATTTCAAGTAAAAATTTCTATGACTCACTCGACAAGTTGGGTATTAGAGATATCTATGCACCAACTTAAGGGGGAGTGTTGGCATGAGTCACTCAAATGCCAAGTTATGGAAATATTCGCCGGAGAAATCCCTACACTCAAGGGTAGAAATATTCGCTGGAGAATCTCTTGATTACAGTAGTAAATATTGTACATGCATAGAATAGCCTCCACTATTACCTCCATGTATCTATATAATCATGTAATGAGTTCTTGAAAAATATATGAATTGCGTCCATTTTGACAAAATCTTCGAAAACCCCTCAGAGATCCCAACAGGCAATAGCCTTACTACAACAGCCCAACAATATAAAGTTCATTACCTCAAAGTGGATTGAAAAGTGCAATCAATTAAAAGACTCGTGTAGGATCGGAGGATCTCTCTCTCTTTCTTCAGAATGGACTGCGCGTGGTCGACAAGAGCTCTCTCTCTCTCTAACCAGTCAAGCAGACAGACCTCTCTCACCTATTTGGTCTGGACTGCGGTCGGCAGTGACTAGGAGGTGGCTTGCTGCTACCTTCTGCACTTTTTTTCTTTAAAGCTTTACTGTCTGCACACTTATCCCTTTTTATGTTTACCATCTCATAATCATTACGTGTGGTGTTTAAAGATGTTTGAATGCAAAATTGTTCGTTCCGGCCATGCGAGGGCCAAATTCATACGCATACGAATTTTTTGACATTCAATGTTATTCAAACATAAGGATAGAAACTTAGATCACATAGGTCAAATGAGGCATTTTTTCATTTCTTTCTTTGCTCATCTTTCACTGTCATGGACTACATATACAAAACTATGCATACATCGTTTTTACTTAATAAAATTAAAATATCGTAATCAAACACACATTCCATCACGTGTTCTTATGCAATAACTTATATATTAATGTACTTAGTGATATGCTAACATAATGTGCTCCATACATTATATACATCATGTATCCTCACATTATATCATACACAAAATATATACCCTTATAATATAAAAATAAAAATAAATAGAAATAGAAATATATTATAATGTACTTGGTGTCAATAGATACTAATTAATGAGCTCCATACATTATATTCACCATGTACCCTCAGATTATATCATACACAAAATACTAACCCTTATAATATAAAAATATATATAATGAATAGAAACATATTATAATGTACTTAGTGTCAATAGTTGCTAATTATGTGCTCCATATATTATATTCCATGTACCCTCATATTATATCATACATAAAATATAGACCCTTATAATATAAAAAATATATAATGTATAGAAATATATTATCATGTACTTAGTGTCAATAGTTGCAAATTATGTGCTCCATATATTATATTCACCATGTACCCTCACATTATATCATACACAAAATATAGACCCCTATAATATTAAAAAAAAGAAGGAAAATTGACAATATGGTCACTAAGTTTATACCACGCTGACGATTTAGTCACTGGGTTTCATTTTTTTACTTTCTGGTCACTGAGTTCATACCCGTGTAACGATCGGGTCCTTCCATCCATATTCAGCATCAACAAATGTGAATGAGTAGCCAACTCACTGAAAAAATAAAAAAAATGCACCGTTAAATGTCTTCAAAAGGCTTGCTTTCTTGACATAAGGTGTGGAACAAGAGTTGTCAATATCTTCGAAAAAAAAAGTTGGGATTCGTGAGTGTTATGGGTTTCGCCATAGTAAGTGTGGATGCCTGCTGTCGATGGACAAATAATCGGAATTGCTGCTGCTACCTCCAGTTTATCGTCCTTATCGGTAGTTTTCATCTATCCAACTCTTTTCCTCAACATCCTTTGCTATCTGTTGCATCTACTCTTTATGGTAGAGGTACAAGCCAAGGCCAAGCCGAGCACATGCTCTACAAAAGCTATTTCCTCTGCTGCAGCAACTAGATCTACGTGACCATCATTGGGTGAAACTGTGCCAGTAGATTCACGATGGGCCTCTCCATCAGATCCCCTTATGGTGACACGATAAACGACAGTCACGCTTCCATTGTCGGAGAAGATAATATCACTTACCCCTCCAAACCATCCAGGGGAGTAAAAGCTCAACATCCGGTTGGCACGGTACCAAGAGGGATGAAGGTGGTGGCCTCAGAATGATCGTCATGAGGCGGAGGCGAAATCGACTGTATGATGTTGTTCATGATTCTCTTGTTGAGGTCTCGCAGAATCTCGACAAGAGGGCGAGTATCCATGATGAGTTCAATGGGCTAAACGATATCCCCTGCTCCTCTTCCACCGCTGCCCCCAACTCTAACAATTCCCAAGTCTTTAGTGCGATCGCATTTTGACAAAAATGACACCGGGGAGACGGCCGGCAAAGCTGATTTGGCTAGGAAAATATTTGTAATGCTCTACGCAGCCATTTTTTAGCTCCCCCACACCGTCTCTCAACCAACACTTTCCTCAGTGAAGAACACGAGTTCTGAACTTTCCCAGGTTGATCTGCATGTTGGTTGCTTTTCAGAGGAAGTGTGATCGTGTATATTGAGGTACGTAAGGAAATATAATAATCAAAAGGGAAATCATCCTATCCTCCACTGACATGTTGAATATGTTTTGTTAAGCAGTATATATACAATTGTCAACCAACACAGAGTGCAATGGAAGCTTTTCTTTTTGGCAGCTACCTCTTCGACTTTTTTTTGCCACTCAAGACGCATCAACCTCCTCGCTGATTTAGGCAGTGACGCTTCTCAACTGCACCTGGAGGTGCTGGCTAAGGTCCGAACTCTGAAGGGAAGTTGAACAGAGCAAATTCAAGAGAAGGGGTTCCCGTTGATCGATAATTACACCAGTGCGTGGGCCATGTTTTTTTTGTCTGTTTGTTTATGGTGGAGGATACATTAAACGGTGTGTTTTTTATTTTTTTGAGTAAGTTGGTTGTTGATTCACATTAGTTGGAGCTGACGTGTTTAAAGGCTGACGTTGCATGGGTTTCCGTTAAATGGATTGATGGAATATGGACGGAAGAACCCAATCATCACACGGGTATGGACTCAGTGACCATAAAATAAAAAAATGAAACCTAGTGACTAAATCGTCAACATGGTATAAACCTAGTGACCATATTGCCAATTTTCTTAAAAAAAATATAAGGAATAGAAATATATTATAATGTACTTAGTGTCAATAGTTGCTAATTATGTGCTCCATAAATTATATTCACCATGTACCCTCAGATTATATCATACACAAAATATAGGCCCTTATAATATAAAAAATCATATATAATGAATAGAAATATATTATAATGAACTTAGTGTCAATAGTTGCTAATTAGGTGTTCCATACATTATATTCACCATGTACCCTCGTATTATAGCATACACAAAATATAGATCCTTATAGAATACAAATATATATATATATATAATGAATAGAAATATATTATAATGTACTTAGTGTCAATATTTGCAAATTATGTGCTCCATACATTATATTCACCATGTACCCTCACATTATATCATACACAAAATATAGACCCTTATAATAAAAAATAATGATGAATAGAAATATATTATAATGTACTTGGTGTCAATAGATACTAATTACTGTGCTCCATACATTATATTCATCATGTACCCTCACATTATATCATACACAAAATATAGACCCTTATAATATAAAAAGAAAATATAATAGAAATATATTATAATGTACTTAGTGTCAATAGCTGCTAATTATGTGCTCCATACATTATATTCACCATGTGCCCTCACATTATATTATACACAAAATATAGGCCCTTATAATATAAAAAATATAATGAGTACAAAAATATTTATGTGAATTAGTGTTATTTTTGCCACTTGCACTCCCATATTTAATGAACCAATATTGTGTTCGTATACTATATACTACCAAGTTATATTAAAAGCATGTTATTTCATTTAACAAAAATAATGTCATCGAACATATTTTCGAACATGCTGACGTTGTATTTTTTTTTGCGGCTTGCACTGCCACATTTAATGAACCAATATTTTGTTCGTATAATATACTACCAATTTATATTAAAATCTTGTTATTTTATTTAATAAAATAATGTCATCAAACATATGTTCGAGCATGTTGACGTGGTATGGTGTCGACACATTATCGACTACGTGTTGACACATTTAGCGAGTTCGCCGAAATTACTGGAAAGCTGCCAACTCATTATATAGCTACAAAAAGACTCGGGTACCCCTCTAACGGTACATTTAAGGGTTTTGAAGACCTATGAAGACAAGGGGGCTATAAATAAAACAAGATGAAGAGATAATTTCAACAGACTTGCATTACATGTGTCCTAACTTCTAGAGAGAGAAAGTTCTTTGAAGTACAGAGAAAACCTCATCTCTCAAGAGATCCAGTGCTCAAACATGTCAAGCCTAATGCTTTCCTACTCGAAACTTGTCTTCTTTCTCACTACTCTTGGAGGTAGAAGAAATCCATTGGGCTAATGAGATTTGTGAAGGGAGTTGAAGCTAGCGTCATGAGCTCGTATAGCCATCGATGTAAAACCTCATTATCAACTGTGAACCTAATTTGTACTTGCTATGTGAAAAATAGTGGTGATTATCTAACCCTATCCCTGATTTGCGTTAGATTTTAATTGGTATGCGATTTCCTTCAGAATAAGTTGTGTATAAATATTTGGTAATATTTTGATTGATTGCATAAATAGTGCATTTGGTTGTTATTTTTTAAATACGTTCTGTGCATTAATTATTCTCAGCATTTTTTGTAGCATATTTTTGAAATATGTATGATCAAAAATTTATACTGATTGCATTAATAATTGTTCATTTAGTTGTTGTTAAAATACATTATGCGCATTAATTATTCTTAGGTGTTTTAGTAACATGTTTTTGAAATATGTTTAAGCACAAATTAAAATTGATTGCATTAATTGTGCATTTGGTTGTTGTGAAAATACATTATGTGCATTAATTATCTTACCAATCATTTTGAAATATTTTTAACCACAAATTTAATATATCTTTTTTTAGGTGTTTGTGTATATGGTGGGGTCTACAGAATGTGTGTGAACAAAACACATTTGCATTAGAAAACATTTTACTAAATAAAATATATTTTAAAAATTATTAACCATCCTTGACCATCATTTTTGTTGAAACTGCATGTCATGTTTCACTGCTTATTGTAACAGACCATGTCAACTCTTCTGGTTCATTTTTTATCACTGGATATATATGTGTCAACACAATCAAACAATGTGTCGACACAATCGATCGCCTTCTTGAGAGTCATTTTAAAAGTGTTGACACTCTCTCATTACGTGTCGACACATATTTCAAACTGACAGTTTTTAAAATGGTTCACGATTCTTATAAAAAAACCTTAGGGCACAAGGTCTCGTCATTTTCTCCCAGAAACCGAAACTATCTCTCCAAAACACTCACATTTCTCTCTTCTCTCTCAAATATCCACAACCATAGCCGAATCACCAGCATTTTGCCGATAACCCTCAAATCCCTCTCCTTTCACTTACAAAGATGTCTACCAGGGGTACTAAGAGAGCCAGACGCCCAGTACTGCTAGTTCTAGGGCACGAAAAAAAGGGAAGGAAATTGCAGATCAGTCTGAAGCACACGAACTATAGGTTTACTGGTCAGGTCGCTAGAAATAGATATGTAAATGATTATCGTAATAGAAAGGTCATTGCAGGTAGATGGATTCACTTCTCCTGGTTCAATCAGAATGGGTTAAATTTCAAAGAAATGTTTGATTACCAAGGTTGGTCTGTGTTTGTGACTATGAAGGTTGATTCATTTCCATACTTGGTCAGACTAGCTGTGAGACCCCGAGTTTAGGTCTGTCAATTTATTGCTTATGACCTCTTTAGTATGTATTACTTTAATTAAGAATGTATTATGGAGAAATGTACGTATGGTTATATTAACCTAAAGTTATGTCTAGGTGGAATTTCTCCCTAGCGTTTTATGAGTTTTAAGTTAGAATTTAATGTTATATTATTTGAATTGTTACAATTGAGTGATTGAGATTTATTAGCCTAATTGTTTTAATTGATGGGATATGTCTTTAAGTTACAATATTTGGAGGAATTTAATCAGGGCTTTAACCTTGAAATATGTGTGACAATATGTGGATCCTTGGAACAAGAATTGAGGAGACATATTAAGGTTAGAATTGTGGAGTAGCAGAAAAAGAAAATAAATTTTCTTGAGGGGCAGAAAGGGAAAGAAGAGGGAGAAATGGGGGATAAGAAGGGAAAGTAGGGGGAAGGGCAGTTTTGCCTTTTCCCTTCCCCCAAGCCCTTCCCGTATAAGGCAACACCCCCCCCCCTCATTCCCACACATAACACTTGCCCTAGCTCCCACCCGCATGAAAGAATAGAAAGGAGAAGAAGAAAAGGAGAAGGAGAAAAGAAGAAGGAGAAAGAAAGAGAGAGAGAAGAAGGTGAGTGGTTGACTGGCCAAGCCATACCCACTTTCACCCATTTTCTCTTTTCCTTTGAATGGTTGTTGGTTGTTGTGTTTGACTGACTTCTACTTGTGATTCATGTGTATTTCTTTGAATGAAGTGTAGAACTAGTAAGTTGTAAAGAATAACATGGGTTGTACATGAAACCAAAGGAAATGTGGCCAGATCTGGCGATTTATACACAAGAGAAACCAACATGCACCCTAGGTGTTTGATAAAAGACCAAAAGAAGTGGAATAGATGCAATAGCATTTGTTTGAGGAGATGGGATCAAGGTTTTGTTGGAAGTTTTGAATTGTAGGTGTAAAATAGAAGTCTGGAATATGAGGTTATAAAAGGAGAGCATGTTAAGGCAAATTTCATGTGTATTGGAAGTTTAATGTGTGATTTGTGTCTGAAAAATGGACTGACGCTCGACAGACGCTCGAGCGTCCTTCAAGTATTTTGTACAGAAGTCTTACGTTCGACCGACGCTCGACGGTTCGCTCGAGCGTCCTTCGAACAATTTTTCATGCAGAAACTTCACGTTTAACCGACGCTCGACATGCACTCGAGCGTCACTCAACAGTTTCACAGAGAGTTACGCCCGACTAACGCTCGAAAGGGCGCTCGAGCGCCCCTTAACACTTTCATACAGAGGCATAACGCTTGACAAGCGCTCGACCGACGCTCGAGCGGCTTCCTTTGAATTTTAAGAAAATTTCAAGAATTTTTGTAGTTTCCTTTTAAACTATTAGGAAACCTTACTAGGTTTTACTTAAGGAAATATCTTGTGTTGTAAGATGATCAACTAGAGGTCAAGAATATGGATGTTTCTGTACGACAAAGTATGAGTTGTTGAATGACTACTCTATACGTCTAGTGAACCTTTGAATAACACTAGTATGACCCAATTGTAGGCAAGTGCAGTTCAAGCGCTCAAGGGAACAGAGGTAAGTGGAAATTGTAAGTGGAAACTTATGTTTTTGAAAAACTGGAATGATGAACAGCATGAATTCTCATGATTTATTTCAACATGACATAAGCATTTGCATGAAAAAGAAAGTTTTGTGCAAATGAAAGTATGAGATGAATTCAAGATTTCTCATCATCAAGCATGATATGAGCACACCATGAGCATTTGCATTCATTCTTCTCATGAGTAAGAAAGAGAAATTTTATGCAAATGAAAGTACCATTTTATGCTACTTTATGACAAGTTAAGTTAATAAGCTAATGTCGGTCAGTACCGTACCAAGTCAAGAAGGTGTATCCATACCGAAGGACGTTTACGTGAAGGATGGATGTCACCTAGGGCACCCATACCGAAGGATTCTTGCAAGAAGGATGAGTAGTCCATGAGGTATGTGTAATCACACTGAAGTATGCTTGCAAGAAGGTGTGAACCTCCAAGGGTCGTGTCTAGCCACTGAAGGACAAATGCGAGAAGGTGTGCTAGCTCGACCATATGTAAGGTCCCCAAGGGATATAGGGGACAGTTCCAACGGGAACACACAACTCTGATGTCAGGGGTAAATAGAGGGCAAGTAGCCCATCAGATAAGAATTGGAATGATTTTCCAAAAGCAAGAGTTTTACGAGTATAAGTGTCAATTTCAAGAGCAAGTGCATTTGCATATGCAAACATGAGGCATATACGTGCATCAAAAATTCATGATCATGCATGAATTACATTATGTTTACATGAAGTGCATGCTTACGATTACAAGTTCATGATTATGAGTTCAAGTACAAGTTCATGTTTCAAAACCATGATTTCAAATCCATGTTTTAACTATAACTCCTTACTGAGTCTTTCGACTCACTGTTTTAAATTGTACCATTCCAGATAATGTTTCAGGGGAGGAAACTTAAGAAGGACTTGAACCCTAGGAGAAGGGTTGGCGAAAATGTCTTTTCCTTTTGTTTATTTCAGTAAAGGTTTGGATAATTTTGTAAGAGCCGGAATGAGTTATATATATTCCGCTGTAAGGATTTTAGTAAGTACGCTTGAGCGTTCCTTGTCGGGAATGCTCGCGGCTGTCATTAGCCTCGTCTAGCTAGCGTTTGGGGCGTGACACTAGCATATGCAAATTTTGAATCTACATTAGCTGAAGATGCTTATAATTTAATTAATGGGAAACAATTGGATTTGTCTGTGACTATGTTAATACCTTAGCCGAATCTCTTGACTCAGGCAAGAAATTTTTTGATGCGTGCGGTTGGACTGGTATGTCAGAGGTTGAACCTCTTGACATTATTAGTGTGGTTTTGGATAACCCAGACCTAGATCAAGTGGTCAAACGTCAAGCCCATGATTTGACCGTCCTTAGGAGACTTTTACATCCCATGGTATCCAACATTATCCTCCCAAAAAAGGGTAAGTTTGAGTACCTCACGTTCTTGGACATGTTTGTGATGTATTGCTTGATATCTCGAACTCGTATGAATCTTAGACATTTGATGCATGCCCAAATAGAGGCTGCAGCCGAAAAGAAAAGCAAGAACTTTCTTATGCCATGATTTTTACTCACTTGTTTTCTGTATATGTTGTTCAAGTCACGGGGGAGGTTACAAAGAAACCCAAAGAGACCAAGGAATACAACAAGAAAACCCTGAAATTGATAGGGTTTGTTGAAACTGATGATGGGGAGTGGGTGAGGAAAGGTGTGGTGACACATAAAAAGGTTGACTCAGAGACAAAGGAAGAAGAAGAAGAGGATGGTGATGATAAGGGGATGACCCATATAGGTGATAGGAGTCATATGAGTGATAGAACTCCAATGAGTCATAAGACTCCGGTCTTGAGACCTCATAAACTACTCATTGCATCATCCTCTAGGACTCGGGCTTCCAGTGCTCATGAGCCTCGTTTGGGTCACCCTGAGGCATCCAATGCTGACTTGAAGACTGAACAACAGAAATTGAGTAAGAGTGTTGAGGATATCACTACTAGTGTGAAGACGGGATTTGCTGATATGAAGAAGATTCTCACTGATCAAATTGAATGATTTACGACAGGTGACAGAGATTTGACGTCCCTCCAGAACCAAGTCAGCAATAGAATAACAGTGGCAGCTGATGTGATTCAAGGCACCACTGATGAGTTTAAGGCCACCTCTGTAGAGCTCCAATCCTTCGTAAAGAAATCACAAGAGGATATCACTCAAGTCACTGAGGTCTACATGAATACTAACAAATTACTTCGTCCTCGTGTGATAAAGTGGAAATATTAGTATACCACCACTTAGATGCAATTCTTGAAGAAGTTTGAAGTAGAGTTTGAACCTCCACCTCCAAAAAAAGAAGAAATTATTCTGGTCTTTTCTGAGAGACTTGTTGTATTTTGTCTTTGCTCTCCAGTCGAGGACAGTTTTTTTGTAATAGTTATTTTCATCCTCGTTATGATTAGAAATATTTATTTTACTTGTATTTGCTGAACATAAGATTTTATCACTGGTTTATTATGTTAATGTTATTGGACAACACTTTTGAGTTATTATGTTAATGTTGATGGACAGGTTTATTATGTTAATGTTATTGGACATCTGCTTTGAGTTATTATGTGTTACTAGACAGGTTTATCGGACATCTCTTTCTAGTTATTATGTTAATGTTATTGGACATCTAATTTGAGCAGTTATTTTAACATATTTGATTATCAAATGTTGATTATAATGTGCTTTGAGAAGTGCTTAACTCAAAGCACTTAAGTGAGGAAGTTTGAGAAACTCTTGGAGGTAGTTTTTTTGCTCTCTTATCTCAAATATTGAAGTCTTGAGTTCTGGTTGGGTATTTAGAAGTTTGAGCAGATTGGAGGATATGCATATAAGTGCTTTTTACTTGTTTTGAATTTTGGGGAACCTCCATTTACAATGAGAACTCTTGCATTTTGGAGAACCTCCTTTTACACTCCCTGGCATGCTTTTATACTTCGGCAAGGGCAAGCTATCCACATGTATACCAGATTATTTTATACTAATTGATTATTTTTCCCTCATTAGTTATTTTTCTCTCCTTGGTTATTTTTCCCTCGTTGGCAAGCTGTGATTCCCTCATTGGTTATTTTTCCCTACTTTGTTATATTATTGGGAAATATAAATCTCTTTGTTCCCTTGCATTGAACCTGTTCAGTATCATACAAATATTGATTTGTCCACCAAATATACAGAGGATATGTCCACTAAATATGTGCAGCTTGACAACGTCATCACTACCTTAACTCATTTGCAATGAAGGGTAGATTGTGAAGATAATGCATAGCATATGATCAGTATCATATTAATTGAAGTGAGTGCTAAGGCAGTCTATCGATGCATTGATAGTCTCGACACATGGGATGAAAGGGTCGACAAATCGCACTATCACCAGATTGCAAATTGGACAGTGTCGACACATTGAAGAATAGTGTCACCACTTTGCACTTCCACCCAAATGCAATTTTGATGGTGTCGACACATTGAATATTATGTGTCGACACGTAAATCTCCAGGAAGCCTGTTATCCAATAGATAGATCTGCTTCTATTTTCGCTTAGTTTTGCACCCATTTCCTCTTTCTTTCAGGCAATTTTAAGGTTCAAAATTTTAGTCCCTCAATTTTCCCTTCCGGCAATATGACCATTTGTAGAGATTTTTGTGCATAGTGATTAATAGAAGTGCACATTTGGATATATTACTGCTCAATAGAATATTTAAAAGGAGGAATTCATTGGAATATTGTCCAAATTTACACAAGACATGTCTACATAGAATTGCACTAAAGATACATTTATACATAGAAGTGCATTGAATATACATCTTCCCTACAACATAAGTGCATTGAACAACTACGTACCAACACCAAATCTTCCAATACACCTACACATACTAAAAATCTTTCCACAATCTTCCCTACACCCAATACTCACTGCGGGAGTGCAACCATTCCACAACTTCATCCACCAAAATACAAAAATACACCCAATGGCTACTAAAAAACCCAAGAACCCAACAACATGACTTTCAGACGTCTCTCATTTGCCTTGTATTGATCCGTGATCTGTTCCTCCATTAATTTCATCTTGCGAACCTCGTCCTCCATTGATTCCACTTGCGAATCTCGTCCCAAATCTTGGCCTCCGTTGATTTCATCTTGTGAATCTTGTCCTCCATTGATGCCATCTTCCGGACTATCAAAGACAATGTATCATCGCCACTTTTTTACTACGGGTGGTGAACCCTGTTAGCCCAAGGTTGTTTTACAAACAATCCATAAATGATTTTGATGATAACAAAATATTCTTAGTTTCAAAGACTTTTAGATTTTACATTGTCAATCCACAATTTCCAAGTTATATTTCAAAGGATTGAGGGTACCACTCTTAAATATATATAAAATGCACTTGAACACCATTACATAAGTTGATAAAATCAATTTTTCATATTGTCGGTATTTAAAGAAGTTTTGGAATGGATTGAACACTTTGAAGTTGCTGAAAAACTCTCCAACACTTATAAGTGTCGACACATTGTTGGATGGTGTCGACACATTGCACTAGTACCCGAGAGTTTGCATTTTCTAGGATTCAAAGTGATTTTTTGGCTAAGTATTGGAAGTGTCGACACATTGGAGCATGGTGTCGACACATTGGAGCATAGTGTCGACACATTGAAATGGTAAAGAGTACACTAACGATGAAATGGTAAGAAAGATTCTCAGGTGTCTTTCTAAAGCTTGGGAACCCAAGGTCACTGCTATTCAAGAAGCTAAGGACTTGACGAAGCTCTTCCTAGACGAGCTCATGGGATCTCTCATGACCCACGAGATGAATCAAGTTAAGGGAGACAAAGATGAAGGCAAAGGAAAAAGGGGTGTTGCCCTAAATACCACATACTCTAGTGAGGATGAGTCCTCCGAGGATGATAAGGAAATGACTTTAGTCACTAAAAGATTCAAGAAGTTCTTCTACAAGAAACAAGGAAATAAACGATTTTCAAGAAAATCAAATTACAAAGGTGATAGCAGCAAAGAGAATGAAATCATCTACTTCGGATGCAAGAAGCTGGGTCACACAAAGTCGGAACGCCCCAATGATGAGACACACAAGAATTCAAAGGATTTCAAAGACAAAAAGAAAGCATTCTAGGGTGCATGGGAAGAATCCGATGAAAGTAGCAGTGAGAGCGATGAAGAAGTTGCAAACCTTTGCTTTATGGCAAAGGATAACGAAGATGAGGTACAAAATTCTTCATTTGACTCTTTTAATTTTGAGGAATTACAAGATGCTTTTGATGAACAATATGTTGAGTTGAAAAGAATATTTTCAAAGTATTGTTGTCTTAAAAAGAACCTTGAAACTCTTAGTTAAGAAAATGATTCTTTGAAAATTCAAGTTGTTTCTCTTGGAGAGAATCTTGCAAGAGTCACAAATGAAAATGAAAATGTCTTGCAAGAAGAGTCAAATGATTTGAAATCTGAAAACAATGATTTAAAACGGAAAGTTGACTCTCTTACAAATGATTTTTCAGATATCTTATTGGAATGAGATTTCTTTTGGATTAAATTGGTGATTTGTGCTTGATTTATCATGTTGATTATGTTGTTGATTGCTTTGGACATGTTCTAATATGCGTTTTAAGTTGCTCTCTATTTGTTTCCTATTAAAATCATGTTTTTTCTTTGAGAAATTTTCGAATGCATTCTTTTTACATGGCATGTGTCAACACTTGGTAAAACAAATGCCAACACTTCTGGTTTTCATGGATGTTTTCCCTAAGGAAGTATGTGTCGACACCATATATGAATATGTCAACACATAAGCTTCATACCCAAGAGACTCTTTAAAATGTATTCGGGAACATGTGAAATGTGTCAACACATTGAGCCAATGTGTCGACACTTATAACGAGTACAGTGTTTTTAAAATGAGGGGCATTCATGTTATATTTATACGCTTTAGGGGAAAGGGTCAACATTTTACTTCTTCATCTCACAGACCCTTTTTTCTCTCCCAAACGGTAAGCATCACCCACTCTCCCTCACAAATTTCATTTATCTGCTGCCCTCGTAGAAAAGTTCCGCTCGCCAATAACCAATATCTGTCAGTTCTAGGGCACGAAAGAAAGAGAAAAGCACTAAAGAATCTGCTCCTTCTACAGAGACCTGCATCTATAGGTCAGGGCTTTGAAAGAATCTCTTTGTGCAAGATTTGCGAAATATGAAGGTTATTGCTAGTTGTTGGACTGATTTTAAATGGCTAAGTGAGAATGTTTTTGTTTTTAAAGAGATGTTTGAGTTTCAAGGATGGAGTGTTCTTATGAAATTGAAGGTGGATTGCTATGTGTATTTGGTGAAGTTAGTTTATGTAAACCTTCAAATTTCAACATCTGAGAATGTCAATAGTTGTGAAAATGGGGAGATATTAGTCATATCGGTTGCTTCATTAAACTCCCTGATTTCTGCTCCTAATGAAGGAAAAATAAATTCTTTGATGCTTACAGATGGATGGGGTTATCAGAGGTAGAACCACTTGATATTTAGGGTTGTATTGGATAATCCAACCCTTAATGAGGTTATTAAATCCACTGACAATAGATTGATTGCTCATAGACGTTTATTGCATCATATGGTTTGTAACATTATCTTACCAAGAATTGGAAAATTCTAATACATCATATTCTTGGAGATGTCTATGAGATGCTTTTCATGCATATGTTTCATATCCTTGAAGATTGATATGACTGGGGAAGTTAAAGAAAAATCCAAAGACTCAATGGAATACAACAAGAAAACTCTTTGGGTATTGAGTTTTTATGCAAAACGAAGATGAAGAATGATTGAAGAAAGGTGTGGTGACACCTTAGAAATGAGGTGAAGGAGGATCAGATTTTGAAGAAAAAGGTGATAATGAGGAAGATGCTTCCATTGCTGAAATCAAGAAGGAACTGAACCGATTGACTAAGAATATGGAGAAATGGCCACCAATATGAAGACATGATTTCAAGATATTAAGAAGTTGCTTGGTGTTCATATAAAGTGTTTTGGGACTCTTGATAAGGAAATGAGGGGTCTCAAGCATCTAGTCCAAAACAGCCTCCATTTGACTAGAAATGTGTTTCAACATACTTTGATGAGTTCACTTCCACCTCTACTGAGCTTCTAGCTTTTGTCAAATCATCAGCTGAGGATGTTATAAAGGCAACATAAATGCATATGGAAGCTGATAGTAATCTCCAGCCTCATATAATGAAATGGACATATTAGTTCTCCACGACTTGGATGAAATGGCTGAAGAAGTTTGAAATTGAGTATCCTCCTCCTATCCAAAAATCCAAACATTTTACCTCCACTACATAGACTCCACCTAAATAGTCAGCTGCTATTACCCTCCCCTTATCCTATTTTTGATGATACCAAAGGGGGAGAGATTAGAAGAATTATGTGGAGAAGTTGGGAGAAGTTTATAAGTATTATGTTGACTTCTCAGCTCTTAATGAGAACATTTCTTTTTTGAATGATCACTTGACTTGCCTTTTCTATGCATATCTCTGATATTTATTTGCCTCCAATGAATTATTTGGTTATGCTTATATTTGTTGATTATCTCTTTGTTATCTATAAAGATTTGAGAAGTGCTTATTCATTTGCACTTCATTGAGAAAAAGTGAGACTTGCTTCCAGGTAGTATTCCTAACCTTCTATTGGGATTAATATGAAGTCTTGTGTTCTGATGGTATATTGGAAGTTTGAGAAGTTTGGAGGATGCCTATAGAAGTGTTTCTTTTGTGTTTTTAAATTTTGGGAAACCTCCATTTTCAAAGGAAACTCTTGCAAAATTTTTGTAAAATCCTAAAGTCCTTTTTGCTAAAAAAAATATCAAGAAAAACATCTGCTTGTTCTCAGGGGGAGCTTTTCTATTTGTTAGCAAATTGATACTTTTAACATAGTTTTGTCATCATAAAAAACGGGGAGATTGTTAGCCCAAGGTTGTTTTACAAACAATCCTTAAATGATTTTGATGATAACAAAATATTCTTAGTTTCAAAGACTTTTAGATTTTACATTGTCAATCCACAATTTCCAAGTTATATTTCAAAGGATTGAGGGTATCTCTCTTAAATATATATAAAGTGCACTTGAACACCATTACATAAGTTGATAAGATCAATTTTTCATATTGTAGGTGTTTAAAGAAGTTTTGGAATGGATTGAACACTTTGAAGTTGCTGAAAAACTGTCCAGCACTTATAAGTGCGACACATTGTTGGATGGTGTCGACACATTGCACTACTACCCGAGAGTTTGCATTTTCTAGGATTCAAAGTGATTTTTTGGCTAAGTATTGGAAGTGTCGACACATTGGAGCATGGTGTCGACACATTGGAGCATACACCCGAGAGTTTGCATTTTCTGGCCATCAAAACGATTTTTTTTACTAAGTGTTGAAGGTGTCGACACATTGGACCATAGTGTCGACACATTGAACAAACACCCGAGACTTTACATTTCAAGACCAAGTTCAATGTGTCAGCACATACAATCAATGTGTCGACACATTGTGCGAAATTTTAGATTTCCTGGAACGACGCCAGATCGTTCAAAAAGTCTCCAAATTGACTCAAATGACCTCCAACGGCACTCTAACATTACAAGAAGACCATTTATGACCGTGGAAGACCTAGAAGCTATAAAAAGAAGAAGATGGAGAGAGAGAAAGGAGAGCTCGACCATCAATGAAATATCTAGAGAGAGAGCCAATATCCAAAGTTTTTCATTTGCTGATTTCTTCAAGGCTGAAGCTCTTCATTGTCAAATATTTTCCTCTTGCTCATCATTGACAACCCAGACTTCAAAGGAAGAGAAATTTCTTCAAGAAGAGGAGGACTTGCTCATTATTCAAACACTACCTCCATGAGAGAGAGAAAACAAGCAAGATCCAAAGTTTCCAATTTGCTGATTCTTCCAAGATGAAAGCTCTCATTGTTCAATCTTCCTCCATTGCTCGTTATTGAGCTTTCAATTTGATAATTTCTCTTAGAGAGTCATTCCACATATTGTGAGATTTTCACTTGCAAATTTGGCTGAGAGAGTCATTCTACACATTTGTGCCTCATTTGCTCATTTGGCTTAGAGAGCCTTCATTGTAACCATCCTTTGTAAAACACTTATGTGTTGGGTGAACACTTTGTCCTACTTGTTGGGTAGAAGAAATCCTCTAGGTTGTGAGGATTTGTGAGAGTTGAAGTGTAAGCTCAGAAAACACTTTGTAAAGGTTCCTTAGCACCCGTGAAGCTAAGGTGTATTCGCTATTTGGAGAATAGTGGAGGAAGCTCAAGGAAGTCAATTGTGTTGGGGGTAGACGTAGGCAAGTGTTGGCCGAACCACCTAAAAATACGATGTTATCTCTCTAACTCTATCTCTCTCATTGTTTGTCTCATAACCATAATTGTTGTGCTTTAAGCTTTATCATTTATTGCTTATAGTTGCTTAGCCTTAAACACATTTAGACTTTCTTTTTTAATTGTTAAAACGAAGTATCTTTTAGATCTGTGTTTTTGTCAAAAAGGGGTAAAATTTTTATAATACCCAATTCACCCCCCCCCCTCTTGGGTTGTCATTTAGACTCACAAACCCATCGGAAAAATTTACATGTGTCAGTTCTCTGACATAAAAACAGATGTTATTTACAATTGAAAGTCAAAACACAAATTGTACGGTCAAGTAAATCATTCCCTGGTAGAGTCATTTTGTGAGACCCCGTATTTCATTCATGCTATTTACTCTATGTATTGTTTTTGGATTTACATTCAAGGGGCTATTGTTTGGCCAATGTAAGATGTTAAGTTGATTATGGTATTTTAAATTATAAGTTTTCCTAAGTATTTCATTATGTTGTGGAATTTTATGCTGTGCATGTAAGTTATTTTATGTCTTTGTTAAGTAAACCTTAATCCCCATTAAGTAGTTTTAAGCCTCATTAGGAGAATTATTAAGTGATAAGTTAGTGTGCTTATAGAATAGTTTAATGATTTACTAAGTGATAAGTTGGTGAACTTATAAAGTGGACCATGTGATAAGAGAAAAGCAAGAGGAATTAGTAGAAGAATGAGAGCCAAGAGAGGAGATTCACGTGAAGGGTTTGAGTTAGGAGAAAAATAAGTAAATGCAAGTAAAGGAGATGTGATGTTGGCTGAAAAAGGGAAGATGTGATGCAAGATGAATATTTATGGAGAGTGGGGGAGATGAATCACGTGAGAATTGGAATGAGAGGCAAAGAAATGGAAGGTGAGGGGGACAACCAATTAATGCACTGACATGTCACATAGGCAATCATCACCTCACTTCACTTCACCCTTCACCTTTCACATTTCAACTCTCCAAAGCTCTTCATTTCCCCTTGGCCAAACTCTTCACTTCTCCTTTCTCTTCTTCACACCATTTCCAACAACCACACCCTCCATATACCACTTCTAGCCTCATCACAGCAACCATCTTGCTCTCATCTCAGCTCACTTCATTGCACCCATTTTCTCTCTAGTCGAACCCTCCTTACTTCTCCAAGTTTCCCTTGTTATGCCCCGAACGCTAGCTAAACGAGGCTAATGGCAGCCGCGAGCATTCCCGACAAGGAACGCTCAAGCGTACTTACTAAAATTCTTGCAGCGGAGTCTATCATAATGCCTCAATATTTAAAAGAAGTCTTATATCGCTAGCGTTTAACTCACCTACGAACATTAGAACATGCTCCTCATCGATAACTTAAAGTAGTTATAACATGGTCTCAAAATATCAATCGGTTAAAAACCTTAACTTACTAAGCCGAATAACCCATGACCACCACACTACGGAGGCTCATGTCGGCTCTTACAAAATTTATCTAAACCTTTACTGAAATAAGCAAAAGGAAAAGATATTTTCGCCAACCCTTCTCCTAGGGTTCAAGGTCGTCCTCTTAAGTTTCCTCCCCTGAAATATTATCTGGAATGGTACAATTTAAAACTGTGAGTCGAAAGACTCAGTAAGGAGTTATAATTAAAATATGGATTTGAAATCATGGTTTGGAAACATGAACTTATACTTGAACTCATAATATTTAACTTGAAATCATAAGCATGCACTTAATCTTGAAATAAGCATGAAAACATAATGAAATTCATGCATGATCATGAATTGTGATGCACGTATATGCCCCATGTTTGCATATGCCCCATGTTTGCATATGCACATGCACTTGCTCTTGAAATCGACACTTGTACTTGTAAAACTCTTGCTTTTGGAAAATCATTCCAAATCTTATCTAATGGGCTACTTGCCCTCTATTTACCCCTGACATCAAGGTTGTGCGTTCCCGTTGCAACTGTCCCCTATTTCCCTTGGGGACCTTACATATGGTCGAGCTAGCACACCTTCTCGCATTCGTCCTTCAGTGGCTAGACACGACCCTTGGAAGTTCACACCTTCTTGCAGCATCCTTTAGTGTGATTGCACATACCTCATGGACTACCATCCTTCTTGCAAACATCCTTCGGTATGGGTGCCCTAGGTGACATCCATCCTTCACGTAAACGTCCTTCGGTATGGACGCACCTTCTTGACTTGGTACGGTACCGACCGACTTTAGCTTATTAACGTAACTTGTCATAAAGTAGCATAAAATGGTACTTTCATTTGCATAAAATTTCTCTTTCTTACTCATGAGAAAAATGAATGCAAATGCTCATGGTGTGCTCATGTCATGCTTGATGATGAGAAATCTTAAATTCATCTCATACTTTCATTTGCACAAAACTTTCTTTTTCATGCAAATGCTTATGTCATGTCGAAATAAATCATTAGAATTCATGCTGTGCATCATTCCAGTTTTACAAAAACGTAAGTTTCCACTTACAATTTTCACTTACCTCTGTTCCCTTGAGCGCTTGAACTGCACTTGCCTACAATTGGGTCATACTAGCATTATTCAAAGGTTCACTAGACGTATAGAGTAGTCACTCAATAACTCATACTTCGTCATACAAAAACATCCATATTCTTGACCTCTAGTTAGTCATCTTATAACACAAGATATTTCCTTAAGTAAAACCTAGTAAGGTTTCCTAATAGTTAAAAAGGAAACTACAATTTTCAGGAAAATTTCGTGAAATTCAAAGGAAGCCGCTCAAGCGTCGGTCGAGCGCTCTTCGAGCGTTATGCCTCTGTATGAAAATGATAAGGGACGCTCGAGCGTCAGTCGAGCGTAACTCTCTGTGAAACTGTTGAGTGACGCTCGAGCGCAGGTCGAGCGTAGGTAGAATGTGAAGTTTCTGCATGAAAAATTTTTCGAAGGACGCTCGAGCGCACTGTCGAGCGTCGGTCGAATGTAAGACTTCTGTACAAAATACCTGAAGGACGCTCGAGCGCCTGTCGAGCGTCAGTCCATTTTTCAGACACAAATCACACATTAAACTTCCAAAACACAAGAAATTTGCCTTAACATGCTCTCCTTTTATAACCTCACATTCCAGACTTCTATTTTACCTACAAATCAAAACTTCCAACAAAACCATGTCCCATCTCCTCAAACCAATGCTATTGCATCTATTCCACTTCTTTTGGTCTTTTTATCAAAAACCTAGGGTACATGTTGGTTTCTCTTGTGTATTAATCTCCAGATCTGGCCACATTTCCCTTGGTTTCATGTACAACCCATGTTATTCTTTACAACTTACTAGTTCTACACTCCATTCAAAGAAATACACATGAATCACAAGGAGAAATCAATCAAACACAACAACCAACAACCATTCAAAGGAAAAGAGAAAATGGGTGAAAGTGGGTATGGCTTGGCGGCCAAAACCACTAACCTCCTTCTCTCTCTTTCTTTCTCCTTCTTTTCTCCTTCTCCTTTCCTTCTTCTCCTTCTTCTTCTTTCTCCTTCTTCTTCTTCTTTCTTCTTCTTTCTCCTTCTTCTTCTTTTTTCTTCTTCTTTCTCCTTTTTCTTCTTCTTTCACTTCTTTCGTGCGGGTGGGAGCTAGGGCAAGTGTTTTGCGGTTTGGAGGGGTGTTGCCTTATACGGGAAGGGCTTGGGGGAAGGGAAAAGGCAAAACTGCCCTTCCCCTACTTTCCCTTCTTATCCCCCATTTCTCCCTCTTCTTTCCTTTTCTGCCCCTCAAGAAAATTTATTTTCTTTTTTTGCCACTTCACAATTCTAACCTTAATATGTCTCCTCATTTCTTGTTCCAAGATCCACATATTGACACATATATTTTCAAGGTTAAAGCCCTGATTAAATTCCTCCAAATATTGTAACTTAGAGACATATCCCATCAATTAAAACAATTAGGCTAATAAATCTCAATCACTCAATTGTAACAATTTCAAATAATATAACATTAAATTCTAACTTAAAACTCATAAAACGCTAGGGAGAAATTCCACCTAGACATAATTTTTAGATTAATATAACCATACGTACATTTCTCCATAATACATTCTTAATTAAAGTAATACATACTTAAGAGGTCATAAGCAATAAATTGACAGACTTAAAATCGGGGTTTCACATCCCTTCCCTTTTCTCACACCATTTCCAGCAACTCATCCTCCCCATATTATTTTCAGCTTTATCAGTACCTTTTTGCTCTCATCTTAGCCCCTTTCAGTCACACAAGAGGTGGTAGAGTGATAGAAGCCAAGAGAGTGAAGTTTTGGTGTTGGCCGAGTAGGGTGGAAGGAGGAAGAGGTAAAAGAAGATCTGATTTCCTCTTTGTATGTCCATCTCATTTCCCTTTTCTTTCCTAGATCTAACTTTGGATATTCTTAGCTAGGTGTTTCCCTAATCAGTTTGTGTCCAGCTTTAGAAAGGTAACTAGGGTTTGGTTTTCTTCAAGGTTTAAGTTTGTTGTTTTAGCCAAGCATGCTTGTGTTCTTGTACTCATTTTCCCTTTGAAAGTATGTTGAATGTAAGATCTGATAAGGTTATGATTGATGGAGTTGTGGTTGTGATGTTGTTGATTGATGGAGGAAGGGTTAAAGCCATGGTTTTGGGCTAAGAAGTGGTGTCTTGGTTTAAATATTGGAGATGGTGTTATGCATGTATATAGGTTGCTTCTATGCCGAATTTTGTGACTTCTTTAGATGAAATAATGTTTTTGATTTGAGGTAGGTTAATGATATTTAATGAAATGGTTAGTTAAAAATCATGGAGAAATAATGTTATATGTAGGTTAGTGACATTGATGTGGCCGAATGGTCAATGTGCTTGGAGATTATTTTAGGCATGAAATAAATTGTGTGGATTTTGCTATTGGTCAAAAGAATCAAGTTAGAAATCATGTTTGAGTTGTTAGAATAGGGAGTTTTTAGTGCCCTGTTTTTAGGCATCATCACGCTCGAGCAGCGTGCGACAGGCGTTCGAGCGGCTTTAAGGAAATTTGTTATACAGAGTCGAGACGTTGACCAGCGCTCAACAGGTGCTCGAGCGGCCTTAAGGAAATATGTTGGACAGTGTCGAGCCGCTTGACCAGCGCTCGACAGGTGCTCGAGCGACCTTGGAAGCTTTCATACAGAGAGTTGGCGCTCGACCACCGCCCGAGCGAGGATAGATGAAAATTGGACATAGACTTTGCGCTCGACCGGCGCTCGAGCGGGACTTGTTAAATTTTAGATATTGAGTTTTTGAGTTCCTATTGAAGATGTGTGAGACCCTATCATTGAGGTTAGTTGACCAAACCTAGTTAAAGAGTTTATTGAGGATAAGATGGTGGGAATTCGATAGTCATTAACCCAGGCATGGTATAATGTAAAGTATTGAATAAGAGATATTAAGCTAGATGGATTATAGGTCGCTGATTTGGCTTAAGATACTTAGCATGAGATAGTATTGCTGAATTTCACGAATAGGCTTTGAAATCAATGATGTTGATGGGAATAATCAATGTACTTAGTTGTTATGAAGTGAATTTCATAGTGGACTTATTAGCAACCGTATTGGAGATTTTGATGCTCATGTTTAATTGTCTTTCTTCAATTGTTTTACGAAAACTAGTTAAAGTAATAATTTGAAAATGAAATTGTGAGATCCCGAATTTACATATGTCGTTGTAAAGGAGAGAGATTTTGCTATGATTTTCCTCAGGATATAGGTATGTTTTAATTGGTGATTTTTGAGGTAAGTGTCGACACATTGGAGCATAGTGTCGACACATTAAACTAACACCCGAAAGTTTACCTTTTCTGGAGCCCAAAGTGAATTTTGACTAAGTGTTGTAAGTGTCGACACCTTGGGTCATAGTGTCGACACATTAGACCGATACCCGAGAGTTCGCCTTTTTCCAGAACTCCCGTGGATTTTGACCAAGTGATGGAAGTGTCGACACCTTGAGCGATGGTGTCGACACATCCAACTGAAACCCGAGAGTTCGCCTTTTTCCAGAACTCCCGTGGATTTTGACCAAGTGATGGAAGTGTCGACACCTTGAGTGATGGTGTCGACACATCTAACTAAAACCCGAGAGTTTACATTTTTCCCACTTTGACTAAGTGTTGGAAGTGTCGACACCTTGAGTGATGGTGTCGACACATCTTACTAAATGTGTTGTAAGTGTCGACACCTTGAGTGATGGTGTCGACACATATAACTACATTCCGAAATTTTACCGGATTGGAAATACGTGAGATGGAATTCATGAAGAAGGGGGAGGGCAACCTTGTCTTTTCCCCAACCATTTTCACGCCTATTACTCTCTCCCCCTTTGCCGAACACTTCATTTTTCCCCTCTCTCTTCAGCCTTTTCGTTTTCCCTTGCCCTAAATCACCCACCTGAAGAAGGAAGAAGGAGAAGAAGGAGAAGGAGAAAGGAGAAGAAAAGAAGGAGGAAGAGGAGAGAAGCAAGGTACAAATCCTTGCTGGCCGAAAATCATCTTACTCTCTCTCTCTCTCTCTCTCTATTTCCTTATTGTTTTCTCTTGTGGGTTGGTTGTGGGTTGTTGATTGGTTGTGGTTTGGCGGTGTTCTTGTTTTCTCTTGTTGATTGGCTGTGGTTTGATGGTGGGTTGTCTAAGTAGTTTTTCTCCTTGTGATTCATGGATGTTTAGTGTGGATCTATGCATGTTCAAGGTAGATCTTGTAAGTGTTTAAGTGTAGCATAGATTTTTACATGAGAACATGGGAACAAATGGTTGAATCCGAAATTAGGGTTCTTGAGAATTGGTTTGGTGCTCTAGGTGTTTGATAAAAAGCCTAAGAGAGGATTGAAACCTAAATCTAGCAAGTATGGCCGAACTCAGGGGTTGGTGCATTAGGTTGTATGTATGCTAGTCATATTGAGAACCACTAAGCCCTAAGTGTGAGAGATAGGTTCAGATCTGGAGAAAAATAGGCAAGAGGACCAATAATATACACTAGGTGTTTGGTTAAAAGCCCAAGAGAAATGGGTAAACGCAATGGTGTTAACGTGATGAACATGGAACCACGGTTGGTTGTAAACCTTGAGTTGAGGTTGTAAAAAGTGAGAGGAAGGTAAGAGGATGGTTGCTAATAGGAAATGTTAAATTAGTCTTGGATGTTGGTTGTGACATGAAGAGATTAGGTTTTGGTTGTTGGAGGTTTGGAAGGTTGAGAAGATCATTGTTGTTGCTGGAATTAACCTCTGCAGATTTCAAGGATAGAATTGGGAGTGTGTTTTGATGCATTTGTAGTTATCTTTTGATATTGAGTGGATCCTAGATTGAAGGCCTAGGACATGGAAAGATTTTAAGTCATACCTTGGATGATTGTAATGTATTGATTACTCTATACGTTTGTAAACCTATGTATTTCCTATGAATAACAATAGTACGACTCATTGTAGGTAACGAGACGTTCGATACTCAAGCAAGCGAAGGTAAGTGAAAAACCTTTACAAAACTGGAATGATACACTGCATGAAGAATGTTTATGAATAAGCATATCAAGCATGACACTACCAAGCACGACATGAATGCATCATGATCATTTGCATTCATTTTCCTCATGAGAAATGAGACATTTTTTATGCAAATGAAAGTACCATTTTTATGCTACTTTATGACAAGTTTTATGACAAGTTAATTAACGAACCCAAGTCGGTCGGTACCGTACCAAGTCAAGAAGGTGCATCCATACCGAAGGACGTTTACGAGAAGGGTGGATGTCACCTAGGACACCCATACCGAAGGATGCTTGCAAGAAGGATGGGTAGTCCGGGAGGTATGTGCAATCACACTGAAGGATGCTTGCAAGAAGGTGTGAACCTCCAAGAGTCGTGTCTAGCCACTGAAGGACATTGAGAAGGTGTGCTAGCTCGACCATATGTAAGGTCCCCAAGGGAAATAGGGGACAGTTCCGACGGGAACGCACAACCCTGATGCCAGGGGTAAATGGAGCTCAAGTAGCCCATAAGATTTTCCAAAGCAAGAGCTTTATAAGTACAAATGATGTTTTCAAAAGCAAGTGCATGTGCATATGCAACATGAGGCATATACATGCATCACGATTCATGATCAGGCACGCATCGCATTATGTTTACATGACTATGATTTCAAGTTCAAGTGCATGCTTACGATTTCAAACCCATGTTTTTAGCTATAATTCCTTACTGAGTCTTTCGACTCACAGTTTTAAATTGTATCATTCCAGATGATGTTACAGGGGTGGAATCTTAAGAAGAGGACCTTGAACCCTAGGAGAAGGGTTGATAAAATGTCTCTCTTGTTTGCTAACGTTAGAGAAGATTTAGCTAATTTTTGTAAAAGCCGGCATGAGCCACCGTGATGTGGTGGTCATGGGTTTCATTTGGCTTAGTAAGTTAAGGTTTTAAACTGGTTGATATTTTGAGACTATGTTTTAACTACCTTGAGTTATCGATGGAAAGTATGTTCTTATGTACGTTATACGCTAGCATCATAAGGCTTCTTTTTAACATTGAAGCATCAATGTCATTTCCGCTGCAAGTATAGTAGTAAGCACGCTTGAGCGTCCCATGCCGGGAATGCTCGCGGCTGTCATTAGCCTCGTTTAGCTAGCGTTCGGGGCGTGACAGAAATCATATTTCAAAGATATGTACTTTTGAAAAACCAAGAACACTTAGAAGTATTTGTATGTTGTTTGATTAAATCTCTGAACATTATGTAACGTATGTAACTCGCTTGTAGGCGAAGCACCATCCGAATATCAAGAGAAGCAAGGTAAGTGGAAGTAAGTAGAAACTTACACTTTTATGAAAACTGGAATGGTACACAGCATGGTTTTACATGAACAAGCATGTCATCACAAGCAAGCATGAACTCTCATTTTATCAAGCATGACAAGACATGAGCATTTGCATGAAAGCATGAAAGAAGTCTTTATGCAAATGGAAGTATGAGAGTTTTTATGACAAGTTAAGTAAGGGTCTCAGGTCGGTACCGTACCAAGTTAAGAAGGTACATACATACTGAAGGACGTTTACGTGAAGATTAGGTAAGTCCTTGAGGTCTGTGTAACACACTGAAGGACGTTTACGTGAAGGTGTGGACCTCCAAGGATCGTGTCTAGCCATCAGGCCCGGGGCCACTTCAAGGGCTAGCTCAACCAGATGTATGTCTCCAAGGGAAAGGGGGACGGTTCCGATGGGAACGCACAACTCTGACTTCAGGGGTTAAATGGAGCGTATGTAGCCCACAAGATAAGAAGTGAATAATTTTCAAGGACCATGAGTCATTTTTAAGTACAAAGACACGTTTTCAAGTTCAAGAGTATATGCATAACCATTATGCATGCACATCTAGCATTATGATTACTCACGATTTTCAAGTTAAGGCATAAGCTCATGTTTATAAGTTTACCTTTTTCCCTTACTGAGTCTTTCGACTCACAGTTTTCAAAATGTATCATTCCAGATATTTCAGGTGAAGGCAGTCAGGAGGATTACCTATCTTGAGAGGAGAGAACTCTATGTATTTTGATGTTGTGAGTAGATCGATGTGATCTGTCACTTAAGATAATGTGTAGTTTATGTGATATGTAACTATGATGCTACTCCTCACTTTGAAGTCTATTATGAAGTTAAGTTATTAAGAGTTCGTTGGCCCGCCTCTCTTTCTCGATCTTTATTCCGTTGTTAAGTATGGTCAAGTTCGCTGGAGCTTTCTATCGGGATTGCTCGCGGCTGTCATTGGTCTTACGGGATTGCGTTCAGCACGTGACACATTTACAATTGGAAGTCAAAACACAATGATTATTTCTTACAGTGATCGATTAAGATACAAATTTCACAATGTATGCGTGTCGAATGAACCTAACAAAGAGGGGGGATAAGAAGAAAAAGATTCTATACAGTTTACTATGTAATGCTTCAAAGTATCTTAGAATTAAAATATCAAAAATTAAGGACTGAAAATCATGTTCAGATGACAGATTCCAGTCAAAAATCATCAAAATTTTCAATCCAGTGGAAGAGAATATGGACTAAGTACAGCCTATCAAGAAACCCAGATATCGGATCAATTGGCTACACGGAACATATGTAAAGGATCTCCTTTCTAATAGCAACAAATATGTTGATCCAAAAATCATATCAATCACCAGATACACTCATTATAGATATTGTCTAACAGTAAACAAAATATTCACAGAAAGACTAAAAAGAGAAACATGTTCCTCAACCATGAAACTTGAAAAAATAAGAGTAGGTATATCAATGGCTATTTGTTTTGATAAAAAATAACTTATTTATGTCAAGTATAATACATTTATAATTGACCCAGAAGTGAAGCAAATACTTTGGGGAAGTAACAAAGGCAAACCAAATAAGAAAATCGGAGAGTTGAAAAAGACTTTACCATTTGATCAGATTAAAACAAGAAATTAAGAAATAGATTTTTGGGAATTCTCCTTGCAAGGAATTATATGATGGCGTGAGATCAAAACACAATTAGACCCTAAATGAAGCAAAATAATCCACATGAACTTCGAAGTTGACCTCATGTAAAAGCAGTTTTCCGAAAGATGAGATTGCCATAAACTACTGCTTGTCAAGAAACTTTCACGAAGATCAAGTGATACATATGATTAACCAAGTATATGCATTATTATATTAAGCAGGTATAGAACATTCTCATTCTAAGAGCAATCTCGTCCAGCTATAAACTTAAATTTACAATGGAACTGAGTACATGAGCCATTCAAAGAACAAGGCGAAATTCACCATAGTACCACAAGAAGAAGAGATATACATATATGAGCTGCACGGTACCTCGAACAACCATAAAAAAGGCGTCTTAGGTTTGTAGCCATAAGAGACATTCTAACCCTTGCCAGTATTCCGCATCACCATAAAGGAAGTGGTGGCAGACGACCTCCTTCTAAGATATCCAACCCACTCTGACACTCACCCTTACCAACTGACATTGAAGAAAAGCTCGAACTCATCCTAATCGGCGTTGAAGGTTCAGTTAGGGTTTGAGGTTTCAGGGGGGTTAAAATTTGGGGATCGTGGAGGGGAGGGGAAGGGAGCTTGCAAATGTTTTTATTTTATTTTTTTGTTCGCTTTTTTTGTTTTAAATCAACTTGGACACATTTGTTGATGTGGCAAGTGATGACATGTAAGTTGGTGCATTCTACATACGATATATGTGTCGACACATTGTTGCAAGGAGTTGACACATACCATATCCAAAATAGAAAGCGAAATGTTTAATTTTTGTTTTTATTCCATGTAAGCGCGCGAGTATCTGGGATTTTTTTTTTTGGCAAATGCACAAGGATTCAAACATGTGTCCCACGCGCTAATCTAGAAGGTGCACATTCAAAAGACATTCAATGACTAAAATCAAATCAACGACACAAATAAGAAGCAAAATCTCCTCAGACGGCTCCCATTTCGAAATCGAAAGCTTCGCCGCCTTAGAACTTCCAACCTCCATCGCCTAACCGCCGAAAGCTACAGGCTTTGTCATCCCCACTTCAAGGTAGTCTGCTAACTTTGAAAATTAAATGAAATGATGCATTTTTTGCGAAATGGGTTTGTTCTTTGGAACATGTCTTTCTTGGTTGTTGTTCGTTGGTGGGAACGGTGGATGGTGGTCGGAGGGTGGTTGGTTGGTGGTTCTCGGTGGTGGATTTGGTTTTGTTGATGAGATGAGGTGGGAACGGACAGCTGTTGTTGGAGGAGAGTGGGATAGAGATGATCCATCCGGGTGGGAGGATCGAGTGTTCAAGGAACTCCTCCCACCCTCCACTGTTGCTTCTAGCAGTGCATTATGCCACCTCGTGGTACATTGGGGCTGCAGGATGAAAAAAAATTCTAGATTGGGGCATTTTCAGTGGTGCTTTCTGTGGAAGAGAAACACCACTGAGTTGACTTAACCATGTGAGGGAGCTCGTAAGAAGAAAGGAAAATTTTGGGACAGCTTTTTGTTTTTGCAATGAGTGTGTCATAGTTTTTCTCATCAATTGGGTTGGTTGTATATATGTGGAACAGTACGTATGATGTATTCGTACGTGAAGTATTGTTAGTTCACTATAAATGGAACAATTTGTACCAACAAATTATGGTCCTTCCAATACCCTAAGATCTATCCCTCTCCAAAGGGAAAAGCGCATTAGTGTGCTTTGTTTTCACTGTCCAATGTACTTAGTTTGTCCAGTCTTATATATTAGTTTGAATTTTCCTTCTAAGTTATCTATTTCTGTAACGCCCGAAACCCTGGCGGTTAGGGGGTTACTTCTATGCGTAAAATCACTAAAAATAGGCGAATAAGGGGGTGAGAAATAAGCAATCTTGATAACAAAATCACGTTTAAAATTTCGAAACAACTGAACAAAAATACTTCGTTTAAAACTCTTCAAAACTGATAAATTACAAACAAAACGCCCGGTCTAATTGAAACTGTAAGCCTTCTCTCCGCTACCCACCCAGGCACCATCTAACACGACTCTCGGCATGCTCCTAAATATCATCTGAAAAGAAAGGACAGATAAGGGGGTGAGTTCGACAACTCAGTAAACAAAATCACTATGCTAGGATGCACTTCATGAGCCACATTTAAGAAGTAAAAAAATCAATAGAAAATTGTACATCTCAATCCAAACAACAGTATAACTAAAACTATAAAACAAATTTTATCTTTCAAAATAATACTATAGAAAATCCATTTGTCAATAACTATGGGTAGAATTCTTCCTTGCTTTGGCTTGACCATGTCCAAGGGTGCACTAGGAAAGAACCTACAAAATAAACCACTATGTTTCCAGAATGAGTGCACTCAATGCATTGCAATTGGTATCAATGCGCTACTCTGTAACTTTGGGTCTCAGGGATTGAAAATACATTACATAGCATACTATAAGCATTACTTTAAACTTTGCATCTTTCTATTCTTTTCATGAAACATAAAAAAAAACATAATTCACAAATTTTAAATAACAATAAACTTTGATTAAACACTGAAAACATCATGTAAAATCATTAGACATAAAAATAGGCTCATGTTTATATATTTCATGCTATAATTTTTGACAATTTAATCATAAAGGAATGCGCATAAAACTCCAAGGGTTTTCAATAAAACATGCAATTTCTCAAATATCACCTCGGTCTTTTAGGAAATCTAGCATAATAACACCGTTTACCTCGCCCTTCGTAAAACTTGAACCATTGATCAATTAACCTCCAAGACCTAAAGAAACTATACTGAAACCTTCAAAAAGACGCTTGATTTCTCATTCTCCCAATCAACATGCATCGCAGAGACTAACAAAAGATTTATAAAAGACTAGATTGCAACCCTAATCAAAGAAGGACTCTCAATATGAAAAGATGATAAGATTGGGTTGCTATCCATTTTAAATTTCAAACATATTCTAGAAGTATTCAATATTCAAATTAAAATCTAAAGAGATAAAGATAAAACATCTCTTCTTCAAATTTCAAACCCTTTTAAAAAGATAACTTATTCAAATCAAATAAACATTTCAAACTTTAAACACTTTTAAAACAAGATAGCTTTTACAAAAAATTCAAAATTTGAAATTCAATTAAAATAATATTTTATTAATAAGAAGAAAATCTGGGGTGCTACAATTTCCCTTGCAGACTGTCACATTCTACACTTTGTGTCTTTAATTGTCACATTCCCTTTCCATTTACAAATTTTCTTCACTGACGGGAATGTTAAAATTAGTAACATCATGGCACCACCAAGAAATTGATTAAGGACCAGGCATGCCTCTTCATTGGAAAATTCGACGATAGAGGTAGGGATCCGGGCAGGACGGGTGCTAGTTGAGCGGGTCATCAAGATCGAGAAGCTCTCTCGATTGAGTCAGCAGATTTTCACTGCTAGAGGATGGATGCCGATTCTTCAAATGATCGGGTGCGTCATCCATGACATGATTCAAGACTTTGACGTGGAGATGGAGAAACAGGAGCCCACTGCGGATCAAGTGACTGATGGTCTGTGAGGTCAAGGTAACTATGTCAGCAGATGCGATTGTCTATTTTCTAGGGATCCCTAAGGCTGCAGTTCCACTCGAGGACGACACCCCTCCTCCTCCTGCAACAAGGGGTGATGCCCCTCCTCCTCCTCCACAAGAGGGTGTTTGATGCCCCTCCTCATCCTGGATTTGGTAAGCCAACCATGGATCAAATAATACTAGCCATGACCGGTCGTCCTGGGCAGTACTACAGAGGAAGAGCATTCATCCGACAAAAGGATCTAATCTCTTTCTTCAGCTACATTTAGTACTCACCTCGAATATTGATCCTAAGCACCACAAGACATGCTTCACACATAAAAAAGCCCAATTCCGGTTTAATTTGGAGATTGGGACCCGCATAGATCTGCCTGGGTAGATATATGAAATCATTCGTCGCGAGGCACATGTTAGCTCTCAAGACAATCTTCCATTTGGAATGCTAATTACATGCTTCCTCAAAGTGGCAGAGGTTCAAGGCGTACCTGATGAAAAGACTGTCTACCAAATGTGACCTATTGAGTGGACCACTCATGTGAGGAGTGCAGGCCATGTTGGCCGCCATGCATGACCTCGGGCCCAAGATCACGATGATGCGAATATGGAGGGAGCAATGCTTGAAGCAGAAGAGGACCATGCAGCCCACCCAGAGCGCCCACAGTGGGTAGATGGGTTCTTGGCCGAGATCACAATTCAACTAACTGCTCTTCACGCGTTTATCGAGGAGCAGATGCAATACATTCGCACCGGGATTGTATTTATTTAGGACCAGCTTTTGGACCTTGCGGGCCTCCCGTGATGCATGTCGCTATTGGGGCGTGGTGGCGTCTTCTTTTGTGGCATTTCACCTGCACTTTTGTTTTGTTTATATATGCATATATGTAATTAACTAGCTTATTACATTCGGTTATGTCAAGGGACTTATGTATATTGTGGTTGATATAGCTACTTTTTTGTGTATATTTTGATGGATTTGACATTGCTACTTTTTTATGTATATTTTGAAGGATTTAAATTGTAGTTGACATTGTCAAATTAAGAATATGGTGTATATTTTGATGGATTATAGGGTGTGAACCCATATAAACTTGATTACGATGTGTTATGATGCATTTGTACTTAGGTTTATATTACCATGTTATAATACATATTTTGATTGAATATAGGGTGTGAATGTCAAAGTGTGTGCTCTGTAAATCAATCAGGATTATTGTTTGGTCCCCAAAACCATCCTTGCATGTCTTGCCACTATGTTCTCATGTGTCGACACAAGAAAAACAGCAATCGGGTGTACTTGTCATGTGCTGACACATTGATAGAATGTGTCAACACATCAAGACAGCAATCAGGTTCAAGTGTCACGTGTCGAAACTATTACCACATGTGTCAACACAAAGATTTGAACATATAATAACACATTTGAAACATAAAATAACCCCTCCGAAAACACCTTCGAACAATATTGAACTCGAACAGAAAATGTCACGTCATGTGCTCATACTTACCCCTTAGGCTCACGTATAGTAATGGTATGCACACAAGTGGGGATTATGGCACGTATGTCACTATGAGTCTTAGTCGATTTACCAAGAGACTTGGCGGAAATCATATTTACAAATAACATTGTAATGGGAATTTGGAAAAAGGCTTAAGGTAAAAAGCTCTATGTTTTTCAAAAAGATCAGAGAGATAATAAAATTCGAATAAGTCAAAAGTGTCGGATCATAAAATTTTAAGTAGAAATAAGAACCTTGAGATAAAAGATGAAGAAAGTGTCACAAAGGAGATTGAAAACCTGACATAATAAGGACAACTTTAATAGTTCAAACTACATCCTCCCGTGACTACAAGAAGACTACAAAGATTCAGAAACTTCCTGATACACATGAACAAACTCTGGTGAAAACATTCTAACAAGTCTAAGAAGGGTATTAAACCTTCTCGTCCGAGTCCGATGTAAGATTGATAAGCTCAGACCCTGGAATGGCACTACTATTCCCCGTCGGCAGGGAAGGAACGTAATCGAGCCTCTGCCACTGTCACGCCCCGAACGGCACCCCGCAGGAAACGTGACAGCCGCGAACTATCTCCGGATAGCTCCAGCGTTCTTACTTACTTGCTTACGGCGGAAACATACAAGACCACGAGGGATTCGAGCTTAATCGAACATAATCAGGGTTCTCATTAAGTTTCCATACAAAACACATATAATGTTTAGAATTCAATTAGTGACGGATCTCATCGATCAGGTCACTATACACAAAATAAGAATATCATCCGGGAACTTCTAAGTCAGGTATTCCTCCTGACTCTCTTCACCTGTGGCATCTGGAATGACACAATTTTAAAAAAACACGTGAGTCAAAAAGACTCAGTAAGGGAAAGACATAACTTGAACATGCTCTTGACTTATGCTTGCTTTATCATGAAAGAGAATAAACTTGATAAGTGATGCACATGCATGTCATGGATATGTACATGCTCTTGCTTAATTTCGGCCCCAGGCCCTTGAGAATTTCTTATTCATACTTGTGCCACTATTGGCCTTTTTATAATCATTTCATATCTCTTACTTGTGGGCTCGCTCCATTTAACCCCTGAAGTCAGGGTTGTGCGTTCCCTTTGGAACCGTCTCCGATTTCCCTTGGAGACCTTACATTCGGTCAAGCTAGCGCACCTTCTCTCATTTGTCCTTCAGTGGCTAGACATGACCCTTGGAGGCACCACACCTTCTCAATGTCCTTCAGTGTGGGTTGCACAACCTCGTGGATTCACCCATCCTTCTCACAATTGTCCTTCGGTATGGGAGTCCATCTTGATGGTACAGTACCGACCGGTGCCCCTTATCTTAACTTATCGTTTCATAAAACTTCTCATATTCTTTCCATAAAAATCATTGCATAATTTTCTTCTTGAAAAATTCATGCAATGCACATGTCATGTCATGCTTGCTTAAAATTCATGCTTGTTCATGAAATTCATATCATGTCATGCTTTCTTAAAACCCATACTTGTTCATGAAACGATGCAGTGTGTCATTCCAGTTTTGAAAAAGAATACTTATTGTCCACTTACACTCGGTCCTCCTTGGTAGTGTATAAAACACGTAGATCGCCTACAAGCGGTTCAGATATTTCTTAGTCTTTAAGAAATAGCACATAATTATTAAATATATACTATACATATAATCACCGATATTCTTTTAATCAATTAAAGTATTTTATTTACTCCTCTAATATTATCTAAACTTAGGTTATTTAATTATTAACCATGTTACAAAATATTTACACCTCTATTCCCGATTAGGGTTTTAATCAATTAATAGATTAGGGTTACATAAATTCCCCCCTTTCTTTTCCCTTTTTACATAAATTTCACCTCACATATTTCAATCCGATAAAATTTCGGAATGTAGTTATATGTGTCGACACCATCACTCAAGGTGTCGACACTTCCAACACTTAGTCAAAGTGGGAAAATGTAAACTCTCGGGTTTTAGTTAGATGTGTCGACACCATCACTCAAGGTGTCGACACCATGACCGAATTAACCCTAAGTCTCTTTTTTTTTACACGTACTGCATTAAAACCTTATATCCAACTATAATTAAATCTTAACTAGGGTTCCCAATAATATTTTATCAAAAGGTCATGGTTCTTCAATATTTGTTCCCACTAGCCTAAACTTTAATTTCCTTATCCAACACAATAACGAAAATCCATAAATCATAAATGGTACTTAGGGTTTCATTATTACTAACATTCGGCCACTACCATTATGCACCAAATAATCACAACTTTTACTCCAATGGTGATCCCATCCTCCATTCAACAATTTCACAACCTAGGATCTATAAATCAAAGCACCAACACAATATATCATACTCATAGCAATATTCGGCCAACTCAAAATATCACAACACCACTAGGTTTTCTTTGGTTCTATCACCTTGCATGCATTCTTTACACATAGCACTCATCTACCATACATTAGGTCATAAATCTTGTACACAACATGGCCAATGTCCAGATCTAAGCATATACAATTCACTCATGAAAACCTAAGCATACATGGTTCGGCTATACATCAAAATCCCACATTTTTCATGCTAAAATTATAATATACATCTCCTTTGCATTCATGACCCGTCTTGCATGTATTAATTCCATATTTTCATCATATACAACCACCAACTCTAGATCTATCATTTAGAGACCTCAACAACACAAGATCTAAAGGAAAAACAACCATACCATTCGGCCAAGCACAACCTAGGCTAGGTCTAACCCTTTTTTCTAACATACATTGCTCATCCTTGCATTTTATCACCTATCTTGCATATATCAACTTCATATCTTCATCATTAATATCCTCATGACTATATTTATACATTAGACACATCAACAGCCCTAGATCTAAGAAAATATTCAACTTTCATTCAACAAAACACAACCTAGGTTAGATCTAACTTCATCTAGTAACATTGTCTATTCTTTGCATTTTTCCAACATTTAAAACTTAGATCTAAAGCATGTATGTCCAGATCTATCACTTGCACATACCCATGTTCAAAGTCCAACTAAAATAGAAAACAAAAACTCAATATCCAACCCCATATGGTTCGGCCAACATAGAGATGCAAGATCCATGCTTACCTTGTTGTTCTTCTTTCCTCCCCTTTGATCCCTTGAAAGCTTCTTCCCCTTTTTCACCTACTAAGCAACCTAATACTCTTAGTCATTCAGATCTCACCATATCCAAGCATAACAACTCAAACCCTAAGATCTAAACACAAAAGGGTTTGACCATCAAGAGGAAAACAAGATCCGGTTTTTACCTTAGTGTTTCCCTTGTTTTCTTTTTCCCTTTTTCCCTTGCACAACACCTCTTGACTTCACCTTCTTCTTCTTACTTGTCCTCCTTCTTCTCCTACCCAAAACCTCCTTGACAGCAGCTCAAACTCAGCCTTTGGGGCCAAGGGTTTCGGTTTGGCCTTGGTTCCTCACCTTTCTCTCCCTTTCTCTTGGTTTCGGTTTAGCCTTGGTTTCTCTCTTTCTCTCCCTTTCTCTTGGCTTGTGTTGGTCGACCAAATGGTGTCAAAATGAGTGCATGAGTGTGTGAGGGTGGTGTTAGGCGTGTAAGGGTTCTCACAAGAGGTAAAAGGAGTGCATGTGGCCAAGAAATTCGGCCAAGGGGTTTTCTTTCCCTTTCTATGTCTATTTTCAGCTTTTGCAAGTTTTGTCTCCTTCATGTCTCCCTTGCCTTTCTTGTATAACATTTTTGCACCACAAAATTCAAACCCTAATTGTCATTCACGTGTATCTCCCCTCTCCACATAATTCCAACTTCTAGTTTGAAGCTTGTTCCCCATTTAGTTAACTTGGTTGAATTCCAACTACCTAGTTTACTTAGTAAAATAAATGAAGTTTAGCAATACTAATCTCATATTATAAACTTGACTTCAAGGCCCATTGGGCAGCCCAATAAATCCTTAATCCAAGGCCCAACATTACCACCTAAAGCCCAATTCATAAGTCTAAGGGCTTGGGCCCAATGTCCAATTTTCTTAAGGCCCAATAGCACCATTACTAGGCTCATTACCATGTTTACTTTGGCAGCCCATTAGCATGCCATAAAAGCCCAATATACACCACATGTTATAAGCCTCATGGCAGCCCAATATCTCACTTCAAGGGCCCATCATCACATGTACTTGGGCAGCCCATATGTCATAACTTCAAGGCCCAATACATCTAATAACCGGTCATACATGGGTAGCCCAATGTCATCCCATTGTTTGAGGTTTCTAAGCCCAACATGCAAGTCTTAATAATCTAAAATCATTCATAAGAAAATCCTTCAAAAATTAAAATCAAGATTATTGAAGGAAATTATACAATTAATCTAGCAACATGAAATTGGTTACTATAGATTTAAAATCCCATCCATAGCATTTAAAATCATAACATCATATTTTAGAAATTCAAAATAATTATACATGCATTTTCTTAACATAAAATCATGCCTTGTCCAAGCAAGGTTTCTTCGGGGTCTTACAGCCACTCAGGCGGTACATCTAGTAAATCAAAATCCTCAAATCGGGTTAACGGGGATGGTGGGGATAGTGGGGGTACAGGGGATGGGGGTACGTGGGATGGGTGTTGGGCTCCCTGAAGAACCAGTGGGCCTCATGCTCCACTAACACTCCAAGAGAATCCAAAACCCATGTCCAGATTTTGAGCACCAAAACATAGGGGTGGAAATCATAGGTCAACTCTTCCTCGAATAGCTTCATTCTTCAGTACCCAAGTCGCCAAATATTGCAAAAACAACATAAAAGAAAAAGGTGAGTCCTATTAACTCAGTAAGGTGGGGGTGGGAAAAGCATGATCAAACAAAAACAGTGCATATAAATCACTTAAGCATGATGTAGAACAAACTTCTAGGACAATAAGTATGAACGTAGATAATTTAAAATATGCAATTCATCACACCATCATTGGTTCCTGAGGAGTTCCCGATATCAGCTATGTTCACCCCCAGAGTCGGGTTGTGCGTCCCCTCCCTTCTATGGGATTGTCCCATGCTTCCAGCACCAGGACCCTTAACATAAACTTTACGCCTTAGCGTTCATAAAGGAGCCCACCCACTCCCTGTAGTGGGGGGTTGCACATCTCCCAAGTGTCCGGCACCGTCACTACCATTCGGGGAACCCTCACAGGCTAGGGGTCCTCACTTTCTTTTTCCCTCTTATGAATGCAACCACATATCCAAGCATTAAAGTACATATGAAATAATGCACATTAATTTGATATGAATTTGAAAGTAGCATAAATAGCATACCATGTTCGAAGAATAATCATTGACAATTTGAAACAACCATGATAATAACTAGAAGATTTCAGACCATTAAACTCTAATGAAGGCCTATTGGGCCTTCTAAAACCACACTGGGCCTACTCCCAAAGTATTGGTGGACATGATGTTCTTTTAGGGGCATTGGGCCTAAAATCCATTTAGGCTCCTACACAGACTTTGTGATTTGAGTCCTTATTCCAACTCGTATTGAGCTCAAATGTGGGCTCCCCCATCAATTTTTTGTTCTCTATCCAACCATGTAAACATTTTCTCATTTTGGACCCTTTCTCCCAAATGAATTAGGCAAAATGTCGAATCTGCCTCAGAGACCTCCAGGGGCATTTTAGACCTTTTACTTCATCATTTTATGCTGAAATTTTTACAGTCATCCTAATATTAGACAGGGAGGCTATCTGGAAATTTTCATGCAAAAATAAAACCTATATCTTAGGGTCGATTTGGACAGCGCCTATACTTGACTAAAAGCCCTAGCTAAGTGTTCATGCATTTGATCAATCATCGTATTTAGAAACTTTAGGCTAATGATACATCTAAGCTACCAATACATATGAACTTACAGAGCATATAACATAAGGAAAATTAAAGGCAACAGTGATCATTTTGCAACATCATCATATTGTGCTTTTTCTCCTTAGCAGTTAGCGGTCTATTCAAGCATGAGGAACATTTTGTTTACTTTACATATCACTATATATGTAACATGGATCATGCTATAGTGGGTAGATGAGATATCCTTATAATATTGTTAGCTAGATTCCTTTCTCTTTTTCGAGGAAACCTTTAGGCAGCCTTCCGTGCCCATATTCAGGCAACACTCCACTACTCCTATGGCAGTTACGTCCTCAGATCTTTTGCTTTTGAACCTGTGGCAGGGAGGGAAGGGAAAACCAAGAAACAGAATGCTTTCTAGCTTTTCCATGCCCTCCATGAGTGCCTTCCAAACTAGTCAGTTTTCAGCAATATACATTAGATGCTTCTGCACTAATCTTTGATCTATGTGAAGATGCTTGGTCCTCACTATGTCAGATGGCAGTAGCTTCAGTTCAGATAAATGTTCATCTCTCCTGAGGTTGACAATCAACGTTCCCCGAAGAAAAAGGAAAAGGTAAAAACCTGCTAAAACAGAGATACTGGATCTCTACTGCGTATTGCTTGAAAGGAACCTGTAATGGATTGGACGGTGAAAAAAACAACAAAAGAAAAAAAAAAGTTGAAAGACGGCGAGGGTAAAATGCTCAGAAGCTCGCTTTCAGAAAAAGAGAGAGGGTAATGGACCTAATGCACGCAAAAAGCCTTGCTGGAATCCCGGTTTCACAAATATGTCAATTTGCGCAACTAACAGTCTACCGCCAGTTTATTGATGGCGTACAACTAACCCAGTGAGTACAAGATCAGTAGCGAAAGAATGAATATTTAAAGAAATTTGTATTTTATGCAGGAAGGTTCTTCCCTCCCACATCGTAATCTAACATTGAAAAGGAGTGAAGAATATGTTTATGAGAGAGAGAGAGAGAGAGAGAGAGAGAAGGGGGAAGAAAAGCAGAGCACCCAAGTCTACACTCTACCCTTCATGCTCCATAGAAACCCCGATTCATGATTATTGTATAGCCGCTGCGCGTGCAAGGAGAGACAAAAAAGAGTTTGTCCCTCCATCCACTTCAGCAATCCCCCCATTTTTGAAAGTGCTGAGGTCTCCAAATCATCATAGATACAATCACTCTCACATCATTCTCTAATCATGGTTCTCTTTCTCCTGTGGATTTTCGTACACCCTTTACACTGCATTTCTCTATCTTTAAACAGACAAATTTAAAGGACACGGTAAAGGTTGGAATCTTGTTTTTTTTTCCTAATTGAGCTGGAAAATGGTTAAGGATATGTTAATCAATGAATTTGCTGTCTATCAATATTATTTTCATTTCTCTGCGTCATACAACTTTACTCTGCATATTCTTTATTAGAAGAATCAACATCCTCAGTGAGTGAGGATATCACTTGCATCCTTTAAATGAAGTCCAAATAAATAAATAAAAAATCTAAAGAACTAAGTGGTGTTTTCACCAAGTAATCAATTTCTGGAACTTTCTAGTTGTCTTCTCCCTTGAATAACAAAGCCAAGATTCCTATAAACTCAATTTGGCTAGCATGCATGGATGATGGATCAGACATGCTTGATGTCTCATGTCACCAGACTTTTTCCGATAGGTATCTGGATGGTTTGGTGAACTTGGATCTTTTAACAAGGATTCGCGGCTCAATGTGTAGGAAAAAAGTTAGGTTGATGCCTCGATCGTGTTCACAAATAACTGCAAACGTTGCAACACAAGTAAAGGAATAGAGATATATATTTATTGATCAACTGGACTGCAAAGAACGAAAATTTCTGCCCTTTAGTATATCAAGTTCTTTGGTTATGAATCAGGAAATATGTCTTCGTTGAAACTTGATGGTGTAAGAAACATAATTTATATGGGTAAATAGGGAGGAGCATATAAAAGACCACTCCTCTATAATCAGATGATAAGAGTACCATCATGATACTGTTAGATTTAGAAATATTCTAACAGATACATCCATGATTTCCTCTTTCAATTATGCACATACATTGATATAGGCTACAGATGAGTCTAACGAGTCAGCCATGGGCGGATCCAAGGGGGTGCGGGCGGGGGCGGCCGCCCCCACTGGCTCCAAAATCCTTTGTGAAATTTTTTTTTGGTTATTAAGAAGCAGTCCCGCCCCCACTGGCCCAGCCTCCTTAGCCTGCTTCCAAGGCCAGTGGGGGCGGAACTGGGCCAGCGGGGGCACACCCACTGGTCCAGTCTGTATAGCCTAATTGCTTAATTTTTTTTTTAAATCAGAGGGTGAAATTACGCCGTTTCACCCTCTGATTTTTTTTAAAAAAATTACTCACGCCTCTCTCTCTCACTCTGCGATCTCTCCGTGTCTCCCTCAGCCCTCACGCCTCAGCAGTCCCTCTCACTAGTCTATTATCACTTTAACTGCACTAATACATAAATTATGTAGGTCCTCACTAATTTATCATTTTTCAATTAGAAAGGAAAGCACAGAAATACTATTTTTTATTAATCTAATTTATTACTGAGGTTATTTTTTAACGAGAAATAGCTGAGTGCACCAATACTTTTTGACAGGAGAAAATTCATTATTTTCATATAGGCATCAAACTCCATAATTATTGATGGGTGTTAAGAATTGTTTTCCTCATATGCTGATGGACATTTTGTTTTGTTTTGTTCTTTTTAGATAATGGATAGATTTTTTATAAAAAAAATCCACGAAGCATGAAGTCGTCTAATACTTCTAATGTGACTACAACTTCTAATGAGGATTCTAGTTCAAAAAGATCTCACCCTTTGTTGAGTTCGGATGATATTATTTCTGACCTAGGGTTGCGTAAATCTATTGACTTGTGCAGCATAGACCACACTTGCTATCATTAAAGACATTAGGGATGAATTTTTTTGTCTTATGGTTGATAAATCTCAAGATAGTTCAGTGAAGGAGCAAATGACAGTGGTTTTGAGATATGTGAACAAAAGTGGATAGGTGATTGAACGATTTCTTGGTGTGGAACATGTTACTGACACATGCTATCAATTTTAAAAAACTGCTATAGATAAATTGTTTGTAAGACACGAGTTATAAATTGTTTCTTGGTATGGATAAGTGTATTTCATTATTTTTAATATTTTTAGTTCTTAATTTGCGATATTGTAATTTTAAGACACTTTTTACATTATGTGGAAAAAAAATTCTGGTCATTTTCCCTTAGAAATTCGACCCCACTCATTCTATATCCTAGATACGCCACTGGAGTCAGCAACGATCTAAGGAGTTTTCCAAGATGGATTGAGACATGCCCTCCAATAAGCAGGAGACTGGTGGGATTGTTAGTGTTTGGAGATCTCCATAAGCATTCCAACAGAATGGATCTAACATTATATCTCCTTGAGCAGGAAGAAGCTCAACATCCGAAAGCGTTAAGTTGGTGCAGGGGACAGAATCACTGCGGGCAAAATGCATTGGTGGGCTTCGAACGTCGTAGGTTCCTTTGATGTTTGTATATAGAATGTCTGACACAAAAACTGCAGAGGTTTGGTTGGTGCACGCCTTGGTGAGGCAGTAGTATTGATCAACTATTATCGGGTTCCGGACAGAATCCATGTCAATGTTACTGAATGTTATTCCTGATACTGCTCCCGAACGACCTTTCCACGTTTTGATTCTTACTCCATTAGCTGACACTTTAATGACTGAGTCTGTAACTGTGATATTGGAAACACAGGCACGCGAGTTGTGATTGCCTAGACTCCCAATGCCGAGCGGATGGAAAATGAAAAAGATTCGAGAAGGGTGAGTCTTTGAGCGTAAACCAATCCTGTAAAAAGAAAACTTTTTGGTTTGGGAATTATGTGGAAATTGATAGAATACCTGATCCCATGACCAGGTCCACATGTGATGTTCCTAATGTCTACATTATAGCAACCTGATCCGACTGACACACAATCGTCCCCTATAAAAGAAATCAGCATAAGGTTAGCTTAGTGACCTTTCAAAGATAGTAAATGAAGAAAATAGGGAGATTTTCTGGGTTTTTGGCTAACCATTAGAGATTACTGAATTATATATGAGGACATCATTTGTGTTCTCTATGTGAATCCACAGAATAAGAAAAATTAAATGAAAAGACTCAATTTTCTCAAAAAATGATCTTTTCCTTTTTCCATTCTCAATCACCATTCACCACTCCTCTCACTCCCAGAGTGAATCACTTGGCCAGAGTGACGGGTTATTACAAGTAACCACCGTGTCTTTGCGGCATTACTCCCAGAGTAGAATATGGACCGTATCTTTTCGGCATTACTCCCAGAGTAGAATACGGTATCCTCATAGAGGATCTTTCCACGTACGACGGAGAGGCCAGAACGTCACAACAAGTGAACGCATTCTCTTGTGCATAGTACTGTCACGTCTTCACAGTATGCGTTAAGTATGCATGTCTCATATCAAAGCCCATACATCTCATTTATGATATGCAACACCTTAACCACACTTGAACATCAATATTCCTTTCCAACGTACAAGTTAAGCGTGCATGTCTCATATCAACGCCCATACATCTCATTTATGATATGCAACACCATCAATGTTGGGACTTAAGGTAGGTGCTGTTATGAAAATTGATTACATGGACATCTCTGCAATTATCAAATCTGAAGTGGAACTGGGGGCTATTCTTGATTCTAAGCCCCTGCACGGTCAAGTTTGAGCTCATAAATAACCTTATTGCCTGCACCATGAAAAGTATGGGATGTTCATAAAGACTTCTATGTTAGTATGAAGTTAATAAAAGACACTGAGGCAGGGCCCATAGTGCGTGCAACTTACAATTGGGCTATCGCATGGTCCAGGCAAAGTTGTTCCATTAATTTCCTGTGCCATTGGATCTAGGGAATTAACAACTGTACGTAATAAGCAGAATATCCTCAGCTGTGTTACAAATGAAGTAGTACAATACCTTGTGAGGTTTGCAAGGAAGATTCCACCATTTTTCTCCTCTCCCATCTATTAGACCACCTCCTTTCAATGCCATTTCATTGATTCTGTAAAAGACCAGCCATTGCCGCCTACTGTTATTCTTTGGCCAGGAATCAGGTCCATCCGGGGGCATGAGAGTCCCATCAACCTTCTCAGGGAACCAAAATGAACCCAATTATCAAAACAGTTACTTCGTTTTAGCTTAAAAACCTTAAAAGGCCTAAAGAGACTTCATCTACAGACCAGGTAGGCTGTAACCAAATTTTGTAACAAATGAGTATATTACCTGAAAGATTAAGCCACCTTGACAAGGACCTGTGAAAATAGTTGACTGAATCATGAAGGAGAAACAGTAGGGAACAAGGATAAGTGCCGAATCACTTTGACATTCTGCGTCCCATGCCATTTTGAATGCCTCTGTATCGTCTGCTATACCATTCCCAACAGCACCAAACTTTCGAACATCAAAAACAACGCCATCAGAATTATAAGGACTCTCAACATTAGGTGGGTCAGCAGGCTGAGGAGAAGGCGAAGGAGGTTGTGAAATATTAGGTAGTTAGTGGCTGTGACTATGCTTGTGTTTTGTGTGGTTATGCATTCTGGCTTGGGTGGAAAGATAGAGGCAAACCAAAGAACTGCAGAGTATAAGTAATGACAAACGAGAGTACTTCATTTTCAGCTAAATTCAAAGTTCAAGGCTGGAAATGACTGGGAAGTCCTACTTAACTACAACTTGCTTCTCACTTGCTGGAATTCAGAGAACTAAATGAAAAGACCTCGTAAGAGTACTGTGCACCAAAGTTGTTGGAAGTAGAGAAACTAGTTGTTCCCTTAGCACGGATGACCACAACTCCACTAGAAAACTTGCCACAACTTGCACACGATTAACCGAGTCAGACAGTGGAATGCATGCAGAATCAGAAAGGCAGAATTTCTATATATAACAACTGCCAGTGGAAGGTCCTTAAAAAATATATCTGCACCTTACATCTTTTTTTTTGGGAAATTGACATTTTAGTCACTGGGTTTATACCCCTTTTACAAAATAGTCCCTAAGAATCAAAATTCAAATCTAAAGCCCTCATACTTAAAGCCTTTGACAAAGAAGCCCTTCCGTTAGGCTTCCGTCCATCAGCTTAACGGAAGGGCAATCCACGTCAGCAGAGACTTCACATGGCAACCCCTTACACCAGCTCAGCTCCTTCTTTAAAATCTCAAATGGCACATAAGGCAAAACGGCGTCGCTAAAACTAAAGGGAATGCGGCATTTCATAACTCAACTCAACGCCGCCGCATTTCTTCAAATTAAGAATGCGATAACCCGGGAGGCCCTGTATGCCCGGGGTATCAACTCTGTTGAAACGGCGCCGCATTTCTTCAAGTTTAGAACACAATTTCACTTCAAAAATCAAATATGTTGAAGCAATGAGAGAAACGGCGAAGTACAGTGAGCTGTTGACTATATTAATGAAGCGGCGTCGTGCAGCTGTGATTTCCATGGCAAATTTGCAACAACGTCGTTCTGTATGCCCGGGGTATTTTTGGTGAGGCGGCGCCCCAAGTCCTTATTCTTGCTCTTCTTTATTTCGTTTCTTTATTCCAAATCTTTGGTATTTTGTAGATGCATATTTGGTACTTTGTGTGGGATGCAGATTTGGTATTTTGTAGATGTAGGTTTGGTTCACAATAATATTGACAGAAACTGTAACTTTGATTCAGAATGACCATAGGATGAATCAGTGCGATTTCCTTACAGAAATCATAAGAACAAATCACTTCCATGACTACAACAGCATCGCTCCCATAATTGCAATAGCAGCCAACAATCTTCCCACAATACATTTAAGCGTTGTATTAGAACGCTTAAGCGACACTACCTCAGATTTCAGATCTCTTATCTGCTTTGTTAAATACGGTCTGACTTCCATTACCGCTGCACCACTTAGCTCCACCACCACTGCCACTTCGCTGAACCACCACTGCAAACAGAGGCAGTCTAGGGTTCACGAAAAAATCGCCAGAGATGATTTGGGGGAAATTTTGTGCGCTGTGGTATCGGCTGAAAAAGACTGTATATTCACTAAACCTGGACGACGTCGTTCAGTTGAGAGCTAGTGAAAGGAAATTCGCGTTCTAGATTTGACGAAATGCGACGCCGTTCAGTTGAGTTATGAAATGCCGCATTCCCTTCAGTTTTTGCGACGCCGTTTTGCCTTATGTGCCATGTGGGATTTTAAAGGAGCTAAGCTGGCGTAAGGGGTTGCCACGTGGAGTCTCTACTGACGTGGATTGCCCTTCCGTTACGATGATGGATGAAAGTCTAACGGAAGGGCTTCTTTGTCAAAGGCTTTAAGTATGAGGGCTTTAGATTTGAATTTTGATTCTTAGGGACCATTTTGCAAAAGGAGTATAAATCCAGGGACTAAAATGTCAATTTCTCTTTTTTTTTAAATGGTTTAAGGGGCGGGAGCCGAACATTCCACATAGGCATTGGCCTTTTCTTTGTTGAGTGTGGAACTGCATACGACTATTCTGGAAAAAGGTAAACGGGAATAACAAGAAATCAGATGAGTGGGCAATCGATATCCCCCCCCCCCCCTTCCCATGTTCTTCCCATAACGTCACTTTCTTCGATTCAAAAGCTCGAGTTATTCCAATAGAGTGATATCCAATAATATTGAGGCTTAGCAACTGAGCTAATTCCAAGAACTGGGCTGGAGTTGTATTACACTGAAATATTAAAGTCCATGGAGGTTTTGTGGGGTTCAAATTGGGCAGAGGGATGAGGGATGAGCAGCTTAACATTTGGCTTAACAGCTAAACAGTACAGGTATGTCAGTCTAGACAGAGGATGAACAGTACTGTCCCTATATAGGTTTTAAGTCACCAGAATTACTGATGTTGATATTGGAACTTGTTCATAGCAACCCGATTCATCATGGTGGATCACGACTATGACATAAGATATGAAGCCACAAATAGGCAAATAAAATAAAGATTTTATCTCCCACCAACTAGGCCGATAGGTTTTGGGTTATGTTCCTTTTACATGGCCGGTTCACTAAGAGCTAAATTCAATTCATAGAGGACGCATGCCATCTCAATGTATGCCATTTCTCCACTGCTTCTTCCACTAATAGCCATAAACCAATCATGTTCATGGGTGTGAGTCAATTTTCAAAGAGGCAACCGCCGCCCTATGCCTCAACATTGCATTACGTACCTTGATTCCAATCTGCAGCATTTGTGTATTCATTTCCCCAACATTCACTAGACCAAGATGTTCCCGTTCCCAATTATTAGGTATGATCACTTGGAAGATGTCATCACGCATGCATGGATGAGGACACTTGAACGTTTCCGCTTCAACTGGGTCACGCCATGAAGGAGGGAGGAGGAGCCATCCCCCAGTTGAGAGCCCTAGTTTTCTCCGCTATTTGGTCTAGTGAATGTCGTGGAAAGGAATACCCAAATGTTGGGCCGTTTCCAGTCTGCAGCATTTGTGTATTCCTTTCCCCAACATTCACTAGACCAAGATGTTTCCCTTCCCTTTTATTAGGTCTGATCGGTTGGAAGAGGCCATCATGAATGCATGGATGAGGAGGCTATTGTCAAGATCTGGAAGAGATGCTTTTTCTGCACGAAAATACTCAAGAAATGTTGTAATTCCCCACGAAAAGCGGGTGGTTTTTAATCGATAAACTAGCAACATGATTTCCTACTGCTTTGCATTTGCAGTCATAGATCCTAATCTTCCTATCTAGTTTTGTCAGCATTTTCCGACCAAATGATCAGGCCAAGCTGTCAAAGAAATATATGATGTAATTCTTTTCTCCAAGGCCATTCTTATAAACGCACGCTATTTATTGGTCATGGGGTTGGCGGTCTTTATCAAGCACTTCTGGGACGAGAGTTTGAGTATAGGGGAGTACTGTGGTTGGCCTTTGAAAGATATACATATTTGAACCACCAATAACAGATTCCAAAGGTGAAATGTTGGGTGTACCAAGTTGCACCAGATGGTTCAGGCTCTCCTTAGGACCTGGAACAGATGTAAGATATATTTGTTTCCCTTGCTATCTACCTCTCAAGTAGAATTCAAGGTGTTTGCAAAACTAAAATTTTGGGTCTCAATTTTTTTTTTTTTAATCAAGACATTCTACTGATCCGGAAGAATTACAATCAGGGAGATCAGTACCCATATACAGCCAAGTCAAATCAAAATAATGCTAAAAAAACACGCAGATGCGGCCCAATAAGCTAAATGGTGCACTTGCATATTTGCACCCCTATACACGTGATTGGCCTTCCATCTCTGAAACCGATGACGAGTATGATGAACTACTCCGATTTGGTTGTGAATCCTACATGCCGTGCACTTCGGTTATCTATTAATGGCGACAATTACTACTGCGACTTGCATAATGTAATGTGCTCTTCAACAACGCATGCATTATATGCATCCAATCAACAAATTTGGATTTTGTAATCTGAGTCTTAATAAAAAATAAAAACCTCAAAAACAGTAATTTCACTTATCCAAATGTCATCCTACATTTATGGACTCGTGCAAAGCATAAACATAAAATATATGCAGACAGATGTAGATCGAGTATCCCATACGAACAAAACTGACAACGGTATATAGAAAGACGTCCAATGCATTATGTTACTGAACAAAGTACAGCAATAGCACTCCTATCAATCTCGGGGGAGGATGCCGGAGGATTTTATCCCTACATCAATGTCTAAATGCAAAATCTCATCTTTTTGTGTCGAACAAACTGGAACACTCACATGAAATCATAGTCATCAAGTCCATCATAGGCATTCACAACTAATTCATCGCCTGGCTTGTCAACAAGGATCGGCTTTCTCCTAGACCCTGCAGGCAAGGGGAAGCAAGTGAGAAACACCCTCCATGGGTTTCAGAACAATCGAGAGCAACTGAAACAATCTGAGACCAATCCTACAAATTTATAGAAGTGATAGATAGTCCATCCATTACAAAGGATCAGCTCATTCAGCACAAGTTCATGTGTAATGCCTAAAAGTGTCCTGAACTAGTTCAAGCACACAAAACATTAGGGCTGAACAAAACCGGACCGCAGACCGGACCGGAAAACCGGACCGGATTTGCGTTCCGGTCCGGTTTTAATTTTAAAAAAGCGGTCCGGTCCGGTCTGTACATTTATGAAATGCGGTCCGGACCGGACCGGACCGCATTTCATATTTTTTAATTTTTTTAATTATTTTAAAAAATAATCGCGCCTATACTCTGCGTAAATTTATTTTTTAATTTTTTAAATATTAAAAAAATAATCGCACTGCGCAGAGCCTATGCTCTGCGCAGTGCATATAGCTCTGCGCGCAGAGCTATAGGCTCTGCGCAATGACTACTGCGCAGAGCTATAGGCTCTGCGCGAGCCGCACTGCGCAGTGCAGAGCCCGCGCAGTGCGGCTCTGCGAAATTTTTTTAAAATTTTTTTTTTTAAAATTTAAATTCGGTCTGGACCACTTAAGTGGTCCAGACCGGACCGGACCACATATATGTGGTCCGGTCCGGTCCTTTAATATTGGAGGACCGGAAATGCGGTCCGGACCGCATTTCCGGTTTTCACCCCTACAAAACATACCTGGCTTCCTTTTACCAGCATTTGCTTCCTTCTCTGCTTTTAGCTTTTCATTGGCAATTGCTGAGACAGAAGATGCAACCTCTTTAGCATCTGCCGCCTTCAAAGCAGTCATTGATAGTCTCATGACAGCCTTGAGTAAACCAATATAATGGAAACTTTTCTGCATAACGGAAGCATGTATATCTCAGCAAAAGTTAGAAATCCTCAACTTTTAGTCAAAACAGACAACGACAATTACACACCTCATATAGACGGAGCTGATGTGAAATGAGCTCTGCATATTCCACAAAGTCACTATCTGATTTGGGAATAAAATTATCAAGGGTCTTCTCATCACCTGTCTTACCAAACAGCTCTTTAGTGGAGTTATAATCTGCTTCTTCCACCAGCCTGCATGGCGAATATCGTTGCAGTTAAGACCCTCCAAGCATAGCAAAAAAAAGGCAAAAATCACGTTTAGTTTTATGAGCCTCTTTATAAATTGCCTATTCAGAAGAGTACCAAAGTGCCTAAACAGCTGGATCAATGCATGATGATAGATAATTTTTTGTGTTGTTTTCATTCCTAAAGAAAAAGCCACTGACTCAATATTTTCTCTTTGAAACCTCTTGCACAAAAGTTATTAAGCTATTGAATGTCCTAGATCATTCTGAGAGCCAAATATCGCATATGACAATTGGTACTCTATCAAAGAAAATCCAATAGACACAGTAGACATGTCTACGTTTAACACCTTCCACTCAATTCGCACAAATAAAGATCTAGAAAAGCACCAATTGGGCTAGGGAGATTGCAGCTCACATGAGGGTCATTTCAGTTGTGAACTTAGCTTGAAAAAAAAAAGAGGGAAATTTAAAAATCACTTCTCGGATTTTTATGAGATTTTAAAAAAACAGCCTAAGTTTCTAAAATTGATAAATTACAGCCTGGGTTAAGATCATGATGGCAAAATCACACACATTTACGTCCAGATTTCTAAGGTCATTAATGATGTGGCATGCCAAGTGTCAATATATGATCATGTGGCATGCCACGTCTTAAAAATAAATAAAAATTATAATATATTTGTCAGATTTAATATTTTTATTTAATTTAGAATTTTTGTTAATTTTACTTTTAAATTCAATTTATTGTTATAATTATAATTTTTATTAAGGTTTAAGACACAAGGCATTGCCACATGACCATATATTGACATGTGATATGTCACGTCATCAATTTTGTTAGAAATTTGGACAGAAATATGATGAAAGTAATATTGCAAGTATGGTCTAAACCTAGGCAACGATTTGTCAATTTTCGAAACTCAAGCATGTTTTTAATCCATAAAACCCTAGGTAGTGATTTTTAAATTTCCCAAAAAAAACCTCAATCGATGCTGTTTCAGTAGGTGAGTTAAAAGATATTATCAATTTTATCATTCAAAGTAGGTGAGTTAAAAGCTGTCAATTCACAAGACTAGCAGAATATTGAGCCAGACTCACTTGCATTAGTAGTTACAATTTGAGTTAACCATGATGTCCTCCGAGCCAGGAAAAATCAAACCTAATCCCCAACAATGTGATTCACTCAAAGTAGCCAGCAAGTGCATAATCAAACACAGACACAAAGAAGAAACACGGATTTATCAGATTATGCAGCTCAAGTCAGATGGTGCACAAATATTGCCGCTCAATAACTTTACATGATTCTCTAATCATCAGATGAGTAATAGCTAAGCTCCCTATAAATTTACTGCCCAGATAAGAGGGGGGGAGATGCGTCCACTGTTGGTACAACGAAGTGCTATGAACTGTTACCTTTGTTGGCGAAGTTTCTCAGCTACAGGATCTAGTGGCACTTCCTGTACTACTTCAACAGTTTTCCCTTTCTTTTCAGGAGCTTTCACTGTGGGTTTCTTAGGGACCTTCTCAGCTGGAGATTTTAATTCAGGTGCCTCATTCTGTCACATATTGACATAACAGACCTCTCATTAACATGAACAAGGAACCAACATAAACACTAGGGATCAGTATGCAACTCCATGTTAGTTTGCTGTAACAACTCAACTGCATAACAGGAAACTCAACTCAATGTTCCAGTGGAACATACACATCCAACAAGTGAAGCATTTATGCAATCACCCAAACCGGACTAAGATGCTAGTAAAACTATTTTCAAGAAAGGACTTGTATTATTTTCAACCAAGTTATGGTCGTTAAAGAAAAAAATCAAAGGCTAAACTCGATCTGTTGTACAAATGGCGTAATCTTCATAGTTCTCCAACTTGTGGAATTCTAGAAACAATTGCAGGAAATCTTATGATAACACAGATTCCTTACACAAATCAACCACTATTCACTCCTCCTTGCCAATCCACATGGGGAGAAAAAATGCTTTGAGAACATTTGTTAAATTTCAGTCATACCAGTGTGGGTTCATCATCCTCCCAGGATTCCTTCACATCATTATCATCCACATCTTCATCATCCCACTTATTTTTAGGTTGCTCCTTTCCAAGAATAGGAGGAATTTGCTCATCCTCTGAAATAAAAGCATTTGCCTTCGTAAGCCTAAGTAGCAGACCCCAAAAGAAAAACCAACCATAACCTTCATGAGGAAATTATAAAGGACATAAATTGGGACCAAACTTGGCTAATTATATTATGGGATAAATGCAAAATCAGTCTCTGTGCTATAAGCAAAAATCGATTTAGTCCCCGTGATATGAAAATCATAAATTTAGTCCCTGTGATTTCAGAAAGTGATAAAATCAGTCCCTGATAGAGGACCAACGACAAACAAAAATAGAATCACAGGGACTAAATTTATGATTTTCATATCACGGGGATGAAATCGATTTTTTCGTATAGCACAAGGACCAATTTTGCATTTATCCCTTATATTATTCCCTAGATGTTCTACCAAATAAAACCAAACAGTTCCTGGGTGCGATTCCTCTATATCATTCTGCACAAATTAAAACAACGGGAGCAATCAAAACAAAAAAGTGTGAGCTTTTGATTAACATATCCATGAGATGACACATGAAGACACATCCTTTCATGTCACAACCAATTAACTTGAAAGGAAGAAAAGACAAATGATGTCCCATCTAGACAAATTTCTAGGGAGAATTACTTTCTTAAGTATGAGCTAATTTTACTGTAACTAACTGGTAAGCCGATTTGAGACCCTGTACTGCACTTCAGTTCTACCGTTTTTAAGGCATCGTAGCCCAGCATTAGATGACAGTTTTCATAATGTTTCTTGGTTAGTATTATTATAATAGGCTGACTGTAGACTTCCCTTCCAGAAGTTCCATATTTGGTTACCACTTTTTAATTGAAAGATGACAATGAAAAGATCAATCAGAATCATTGCTAACTTCACTGGACTTTCACTACAATGGGCTCTGTCAGGGAATTGGACTATATAGACCCACCAAGATAGAAATCAGACTAACTGGTGTCATGACCTGTGAAATTAACTAGCCCAAAATGGTGTCAGGCACTTGTAAAGGCATTGGGGAAGTTTCAGGGTTGACAACCTAAAACGAAATATCAGCTTCTTTGCTAATATTGAAAAAGAGTTAAGACAGTCTGTTGGATCCCCGTAAGCCAAAATAGTCATAATAATTAGCAAAATATAACCCCAAATAAATTGCAATTCTCATGAACCTAGAAATAAGCTTTTTCCAATCCCAAGATTTTAAAAAGCTTCCAAAGAATACAAATTACAATGGTACACTGAACTGATGGAATGCATAGTAAGAATATAGAGCAGGAAAAATTACCCCAGTCCTCCATCTTGTGTTGTCACTTAGTAATTATAAGAAGAACAACAACTATGTCGCAAAATGTGATACTGCAAAAAAGAGACGTAAACATCTAAAAAGATAAAGAACAAGTCGAAGATGAGAAGCATAAAATTAAAACACAAACTCAACATGTGTATGTTTTAACAATAGTAAACTGTCATCAAGTTGATAGAAGTGACACTTAAATGCTTTCTCAGCATGGTTTTAACTTAGACCAGGACTTCCAAACTCAACTCAGCTATTGTAGAGAAGAGGACAAAAAAGGGGGACTGGAAAGAATGTATAGGAGCCAATGAGATTATATATAATCCTCAGCCGCTAGCAGTTTGGTTAGAGAGGCAATCACAATCCTGAGGCCAAAGATTGAGGCAATCATCTCTAGACTAAGGAAGAAGCTTCTTTGGCCCAATACAAGGAGCCCATATTAGTGAAAAATATAAGCAGTATTTTACACTCGACCTTTTCTATGATTTTGAGCCTGGGCTACTTCAGTCAAAAGAACACACAACCAACAGAGACCAACGAAACCTGCCCTCCAATCTCCATTTTAATTCAATTAAAACAATATCAAGTAAGGCACTGACCTGAAATCCGAGAGCAAGGCAGCAACACTAATAATAATCTACACAAAAAATAGAAACCGTCAATAAAACACAATAAATTGAGGAAGATAATGTAACGGAGTATGAGAGATGCCGGATTCCAAAATCTTTCGAAAAATCGACACAAATAATCTTTGGCAAATCGTTGCCCCTTTCCACCGAAATCAGTCGATCACCGATTCACCAAGTGAGGTCTGATAATCAGCCACCCACGATAAATCAAAATCACCTAACTTTAAGAATAATCAAAATCATTGATCAAGGTCTCTGACTTACCTGATTAGTGTGTTGATTGGCTGATTCGAATTGGGCTGAGAGAGACAGAGACCGAGAGACGGAACGGAAGAGAACCGAGTCACCAAGACACTGTGGCAGTGACAGTGAACCACAGAGAGGCGGAGAGAGGGACCCACGACCGGCTAGGATTGAGGAACGGCTAGGGCAGATAGGGTGATTGGTGAACCGTGAACCGTTGAGAGAGAGACACGGAGAGAATGAGAGAAGCAGAGATACGGAAGGAGAGGACCGGCAACGGCTGAGGAGGAAGCGAGAGAGAGGGAGACCTAGGTTAGGTTTCGATATGTTGGGATCGGGGGGATTGGAAGGTGCGATTTTGCCAATGGCCGATTGGGAACACCGAACACATCAACCCCAAGGCAATCCTCGCTAAAAGCGGCGTCCCGTGAGAATCAAATAAGATATAATTTATTTGATTGTTTTCGGGTAGGATCAGAGTCGGATCGGGCGGGTAGTGCTCAGCCATGGGCCGAACACATTAACCCCAGGCCTCTTCACTAAACGCGGCGTTCCAATAATCAAATAAAAAAATTAGGGAAATTCAATTTTTAATTACTAAGTTTGACTTATTTTACTATTTGATCACTAAGAAATTTTTTCAATCTACAAAGGCCTAAAATCAGTAATCAAAAATTTTTTAATGACCAAAATTCTTAGGCCCTTGTAGATTGAAAAAAAAACCGTGATCAAATCATAAAAGGAGTTAAAATTTAGTGAACAAAAATTGAATTTCTCAAAAAAAAATTAATTTAGTTGGTCGGGTCGGGTAGGGTAGGGTAGGGTGGAGTGTGCACATCCGCTATTCAAGCTTCAGCCTTTGGAGTTCATATTAAGACTTTCATGGGCTCATCTATTTGAATATATGGTGAAAAAAATCCTGTTTTGGGTGAATAGGTCGTATTTTCCTCTATTTAAAAATTTAGTAACAATTTTAAAACTTGTTGAGTTTAAATAATTAATTAATAAAATAAAACACAAAAAAATAATAAATAAATATCAATAGACAATAAACGAAGTGAAAAAAATTTAATTACCTTTTGGAATGAACTCTTCAAAAAAAAAATTGATCAATCTGTGCATGTATTTTATAGAGTTGATTGAATTTGAAATCAATTGGATTCTGAAAATAGAGAAATTTTTCAAAATTGGAAAACATTTCAAAAAAAATTCTCAAAGACTTTGCATAATTGGGGTCATCTACTTGAGATGTCCTTATTCTTTCAAACTTTGAAAAAAAAAAATTTTATCTCTTTAATATTTTGACCAAAATTAAAATAGAACTCAATTTAAAATTCAAAAGTTAACACGAAATTTTACCAACTTTACTAACACTAAAACGCTAACATATGGTAAAACTCGATATGTTCGGTTTGAGTAAAAATATAGGATTTTAGAGAAGTTGTGAATATTTATGTTGAATAGTGTTTTATTAGTGTTTGTGTAAAGTGAAGAGAAAAATGATTTGATGTAATTGTTTAATAAAAAAATATTGGAGTTATGTAAAAAAGTATAGAGAGAGACAATTTATGTTGAATAAAAAAGTAAAAAGTTGTTGGAGATTGTGTAAAATGTATTGGTGTTTGTGTTTGAACTTTGAATATGTTCGGTGGTAATTTTGTGAATGTATTTGAATCTTGAAATTTTTTTTAAAAACGAACATAACCCCAAACTTCGTGGGAAAGCAAGCAAAACCATATAATTAATTAAAGACAATACAAGACAAAACATATTTTGGTTTATATTAGCCCCTGATATTCCAACTTGATGCTCTCTCAAAACTTTGACTCGAAGGCGGCGCAGTGGGAAAAACGTAGCAAATATTTTCTCCACTTCTGTTCTCACAAACTTTTCCTTGATGCAAGTTGAAGCTTTTTGCAAATGGACAGAAAAAAAATCTGGTCATCAGCAAAAGAAACCCTGGTTTGAGATGCCTGTACAGCAGATAGAACACAAAAGATGTGGTAGTTTTCAACCCAAATTGCTAAAACCCGACAACTGTGAGCCTCTTGTGAGCTTTCTGGTTTTGTAACATTCTTAAAAGCATCAATTCTAGACCACAAAAATATTAAAAGACATAGCCTCCCTTTTGAAGAAGGGTGGAATTAGGCTTACCAATTGAAAGCATCTGAGTCAACCTCTAGCTAGGTGGTTGGGCCACCAAACCCACTTGGCCAACTTTCTTAACAGCGGTTCAATCTGTGTGCAATGGAGGCCGTCTCTCAGTCCCAGCACAATAAAAGGGCATGTGATCTGGACACCTAATTAGGAAGGGTGCTTCGTGCTTCGAAGAACCAATTGGATTTGCGAAACAAACTCTGGTGAAGCTATATGGATCAGGTCAATGTGGAAGGATTACGTATTTAAGCAGCTTTGTACTTGGTTTACCTACTTTCTACAAATAAACAACTAATGAAGCTAAACTTATGGGCCTGCCCAAGTGTCAATTGTGCTTAGGTGCGTTTGTGTACCAAAATTTTACTCCCTATAAAATTTTAACACAATTAAATATTATAATATAATCTCTCTCTCCCCATCAAATCATTACTATTTACTACAAAAAAATATAAAAAAATACCTCTCTCTTCACTTTTTCACTAAACCCAATACCTAAAATTTTAACAACATTAAAATTTTACAACACAAACACAACCATATTTTCAACTAGAGGTAATCATTTCCTAGCCTACAAAAGGAAAAAAAAAAATTATATTTTCCTAAGATTTTGTATACAAAGAGTCCAATAAAATGATGTGAATGAAAGCTCCTGAAATATATATAGCTTTTTTTTACTAAGTGATAGATGCTAATAGGAAGTCGGTTGGAAAACCACTTTAGGAGTCGGCGACTGTGGATTTGATTACCAATATGTCATAATCGTCTTGATTGAGTCCAATAATTTGTGTCCAAACATTTAAGTTTAATAATAAAAAAATCATCACATAATTTTTTATTATTATAATATTTATTAAAAATCTTCTCTTTTCCCTTTTTACCAACTCTCGTAATATATCTTTACTTTATAATATTTCTCAAATCTCAATACTCAAAATTTTAACCCTCAAACGTCCAAATGGGTTAGAGAACTACGTCACCAACTTTTTATTTTTTTTTTTAAAAAAAGAAGAAATATTTATATCATTTTATAAAACAAGCATAAGGTGAGAAGGAAACTATTGACTTAAAAAAACAAACGGAAAGTTTCAAGCAGGTTGTAATCGTGAGTGGGAAGTGGTCAATCGCTGACTTGGCGTTTTGCACGGCCCAGATGCAACAATATCCGTGTCTAGGATTTCCAAGTTCAATAATTCCTCGGCGCTCTAAAAGGCAGGGGTAGATGCGTCAATTTAGTTGTAAGAGGTCTCCGGCTCCTAACCTACCACCAGGGCGTAAAACGACCTGCGTCAGCAAGTGTGAACTCAAAAATACCACTTAAAACTTCCAGGTCGGCGATATTATTCTATGCTTTCCGTAGTACCCTTAAACGAACCCATATTACCGACTAAACCCTTGCCTTCCTTTAAGAAGTCAAAAGGCCAGATCATTCATGGAAGGTACTTGAAAGAGTATTTTTGTCATTTGATATTCAAAAATTTCAGTGCTCGGCGTCAACCTGGAAACTTTCACGTGTCCGTCAAGCGAAGCCGTAGTTGCGTGTGCGCTGAATATTCCCACGTATCGTGCGGCAAATAGACTCACACCTGTCCACCATCTAAATAACTTTACCGGTAGTCACCAGTTAACCGGTTTCCTTTACATGACTCTTTATAAGTACCAGTCCAAACCGCTCCCCTTAGAAAACTTTTGATCGATTCTACGCAAGAGCCAAAGAGAAAGTGCGAGAAAATTGTCAAGAAAGCCCGAGAAAATATCGAAGAGATCTTCTTCTGGTTTGTTTGAGCTGTTGGGTGGTGTTTATTCTGGTATGTACAGAAAAATGGTTGCTGAAGCTGAGTTTTTGTGCCAAAAGAGCGTGCCTGTGTTGGATGTTCAGTATATATCAAGCGCTCAAACGGTGAGATTTCTGATCAGCTTGATTAGGTGGATTTCTTGTTGTTTTGGTCTTCTACATGGTAATTAACAAGTTGGTTTGCGATACTTTTGCGCAAGAAGTAAGAGTTTGGTTGTTTTCAATTTACTACTTAGATATTGAATTTGCTGAACGTTATTTCGGATTATGTGAAGAGATTGATGTTTCTCTCAAATTCTCAGCTTGATTAGCCTGATTTCGTTTTCTTTGTCGCGCGATTACGTTGGTTAATGGTTTTTGTGCTACTCTTTTCGATATGAATACATTTTTTTGGGTGCTGTGGATTTTAGGACTTATTTTCCGTTAGACAGTTCTTAGTTATAATATTAACCGGATGTTATTGAGGATTATGTGAAGTATGTATAAGCTTTAAGGTGGGTATTGCTGTTAAAATCTTATTGGTAACAATAGCATCCCCTTCTGCAAAAAGTTGTAATTGGGTTAGTTGTATTCACTTAATGTTTTAGATAGTTTATTGATATATACTAGTTAGATGAGAGTACTGACCGATGATATTTGATCTTGTATGGTTTCTTTAAGTAATTAGTTCGGCTTTCTGGGATTGCAGTTTAAATTTTGTTTTTGTTTTTTTGTTTTTTTTTATTGTGAATACAGTTGACGCCGACAATAGTTAAAGGGTTTTTTTTATTTAGCTTCCTATGGCCTTATCTGAAAGTTTTCTATAGAGATTAGGACCATTTATTGTGTCAAAAGATTACAGGAAGTTATGTGAAGTTGTGAAAGGATTACGCTGGTATTGTGTGCTTTTGAGTCTAAAGCGCTGGGGTTTGCATGATATCTTAATATTCTTTTCAAGGATTAAAGGAATTTGATTGTGCCATCTGCTTCGGAATCTAAATCTAGGGCGTTAAAAATACCATAATACCATTAATTACAAGTGTACTTCTACTTATAATTATATATATAAAAAAAAGCCACAGCCTTTGTAAGTTGTGTGTGATATGATAGAAAGTGGACCTCCACATACTTCTACAACACCAGTGAACCTAGCACAAGTGAACCTGTCGGTACAACTTGCTAACTCTTATACACCGAACGCAATATAGTTTTGTATACCGAGTTTTGGCTTGTTCGCCAGTCTCATAATTCATAATGGTACATGACGGCCTATCAGATTCATCTGGTTTAGTTTCTGTTTGTTCGGTGAGAAAGCTGTTGAAATGTAGTAATCTCGGTTGTGTGTTACACATGTGGATGACTCAACAAGGGATTTGAGGTATGTGGTTCAGTTTGTGTCGATGGTTTTGAACATTCAAGGCTAGCTAGCTATGCTAGTGAATCCTCTCCCATTTTCCACTGAACTAGTGTGATAAATTAAGGCTTCAGCTGGGACCAGCTCCGAAAAGTGAGGCCTATGACTGGAATATTTTATATGCTCCCTAGGTGACAAGATTGATGATTCTTACTATCAAATAGAGTCTTGCTAATGTTAGTACCTGGGGGTTTCAACACTGTGTTGTTTAGTTCTCAAGGGGAGAATTTGACTGTGCAATTACTTGTTATTTATAGGATATTAAACCTGTGGATAGAATTCCGGATGCAGCTCTTGAATCTTCCATCCTGCAATTTGTGCCCAGTATCCGTTCTGGTAGCTTTGCTGACATTGGTCCTCGAAGATACATGGAAGATGAGCATATACGCATAGATGATCTCGCCTCTCACTTGGGATCAGTTTTTGAGTTTCCCAAACCAAGTGCCTTTTATGGGGTAATGAGCTCTTGAACCATGGTTCTGCTTTGACGTGATACTCGTGTTACTTTTTGGCTGACTGAAAACTGACCAATTATGTCTATCTTATGCAGGTATTTGACGGTCATGGAGGACCTGAAGCAGCTGCTTACATAAAGAAGAATGCTATTAGTCTATTTTTCGAGAATGCCAACTTCCCCCAAACATCTGAAGTTGATGATGTTTTCGTAGAAGAGGTTGAGAACTCACTCCGGAAATCATTTCTTCTGGCCGACCTAGCCTTAGCAGATGACGGCAGTGTGAGCAGTTCTTCAGGGACAACGGCTCTTACTGCTCTGATATTTGGAAGGTATATTGGTACTTTAGAATTGCAGCCAGTAAAGTTGCTTATCTAGTTTCTAGCGTATTTGACTTAATGTTTGCCGAGTTAGGAAGACTAGTGATGGTTATCATTATCTCTCTGTTTTATATTACTTGAATCAGCAAACAGTCACTTTTCCTGATTTCCTCAACATGCTTTTTTCTGTATTGGGCACATGGGCTATTTTTGGCTTTATACTATACCTTTTTGTTCCTCTCTCAGACTCTTTATGTATGATAGCTCAGGAAGAAATTGGCAATAGCTCTTAATATGCTTTGGTTTGATCATTCTGTTTATTTTTTTCAACATTACTTGATTTCTAGCTGAGTTATCTCTTTTCTCTTCCAGGCTTCTCTTGGTTGCAAATGCTGGGGATTGCAGAGCAGTTCTCTGCCGCAAAGGAGAGGCAATTGAGATGTCTCAAGACCACAGGCCTATTTATCCATCTGAAAGAATGCGAGTTGAAGAGTTGGGTGGGTACATTGATGACGGGTATCTCAATGGTGTTTTATCAGTTAGTCGAGCCTTGGGGGACTGGGATATGAAGTTCCCTCGTGGTTCTCCTTCACCTCTCATTGCAGAGCCAGAGTTCCGGCAGGTGGTTCTAACAGAGGATGATGAGTTCCTCATCATAGGGTGTGATGGAATTTGGGATGTGATGTCAAGTCAGCAAGCAGTTAGCCTTGTTCGTCGTGGGCTGCGGCGGCACGACGACCCGGAGCAGTGCGCAAGGGACCTTGTCATGGAAGCTTTGCGTCTCAACACATTTGACAATCTCACTGTGGTTGTTGTATGCTTCTCTTCTCTGGATCACCGGGAGCCATCACCATCTCGGCAACGGAGGTTGAGGTGCTGTAGTCTTTCTGCAGATGCCATTTGTAGCTTGAGGAGCTTGCTGGATGGTGGTGCCAGCAGTTGAGTTTATATTTGTATTTCGGATAAGCTCGATTGTTTTCGGCTGCTTCAGTTAGATGGGAGAAAAAGCAGCTAGCAGTTTTGGTGCTGATTATTCAGTTATACTTTATGAGCTCCGGGCTGATGTAGATGGTGGCGTACATACTAGATATCTTCATATTGATACCTTCTACGTTCAAAGTCATTATGGACTCCTTTTGTGAACAGTCCAGAGTGACCTGGCTCTTCTGATAGTCCATTTTGCATTCATCATGTGTACCTTATGTATATTTCTCAATAAAAGGTATCTATTTCTTCGTTGCATATTACATTGAGGTGACAACTCATTTGATGTAGTTACCATTCAAGATGTTTCCCAAAGCCCATATAGGAGAGAGAAAGAGAGACATCTTGATTTTGTCTTATTTTTATATCAACCTGTGAATTCTTTAAACGGCCACCATGGCTCCAGATGAATTGGACAAATCCTTAATATTGTCTACTATCGCTGGATCTGTTATTGATAAAGGAGGACTAAATGGACTAATGGTTGAGGCACATTAGATGCTAGTCGAAGCAAATATCATGCGGGATTTGGTGGTACCAACAAATGGGAAGACGGTAAGACAAAATTTGTCTGAGTTGACTTGTGATTTATTCATCCATGAAAACTCTAATTTTTTTTTCTAAATCCATGAAAACTAATTGTATTCAGAGAAACAGTAATTTTTTATATGATAACAATCTTTATTTCTTTACAATGTACGCATTATAATTGGATATGGTAGAAACATGGATTCCACATCCAAAGAATCGGTGACAGCTATGGAACGTTAGGTTTAGCTGCCATTTGTACCATCAGCCAGTTGTGCCTGATTAGTAGCTTCTTGCAACCGATGCAAACCGTTCCAAACCACGTCGTAGTAAGTCTTCAAGAAAAGGTCGCAGTGCCTGAACAAGTTTTAACATCACAAATAGAAAAAATGATACCTCATGTCATGCTGCTTCAAAATAATTTCAAGTAATTAGAGGTGATCCGCTTGAAGCAAGGCAATGTTATCCAAAAACAGAGCCAGAAGCTTACTGATGCCACTGGAACTAGAAGTTGAGGAACTTCATATGACACTGTCAACTGATATGAAAAAAGACAAATAATTGTAAGGACATAACTAAAACCAGAGCCATAAAAAGTGGAAAACGCTGGGAGAGACATTCATCTACTTTATTTAGCATGGGAAGCATGTCATAATTACTTTATATCCCCAGTCATCCTATGATTTTTCCTCTTGGCCACCGAATTGATGTCCAAGAAGGGATATCAATCTTATTACAACTATCATATTGTGTCCCCCCCCCCCCCCCCCCTCTCTTTGTGGCATCAATTTGCTGGGTTGATATCCCCACAAGGGGAACCGTGGGTAGTTAAAATTGAAGAGAAGAGGCCACGAGCAATATTCATAAAACAATCAAGATAATAATTACAAAAATAAATAAAAAGTAGCCTTACTTCTACTATGCATGATTCAGGGCCTTTAGGATAAAACCGAACAGCTCCTCTGTCATGAGGAAAATCAGTCAATCACAAGTCTGATAATAAGTTCTGAAATGAAAAAATTCTATGTAAAGAATTAGTAGACCAAAAAACTTCAGCATCTCACGTATATCTTCATGAATTGTAGGGACCTTAGATATGGGGATGTACAGAAGTACTGGCTACAGATATGAAACAGGCAATAGCTCACAAGAAATTCCATAATTGCATAGCTTAAATGGCTGAAGAAGGATATCTGATGGCTCTAAGAAGTTGGAATTTTCAACTCTTTTGTTTTCTGTGCTTCTCAGCATAAGAAAAACATCGTTTTTCACCCAAGCAAAACCCAAAACGAACTAACGCAGTTTGGCACCTGGTGTGGGAGAGGAAACTTGATAAATAAAATCCATCTTTTTCAGGTAACTGATATTATGCCCACCAACTTGGAAAGCGTAGAGGCTGTAACTCAAATAAAAGTACACCTAACCTTAATCGTGGGCCTTTAGGCAATTCTAATCACAACAAGGTAACTGGGAAAATGTCCATGCACGGAGGCATCACCCAGAAGCTGACTACCATTAAGATTCTAATTCAAAGCAGGAGGATCCTTCTCATGTTTCGCATTTGTCATTGGACAAATCAACTCAAAAGGAGCCCCAATGACAATGACTAGTATCAATGGAGTGGCTTTTCACAAAAAGATGAGGGGGAAACATAATAACGTGTCAGCATATATGAGATCACAAATGTAGATTGCTTGCAGGTAAATATGAAAGGAGATGAAACCCCCATTATCCTAGTTTTTTATGTCTAATTTCAGATTCTATAAGTTTCTCTCTCTTTCCTCTTCTTTCTTCTTCTTTCTCTTATGCCATCATGTATATGCTTACCAGATAAAGCCTTATAAGACATGCATCGCAAACATTGAACAGAGAGGAAACCAACAGGTCCAATTCCTGATACTGCGTTACCGTTTCTTTCTTGAGTTACCTGTTAGAAAGACCTTCCAGAGATCTCCAGTGGATTTTCTGATTTGGGATGGGCTGCAAAATATAGTAAAGGCATTTATATATTAGTAGGTAAAATGATGGGGAACCAGGAAAGGTTAGACCTGAAAATCCTTACCTGCATATTTCGTGCAAGCCAAGAGTACTCAATATCACGACCAAATGCTTTATACTTTAGTGACCACCGAGATAAGTCAGGCTTGTCTGCCAATATCTGGTAGGAGAAACTAAAAATCAGGTTCTTGCTGATGCACAAGTCTGAAGCTCATCAACTACATTGGACTCGAGACTCACGAGAATTATTAAATGGATACCTATTTAGGAATTACATAGGAAGGGTCTCAAAGTCATTAATAACTCGACTCTGCAACAGAATGTGCTGCAGGCATGAAAACAATTAAAAGCAGAAATATTTCTGCTTTCTCGCACTTGGCTGACTTAATAATCTATTGACTGTTTGCCAGATTCTGTTGAGCTTTAAATCTAAGTGAAGCGTCCAGTGTATTTGAATTCCTTATACAAGAAACAACCTCTACAATGAAAACTTTACTTTTGTTCAAACATAGAAAGAATTTTATTAGGCACTTAGGAAATTTTATCCTGAGCCATTTTGTGGTATCCAGTGCCACCTTTACGGACGAAATAAAGGGCATCCAACGGGGAATGGCTTCGCGATCAGAGTAGCAGTTATAGGCAACCGAAGCAGGCACATCAACTTCCATCTTTACCCTGCATTTCGTCACATTTTCTAGTTAATAGTTGTAACTAGTAAGCTGATATATTAGGTTCAAATTGCCAAGCCAGGCACCCCGGAAATGGACTATGTATGAGGACTCTTTTACTTCAAGCGTTGTAAATGAAAAGAGTCAACATTGAGTGCATCTCGGAGTCAAAACTAAATATTGTGGGCTGAAATAAACATCAAGAAGGAAGCTCCGGTTACTAACGATGCCAATTATTGTCATGCAAAGGCGATATATAAAGTGAATAAGATTAACTACAATCATTTCCTACTTATTACCTATACCTCCTAAACTGTTAATAGATGATGCAGCCCTCCAACTAGTTGGACATGATGCGAAATGCTAATAGTCAAAATAAAATAAAATTTTCTATCCGGATGAACTGCATAATGAGCATTAACCGACCCTAGTAAATCCGCTGCATAGATCCTTACTTTGCCTCCTAAAATCATATTGGAGCTCTTAGAAAAAAAGGCTCATATTCTAAATAGTCATTATCTTCCTTCTGATTCAAATTTCATGAATCTGGGTAATGACTCAACGAAATATGCTAAGAAACATACAATCTCCAGGTAAGAGAGTTCTTACGTGCAATCCTGCCACTCCATGACAGGGGAAAAGGGCTTGGAGCCAGTGAAGACCGAGCATCGCTTGGAGGACCCATATGGGATTCTGAAGAATAGAGAAAGTGGTCGCAGAAAATGGCAGCTTCTCCAAGTGGGTACGACAGCTATGGAGCTAAAGAACAGGACATTCCTGGTTCTTGATCTTGAAGACGAGTGGCTAAGGCCCAAAGAGTTTGAGCTAGAAAAGACGTTGGATGTTGCGGTAACAGACATGGAACACAGTCTTTGGCAGAAAACCAGGAGGGAAGTTTACAGGAGGCGCCGACGGATATAATGACCGTCAAAGGCACCAAATCCACAACACAAGGCAAGTTGTGTCAGACAGATTTCTCCGGCTGTAGTATAATTCTATTGCCATGATGCTATTCTGAAAAGCTGTCACATTCTAGATATGACAGACCAAGTAAGTCCTTCCAAATGTGAGCCTACTCGCGTGGACATTATCAGAGTGCAGGCTGGAAAAACGGGTTTTGTTGTTGTTTTTGTTTTCTAGGTGCTAGAAGTTAACGGGTATTTAATTAAAAAATAATTATATATTTACTAATTCTGTTTAAATAATCCTCCAAAAATTGATAGATATTGACAGTTCAACTAATCGCAACTCGCAAGTCTAAAATATGGGCCTAATACGGGTCGAAATCAGAACTTGGTGGAGGAAGAAGCTTATGGGCTAAATAATTTGGCAAGTTTTCGGGCCTAGCATGGACCAGCAACCTCATGTTTCAAGTTCTCAAGCAAGGGACAACTTTTGAGATCCACATTACAATATGGAACCAAGCGGTTAAGTTTCGCCCACGTTTTTTTTTTCTAAGCAAGGTGGATTTCAATGTTTCGTTAAGGGAAGGAGAATACAAGAACCGAAAGTAAAAAGCTTGCGGCAATTGGGATTTGAACAGTTGAAACCATATGCAAAGTCCCCTCAAAAGCACGGCAGCCCCAAAACATTCCCACAGACCTGGGAACCTAAAGCCTTATGTGACAAGAATCCAGAGGATCAGAACAATCTGCCGCTAATGTCACTGACTCGAGCACCACAACCTATGAAACCTACAGGTATTGTAGTGCATGACAGAATGGGTTTGGCAGATCAGGTTTGCATTGGATGCCATACAAGTTGTCGATGACACAACTTATAAAGTCAGCCGGGGTTCAGGGTGGAGTGCTGTGAGTTTTTTTTCTAAATAAACGTGAAATTCATTTCACATAGAAGCAAAGATACATGTTGGATACAGACGACCTAACGAGGCCAGGTACAAAGAACAGGGGCATAAAACCCATAACAGCAACAATAAAAGCCCTAAGGGCTGTACAACGAAAGGCCTGATTCCAAATGGTCGTAAAAGTCACTACAAGACGGACCCAAAGGACCGTGGATTTAAAACGGGTCCAAAGACCCGAAGAGAACACCGCCGAGAGTGACGGTCGCCGAAGGAATGAGTAGTCACGCACCGCACTCTCACTTCCTCGAGAGAACATCCAAACTAGCAACAAAGGACAACAAGGTCCACAATAAAATCCCAATGAAATAGATTTCAAACAGAAAATACAACCAAACACAGTAAAGGAAAACCCCTGGCCGGTCGGAAGCTGGCCAGAAAACAAAGCCCCGCAACCCCACCGAAGACCAAAGCAGCAGATCCAAAAAGACGTTGTGGCGTGAAACCCACGCACCTGCGCGTGACCGCGCGTGCGAGACCACGTGCCTACCAACAACCACTGGAAGAAGCTGAAGCCGAACGCCCGAAGCTGCTGATGCCTACCCTGCTGAGCGTGGCCACTGAAGTCCTCTTGGGACGACGTGATCTGGCGTTGAAGACAAGCCCGTAGGGAGACCAAAAATAGGGGTTTGGGTAAAAAACCAGGCAAAAGAGGGAGATGGGAGAGAGGAAAGGAAGGAGAGGATGGCGTCGGTCACAAGGAGGGAGAAGGGAAATCAGGCAGGGGGAGCGAAATGTTCTAGAGAGAGAGGCAGCCTCTCTCTAATAACAGAAGCTGGTGGTATTGAGAGAACATTATATATGAGTGCTGGGAGTTCAAATAACTCCTTTGACAGTTCAAGCGACTACTTGCCTAAGAGTTAATCCTCTCGTCAATGTTGGAATGCAAAAATTACATTCCTTCATGGGAGGAGAGGCAAACGAAAGTCACCCATTTAGATTTTACAGCATATATATATATTATTGAGAGCGTAAACAAATTGAGTCCCACATTAAAAATAGATCACAATTCACAAGTATATGTGATTAATATAACACAATTAGACCCAAATCGACTTAACTTTTTAAGTTGAATTATGTCTCTACATGTTAATATAAACATCAGCAAGCCCATTATGATCATGCTAACATGGAATAATTCAAAAGAATAAACGATAGATCCAGTTGCAATTAAACAAAACCTGGTTAAAATAATTGCAATATTTTAATAATCAGACACCGAATTCCGAGAAATATAGGGCATGTTTGAGACCCCAAATATTTGGGGTCTCAACAAATCGAACAAACTAAACAAACTCCAAAATTTTTAACTTTTACACCTACACACTTCACCTTTCACAAACCCCAATAAATCTCAATAAAGTAAAGATTCCCAAAATTTCGGAAATATTCCCCAATTTTTTGGCAAACAAACATCCCCATAGTATGCAAAGACTTGGCTCAGTGAGTGTAAAGAGTTACTCCAATTATAGAATATGATGATTTTTAAAAGATGTATGAACAGTTGACTTGAATGAATGCTTGATGAGGCATCTTTAAGTTATTTCCCAATCGAGTTTGTTTCTCTCCCTTACATGCCTAACAAAGATTATAAATAATTATCTGCTCTCGATAACCTCACAGAAGAAAAAAATAAACGGTACATAATTAAAACATAATGAAGAGAAGAGAAATAATAAAGAGATAAAGATATAAGTGGTCCAGTCTAGAATACTTACATTTATTATAAAAATCATCTATGATTGTATTTTGTATTATGAGTTTATACATAATACAAGTTAAATGTATCTATTTGTAAAGACAATATAAAATATGATAAGAAAGATATTTTTACATTTAAATTTGATATCATGAAAATATCATATCAAATCTAATAAATTAATTATTCTAAGTTGCTACATATTATAAAGAAAGAAAAAAAAACACATAAGCTTTGCTACACATATAACAATCGAGGTCATATGCAGAATTACTGTTATAAATGCATGTGACAGGATAGCTCAAGGTTAAGGTAACTTAGGCCGGTGCGTAAACCCCATAAACAAGTTTAGAGTAGACTTGTAGTCGTAGAAAGAAAGAAAAGTTAAACAAAACAAAAAATTACGTGCGGAAGAGTAAAAGAAGAGAAAAATTGAAAAAGGTAGGTGAATACGTGTGGAAGAGTAAAATTACCATCTCATCAAATTTCAAGGTGAAAGCCAAACTCGCAGAGCAAAATGGTCCAAAGTCCTAAAAAAATGGGCTAGAAGAATTATAGGAGCAAAACCGTTCAAAGTCCAAACCACGAGCTGGAAGAGTTAATTTTAAATATTTGATATGAAAATTATAAATTTTTAAATTTATATAAAAGCATAATTCTCTGTATCCCCTTAGGCCTTGATTTGGACTGAGCCGGCCCTGGCGTGTGACCAAGGTTATATGAGCAGCAGATCCAAGAGCCTTATTTGGGAGTTCTGAGAAGGGAACAAGAGCTTCCCAATGTCTAAGCCAAGGTAAGATTTTTTCTTTCCCGTTGGATCTGCCTCAATATCCATTTCATCTGCAATAACATTCGAGTTCTCTTTTTTTCCTTTTTGTGCTAGTTAGTTCCTAGGCATATATGTTTCCATGGATTATTGATAGGGTCTATTTACATAATGATCTTTAGGTTGGAGGGGAAGGTGGCTCTTGTCACTGGCGCAGCAAGCGGAATTGGGGAGGCGGCAGTCAGATTATTCGCGGAAAATGGGGCTTTTGTTGTTGCTTCTGATGTTCAGGACGAACTGGGTCATCATGTTGTTGCATCAATAGGTTCAGAGAGAGTTTCTTATCGCCATTGTGATGTGAGAGATGAGAAGCAAGTCGAGGAAACGGTGAGTTACGCTTTGGAAATATACGGCAGCTTGGATGTCTTGTTCAGCAATGCTGGAATCATAGGTCCCTTAACTGGCATCCTAGAGCTTGACATGAACGATTTCGACAACACCATGGCCACAAATGTTCGTGGAGTGGCTGCAACAATCAAGCACGCAGCCCGTGCTATGGTGGGTAGAAATATACGCGGATCCATCATCTGCACCGCCAGTGTGGCTGCCTCAATTGGGGGAGCCGGTCCGCATGCATATACTACATCCAAACATGCTCTCCTTGGTCTAGTCCGGGGGGCTTGCAGCGAGCTTGGGGCGTACGGGATTAGAGTCAATTGCATATCCCCATTCGGTATTGGCACACCTCTTTCATGTAATTCGTACAATTTGCAACCAAGCGAGGTTGAAGCCAATTGTTGTGCCGCGGCCAACTTGAAGGGCGTTGTGTTGAAGGCCAACCACATTGCGGAGGCTGCCTTGTTTTTTGCTTCTGATGAATCAGCTTACATCAGTGGCCACAACTTGGTCATTGATGGAGGATTCACGGTGGTTAATCGCGGCTTTTCAGGTATCTGAAAATTAACGTCGTTTTGCCTCAGTTCCTCTGAGGAGCCTATTATATGTATGGTTGGCTTTCTCTTGTTGATTTTCTCCTGTTTTTTTTTTTTTTTGTAAAATTCAAACCATATTACTTTCTGAAGTCAAACCTTGTAACCAGCACTTCCCATGTGCATTTTCATTGTAATCTGCAATGCTATCCTTTTTGTATTTTCCATGTCATAAATCCATCAGTCTTGTCTGCCTACGTGAACGTGTTAAGCCTCTTGTTCTGTTCAACCAACCCTTCTTCCAACTGTTTCGTTTCCACCATTTGTTTCATGTGATGACCCATAATGTATCACATATTAAAACAAAGAGACTCTGCTTTCCCCTGCCCCAAGAATGAAGGAAAGAGAAAGGACCTTAAATTTCACACCAAGATATTCAGCATCTGTATCCAAGTGTGGTACAAGGAACTACATCGATCTGGTTTTCTAACCACGGTTTTCTTTCACTATAAGAAGGTTTTGAATAAAATTTAGAAGTATTATTCTTTTTTTTTTGTAAAAAGAATAAAAAAAATACATGAAACTGCTTATTTTGGATTAGGAACTAGGAAGTAGTACTTCCAGCTTCCGCAACCAGAGAGAAGGTGAAGCATGCAATGGAGAAACTAAAGCAGATAAAGAAATGGAAGATCGCTCATATTAGTAGAGGTGCAAACAGGGCGGTTTACAATCTTGGTCTTTGGGCTGCCCTCATTCACAATAATGGAGGCTACCCGGTTATACATGAGCCTGTAACTGAACTGACATGGATTGTAGACAATTTCTATTCAGCTTTCAATGAGAATGTTTTCAGTCTTCGATTAAAAAAAAGACTTGTGAATGGAAAAAAAAAACAAGGAACAGAGAGTAAGGCTTGTTAGCTGTTGACAGTTGTTGAAGTTGAGACCACGATCACCAGATTCACCACATTCCCTCTTCCGGCCGAGCCTCACCCGCTTATCTCGCTCACGTCCTCCGCTATTTTTCTTCTATTATTTAAGAACTCGAATTGCTGTACAATAATACATTACTCTAGAGGGAGACAGTGAGGCAGAACATTTAAGTAATGAAGCAAAACGTTCAAAGGGGTAAACTATTGCCAAATGCCCAGTTGATGATACCATCTTGAAATTTCGGTTTGTTTAGATATTTTGATCACTCTATGGAGCTTTTCAATTAAGATATATGAAGAGCGGGCTATATATTCCACTCCTTGGCTTGTCATAACATCTCTGCGTGACCACCTTTCTCACTCAAAGTAACATGCCAAAATGGCTGCAGTTTGATATTAAGCAAAAGCTTAAGAGCTATGTCATGCTCACGAGGGAATATGTAGGCTGCAACCGCACAACCTCTACATCTGCTGTTATGCGGCTCTCCGATCACAAGGGACAAGTATCATGTTGATAGTTTATATGCAGAATTAAACTATAAACAAACAACATGTTTTCAACAAAACATCATCCAGGATTTATGATTACAATTTCGGATTCGATTTCATACCTGACACGGGAATTTAGGAATCTACAAACCTTAAGCCGCTTTACGATCCAATCTAAAGTTCCAGCAATTTAGAACAGCAACTCAGATGTGTTGCCCCTCCTAATGAATTTATGTCACTCTCTCGTTATTGAGATTTCCCTAATAGGTTCTGATGGCCAACCCCTTGAATATAACAATTATATTTATAGGCCTTGGAAAACCCTAGAAAGAGCATGAGACATAGGATCCTTAGGAATCTCAAATTTCAGCCGTAGGATAACACTGAAGAACTCTTCTTCTAATACAATTAGGGCTTCTACTAATTACAATCAAGTCCATCAACATATTGTAATTGACCCCTGGAATTTAAGATTATTGCAGATATGCCCCTTTTACATACAATTAATTCCTTCCACCACACTATTTTTCATACGAGATATTAGGACCCGATTAATCAATTTGGTTATCGAGGGCACATAATTCTAACAATCTCCCACTTGCCCTCAGAACCAAATATCACTGTCATGTCTCTATCTCATGTAAACTTAATTTCTTAGTTCATAACTCAATTGGACCACAAAACAATTTTGAAATATATATATATATATATTTATATATATATATCTATATATATCATATACTTTTATGTATTCATAAAATAGTTTTGTAAAACACTCCGGCCGGATTCTTTTGGTCCAACTCTTTCATGAACACTAACTGAATATATTGTCTTTCCAAAAGACTGGTGGGTTCCTTGTTGAGCATTCATACCACTCAATCATCACGCACACAACCCAACATGTCCAGATATAGTCTTGAATGAACATCATCGGTTGACAATATCAAAGTTGTGTACACAATTCATGAATAAATACAAACCTCTCAGGTCTAAGGACAATACCGAATTGTGATAGAACAACCTTTAACCTGACAGTGATCATTTCCAAAAAGGTGTTCTTAATCGAATCATGTTCAGTGTATGTACTTGTTACATGACACCCACTCGTTTGCTTAAGGTCACACCTCAATGATGGAATCAATCATTCTTCGCACAACAAGTGTAGACTTTATGTTTACAAAAGTCTAGAACACTTTCAGGCTTACAAGGAACTGAAAAATCATTATTCCCTGCCTTTGATTCATTAATCTCTAGCATGATTTTTCTACAATGTTACCTGAACAAATTTACATACATAACATCTCATGTTACGTATAAACCCATAACAACAATAATATATGTGAGAAACAAATAAACTTTTATTATCATATAATAAAGAAATAAAACGTCAAATTCAATCATACATATATCTCAAACCCATATCATTAATATGTTTCTCAAACACTTTCTGAGATAAAAGTTTTGTAAATGGATCAGCTAAATTATCAGCTGATGCAACCTTCACCATTTTGATATCACCTCTGGATATGATATCACGTATTAGGTGAAAACGACGTTCTATGTGCTTTGTCCTTTGATGAGACCTTGGTTCTACTGCCTGTGCAATTGCACCATTGTTATCGCAGTATAAGGGAATAGGTGCCTCAATCGAAGGGACAACTTCAAGTTCTTGAAGGAACTTGCGAATCCACACAGCTTCCTTTGCAGCTTCACTTGCAGCAACATATTCTGCCTCAGTTGTAGAATCAGCAGTAGTACTTTGCTTGAAACTTCTCCAACTAAATGCTCCTTTGCCAAGAAGAAACACAAATCCGGACGTTGATCTTCTATCATCAATATCTGATTGGAAATCCGAATCTGTATATCCCTGGACAGTCAGATCCTCATTGTCATACACTAAGAAATAGTGTTTTGTATTTCTCAAATACCTGAGGATATGTTTCACTGCTGACCAATGTTCTGGACCTGGATTGGATTGATATCTACTCATAACGCTAACTGCGTGACTGATATCAGACCTAGTGCAAAGCATAGCAAACATGAGACTCCCTACAGCCGAAGCATAATGGCAGTTACTCATCTTCTCTCTTTCTTCAGGTGTTTTTGGACACATTTGCTTAGAGAGATGAATTCCATGTCTAAAGGGTAGAAACTCTTTCTTGGAATTTACCATGCTAAATCTAGCCAATATCCTGTCAATATAATTGGCCTGTGAAAGACCCAATAATCTTTTCTTTCGGTCTCTAAACACTTTGATCCCGAGTATGTAGGATGCTTCCTAGGGTCCTTCATTGAAAATTGGTTAGACAACCACATTTTCACAGATGACAAAGCCCCTACATCATTCCCAATGAGTAGTATGTCATTTACATAAAGAACCAAAAAAGTAATAGCACTCCCACTAACCTTTTTGTAGACACAAGGTTCGTCCATGTTTTGTGAGAAACCAAACATTTTGATTGACTCGTCAAAACGAATGTTCCAACAACGTGATGCTTGTTTTAGGCCATAAATGGATTTCTCCAATTTGCATACTTTCGATTCATTTTCCCGAGATATGAAACCTTCTGGTTGGTCCATATAAATTTCTTCATGGATATACCCATTCAAAAATGCGGTTTTCACATCCATCTGACATATCTCATAATCATAGTATGCCGCAATCGCTAATAGAATCCTTATGGACTTTAGCATGGCTACAGGTGAAAAGGTTTCCTCATAATCAATACCAGCCTTTTGAGTATACCATTTTGCCACCAGTCTAGCTTTAAAGGTCTCTACCTTTCCTGTTGGTCCAAGTTTCCTTTTGTAGACCCATTTGCAATCTATAGGCCTAATGCTTCTAGTTTGTCTACCAAGGTCCATACCTTGTTGGAATACATGGAGTCCATATCTGATTCCATGGACACATGTCAATGCTTAGCATCTTTGTCATTAACAGCCTCTGTATAACCACAAGGATCAATCTCCAGTCCCTCAGATTCCATTTGGTAAATCTCATTTAACAAATTGAATTTTACAGGAGGTCTTCTAATCTTTTTACTATGACGAGGCTCCTGTGTCTCAGCAGGTTTACTTTGATCAGTGGGAACAACCACTTGATCCTCATTGTTCTCATTTTGCACAGTCACTGTACTATCTCTTTGCTCATCAAGAGCAACTCTACTCTCGGTTTCATTCAAACTATAATCCTCTTCAAGAAAAGTAGCATTTCTGCTAACAAACACTTTGTTTTCATTAGGATTATAAAAGTAGAAATCAGTAGTCATTTTGAGATAGCCTAAAAATAGGCATCTATCAGTCATTGATCCCAGTTTATCCACATTAAACCTTTTAACATGAGCTGGACAACCCCATATCTTAAAATGATTAAGACTTGGCTTCTTGCAAGTCCATAACTCATATGGGGTATTAGAAACTGATTTTGTAGGGATCCTGTTTAACAAGTAAACATCGGTCTCCAAAGCATGTCCCCAAAATGATATGGGCAACTCAGATATGCTCATCATGGAACGAACCATATCCAATAGGGTTCTATTTCTTCTCTCTGCAACACCATTATGTTGTGGTGTGCCTGGTGGTGTGAGTTGAGATATGATTCCATTATCTTTAAGATAAACTTTAAAATCATCCAAGAGGTATTCGCCTCCCCGATCGGAGCGAATCATTTTAATGGACTTTCCAATCTGTTTCTCAACTTCATTGTGGAATTCCTTGAACTTTTCAAAAGATTCTGATTTATGCTTCATCAGGTATAGATAACCATACCTGGAATAATCATCAATGAAAGTAATGAAATAAGAGAAACCTCATCTTGCCATGTGGTTGAAGGGACCACAAACATCAGTATGTATTAATCCTAATACTTCTGTGGCTCTTATTCCTTTTCCTGTAAAAGGACTTTTGGTCATCTTTCCTTGCAAGCAGGGCTCACAGATTGGATAGGGCTCAATTTTTAGAAATTGCAATGGCTCATCCCTTACCAATCTCCTATCAATATTGGCATGACCAAGTCTTAGATGTCATAAGTAGGTTGGATTAACATGTTTATTCCTCTTAAGGGATAACACACTGGAATCATCATTCTCAACATTATTCAAAGAATTATCAACATTTAAAAGATAAAAACCATCATAAATAATTCCAGAAACAACAAATTTATTTTGAAACTTTATAACAAGTTTTGAATTGAAAAGAAATGAATATTTAGATAAAACAAGTTTCGAAACAGAAATCAAATTTCTACGTACTTCTGGAACATAAAGACAGTCTTCTAGAATCAAAATTCTATTATTCGATAATTCTAAACTAAACACTCCGATGGCAGTCGCTGCAACAGTTGCACCCGTCCCCATCTTAAGGATCAGCTCCCCTTCATGGAGCTTTCTTGTGAGACCCCGATTTTCTCCTACGTTATTTCTTATGTATTATCTTTTATTTTCCAATGTAATAGTTTTTATTTCATCATAGGGCCATGTTTTTGGCCAATGTATGGCCTAATCCTTATGTTATGATATTTCGATTAAAAGGAGATTTTATTCCATAAAATCTCTTAGATAATTTTAATGCCATTTTATGCAAAGTTTAAATTATATTTTTCATTAGGAGCCGAAATTTGCAAGTAAGTTTCTCTCTTACGAATTTATATTTTTTATTTGTTTAATATGTTTCATGGACCATAGAATTTGAATTATGATTTAAGATTTCTTTATATAGGTCGAAAATGGTTAATGGATTAAATCATGAAATTCTTTTGAAGACATGGATTGAATATTTTTATATCATTCATATGTGACATGTATTATTACCATGTGGCCTATATTAGTAATAGAATTTTCATTTGAATATTCAATGATAAGTTATGTATTAATGTGATAAGTCCAAGAGAAGATTTAAATGATAAGCACACTTGCTTATCATAGTGATAAGCAAGCATGATGATAGGTTAGGAAACTTTTAGGGTGATAAGTCCTTGTGATTATTGTAGAGATAGGCTAGGGCCATTATCTTAGGATAAGATATCATGCTTATGAGATGATAAGCTATTGGAATGAATTAGATAAGTTAGAGAGCTTATGAGTGATAAGTTAGGTGAGAGAGAGTAACCAAGTTGAAAGTTGGTTGCAATTTAAATGTGGAAGTAACTAGGTTGGTTGGAAAGCAACCAAACAAAGCAAATGGATGACTTTTACGTGAAAGGGCTAAAGGAGAAATTGAAAAGCCAAAGTGAGGTGCCATGTGAAGTGTAAGAGGTGTAAGAGGTGTAAGAAGTGATAAGACAACACATGGAAGTAAAAGAGAAGATAAAAAGCAAGGGAGAAGGAGAATTGTCGATGGAATCATGTGAGGAGAGAGAGAGAAATAAATCAACACAAGCCATGCTTTTGGAGACAAGATTTGATGTGATGAAAAGATGAAAGAGAGAGAGAGAGAAGGCTTAAGCATTGTCGACCAAGGCCCCCCCTTCCACCCTTTTCCTTTGATTTCCCTCTCTTGTCAACTCACCCTCTCAAGCTTTGTGTCATAGCATTTACTCTCCTTGGGAGACTCATTCTCTCACACCTCTCATTGCAATGCCTTGGCCGAATCACTCATGCATTTCATTCTCCAAAATTCTCCCATTTTCTTGCCTTGGCCGAACCACCCCCTAGGATTCAAGGTTTGTTCATTTTCCTCTTGCACTCTAAACCACATTCTTCTTGCTTTCCAAATCTCATTCTAAAAGCCAAGTGTAGACCTCTTTTGTAGTTGTCAAATCTCTCTTGGTGCAATCTCATCTCTTCCTTGAAAACCCTAACTATTTGCCTCATTTCTCTTCAAGCTTACCACATTCTCTTACCCACCATAAGAATCCACATTAGCTCCTCAAGTCAAGCTTGGATATTTTCTAAGGAGGGTGAACCGAAACTTTGAAGAAAGAGGAGTTTAGGAAAAGTTGGTGAAGGTTGAGGTAAGCTTGGTTCTATTGATGATCTTGCCTTAAGTTTCACAAATACTAACCTAAGGCATTTTATTTTCTAGGTACTCAAGCTTGGATAGTCAACAAGGTAAGACCAAATGTGATGTTGTTGGTTTAGCATAAGTGGTCGAATGGTTTATGTATAGATCTTGAAGTTTTAGGTTGTGATATGCCTTGATGTTGTTAGATCTTGAATGCTTAAGAACCCTAGGTTGTTTAAATGCTAGATCTAACCATGAAAACCTTAGATCTAAGGTTGAATGCGAAGAAAAATGCAAATGGAGAACAATGCATGTTAAAGGAAGCTAGATCTAAGTCTTGATGTGTTGGTTTGATGAAAGTTGATTATTTTACTTAGATCTATGGATGTTAGTATGTATAAAGTGTGGATCTAATGTTGATGGAAATATTTGATGAAGATATAAAGTTGATGCATGCTAGTTAGGTCACAAATGCAAAGGATATGCATGTTATAATTTTTAGCATGAAAAAGGTGACATTTTGAGGTATGACCGAATATGAGATGCTTAGGATTTCATGTATAATTTTGTATATATTTAAATCTGGACATTGGCCATGATATGTGCAAAATTTATGACTCAATGAATGGTAGATGATTATGTTAGGTATTAGATGCATGCATATTGAAGGAAACAGAAGAAACTTAATCGTTTGGGTGAAAACATGTGTTGGCCGAATGTTATTAGCATGATGTATTGTGTTGGTGTTTTGATTTATAGATCCTAGGTTGTGAAATTGTTGAATGAAGGATGGGATCACCATTGGAGTTAAAGTTGTGACTAAAGGGTACATAAAATGGTAATAGCCGAATGTTATAATAAAATGAAACCCTAAGTACAATTTATGATTATGGATTATCATTATTGTGATGGATAAGGAAATTAGGGTTTAGGCTAGATGGAATAAATATTGAAGAACCATGATCATATAATGAAAATATCATTTGGAACCCTAGTTAAGATTTAATCGTGATTAATTTACTAATAGTTTAATATAAGGTTTTAATGGAGTACATGTAATAATAAGAGACTTAGGTTTAATTCTAAATCTGTGGGTATTAATTAAACCCTAATCAAGGCATGTACATGGATAAATATATTTTTTATTTGCAATAAAAATATTAATGATTTAATAAACTAAGTATTGAATAATAGTTAAGGAAAGAATAAATAAAATATTTTAAATGACTTTCAGTGATATATATATATATATATATCTTTGGTTGATGACCGATTCCAAAAATGCAAATATTTAATGATTACGTACTATTCTTAAAGTCTAAGAAATATTTGAATCGCTTGTAGGCGATCCATGTGTCTTGTACACTACCAAAGAAGACCAAGTGTAAGTGGACTGTAAGTGTTCTTTTTCAAACTGGAATGACACACTGCATCGTTTCATGAACAAGCATGAATTTTAATCAAGCATGACATGACATGTGCATTGCATGAATTTTTCAAGAAGAAAGTTTATGCAATGATTTTTATGGAAAGACTAAGAGAGGTTTTATGAAACGATAAGTTAAGTTAAGGGGCACTGGTCGGTACCGTACCATCAAGATGGACTCTCATACCGAAGGACAAATGTGAGAAGGATGGGTGAATCCACGAGGCTGTGCAAACCACACTGAAGGACATTGAGAAGGTGTGGTGCCTCCAAGGGTCATGTCTAGCCACTGAAGGACAAATGAGAGAAGGTGCGCTAGCTGACCGCATGTAAGGTCTCCAAGGGAATTCGGGGACGGTTCCAAAGGGAACGCACAACCCTGACTTCAGGGGTTAAATGGAGCGAGCCCACAAATAAAAGATATGAAATAATTATGAAAAGGCCAAGAGAGACACAAGTACGAATAAGTGGTTTCAAGGGCCAAGGGCCAGTTTTACAAGCAAGTACGAAAGAAAGATTTTCAAGGGCCTGGGGCCGAATCTAAGCAAGAGCATATGCATAATTCATGACATGCATGTGCATCACTCATCAAGTTTCTTTCTTTCATGATTAAGCGAACATAAGTCAAGAGCATGTTTTAGCATTGTGTCATTCCAGATGCCTCAGGTGAAGAGAGTCAGGAGGACTACCTGACCTAGAAGTTCAAGAATTATGTTTCATACTTTTGATGATAGTGGCTTGATCGTCACTAGTTGGCTTTTTATATGTTAGTTATGTCTTGTATGAAACCTTAATGAGAACCCTGATTATGTAAGATTAGCTCGAATCCCTCGCGATCCTGTACGTTTCCGCCGTAATCAAGTAATTATATAAGTAAGAACGCTGGAGCCATCCAGGGGATAGCTCGCGGCTGTCACGGTCCTTGCGGGATGCCGTTCGGGGCGTGACATTTCTGGTCTCCTTGAACCCCTGCAACATATTGCAGATGTGAGATGTAGAACCAGAATCCACACACTATGAATTAAATGGACTATCCATTAAATTCAATTCAATTACAAGCATATTAGACACACCTTCAGAAGGTTTGCCCTTTTTAAGAGAAGCTAAGTAAACTTGGCAATTTCTCTTCCAGTGATCGGGCTTGCCGCAATGGAAACAATTTCTTTTGCCTTTGTTTTTGTCACCTCCTTTGTTTCCTTGTCCACCTTGAACATTCTTTGCTGCCTGAAACCCCTTATTATTTTTCTTGAATTTCTTAAACTTGGGTTTCAGTTTCATAGAGGCATTAGATTTCTCTGTGACCATCACAGTAAGTTTGTCATTCTTGATGAGATCTTGAGCTGACTGCAACATATTGAGCAGCTCTGACAATGTCACACTCATCTTGTTCATATTGTAATTAAGGACAAACTGATTGAAAGAATCAGACAGAGATGAAAGAATGACATCAACTTTTGTGTCACTATCCATCTTAGCTCCTAAAAAATCCAGTTCGTTGATGAAAGAAATCATCTTCAAGACATGATCCCGAACTGGGCTCCCTTCCACCATTTTGGTGGACATCAGATTCTTCATAGCAGTCTGCCTAGCAGATCTGCTCCGCTCTCCGAACATTTCTTGGAGATGCAACATAGTGCCTGCAGCTGTAGCTATGCCCTCACAATCTTTCTGCAAAACATTTGAGATTGAAGCCATAATATAACACTTTGCCATATTATCATCATCATGCCACTTGTTAAAGACTTTCTTTTCTTCCTCAGTGGCATTGTCCAGGGCAAGCTCAGGTGTCTCAGAGGTTAGAACATAACCGATCTTATCGGCTGAGAGAACAATCATAAGATTTCTCTTCCAATCAACATAATTCGGTCCTGTCAACCGATTGTCATCCAGAATCCTAGCCAAAGCATTAAAAGTCATCTTTAAACTGCAAAATCATTCACATATATAATTCCATTAGATTCAGGTTTTTGAATAACTAATGGTATCACCCATCCGAACAATAAACAGATATATCACATATATCACAATAATGAAAAATATAACATTTATATTTATAATATTCTAAATGGGTATCGAGAACCTCTACCTTACATGCAACAACAAATCCATTTTGGTACTCATTGTACACATCTTGTAAAGGCGAATAGCTACTATTCATCAAAATTTACAACATATGCAAAATAATTTAAAATATTTGTGATTCTCGATTTTCTTTTGGCCTACCTAAATAAACACGTCTTGTACTATTTTAGCACTAGCGTTTATTTGGTTTGTGTATTCCATTATCTAAGTGTGTTCCAAATACTTGTGAGTTATGTCACTATTTTAGAAGACACTCCCACTAAGATGTAGACACTTATCTTCCCAAGAGATAAACAAGAAAATTTTACAAAATTAAAATCGGTTTTATCCATTTTGGCTTCAACCAATTTTAATCAAGTAAAACTCCTATTTATTGATAATAGAGACCATAGGAAAAATTACTATAATTAATCCTATTTAGCACCAAAAATTGGAAGACAAATTTCCAATTTTTTTTTTTTAAAAAATTACGGTCAAACCGGGTTGGTCAACCGGTCAAACCGGTCTGACCCGTTGACTACCGGTCCGGGTCCAAACCCGGTCCGGTCATGGGTCATTGTCCGGGTCAAACCCGGACCGCATATAAGGTCCGGGTCAAACCCGGACTTGGGCTGGGCTGCGGGCCCGGGTCCAACCCGTGGCCCTAGCCCACTCATGGGCTGGCCCATTTGGGCCCAGCCCGAGCTGCGTTGGGCTGGCCCATTAAGGCCCAGCTCGTGCCAACAGCCCCATTTTTTTTTAATTTGACCCAACCCAACTTTTGGGCTGGGCTACTGAACCGGGTAGGGCAAAAAATTCCCTATCCGTTTGGCCCAAGCGGGCGACCCGGGGATCTCATCCCTGGGCGCCGCTCGTGGCCTTCGGGAGAGAGGACAGCGGCCAGCGCTGCTGGCCGCCGTCTACCACTGGCTGGCCACGTCCGGCTAGTCCAAGGTCGAACGTTGGCCGGCCTTTCCATCAAGGGCCACCGCGCTGCCTACCGGCCCGCGGCTGACCGCCGTTTGAGGCTAAGAAGCCTCTCACACGGGTGTGCTGGTGGTGGTCGACGGCTTTATGGCCGCCGGACCTCCACCTACTCCGGTCAGAGAGCTGCCCCAATCATACTGGGTGCCCCTCCGGCCACTGGTACGGCGGCTGTCATCCTATGGCCGCCGGCCACACTAGTTTTTGTTTTTTTTTCTTATGTACGAACATGTTATCGCAAAAATAAATTTTTGACAATACCGCAAATAACATGTTATGCATTCACAGTTGAATTAAATCAATACGGAAAAATTCAAGCATATCACATACGCATATACAGAAAAACAAATTTTTCTCTTTCATGTAAATAGTAACCGTAAAAAAAATCTTGGGTTTTTTATTCAATCAAAATTCAGCAAAGTTCATATAATCCAACAATTGCAATCATGTGAACCTAACGCTCTGATACCACTGATAGTTTATATGCGGAATTAAACTATAAACAAACAACATGTTTTCAACAAAACATCATCCAGGATTTATGATTACAATTTCAGATTCGATTCCATACCTGACACGAGAATTTAGGAATCTACAAACCTTAAGCCGCTTTACGATCCAATCCAAAGTTCCAGCAATTCAGAACAGCAACTCAGATGTGTTGCCTCCTAAGGAATTTATGTCACTCTCTCGTTATTGGGATTTCCCTAATAGGTTATGATGACCAACTCTTTGAATATAACAATTATATTTATAGGCCTTGGAAAACCCTAGAAAGAGCATGAGACATAGGATCCTTAGGGATCTCACATTCCAGCTGTAGGATAACACTGAAGAACTCTTCTTCTAATACAATTAGGGCTTCTACTAATTACAATCAAGTCCATCAACATATTGTAATTGACCCTTGGAATTTAAGATTATTGTAAATATGCCCCTTTTACATACAATTAATTCCTTCCACCACACTATATTCCATATGAGATATTAGGACCGGATTAATCAATTTGGTTATCGAGGACACATAATTCTAATTTTGGGAATACCCATTTGGATTTATTATGTCTCTCACTTATGAAATTAAAAGGTTTACATGGGGGGTTATTTATAAGTCAATAATTTCACTTGCCCACATTGCCTTAGCAATGTGAGACTACAAAGTTTCAACAGAGAGAAAACCTCAGATTCTTGAATTGTAAATTTTAGAAAAGTGGATTGACACTTTAAAATCTAAAAGTTCTTCAAAACTTAGAATTTTTTTATCATCAAAATCAATTATGGATTGTTTGCAAAATAACCTTGGGCTAACACTTTGTATTCATTTTGGTCATTCTAATTTTGAAATGCAAGTTTCTTGATATTATTATTCCAAAAAAAATCATTTAGTCACCATGCAGTAGAGAAGTAATTTTGTGAATTGTTCAAAATTGCACTTACGAGGATGAACTAGGAGAGATTGTCTTCTTCGTATCTTGAAATGTGCATGGTGAAAAATGGTGAAGGATTTTCTTATTTTTTTTCTCTCTCTGTCTTGAATAATAACGAAAACTGAAAGTAAGGATAAATGTATTGTTCACACCTAAACTTTGAAGGGTCTAGGCATTGCACCCCAAACTTTGAATTTTGAGATATTGACTCTTAGACTTTTGACCATTGTACACATTGCACCATACCATCAAATGTCCCGTCAACTCCGACAAAAAATGGCACATGTGGCTGGCACGTGACTTTTTGGCTTGAGATTTTATATTTATATCTTTAATATTGAGTCAACGTAAAGAGTTGGAGGTATAAATATAAAATTACTTATCAAAAAAACAAATGCTGGTCACATGGCCATTTTGAAGTTGACAGAAATTTTAGAGGAATGGTGCAATGTACAAGCAGTGGCAGAAGGAGATGGATAGAGACCAGGGCGGTCGATACCCACTGCTCAGCCCAAAAACAAATTTTATGTGTAATTTTTATTTTTATTTTTATTTTTCATTAGTTGGCTTGGGCCCGATTCCCTTTGGTCAAAGAATCGAAGATAGTCTCTCGGTCTTGGATTGCCGGATTGGTGAATTTTCGTTCTTTTCTTTTTTCGGTTATTTTGTTTTATTAGTTTAGGATTTTAGGCAATGTGAAATAGATTTTCTGTAATTTTTATTGGGTTATTGGAATTTGGTTGATGAGTCTGTAATTTCAATTTATCTGCAGTCTATCGTCTGTTAATATATTGTTTTGTTGTGAATTTTCCACCAGGAAGTTTTCTTGGTGAATTGGTATTTTTTGTTCATATTGCGTGTGAATTTCTTCTTAATTAGTGCTGTCAAGTTCCTCACAAGATAATTAATTAAATGGATTACAATGGTAAAAAAGAAATTAACGGGTTATAAATTGATACTTAAAAATCAGCTTAATACCTATATTAGAGATGTTAGAAGAAATGATGTTTTTTCTGAGCTTCAAGATATTGGAGGTCTTGATGTGAAGATGGTTGAGACAAAAAAAAATACTTTATTTCTATTAGTTTATTGACTTATTGAGTTGTCATTGGTCTTACTAGTTGCGACTGCAATCGTTGAAAGAATGTTTTCTGCAATGAAGATCATCAAGAGTGATTTGCATAATCGAGTAAGAAGTTTTTAAAACTATTAAGAACGAACCCATTTTGCAACATTTTCAGAAAGATGCAAAATCGTAGGATACAATTGTCACCTTTAAGTTGCATTACATGTATTCAAATATTTTTAATGCTTTTAGTCCTTAATTTTGTACATTGTATCTCTAAGATAATTTTTTGCATTACGAAAGAAAAACAAATTTCTTGTCATTTTGCCTTTAAAGTTCGACGCCCATAAATTTCAATCCTGGTTCCGTCACTGTGTACAAGAACATCAAAAAATTACTAGTGAAAAATGTATTTATCTTTTAAAAGAATAATATTAGTAAGCTCCTAAGATTTGAGTTGTCACACACCTCATGTTTTAGGTAAGTTATGAAATTTAACTAACAACCCGTAGTTTCCTTATAATAGTCAATCCTTGTTGAGAAGAGAAAGTAAGATGCTTTTCGTAGGCAAATTTTGGAGGTATCCTGCAGCTTGAGAAGTGCTGGCGTGTCACCAAATCAATCACCATATACCGAGGACTTAGGAAAGAAGAATATATATTTAAATTGCAATTGCCAGAATACATGTTCATCCAAAACACTCAAGAGCTTGTTTGGGAAAGGGGTTGAGTTTTTGGTTTTGGTTCAACTTTCAAATTTCAAATTTTTTGATTTAAATATTATTTTGTTGTAAAGGTTTGTTTGGTTGTTTAAGATTTGAAATGATTTATATTTAATTAAATTAAATAATACTAATTTATACTTATTATGATATTCAAAAAATAAAAAATAAAAAATGATTTTAAAAAATTCGAAAAATATATAATTCAAAAAATATGTAGAAAATAGTTTCATAAATATCAAAAATTATAAAAATAGATAAAATATGAAACTAATAAAAATTATTCATAAAAATTAAAAGACAAGATAAAAATTGAGCAAAATTTATGAAACAAATAAAATTTTCAAAAATAAAAAATTAACAATAATTAACCAATATAATCATTATCAAATTTATTACAAAAAATAATAGAGAAAATAATAATAAAAAGTATTAAAATAGTTACAAAAGTGTATAAATCTCTATAAATGTTTTAAAAAATAAAAAAATTACTTTTGGAAATTTAGTAATAGTTAAACCAATAAATAAACAAAACAATAAAAAAAAAGACAAAAAAAAATCGAAAACCAAAAACCAAAAATTAATTTTCCATTGATTATGAAGAAAAATCTCTATGTTTTTTTTCTCTCTAGGATTTATAACCAGCAACCATGTTCAGCATTGATTCAGAAGTATATGTTGTACCACTTAACTCTCACTTCAATAGGCATATTATAATTTATTTGACCGACTATATATGGTTACACTAAGATAAGCAGAAATGAATTGAAAATTTTAGCATTACAATAAATTGATTTTTTTTTTCTCGAAAAAAGAACTTCATACTAAAAGAAAGAAACAGAGTTCGGTACAATAAACTAACTAAGCAAAAACTACCATAAAGGGGGATTTATTATAGTAAGTTGATTCATGATTGATTAGTAAAAATGAACTATTTACATATTTTCTTTTCTGAGCAAATTATTTGCATTTATTGTTACTACCTGGCTCCTTAGGGTTGAGTAAATGCTTAACACGGGTATTAGAAAGTTTGTACTTTGCAAAAATTTTTGTGGGTAAAACTTTTATAGACATTTATACACTTTTGTAACTATTTTAATAATTTTTTTTAATATTCTCTATCGTTTTATTTATTATTTTTTTTGTAATAATTTTGATAATGATTATATTTGCTAATTATTTTTAAGTTTGTATTTTTGAAGTTTTTAATCAATTTTTTTTTGTAAAATTTTAATTTTTATATATATAAATTTTGCACGATTTTATCTTTGTCTTTTAATTTTTATGAATATTTTTTATTAGTTTCATATTTTATCTATTTTTATAATTTTTGATATTTATGAAACTATTTTCTACATATTTTTTGAATTATATATTTTTCGAATTTTATAATAATCATTTTTTATATTTTGAATATCATAATAACTATAAATTAGTATTATTTAATTTAATTAAAATATAAATCATTTCAAATCTTAAACAACCAAACAAACCTTTACAACAAAATAATATTTAAATCAAAAAATTTGAAATTTGAAAGTTGAACCAAAACCAAAACCTCAACCCCTTTCCCAAACAAGCTCCAAGAAGTTCAATCTGTGTCCAAATTCGATGTTACCAGCCGGACATGCACGTTGAGCTCTTACTAATGTCCAACTCGCTCACAAGTTCCTGTGATTAGGGAACCGCAAGAGCATTTGATTGAATTCAATATGCAATTTGTGACGGAATATATACACTTGTTCTCCTTCTATAAAAGATGCCGTTCCCAAGTCACTACACCAGAAACCCAAAGGCACATATAATTAAAGAAAGGCAGCATGTTATAAAATATTCTAGTAGACTTTAAAGAGTGTTGGATAATTAAAGATTTTAAAAAAATTGTAAAAATAGTGTATATATATGTAATAAGACATAAAGAATCTACTGATTTTGATGAAACCAAATTTAACCGGTCTATCACAAAATTCATTGGGCTAAGAGCTCGAGGGAACTGGGTCTAACGATCATCATTTGGGACGGGTTGAAAGGCTCAAACACTCCTTTCCTCCAACAAGTAAAGAAAACAGACTAGGACAAGAGGTACTCCCTTGTAGGGGAATTTCTCCGATGCCTTTGTTAATCATCATTTTTCTATATATTTTGTTTACTGGTTCTATTCCGAGAGAGAAAGATTGTGTACTTCTCCCCTATATTCATTTTCTTCCTCTTCGGGCCTTTAGTCCAGGCCCTGACGTCCTTAGACCTTATCCGTCTCGTCCAATCTTTCGCCAGGCGCCGGCTTTGTCAGACTTGTCCCCTTTCGATTAGACTGAGCTGACCGATTATTTATCATTTCCTTCCACTTTTAGGATTGTTAGTCGATGGCTTTGGTAATTATAACTGCTTTCGTGGGCCGCCATTCCCTATAAATTTCTATGTCAGGCTCTTTTTATGGACTTCCTATCACGAGAAGACACATGCCACCTCGAATGGGCTGACTCTTGCCTCACTATATTTGGGCTTTTAGTTATGGGCTTTTGTAGTAAGGAAAAATTCCTCCTCCATCTCATTGTATCGTGGATGACCATTTGACCTTCTAACTGATGAGTTTTCCCACATCTTGATCTGTATAAATACATCTTGATTTCTACAATGCACTTTGAAAATAGAACATTCTTGTAATTTTTTCATATCTTGATCGTTGCAAATACATTTTTATTTCTACCATGCACTTTGAAGTTCCCGGATCAGTAGATCTTGTTCTCGGGCTCTTTTGACTTGATTTGGGTGTCCGGATCACTGGATCTTGTGGTTGTTCTTGGGTCTTTGGACTCCTGAAATTTTGTTTGAGCCTCTGGCCCATTCATCTGTTGTAAAAGGGCTTTAAGCCTGTTGGGTCTTGTAGCTGGCCTTCTGGGCCCTTCCATGTATTACGCCTACTGTATTACCCTTTATGGAAAATAATAATAATAATCCTTATTGACTAGAAAAGAAAAAAAATAATAGACATAAAAAAAAGAGAGAAAATGGGTTATACATAAAAAAAAAGAAAAAAGAAGAGAAAATGGGTGCCAGCCAAGGGTTTCAGTCTCAGATTTTCGTGACAGCTACCCTGCTTATTTTATTGAATGAATTATACGGCACATTTGATTGGTCTGAATTGGTTGATCAATAGAACCCTACTCCAAAAAGTCTTTAAAGTGACTCAAGTACATGCTTACAACAGAGGGAGAGAGAAAAAGACTTGGGAGAGTTGTGGTTTGGTACCAGTCCTTTTTCCTCGAGGTCCGGACCAGCCCTTCTTCTTCAATTAGAAACGTCGTACAAGCTGCCGCCTCCCTGCCTTATGAAAACTGTATGTACGAGTGCAGAAGGCTTAAAATTGAAGAGTGAGGACCTACTTCAAGATAACTTCAGGAGAGAAAAAAAATTCTAAAACAAGAACTTTCAAGACAAAGCACGCTCCCGAATCTACCATCACAGTTGGTCGGGGACAAGTGAGAACCCAAATGAATACAGCACTACCCAAACAGTTTTCGTTCTAGCCAAAACAAGATTGATTAGCCCACGTTTGAAGTTAGCCCTCTTTCTTTATCATACTTCGTCGCCGACCAAACGTCAACATCACTCCATTAATAATTAACCCTTTTATAAACGTGAATACAATATATCCTCAACCAGACAGTCAAAACTAACAGTCTCGTATCAAACTATCAACTACAGCTCATCTAACTAAACTGGTTCTAGATCTTCTACAGAGGACTTCATGTCTGATACTGGTAAGCCTTCGTCTTCTTCACGTGGGCAGGCCTCACAGTGACTCAAAATTGGTAAGAGCATAGGTGAGGCCATGGGACTACAAGTGTACTGGTATGACTTTGTCTGTTTTGGCATTGTTTTCTTTTCCTTCTGCGGTGCCATATGGGTGATATGGAGGAAGGAAGGCAGCTCAAGATGGGAGGATAACACCATTTATGAGAGCCTTCTAGTGGCTAGACCAGACACTGATGTCTATGTGAATGCACTGCCGAGGGGTCATGTAAGTACCTCCCAATTGTGGACCAGTTGTTGGCGAGGGGTGCACCCCGGATGGCTCTTGGCCACGCGTTTCATATCCTGTGTGAGCATGGCCGGATTCCTGACCTGGGATGTTGCGGCTTATGATGCATCCGTCTTTCTCTACTACACCGAGTAAGACTTCCCTTTTGCTGACACTTGAAGTGTGCAAATTTTATTTATGTACTTTTTGACCAATTTTTTTGATAACTTGCTATTGCCGTTTCTCAGACCTTCCTAAATATATGCATTGTCTCTTGAGATTATAAATAGCCTCTCTCATTTGGCTAATTTGTAGATATTCATATCTAATTCTCTCTTAAATGTGCTTATGCCACATGGAACATACTTCTAATTGGGAAATGTAATGAAACTCGTCAAATGCCACATAGAAACACATCCATCCCTAACCAACGAGCGACTGAGTGATTGAGTTCTGAACCTTATTGTAAACAGCTAATAGGGTCCTTTACTTAAATAGCTGTCGCAAGTTGCAATCAAACTAGTTCACGATTACCATAACTTGCTGAGATTTAAATGGCAATCACCAGTAATGAAGCCCCTATTAAGGAGAAAACTTCCCGGCTATTCCAGTTTTGGCGGGGCATCCAATTGCAGAAAAATGAGAAATCAGGAAAGAAGTGAGGTGAAAAGCCTCTACCACAGTCAGAAAGCCGCTAATGGGCGAGGAAAACCATGTACCACTAATAAAGGGCCTAGATGCAACATTTAGCGCAATGCTGTTGAAGTCGCCCTTTCTGGACTGCAACAGGTTTTAAAAGGGTCTTGAACAGTCTCCTTGACTGTGACAGTTCCAGAGGAACTGTTATTGACAGGCACGTCAATGTTGCTTCTCTAACAACTTCGAACTTTTTTGTTTTTGGGCACGCACATTCAGCTTCAAACTCTCCTAAAACTTTGGATGATCCCGTTTCGATCCTCTTTGTCCTTCCAACTCAGTGTCTCTATGTGTGGCCCCAACAATTTGACGTTTTCCAGTCTCAGAAATGACAATGAAGATGGTCTAAGCCAGCGTATAGAAATGATCAGGGGAATCCACATTTGAGAAACCCCAATCCTCTGTTCCTCTCATTTTTTACAGCTGCTTTTGTGTTCCTTGGCTAAGATGCTGAATGACATTCAGGCCTTACATTAAACCCTTTTTTTCCTCTGTTTTACATACTGCAATCACTCTTTCATATTTCAAATTCTACCCTCCATTTTGCTGTTGACAAAAGATTCGAAAAGTTTACCTGGAAGCTTATCTGTCAGATTTTGAAGAAGCTCAAAAGAGTTATTAGACCTCAGTGTTTGTCTAAACATCATATCTCTTACGGGTACTGGAAGCGTTTGAAACTTTACGAGTCATGACATCTAAAGCTGTTTCTAAGTTGATGTAATTGTTCTGCAGGTGGACATTTGCATTAGTTATGGTCTACTTTGCGGTATGTCAATCACCATATTCCTAGATCTTTTTCATATTTTTTAGCTCGACAGATTCTATTGGTTCCTGCCTCTTCCCAAAGCTCTGGGAAATTGGCGGTTGGGAAATTTGTGAAAGAAACAGAAGCAACATAGTTTCTATCAAACAGTCCTGCTTTACACTCTACCATACGATTATCTGTGCAGCTTGGGACCATTGTATCTGCATATGGCTGTTGGCTATCCTCACAAAAACCTGCGTTTGAAAATGGGGCAAGGGCCGAGTTCCAGAGAAGGGATTTGGAAGAGAGTAGATCCACAAACTCTAATGCTTACAGGGAAATAGAGATTAAGGGTACCATCAAGTTGCAAAGCCGTTATGCTGAAGAGGAGATTCAGCAAAGAGCAGGATTTTGGGGATATCTAATGCAAGTGGCATATCAGGTTAGTCCATCCATGCCTCGACTCTCTGGCCTTTTCTGAAACTGTTGCCTTATTCCTATAGCATATTGAATTCTTGTTCTTACGGTGGTTAATTGTTAGTGCATTTTTGTATTGCCAAAATTCTGTGTCAAAATATGTCCTTATCAAGTTATTCACCCCTGCTTTAGGTGTAGTTAGAGTCTAAATTAGGTTTTACATTAATGAATATGTTATTAACCATATCATTTGAAACAGACTTGCGGTGGTGCTGTTATCCTTACAGACGTTGTGTTTTGGTGTGTCATTGTCCCCTTTTTATCAAATGCACATCTTTACCTAAACGTGGTGAGCTTCCACCTTCTGAAAGCTTTCTGTCATACGAAGAAATGTTTGCAAGCCTTATTCTAATTCTCTCAATCTAGCACCAAAAGTAGAATAAATTTGTCCTCACTGATTTCCTATTGCTTTATGTTTGGCAGTTGATGGGTTTCATGCACACCCTGAATGCGGTTTTCCTTCTTCTGGATACCTCACTTAATAGCCTTGTAAGTGTCACATAGTAATATGTGGAAAAGTATGTCGATTTCTGTGGAACTCCTGTACATGGTTCCTATGCGATAGTATGCTCTTTTAACTGTGAGAAAAGAAACAGATACAGACAGATATGTACTAGTGTATGTGAGCATCGTACATCATGATAAATGTGAACTGATTGGATAGGATTTCCCGATCAGTACTATTTTCAGGTAGAGTACATAGAAGATTACCGCCATTGAACTTGTTCTAAATACGCCCTACTCCACCTTGTTTTTTCAGCCATTCCCTTGGTTCCGGGCTGCATATTTTGTGATCTGGAGCTGTGTCTATGTCACTGTCCAATGGATACTTCACGCCTGCGGTCTGTCATGGTATGGATAGTTTACTACGTCACCTTTTTCTTTGCCATTTTCAATCAGTGAAATACTTTCTGTCGTCTGATGTTGATGTTTTGGTGGAAGAGCTTGTTAACTTATCTTGATTCTCTCCCAGGTGGCCATATCCTTTCCTCGACCTAGAGACTCCCTGGGCTCCTTTATGGTATAATTTTGCCATCATTTTCATCAATCTTTTTTCACCTTCAGTTGGAAAGAATCTAATCAATGTGGTGTGTTTAATTCGCAGGTACTTTTGCATGGCTGTTCTTCACATCCCCTGTTATGGGACATTTGCACTACTCATAAAATTGAAAAATTCAATTCTCCCCAGACTGTTTCCCCATGCTTTCATTAGGTCATGTTAGTTTCTTGTGGTCCTCATAATTGTTTCCCATTGGAAGTAGTTCTCCTTTTTATGTTATGCTTGTGTATAGAAGGAGGGGATGGTCAGATCCAACCCCTGTATAAATGGTGGTTCCTACATATTGTTGGACATTTACCGTTGAACCAATGCTCAAGCTCTACAGCAAGAATGAAGCTATCTCCTATACTCTTATGTTTTTAAGTTACCTCCTTGGCTCCTTCTTCTTTCGATTGTCGGCCTTCTTTTCGAGCTGAAGGTGGATTTTTGAGCCAGAATTTCCTATTGATTGGCAAAGCAAATTAATGTGAATCGTGATGATGTGATCTCTCCTCAAGGAGCGGGATCATCCTAGTCCTCTGTTTTGGTTTGACTGAATGACACAGGTTTACGGAAAAACTTGAGGTCTTATCTTAGCAAGCCCCAACACCAATCTATAACATAGGTTATTGTCCGTCCACGAGGGCAAAACCATTTTTCTTTAACTGGCCCAAACCAAGTTCTCTGGCCTCCGGCAGCAGAAAACAAGATGAGATAATGTCTTCAAATTGCTTCCTAATCTCTCTTCCATTCTGCCGTGACCGTTTGGGAAGGTAGAAGTTTGGCCTGTCTAGATGAATCTGTAGACATTTCTAATCCCAGAATAGAACGGCAAGAACAAAACAAACAGCTCGGACGTCGGCCGACATGATTCCTGAGGTCATAAACTAACTCTACACCCCTTAAAAAGAAAGTAAAAATTAAACAAAAAAACCCCCATAAAAAGCTAAAATTCTGCCCCAAATGGAATTGCAATGGGATATTTGGTTTGGTCAAGCCAGCTAAGACAAACGAAATTGAAGGGATTGCTAATACCAGATGTATCAATCCAAAAAAATTGTTACTTATGTCTTTGCTATTATCTAATTGAAATTCCCGGGAACCAATCACCAAATTCAGTTTTACCTTATCCATGCGTCTTCATCGCAGTGATGAGTGACCTTCTCCACCCACCCCACCACCCTTAATTGCCACATATTCCATCGTAAAAGAAACTTGACATTATCGTGTTAAGAATTCAACCATAATTAATCTCCTATAGGACAATTCGCAGCAAAAATTAAAAACTTGGACCGCCATGTTAATGCTGTGACGCGCAATGCCAGAAAAATGAAAATATTGAGTTGGCCTTCGGACTTGCCCTTGACCCACAGCATGCATGTTAGTGTCGTTTTTAACTGTCATTCGCTTTGCACTTCTCTTTCAACTTCTTCACTTCTATATAACTACACGGGTTCTTGATTGACTTTTAGCCTACCCCTTGTCTCGATTTTTTGTTTTCCTGGCGTTGAATTTCTCTGGGAGATGTCAATCTCGGACGGCAACGAAGGATTCGGGTACTGGGTTCGATGGCAAGTGCCGGTTTGTGCTCTGATCATCGCTCTCCCAGCTGTTTTAGCACTGAGATTTATCAGAAGATTGAAAGCTGAGCCTCCCAATTCCAATGACTTGTGGACTCCGTGCTGGAGAAACCTCAATCCTATATGGCTTCTCATCTACAGAGCTGCCGCATTCGTTTGCTTGGCTTGGGTACTATACCAAATGGTTGCCTCAGCTGGAGCTTTTGCCTTCTATTTCTACACACAGTAAGATCACATCCTCATTCTCTGACATTAAACCCTCAGCTTCTTTTGATTCTTGTATGTCGATTAGGTTTCCAAGAAGTTGACTAAGCCACTTCGTTTATGGTTGTTGAGATTACAGGATTCTAGAAATTTTAAATTTTTTCCTGAACAGAGGATTTAGAACTTTTGATCGTGGTTACGTTTTCTTAATAATTAAAGCAATTTAATTCTCTATTTTTTTTTGTTGAATTGATTTGTAGGTGGACTTTTGCACTAGTTATGGTCTATTTCGCTGTATGTTTTATACTGAGGATTTCTATTTTTAGTTCCTGTCCTAAATGTTCTTGGGAGTAGAAATCAAATAAAACCATGCCCATATTGAAGCAGCTTTTGTTTTACACATAGTTAATTTGTTTCTGTAGCTTGGGACCATTGTATCTGCATATGGATGCCAGTTATCCGCCAAGAAACCTGCTTCCGAAAAAGTTAAGGGTACTGGTAACTTGAAAAGCCACTATGCTCAAGAGGAGATCCAGCAAAAATTAAGATTTTGGGGTTATCTTATGCAAACTACATATCTGGTTAGTCCAGCTTCTTCTCTTGAAACTAAATACGAGACTGCTATAAGAAGCTGAATTGATTGGTCTCTGTTTAGTTCCTGGATATCTTGTTGGAATAGTTTTAAATCCTTTTAGCTCCTCTACTCTGAGGCCTCCAGTCCTGCCCGAAAAAGTTTGCCAACCAATTTGCATTAGTTAATCCTAAGTGTGATATTATTTCTTCTAGACAGTACTTTACTCATATGGCTAATAACCAATGGATTTCTGATCGTAAAGGTGCTATTAAGCGGCTTCTATGTCAATCTTCATGTTTCCTGAGTCATGCCTAGTGGCAAAAATAGCTTCATTTCTTTAAATCTTTTACCAGCTCCTTGTTCAGAATCAGCTGTGTGATTTTTCAGTTTTTATTTGAGCCTAATATTCTACATCAACAGACTTGTGCAGGTGCTGTTATGCTAACTGACCTTGTATTTTGGTGTATCCTTCTCCCTTTTCTCTTGGGTGAGCAGTTTAACCTAACCCTGGTGAGTGTCCACTTGTAGCTAATATTCAAACTTTATCTTTCCATGGTGAAAGTGTGTATAAATTATTAAAATATCTCTTGTTTACCCTTCCTCTACTCATAATTCTTCATCCATTCCTCATAATATCTAGAGATCAAACTATAGGAACCGTAGTTCTTTCCTTTGGGTTGCTCAGCTAAAAGTCGCACATATACCATTATGGGACAAATCAATTGGAGCAATACTGATGGTTATCTTGGATGTTGGGTTTCTAAGGGTCCCAATGCATCAGTATGTTTATGGGGTGAAGTAAAGAAAAGGAACACCATTAGTTGTCCCAAACAATTCTTCATAACTTGTATAGTTTCTGGTATGACAAAATTAGAATTTTGGAAACAAAGGTTTGAGTTGAAAATTTTCAGTATGGCATCTGGGTCAGAATTCTCTCAGATAGTCGGCCTGCATCATGTTGATCAATCTACAGTTGCTTCCCAAATTCCTGGAAATGCAATTTTCAGCCCCCTTAGCTTATTATTATGAAAAGGGAAAAGGGCTTTTTCAGCTTGCTGCTTGCTTTCTCGCCTCCAAGAGGCGAAGGGAGCCTGACTTTCTGTGTTCCAAGTCTGGCGTGAAGTGAAGGGATTGGATTTCACCTATGATCAGATCAGTGGGCAATGTAGTTTACTTTTTTTCATGGTGAGGATGTATTCTTGGAGTCAGCAGTGCCATAAATGCTGGCTTTTTACAGCAGAATAGACCAAGAATTGTATCAGAAATCGAGTATCAATTGGGACCTGAGAGTTGTGAACAAGTCGTACAAGTGGGTTGATAAGGCAGTTGTGTTTAGTCCAGAGCTTAGGAACTGGTAATCATTGGGGAGGTGGGTTGTTGGAGGCTGAGGTACATTGTAACAATGATACAAGTAATGTTGAATGTTTTGCATTATACAATGCTGCCAACCAGATTGTGTCAGTGGTATGTGATAGATACTGATCTATCTTGACCCTATATTTTTATACTTTTTACCTTACAAAAATGAGGCTCAACTTAAGATTCAGCTGACATGTTTCTTCTAGGTTTCTCCTTTCTTAAAAGACTTACCTAAGGGCCGTCTGGATTCTACAGTCAAAAACCTGCCATTACTTTCGTTCACTTGTCTATGCACAGGTCTTCATTGTATGTTCTTCATATGGTATAGAATAACCAAATATTCAATGCTGTCCTTTGGTTGGTTACATTTTTCTGTTGGCCTTGTTTCTTCATGGAAGTATCTTCTACAGAGGAGGACCTAACTGACTACCTGATTTTCGGTTCTTTTGAAGTACATAATGTGCCATATAGACAAGCCTTTGTCTTCTTTACTTACTACTTGCAGTCATCTTATATTGCCGTCATCGTGGATTATCTAAGCTTGCCAGACGATGCAGAGTGCATAGTTTGGATGTTCCTCTCCACCATCTTCCTTATTTTAAAACTATTGATTATCCTAGTGCTGTGACTTTGAACTCCAACTTGCAGCTTGTATGGGCTAGTGCATAGATGTGTGCTTGGGTGCATACACTATTGGGTACATGGTGGGAACTGGTTGCTTGTGTACATGGTACTATGGGATACCTATCTTCATTTTTGCTAAAGATCTTTGATAGAAGTGTATAAACGGTGTCTTTCTCTGTCTCTATTTGTTATGTTTATAAGAACCCGGGAGCAAGTTGCTTAATTTATTCTTATCATCGTTTTCCTTCACAAATTTCCAGAAATACAATGCAGCCAGCCATCTTGTTCTAATCCTCTCAGGAAGCTTGACATAAGTGAATGACTAGTATTCTACTCACAGTTTATATGTTCTTTTTTCCTTTGCAGTTGATAGGCTGTTTGCATAGCTTGAATGTTGTTTTCCTTCTTCTGGATGCAGCTCTCAATAACCTTGTAAGTACTACGTCAATTCAACGTGGAAAGCCAATTTGTAGCAATGAACTGTGGAAGCTCTTTATATCTTGTATAGATCCTACTAAAATTGCCCTGGTAGAATAGCGATCACAGGCTTTTGAGTCGTCGGCAAAACAAACAGCTTGCCTCCAGTTTCCATTTTCGTGCTTGTAGTTTGAAAAAACCATAGTTATACTATATTCGTCTTTGCTAAGGTCTCAGATAGATGGCTACCATTACATAGCCAGAACTTGTTGCATTGAAACAGAGGATCCTTAAACCACCCGACTCTAATCTGAGGCCAAAGTATTGACGATGCCATTTCCAAACGTTTTTTTTTCCAGCCATTTCCTTGGTTCGGGTTTGCATATTTTGTGCTGTGGAGCTGCCTCTATGTTTCTTTCCAGTGGGTCCTTCACGCGTGTGGTTTTACACGGTATGCATACTTCTTCTATTTGTCCTCTCTCCAGTGTTTGTGTTGGACGTAAGAGTAAATTCCTTCCAATATCTGAGATATTGGCTCTAGAGCTGATAACCTATTTTGAATGTTTCCCAGGTGGCCATATCCTTTCCTTGAGCTTCGTACACCATGGGCTCCAGTTTGGTACTGTCTCTACATCATTCTTCTTCACGGATTAGGATCATTGTAATTTCTTGTTTGAATTATATTATGCAATTTAGATAGAGATAGACACAATAAATAAATCTTACCATTTAATATAGTCAATGTGAAATTTCGAGACAATATAGACTCTAAATGAGTTCGTCATTGTATCTAGCTCTCTACAAATTACATGGTACAATTCAGGCAAAAAAAAATTATAAAGAATCGTGATCCTGTTTTCACCTCAATCATGCCTAAGATAAAACCAAAGTTTCTTTTGATTTGCAGGTATCTTTGCTTGGCTCTGGTGCACATACCCTGTTACGGGATACATGCAGTGCTTATAAAGATGAAACATTCAGTTCTCCCCGGATTGTTTCCTCGTGCTTTTATTCTGAGGTCGCATTAGCTTATTGTTCTGTGAAACAGTCTTATTAGACGTGGCAGTGATTCTGATCATATGCTTGTAGATATGGCCCATGGCTGTTCATAAACACTTGTGGATTTTGAATAGTTCAAGCAATGCCTAGCTTTTCTCTGGCATTCTGCCAGAAAAACTTCAAATCCCAGTCTGAATTGGAGCTGTTTTATCTCTTTCCCTTTGAGCTTAATTGCTCATAATAACTACGGACATTCAGCATTAATCCATGTTCTTCGACCTTTCTTCAAATTGAAAGGAATCAGAACCAGGTTATGGTGCGTTTTAACGAATTACCCAAAATTCATAAATCATTTGCCGCGCAAGAACACCATAAATGTCTCAAACGAAGATAAAGAATCCGACAATCATTGAAACTCCAAGATCAAAATTCAAAAAATCTCTAAGCGCCTCAATATTATTTTTAAGAGATCAAAAATGTTTTCTTATTTTAAAACATATTTTTCACCCAAACATGCTTAAATTAACACCAAAAAGTATTTCCAATTCCTAATAAATGTTTTATTTAATTATTTTTCTCGCTCTCTATGACAAAATAATATATAAATATATAAATAATCTCTCTCACACAAACTGTTCCTCCAAACATATATTAAGTATGTTTGTTTTCACTGAGGAAATTTTTTAAATTTAAGTTCTAATATTGTCATTATTGCCCTGATTTATCTGGGTGTTATTAAAAAAACTAAAATTTTTTTATGATCATCTTGCGAACAATTCTCCCTCTTCATCTTTTACTGACTTTATTCCCTTTTTTATCAACATTTTCAATTTTCTCATCTACTTTTACATATAACTTTCTCATCTACTTTAAATCCTCTTCCCCACTTTTCAACCCTCCCTCTTGAAATTGTAACTCCTAAAATTTTATTCCTCTAATTCGTCTTCTTCTGATCTTTATGCATGGACGGATGTCAGCCAACACTCCCCAGAGGACAACAATGCTACGTCAGCTCATACGCACTGAACCATTTCCAATAAGGGTACGACGTTTATCTCTTTTTCGCCAATAAGGGTCGCCGCTTCTCCTTCTTAAACAAGCTAACTCCCTCACCCATTCAATCACATCCATCCCAACCACTCCCACCACTACTCACACTCGCATGGAACCCACCGGCACCATCGTCTTCAGCACCGTAGGTAGGTCCCACTACGGCTTCGACCTATTTGCTGTCAAACTTGAACCCACCAGTACTCTTGGCCCCGAGCACCGCCTCACTGACGCCGTCTCCATCAACTTCAATGCCCAGTTCGTGGACGATGATCATACTATCGTCTTCGTCTCCGAGCGAACTGGCTCGCCTCGTACATACTTATCCCGAAGCGCCTTGCCCACTCCCAAACCACTTCCGTCGGTGCCCACTAGCCTCTTCCATGACCGACCCATCATCAGCATCTCCCCACATCACCACCTCAGGTCAATTTTTTTAAACGGACTAACGGAGGGGTATTTTTGCATCAGAAAGCGTAGCTAAGGGTACAAAACTAACTTTTTGTACCACAGGGATATTTTTGCAACATTAACTATGCGATGCATTTAAGTCTTTACGTAATCAAACCAGACGGCGCTGATCTGCGAAGGATCCACGTAGCAGGATCAAAGGGTTCAGTTGAGGTGAACAAGGAGAGGATCAACCACGTGTGCTTTAGTAGGGATGGGGAGTGGCTGTTATTCACAGCTAACTTGGGCGGGGTGACGGCTGAGCCGGTTTCGTGGCCCAATCAGTTTCAGCCATATGGGGACTTGTACGTGATAAGGTTGGATGGGAGTGGGCTGAGGAGGCTGACATGGAATGGGTACGATTCCGGGGAGGAGCTGAACATGTGACAGGATTCCATTCTAATAGGGAATTATCTAATGTATCGTAATAAATTAATGAATTAATTAAGAAAAATTTTCTTTTTGATTTTGTATTTTTTTAAACATTTAATACAGACCATTGGATGGATTCATTAATGTATTGTCATCCATCCAACGGCCTGTTATGACATATTAGGTAATTTCCTCTTTGGAGAGAATCCTTCTCCCTGAACGTGGGGCGCTTGTATTTGGGAAGTGAGGTTGGAGATAAGCTGAAGGGAGAGTTTGAGGAGCCACTCTGGATCTCTTGCGATATTTGAAGGAGTGTGATCTGATTGTGCAATTAATTTGTCTGATCTTCTTTTGTCTTTGCTTTAAATCTCCCCGTGAATTCAATTTATGAATAAAGTTTCAATGTATGGTGAAGAAGATTGAGGAAATGCGCTTGGAGATTGCAGTCTTGGCATTTGGAGATGGTTTCAACAACAACATTTTCAATTTCTCCGTATATATATATATAGAGAGAGAGAGAGAGAGGCCGTGGAGTGATCCAAATGCACTGTGATGATGTGAGTGCGAGTAATGCATTTGCTCAGTGGTTTGCCTTAGCTTTATGATCCTAAGTAGGGTACTCTGTTTGATGGTACTCTGTCGGTTATTTTCTGTTCATATTGAAATTGTCTCAGCCTTAACACCTCACATCTGGTGGCGCTTGCAGATTCTAACGAGACAACTACAAACACTCTATGACCTGCAGAAACTTTTCTCCACAAATGAACAGCCTGATGCTTCCTTGGAAGTTGTCTCTTCGATTGTCTGAGGGTGCGTTTGCACCAAAAATTTCACAAAATATTTCACAAACTCACAATAAAATACTACAATATAATCTCTCTCTTCCATAAAAAGATATAAAAAATTACAAAAAAATATAAAAAATTACCTCTCTTCACTTTTTCACTAAACCCAATACCAAAAATTTTTCAACACAAACATAACCTTAGTGTTTATTTGTATTGGCTTATTTCATCTCAAATGAAATTCAAATTGAGTTGTATCGTGTTTCGGTGTGTCTTAATGTCTTTTAAGTCTAAAGGTTTTAATCTCGCTGGCCTCACGCTTCACATCTAGCTCGAGCGAAGCCTTTGCATAAAGACTTGCTTGGCTGTTGCTCCACCATGGCTTCAGTGAGAATTGACGATTTTCAAAGCACCCATCAACTTTTTGTATACGTGCAAGTCCTTATTTTCTTGACCTTATTCTGTTTAGAGAGTCTAAATGGAATCCAAATACGACTGTGTAGGCTGATTTTTTTTCTTTTCACTTGCAAAGCAGCTCACAAGTTGCAGCAGAGATCTTTAGACATGACTTTTAAGCCATTGTGCATATTAATTCAGGAAGGGTATTTTAGATGAAATGCATTATTAGCTTGAAGCGTATTTCAGAAGGAGCTTATTATGGGTTGCAAAATCAGCCATGTTCTAGGAATGTTAAGAATTTTAAATGAATCATCCAGGTTAAACCATTAAAAAGTAATCTGCCGACAAAACTATAGGAAACATTTAATTGACTCTTAACAAGAAATACCATTTAGACATAGCAAAAAAACTTCCCTACAATGTCTCAAACAAGAAGGAAGCCCATCCCTCTTTGCTGATATACATAGTAGGGTTGTTCAAGAGTAAGCCGAAACCGACCGGGCAGACCCAAACTGACCCAAACCGAATGGGCCGGCCCGGTTCGGCGAATTGGCCCTGTTTTTCTCAAAATCGACTGGGTCGGTTTGGCCCACGGTTCTGGGTCCCCAATGGACCGAACCGCACCGAGGGCAGTATTGAGATTTCACATTTTTTTAAGTATGTGGACGTCGTCTCCCCCCCTTTGACCCTTTTTTCCCCCGACTTACCCTAGCCGCCGCACCCCCTATGAAAGTCCTAGCCGCCTCACCACCCTCTTTGACTCTGTTCTAAAGTAAAAGGAAACAACAGAAAATTATGAAGCAAAGGGGAGGAAATGATGAAAGCACTCTTTTTTTTGTTCCATTTCATCTTCATCTTCGCCCTCACGGAAGCCAAGTCTTTCGAGCAACAGCCTCACACTGCGGAATCCTTCAATATCAGCTATATACATGTGAGATGTTCTTCTTTTTGAACTATCGCCAGCCACAAAGATATTAACTTTGCTTTTGATCTCGATTTTGGTGGCTGTGGTTGGTTGTTGGTGCCGGTTGATTGTGGATTGCTCTGAGTTTTATTCTTCAATTTTGGTTTTGTTTTTTCCATTTTCGTTCTGATTTGAGAAACAGGGACCGACCGAAGCCGACTGTCGTCGCTCCGGCCGGTCTAGAGACCCCTCGGTGCGGTTGTCGGTCCCTGATTTTTCGTCAACCGAACCCTCAGTTCGGTTGATGGTAGGGGCTGAAACCGAGCCGAGGGGTCGGTTTTCACCCCTAATACATAGGATGTGTTGTAATCATTCTTTTTGCTGATATACATAGGATGTGTTGTAATCATTCTTTTTGGTCGTTTTTTCATGTTAAGCGTGATGGTAATGTTTTAGCTCATGAACTTTCATGGCTAAGTGGGCTTCTTTTGAGAACTTGGAGGGCAATATTCCCTCTGCTATTATACCGGTTCTTATCCTCTCCAGTGATAAGTCAAGGTTTCCCCATGAAGTAATACTGGTTTTTAATTAAGTTTACTTAGCAAAAAAAAAAAGCCCATCTCTCTGTCTGGATGCCAAAGCGCTTTTGTTTGAGGCCCCCGTTGGTAGGGCTGTCGGCCGGACCGGCCAGAACCGAACCGATTTTGGCCAAAACGGACCGAGACCGGTATAATTCGGTTCAGTTTCGGGTTACCCATGTGGAAAACTGGAACCGGACCAAAGTATACCTCTCCAAACCGTCCCAAATCGGTAATCGGCCCAAAATGAAATGGCCCAACCCCAAAACCGGCAAAAAATGGCATGGCCCAACCCAAAATCGACCCAAAATGGACTGGCCCAAATCGAACCAGACCGGACCGGACCGAAAGAGTGGACGGTCCGGTCAGGTATACATACCCTACAAAATGTCCGGTTTGGCCGGCCGGACCGGACCGACCAATGGACAACCCTACCCGTTGGTATGAGTGCCCCTAATTTTCTGACACTGTGCCTCCTAGGAGGTGTGTGGGCACTTTTTGGATGGAGTGCAGTCAATGATTCCAGATAGGAAAGAAATAAAAAGTCTTAAACGCATGTTTATTTTGAGGATTTTTTTTGTAAGATTTACGTTTATTTTTCTAATATTACTATCACAATATTACTCATACATGCATAAACGTAGTCAAGATTTGCCATTAGGGGGCTAAATATAATTTTTAATTAATTTTTTTAACTAGGTGTTGAGGTCATCTAAGGTGTATTTCGACTAATTTTAGGGCCTATAAATTTTTATTATAATCAAAATAAGCATAATCAAAATGTTACGACATATTTTAAAACTTAAAAAAAAAATTAGGGTTAATTACAAAAACCCCCCCACCAACTTATACTCCAATCTCAAATACTCTCATGAACAAAAAATCATTACAACTCGGCCCCATGTATTACGTGACACGTTGCATTTCGGTCGTGCACCCCGATTCAGCGTAAAATGGCACGTTTTCAATCACACGTGACAAGCACCAAACCCCAGACCATGCCAAAAGTCGAAACTGCCCCATTACATTCGAGTAAAATTTGAAAGGCAAATCTGGTGCGTTTTGAACAACAGTATCGCCTTTTCCTATCAGATTGGAGAAGCCATTGGTGGCGGTCTGGAGCTCCGCGTATGCGAACTGCATGCTGCAATGGTTGGATCACTTCACCCTACACCTGTTGCAACTCAATCTTCCCTTTTATCTCACCTTATTCTGCTGTCGTGGCATTCTGTGAGGGAATACAAAAGCATGGCACTGCGTGGGAGGCACTGAGAAAGGTCTCTTTACTCTCTCTCCCTGTGCGCATTTCGTCGTTCCATCCTCGCATACCCCGAAGGCTTTTGGTTGAATTTTGTGGTTCAACGTGTATCATCCCCTTATCACCTCAACGCAAAAAAATAACACGAGGGACTTCTACCTATATATCTATGAATCAATCAACCGGGATCGGTTACTATGCTTTGCAAATATGGTGTTGAGGGTGCTGAGCAACCGCTCAGATTTTCTCTTCAAATTTCAATGGCTGAGATTTGACCACCTCAATTAAAATTATTCGACCCAATCCCGATCCGTTTTGCTATGACCGACCCGCATACAAAGAAATGATTTGCTTCGTCTTCCTCGTCGTTTGCATATCTCCGCATCTCTGTAGCCCCTCGCACATCTCCTTTGGGCAATCTTGGGTTCAGTAGTAAGGTAAAGTGTTATTTTTGTACTATTCGTAAATATGGTAATTGATAGCTCCTGGAGAACCATTCTTCTCAGAGTTCTCTGAAGTCCTCGACTCAGAAAATTTAAATTTTCATTGAAAAATTTGACGACGAAAACAGCGAGGTCGATCTCCGGGATTACCTGGCTAAAATTGTGGATTTCACGCAGGTTCGCAACCAAAACCGAAGGTTTTTGGCGGAATTCGATGGCTTTGTGGAGCTTATCGTTGGTGTTCTTTGCAAAGAGCGGAGATGGAAGTTTTGGAGTTGATTATCAGAATTTTAGATCTGCTTATATCCCAACATGGAGTTAAAGAACGTGTGCACAATTTGATTTTCAGAAGCAATTATCAAAACTTCTTTCCTTCCATTTGTTTTGTTCTGAGGAATGGAAGTTTAAGCTCAAAGAGGGAGTCGGTGAAAATGGAATGTTGACATTCGGGGCTTGTAGGCAGAGAATGTTCTATGGTAGGTAGAGAATGCCAAATTTTGATGAAGAAACCCAACCCGCGACGAAATGAGAACCATAGCTTTACCTTAGGACTGCATTGTTATTTGCATCGACTGTTGTTGTAAACCATAGGAATCCTTGTATGGTTGAATTTCGTCGTCACTCTCCTAGACCCAGATAGCATACTAGGTGCTTGTGAGTATTACTTTGAAGATCAGAAACTTTTGCAACATCACGTGTATTCAGATTGTAAAATGCTAACCTTATGTATGGAGGGAAATATTTTTGCAGAGTAACGTAACTGTTGTCGCTGACTAGAAAAAAAAAAAAACATAATTGTCGCCGCTGCTTTGCCAATTGCGTGTTAACCAAAACAGAGTAACCTATTCACTAACATAGTATTTATTTAGCTTTTATTTAAAAAACAATATGAGCTGTAGAATCTCCAACTGAAAGTAAACAAAAAGACTTTTATTGACTTGGCAGGAAACAGAATTTTTTTTAATAAATAGCAGGAAACGAAATTAATTAATTAGTAGTCCTTTGTTTTTGTCTCAAACGAAGGTCCTTCATTTTTGTTCTTGTTTCTCCCTATGATTTATTCTCTTGCAGTTAGTTACTTGTTCTTTGTCCTTCAGTTTTTCTAATTGAAAAAGAAAAGTGAAAAAAGAAGAAGAAGGCAATTTCCTTATTTGTGCCTCTGTTGCCAACAGAGCATATTTCATCGTAATTTACACTTTCAAGATGATATTTCAAATTTGTTATGGACAAATCCGTGTCCTCATACATGCAGTAGAGAGAGCACATTACAATAGTTCGTATTACACAGACTTGTAACATGATGTTCATCACATTTCCGAAACAATAGTATTTCATTCATGGTTCAACCATCATACTAAACATATCTGCATCTACAGATCCGTAGTTGAAAACATCAATTAACTTGATATCAAAAGAGCAAAATTGGCAGCATTTTACAATCTGAATACACGTGATGTTGCAACAGTTTCTGATATTCAGAGTAATACTCACAAGCACCTAGTATGCTCTCTGGGTCTAGTAGAGTGACGACGGTATTCAACCATACAACGATTCCTGTGGTTTACAACAACTGCCAATGAAAATAACAATGCAGTCCTAAGGTAAAGCTATGGTTCTCATTTCGTCGCGGGTTGGGTTTCTTCATCAACATTTGGCATTCCTCTGCCTACCAGAGAGCATTCTCTACCTACAAGCCCCGAATGTCAACATTCCATTTTCGCCGACTCCCTCTTTGAGCTTAAACTTCCATTCCGCAGAACAAAACAAATGGAAGGAAAGAAGTTTTGATAATTGCTTCTGAAAATCAAATTGTGCACACGTTCTTTAACTCCATGTTGGGATATAAGCAGATCTAAAATTCTGATAATCAACTCCAAAACTTCCATCTCCGCTCTTTTGCAAAGAACACCGACGATAAGCTCCACAAAGCCTTCGAATTCCACCAAAAACCTCCGGTTTTGGTTGCGAACCTTCGTGAAATCCACAATTTTAGCCAGGTAATCCCGGAGATCGACCTCGCTGTTTTCGTCGTCGAATTTTTCAATGAAAATTTGAATTTTCTGAGTCGAGGACTTCGGAGAACTCTGAGAAGAATGGTGCTCCAGGAGCTATCCATTACCAAATTTACGAATAGTACAAAAATAACACTTTACCTTACTACTGAACCCAAGATTGCCCAAAGGAGATGTGCGAGGGGCTGCGGAGATCTGCAAATGACGAGGAAGATGAAGCAAATCGTTCCTTTGTATGCGGGTAGGTCACAGCAAACGGATCAGGATTGGGTCGAATAATTTTAATTGAGGTGGCCAAATCTCAGCCATTGGAATTTGAAGAGAAAATCTGAGCGGTTGCTTAGCACCCTCAGCACCATATTTGCAAAGCATAGTAATCGATCTCTCAATCAACCTGCCTCCTCTTCTTTCTTCTATATCTAAACAGAGGAAAATATCACCAACAAATCTGTGATTTTGTTATTTTTGGATGGTTGTAGGAGGTAGACGGTAGAGGAACGTTTACTAATATGGGTATGGCCTTCACTACGAGAAAATGTGTTTGTTTGGTCTGAAAACCAATATAAGAATCTCGAAAACTGATTTTGGTGTTGTACGTTGAAAAGTCTGGTGGAGCATCACTCTTAGGATTATATACGTGAGCACACAAAGTTTGGTATACCATATATACAGTCAGCACTGGCACTATAGATAGATAAAACTGGTCTTGAATGGAAACTTTGACCATTAACGTGACGATACGTGCATTGGAATTTTCTATACGGTTAATGTGTTGTAACGGCCCTCTCCTTTTTTTTTCACCTGCTTGACACATATATGATATATAACTATTACTACGTGGACTTTTCTTATTTAATTTATTGCCTCCTTAAACTTACATTATTTTGTTTTGCACATCTTTAATTCTCCTAATTTTCAGATATATGATTATATTTGTCTTTATATAGCTTGAATTTTATTTTATTTTGTTGATCTAGCTTTTAAACCTTACAATTATCTTGGTTATTACTTTTATATCTTGGTAATTAATGTTTACATCCTTGTAATATCAGTCATGAAGTCTCATGTGTGGTCGATCATGTATAAAAGCCAACTATGTGTCACGCCCTGAACGGCATCCCGCAGGGACCGTGACAGCCGCGAGCTATCCCCCGGATGACTCCAGCGTTCTTACTTATATTCTTACTTGATTACGGCGGAAACGTACAGGATCGCGAGGGGTTCGAGCAAATACTTACATAAACAGGGTTCTCATTAAGTTCATACAAAACATATAATTAACATATTAGAACCCAATTAGTGACGCTCGTGTCACTATCAACAAAATGCGAAACATAATATCTTGGGCATCTAGGTCAGGTAGTCCTCCTGACTCTCTTCACCTGATACATCTGGAATGACACAATTTTAAAAACGTGAGTCAAAAAGACTCAGTAAGGGAAAAACATAAAACTTGATTCATGCACTTGACTTATGCCCGCTTAATCATGAAAGAAAGAAAACTTGATAATTGATGCATATGCATGCTCATGAATTATGCATATGCTCTTGCTTAGTGTTTTCGGCCCCAGGCCCTTGAAAACCACTTTCTTTCACACTTGCTTGTAAAACTGGCCCTTGGCCCTTAAAATATTTCTTATTCGTACTTGTGCCCTTGTAGGCCTTATCATAATTATTTCATGTCTTTTACTTGTGGGCTCGCTCCATTTGACCCCTGAAGTCAGGGTTGTGCGTTCCCTTCGGAACCGTCCCCGAATTCCCTTGGAGACCTTAACATCTGGTCGAGCTAGCCCTTGAAGTGGCCCCAGGCCTGATGGCTAGACACGACCCTTGGAGGCACCACACCTTCTCAATGTCCTTCAGTGTGGCTTGCACAACCTCTTGGATTCACCCATCCTTCTCATAATTGTCCTTCGGTATGAGAGTCCAACTTGGTGGTACGGTACCGACCGGTGCCCTTAATCTTAACTTATCATTTCATAAAACTTCTCATATTCTTTCCATAAAAATCATTGCATAATTTTCTTCTTGAAAAATTCATGCAATGCACATGTCATGTCATACTTGCTTAAAATTCATACTTGCTTAAAATTCATGCTTGTTCATGAGATTCATATCATGTCATGCTTTCTTAAAATTCATGCTTATTCATGAAACGATGCAGTGTGTCATTCCAGTTTTGAAAAAGAATACTTACTGTCCACTTACAGTATCCACTTACTCTTGGTCTTCTTGTTCGTGTATACAAACACGTGGATCGCCTACAAGCGATTCAAATATTCTTTTAGACTTTAAGAATTATGAAATCATTTCTTTTTGAAATCAGTCATCAATCGAAGATATATATATATATATATACATATCACTGAAATTCATTTAATTACAAAATAATTATTTTATTCTTTTCCTTAACAAATATTCAAAACTTAGCTTATTAAATCATTAATATTTTTATTGAAATAAAAATATATTTATCCATGTACATGACTCGATTAGGGTTAAATAATACCCATAGGTTTAGACTTAAACCTAAGTCTCTTTTTATTACACGTACTACATTAAACCTTATTTCTAACTATTAATAAATTATTCATGATTAAATCTTAACTTAGACTTTAACCCTCAAATAAAACCCGAGTAAAACTTAACTAGGGTTCCAATAATATTTAATAAAGATCATGGCTCTATAATATGATTCCAACTAGCCTAACCCTAATTTTCTTATCCAACACAACAATGAAAATACATAAATCATGAATTGCACTTAGGGTTAACTTTTCTTGCAACTTTCGGCCACTACCATTTATGCACCAATTAATCACAACTTTTTCTCCAAGGGTGATCTCATCCTCCAATCAACAATTTCACAACCTAATATCTATAAATCAAAGCACCAATACCATACACCATACTCATGGCATTCGGCCAACTCATGTTTTTACCCAATGATTAGTTTTCTTTTATTTCCTTCAATATGCATGCTTCCAATACTAAACATAATCATCTACTATGCATTAAGGTCATAAATCTTGCACATGTTAAGGCCAATGTCCAGATCTACACATATTCAAAACTATACATGAAAATCCACATAGTTCATTTTCGGCCATACCCCAAATGTTACCTTTTGTGCTAAAAAATCATATCATGCATATCCTTTGCATTTGTGACCTAACTAGCATGCATACACTTAATCTTTTCATCAAATAATTCCATCAACAATAGATCTACTCTTTATTCACACTAATATCCATAGATCTAAACTAAGATATCATTTTTCATCAACCCAACATATCAAAACTTAGATCTAACTTCCTTTAGCTTGCATTGTTCTCCATTTACATTTTTCTTCACATACAACCTTAGATCTAGGGCTTCCATGGTTAGATCTAGCATGTAAACAATCCTAGGGTTCCTAAGCATCCAAGATCTAACAACATCAAGGCATTTAACAAACCAACACTTCAAGATCTATACATGAACCATTCGGCCACTTATGCTAAACCAACATCATCACATTGGTCTTACCTTGTTGTTTATCCAAGCTTGAGCACCTAGAAAATAAAGCATCTATGGTTAGTACTTGTGATGCTTAAGGCAAAAATATCAATGAAACTAATCTTACCTTCACTCTTTACCAATTCTTCCTATCCCTTTTCCTCCTTCAAAGATTCGGTCCACCCTCCTTAGGAATGTCAAAGCTTGGTTTAAAGGAAGCTCTATGGTGGTGAAGAGGACATGGTAAGCTTGAAGAAAAATGGTGTCAAATGGCTAGGTTTTCAAGGTAGGATTTTTTGTCTATAACAAGAGAGATTTATTTGGCTTTTAGAATGGGTTTTGGCAAGCTAGAAGGAAGTGATTTAGGTGCAAGATGAAATAGCACAAACCTTGAATGTGGAGTGTGTTGTTCGGCTAGGAGAAGCAAAATGGTAAGGGTTGGGAGAACTTGTAACATTCGGCCAAGAGAGGAGAGGTTTGAGAGTGAAATGCTTGAGTGTTTAGGTCAAGAGGAAATGTGTGAGATTGAGTCTCCCAAAGCACTTGACATAAAGTTTGAGAGTGAATTGACAAGAGAGCAAAAGAAAGAGGAAGAGGGGATGAATGGGGGTGTTGGCCGACCAAGCAAAGGCCCTTTGTCTTCTCTCTCTTTCTTTTTTCTTTTCACCTTTTTCTCTCACATCAATTGTCTCCAAAAGCTTGTCTTGCATTTTGAAATCCTTCTCTCTCTTCTCATGCATTTCCATCTACATTCACTATTTTCCCTTGCTTTTTCTCTTCTTTTTTTACAATTATGTGTTGTCTCATCACTCTTACACTTCTTACACACCTCTTACACATCACATGGCACCTCATTTTGGCTTTCAACCTTCTCCTCATAGTCTTTCACGTATAAGGCCTTCCTTTTGCTTAGTTTGGTTGCTTTCCAACCAACCTAGTTACTTCCACATTAAATTGCAACTAACTTTCAACTTGGTTTTCACTTATCACCTAACTTATCACTTTATAAGCTCTCTCACTTATCTATCCATTCCAATAGCTTATCACCTTACAAGTATGATATCTTATCATGTGATAATGGCCTTAGCCTATCTCTACAATAATCACAAGGCTTTATCACTCTAAAAGTTTCCTAACTTATCATGCTTGCTTATCACTATGATAAGCAAGTGTGCTTATCAATTAAATCATTTCTAAACTTATCACATAACTACATAGCTTATCATTGAATATTCATATGGAAATTCTATTAATAATATAGAACACATCATAATATTACATGTCACATACAATATTTAATCCATGTATTCAAAAGAATTTCATTATTTAATCTATTAATAATTTCGGCTTATACAAGGAAATTATTAAAGCATAATTCAAATTATATGGTCCATGAATCATATTAGGTAAATGAAAAATATCAATTTGTAAAAGAGGAACTTACTTGCAAATTCAGGCTCTTAATATAATATAATTTATACTTGCATAAAATGGAATTAAAATTATTTAAAGAGATTTTATGAAATAAAATCCCATTTTAATCGAAATACCATAACATAAAAATTAGGCCATACATTGGCCAAAACATAGCCCCATTAAGAAATAAAAACTATTACATTGGAAAAATAAAATAATACATAAGCAATTACGTAGGAGAAAATCGGGGTCTCACACTATGTGTATTATTTTTATTTTTTTGTTCCTCATTTAGCCGACTGCATGGAGTGGTTTGATTGGTCCTCTCTTTGTTTCATGTGCATGCAAGTATACGTTGGCATGCAAGGGCAGTTCGTGGCTTTTGAATGGACAAAAAGATTTGAAGCAATCACAAAGATTGCCTAGGAAATGGTTGAACGAACACTTGAGCCAACTACTCCCCTTGCCGCCCCTTGTACCCAATTATTTTGTTAGCTTGTCTGCGTAAACTTCAGCTCATGATTACCTAGGGAAGAAATGCTCGTACACATGGCTCAAATACTCTTCTTGGCCGACCGAATGACCCTGTGAAGTAGTTGCCGTCTCTGAGTTAACCATCAGCACATCAATTGCCCCTAAAGACTTAGGCTGCACCAGTAGACCATAGGGTAAGGAGGGGACTTCGTTACCAACGAAAGGAAGAGTGATAGTGAGTGATAACAAAGGCTTTGTCGCATGAGGAAACTGCCTTCTGACCGAGACAAGAGAGAAAGGAGAGAACCAAGAGAGAAAGGAGAGTCCGGCCGAAAGTAAGAGAGAAAGGGGAGGACCAAGGGTGAAGGAGAAAAACCGAAGGGTGCAAGGAGAAATCAGTCGGTCAGCCCTTGACCCCCCTCTTTTAGGAAGTTCGGTCTTCTCCTTGTTTTGTCTCCTTCTCTTACTTTTTGAATGTTTGCTTTTTAGGTGCTTTAAGTGCTTTAGCTTTTACCTTTGCTCAAAGTCTATTGCCGAACCAATCAGGTAAGGGAGAACTTTCAGCTGCATGTAGGACTTTGGGAAGAGAAAGTAATTTTGTTGGCCTTTTCTGCGTAAAAGCTTGATATTGCCGTGTTATACTTGCTGGTTTTTGTGATGAATCTTTGTTTTTTTGAGAAAACATGCTACTGCCATATAGGTGCAGGTGATAGACGTTAATACCTGCTGATTTCTTTTATGAACCCCTTGTTGGCTTTTATGAAGATGTATTCTTGATATTGCCGCATTATACACTCTTGCTAGATATTGATTTGTTTGATGTTTTGCTCTTTTGATACTCATCTTCGGTGCTGTTATGTAAGGGGGGTTCTAGAGTTGCATGTTGGTGGTGTGGAAAAACAAAAATATATATACATATAAAATCTGGTCGTACATGTCCATTTGGAGGTTTTGATGTCCCTTTTTTCAGCCACAAACATTACCGTCTAGCTTAGAGTTCTTATGATTTCTTTTGTGTATTTTGTTCCTATACCTGTATTTTTATGCTATCTGATAATTCCATACGTGCTCTGAAATCTTGTAATGTGTGCAAAGATATTAGTTTAAGGGTTTGTATTGGCTAATTACTAAGAACACAACATGCAAATAGGCCTAATGATACAAATGGTGGAAAAACAAGTCACTGTCCAAAACCGCCTATAGAAATACTTTGAATTTTGACATGAAACTTTCCAGATATCATTTTTAAGTAATCAATAGACCCCAGTAAAAATTTCAGGGAAATTGGATATCGGGAAATGTCGAAAATGCCCCTGGAGGTCTCTAGGGGTAGTTTTGGCACTTTACTCAGAAAGTGAGGGTAAAAAGGTCCAAACGGAAGAAATAAATTTATGGCTGTGTAGAGCATGAAAAATATATGAGAAAGCCCAAATTTGAGCCCAAACCGTGTATTATTAGGGGCCCAAATCACAAAGCCCGTTTAGTGATCTAAATGGACCTTAGGCCCGTTAACCCCATATAAGCCCAGAACGTTTTGAAAATTTTAAGGCAGGCCCAATAGGGTCTGAGAGGACCCCAGGCACCTGTAACTGGAGGTTTAGGGCAGAATTAGCAATATTTATAAGAATACATGTTTAATGCTTCAATATCTGTACTTTTATCGTTCATGTCTTAAAAATTGCAACCACATTGGTTGTCTGTGTTACCATTCAGGTCATGTGATATTTTTGGATGTATACAATGTAGACAATGTACATGTATCATAGTCATTCATTGACTTCATTCACATCATAAGAGGAAAAACAAATGTGAGGAACCCTAAGCCTGCGAGGTGATTCCCGAAGAAAGAGTGACGGTACCGGACACATGAGGAGAGTGCAACCCCCACTACAGGGAGTGGGTGGGCTCCTTCTGGACGCTTCGGCGTAATTTTTAAGGTCCTGGTGTAGGTGACACAGGACAGTCCCACGAGGAGAGAATGGACGCACAACCCGACTCTGGGGTGAACAGAGCAGACACCGAGAATACCTCAGGAAACCAACGAATGAGTAAATGCATTTCAATTGCATCGACATACATTTCTTACATTAATTCTTGTATGTGGAATTTGTTAGTGTTCTGATGTTTCCCATTTAAGGCATGTACTATGATGTATGAACATGTTTTCCCCCTCCCCAACCTTACTGAGTCATTAGGACTCACCCTTTTTCCTATTGTTTATTTTGTATGTTCGGCGGCAATCTACAAACTTGGCAGATGATGATTTTCTCGTGCGAGCAGACCCTGGACTTTGATACACATGCTTTAGTTGTTAAGATCCGGATTTACGTTATAGATACCTTTGAGGTATACTTGGGGTACGAACCCCAATGGTTCCTCAAGGGTCCACCCCTGCCCCCACTTCCCCGCGTGGAAGACTTCGGTCTGGTAGATGTAGATCCAGCTCTCCTGCATATCGTACCGGCTCCGCCGGCGGAAAGCACCGGTGAGACAGTGTTTATTGACCTGACCTCCGACACCAAGCCAGAGGACTAGATATCATCGACTTTTATCACTCTTTTTAGTTGGGTTTTCAGTTTAGCAGTTTCACGGACATTGTAGTATGGAAAGCTTTAAACAACTTCCACTTTTGAGGTTATCTTCTCTTTACTTTTGTATCCTCGTGAAGGATTTTGTTATTTGTAAAAGAGAGATTCCGTGTTACTAGTGGAAAAATTGTGTATTTACATTTTCGATATTTTCTCTCATTCTATTTTCTTCCTTACGCCACATTTGATTTTATTTTCATAACTTTCACTTCTTTATAATTGCTCTTGATTTTATTACAATTCTATTTCCGCAATTATTTCACTTCATCTTCCTTTTTCACTTAAGAACTTTCAAACTCCTGGACTTATTTGGGTTTCCTTAAAATATATTACTTTTCCTCCGTTATTGTATTCCTACTTTTAAAACCAATTGTAATTAAATGATTCCGCAAAGCTTTTTCAAAGCCAATCGCCAGGACTATGAGAATCAATTCGTATCGTAATCCCCATCTGTGTGCATACCATCACAATAGGTGAGCCTAGGGGGTAAGTACGGGCACGGGGCGTGACATGTGTGAATGGAGCTGCTTTTGCATTTACTAGTGCTGCTGCTGCTGCGACTTCACGATTTTCTGGAGAGAGACGGGTCTGAGCTGAAACGTTGACGATGAGGATGAAGGAACGACGGTACTGTTGTTCAAAACGCACCGAATTTGCCTTTCAAATTTTAGTCGAATGTAATGGGGCAGTTTCGACTTTTCGAATGGTCTGGGTCAGGTGCTGATCACGTGTGACGGAAAACGTGTCATTTAACGCTGAATCGGGGTGCACGGCCGAAATGCAACGTGCCACGTAATACATGGGGTCGAGTTGTAACGATTTTTATTCATGGGGTATTTGAGATTGGAGTATAAGTTGGTGGGGTTTTTTTTTGTAATTAACCTAAAAAATTATAAACTTTAAAGTAAGTATAAAAGCCAAATTTTCATAAATTATGCTAATTGAACCGGACATTCCTTCAACGAGTAAAAGTCATCAATTATTATATCAGTACTAAAACCTTGTGCGGCTAAATATAGTCAAAAGTTTAAAATCTTCATAATAAATAGCTCATAAATTATTGACAAAGGCACGAAACAATGATAAATCTATCGAAAATAACACAGGTACACATAATTAATAGAGTAATAATAATATTTTGTTTGAAAAAAATAGAGCAACAATATTTTAAATAGACAATAATAATGAAATGAGTTTGTTATTAGAAAAAAAAGAAATAATAATTAAATGTAATAATATTTAGAATTCTAACTTTGAAGATGAAATTTTTTGTGTGCAAAGCAAAAAGTTTGTTGTATTCCAAGCGTTGAATATGGATTTTGCTATTTTTTGTATATGAGGTAAAATAATGGGAGAGAGAGAAAAGAGAGGTTGTCGAGAGAAAATCTGAATAATAAGAGAGTGTAAATAGTGAGAGGCAGAAGTGAGAAAGAAAGAAATGATGAATTTTAGAAAAGAGGTAGAGGGAAAGAAAAGTAGACAATCTAGAAGTGAGAGATTTCAGAAAGGAGTGAGGAATTTTAGAAAAAAATGGAGGGAGAGAGATACACTTAGTATTTTTTTTAAAAAAAAAAATTGTAGTACTCACTTATAAAGTAGTTATTTCCCCTCTCACGTTCTTTCTTCCTCTCATATTTATTGTTTCCAAAAATATTTTGTTTACTCTTTCATACTTCAAGAGAATAAATTTAAAAACACTTTATGTGACATTCCTCTTTATTTTCAGTTGTTTGACATAATTAAAAACTAGTATAATATTCTATTTGGAGTTTTCTAGTCTAAATTATTTCTTTATTAAACTTACATGGTTTTTAACATACTTGCTTGACTATTTTAATTCTCTTATTATTAAACTAAGTGTTTGCATTTGTTTTCATATTATTTCTTTATGAGCTTCATATTTGCTATAATTCATTTCTACTTGCATTGGAGGATTTAATTCTATTAAAAGTCTTTCCAATGTCATCTTCCTTTAATTTTATTTTCTTACCTTGATTATCTTATTATTTGGCTATTTAATTATCTTTGCCTAACCTTCAATTATTTTTCAGCGTATAGCCAAATATAAAGTAAGATATTATGATCTTGAATATTGGTCTAATTAATTTTTTTGGGCACTATTCCCTAACTTGTATTATTTTTTATGCACATTCCATGACTTGGCCGAATGAGATTTGTGCATGAGGCTTGGCAATAACTTGTTCTCTCTATTTCTTTCCCCTATATTCGGTCACCTCATGTCCTTCTATTGGCCTTTATTTTGTCTTTTGTCTTTAGAGACCAATTGGCATGAGCAAGTTTGGAAAAAGTTGAGAGCTTTTGTGTGATTTCCTTTTACTCTTAAGATTGCCTAGGAGAGAGAAATGAAGACAAATGGCAAATGCTGCCTCTTTGCCGCCCATTAAAAGGAGCTTGCTTGTTGTAGTTAAGCTTAAATTCAATTATTACCTAAAAGTTAGATTGTGTTAGGTTAGATGTTACCCTAGTGGCTAACTAGAGTTAAGCAAACTGTATGAACTCTTGGTTTCATTGTTATTGTCAAAAAAGTGAAATAAGAGAGAGATAGTGAAACAGAGGAGAGAGAAAAAAACAAATTAAAGCAAAAGCAAGTGGAAAAAATTGGTGGAGCTTTTAGATCACATTTCTTTAGTTTGCAAGCTCGCTCAACATCACTTCCACTCAATGATTTGGGGCCCACGAGAACTACATTTATTTGAGAGTGGGGATCAGGTTCTTGTGATTGCTAATTCGGGTCTTCCTAGGAGGGAAAAATAGCAGGGAAGTGGATCAAAACTACATTGTTTGGGAAGAAGTCTTCCAAATCTTGTATTTCAAAAGGTAGAGAGAAAAATAGTCTTGGTTTCTACAAAAACAACCGGAAGGCATTTTGGTTTTGGAGCCTTCTAAGGTTTCACTTCCGACTACCATTTAGTTGGTCGAAATGAAGGAAATTAAGTGAAGGAACCATGGAAGTGGATCAAAACTGTACTGTTTGGGAAGAAGTCTTCCAAATTTTGTATTTCAAAAGGAAAAGAGAAAAATAGTCTTGGTTTCTACAAAAACAACCCGGAGGCATTTTGGTTTTGGAGCCTTCTGACTACCATTTAGTTGGTCGAAATGAAGGAAATTAAGAGAAGGAAGAGAGGGAAGAAATAAAGAAAAAAAGAAAAGAAAAAAGGGATAGATGTTCCTTTCCCAACAGAGATCAAGCATCCATCGTCACTTAGGGGTAAGGGTGTAGAAACGTGTTCTAATAAGGGTGTTGGGGCATTGGGATGTCATATTTTGTTGGTTGCTGGAGTTATTTGAGGAGGTTAATAATATGCATGTGTAGATTGAGCTCCCTTTTGGTGAAAATAGACTCTAAGTGTCGAATACATGTCTTTTCACCTTATTGATTTTAGAAATCATGTTATCTTGATTTTTAAATATAGTGGAATGGTTTGCATGGTGGAGGTGGGAACACAAAAGAGGAATGAAGTCTTGGTATGCCACGATTGCACTTGAGAATGCAAGCAACTTTTATTTAGTTAATTTATTTCCTTGTTTTGTGTGCTTTGCTTTAAAATTGTGAACTTGTGTATCATTTGTGTATACTTTGTTGTGGGAAATGGAAGGGGCGGCAGTACCCTAAAATACTTTGTTGTCGAATACATGTCTTTTTCATCTTATTGATTTTAGAAATCATGTTATCTTGATTTTTAAATATAGTGGAATGGTTTGCATGGTGGAGGTGGGAACACAAAAGAGGAATGGAGTCTTGTATGCCACGATTGCACTTGAGAATGCAAGCAACTTTTATTTAGTTAATTTATTTCCTTGTTTTGTGTGCTTTGCTTTAAAATTGTGAACTTGTGTATCATTTGTGTATACTTTGTTGTGGGAAATCGAAGGGGCGGCAGTGCCCTAAAATAAATGATATTTTATTTATAGCTGAACATGTACTATAAATGATATTTTTTTCATGTATTTGAAATACGTGTTGATTTCAAAGAAAAGAAAATTGTGAATGGTGATATTTGTGTGATGAATTGCTTCTGTCAACTATCTTTGAATATGCTTTTGACAAGGTAGAAATAATACAGATACATAAGCACACATGCCTTAACATTGAAGGCAAAAAAGAAAAGAAAAAGATGCATGCAAATATAGGGTACCTCATTACTTAAAGAGTTCTTTTTGTAGGTACAAATTTTATTTCCACACTAAACTGTCCAGATATGAAGTTTAATAATTTGGAAGCATCTGGGGGCATTTTCGACGTTTTAGAAAAAGATAGGGATAAAAACATTCAAGACCAAATTCTAGACCTATGATTATTATGAACTTAATCCCAAGGAATTAAGGTGGAAATTAGAGCCTATAACTAATTCACACGAGGCCCAAAACACAAGGCCTAATGTGAAAATAAAACCGGCCTATTAGATTCAATATGATTTTAATCTAAATTATATACTTGCTAATATTTCTTTTTAAGTGTTCAAATGTCAGCAGTTACGATCTTATTTTGTTATGTGTCACCCATTGATCGGTCTTGGTGAACTAATTATCGATGATGCATACATGTTGTATCTACATATCATGAGTATGAAGATTCTGTTGACCGAGATGACCGAAATGAAATCCATACCCAGAGGTGGTTCTGAGATCGGGTGACGGTACCGTTCACAGTGAGATAGTGCAAGCCACAACTGAGAGGATAGTGGTTGGTATCCCTAGGTTATGAAAATATAACTAATTTTAAAATTTTGTGCGATTTCACTTCTTTTGTTCAAGTTTCTAAATCAATTTACAACCCTCTTTTTAACCAGCAATCTTTTTAATCAAGTCTTCCGCTAAGTAAATTCAAGGGCATTTCTGCGATTTTAAGTTTATATTGTGCGGTAATCCCCACTTGTGTGCATGTGATTACTATACGCGAGCTTATGGGGTAACTACTAGCACGAGGCATGACAATTTCTCATTCCAAACATCATTTACTATGGACCCGTTATTCTCACAAATACCTAAAAAATATATTTCAAAAGATTTTCTTAATCATTATATAAAAAAATTTAAAACCAAACCAAACATTAATGATTTTAGCTAGCTAGAAAAAAAAAACGTTTTCTTTTGTTTGTTTGTTTTGGCTGTTTTAGCCAAATTCATTTCTATGAGCAGCTAGTAATTAGTATATGTTGTGTCCAAATTCTCTAAACTGTACCAGAATTTATAAAATCCTCTAGGGCAGGAGAGTAAAATTTTTATGGGGTTTGTATTAGTCGAAAATTGGAAGATTATTTAGTAGCAGATTGAATTTTATCATAATTTGTGAAAAAGTTTAGATAATGAGAGTTGGTCTTGCCCTTTCCCAACCCAATTACTCTCATCTGCAGCCCGTGCTCCCCCCGACTGGAAAGAAAAGTTGAATTGGACTCTGGTACCTAGTTATTTGATCAAATAGTAAAAAAAGAAAAAAGAAAAAAAGAAATACTAATTCCTCAAAATTCTTTGGGGAACCTATAAATATGTCGCTTATCGGAAAAGTCTAAACATTTTTGTCCCTTTTTTCTTTAAACTGGCAATTAAACAATAATAATAGGGAAGCGAGAGCACTGCTTCGTTTTTTGATAACCCTAGATCAGATCTTTCCTCTTCTCCAGTCTATCACGTTTCGATTGGGCTCCTCTTTTCATTCTCCATATTCGGACTGACAGAGAAGGTGAAAGAGACACAAAGACATGGACGATAGTTGTGCGGTGTGCGCCGATGTTCTTGAATGGGTGGCCTACGGGCCCTGTGGACACCAGGAGGTCTGCTCCACCTGCGTCGCTCGCCTCCGCTTCATCTGCGACGATCGCAGTTGCTGCATCTGCAAGACCCCCTCCGACGTCGTTTTCGTCACCAAGGTTTCCACTTTTGCTCTTTCTCTCTCTCTTACTTTGTATTCTGAACTGCATTTTTTCTGCTATTCTCCTATTTCTTATAATAGTCAGTGATGTTGTTCCAATTGAAGCTAATTAACGACCTTTCGATTGCTTCGCGCCTCAATTTTGAAAAAAACATCCTATTCTTTGGGTGAGAATTGAAAGTGGGGCGTACTTCTAAATAGATTTAGAAGTACTCTGTAGCTCTTGTCGGTTGCATTTGACTTCATTTAGCTGTTTTATTTCTTTTCCTCCTATATGTATGGGAATTTAGTCGTGGCTCTAGGAGTTTGGCAGTGATACTGATACTGATAAAAAGATCTGTGTACGTTTGATATTTGTTTTGATTTTGTTTCTGGGTGACTGAGTTTTACTAATGTGTTGCTGGATGTTGAAGTTCCCCGCTTCAAAAGCTTAGTATTTCACCTTTTGTATGTTTTCTTTGCAATTCTATTCGTTTAGTTTGGTTTCTCATGAATTAGGTTCTTCTCTTGATGTCAAGAGGCTTCCCAGAAGTTCAGTGGTCTTGTTTACATATATTCGGGATTTCACAAGCTTTTTACATTTAAGGGATAAATACACTTTGCCCCTTGTCTTTGGGGTCATTTACACTTTGCACCCCAATGTTTTATGACCCCAAAGATAAGGGGGGCAAAGTGTATTTATCCCTACATTTAAATATGTCCCAATCGGTAAATTTCTAATGCTTGCAATGTTGGATGGTTAGGGGTTTGAGAGGTTTTCTCAGCTCGATTTTAGAAACTGGCATTGACATTCGATAGTTATTAAATTTGATAATGGTTTGTGTAGGAGATCTAGATTAAGCCTGAATTGGTGCTCTTTGTCCTTTATGATATTTTTTATTCTCCTATTTATATGGTTGGTCTGTTAGTTTTTAAATCCATGTATTTCTGCTGTTTTCTCAGGCCTTGGGAGATTATACAAGGATGATTAATGACTTTTCAGTCTTGCCTTCCAATCTAAAGGAGGGTAGAGTGGGATCATACTGGTACCATGAGGACACACAAGCATTTTTTGATGATGTGGACCACTACAAGATGATCAAGGCGATGTGCAGGCTTTCTTGCAGTGTATGTGATAAGATGGAGGGGCAACCACAAGATGGCTCAAAGCGTCGAGGGAATTTTAGGAACATCGAACAGTTGAAGGGTCATCTTTTTCATCAGCATAAGTTGCTTATGTGCAGCCTTTGCTTGGAAGGAAGGAAGGTGAAGTGCATGTACTCACCTCTTTCATGGCTCTGGGTGACAAAAATTGTAGTTGTTTTATGTTTTGGATGAGAGCCTCACTAACTTCTTTTGTGTGATACAGGTATTTATTTGTGAACAAAAGCTATATACTAGAGCACAATTGAAACACCATATAAGCACAGGGGACTCCGAGGTGGATGGAAATGAGAGCGAAAGAGGTGGTTTTACGGGGCATCCTACGTGTGAGTTTTGCAGAACCCCATTCTATGGGGAAAATGAACTATACTCACATATGTCTACAGAGCATTACACTTGCCATATATGCCAAAGGTGGTTAAGCAGTCTGTTCTATATAACCACAATTATATAACCACAATACTCTGCTTTGATGATATGTCCACTGGTAGTGTATCATGATTTTTCTCTCTTATGAATGCAGGCAGCATCCAGGACACTATGAGTATTATAAGAATTATGATGACCTAGAGGCAAGATATTGTACTTCATTTTCTTTCTTTTAGTAGTCAAATTTGTGGAAGCACAGTTTATTCTTTTTTGGCTGAGAATATTTGTCTGATCAACTGGCTGTTTTCACTTCTGTGACAGATCCACTTCCGTCAAGAGCATTTCTTGTGCGAAGATGAGGCTTGCCTTGGCAAAAAGTTCATTGTGTTTCCATCTGAATCAGACTTGAAGGTGAGGTTTTAATGAATGTGCGGGTGTTTCTTCTTTTGACTTACAGTCTTGCTGTAGTACTGTAGCTTATTAATTCCAGTACTCTGGAGCTACATCAATGTGTTGACTGCTTTGCTGTTTTGTATTTCAGAGACATAACGCTCTTGAACATGGAGGACGAATGTCACGTGCAAAGCGTAATGCTGCTCTGCAGGCATGATAAAACTATATTTTGTTCACTGTTTCTTCTTTCTGATCTTGGATCATGCCGTCATGTATTGCGGCTTTTGCGTCAATTAACTGTAAATATTTTTAATGGTTCTTTCTTAATTCTTCTTGTTTGCCTGTAACAGATACCAACTAGCTTTCGATATCGACGAGGTAATGAAGAAGATCGCCGTCGTGCAAGAGGACGGACATTTCAAGTTGATTCTTCTGAAAGCCAACTTTCAATGGCCATTGAAGCAAGTTTGGAGACAGCTAATGCAGATCATACATATCATGATCCATCATCAACATCCAGTCTGCAATTTGCTCCCGATCCTGGGGATGCAAGTGATATTGATATGATCATTCAGCCATTCGAATCATTGGCTACAGCAGATCTTGATGCACCTTCGAGGTACCTTCAAGCCTTAGGAAGGTCGAGGAATGCTCCTTTGGAGGAATCTTTGTTTCCTCCCCTCCCCATGGCACCCAAAAATTGTCAACAGAAATCAAAACAGGGGTCAGAAGGTTCTCCTAGTACTTCTATGGCAGCACATCTCCGCCGCAAAAGAAATGTGAATTTTCTTAATTCAGCTCAGGCTCGGACAGCAGGAAGTCGGGGGCCTCTGCCACCAGTAGGTGCTTCAACCCAATCTAGACCTACAACAGATACACCTGTAACATCACGTACTTCTGGGCAATCTAAGATGGCCACTGGTAATGGATTGGCAGCTTCTAGTTATGCAAGTTTGGCTCAGTCTCGGCCAACTCATGCACTTCAATCAGTTGCCTCTTCGAGGGACTCAGGCAATGCTGGTAGGATCAGCTACTCTGCATCAGCCGCAGATCTTGTGGAAAGTAGGTCTCTGAAACCTTCAATTTCAGATTTCCCTCCAGTTTCTGCAGCACAAATGCAGAAGCGGCCCACAAGCAGCCAAGCCTTGTTAAACGTGGAGGATGTTCAGACTGCAAACAGGTCTTTGGTGGAAAAGATGCGTGCTGCCCTTGAATTTGATGAAGACAAATACAGTTCTTTTAAAGTCATATCCGGAGAGTTTCGCCAGGGATTGATTGACACAGAAAGTTATCTGGATTACGTGGCGCAGTTTGGGCTGTCGCATCTCGTTCCTGAGTTGGCTCGGCTATGTCCTGATCCACAGAAACAGAAAGAGCTTGTTGAGATCTATAATGCTTGTTTGCAAAGCTGTGTTCCGCAAGGGAATGGCTGGGTTCAGAGAAGTGCCCACCTGAAAGAAGGTAAAGCCTCTAAGAAAGGTAAAGGGAAGTCGATAGTTGCTGAAGAGAGTAATTCAAAGGATAGATTAGCAAATAGCATTTTAAGCACTGTACAGCAACTGCAATCAAATTACAAGCCCTCAGAAGAGTTGGAGGTGTTATCTAAGGATGGGTACAGCACTTCCAAAGGCCAATCGAAGGTATTGATGGACGAGCAGCATCTGGAGCTAAATACTCGTAGTCAGCCCTTAATGAAGCTGAGGGGTCAGCATGATTCCTCTTCGTCTGGTACTTTATCTAATCAAAATATAGAGGATGGTGGTGGAGGGTGTAAGCAACGGAAGAAAACCCCAAAGTTCCTCAGAGCCCGGTTAGGTGATGGCTCTGTGGCCTCACTTTTAGATTCCAGAAATAAAGATACTGGCTCAAATCCAGAAGCAACAGATGATTGTTCTGATGGTAACCAGAACCCGAGTGGAGGGTTGCCTGTGCGTGGTGTTTGGCGAAATGGGGGAGGCCAAAAGCTCTTCCTCCAGTAATTTTTCCAAGAGATGGAAACCTACCGATTCTGGACCTCTAGCAGTAGTTTTTTTGGAGAAGTCCAGTGGATCATGGATTGGATGGGAATCATCGTGGATCTGGTAAAATACGAGAACACTACAATCTTTCCTTGATTGTTTTCAAGTTGATTTGGATTGTCTAATACAGCCATTGAGGCTGTATGATTTTATCGCTTGGTAATTTTGAGGGCAAAGACTTGCCTGAACAGGGGTTTCGTTTTCCGCTGTACGTATGTCTGGTCATAACAAGTGTTCATCATATACACGATAAATTTTTTGGGATATATATAGTGCAAAGGATGGTCTTTACAATAGGCCATGACTTGTTTTTTCTATTTACCTGACAGTTCCAGATCAGACATGTTCTGATTTATTTTCAACTTTTTATTATTTATAATGCCATAAATTTGAAAATGATTGGAATTGGGCTCGTTTTGGAAGTGTCGGGGTAGTATGTTAGGCAACTGAATGACTTTTACACAGCAGCGCAGACAACTATTTATGATTCCAGATAACATCAGATTGAATGACGTTTTAGCGGATAAACCCGTGTTCTAGAGAGAAGGCAGATCCCCTTTGTGTTCTAGAGAGAGAGGCTCTGCCTCTCTCTAGAACTTTTCTTCTCCCACACCTAGTCGCCCCTTTTCACTATAGTTTCCGGCGGTGGGAGGAGCTCTGGCTCTTCCCACCGCCCCTCCTCTCCCCGTTTCTTCCTCTTCCTCTTCTTCTCTTCTCCATTTTTCTTCTCTTTTGTTCGGAATCTAGACGGTTAGATCCCGATGTTATCGTGTGTCACTGGTGGACATAGCCACGATCGACGCCGTCTCCTCCTTCAGCTGAGCCTCACCGCACCAGTCCGACACCCATTCTTCATCTTCCTCTTCTTCTCTTCTCCCTTTTTCTCCCCTTTTGTTCAGAATCTAGACAATTAAATCTCGGTGTTCTCGTGTCACCGGTGGACATAGCCACAACCGACGCTGTCTCCTCCTCCAGCCGAACCTCACCGCACCAGTCCGACACCCATTGGTTAGCGCGTGGCGTCTCACGCACCTCTCGAGCCTCGCTTGGATCTCACGTGCCCGCCACTGTGCTCCACTTTCCGGCCTGTTTGTGGCAATTTTGGCGGCCACTCGCCTCATGCTATTATGGCCTCTCCGCTTGTTGGTGGTGGCATTGATTCTGTCTATGTTGTTTTTTGGCTTTGTTGTTTTGTGTTCTGTTGTTTATTTTGTTGATCTGTGTTTTTTGGTTTCCTTGTCCGGCTCCTGCGTGGGCTTTCCCGATCCCTTGTGGATTTGTTTTCGCCCTTGTGTGGGCTTACTGTTCCAGGTTGTGGTGCTTTCTGTGCTGGCTAGCATATGTCCGGTAGCTTGTCTACTGTGTTCGACCATTGCTCCCTCACATGTAATAGCTTTCTCCGATCCTTTTAAGGGTCCTGCTGGCGAATTTCGCCTAGTCTATATTCAGGTCCTTCCGAGCCGTGACCTAGAAAAAAATGAAGTATTTGCGAAGTTTTTATGAAATTCCCGATCTAAATCTCCCTTTGTTAGCCGTGTGGTGCATGATCTGAGTTTCAGATTTGTGATTCTTGCGACCGAGACTGGGATAAGGCTAATTTGTGTGGTGCATGATCTGAGTATCAGATTTGTGATTCTTGCCACCGAGATTGGGATAAGGCTAATTTTCTTTCGAAGAATGGCGACTATGGTGTTTTTTCCATGCATTATTTAGCATAAATTTTTGGCCAGATCGTCCTCTTGATCATTTATCTGGAGGGGACCCATGAAGTTTGTCACTTCCTGGACAATTAAACTTATAACCTAAACCAGACAGAAATTCCCAAAATGTATATCTGCAAGAGTCGAATGCACTAGGTTCTGCAAATGAAATATCACAAGTAGAAACTGCCGCCCAGGGGAGGGGGGGTCCGGGGGGGGGGGGGGGGGATGAATGAGAATGGTTTCAGCAGAAAAATGCACTGCACAACGATCGCATTTTCTAAACGCATCAGAAGTTAGAATGCCGAGAAGGATTAGTCATTTTTCATATGGTTATAAAATTTACAGGCTGAATGATAATGCAGAATTAGATCCACAAACACTAATTATAGATCAGACAGGTTAAAAGAACAATCTTCACCAAGGAGAGGAGAACTATTTACGGCTCTGTACAGATTCAGTGTTTGCAAATCGGCATAACCAAACGTTTTCTCAGTGCTGTAACACATGTACAGAAATCCATCCTCATCCCTGAAAGATCCATAAACTTCGTCCAGCAAAGTCGCTGCAGATCAAAGTGAAAATCAGATAAGAAACCTGTAAGTACTTATTCCAGGAAAGTTCAACCATGGATGAGCAACGCAGGATTTAGTTGCAACTATACCTGTTTGAGGTAAGGTATCCTTAACAAATACAAAGAGAGCTTTTCCAGGGGCCAGACGAAGTCTGCAGCTCAAAATATGAATAAATTGCCCCACAGACATGTCTCGGGGAACAAGGTATCTATCACCAAAGATAAAACAGAAAAAAAAGGTATCATAAGGCAATGCAAGTTCTAAGTTATATTCAATCAATCTATCAAAACATGCTCCGAAAACCAGAAAATGCTGTTAGCTCAGCATAGTAGTTAATTGTAAGATGAGAAATTTTATAACAACAAAAGCTTCCGCAATGCTTCTGCAAATACAAGAACTCTTTTGCGCCCAAATTACAGCTTCTTTCATCAACATCCATGACTTGCCCAGCCATAGCCCTGGTCTGTCATTGGTATGGTACGGACCTTATCATCTTGAAAACCAAGTGCGGTTCAATCTACACGCTGTTAATAAATGGAGAACAAAAACATGTAATTCAAATATGTGCTCCATAATCCTACGCCTCTGATTTCTACAGTTAGAAAGTGGAAAAATGAATCCTAGTTCGCTCATTACAAAAGCTAGAGAATACTAGAAGTTGAGAATCATTAGGGCTTGGCCCTGGAAACAGTCGTTCAGATACCTAGATAACACAACGAGAAACGAAGGTCCTTTATCATCCGATATAAAGCAAACAACAAACAGGTGGATGCGATACCCGGAGCGTGCAAGTATTTTGACAATATCAACGAGCTAGACAGAAAATAACGATATACTGAAGTCAATTTGAACCATGTCAGCCAGAGATTGGAATCCAGAAGACTTATTAAAATAACAGAGAACAAAGCGCATCAACTTTCGGAAGTGGTAAGCCAAAGCTAAAACTTACTTTTTCTTCTCCATCTCTGGAAGATCACTTTTCGAATACCTTTCCACAATTACCTGCAATGAATAATCCATAAGCAATGACTTGGGAACGCAAAAAGTTAGATATACACCTGAAGAAGCTGAAAAAGATATCTGTTTGAGCAAAGAAAAAAATAGAACAACAATTTGGAGCTGATGGGAATTGGTGGTTGTGACAAGAAGTACATACGGGGACTCGGTCGGGGTACTTGGCGAGTATGTCTCGCGATTCCTCATATCTTTGCGCTGGAGGTGAAGTTAAAAAAAAAACAAAGATCAGAATGATCGGATTCACACGAAAGAAAAAACAGACAGTACATTACGAATTTAAAACCCAATGAAGAACGAGAACATACCTAAGGTGAACTCTTCCTTGAAGGTCATACTCCTCCCCATCTCGCTTTGCGTGTGCCAGTGTCTCAGAGAGCAAGCGAGAAATAAGAAGAAAACGTAAACAGATGAGAGAGAAAGGGAAAGGCAAGAAATTGAAAGATATATGTAGATATAGTAAATAATTTGATAACAACACCTTCGTCAACAAAGCGGGGATAGCTCAGTTGGGAGAGCGTCAGACTGAAGATCTGAAGGTCGCGTGTTCGTTCCACGCTCACCGCAATCTCACCGTTTATCCTTTTGGTTCACTTAGATCCCAAAAACGACGTGCCGTTCATCCCTGTCCGGGACCATTGCCCATTTCAGATTCTAAAACCCATTCCATTCCTTGTCCCTGCTATAATACACTTCAGCAGCAGTCTTCAAACTCTGGAAAGCCTTCAAGCACAGCGCAGCAGAGCTACACTCGTCGGCTCAGCCTTGAGCGGCAGAGCCATGGCGGATCCTCCAACGCAATGGCGTTTGCAGAGCGGTCAATACCTCGGAGAAATCTCGGCTCTCTGCTTTCTGCACCTCCCCTCCCATTTCTCTACTCTCCCTTACCTCCTCGCCGGTTCAGGTTCACAAATCCTGCTCTACGATTTGGACTCGGGCAAACTAATAAGGTCCTTCCACGTCTTCGAAGGGATTCGAGTGCATGGTATCGCTTGTCGGGGATTGAGTCAGTGCATGGAAGGAACTGTTTCCTCGAAGCTCGCTTTTCAATTCGCTGTGTTTGGTGAAAGGCGTGTGAAACTATTTAGCTTAGTGATTGAATTCGCTTTGGGAGCCAAAAATGGCTCCGGAGTTTGCCTGAACTTGGACCTGTTGCATTTGTTACCCAAGTTTAGTCATTGGGTTTTAGATGTTTGCTTTTTGAAGGTATAAATATTTGTTAGTCTTTGTACATTATTGTAGACTCTGTTCCTCAGCCAGTTTTCGGAATTGAGGCTTGATTGTTCTCACTCTGTCTTTGCTTTGCCTTGCTCTTGGATTGGTTGTAGAGATATGTAAGTGCGTACAACGAGGGGAGCCGTTTCCTTGCAGTAGGGTGTAGTCACAACTCTGTTGTTGTTTGGGATATTTCAAGTTCTAGTGTGGTTCTTCAAGTACAGTCTCCAGGTTAGTTTTGAGACGATTCTTTTGTAGCATTTGCGATTTTTTATTTACCATTACCCCTGACGGAGAGTTTACGAATGTACCCGAAGTAAGGTTCATTTTGGCGAGCAGTCCAGGAATTTGCATAACCCTTCTTATTGGAGTTCCAAACGTCATATTTTATCGTATCAGTGAATCATATCTTGGATTTCCCGAAAACTAGCCCATAATAGCCGCACAAGCCCCTTTGTCAATATATCTTTTTTTTTTAGTTGTTCTAATTCCACTTTTTTTGTTCAATATTCCGTTAACTGCAGAGAGGTGCCTGCTTTATTCCATGCGGATATGGGGTGACAATATTGAAGCTCTCCGAATTGCATCTGGTACTATTTTTAATGAGGTGACTGATCTCTCCTTATGACGAAACTGTGTTTCTAGGATTTTATGTTTACAACATGTTAACTTTCACACTTTGGCCGTGGAAGGTATTATTCCCTGATACTGAGTAATTTTGTGTTCTTAGTGTTAATAATTGGTGTCGTTCAAGTCTCCTCTGAATCGATGCCTGGTTAGCCTACACTCATAGAAGCAAAATACTATCTTAGAAACCCAAACAGTGTGAAAAATCTCTGTCGGTAATGAGGAACTGAAGAGTTACAAGGAAAGATCTGGAGAGTTACGGCAGTATGATGAAACATCCAATCTTTACTTGATAAGAAGTGCTGAAAGATCAATGGCGTTTTTCCGTAGTTTAGTGATTGAGGCGAAGACTTTCCATTTCTCCGTGAGTTCCTTCGGTTTGGTGACGTTAACGGAATGGAATAGGAAATCACCGAGCTCAATCTGCTTTGGCAGATATGGGGTGGTCTGGCTGGCTAACTTGTTTGGTAAGCTTGTGGAGGGGAAGGAGCCTCGTGATTTCTCGGAGAAGTTCAATGAAGTGACGAGGGCGTTTTTAGCTCAGAAATGTGTGAACCAGAGTGACAGATATGTGGCCCTTGCTGAGTTTGGTGAGAGACGTAGGCGAGGGGTTGTGATGATCCCGGAGGGGAAGTTGAGTGAAGGGTGGAGGTTCGTTGTTGGGATCTGCGACGAACTGATTCATGATATCGGTGTGCTTGGTCGTAGAAGAGTGGGGAATGCCGCTTCTATCGTCAAAAAGGAGGTCTCTTTTGCCGAGATGGTGAGGTTCAGGTCATTGGAGATGAAGGAGGTTGGGAAAAGCGTGAGCCTCCATGCTCAAAACGACGAGGGCAAAAAAGGAAATAATGTAACGGCTAGATTTTCTTTGGCAAAGCATGCACGTAACGTAGAAAAGTATGTGATTTCCCAGGCCAATTATTCTCCTGGGACTTCTGCTTCGACGGCTGGGTCAGAAGGGGCGCTGTGGATGCATTTAATGAAGCTCAAATCTGAGCAGGATGGTGTTATAGATCTGTTTCGTAAAGGTGATGCGGGTGAGGCTCTTCGACCCGAGCCTAGCTTTTTTACTTGCTCCATGTGTGGTTTTAAATTGGAGGCTCGAAGGCCTGCTTCAGTTGTGCATCTGAACCATCATGGTTCGAAGGTTTTTGATGGGCCGGTGAACTTGGGTTGGACCAAGGGCTTGGACAGCCTGCGCTGGGCCCTTGCGATCAGCTTTCGCATGGGCTGGGCATTGTCGACGAGGAGTGTGGCGTTGATGCTTCTTCGCATGGGCTGGGCATTGTCGGGCGTATCCTCGCAGGTCTGGAAGTTTCGTCGCCGTCAAAGTCTTTGGTGGTGCCCGAGCCTCTTGTAGCTGCCGATATGGACTGTGGAGGTTGTGGGTTGCCACGGGACAACCAGGGGTCCACCGAGAGTGTGTTCTGTGCTCCTTCGGTGGATCGAGAGTTTGGGTTTCTCTCCGGGAATGAGTTGGGCGACGTGGTGGTCCCCGAGAATGCCTTGGCTGATGCGGTTCTGGCAGTTTCGGCGCTGGAGGAAGTGCTGGATGGCTCCGGGAAAGCTGGTGTGGCTTCGGCGACAGTGTTGAATGCTTCCGGGTGCTTTGGGTCAGCTGCGAACCTGCTGGGGGGTGTAGCACAGGTCCCTCGCCTCTGGCTCTCCCGATCCAGATGGGGGATGGTGATATTGTCCCTGGTTCGGCAGTGGGGGATGTTTCGTTGGAGGGTGAAGTTCAGCCTTCGAACCTGTACTTGTCTCCTAATAAGTTGGGTGATTTGGAGTTGGTGGGGAACTCGGCCTCTGATTCGAAGGCGGGTGGGGAGTTGGTTATTTTTGAGGGTGAGGCTACTGGGGTGAACACGGAGCCGTTGAGGGTGCTTCCTCCGACAGTAGCTAGAGTGGAGGGTGTTCCATCTCCTTGGGTGCTGGAAATGGTCTCTGAGTTCAGACATTTAGTGGGGGTCTCGTGCGTTGGGTTTGAAGCTGATCTGTTGGGTGATATTTTGTGTTTGTGGGATTCTCAAAGTTTGGAGTTGGTTAAGTCGTGTTGTAGGGAATTCTCTATCTCGCTGTTACTCAAGAATGTTGATGATGGGGCGAAGTGGATCTTTTCAGGAATTTAGGTCCCAATAGTGATAGTAGTAGGCGTCTTTTGTGGGATAAGCTGACAGGGATTTATGGTTGGTGGAATCTCCCGTGGTGCATAGGGTGTGACTTTAATGTGACACATTTCCCTAGCGAGCGATCGGGTGATGGGGTAATAGGAGCATCATGGTGGAGTTTTCAGATTTCGTATCAGAGTTGGGGCTTCTGGATCTTGTGTTGTCGGGTGGGAGGTTCACGTGGTCTAATGGTAGATCTTCTCAGTCATGGTCTCGAATCGACAGGTTTCTTGTTAGTCCGTGTTGGGCGTTGTTGTACCCGGAGCTCACTCAAAGACGGTTGTCTCGCTTATTTTCGGATCATTTTCCGATTTTGTTTGACAGTGGTTGGTTTGGGGGTGTTAAACGGCCGTTTCGTTTTGAGAATATGTGGCTCAAAGTGGATGGATTCGTAACTAAGGTTAAGGAGTGGTGGCAGGGCTATGTTTTCAGGGGGTCTTCTAGTTTTGTGCTTTCCTCTAAGCTGAAGGCTTTGAAGGAGGATCTCAAAGTATGGAATATGGAGGTTTTTGGGGATTTTAGCATTCGGAAGACGACTTTATTTAATAAGCTCGCATTGCTCGATGGTTTGGATGAGGAGGAGGGTGTCCTTGATGAGGGGGGGAAGGTTCGAAAGTTGGAAGTCTCTAGGGAGCTCAATAATTTAATTGCTTTGGAGGAGGTGAGCTGGAGGCAGATGTCTAGGGCTCTTTGGCTAAAAGATGGAGATCGATGTACTAAGTTCTTTCATAGTGTTGCTAATTCTAATAGGAGAGCGAATTCAATCTCTAGTTTGGTGGTGGAAGGGGTAATGGTGGAGGACCCCGCGGTGATTTCTGAGACGAGTGTAGATTATTACTCCTCATTATATCGGGAGCCTTTTGAGTGGCGACCCTTGGTGGACGGTCTTGAGTTTGATAGTATCTCTAGGGTTGAGGCAGAGTGGCTCGAAAGGCCCTTTGAGGAGGAGGAGGTGACCGGGGTGGTGCATAGCCGTAATGGTGACAAGGCTTTTGGACTAGATGGCTTTTCCCTTGCTTTCTTCCAAGCTTGTTGGAAGATTGTTAAGAGAGATGTGTTGATGAGTTTGCTAGGGAGGGGAGATTTGTTCGGAGCTTGAACTCTTCATTTATTGTTCTCATCCCCAAGAATCCAGGAGCGGTTGATCTTAAGGACTTTCGCCCCATTAGTCTTGTGGGTGGTATGTACAAGATTTTATCCAAGGTGTTGGCAAAATCGGTTAAAGTCTATGCTGGGCAAGATTATATCACCTTCTCAGAATGCATTTGTTTGGGGTAGATAGATTCTTGATTATGTGCTCATTGCCAATGAGTGTATCGATTCCAGGCTGAGGCCGGGAGTGCCTGGCATGCTTTGCAAATTGGATGTTCAAAAAGCATACGATCATGTGAATTGGGAGTTCCTTCTGTACCTCCTTCGTAGATGTGGTTTTGGAGACAAATGGTGCAACTGGATTTTCTTCTGCATATCGACGGTGAAGTTCTCGGTTATTGTTAATGGGTGCCCTGAAGGCTATTTCAGTAGCTCTCTTTGCTTGCGGCAAGGAGACCCCCTATCTCCCTTCTTGTTTGTGATAGTCATGGAAGCGTTTAGTCGCATGATGGCAGGGTGGTGGCTGTTGGTGGTCTAGAGGGGTTTAAGGTTGGTGGTGGTCCCGATGGGGATGCGAGTATCTCCCATTTACTTTTTACCTTGGTGTTGTATAGTATCTCTAGGGTTGAGGCAGAGTGGCTCGAAAGGCCCTTTGAGGAGGAGGAGGTGACCGGGGTGGTGCATAGCCGTAATGGTGACAAGGCTTCTGGACTAGATGGCTTTTCCCTTGCTTTCTTCCAAGCTTGTTGGAAGATTGTTAAGAGAGATGTGTTGATGAGTTTGCTAGGGAGGGGAGATTTGTTCGGAGCTTGAACTCTTCATTTATTGTTCTCATCCCCAAGAATCCAGGAGCGGTTGATCTTAAGGACTTTCGCCCCATTAGTCTTGTGGGTGGTATGTACAAGATTTTATCCAAGGTGTTGGCAAATCGGTTAAAGTCTATGCTGGGCAAGATTATATCACTTTCTCAGAATGCATTTGTTTGGGGTAGATAGATTCTTGATTATGCGCTCATTGCCAATGAGTGTATCGATTCCAGGCTGAGGCCGGGAGTGCCTGGAATGCTTTGCAAATTGGATGTTCAAAAAGCATACGATCATGTGAATTGGGAGTTCCTTCTGTACCTCCTTCGTAGATGTGGTTTTGGAGACAAATGGTGCAACTGGATTTTCTTCTGCATATCGACGGTGAAGTTCTCGGTTATTGTTAATGGGTGCCCTGAAGGCTATTTCAGTAGCTCTCTTTGCTTGCGGCAAGGAGACCCCCTATCTCCCTTCTTGTTTGTGATAGTCATGGAAGCGTTTAGTCGCATGATGGGCAGGGTGGTGGCTGTTGGTGGTCTAGAGGGGTTTAAGGTTGGTGGTGGTCCCGATGGGGATGCGAGTATCTCCCATTTACTTTTTACCTTGGTGTTGTATAGTATCTCTAGGGTTGAGGCAGAGTGGCTCGAAAGGCCCTTTGAGGAGGAGGAGGTGACCGGGGTGGTGCATAGCCGTAATGGTGACAAGGCTTCTGGACTAGATGGCTTTTCCCTTGCTTTCTTCCAAGCTTGTTGGAAGATTGTTAAGAGAGATGTGTTGATGAGTTTGCTAGGGAGGGGAGATTTGTTCGGAGCTTGAACTCTTCATTTATTGTTCTCATCCCCAAGAATCCAGGAGCGGTTGATCTTAAGGACTTTCGCCCCATTAGTCTTGTGGGTGGTATGTACAAGATTTTATCCAAGGTGTTGGCAAATCGGTTAAAGTCTATGCTGGGCAAGATTATATCACTTTCTCAGAATGCATTTGTTTGGGGTAGATAGATTCTTGATTATGCGCTCATTGCCAATGAGTGTATCGATTCCAGGCTGAGGCCGGGAGTGCCTGGAATGCTTTGCAAATTGGATGTTCAAAAAGCATACGATCATGTGAATTGGGAGTTCCTTCTGTACCTCCTTCGTAGATGTGGTTTTGGAGACAAATGGTGCAACTGGATTTTCTTCTGCATATCGACGGTGAAGTTCTCGGTTATTGTTAATGGGTGCCCTGAAGGCTATTTCAGTAGCTCTCTTTGCTTGCGGCAAGGAGACCCCCTATCTCCCTTCTTGTTTGTGATAGTCATGGAAGCGTTTAGTCGCATGATGGGCAGGGTGGTGGCTGTTGGTGGTCTAGAGGGGTTTAAGGTTGGTGGTGGTCCCGATGGGGATGCGAGTATCTCCCATTTACTTTTTACCTTGGTGTTGTATAGTATCTCTAGGGTTGAGGCAGAGTGGCTCGAAAGGCCCTTTGAGGAGGAGGAGGTGACCGGGGTGGTGCATAGCCGTAATGGTGACAAGGCTTCTGGACTAGATGGCTTTTCCCTTGCTTTCTTCCAAGCTTGTTGGAAGATTGTTAAGAGAGATGTGTTGATGAGTTTGCTAGGGAGGGGAGATTTGTTCGGAGCTTGAACTCTTCATTTATTGTTCTCATCCCCAAGAATCCAGGAGCGGTTGATCTTAAGGACTTTCGCCCCATTAGTCTTGTGGGTGGTATGTACAAGATTTTATCCAAGGTGTTGGCAAATCGGTTAAAGTCTATGCTGGGCAAGATTATATCACTTTCTCAGAATGCATTTGTTTGGGGTAGATAGATTCTTGATTATGCGCTCATTGCCAATGAGTGTATCGATTCCAGGCTGAGGCCGGGAGTGCCTGGAATGCTTTGCAAATTGGATGTTCAAAAAGCATACGATCATGTGAATTGGGAGTTCCTTCTGTACCTCCTTCGTAGATGTGGTTTTGGAGACAAATGGTGCAACTGGATTTTCTTCTGCATATCGACGGTGAAGTTCTCGGTTATTGTTAATGGGTGCCCTGAAGGCTATTTCAGTAGCTCTCTTTGCTTGCGGCAAGGAGACCCCCTATCTCCCTTCTTGTTTGTGATAGTCATGGAAGCGTTTAGTCGCATGATGGGCAGGGTGGTGGCTGTTGGTGGTCTAGAGGGGTTTAAGGTTGGTGGTGGTCCCGATGGGGATGCGAGTATCTCCCATTTACTTTTTACCTTGGTGTTGTATAGTATCTCTAGGGTTGAGGCAGAGTGGCTCGAAAGGCCCTTTGAGGAGGAGGAGGTGACCGGGGTGGTGCATAGCCGTAATGGTGACAAGGCTTCTGGACTAGATGGCTTTTCCCTTGCTTTCTTCCAAGCTTGTTGGAAGATTGTTAAGAGAGATGTGTTGATGAGTTTGCTAGGGAGGGGAGATTTGTTCGGAGCTTGAACTCTTCATTTATTGTTCTCATCCCCAAGAATCCAGGAGCGGTTGATCTTAAGGACTTTCGCCCCATTAGTCTTGTGGGTGGTATGTACAAGATTTTATCCAAGGTGTTGGCAAATCGGTTAAAGTCTATTCTGGGCAAGATTATATCACTTTCTCAGAATGCATTTGTTTGGGGTAGATAGATTCTTGATTATGCGCTCATTGCCAATGAGTGTATCGATTCCAGGCTGAGGCCGGGAGTGCCTGGAATGCTTTGCAAATTGGATGTTCAAAAAGCATACGATCATGTGAATTGGGAGTTCCTTCTGTACCTCCTTCGTAGATGTGGTTTTGGAGACAAATGGTGCAACTGGATTTTCTTCTGCATATCGACGGTGAAGTTCTCGGTTATTGTTAATGGGTGCCCTGAAGGCTATTTCAGTAGCTCTCTTTGCTTGCGGCAAGGAGACCCCCTATCTCCCTTCTTGTTTGTGATAGTCATGGAAGCGTTTAGTCGCATGATGGGCAGGGTGGTGGCTGTTGGTGGTCTAGAGGGGTTTAAGGTTGGTGGTGGTCCCGATGGGGATGCGAGTATCTCCCATTTACTTTTTACCTTGGTGTTGTATAGTATCTCTAGGGTTGAGGCAGAGTGGCTCGAAAGGCCCTTTGAGGAGGAGGAGGTGACCGGGGTGGTGCATAGCCGTAATGGTGACAAGGCTTCTGGACTAGATGGCTTTTCCCTTGCTTTCTTCCAAGCTTGTTGGAAGATTGTTAAGAGAGATGTGTTGATGAGTTTGCTAGGGAGGGGAGATTTGTTCGGAGCTTGAACTCTTCATTTATTGTTCTCATCCCCAAGAATCCAGGAGCGGTTGATCTTAAGGACTTTCGCCCCATTAGTCTTGTGGGTGGTATGTACAAGATTTTATCCAAGGTGTTGGCAAATCGGTTAAAGTCTATTCTGGGCAAGATTATATCACTTTCTCAGAATGCATTTGTTTGGGGTAGATAGATTCTTGATTATGCGCTCATTGCCAATGAGTGTATCGATTCCAGGCTGAGGCCGGGAGTGCCTGGAATGCTTTGCAAATTGGATGTTCAAAAAGCATACGATCATGTGAATTGGGAGTTCCTTCTGTACCTCCTTCGTAGATGTGGTTTTGGAGACAAATGGTGCAACTGGATTTTCTTCTGCATATCGACGGTGAAGTTCTCGATTATTGTTAATGGGTGCCCTGAAGGCTATTTCAGTAGCTCTCTTTGCTTGCGACAAGGAGACCCTCTATCTCCCTTCTTGTTTGTGATAGTCATGGAAGCGTTTAGTCGCATGATGGGCAGGGTGGTGGCTGTTGGTGGTCTAGAGGGGTTTAAGGTTGGTGGTGGTCCCGATGGGGATGTGAGTATCTCCCATTTACTTTTTGCTGACGACACCTTGGTGTTGTGTGGGGCGGAGGTCTGCCAGTTTTAGAGTCTGAGATGTCTTCTATTGTGCTTCGAGGCAGTTTCTGGCCTTAGAATCAATTTGACTAAGTCTGAGGTTATTCCCATTGGTATCGTTGATAATGTTCCGTTGTTGGCTTCTATCTTGGGCTGTAGAGTGACCTCTTTGCCTATGACTTACCTTGGGCTTCCTTTAGGTGCTTGATTTAAGAGCGTCCGCATTTGGGATGGGATTCTTGAACGGATGGAAAGGTGGTTGGCGGGGTGGAAGCGGATGTATCTTTCCAAGGGCGGTAGGCTTACTCTTATTAAGTCGACTCTTTCTTGCCTTCCTACTTACTTTTTATCTCTGTTTCCCATTCCGGTTGCAGTGGCGAAGAGGGTGGAAAAGCTCCAGAGGGACTTTCTTTGGGGCAGTGATGGGAATATGCATAAATTTCACCTTGTGAAGTGGGACTTAGTTTGCTCTCCTTTTCAGAATGGAGGGTTGGGGCTTAGAAATATTATTGTGTTTAACAAGGCTCTCTTATCCAAATGGCTTTGGCGCTTTGCGTTTGAGAGGGATAGACTTTGGAGGGTGTTTATTGTTGCAAAATATGGGTGCTCGTTGGGTGGGGTGGAGATCTTCTTTTAGTAGGGGGCCTTATGGAGTTAGTCTTTGGCGATTTATTTCCAAAGGGTGGGCTGATTTCAGTAAGCACATCAGATTTGTGGTAAGAAATTGAGGAGGGGTTAGTTTTTGGCATGATTGTTGGTGCGGCGATAGACCTTTGTTTCTTGCATTCCCGGTTGTCTATTCTTTGTCTCGTTGCAAAGAGGCTTCGGTAGCGGATTGTTTGGTGGGGTATCATGGCTATGCCGTTTGGGATGTTCCTTTTCTTCATTTGGCTAATGATTGAGAATTAGCGGATTTTTCAGCTTTTTTCTCCTATGTGTATGGGACGGAGGTTAGAAGAGGTGGGGAAGATAAGTTGTTTTGGAAGGGGTCTAAAGATGGGGTCTTTTCGGTGAAGTCTATGTATCCTCTCCTTGTGGGTGGGAATGACTTGGCTTTTCCATGGAAAGGGGTGTGGAGGTCGAAGTGCCCCATGAGGGTTTCTTTCTTTGTTTGGGAGGCTATGCATGAGAGAATCCTCACTACTAATAACCTTCGTAGACGAGGAGTATATATTGCTGATTGGTGCTCTCTTTGCCGCAGTGATGGAGAATCAGTTGCCCATTTGCTTCTTCATTGTCTGATGGCGCGGGGGCTTTGGACTCATGTTCTCTCTATTGTGAATTTTCCTTGGGTTATGCCGGAAAAAGTGGTGGATGTGCTCTGGAGTTGGGAGAGGAAGTTTTCCAACCCCTTTGCTAAGGCTATTTGGAGGATGATTCCATCATGTATTTGGTGGTGCTTTTGGAGGGAGCGTAATAATCGTTGTTTTGCGGATGGTTCTTTGCCTTTACCTCTGTTGCAGGCCTTTCTTATGTTTACTCTTTTTGGTTGGGCTGATGCGGTGTTAGGTTGCCCGTTTGTTGATTTTCAGGATTTCCTTAGTTTTATAGCTTGTTTGGAATAGTGATTTCGGTATGTCCCTTGTACTGCTTTCACCTATCAATAAAATTATCTTGCTTATAAAAAAAAAAAAAACATGTTAACTTTCATGAAGCTCACCCAACCTTGATGTTTTGATTCCATCAAATATGGGTCTTCCTGATCTTCATTCATAGCTTCAGTGATCATGATGGATCTTGAGTAAAAGGTATTGATAAGGATTGAATCCTTTTAACAAATTTTTTTTTTGAGTGGTATAGCTCCTAGCTGGCCAAAGACGGAAAAGACCGAAACTCACATACACATAGATGGACATTATACAGTAGTCTAAGTTCAACTAAGTAACTATGGCCAATGATGTAGAATATACTCCCCATTATATGCAGCATTTTAATTTTTTCTAATGTTATTGTCGTTGATTTTCTCGTCTTATGGTTTAGCCTGCATAGAGAGTTTTAACTATGCAATCGTTTCCCCCCTTTGAAGGTCTATGCCCTGATTTTGATTCTATGCTGTCAATGGAGTTGGTTTATGTTCTACTGGCAACTGCCTTGCTTGTCTTTTGATTGCTTCAATCTTTACTGTTTTTAATGCCAATGTGTGATTTTCATGTAAAAGAAACGTTTGGACTGAGTCTTTCTTTTACTTTGAACTCTTTGGAATAAATGGGTTTTGCCAGATTCTTGTTTGGAAACTGGTTCCTCAGAATGGTGCTCCATCTTTGACAAATCCTGTGGATGGCCATAATGATCAGAGAAGACGATTCTCCAACCATGATTGTTTTAGTTGTCAGCAGTTTGAAGCTGTTCACATATGTAAACTTGCTGGCCATGAAGGGTCAATCTTTCGCCTAGCATGGTCCTGTGATGGATCCAAACTGGTATCTGTCTCTGATGATCGTAGGTGAATTAGTTTCTTAAGTCCTACCAATCTAATACTAGTGTCTTTCTCTTAGAAGAGTGATCCTATGCTATAACTGGTTTCTTGATCCGTGCAGTGCTCGTGTCTGGACAGTCCATGCCGAAAGCAGTGGTTCTAATGAGCCTAGAGATTCTGTAGACCCTGACCTTGTTGGCCTTGTGCTATTTGGTCACAATGCTAGAGTTTGGGACTGCTGTATTAGTGACTTTGTAAGCTTTACAAGATCCTTATGCAATGATTGCTTCTTATTCTTTAACAACTTAGGCGTAAAGAATATATTGGCATCAGTCAAAATTTCTGGAGCAAACTTTTTGTTTGAGTATGCTAAATATTTACATGTGCATGAAAGTGTTTGATGAATATTCTGTTATGTTTCAACATTCTTTTGCATGAGTAGATAATGGAATTCACTTTCATTGTCATGCTGAGTTGTGACTGAATTGCCTTTCGGATCATTATGGTCCGTGTGGTTTAGAATAAAGACGTATCAACAAATCAAAACTGGTATTGGCAACAGATAGATTCCATTTGATGTTTGAAAATTGAAACTGGTACTAGAGACAGATAGATTGCATTTAGTGTTTGAAGTAAAGGTAAAAGCAATACAGCACTTTTCTCAACAAGAAAAGCTTCATCCTAAGCTTCATCATGATTTCATGGTTTCTTTGCCTTTTAGTTTTTTTTTTACCTAGTTATGTCATATAGGAGGAGCACATTTACCTTGCTAGAATTGTCTTCAAGTTTATGAACCTATTACATCTGAAGGGCTTAATAGCAAAGATTTGGATGACATTATAAATGTGATACTGGTTTGGTTGTACAAAGATTATGTAACTAACTACATAAACCTCTTAAGCACTTTTAGATTACATTTTGCACCTTACCCTCTAATTACCCCACATTTTGTAATTTACACCCTAAATTATCAAACTTGACACATTGCATCCTAAATTACCACTAGGTTTACACTTTGCACCCCATATTACAATTTAATATTTAAGGAAAAATACACTTTGCAACCCCTAGGTTTGGGGGCAATGACACTTTGCACCCCCTCCCCCCATTTATTATTTTTGTGACATTGAGCTCCTGAAGTTCTGATTTTCATCAATTTGCACCCTCCGTCCAAGTTACCCGTCAAAACAGATGAAAAGTTAGTCACATGCTGCCTACTTGATCAACAGCTCAGTGTTATGACCGTTTTGCTCATGTCCTTACTGGCTACAGGGTGAAGGCAAAACAGCCATAAAGCTGAGCTGTTAATCACGTGAGCGGCACATGACTAACTTTTCGTTCGTTTTGACTGACAATCTGGATGGTGGGTGCAAATCGACAAAAATCAAAACTTCAGGGGCTCAATGTCGCGAAAATAAAAAATAGGGGTGCAAAGTGTCAGAGCCCTCAAACTTGAGAGGTGCAAATTGTATTTTCCCCTAATATTTAAATGGTGACATGTGTCTTTATTTATTTGAATGGTGAGACTTTAACATGGAGTGCAAAGTATAAAGTAATTGGTAGTTTTGGGTACAATATGTCAAGCTTAGTAGTTTGGGGTGCAAAGTGTGAGGAAGTTAGAGGGTGCAAAATGTAGTTTTCTCCTTTTTATATCTCTTTGCAACTTTTTATTTTCAGTCCCAGTTCTTGTGCTTGTAATACCATAAGTGGTAACTTTTGGCTGCAAAAAACTTTATCAGCACTTTTGGAAAGGGGGTACAGATTGACCTGTGATCTTCTCTCATATCTTTCTCCTGAAGTGCTACAATCCAATTTCTGACATATTTATCAAGTTCATTATATTCTTGCACGTATGGACTGCTGCAATTTAATTCAATCTTCTTCAAGTGCTCTCAGTTGGTTGTCACTGTGGGCGAGGATTGTACGTGTCGCATGTGGGGATTGGATGGTAAGCAGCTTCAGGTGATCAAGGAGCACATGTGAGTTACATATTTCTTTCGTTCTATTGTTGAGCATGGAAGATTATTGCGTTTCTCATCATAAGATTCTCTTTTTAAAACTAACTTATTTGCCAATATTGATAATTGGGGATCCAGTTGCTAGGCAGAAAAGTAAATGATTTGTTCTAGCATCCTCTCAACCTGCTGATGACAAGATTGATTCAAACCTGAAAATCAACATTGATATGTCTTCTGACTTTCTGTTTTCCAACATCAATTACACATTCCCTCCAATAATTCTATGTTCGCACTAGAATATGACATCTCATGAATCAACGTTATATTTAGTTTCTGTTGATAATATAATTCTACCTTTCTTTGGTCCTTGTACAGAGGAAGGGGCATTTGGCGATGTTTGTACGATGCAAAGTCTTCACTTCTTGTTACTGCTGGTTTTGACTCTGCAATTAAAGTGCATCAGCTGCCCGGTCCTTTGTCTGGGGGCTTGGTTGGAGATGCAGAGGCAAAAAAGTTTGACAGATCAGAGATATTAAGTGCTTGTATCCCTAATTCATTAGAGCATTCTGGACTGATGGACAGGTAGCACTGCTTGATATAGTAATTCCTTAGGATACCGAAACTCGAAAACTCCAAGAAATAAAACTTTTGTCCTGTATCCTTCCCAAACCCATAGACATGAATGGTGAATGGTGAGGGTTGCCCTAATTGGTTAGTTCTGGCAATCTGATGTCCACGTTCTTCCAGGCAGGGGCGAAGCCATGGGGGAGCTGGGGGCGTGGCCCTCAGCCTCCCAAAATAAGAAATTTTTTTAAAATTAGTCAATTTTTTTTATTTTTTTTACATTGCCCCCTCTCCCCCTCATCAAAAATTACAACCTGGCTTTGCCCCTGCTTCCAGGAAAATATGGATGTGTCATAAGGTTGATGAGAGACATTCAACTGGATGGGTCAACTGGACGTCTCCAGGTGGGACCCAACAAATGGTTGTCTATAAAACTTCAGATGCCAACATACCTTAGTGTCTATAGTCTTCTTCTTGATGTTTTTATACTGGTATCTATTACTGCCGTTTTGTTCACTGCCTAAACCACTGCCCTTCCTATTTGTTGCAGCAAAAGTGAATATGTACGCTGCTTACGTTTCACACGTGAAGATACCCTTTACGTTGCCACAAACCGTGGTTATCTGTACCATACTAAATTATTGAATGCTGGAGATGTAAATTGGACAGAACTTGTCCGTGTCAGTGAAGAGGTTCCAATTGTCTGTATGGATGTTTTATCAGAAAAAAAATCTGAGCTTTCTGGAAATGTCGCGGATTGGGTTGCCATGGGTGACGGGAAAGGATACATGACGATTGTCAGAGTTGTTAGTGATATTTGTGCTTCTAAAGTGAGCCTCACATTTACTTGGTCAGCTGAAATGGAGAGACAGCTCTTAGGAATTTATTGGTGCAAGTCATTGGGAGATAGGTAATGCATTCCTTCTAAAATAATGGTGTCTAAACTATCTGTTTTTCCTTGCCTGAGCTATGCACGAGCACGTGCAAGAGGATGATGTCGGGAAACTATTGATCCATATGTTCAGCCCAATAAATGTGATATGTTTATCAGAAATGGTTGTTGGTTAAGAAGTGCATGTAGTGTGTGTCTGTGCGCACATTTTTTTCCATGTGGTTTTTGGCTCTTGTGTAGCTTAATGTTATCTCTAACGGGGCTAAGTGAATCTCAATTGGGTAGTAGGATTATTGGAATGGTTTATCAGGCCAACTTTCCACATTGCACTATAAAATGCATGTCTCAGACCTCATTGCTCTATTCACCATACTTAGACTATTATGAATTCAGATTATCTGAATCCTCTTGCTTTACTGACCAAAACTAGGATGTACTGGAAGATCATCAATCTCTGATGTGTCCTTTTTTAGGTATGTTTTCACTGCTGATCCTAAAGGAATGTTGAAGCTTTGGAGGTTGTGTGATCCTTCCCCACCAATTTCTTGGAATTCTGCAGGAACTTGCAATGTTTCTCTAGTAGGGGAGTTTGCTTCATGTTTTGGAAATAGGATATTGTGTTTGGATGCGTCTTTGGAGAAAGAGGTACATGTTTTGCATTGTTTCTTTTCCTCTCGAATGTTCTTTGCATCAGGTTCTCTGTTCTTAAGGTCTATAGTGAGTTTTCTTCCCTTGAAAATATCTATTATTTGACATCCCATTCAAACTCGCAAGTTTTTAATAGAACAAAGTTCAACAAAAATCAAAATAACAATCGTGATTGCTGCTTTTAATCCTACTAAACCATTTCCATATTTTGTACTCACTCCTTTCGCACTCCCTTTCTCTTTCTCTCCTCAAATATTCCCTCCTAACTGAACATTTAACATATCTTGATGAAAGAAACAAATAGTTGGCTCTTTTTTCACTTGGAAAAGAGAGGCTTGGTGCACATCTCGAGCTAAAAGTGGCTTCTGAAGATGGCTACTTACTTCATTTATTTTCTTGGTTTCTTACATTCATTTACCCTCTTTTGAAGGTTCTGGTGTGTGGGGACTTACGTGGTAATTTGGTTCTATTTCCGCTGCTGAAGAGCATGTTGCTGAATACAGCTGTTGCATCCGAAGTGAAGATCTGTCCAATAAATTATTTTAAAGGAGTTCACGGGATATCTAGCGTGTCCAGTGTTTCTTGGTTTAGATTGAGTTCATATCAGAGTGAAATATGTTCGGTATGGCCAAAATTCAAGCCGATGATTTTGCTCGAGCTCCATCATGATCTCTTTCTCTGTGTGTTTAAGGACTTCTTGGTTTTTTTCTGTATTTTTTCTTGTTCAGACTGGAGGAGATGGGTGCATATGCTATTTGGAATATGATAGAGATCGGAAAACTTTGGAATTTATAGGGTTGAAACAAGTGAAAGAGTTGAGTTTGATTCAGTCCGTATCTGCTGATGAAGGCTCTATTGACAGTTTAGGAAGTGGTTGCTATGCAGCTGGCTTTGCATCAGTGGATTTTATAATTTGGAATTTAGTAACGGAGACAAAGGTACTCTCTCCCAGTCCAAAGTCCATAAAATGTTTCTCTGCGTGTTCAATTTGTCTCAGTGTGGATAATGGCAGGTTTTGCAAATATCATGTGGTGGATGGCGGCGTCCTCATTCTAATTATCTTGGTGGTGTAGCAGAGATGCAGAACTGCTTTGCTTATGTCAAGGTTGTCAGCCTGAATAGGTTTTGCAAAATTTCCCTATATATGAACTTATCATTAACTGAAGGAGGCAGTCTTCTATATTGATATGTTATACCCAGTCAACTGGGACTCTTTCCCCTTTAGAGAATGAATGCAAGTAAATAACCTGGTCAAGTGGACCTATATGTTCAATATTTCATTCTATTTGGATTGTTCACATGTATTTTGCCAATCCTCATATATTTGAATTTTGATGAGATTGGATATGGACTAAGTGGCACCAACACATGTATCCATGTCTTGAAGGAGGAGTGAAAGACTAGGTGGAATCAGACCAAGAAGTATTATTTCATATCAATTTTGCAGCGTTTTCAAAGAAAGACTACTGAATATTCTTTTGCTCTTGCCCCGTTCTGGTGGGATAATTTGGAAAGGTGTTTGCGACTAGTTGCCCTCTTTATGCTTTGGAGTTACACTAAATTCAGCTTTGGGTAGTGAAACAAACTTGTTGGATGCCTTAGTCAGATGTATCTTCTGCCACAACTTATATGCTAAAGAGCTTTGAAATTCTAGTTTGCTACTTCTGTTGTCTTATTCCATTTTGCTTCCCAAAATATTTGTCGTCTGGTTTCACACAGCAATGTTCTGCGGTAAGCTTATTTTTGTATAGTGTATCAGGCCCATACTTCAGACTATGTTAAAACCATGAACCTCGCAACAATTTTATATCATGCCAATGTGTACATCTCAACTACTTATTTTAATTCTACCCTATATATTATTGTCTTCTCTTTCAGGATGAAATTATTTATATTCATAGAAATTGGATGCTGGATGGTGAGAAGAAGATAATGCCACAGAATTTGCATGTGCAATTCCATGGGAGAGAGATGCACTCTTTATGTTTTGTTTCTGAAATTTTGCAAGTCAGAGCAGATGGGAAGAACAACCTCTTTTCTAGATCTAGTTGGATTGCAACTGGCTGTGAAGATGGAACTGTCAGGTTGACTAGGTATTACAAGTTCGTTTCATGTTTGGAATAAGACCACTGTTGTATGTAATGGCATTGCTGATTTTTCTGCTTGATTATATCTGGCACCAATGGACCTAAGTGCTACTTGTGTTTCGTCATAGTACATGTGATTTATGAAAGATTAAATACAAGTACCTCCCACTTTTCCCCGGAAAAAGAACTATCCAGAATCCCCCCCTCCCCTCCTTCTGATCATTGTGAAACTTAGTAAGTTTGCTATCTCTGTGATGGTTGATTGATTAGGTATACACCAGGGGTTGAGAATTGGTCTGCATCAAAATTGCTGGGGGAGCATGTTGGTGGATCAGCTGTAAGATCAATATGCTGTTTGTCAGAGATCCATATAGTTGGATCAGAAGTTATAAGCCTACCTGATGGAAGGAATAGGCAAATTGCTGGTGAAGAGAATGGAGAGAATCCAGTTTTGCTGATTTCAGTTGGTGCAAAGCGGGTCTTGACTTCTTGGTTACTAAGAAATAGGAGGCTAGACAAGGAAGAAACACTTGTTGATCATCAATATAGTGAAAGTGGAGACAGCAATAAGCCTTCATCAGGAGTATCCTCATCAATGTCATTCCAGTGGCTTTCCACTGATATGCCAGCAAAGTATTCAAGCTCTCGTAAATGTCCAAAAGACCTTGAGAAAGTAGTTGGCGCGACAGAAAATGTCCATCATACAAAAATTGGTGCAAGATCAGCTCTTCCGGAAAAGGAGAAGATGGACACTAAATCTTCCCTCGGCGATAAAGACGAAGATGACTGGAGATACCTGGCTGTCACAGCTTTCCTTGTTAAATGTGCTGGTTCCAAGTGAGAAAAGTTATTACTATCTGTTTTTTCGAAGTTGGGTAGTTTGGAACTAATAAAAACTGTATGTTTCTTCTTTTCAGGTTTACTGTCTGCTTTGTTGTTGTTGCTTGTTCAGATGCTACACTTGTGCTACGAGCTATAATTTTGCCCTGTCGCTTATGGTATGGTATTTTTATACAGGAACCATTATCTTGTTCACTTGATGTTTCTTTTTTCCCTCTCTTCATTTCTCTCTTCAGGACTAATGTGTTTTTATTACTTTTGTGTTATTGCAGGTTTGATGTTGCTTTGTTGGTTCCTCTATCATCACCAGTGTTGGCATTGCAGCATGTCATTGTCCCAATATCTCTTCCTTCTGAAGGTTAGTCCATTACTGAGCATTTGGATCTAAATTTTGCAGAAGTTGTGGAAATTGTTTGTCGAACTTTCTGATGGGCATACATTATGTGAGTGTCCAATTTTTTTCAACACCACCGCCCTCATCTTATTAGTTAGCAAATTCTCCTTCTGTTAACTTTTTTCCTTTCACAGCTATAATACCTCATCAATGCTCTAGTACTAATCAGCTATTACAATGATGAGTTTTGGGATAATGTGAACATGTATATTCTCTCTGAGGTAAGGGGGCTGTAGAGATGCATATTAAAACATGGTGTTATTGAATTCATAGAGAACTATAAAACTATATGGAACACATTCCTTCCCAATTCTAGCTGGGAATTATAGTTTCAATGGCTTTAATTACTATATTTTTTACCAGTTTGAATGTAACGTTGAGGAGATGATGGCTGCCTCTGATAACATAGGTTCTAGGATCTAGGTGGTCAGGACTCTCGGAAACTTGAACTTTTAGTTGCAGTGAGAGATCCTTCATGCAAGTATGTAGTTGGAGACTTAATCAATGCTCTGGAGAACATTTGTGATATACGTCCTAAACTTCAACATCCTGATGTCCAGTATTGTTTGAAGCTTTTGATTTTTTTCCTTCATAAACTTAATTCACAGATACCATTCAGAAAGGAGGTGCATATATTGTGATCAGTGGAGCTACTGATGGTAGTATTGCCTTCTGGGATCTGACTGGAGTCATTGAAGGTTTTATGCGGCGGCTTTCAACTTTTCATATGGAAAACTTCATTGATTGTCAGAAACGGCCACGCACAGGTAGGGGTAGCCAAGGAGGGCGATGGTGGAGATCATTAACGAGTAGTCTATCTAAGAGACGACCAGGCAGTGCTTCAGTCACCACAAAAGCTGGAGTTGAAACAAATTCCCGTATGCTAAACCATGCTACAAATGGAACAGAATTGGTGATAAATAATACTGAAAGTGGTGAAGCGGCTTGTTCAACTATACATATATCTTCCCTCGAGTCAGATGTGAAGGCGGATGACTTCTCATCTGAGATATTTGAAATAAGGCCTTTACATGTTCTGAGTAATGTTCACCAATCTGGTGTCAATTGTCTTCATGTTTCAGATATTGAAGATTGTCGAGGTTCTCCCAGTGGATTTCTGTTCAATTTGATAAGTGGGGGTGATGATCAAGCGCTTTACCATCTTAGATTTGAATTGTCTGCGATAGCAACAGTTCCGAATAATGAGTTTACAAAACCAGACATCAGAAATTCACTTAGTGGACCTGAAAGTATGAAGAACTTTGTTACTTACAGAGAAAGCCATAATGGGGTTTATAATATCAAATTCTTACATCATGATAAAGTTGCGTCAGCTCACAGCTCTGCCATAAAAGGTAAAGTCACAATTTCTTGATCTTGAATGTTCAAAATACAAGGTACAAACTTTTCTGTTAAAGATGAGCTGAAGTTGAATATTTTTCTGGTTGAAATCATGCTTCCTCGATATGTCCTTACTAAGAACTTTCAGAAAACATTCTTTTATCATTACAGCTTTCTGGTTGAAATCATGCTTCCTTGATATGTCCTTACTAAGAACTTTCAGAAAACATTCTTTTATCATTACAGCTTGCTAAAACATCCATTTCTTCCTTTTAGATACACCGAGGATTTCCTGAACACCTTTGATGGGTGCTAAACTCGGTTTTCAACAAGTTTAATACAATAATCTTGTGGAGGGTTATGAAAGCTTTTTGCATTTTGTTCTTTTCCAGTCCATTTAAATGCTAAAAGTCCATGAACTCCACAGATTTACTCATGATTACCAAAGAAAAATATGATCCTTTGGAACTTCTGGGCATGTCTTTTGTTCAGTTACTTGCCAATGTATTACAATTTTTTTTTTCATGAAGGTGTTTGGACGGATGGCTCTTGGGTGTTCTCTACTGGTCTTGATCAGCGTGTCAGATGCTGGCTTTTTGAAAAACTTGGTAAACTAACTGAGCACACTAGATTAATCATTAGTGTGCCAGAACCAGAAGCGTTGGATGCTAGAGCCTGTGGCAGGTGAGTGAAGAATCTCATGCAAAACGTATATCCATAGTCCATTTCTGGCCATTTCCTTGACATTCTCCAGTTATGATTTCAGAAAATCAAGTAATCTTTTTACTGGTTGCTTTTCATCTCTTATCCAGAAATCATTATCAGATTGCTGTCGCAGGAAGAGGGATGCAAATCCTGGAGTTCACTGGAATATGTGAAATGGAAAGTGAAAAATGAAGCAGTTTTCGTTGTTACGTTTGGCGAGGGAATCATAAGCTCGACAGGAGATGTGATCTTTTCAGCATTATCTCGTTGAAGCAAATGGCTCTTGGTCACCACTGACAAGACGGCAACCAAGAGTGAGAGGGTCTTCAACAACCATCTTGGTCAGTGAGCCAAATCACATTAGGTTGATCGGCCAGTGTAAGAGATAAATATATATAGTTTCCTGACTCTTTAGAAACTTCATCTCTTTTTCGGATCGTGGATTGATTACCTTTGCGAATCTGAGCTTTGCAGCTGATTGAAGTAACTTGCATCACAATTTTGGATCATCAATCTAACAAAGTGATTCCAGATACGTATACGAGCTTATGATATCGTAATTTTTGTTCATGAGGTGGTGTTCTCAATTTCCAGGGACAAATTTGCAATGTGGTCGCCAAAACCCAGCGTTGTTGCTCACTGAGTCAGCAAGATCATCAGCATCAGTGGGGTTGGTGGGTTTTAGAAATCCCAAAGAACATGCCGGACCAAAATGACATTGCCTTAAGGGGGTTGGTGGGGTAGGGGTGATTAACGGTAGTGTAGGTGACAATTTGGCGAAAACCGTCACCGCAATTGACGGAATCACATATTTGACACCGCTAAGGCATAGTAACCATCCTTGCCGGTAACGATATTAACGGTAATGGTTAGACGGTAACTACTTAAATCGTGTAAACGTTTAAATTGTCTAACCGTTGGATAAAAAAAATGGGTTTTTTGTTTACTTTCATTTTTTTTCACTATATTGGGCTATGTTCCTTTGGATTTTTTTGGAACCATCAAGACCATTTGATGCCCATATATAAGAAACAAATATAATCATTCAAATATTATAACCTGTTTAAATTTTCAACATAATATCATAATCATTAATCATATCAAATGGAAAAATATCATAATCTATTCACACACAATATCATAATCATTAATACTCAACAAATATAATAAGCTGTCTAAAAATTCAACATAATATCATATTCAAACATAAAGACTAAAGTTTAATAATAAAAGTGTACAACAATGTAACATAAATCAACTAACATATTCCAACAAAAGCCAAACAAAAATATGTCACATAATCAATAATCATCTCAAGTCTCAACTATGGGTGATTAACGGTAGTATAAGTGACGGTTTTGCGGAAATCGTCACGGTCACCGCAATTGACGGAATCACATATTTGACATCGTCACCGCGCCGTTAAGGCACAATAACCGTCCTTACCAATTATGGTACCAGTAGCGATAAACCGTAGCCGTCGGTGCAAATGAGCACCCCCAATAGTGGGTTTTAGAAATCTTCAAAAAAAAACAAAAAAAAAAAATCTGAGCGGCATTATTGATAAGTTGGTCAATCAAACTTGTTTTTGGGCCTTTTGGCGAGTGCATTTAAAGTCTCCTGAAAGTGCCCAATTGCCTAGAATTTTTATTTTTTTTAAAGGAAGTGCCCTAGTAGAGTATTTGCATGACCCGAGAGATGCTAACTTCTAGGAACGCAATCCTCTTTGTTTAGGCCTCAAGTGACTTTCTGGCTAGTGATCTAACGAGGCCTGCAATTTACTATGCATTTATCAATCTTCTTGCTTGGATAAACTAAACAATATTTAATGAATGCTCAACAGTTCTGTATAAAAACCTATAGGGAGCCAAAGTTAGACCTTAATTTTCTAGAAGATGGTGCCCGTCATTACCCATTTCTCCTCTAGTCATTGGTTTTTGTATTCTCCATGATGTCCAAGCGAAACCAGTTCAAAAATAGGCCAAATTTCTGTAGATGGATTAACCTTACATAATTGAAGTCTTCATAGAGCGAAGAAGACAATCCACCCACCCACCCACCCACAGATCACTATCATCGTTCCCGTCATGATCGTCGTCAGGCTTTGCTTTGTGGTCCAAAATACCAGGGATTTCAATTTCATGCAGTCCCATGCGCAGGGGGCCACGCTTTTCAGAGTCGGGAAAGTCAGAATCTTCGTTTTGAATGGCGGAACTCCGACCAATAAAAGGAAATGAACCATAAACCCAAAGGAAAACAATACAATGAAGAAAAACGACAAAAACACTACTAGACGACATGAGAAACTCTCTCTCAACATTTTCTTTTGCTTTTCTTTCCCTAGCTTGTTCATTTTTTATTGGATTAAATACACTTTGCACCCCTTATATTTGGAGGTATTGACACATTACACCCCCAATGTTTTATTTTTTTTATCTTCTCTAACGATTTGTAACTCGGAGTGAAATTTGGCATCAAATTAGACGGTAATCATTTACATATGTCTCTCACGTGATCTTAATCCCTGTCAGATTATCTTATTGCCCTTAAATCTTAAAAAATCATGATTAAATGAACTCCAAACAAGTCACGATTTTCGCCTATTAAATTTTGAAGCTCATTTAATTGTGACTTGTTTGAGATTCAAGGGCAATACGATAATCATGGACTAAGGTCACACTACAAGAAATTATGTTTTAGGTGACAAAATTTTGGGTGTCAAACCAAATTTTGTCACCTATAGTGAACTTTCCATGACAAAATATTAATTTCGTCACCCAAAACCATCCAGGAACGCCAAAACCGTTTGGACCAGTCACAACCACGTTTGAAAGTATTTATGGTGTGACGACATACACGCGTAGCGAATTTTTAAACAAATTCACGTCCAGACGAACAAGAAACCGTTCGGAAGCGAAGCAGAGTGATAAATTCCACATCGTCGTAACTGAGTGACAATTAGAATCGTCACAATTTTTACAATACCGTCTGGACTCATTTTATACAAAGTCCGAACAGCCATTACCTAACGAATAATAATCGTCAGGCTAGAGTGACAAATTAAAAATCGTCACGAACACTCTATTCAGTCCGGATGTTGTCAACCACGTTCCAACGGTAAAAATACTCAAGTCGGGGCGGTAAAAAAAAGGTCCGCACAATTATAAATTCTTCTTCCGCAAATCGTGTGGTTCCACGTTGTAAAACTTCATACACGTGACATCGATACAGTCCGGACCAAGAAATAGCGTCCGGACAGTATAAGTTCTAGAACCTTTTCGAATCGGACATATTTAATGACGTTAAATTTGATAGGGTCACGTGTCAGTATAACCATTGAGAAGCGCCCGGACAAGAATCTAATGCGTTCGGACGGTTACTGGCCACATTAAACCCGTCAGACTTTGTCAAAATCACAAACTCACTCACTTCTCTCAAACGTTTTCACTGTCCATTCGAGATCTCTCAAGGAACTTCAGGTAAAACTTTCTTCATAAATTTCATGTATTTCGATTAAATATCGTCGCTTGTTTAGTTTGTTATGTTGTTTGTGTTTATGAAATTACGTTGTTTTGCTGGTGTTCACCAAAACACGTTCGGACGTCTTTTAAAAAAGTCTGGACGTATTATTAACCGTCAGGACGGTAATTGTAAGTTCGGACCGTGTTTTTTAGGTTTGGACGTATTATTAACCATTATAGGGAAGATGTTGTTTTTTACGGCCAGATCATAGATATTTACGCGTTGCGTTATTTGCAGGGGAATTTAGTTTATTTACTAAAATGTAACTGGTTTGACTTAAGTACTCAAAATTTAGGTCTTGATAAAAATGGTCGGTTTGTTAGTATTAACACATCCCGAAAGTGGTACAAAGATGACACGTTCGTGCTAGCTTCTCAGGGGAATCAAGTGTTTTATATTGATGATATGAAGTTGGGCGGCCACTGGAAGATTGGCTCATATTCGCGGTGTGTGGTGTCCATGGTCCTATAGAGCAAATCATCTCATTTAGATTTTCGTAGCATCCTGTAGGTATCACTGTGTGTGTTATCTCTATAGGATCTCTTGTTCAAAAGATTACCCATAGAAACACGTATGATATTCTACCTATTGAAGAGGAAGCTAGTTAAGATGGAGAAGGACAGTCGAACCGTGAAGCATACCAGGAGAAAGAGTCTATTGAGCTTTTTGTGGACTTTAGCTCATTTGAAATGATCTCGTTAACTAGAAATGACGTCGAGGCTTATGTGCCGGTAACCGATGAGAGTGTTCCACAAAAACGTGAAGTAGAAGGAAGCGATGATTCCTCAGAATCGATCGGTGAAGATTGTAGTGATTCTAAAGAATATTACTCCAAGGACTAAAGTAACTTTATCGTTTCAATTAAATTTGCGTTTCTATTTTTTATTCATTTTGAGTAACATAATTCAATGTGTTTTTTCTCTAATATTGATTTATTTGGTCACAGGACGACGTCATGCCAGTGAGAGGGGAACGTCTTCAGTGCGATTCATCAGTTCGATCTCTTTCGACACCCAAACGAAAATTTAGGTAGATTTATGTATTTTTAGTACTTTTTCAGTACTTATCGATTATATTATTTCATAACTTTTAATTAAATTAATTCAAATATACAGAAAACCGTTTAAACGGTTGTTACATGTCGTTTGCACGGACCTTTTTCGTTGCTAGCGTGCGCACGCATAACTATCCGTCGGCACACTTTGCTTTAAATTCGCTAGTCCGAACGGTGTCTATCTCGTTCACACGGTCCGTAAATAAGAAACCGTCTGCACGATACATTAACACGTTTGAACGTGTTCAAAGTACAACGAGTTCGAACTGTATACGTAAAGGTTCGAACGGCTTTTTCAGATGACAAAAAATATTTTCGTCATAATGAAACTATGGTGCGGACGTCTCCACAAATGCGTCCGGACATATTTACATCATCGTTCGGACGTTGATAGACAACGATGCGGACGTTTATTGCGTGACAAAATGTATTTCGTCACATTGGATTAATTGTTCGCATGAGCTGTGCGAACGTATAGAGAGAACGTTCGCACAACTCATGTGAACGGATGGACTGTACTGGGCATGACGATTTTGAATTTCGTCAGTATGGTACTAAACTGTTTGGACGAGTTTATAATCCGTCCGAATGGTTTTAAGTGACAGAACACGAAAATCGTCACCTAAAATATTGGTTGATGGGCTTTAGGTGACAAATCGGGTGACAACCCGTTTTTATCACCCAAAACCTTAGCTGACGAAATTAGTACTTTGTTTGTCACCCAAAGTATTTTTTCTTGTAGTGTCACGTGAAAGACATGTGTTAAACGATTACCGTTAATTTAACGTCAAATTTTACTTTGGGGTGCAAAACCGTTGAAGGAGATACCATAATGAATATAATGTCTCAAAAAATAAAATATTGGGGCGCAATGTGTCAACACCCTCAAACATAAAGGGTTCAAAGTGTATTTGACCATTCTTTATTTCTCCCTCCCTCGCTTGAGCACAAACAACTCTATGCGGTTTTAGAGTTTCTTAAACTATATATATATACATACATGTAACGTGAATCTCCCTAGCAGAGAAACAAAAAAGCACCACTACTCCTCACTAAAGACTAACAAGAAAGGAGCCACTAGCTAGTTTCTTTACTTTTTCTGCTATAGCAAGAGAAATTGCTACCATATAAATGACCAACTCCATCAAACAAAAAATGCTAAGCTAGATCACCTAAAAAGATGCTTCATTTTGTTTATCCAGTACTATTTGTTCCAAAAGAATATTTTCTCAAAAGCAAGTTGACATGTGTTTCATTTTCTCACGTGGAAAACAGCTTCCTGATCCAGTCATGCCTCACCAACCTTGCAACACGATAGCAGCCAAAGAGAGAAAAAAAGAGGGAGAACATCCTCACCAACCCCTCCTACAGTACCCGTTGCCCAAATAGGTTCAAAAGATGGCGTCCACTGCCAATTCATACAACCAACCACGAGTTTAGAAAAAAAAAATACAACCAACCACGATGTAACCGCTACGTGCCAGTCCGCCCAACCTTTCGGGAATTCTCTGATAACAATCCATCGTAAGCTGCTGCTTTTTCTTGTCTTGGTGGGAACCGCACCTAGCTTTGCTCCTAACAAATCCCCACCTGCCCCCCTATATCTCTCTCTCTCTCTCCACTTCGCCTTTTGCCTTGTTGTTCCCACGTCACTTGTGCGTTGCGTACCCAAAAACCCAATTCTCTTCTTCGTGGCCTTGAGCCTGTTTGGTTGTGTACTGTATAGTTAAGTAAAATATATATATATATATATATATCTTGGGTTCTTTGGTTGGTGAGCGAACAACATGCACAGCTCAATTACATCACCTGATTTTGACGACCTTTCGGAGGTCCTATAGTTGTTGTTGAGGAGTGAGGGCGACTGACCCAACTCCTACCAGATCCGGCTATAATATATCAAACTGGAAACGACCCTTCGGCTATTAAAATCACTAGGGATCTGGCTAATATGACAAGCACTGCTCTAGTAGGCTGTCGTATACAATTCAAATTTCCCAAGATTGATGTTCAAGTATTCCTACCAACTCTTTCTTCTTCTTCTTTTTTTTTTTTTGCTACCAACCCCAGCCCCTGCCTTCGTCAGAGAATGGGTAGGAATCAAAGTCAACGTCCTCTTCAAAGACTGCCCAAAAAAAAAAGTTTTTCCTTTGAATGATGACCTTGAGTGTTGCTCCCAAAAAACAATCACCATTAATTAAAAAAAGGAGATTCATAGGGTGGGTTTGTGTGGTAAAATTTTTGGTATTGGGTTTAGTGAAAAAGTGAAGAGAGAGGTAATATTTTATAGTTTTTGTAATTTTTTATATTTTTTTATAGAAGAGAGAGATTATATTGGAGTATTTTATTAGGAGAGAGATAAAATTTTGGGTAAAATTTTAGTGACAAACGCAGCCATAGTTTCATATCATATGATATAAATAGCTAGTGTGATTAAAAAACGTGACACAAATTCTGTATTGCTGGGAAAAAAAAATTATTTATTATTTCAATTGGCGAAATCTTATGCAAAAAGTCGATTGGAGTATGACTGTCCTAATAGAAAGGTAAACATTCCTACACTTAGAATTGTTTTTTTGTGTGTGGATGGATATATATACATTCATTTTCATGCAGAAAGAACTAAACCAATGGAGCTCAAGTCATGTTTGGCCAAATGAGTCTCATGTGACCCTCCAAAATCTGAATCACCAAGAACTGCATGCTTCTGACCCACATCGATGGCATCGAAGTTTTCAACTAGAAATACTTTTGTTTTATCCTTAATCCTTGACCACTTATTTTCACCTTAAAGCCTACACAAGAATGACCAGAATCAAGAACATGTTGGTTCGAATCTCCCTGTCAGTTTAGGTTGCACCAACCCAACTCTCATTCAACCAAAAAAATAAACAGAGTACAACGAATGAACTAATAAACACAAACCAGTGCTCTAATAAATGCCAGAACTTTGATTAGCTTAAATTACCCTTTAATATGACCCTAATTTGGTCTCTCTCTCTACTTTATTTTTTAATTTTTCTTTCTTTCTGTATGTATCTATTTATTTTTGAAATTATATGGACGTTGTTCTTATGAATTTTAATTTATCTTCCTCCTCTAATTGAAGATCTGCAACTTTGACTTAAAAAAGGAGGTGAATGAAGTCTATAAAGACGGAAAAATTATAGCTATCTTAAGTATTGTTTGTTTGTGAAAATATTAGGGTTTTGAAAATTTTAGGTATTGGGGTTTGTGAAAAAATATAGTCTTTTATGAAAAAGTGAGGAGATAGAAGATTTAATTGAATAATATAATATTATTTTATAATTTAATGAGGAGAGATGAATTATTTTATAATTGTTTGAAAATTTTGAGAGATAAAAATGTTGAGAAACGAACTGCCCATAAATTATGAACCTTGCTTAGGGAAAAGGTAAGGGGAGAGAGTTTCCCAACTGCACCGCCGACATGCGCGTAGGACTTCACTCTCCTCGGCTTCGCTTTCAAGTTTACCACCCACAAAACCTCTTACGGCTTGGGAAGAAATTAAAAAAAAAAAACACGAATAATCATAATAAGGGGATCTGCCACTGCGCTTTCACCAACCTAAACCGATCCCATCCGCAAAATCTCTAGCAATCGAACGGCTCTGTGGACATCTCAGAAAGCCTCTTTAGGATAAGCTCTGATTCCAGCTACAAGTGTTTATATGATCATTCTCAAGAATTAGAAAAAAAAATGGAAGCAGAGCATGCTTCATACTGCACTAACGTATGACTAACTATTCAATTGCCGATAACATTATGATATGATCCAATTCGATTAAAACTTCTTCCTTAAAGGCAAAAATAATCAATGATCTTCAAACCTAATTTGACAAGACTTATGTCCTATTCATGGTAATTTTATAAAATACTAGGAGCTAACTTGGATACTTTCTTTAGCCAAACCATATTTGTACGTCTAATCTGGTGTGGGTACATGTGTCCGGATAATTTGACATCTTTTTTCACAGGTTGAATACTATTAATAATTCAACTCTACTGCATGTAGGGGCGTTTGTTGTCTGAAAAATTGGCAACCGAATAATTAGAAATAATATTAAATAATTTTTTTATAAATAATTTTTTTATTATTATAATATTCATTTAAATATTATCTTCTCAATTTTTCATTAGATTCTATAAAATATCTTTACTTTTTCACAAAACTCATTATCCAATATTTTTGCTACTCCAAAATTTCTTAAAACAAACAACCCTAATAATCCACACATGTTCTGAGCAACTCTCACCATAATAATCATTATTTTTTGTTAAGATATATTTGAGTATGGATCTATTTTGTCACAGGATTTTCTGAATTACTAGTATAATTTTTTCGAAAATTATTACAAATATTCGCAATTGGGTAATTTTGGTCTGATTAGAGAATTTAAAATACAATTGATATTAAAATATCAAGAGTTCGACGGTAATGGGCGTAGACAGTAGTGTAGATAGCAATAAATAATTTTTTAATTTTACACGCAAACCAGAAAAGTTCAGAACAGTCTCCTAGTAGATCTGAGGGTATGTTCGTTTTCACCATTTTATCAGGATTCTAAGTATATTTATAATTCTACCACCGAACATATTCAGAATTCAAACATAAAAATCAATACATTTTACACAATCTCCAACAACTTTTTAATTTTTTATTCAACATAAATTTTCTCTCTCTATACTTTTTCACATAACTCCAATACTTTTTTATTAAACAATTACATCAAATCATTTTTCTGTCCACTTTACACAAACACCAATAAAACACTATTCAACATAAAAATTTACAACTTCTTTAAAATTCTACATTTTTTCTCAAAACGAGATTCCCCATCCATGAAAAAAGAAATAATCAAACCGTACAGTCCGGTAACCGGTCGCAAATGGCCGTTGTCTCTATAAATAGCGAGCGTCCTAAGCTTGATAGTCGTCGAGTTCCGCTTGTTTTGCGCGCTGCACACACACCATTCTCTTGAGCTCCACCAGATCTGCGCGCACCCACTCCTTACAGGTACCCTTTCTAATCTCTGGAAAACGCATTTGGATTTGGGTTTGCTTAGTTCAATCATTTACGTCTGCAGATCTGTATGTTTATGGCTATTTCGTACCCATTTTGCGAGTATATCTTTTCTGGTTTATGGTTTGTTGTCTATGAGTTGGAGATTTCAGTGAGCTAGTGAGTTTGGAAACTTTTTAAGGTTCTCGGAGACCGCAACATTGTTGAGTATTTAGTAGATCTGATTGTTGGGCTTGTCGGTAGTTCCCTATGCCTCGTTGATTTGGCTACCTGGGCTTTCGTTTCTGTCGTTTCAGCTTGTTCCTTTTTTCTTTTTGTTATCCGCTATGTTACCGAAGTTTTGAGCTGTGTCACTCTCTGATGCTTTTACCTCGTTTGCAAGATTTGTCTATTGGGTCTCCGTTTCTTCTGGGATTGGACCAATCCCATAATAGATGAGGCTGGTCTCTTCTTACAACAGCATATATTGCCCAGCTTCCTAAACTGTGGAGGGCTCATCTTTTCATTTGAGTGGTTTAAATTACAAGTTATACTTTTCTGACATGGTCTGTCGCTGTGGACTGTAGTAGTTGACATCAAATTTGTTCTTTGGGGTTTTAGATTCTTTGCTGCTTTATGCCTGGTGCTAAAGGAATCTGGTACTTGTTTGGTCCTCATATAATTGCTCTTCGAAGAATATGAACTCTTCGGACAGTATGACAAGATTGGATTAGGATTCTTATTAATTTTTATCTGTTGGCATCATGGGTGACGAACTCTTTATCATTCAAAAGAATATACCTGTTTTTGTTCTGAATTCCTTATCCATATGTCTTGGACTTTTCTTCCTTCCAACTCTTATCAATCAAAAGAATATACCTGTTTTTGTTCTGAATTCCTTATCCATATGTCTTGGACTTTTCTTCCTTCTCCAAGCGAACTTGTGCTATGTGGAAATTGCTGTCAGTTGTTGTATTAAGATGTGTATGCATTCTTGTTGATGTGTAGCTTGAAAGAATGGAGACCTTTCTATTCACCTCTGAATCCGTCAACGAGGGTCACCCAGACAAGCTGTGCGATCAGATCTCTGATGCAGTGCTTGACGCGTGCCTTGCCCAAGATCCTGACAGCAAGGTTGCTTGTGAGACATGCACCAAGACCAACATGGTTATGGTCTTTGGAGAGATCACCACCAAGGGCAACATAGACTATGAGAAGATTGTCCGTGACACATGCCGTGCTATTGGATTTGTTTCTGATGATGTGGGCCTTGATGCTGACAACTGCAAGGTGCTGGTTAACATTGAGCAGCAGAGCCCTGATATTGCCCAGGGTGTCCATGGCCACTTCACCAAGCGCCCTGAGGAGATTGGTGCTGGTGACCAGGGACACATGTTTGGTTATGCCACTGATGAGACTCCCGAATACATGCCTCTTAGCCATGTCCTTGCTACCAAGCTTGGAGCTCGCCTTACCGAGGTCAGGAAGAATGGCACCTGTCCCTGGTTGAGGCCCGATGGTAAGACCCAAGTGACTGTTGAATACTACAACGAAAATGGTGCCATGGTTCCTGTCCGCGTCCACACTGTCCTCATCTCTACCCAGCATGACGAGACTGTCACAAATGATGAGATTGCTGCTGACCTTAAGGAGCATGTTATCAAGCCTGTCATCCCAGAGAAGTACCTTGACGAGAAGACCATCTTCCACCTTAACCCCTCAGGCCGCTTTGTCATTGGTGGCCCTCATGGTGATGCAGGTCTCACTGGCCGTAAAATCATCATTGACACATATGGTGGCTGGGGAGCCCATGGTGGTGGTGCTTTCTCCGGAAAGGACCCAACCAAGGTGGACAGAAGTGGTGCCTACATTGTCAGGCAGGCTGCCAAGAGTATTGTAGCAAGTGGACTTGCTCGTAGGTGCATCGTGCAGGTCTCTTATGCCATTGGTGTGCCTGAGCCCTTGTCGGTCTTTGTCGACACATATGGAACTGGAAAGATTCCTGACAAGGAGATCCTCAAAATTGTGAAAGAGAACTTCGACTTCAGGCCTGGTATGATCACCATTAACTTGGACCTCAAGAGGGGTGGCAATGGCAGATTCTTGAAGACTGCTGCCTACGGACACTTTGGACGGGATGACGCAGACTTCACCTGGGAGGTTGTGAAGCCCCTCAAGTGGGAGAAGCCTCAATCTTAAGATCTATCGACTCCGTCTCCTGTTGCTCGATGCTTGTTTTATTGGTACTTGAATAATTTGCGTGTCCTAATCCCTTATCTAAGATTTGGCTTTTGGAATTCCTTTTTTTGACTTTTTTATTTTACAATTTCATTCTTATGTCATCCTGTTACCACTGTCACTGCAATCAAATCAAAAAATATATTGCCATTTTGTCGAATTGAGGGCAGTAGAATTAGTGAAGAGCTGCCAAACTTCTGATTGCTTGCAGAATATAGCGGCTGGGTAGCAGCAAAAGCAAGGTGATGTTTGGTAAGGAGTTTGAGTCATGGATTTTCGTTTCATTTCGCTGTTTCGCGTGCAGTTCGAGGTGATTCGGACTTAAAATAAAGTTCATGTGACCTGTCAATTACGCTAACGTCCGTGACCTGTCGAGGGAGCCATTTTTTATAACATTTGCTTCCCTCTTGCTCCCTAACATGCCCGAGCAAAATATGTACATATGTTTTTTAAAACATGCTTCTTTGATGCTATCTAACCTGCTCTAGCGAAGTTAACTTTAAAACATGCCTCTAACATGCATCTTAAGTTGCCCGAGCAAGCAAAATATAATGAGAAAGAAGTTAAATTTAAAAAATGTCTCCGACGTGCTTCTTAAGTTGCTCGAACGAAATAAAGATTCGCTTTGCCTCCCTCTTGGTCCCTAATGTGCCTAAGCAAAATATCTAAATAAGTTAAATTTAACACGACTCCCTCTTGCTCCCTGGTGTGCCCATTATATTCAAAAAGGGATTCAATATACTATACTCTAAAAACAAGCAATTCTCTCAACCTTCGTCTGAAAGAAGCTTCATACAACCAAGAAAACATGCAAAACCAGGGGACCATCTGAACTACCAAAAGCAATGGAACATTTTGAAACTCAAAACTACTAGCGTGAGAATTGTTGATTCTAGTGAAACTGCTGAATCTAAGAGATGCATCATTGAAACTTCATCTATAAGTTCTTCTATCTCATAAGAAATTCAGGAACAGAGAACCTATGGTTAACCTAAAAGCAGAAGCTATGGGTTGAATCCATATAATTATCTATGTGCGATGGTCTGTATGCAAGTATCAAATGAACCACGTCGAAAAGATGTTATAAGTTGATGACACATTCAACTACCTCGCATAGAGAGTTCAACTAGACATCATATGTAAGCAGGATAGGCGAGCGTAATTTATCATTACCAGTGAAGAAAAACAGAAAAAATAAATTAACCAAATTCTACTCCGGAAAGCAAGATATTGACAGAAAATCGAACGAAAAGCTCAAATGAAAACCAAAAAAAAAATCATTAATTCCGCTCCAAAACAGTGGCATTCGAAAAAGATGACTCAGACCCGATGTTTGGTTGCAAGAAACATAGCAGAACAAAACAAAAACAAAAAACTCAAATTTTCACAAGAAAAATGACACCCTGAATCCATCAAAGGTTCCTACTTTCTTTCAAACGTGTTCTACTTTACAGGACAGAAAAAAGAACATAATAATCAGACATCGCAGATAAAGGAAAGAAAAAAAACGAGAGAGACGCTTACATTTCGCGTAAGGACTCAGAACCCAGCTTCGTCTTTGATTTCTCTCCTAAATATCCATTGCGAGAGAGACACAGAGAGAGCGCAAGAAGCACAGTAACAAGGGACCCCAGGATCAACGGAGAAGAAGATGCAATTCCACAACAAGCAAATGCAGGAATTTTTGGTGATTCAGAGAAGGGCTCTCTAGGTGGCGTGTAAGTAGCAATAACATAGTGGAGAGACATGAAGAAAGAGACGAAGATGATAGAGTGAAAAAAGACGTGAGTTTTCTCTCTTGTTATTTTACTTTTTATTTTTATTTTTTCCTGATCGATGTTAATTCTGCGTCGTTATTAGATTTAAAGACTTAAAAATAACATTGAACCCATCCAAATATGGACTCAAAACATTAGACCTAAAATTCAAATTTGAGATATGAGACGAGGATTCAAACCGTTACCAAACATCACCCAAATATTTTGTTTTTGTTTTTATGTCTCCCCGTGTTTCCCCCGTCCTAATTGCATCTCAATCACTGTGGGTATGTACATTTCAATATTGCACTGTTAGCCCCAGCAATCAGCATGCTGTATGATTTGATTGAACTAACTGAAGCACCACTTTCATTGTGTGCAAGCCTGGCATCGGGTCCTTGACTGCGCCCGAACAGACGAGCAAGGTTACAATGATGTGCCTGACTGAGAGGACTACAACCTAAAGAAGAGATTTGGGGTTCTCGCTGGGGCCAGCAGCCAGCTGGTTTGGTCGATGCATTATCTGATACCACTTCAACCTTTTCTTGTCGCTTAAATAATTTGCTAGGAGTGTACGCCAACAGCTCAGCGTTTTTCTCATATGCACTTAATGCTTCGAAAACTGAAACCCCACCAAGCTCCCTTTTCCCACTCTGTTTTACTTAAGTTATTATATTGTTTTTCTGATTAAGATTTCGTGTAATTTTTTATCTAATCACATGTTTTTTAAGTTTTTGGATTCAGGATCCACACGGCCCTACATGCTGAGACTATGTTTGTTTAGTAAAAAAATTTATTTTTTAAAATTTTAACAAAATAAAAAAATTACAATATAATCTCTATCTCTCCATCACATCGTTACTTTTCCTGTAATAAATATTAAAAATCATCTTTCTCTTCATTTTTTTATCAAATTCAATATTCTAAAATTTTAATCTTCCTAAAATTTTAACGCTCAAACACAATCGGACTCTATTATAGATCCTATACGACCGAAACTTTACATATAAGACGTCGAGAAGCCTTTTTCAATTTATTGCACCGCGATACTTTTGGTAGCATATATGGTACTGTCAAACAATTATTAAATCAGAAACCTGGGTGTTACATCCAATAATTACATGCTACCTTTTGTTCGTGTTTTTTTTTGGTGGGTACCTTCTGTTCGTTATTCAATATCTGGGGTTGCCTTTTAACGAATCATCTTATGGTGAGCTTGAACTCTGGACGATGGACATCCCACGTAAAAGAGTCTTCACGTGCTAGACCCGAATTGAGGGTAATGAGCCCAAACCAGATGGATTCACACTTTGATGTCAGGGTTAAAGAATTCATGGAAAATAAAATCCTTTTTCGTGGCGACAAGATCGCCGCAATAAGAGAGAGAGTCCAAGCATTCTGCTACTAGCTACAACTTTGGTTATTTCTCTCTTTCAGTTATAATAATTCCATTTCGCGTAATGTTCTTGTGATCCTTCTAATGATATAAATAGATCAAACATTACTAGCATCAGAAATCAGGATCTAAATATTTCGAAATAACAACCACTTCTACCTTTTTGTTTCTTATTTGATATCAACGTAACTACTGAAAAGCTTTCCTATTTATTCAACTGATACATGAGCATGTTCTTCTGAACTTCTTATCCAAAGGGTCTCTCTCATCAAGCCGGATAGACACAATTGCCAAAATCTGCCAGGCCAAAACATAATAAAAAGAAAAATCAAGTTTAAATCAGTAAATCGTCTCTCAACTCTGATGAAGCTACGTTATTCAATGACAACTTTTGCAAAAGCTTAATTCACGACATGTTGGATATAACTTACAAGGGTTCACAAAGATGACGAGACCGGTGCTTCCCAGCAGCCTGGTAGAAGAGATTCATAGCAAATGAAGCATGTGAGGCTGCCTTGTTTGGATGGAAGCAGCTACCTCCAAGCTGTATGCTACTGCAGTTGACATGAGCTTGCTCGCAGCTGTATTCCACGTTGTGAAGAAGTTTTTCATTATCTGAGGAAGGCTTAGCAATGCACCAACTATTCGGTACTACTCTTGGGCGCTGAAGAACATTACAAGTTAAAGAGAGAGAAATCAGTCCTTGCTTGAAGAATGAAGATCGAAAAGCAATGGCCATTGCTGTTGTGTGGACTGGCGGTCCTCGCTTGACTTCTGCGGAGAGAATCAAAGCGTTTTGCTAATTTCTAGAACTGAAGAGACTATTGGTATGGCTGGAAGACTTACCTTCAGCTTCATGGCCTTTCCATTCACATGCATCCTTGACGCTGCATGTCGAATTACAAAACTTAAGAGATGTGAAAAATTATTACCCTCAGACAGAAATTCGGATTATAAACAGAGTCGTCTATGGGTAACAAAGTACTAATCCACTGACTTACGCCCAGTGACTCTGCAATCATCACGGTGACACGAAATGTTAACAGAAATTCCTTCAGAACCACTATATATACTTTGCTTGATTTATAAGAACAATAACATACACCATAGGACTGGTGATCATGAACTGTCATGGGCACCTCCCTATAATCATTTTGTTAAGGGATGCGAAGCATGCATGCATGCACTCGATAGAAGGTTCAGCTAATTCGCTTGGTGCATGTTAGAGAAACTCCAAATAATACTATAGGTTTAGGTAGCAGTGAAAAGAAAGACACACCGGTGCAAGCACACAGAGACAGGAGAAACGCCAATGCCAGAGGAAGGAACATCGCCAATGTGAGTCTAGCAATCTTCATTTTTCTGTCACTGCAAAGACAATCGACCCCGAGAGAGATTGGTGAAGAGGGCATCCGCAGTCGAGAGGTAGATATAGTGGTACCAGAGAATCCGTTAAAGATGGTTAATAACAAACTACCAATAGTGCCCTCCAGTAAAGAGTATAGTTGATCCTTGGATTAGATGGGAGAGGGCACTTAAGCTGTAATTATCAGCTCACTTACATTCCAAAGCGTGCATAAAGACAGACAGGTACAACATATACATTAGTATGACTACCTGTCTAAGGATAAGGGTTCTGTTTGGATGAATTCATTTAATGATTAATCAACCATGGAGGGCGGATTAATTGTTCTTCATTCAAGTCTTTATGATTAAATGCTAATGCTGCCCTGATTGATTGTGCCGTACGTGCCAAATCGCCAACTATCATTTAGTCGTGTTTCTCTGAACAAGTTTAGCACTTGAGGAAGGCTATTCCTCTGTTCTGATAAGCAACTCTTGTAGAATGCACTGGTGGTGCGCTTTTCGCTGGAGACTAGCTAATATCTTGTTGTTTCGGGTCACAGGATCGAGTTGGGATTCCTGTTATGAATACGTACAAGATGGGATGTGTGCTGTTGAATAGAAACAAAAATATACAAATACAAATGCAAGAGGGGATGATCCTCAATAACCCGGTTATATAATGGGGCTTAATTAAGGTCTGGTTATGGCAAGAATTCTATTTGCCCAGATAATGACACTCTATTGGCCTTAACAACTTTCTAGCCACCGAGCCCACCTCTTCACAGCAGCCTTCCGCATCACCACAGGGTACAGAGCCTTCCACAGCTGTCACGTAACAAATTCTGTTACGTCGTGTAACAACCTTTTCTTATTTTTGATTCGTTTTTTATTCGGTTACAGTGCGCATATATACACACGCACCTCTCTTGTAATCATTTGAAAAAGATATACAAATATTCTTTCATATTCAATATGGTATCAGAGCTAATAGACTCATCGTCTCTTTGAATCCTTCATCTCTTTCACATGGCTGCCCAACCTTCTTCATCGTCTTCTTCTTCCACTTCGATCCCGTCTTCACTTTCACATATTATCTCCATTAAACTCACCACTAAAAACTATCTTCTCTGGAGAGTCCAAATTTCAGCCTATATACGAGGACAAGACCTGTTTGATTATGTTGATGGAACGCTCACTGCTCCTACAGAGCTTCTTCCTGTTGAAGGAACCGCAGCTCCTAAATCAAACCCAACATTCCTCGTCTGGCGTCGTACAAATCAATTAGTCCTGAGTGCTCTCGTCTCTTCACTCACAGAGACTATCATTGGTCATGCCATTGCTGCCCGAACTTCTTGTGACCTCTGGTCAGCTTGGAGTCCATGTTCAGCTCTCATTCTCAGGCCAAGGAATTTCATATTCGTTTTCAGCATATTGGTGACTCTTCCTTCTCTGTCAACTCTACATCTTTTACTCTTCATAACTTACTTCATGTCCCTAACATCACCAAGAACCTTGTGTCTCTCCTTCAATTTTTGATGGAAATCAAGAACCCTTTTATCAATACAATTGTGAGGATTTATTCTCTTTGGTTCTTTGAAGAACTTCTCTAACTTATCGGGATTTCTTTTGGCGTTCACTTCGACTTATCAAATGGAATTTGCATCCCCGTTTGTGGCGTCTTCCTTTATACCGAGGTTCTTGTTTTCTTAAACAATGGGTCGAGGTTCCATCCAAATCAGTCCTAGAAACGATCTTGGGTTCCCTTTAGTTGTCGGGTCTCGTTACTCTTAACGAGGTTCACATCATTTGGTATCAGAGCTTTGGTTCTAGTTCAGGTTTGCTTATCCCTTTTTGTTTTCGTTCCTTTGTTTCTTCTTTAGCCGTTCACATCCTTTGCTTATCTCTCAAAACTCGTTTCTTTGTTTCTTTCAAAATTCGGTTCACATCACCCTTCTCTTCTTAGTCGAATTTTCTTTACCCTTCCCTTCCAAGTTTGGTTATTCTTGTTCATGAATAAAAGTGTGTTCTTGTTTGACATATCAAGCTATTTCGAAATCTAGTGATAATCTTCTCAAAAAAATTGTTGCTGACCATCAAAAGGAAAAGAGAAAGAGACTCGAACAGAAGAAGCAAGAAAGGAGTCCGAAAAAAAAGTATAAAAGTGCTTAAATTTTTTTTTTTGTTTCCATATATTGGGGATCCTATTAGTCCGAAAATCTCTTTACCCCAAGCAAGTATTTTTTTTCTCTCTAGTGACAAATCTCTACTATTCTAGTTTCCGAAATTCCAACCAATCGTGTTCCTTTTATTCTTGATCTTCTTGCTTTATCTGAAATAACTTGATGAGTTCTTGGTGAATCGTTGCTGGACATCTTTGAGTTGTTTGTTTAGTTTCAAAAGAACCCCAAGAGAATTACCGAGTGAAAAAAGGCAAGAGTGGTGAGAACATTAGAGGGTAAAAGCCGAGTATTGATTGAAACACGAGTGAAGAGAGACCCCATCCTTGAGTGTAAACATGTCAGGGAGCGATTTGGGAGGTCCTTGTTATTTCTTTCGTTCTAACATTATTTTTGCAGTAATCAAGTCTCAAGATAGTGGTAAGAGCGTGGCCAATGATGCTATCCCACCAGCTGACCTGAAGGTGTATATGGATGCCTTGGTGAGTGAGATGAATTTGCAGATTGAGCACATGTAAGAACGGATAGATCAGCTGGAGAAGAAGCAACCCCAAAACGGCCCCAACTTCCGTAGATGAGAAAGAGCACAACGGAGGGAGGAAAGGGAGGACAAAGAAGAGCCTTATAGATATGAATTTGAGGAGGAAGAGGATCGTGACTCTAATGTTGGCTATAGGAGTTATGGAGGGCGAGTTAGAGAAGCTAGGAATCGGGAAGATAACAACTTGAGTGGAATTAAGATGAAGACTCCGTCTTTTCAAGGTAGATCTGATCCGGAAGCCTATCTTAAGTGGGAGAAGAAGATGGAGTTCGTGTTTGATTGCCACAACTACTCCGAAACAAAGAAAGTAAAATTAGCCGTCATTGAATTTTCTGAGTATGCTATAACTTGGTGGGATCAACTTGTGATAAATAAAAGGCAGAATAGAGAACGACCAATAGAGACGTGGGAGGCTATGAAGGCGGTCATGAGAAAACGGTCATGAGAAAACAGTTCGTTCCAAGCTACTACTACCGAGAGTTGTACAAAAAGCTACAAAGTCTTAGACAAGGAAGTCGAAGTGTAGAAGATTACTAGAAGGAGATGAAGATGGCCATGATCCGTGCAAATGTTGAGGAGGATCGAGAGGCTACAATGGCTAGATTTCTACATGGCTTGAATCGGGAGATCCATGATAGGGTGGAGATGCAACATTATGTGGAGATGGAAGACATGGTGCATATGGCTATCAAAGTGGAGCAGCAACTCAAGAGAGGGAGTGGGGGACGTACAAGCCACAATTCTAGTTCTACTTCCTTGAAGCCGAATTATACCAAGCTCATGGACAAGTCACAAATGTCTAAACCCGAGCCCAAGCCCGCAACCACCAGCCACCTTCCTCAAGGTAAAACCGAAGCTTCTACTTCTAGGAATCGTGATATTAAGTGTTTTCGATGTCAAGGTAGGGGACACATCGCAAGTCAATGTCCAAACAAGCAAGTCATGGTGTTGAAGGCCAATGAAGAGATCGTGACTGATAGTGAAGAATCTGACACCGACGACATGCCACCCTTGGGGATGTTTCCGAGGATGAATACATAGCCCCTGATGCGTTGACCTTGGTGGCGAGGAGAGCATTGAGCTTGCAAGCAAAAAGTGATGATGAAGTACAACAGGAGAACATCTTTCACACTAGGTGCTACATCAAAGATAAGGTATGTAGTGTGATTATTGATGGTGGTAGTTGTACTAACGTTGCAAGCACAGTCATGGTTGAAAAGTTGGGATTGCCCGTGTTGAAACACCCTAGGCCATACAAGTTGCAATGGCTGAATGATAGTGGAGAAATAAGGGTGAACAAGCAAGTGTTAGTTGTTTTTCGAATCGGTAAGTACGGAGATGAAGTGTTGTGTGATGTAGTACCGATGCAAGTGGGACACTTATTGCTAGGGCGTCCGTGGCAATTCGATAGACATGTGAAGCATGATGGCTTTACGAATAAGTACTATTTTGTACTTAATCAGAAACCGATCACTCTTGTACCATTGACACTGCAGCAAGTATATGAAGATCAAGTGAGATTGCAAAAGGAAAGTGAGCAAAAGAAATAGAGTGAGAAAAAGAGAGTGAAAATCAGAAAGTGAGTGAAAATTCGAGAGAGGCCGACAAAAAAGAGAGAGAAGGTTCGGCCATTAAGAGAAAATCAGAGAGAAAAAAGAATTTCTATGCAAAAGTGAGTGAGGTCAAGCGAGCGATGCTTTCAAATCAGCCGATGATTGTACTTTTGTAGAAAGAGGCACTTTTAAACACTAACGAAATTGTTCTTTCTTTGCCTAGTTCTATTGCTTCTCTCCTGCAGGAATATGACGATGTCTTCCCCGAGGAAACACCACATGGGTTACCTCCAATCCGAGGGATTGAACATCAAATTGATTTTGTCCTCGGTGCTACCATTCCAAACCGACCAGCTTATCAGAGCAATCCCGAGGAGACAAAGGAGCTTCAACGGCAAGTCAGTGAGTTGTTGGAGAAAGAGCACGTGAGGGAAAGCATGAGCCCATGTGTTGTTCCGGTTCTACTTGTACCTAAGAAGGATGGGACTTGGAGAATGTGTGTTGATTGCCGAGCCATCAACAATATAACGGTAAAGTATCGTCATCCTATCCCACGCTTAGATGATATGTTAGATGAGCTGCATGGTTCTTGCATATTTTCAAAAATTGATTTAAAGAGTGGTTATCATCAAATTAGGATCAAAGAAGGAGATGAGTGGCAAACCGCCTTTAAAACAAAATATGGTTTGTATGAATGGTTAGTTATGCCTTTTGATTTGACTAATGCCCCGAGCACCTTTATGAGACTTATTAACCATGTTTTGCGTGCATTTATAGGTAGATTTGTTGTTGTCTACTTTGATGATATCCTCATTTATAGCAAAAACATGGACGATCGTGTAGTACATCTGAAATATGTGTTAGATGTGCTAAGGAAAGAAAAGTTGTTTGCTAATTTGAAGAAGTGCATGTTTTACACCGATAAGCTTATATTTTTGGGCTTTGTTGTTAGTTCACAAGGTATACAGGTTGATGAAGAGAAAGTACGTGCAATCCAAGATTGGCCGAGTCCCACGAATGTAGGTAATGTTCGTAGTTTTCACGGACTTGCTAGTTTTTACCAGCGGTTCGTGAAGGACTTTAGTAGCATAGCCGCACCACTTACCGAAGTGATCAAGAAGAACGTTGGATTTCGATGGGGAGAAGAACAAGAGAAGGCGTTCCAATTACTCAAAGAGAAGTTGACTAACGCACATTTGTTGTCTTTACCTAACTTTTCTAAAACGTTTGAAATTGAATGTGATGCTTCAGGTATTGGTATAAGCGCCGTTCTTATGCAAGAAGGACGACCAATAGCATATTTTAGCGAGAAACTCAGCGGGGCAGCCTTAAACTACCCAACATATGACAAGGAGTTGTATGCGTTGGTTCGGGCTTTAGAGACGTGGCAGCACTATCTATGGCTTAAGGAGTTCGTGATTCATACCGATCATGAGTCCTTGAAACATTTGAAGGGTCAACACAAGCTTAACAAGAGGCATACGCGATGGGTGGAATTCATTGAGACGTTTCCATACGTCATTCGGTACGAGCAAGGTAAGGAGAATGTGGTCGCCGATGCACTTTCTTGCAGGTATGCACTACTTTCCACATTTGATGCAAAATTGCTTGGTTTTGAACATATTAAGACTTTATACCCTGATGACCGGGAATTTGGTCAGGACTATATAGATTGTGAGAAAACCTCTTGTGGTAAGTTCTTTAGGCTTGATGGATTCTTGTTTCGGCAGAATAAGTTATGCGTGCCTAATTGTTCATTGAAGCATGTATTAGTGCAAGAATCTCATGGTGGAGGATTAATGAGACATTTTGGAGTTGCCAAAACCTTAGCTGTTTTACAGGAACACTTCTATTGGCCTCACATGAAACGGGATGTTGAAAGAATTTGTGGAAGATGTGTCACGTGTAGGCAAGCTAAGTCCAAAGTGAAGCCCCACGGTTTGTATACTCCTTTACCTATCCCTAGTGAGCCTTGGAATGATATTTCAATGGATTTTGTGTTAGGATTGCCTAGAACTAAACGAGGAAGAGATTCAATTTTTGTGGTTGTGGATAGATTTTCTAAGATGACACATTTTATTCCATGTCACAAAACGGATGATGCCTCACATGTTGCTGATTTGTTCTTTAGGGAGATTGTAAGATTACATGGCATGCCTAGGACGATTGTTTCGGATAGAGATGCTAAATTCTTAAGTTATTTTTGGAAGACTTTGTGGTGCAAGCTAGGTACTAAGTTATTATTTTCCATTACTTGTCACCTGCAAACTGATGGTCAAACTGAAGTTGTCAATCGGACTTTGTCTACTTTATTGAGGGCGATCATTAGAAAGAATATCAAAACATGGGAAGAATGTTTACCACATGTTGAGTTTGCTTATAATAGAGCCGTTCATTCTGCTACTCAATTTTCGCCATTTGAAATTGTGTACGGTTTTAATCATTTAAACCCATTAGATTTATCCCCTTTGCCTGTGTCTGAGCATGTTAATTTAGATGGAAAAAAGAAAGCTGATTTTGTCAAGCAGATTCATGAGAAAGCAAGACTCAACATTGAGCGCCGAACGGAGCAATATGTAAAACATGCCAACAAGGGACGTCACAAGATGCTTTTTGAACCAGGAGATTGGGTTTGGCTGCATATGAGAAAGGAAAGATTCCCAGCAAAAAGAAGTTCAAAATTGCTTCCAAGAGGAGAAGGACCTTTCCAAGTCCTTGAGCGCATCAACGACAACGCCTACAAGCTAGATTTACCTGGTGAGTACAACGTCAGTGCCACTTTTAATGTTACTGATTTGAGTCCGTTTGATGTAGGTGAAGATTTGAGGGCAAATCCTTTTCAAGAGGAGGGGAATGATGGAAATCAAGACACCTTTGATCAATACAATTGTGAGGATTTATTCTCTTTGGTTATTTGAAAAACTTCTCGAACTTATCGGGATTTTCCGTGGCGTTCACTTCGGCTTATCAAACGGAATTTCCATCCCCGTTTGTGGCGTCTTCTTTTATACCGAGGTTCTTGTTTTCTTAAACAAAGGGTCGAGGTTCCATCCAAATCAGTCCTAGAAACGATCTTGGGTTCCCTTTAGTTGTCGGGTCTCGTTACTCTTAACGAGGTTCACATCAATTTTGTCTTGATAACTCATGTTATTTTGAATTTACTCTACTCATTTCTCTGTGAAGGACAAGTTGATGGGGAAGATCCTTCTGAGAATAATTTTTTTAAAATTAAATATATATATTTTTAAAAAAATTAAATGTCTGCACTACGCAGAGCACACTGCGCAGAGCACTCTGCGCAGTGCTTTATGAGAATAATTTTTTTAAAAAAAAAAATTAAATTCAGTCTGGACCACTTAAGTGGTCCAGAACAGACCGCATTTCCAAAGACCGGTCCGATCCTTATATATAAGAGAACTGGAAATGCGGTCCGAAAATCGAACCGCATTTCCGGTTTTCAGCCCTAGATGCTGATGGAGAGTTTCGCTCTCTCACCTCTCTGTGCACACAACTTGGTATTACACATTTTTTTCCTGCCCCCATACACATTAACAGAATGGTCTCATTGAACGAAAACATCGACATATTGTCGAGACAGGTCTTGCATTACTAGCACATTCCTCTCTTCCTTTTCAGTACTGGGCTGATGCTTTTGAAACTGCCACCTACCATATAAATCTGCTCCCTACGCTTGTTCTCAACCACAAATCTCCTTACTATATGGCTCACCAAAAGGAACCTAACTACACATTCCTAAAAGTGTTCGGTTGTGAGTTTTGGCCCAACCTAAGACCCTACAGTCCTCACAAGATGGACCTTCGGTCCAAATCCTGCCTCCTTCTTGGCTATAGTACCTCTCATAAAGGGTACAAATGCCTTGACACAACCACTGACCGGCTCTACATATCACTAGATGTTGTCTTTAATGAGTCATCCTTTCCTTTTTCAAAATCTGCCCTTCCTTTATCTCAACCTCCACCTCCAACACCTACGGTTTCTCTTCCAATTTTTCCCTCCTCTATTTTAGGCCCTGCTCCTATCTCTCAACCTCCAAATTCACAACAATCGAGTAACCCTCCCCCTCCGCCTAGTGCACCTACATCTTCTCAAGATCCTTTCCTACCTTCCAGATCAGTCCCTTCTCCTCTTATCCCTCATTGGTCACCAATAATCACTAGAGCTCAAACCAACTCTTCTCGCCCTCGTCAATTTACTGATTGCACGGTTCGGTACTGTCTTACTACCTCTGCCACCACTACCGATGAAACTTTTTCATACACAGTTGCCTCTAAATTTCCTGAATGACGTATTGCCATGTCCCATAAGTTTGATGCTCTTCTTAAAAACCGAACTTGGTCTCTTGTTCCTCTCATTCCCTCTACTAATTTTGTTGGTTGCAGGTGGGTGTTTGCTACCAAATTGAGAGCAGATGGTTCTCTTGAGAGCCGTAAGGCACGTCTTGTTGGCAAAGGCTTTCACCAGCAGCCTGGCATCGACTACAATGAGACATTTAGCCCTATGGTCAAGCCCTCCACTATTCAACTTGTTCTCTCTCTTGCAGTTGCCCGTGAATGGTATCTCAGGCAGCTGGACATTCAAAATGCATATCTCCATGGTCTTCTAACTGAGTCGGTGTATATGCAACAGCCTCAAGGTTTTGTTAACCCACTCTATCCTCAGCACATCTGCAAGCTTCACAAAGTTATCTATAGCCTCAAACAAGCCCCCGGGGCTTGGTTTGCACATCTCAGTTCTTGGCTTCTTGACTATGGATTTCTTGCCTCTGCTGCTGATCCTTCACTATTTATCTTGAACAAGGGTACTCTTCATATGGATTGTCATCACATCGTCTCTGCCTTCTGTTGCTACTGCTCTTATCTCGGTTATGGGTGTTGTTTTTCCAATTAAAGATTTGGGCAGACTCTCCTATTTTCTTGGTCTTGAAGTTGATTACCTCTCTGGTGGTGTTCTTCTTTCTCAAAGAAAGTACACACAAGACCTCCTATGTCGTTGCAACATACTCTCTGCCAATACTGTTTCATCACGTATGTCTCCCTCTACCTCTAAGTTTGACTCTCCTAGTTTTGAAGATGTCACTTTGTTTCGTAACATTGTGGGAGGGCTTCTGTACCTCTCCTTAACAAGCCCTGACATCTCCTTTGCAGTCAATCGGGTATGTCAATTTATGCATCAACTCAAGCTTCCTCACTGGACGGCGGTCAAACGAATTCTACGCTACTTGAAGGCTTCCATAAATCATGGTATCTTCTTCGATATCAGCTCTGGTTTTCGTCTGCAGGCCTACTCTAATGCTGACTGGGCAGGCTGTCCAGATGACCGTCGATCCACCGGAGGGTTCTGCATCTTTCTTGGTCGCCATCTTATCTCTTGGAGTTCTCGCAAACAACGAACTGTGGCTCGTTCCAGCACTGAAGCAGAGTATAAATCTCTTGCCAACACAGCTGCTGAACTCATTTGGCTTCAAACTCTTCTCTATGAACTTGGATTGTCTCTGCCTCATCCTCTTAGCTTGTGGTGTGATAATCTTGGTGCAACTTATCTGACATCAAATCCAATCTTTCATTCCCGCACCAAGCACACAGATATAGACTTTCATTTTGTCTGTGATCAGGTGGCTACTCGTACACTTCACGTTTCCTTCTGCAGTAGTAAAGATCAGCTCGTTGATATCTTTACTAAACCTTTGGTTACAGATCGCTTTGCTTTCCTTCGTTCGAGTCTCACTGTGGTTGACACCCCCTGGACTCGCGGGAGCGTATTAGCCTTAACAACTTTCTAGCCACCGAGCCCACCTCTTCACAACAACCTTCCACATCACCACAGGGTACAGAGCCTTCCACAGCTGTCACGTAACAAATTCTGTTACGTCGTGTAACAACCTTTTCTTATTTTTGATTCGTTTTTTATTCGGTTACAGTGCGCATATATACATACACACACGCACCTCTTTTGTAATCATTTGAAAAAGATATACAAATATTCTTTCATATTCAATACACTTTGTTACTCAGATGGTGTCCATCCCATTAACCATTTTAAAGAGAAAAAATACATTGATCGTTCCTTGTAGCAGTAAGGTCTTCTTAGGTTGGATTCCTTGTGCTGTCAAAAAATTGTAAGATTAGGAATTTCTTCCATCAGTCACTTCAAAAAGAAAACAAAGAAACATAAAAATTTCCAAAGAGTTGAATAAAATTGTCTTCCCTATTGATTGTGTGTATATATATATATATTAAGATTTGCTACTGTTTTATACAAAATTGACTGGGCTCTCACATGCCGTCTATGTTTTTCAACTGACAAGATCCATTTCTATGTGCTCTCTTACCTACTCGTTTTGGGTTAAACTGGCATGACTACACATACATAGTCACCCATCTTACATGTTAGAGCATCATAGAAGGCATTAGTACTTCTCCAATAGGATTAAGCATGTAGTTTTTTAGCCAATACTCCTTTCTCTTTACAGGTAGGTGAACTTATTATTAACTCTTACATGTGTGAAACACACTACATATTTCTTTGTATAGCTTCCTGCAGAAAACACTTATGCCTAGCTCCAAGCAAAAACCAAGCCGGCATTGAACTTTTAGGTTAAGGATTCAACCAAAGATTTGTTATACAAAGTTATGTAGTTTGAAAATACAGAGGATATCTGAAAAAAAAACAATTTAGACCCTAATAACACTTAGAGGTGGAAAATATGTGTTTTCCCTCTAATTAACAAATCAATAACAATTTTAAAACAAGTTTTAAAATTGTTCAGTCTAGATATGCATAATAATCAACTCAGTCAACAAGTAGGCACCGAAAAATTAAAATCAAACTTCAATCACACAAAGAGACAAGAATTTGGTGACGAAGTGGAAAACCTTTGAAATTCCATTCAAAGGAAAAATCACTCCGGGTTAGCAGCCACCTAGAATCCACTAAGAAGAAAACCTTACACACAGTGATTCAGACACGGGCAACCCCTGTTGCTTGACTATGACTGCATTTTTTAAATGGTCGCTCGAGCGCTTGTCTAACGCTGGTTGAACGTGATGACTCTTATGAATTTTTTCAAGGCCGCTCGAGCGCCTGTTATACGCTGGTTGAACGTGATGAAGACTTTGGACAAACCATCAACTGTAACTCTTGAACAAATGTGGGAACCAAAATTACAACTCGATCAAGACATATTTTGACACGGAATTTTGTCAATACAAAAATGCGCTAACAAACTCCCCCTTTGGCAATTCCGTGACAAAACCCACATATAAAAAATAGACAAAACATAGATCTTTGCCAATCACCACAACAATGATCTAAATACATAAATATCAACCTATGACCTAAAAACCATGTTCAAGAATCTTTGAATCGGTTACCTGAAAAACACAATCTCAAAGACCAAGTGAAAGCATAGAGAACAAACACGTATATAGAATTGAAGTTAGACCAATAGCAAACAAACTACAGTAACAAAGCATTTGCTCCCCCTTAGCCAATTATGCTTTACAAAAAAATTCTCCCCCTTTTTGTCACGAATAAACAATGGGAAACAAATGCAACAGCTCATAGAGGAAATAAAATGCATGCAAATATGAAACTGAGCACCAACTGACATAAGAATTGCATTTCACAAATAAGATAAAATAAAGGCATAACCAAGGCTCAATCAATCAAAACCGACAACAAATCACAAATGAAGATGCGAATAAAAGACAACACACAATTTGATACTGAGATAAGGAATAATTATTGAAAAGAGCAAATGATCAAATGCCAAAAATCAGCACAAACTTCATGGAACTAAGAGACATAAACAAAATTCTCAAGAACATGGAAAATCAATACAAGCTCATTGTATGATCATGGAAAATAATATTCATTGATTTTATGTCACACGTCTCTAAACGATTTTAACATCAATAATTAAAAAATGTGAACTGCATATGTGTGTGAAATACGAAACACAATCGGAGTGGCTTAAGACCTTAAATTTGTGAGGGAGGTCAGAGCTAGTCAAATGAAACCATGAGTGAAAAGAGAGACATATCACACCAGACGAAAGTCAAACCCAATGCCACTAGGACCTAAGTATGCAACTTTGTTGCTTGTTTTTCTCCCCCTAAATATTTTGCATCTTTTGCTTTTGTTTTTTTCTCTTTTCTTTTCTTTTATTTTCTTTTCTAGAATAGTAACAACTTCTTTTGAAGTGGAGATACTCTTTTGGAGCATTTGACTCTAAGAGGGGCAATGAATAAGGTCAGCTAGTCAAAGGTCAATTCAGTCTGATGAATACGATTTCTTTCACTTGTGGTTGCAGACCCAAAACTCACACATGCGGTCAAGCCTCATCTAACCATATTAAGTGTGCATTGTGATTTGGTATGACAAATAGACATTTGAAAATCATGTCAGCTAATACCAAAAAGAGACAATAGGCATGACTCTCAAATCATATTATAATCAAGATATAAATTGAGAAAGTATATTAAAGATCATGCTCGAAAATCTCAAGTATGTCAAACAGGCCAATGACCAAATGTGCTGACAAAAGGCACACAACAAGCAACAATTTTTTTTAATATTTTAAAAAAACGAAACAGGGAAATAAAAACACTTGAACTCACAAGATAAACACACACAAGAACATTAATATAAAAACCAAATATAAATGCAATCTATGCTAAAGCAAGCAAAAAAAAATACTCAGGAAGAAGAACACATTAGCCTTCATGTTGGCTAATCAGATTTCATCCCTTTTCACCCAAATTTTCTTGACACATGTTGATTGTTTTGTCAAGTTCTGGAATTTCTCATTTAGTAACATGGTATGCTCAGTTAGAAATTTGACTTTATGTGCAAGGTTCATGTGATTGTTATTGTAGGCAGACAAATCAAATGCATTCTCTTGTCTTTTCAATTTAAAACTATTAGGTTTGATGTGACCTATTTTCTCACAAAAAATGACAAGTAGGAGCAAACCGGTGTGAAGTGTGTGTTTTATGTGGAACAATATAAGAATGAGTAATCATGGACTGAGAGTTAGTCTTCTTACCAGCACTCACCTTTCTCTGAAGAGCTTTAACTTCTGCTTGTTTGATTGACAATGACGCTGGAACGAAGACAGTCGTTGAAGTTGATGCACCACTCGACTTGTTGTACCACAATCCTTTCCTATTTCCAGGTGTTGCTCCCAGGCTTAACATGTGGTCTAGCTTTTTAGACTCACTAGAGAATTGTTGAAATTGGACATTAGATTTCTCTAGTTTGCACTCTAAGTCTTTAACTTCAGCTTCAAGGGTCAAGTTTTCAGTTTCAAGTCTTCAGACAACTTGATGTATTCTTCAAGCTTGACAGTGAGATTATCCCTTTCAAGTTGAGTTTCATGAAGTTTCTCTAGGGTCCTTTTATTTACCTTGTGCAGTTTCAGGCTTTCCCTAAAGAGCTTGTCATATACCTCTTGCAAGCTTTCTTCAGTATCAGATTCATCTTCAGATGTCTCCGTTTCAGAGTCAATTTCCTGCGAATCACGATTATCAGTACTACACATAAAAGCCATAAAATTTACCTGTTCTTCATCACTGCTGGAATTTGATTCGTCGTCACTCAGTGAAGCAATCAACGATTTTCCTTTCAACTTGATATATGTTGGACACTCTGATCTGACATGACCAAACCCTTGACACTCAAAGCAAATCAATTTTTTATTCTTGGACTCATTAGCAATGTTCTTATCTCGCTTCTCCTTTCTGAACCCACTGGAGCTACATTGATTCTCTTCAGCACCTTTATTAAATCTTCCTTAATCATCCTTTGATCTCAAAAACTTTCTGAATTTTTCGACTAGACTGCTGAAGTTCTCATCATCTAGAGATTCATTTGACTCAGAACAAACTTCTTCGTTACTAGATCTCAAGGCAATAGACTTGTTCCTCTTTAGCTGAGACAGTGTCTATTCATAGGTTTGTAGAGACCCAACTAGTTCTTCAATCTTCATCGTGTCCAGGTCTTTACTTTCCTCGATTGCTGTAACTTTGGGTCTGAATCTCTCAGGAAGAGATCTCATAACTTTTCTCACAACCCTACTTTCTAGTATTCTCTCTCCTAGATTGTAGCTCGAGTTAACTATGTCATTTAGCTTTGCATAGAACTCATCAAATGTCTCATCTTCCTTCATTCGAATTTCTTCAAACTTTATGGTCAACATCTGAAGCTTCGAGTTTTTAACGGTCTTGGTACCTTTATGAGTAGTCTCTAAAATCTCCCAAGCTTCCTTAGAAGTTTCACACATAGAAATTCTTTTAAACACATCAGCAGACACAACCATAAAAATAGAATGTAAACCTTTGTTATTCCAATTACATTCACTGATCTCATTTATAGACCAGACACTAATATATTTTGGTGTTTTAACACCTTCAACCTCAGATATAGGTGCAGACCACCCTTTAACACAATATCACCAGACACGTTCATCCAGAGATTTCAGAAAGGCTCTCATGTGAACTTTCCAATAAGCATAATTGCTTCCATCAAAATATGGAGGCACAGACAGTGACTGACTTTTGTCCATCCAGACTAAGGGTCAAGGACCGAGATTAGCCTCTAATACCAATTGAAAAAAAAAACCAATTTAGACCCTAATAACACTTAGAGGTGGAAAATATGTGTTTTCCCTCTAATTAACAAATCAATAACAATTTTAAAACAAGTTCTAAAATTGTTCAGTCTATATATGCATAATAATCAACTCAGTCAACAAATAGGCAGCGAAAAATTAAATTAAACTTCAATCACACAAAGAGACAAGAATTTGGTGACGAAGTGAAAAACCTTTGAAATACCATTCAAAGGAAAAACTACTCCGGGCTAGCAGCCACCTAGAATCCATTAAGAAGAAAACCTTACAAACAGTGATTCAGACACGTGCAACCCCTGTTGCTTGACTCTGACTGCATTTTTTAAATGGTCGCTCGAGTGCTTGTCTAACGCTGGTTGAACGTGATGACTCTGTATGAATTTTTCCAAGGCCGTTCGAGCGCCTGTTGAATGCTAGTTGAATGTGATGAAGACTTTGGACAAACCATCAACTCTAACTCTTGAACAAATGTGGGAACCAAAATTACAACTCGATCAAGACATATTTTGACACGGAATTTTGCCAATACAAAAATGCGCTAACAATATCTTTGATTGATTATTGTATGTAAGTGAGGTAGCAAAGGAGCCTATTATGTTTGTCTTTCTTAATGGACCGTCTAATGATGAATGTTATCCTGTCCAAAACTCGGTAATAAAATAATTTAACCACCTTCTTTAATCCTAATCATGCATGAACGCGACCAGGTTTAGTAGAATCTGAGAAAGATTTTGTTCAATGAGCTTAAGCATAAGCAAGTTGTGTTTTTTTTTGTCTAACTAAATTCACTCCTGCCGGCCTCTTGCAAAAAGGAAGAGTTGGAGACAACTCTATCTCCCTCTCTCTCTCATACTTGTACCACTCTCGTTTGCCTGTGAGAATGAAAGCCATCTGACTTTCATTTTGGCCCTTTAACATTGGAACTATGAGAAAAGAGACAGAGCAGGGCCGATTGCGGGCCGAGGTAACTATGACAAGCATCGACGGCGCCCTAGCACCCAAAGGCCGCTTCCTAAAATTTTGTATTATTAAAGATTCTCTGAAGAATACTGAGCGGAAAGAAATAGATTCTTTAAAGAATTTCACTTTTTTAATTTAATGAATGAGGGTAATGTACTTATAGTTAGCTACTAATTATAGTTCAAAATCCATCTAGTCCCTCTAATTTTAAAAATGGTTATAAAAATATTTTAAAAAATTTATAAAAAAAAATATATAAAAAATATTATTTAAATAAAAATATTGAAACTTTATTTTAGTGGAACTATTTAGTTTTTTAGTTTTTTTTAAATAAATAATATCACCCGATTCTCAAATACCACCACAAACATTAACTAAACCTACTAAAAATATATAAAAATAATATTATTTAAATAAAAAGTGTCTTAAAAAAGTATTTATTTTTCTAAAAACTATCACCCGATTCTCAAATACCACCACAAACATTAACTTGTTGCAACTCGCCCCCACAAATTATATTTTTCATTGCGATTTCATCCCTCAACCTACTGAAGTTGTTATATTGAACGTTTTTTGTCCCATTTAAACATGTGACCTTCTCCTTAATTGAAAAAACGAATTTGTACAACTCGATTCTAAGTGACTCATCTGTTTTTTTAATTAAAAAAATCAGCTAACTACATATTATTTTTTGGCTCTACAAATTGTTAAAAGCATTGTAGAAAACTAGGGAGGACTCAAACGAGAGTAAATTTTTATTTTCAGGTAAGAAGAATGTCACATGTCGTGTAAGTGAGACAAAAATAATTCGATATAACGACTTCATTAGCTCGAGGGATGAAGTCGCAACAAAAAATATAGTTTGTGGGGGCCAGTTGCAATGAGTTAAAGTTTGTGGAGATATTTGAGAATTGGGTGATAGTTTGAGAAAGGAAATTATAATTAACCCAAAAAAAACAAACAATTTTTGTAACGCAAGAACGTCGTATACCCACGGGAGGCCGGCAAAGTGGTCCACTTCTTCTTCTTCTTCTTCTTCTTCTTCTTCTTCTTCTTCTTCTAATAATAATAATAATAATAATAATTTTTTGCTATACTCATCTTTAGGATGTCGTGTAATTGAATTTTTATGTTCTATGTTTTAATATATATCTATATATATTTAGCTGCCTCTAATAAATTAGAGAGAGGTACGTACGTACTACAAAGTGGCTTAAGGAAATAAAATGCTCTTTTCATGATACAAATTATAAAATAAATTGAAGGATATATGCAGCATGAAAAGGCTTATTCTTATTGTCAAAAGACAATATTCATCTAAATGCATGGTACAACAAAAAACCACCATTTGGCTCCCTCTGTACTGCGTACACGAAGCGTATTCCTGCACAAGACCCTTTGGTTGGAGAGACTTCAGCCCTTCTGGCTGCATTGCGTGTGATTGATTCCAATCAGTGGCCTATGGTTGTTTTTTAGAGCGATTGTTTGTCTTTGGTTCAAGATGTGTTATGTAGCAGCTCCTGTGTGGGTTGGCAGGTGGAAGATTGGGTAACTGTCATTCGAGATTTCTTTAATATTGCTCATGATCCAATGCATTCTATTCGCTGGGTTTCAAGAAGGCAGAACAAGCTTGCCCATAAATTGGCTAAATGGGCAGTTTCCTCAAGTTGTTTTGGTTTCCTTAGTTTATTTGTTATTCCTGCTTTTGTAGTTGATTGTGACTCTGTTTAGTAGTTGTTTTGGTTTGGTTCGTGATTATCTATATTTAAAAAAAATCAAGAACAAATGTTGTGAAGTTATACAACATTGGATTTGTTTATAGCTAGGAGATATTTTTCTTTTCTGAAAAATGGTTATATATCTGTTAGAATATTGTCTATATCTTTCTGATTTTGGAAGATCATGGAAATATATCTTCTGTGATCTTCCTGAATCAGGAAGATATTCTGATTGTGATTTGTAATTATTCTGTTGATTCTGCTTACCTTGTATTGATTCGTAGTCTCATCTACCTCACGGTGACTCGTCCTGACATTTCCTATGTCGTCACCTTGGTCAGCCAGTTTATGCATTCCCCTCGCTCTACTCACTATGCCGCTGTTCTCCGCATTCTTCGGTATGTAAAGGGGACTTTGTTCCATAGGCTTCATTTTTCTGCTTACTCCTCGTTGACTTTTCAGGCGTACTCTGATGTTAATTGGGCAGGAGATCCCACTGATCGTCGCTCCACCACCAGATATTGTTTCTTGCTCGGCACATCTCTTATCTTGTGGAAAAGTAAGAAACAAACTGTTGTCTCTCGTTCCAGTACGGAAGCTGAATATCGTGCCTTGGCTGATACTACTTCTGAACTCGTGGCTTCGGTGGTTATTGCACGATATGGGGATTCCTTTTTTTGGTAGTTCTCCTCTCCATTGTGACAACACAAGTGCCATTCAGATTGCTCACAATGATGTTTTTCATGAACGCACAAAACGTATTGAAATCGACTGTCACTTCATTCGTCACCATATCAAGCAAGACAATCTTCGATTGCATCATGTTCCTTCTGCAGATCAGCTCGCTGATATCTTTACCAAGGCTCATCCTCCTGGAAGTCATCAAGATCTAGTTGGCAAACTCAAGTTAGCATCTTCGCTCCCACCTTGAGTTTGAGGGGGGGTTAGAATATTGTCTATATCTTTTGTGATCTTCCTGAATCAGGAAGATATTCTGATTGTGATTTGTAATTATTCTGTTGATTCCGCTTACCTTGTATAGATTTCTCCCTCCTCCTATAAAAGGACAGGTCATTGTACTGTTTAAATACACCTCTGAATATACGAAGTATTCTTCATTCTCTCTTTTCTTTCTTTTATTTCAACAATATCAAAAAGCAGCATATATATGTTATATGTTATAAAGTTCAAAATCAGGCAAATATGTATGGACAGAAGCTAGACGTATGATGCCAAACATCGAATCGTAATATAGTTACATCATACAGGTTCCATAAAATCGACCTCAAATCATGCCCCCAAAGCATCTATCAAGATCACATAGCTTGCTGCATGCCTCTTCGAGTATTCGATCAGAGGAACGATACAACCTATAAAAGGTGCATGAAGCCATTGACGTTGCTCTTCACAGCTCTTTCGCTACGATCATCTCTCCCTCCAGACATAAGAGTCCATCAGAATGGAAATGGCAGATATAAAGAGAGCCTCGAGTCATCTTCTTTGCCTCCCCATGCATCGAGTGCCGCAAATCACTTCGACGAAAGGTCCACGAAAGAGACTAATGATGGAAGAGAGGTACAGAGGCCTGCAATATTTGAGACATTACCCACGTACAAACGAGTCGAAAAGTCATTATTTGATCCTGAGCATTTGAACGACGGGAAAGAAGATTTGAAGGGTAAAACAGTAATTGATGTTTCCAAGCTTGGAGCAGCACAGCGGCACTTCTTCGTTGAGAAACTTTTGAAGGAAATAGAGGAAGACAACCTTCGATTATTAAAGAAACAGAAGGAAAGAATAGACAGGTAAGTAGACGCAAGTATTCTTCCTGCTATTCATTTTTGTTCAGTATGTACCGCATTATTCGCGCATGCACAGGCAGTAGCATGCAGATGCATGTTCGCTTGACGATGCGAAAACGAAACAGAGATTAAATAAAAGAAAGCGTTTCAAATACAGGTTTTTAGGGGGGGGGAAGATGAATCAGAACTATAGAGAACCTTTTGGTTTTTTATTTTTGGGTTAATGTCCTTTTTAGTCCCTAGGTTTTGGGGCGGTGTTCTTTTTAGTCCCTAGGTTTTATTTTTGTTCAAAACAGTCCCTAGGTTATTTACGTTTGTCTTTTTAGTCCTTCCGTCCAATTCCGTCACTCCCGAGCCCAGTCAGCTAACGGCGGGACACGTCACACCCAATAGAATTTTGCCACGTGTACTATTTTTTTAAAAAAAAAATTTCCACATGTTTTTAAAAAAAAAAAAAAAACCAAAAACCAAAAGAAGGGAGCCGTGGCCACCTCCCCGTCGCCGGCGAAGGGTGGCCTCCCTGGCCACCACCGAGCGACGGGGAGCCCAGATCTGGGCTCCCTCGCGCGAAGGGTGGCCAGGGAGGCCACCCTTCGCCGGCGACGGGGAGGTGGCCACGGCTCCCTTCTTTTGGTTTTTGGTTTTTTTTTTTTTTAAAAACATGTGGAAATTGTTTTTTTTTTTTTAAATAATAATACACGTGGCAAAATTCTATTGGGTGTGACGTGTCCCGCCGTTAGCTGACTGGGCTCGGGAGTGACGGAATTGGACGGAAGGACTAAAAAGACAAACGTAAATAACCTAGGGACTGTTTTGAACAAAAATAAAACCTAGGGACTAAAAAGAACACCGCCCCAAAACCTAGGGACTAAAAAGGACATTAACCCTTTATTTTTTAACAATCTCTCTCCCTCACGTTGTAACTTTATCACCACATAAATTCACTCTCTTTTCAGTGAAAGTATTTTTTTTTGTGGACCATTCCACACAGCACCACTGCACAACACACTCCCCCTTGAGTGGAGGCCTCACGATCCTACCGGACCCTTTTTTTCTCTTAGGATCCAACTTGTGAATTGTGACTGCACAACTTGCTTCTCCTTTTGATCCCTCGAATAGTAGCCGATCCTATAGGCCACTTCTCTTTTGGGCCTCCCTAAGATCCACCTCGTCGTGCTTTGCCCCGCACACGTGACATCACTCAACTTAAAAGCTTAAACTATAGGTTTGAACCAACTATACTATATTAACCACTTATATTTATCACTAATTTTTAATGTGAGACAATATTTTTACCCTTGTGAGTGTATATTTAACAGAAGTAAAAGACAAATTAAAAGATTACACTGCAGTGGAAGAGTCACATTTAGTGTTTCTGGAGACTGGAGTACATAAGGAGGGTGCTGCACTATGTTCAAATGATCGAGATTATTTTCTGAGCACTTCATTCTGTAATATAGATACGTACACAGGTACACTGCAACCATGCGCCTTTATTCATGTGCTATAACATTTATACCGATTTTTTTTTGCTCTCTAGAGTGGGTCTGGAACTGCCACGCATAGAAATAAGATACCAGAATTTGTTGATAGAGGCAGAATGCGAGGTAATTCTTGGAAAGCCCATCCCCACCCTTTGGAACACGCTCAAACACGTAATCATTGACGTAAGTGCTTCTGATCTCTGTCTTTTTCAAGTATGTTTCAGTTTATCTGTTTATGGGTAAATTAGTGAAGGAATTGCATGAGGCGTGACTTCAAGCTAACTGTTCTACCATAAAAGGGGGTTACTCTTTGCTCTTTTTTAATTAGGAACATACCAAAAAATTAATCGGGAAAATAAATTTCTACAAAATTAATCGGGGTAACAGAGGATAATTTCTTCACAGCCATAGTTCACTTTGTTCATAAATTCCTCGTTTTTCTCTATACGCATTACCCACCATTTTGCCTACTAGTCTTGGAATACCTGTGAATCAACTGCATGATCGTTCAATGTCAAATATCATATAACTTTTCAAACAAATTTGACGTTTCATTACTTTTTTCTTCAGGACAGGCAAAGCCTATTTTTAGAATCAGTTGTTAAGACTCTGTAAGATAGTGGAATCATTCTGTATTGCTACAGTATTCCAACTTCACTGATCTTTGGATAGCAACATGTAGGTTCAAGTCATGTAAAGTGTTCATTGCTTTTTATGATGATCTTTTTAATGTTTTGTAACAATGCCCGTATTTTCGGATAGTAACTGAGATGTCCACAATTGAACAGGGTCTGACATACATTACTAGGTGCGAGTCTCAAGCATACAACCTAGGGATTTTGAAAGATGTCAGTGGCATCATCAAGCCTTCAAGGTCGATACTGAATACACCAGTCTCACTTGCGTTTTCTTCTTATTTTTTCATTGATAGAAAGAGCTATACATCCCATGGAACAACATCAACTCATCGGCTTAATAAGCTCTATCACTTCACATGCAGGCTGACTTTATTGCTTGGGCCTCCAGGCTGTGGGAAAACCACTTTGTTACGGGCACTTTCAGGGACACTAGATCAATCTCTAAAGGTTTTTTTTACCAATTCATCAAACCCTGCCAATGAAACAAATTGAAGCATTTTTCCCATCATTTCCCCGTGAGAAACAATATCCGAGACCAGTCATCACTTCACAACATTAATGAAAAACTGAAACAAGTTAAATTGGATTATAGTGATACAGATTCTAAAGTGTCTACTTTTTAAAATGAAATATTTAGTATGTGCTCAAATGAGTTTCAGGTCGCAGGGGAATCTCCTACAATGGCTATAAGTTCAATGAGTTTGTTCCTCAAAAGACATCAGCTTATATAAGCCAATATGACCTGCACATTCCTGAAATGACCGTGAGAGAAACACTTGACTTCTCAGCACGTTGTCAGGGAATTGGGCGCAGAGAAGGTACTCTTTGTTCTGCATACTATTTCCACAATAATCATGCTCTTATACAATTGGGTTATATGGTATGACTTGTGCCATTGAAGATATTATGAAAGAACTTTGTAGAAGGGAGGAAGAAGCTAGAATTACCCCCGAACCAGATATTGACGCTTACATGAGGTAACCAATTAGCAAAAACAGTGTACTTTATTGTGCTTCCGAAATAATGGCAGCTCAGTCCCTTCTCATCACACGCATCGCTAATAACAGAACTTGATTATTAGGCCATTTCAATTGAAGGATTAAGAGAAACTCTCCTAACGGATTATGTTTTGAAGGTAATTTCTTGACTGAAGGACCAATTACCCAGCTCTATCCTCATGCTAACTGATAGTGATCCTCTAGTCATTTTTTGCTCTTCAGATCCTCGGTCTTGAAGATTGTGCTGAAACGCTTGTAGGAGATAGGATGAAAAGAGGAATTTCAGGAGGCCAGAAGAGAAGGCTGACAGACAGGTTTTGCAGAATGCAGATTTGTACTAGTGTTGCCTAGCTGAAAACTATTGGTTGATACACAAACAGGAAATAAGCAAAATAAGAATATATTTCAAACATGACAGTCTATTGACGAAAACCTCAAAAACTAGGGATAACTACCGAAGACTGCTTTCGAATACATTGAACATTCTTGGCTTTCATCATAACAAGCTTTCCTTGATGCTCTTATCAACCAGGGGAAATGATTATTAGTCCAAGAAAAGCACTTCTTATGGATGAGATATCAAATGGCTTAGACAGCTCCACTGCCTTTCAGATTGTTACCTGTCTGCAACATCTAGCACACGAAGCAGGGGCCACCATTTTGGTATCACTTCTTCAGCCAGCACCGGAGACCTTTGATCCCTTTGATGACATTGTATTAATGGAAGAAGGGAAGATTGTGTACCATGGGCCTCGCAACAATGTATTGGAGTTCTTTGAGCACTGTGGTTTCTGGTGCCCACCACAAAAGGCCATACCCGACTTCCTCCAGGAGGTATGGATTGTTGTTTAAGGCAGAAAACATGTCAGCACTATTTTGTTTGTACTAATCTCCAACTTTTCATTCTACTTGTGTAGGTAATATCCAAAAATGATCAACCAAACGACTGGTACCATGCATACAAACCGTATAGTTACATCTCAGTCAACAAGTTTGCAAGTTCATTCAAGGAATATCACTTGGGAGAGAAGTTAGATGAGGAACTTTCCGCCCCCCCCCCCCCCCTCCCCCCCCGAATAACTCAAAGTTCCATGAAAAGGCATTGTCGTTTGACACAAATTCTCTGAGGAAATGGGAATTATTCAAAGCATGCATGGCTAGAGAATGGCTACTTATTAAGCGAATCTCATTGGTTTATGTATTCAAGTCTGCACAGGTAACGGATAGGAGTGACAAGTAATTCACAAATGTGCTATGAACGGAGCCTTGGAAAACAACAAACGTTTCACACCTGGACTTTCTTTTTGATAAAGGTTCTGGTCATTGGACTCGTAACGATGACAGTATTTCTACGCACAAGGATGAAAATTGATGTGGTCCATGCAAATTACTACATGGGTTCCATGTTTTACTCCCTTATCAGATTCATGTGCACTGGTATTCCAGAGTTGGCATTGACTCCTTCGAGACTTGCTGTCTTCTACAAGCAAAGAGATTTCTACTTTTATCCAGCATGGACTTATTCCATTCCAGCTGCCCTTTCAAAGATTCCCTTTTCAGTTTTAGATGCTCTTCTTTGGACAGGTAGTACTTATTATGTCATCGGTTACAGTCCTGAAATGGAAAGGTAAGTTCTCCAAGACTAAAACCCCTTAATTATGCAAACGACATGGACTGGATCACTTCCTCATTTTCGGTTTCATAATGGGCCACAGCTTCATCAGCCAATTCCTCCTCCTATTCCTTGTACATCAAATATCCTCATCATTGTTCAGCTTAATTGCATCCATCTTACGAAATCCATCAGTTGCGGCTCCTTGTGCTCTCTTCTCCAAGATAGTGATATATCTATTTGGTGGTTTTGTGATTCCGAAACGTGAGGCTTTTATGATTTCACCTATAGTTTTGACAATAAGTAAATCACTCGAGAGTAAAAGGAATTTTCCCAATGCAGCTTCTCTACCTGCTTGGTTGGAGTGGGTATTTTGGCTTTCTCCTCTCGCATATGCTGAAATAGGTGCTTCAGTAAACGAATTCCTCGCTCCAAGGTGGCAGAAGGTGAAGACCAAACTATTAAATAGTGTTGATAGAAAATTTCACAGAACAAGGTAGCTTTAGTTCTTACACTCAACATTACCTGCTCATAGAAATTCGCAGGTTTCATCTTCAAATGTCACCATAGGACAGCAGGCTCTCAGAAGGCATGGTCTAAATTTCGGTGACTATTTCTACTGGATATCAGTAGGAGCATTACTTGGATTTTGGATAGTTCTCAACATTGGAATTACCTGTGCTCTGGGATATTTAAAGCGTAATTCCCAATGCATATTTTTTATAATATGGAGACAAAAAGTAAGTTGTCATTGGATTCGTCACATTCTGAACTATGGCTCTTGAATAATGAAATTTGTGCAGCTCCAGGGCGATGCCGGACTCTAATTTCACATGAAAGGCTCTCTATTTTGAAGGGAAAAGAAAAATCGAGAGCCGTACCTCTAGAAATTGATGCCCATCCAATTGTGGGAGAAACCAAAATAATGGGTGAGAAGCTTACTAGTTATTTTTCTAGAATTTGGTACATTTCTAAAATACTCGTGATGCCAAGATTCCATATGTTTCTGTGATCGTGGAAAGATATAGATCATCTGGTTTTTTGGGGGGAACTGCAATATCAACCGACTTTTTGTGTGTTACAGGAGTGGTTTTACCTTTTGAGCCCATTACGATATCATTTGAGAATGTGAAATACTACGTTGACACCCCCAAGGTACTTAAAATGTCTGCTGAACCGACTCCATATGTTTCCTAGAGTGTTGGATGGCATTTAGATTGATCAAACTTCATCTACGCATCTCCCAGGAATTCCGGAAGCAGGGTATTGCAGAGAGAAGACTACAGCTTCTTCAAGATATCACAGGTGCATTCAGGCCAGGAATTCTCACTGCTTTGATGGGCGCTACCGGAGCTGGAAAAACAACCTTGATGGATGTTCTTTCAGGAAAGAAAAACTGGAGGAGCCATAGAAGGAGAGATAAGAATTGGAGGGATACCCTAAAGTCCAGGACACATACTCCAGAGTATCTGGCTACTGTGAGCAATGTGACATTCATTCTCCACAGCTTTCAATAGAAGAATCCATGGCATACTCAGCTTGGTTGCGCTTGCCTGCTCAGATTGACAAGAATACAAAAACTGTGAGCCTCTTCACTTGCTACAAATCATGTAGTGTATCTATGAAAAAAGGTACTTTAAGAAATCATCTAGGAATCAATCTTCTAAGAATTAAAGGCCAATCTGAACAAAATATGAAAGTATCTGTTCAGTGATACGAAGTGGACAAATTTTTATGTTTCACACATCAAACTTGTTCCCATAAAGGTGCCCATGGTGAGAACTAAGAAGCCACTATAAGAGGTATAGCAAGAAGAAATCATGTAAAGTAGGTGAAAGTGCTGCAATTTGATTCTTTTTGTCTGGGATTTTCATACATTAAATTAAAAAAAGAAAAAACCAAAGGCTGTCGATAAACAATGGAATACTAGTGTTTATGAGATGATTCAAACCCCTATCTATTTTGCAGGAATTTGTAGCAGAAGTTCTTCAGATGATTGAGCTTAATGAGATCAAAGATGCTTTAGTTGGCATTCCAGGAGTTACTGGTATATCCACTGAGCAGCGAAATTGTAATGCGAGTGGTGAAAATATTGTCTGTACAGGAAGGACAGTCGTGTGCACCATTCACCAGCCGAGTGTTGACATATTTGAAGCATTTGATGAGGTAAATGAGCGGTACCTTTCCTTGCATAAATATTTTTGTGGCATATCACCAAACTAAGTGTCAGTATGTTCAGAGATCCTAGCTGTTTATTCTTGCTGAGGTGCAATGGCCTACTCATTCTGGGAAATCAAGGGAACGGTAAAATGTAAGGAGTTTGTATTAGACTATCGAGGGGCTACTTTCATGACCCTGAACTTATATGCCCAAGGAGTTAGCCTTATATTCCTGACCCCCAAAATGATTAGTACCATAAATTGCCTCCTGAAGTTGTTCATACAGTCCAGATTGACCTTAGCACTTATGTGATGTGGGACTCAGGTACATGCTAGATTGATTGGAGCTTAAATACACTAGTGTGGGTAGCCCTAAGCATATTGTCATATGTCGAAGTGAGCTAGGGCTTGAAGAGGAGAGATACGAAGACAGAAGAGGAGATCGAAGACAGAAGCTGAAGCTGAGGGTGTTGTCGCGTAGTTGAAGATTAAGTGTTAAGTGTTGGTGTGGGCTGGGTTAGTGTTTGGGCCTTGGGCCCCGAACTCTATGAAGGTTATCTTACCTTATTTTAGTTGTGGTGTTGGGTTGTTTTAATGGGTTGGGCTCGGGTTGGATTTGAATAAGCCCATAGTGTGAAGTGTGGAGTTTGTTACGTGGAGTTTGTTACGTGAATCTGTTAGAATATAGGGGGAAGTACGGTGAAAGGGGTATCGAAAAACTGAGCAATTGTGCTTCTCTCTTTCCCCTTTTCTGTGGAGGTTTGCCAATCCTCGAAATTGGCCCTATCTGTTTTACTCATTCAATCAAAGATCACTCTGTTTGTATCCATATTTCAATCCCTACGTTATTACAAGCTTTTTTAATAGAAAATCATTACAAGTGGTATCAGAGCCTTCGATTCTGCCATGGCTGAGGGTACCCGCTACAAGGAAGTGCTGGAACAAGTTAACCTGTTAAAGAAAGATCAGGAGGATCAGCGGCAAACTTTGAATGAAATAGTGCAGCAACTTGCAACACTTACAGTGAATATGCAGATCTTGACCAAAGGAAATGAGAAGGAGCAAGAGGACAGGGTTATTGCTATCCCGCAAGGTCCACCACCGAATGGAAGTGGAGGTAATGGTGAGGTAGGAGGGCTGCAATTCCGGTCAGTCAAACTAAACTTTCCCAAATTTGATGGCACTGATCCAAATGGTTGGTTATATAAAACTACCCAATTATTTACTTTCCATAAGACTCCTATGACCCATAAACTCTTACTAGCCTCCTACTACATGGAGGGACAGCTCTTGTTTGGTTCCAGGACCTAGAAAATTCTGGTAATCTGCAAGATTGGGAGGGGTTTGTACAAGCTCTTCTCACTAGATTTGGACCTAGCTCTTATGATGACCCCATGGAGATGCTAACCAGGTTGAGGCAGATCGGGAGTGTGAAGCATTACAAAAGCCAGTTTGAATCTATTTCTAATAGATTGAGAGGGCTGACTGAGAATTATAAACTAAGCTGTTTTTTTAGTGGCCTCAAGGATGAGATTCGACTTCCTGTGAGAATGTTCAATCCTCCCAACCTCATTACAGCCTATGGGCTAGCTAAGATCCAAGAAGAACACGTTTTACTCAGCCGTAAAACCACAAAGGGGTTGCTGCCCAATCCACCCTCATACCACCCAACCTCTCACAACCCAAACAGTCCAGCCAACCCACCATATAACCAATCATACAACCACCAGCAAACCCACAGAAAACCATTTCAGATTCAAAAACTTTCACCCAACCAAATGAAGGAAAGGTGGGAAAAGGGATTATGTTACAACTGTGATTAGAAATGGACTTTTAAGCATGTGTGCAAAAATCCAAAGTTATTTCTTATGGAGGAGTGAGAACCGGGGGAAGTGGATGTATGTGAAAATGAGGAAGATGCAGAGATGGAGGGGGAGATAACTCATGAAGTAGAGAATGCAGAACCTTTGATTTCCTTACATGCTCTCACGGGTTCTATGAATCCTAAAACTATGAGAGTGCTCGGGAAGATAGGAGGACAACAAGTAGTAATTCTTATCGACTCTGGCAGTACACATAATTTTTTAGATCCCTCTATTGCTCAAAGAGCTCGGGTGGCAGCTAAGAAGGGGAAAGATATTAAAGTACGAGATGTAAGTGGAGAGTTACTCAGTAGTGAAGGAAAAAGTGAGGGTTTGAAGCTGCAAATACAGGGGCACAACTTTGTAACTGATACGTATGTGTTGAGCTTAGCTGGTTGTGATATGGTGTTAGGAGTGTACTGGTTGAGGACACTTAGGCAGATCCTTTGGAATTTTTCTGAACTTACCATGGAGTTCCAAATGCACAACCAAACAGTGAAGTTGAGGGGCTTAAGTCCTAATCAGCTTATGGAGGAAGGGAAGGGTACTAAGTTCAACAAGGATGGTCAGAAGGGGCTCTTCTTGCAGCTTATTGAACCCACCTACAGGGCTGACATAGGCCTTGCAGAAGAAGTTCCAGATGTGGAAATTCTCTTGCAATAGTATGCCAAGGTGTTTGATGAACCTACTGGACTGCCACCAGTGAGGTCCCATGATCATGCAATAATTTTGAAAAAAGGGACATCTCCTATTTCAGTGAGACCTTATCGATATCCTTTTTTCCAAAAAGATGAAATTGAAAAAATTATGAGGGAACTTTTGAAAACGGGCGTTATCAGATTGAGTCAAAGCCATTTTTCGTCCCCTGTTTTATTGGTCAGGAAGGCTGATGGGTCTTGGCGTATGTGTGTTGATTATAGGGCCCTTAATATGGAGACAATTAAGGACAAATTTCCTATACCAGTTGTGGATGAGCTATTGGATGAGCTACATGGTGCCAAGTTTTTCTCAAAGCTGGATTTGAGATCCGGGTACCACCAGATTCGAGTTAAACCAGCTGATATTCCAAAAACAGTATTTCCGACCCATGAGGGTCACTATGAGTTTTTAGTCATGTCTTTCGGTTTGACAAATGCTCCTTCCACTTTTCAGAGTCTCATGAATGAAGTGTTCAGACCCTATTTGAGGAAATTTCTACTGGTGTTCTTTGATGACATTCTCATTTATAGTAAAACATGGACTGATCATCTAACACACTTACAGGTGACTCTGGAAATTTTGAAGAAACATCAGTTGTATGCAAAGCGACCAAAATGCAAGTTTGGGTGCAAGGAGGTGGATTATTTGGGGCGTGTTGTTTCTGAGGAAGGAGTAAAGGCCGATCCCTCCAAGATTCAGCCCATGTTGGATTGGCCAATTCCCACCACTTTGAAGTCTCTCAGGGGTATTTTGGGCCTCACGGGTTATTACAGAAAATTCATTAAGGGGTATGGGTCTATTGCAGCACCCCTAACTGCCTTACTAAAAAAGAATGGGTTTGGGTGGTCTCCGGCAGCCACTGAGGCCTTCCAACATCTTCAGGCAGCAGTGACAACCTCCGGTATTAGCTCTACCCAATTTTTCTAACCCCTTCGTGTTGGAGTGTGATGCTAGTGGATTTGGAATCGGGGCTGTGCTGATGCAAGAGGGAAGACCTATTGCGTATTTCAGTCAAGCCCTTAAGGGAAAAACACTGAATATGTCCACTTACGAGAAGGAATTTTTGGCAGTAGTCTCAGCTGTCCAAAAGTGGAGACCGTACTTAATTGGGCAAACCTTTGTGGTAAGGACTGACCAGCAGAGCTTAAAGCACCTCCTGGAACAAAAAATTGGTACCCCATTTCAACAGAAATGGTTAACCAAGCTATGGGGGTATGATTTCAAAGTGGAATATAAGAAGAGCCGAGAAAACAGGGTGGCAAATGCCTTGTCTAGGAGAGAAGAGACTGTTGTGGAGGCCACTCTCTCAGCTATTTCAGCACCTACAGCAACCTGGTTGGAAGACTTGAGGTCTAGTTACTCAGATGACAGATCTAAAGAGTTGTTGACTAAGTGGGCAACAGGGGAGTTGGATCCAGTTATTTATAACTTGATGAATGGCATTCTATCTTATAAAGGCCGATTGTATGTGGGTTCTGACACCAACCTACGTGACCAGATCATCAAACAAGCTCATGACACACCCATTGGGGGTCATTCAGGGTATGATAAAACCCTACATAGAGTGCATTGAGACTTTTATTGGCCGGGCATGAATAAACAGATTCGGCTACACATTAGGGAATGTCACATTTGTCAGCAGATTATACATCATAATCTGGCCCCTGAGGGTTTACTACAACCTTTACCAATTCCTACCCGTACATGGTCTCGTATCACTATGGACTTCATTGAAGGCCTCTCCTTTTCCCAAGGCTATTCTGTGATCTATGTGGTGGTGGATAGGTTGTTCAAATATGCCCATTTCATTCCCCTTGTCCACCCCTATACAGCCTCCAAGGTAGCTATGGCTTTCCTAAACTCTATTTTCAAACTTCATGGTCTTCCTGACTCCATTGTGTCTGATAGAGATCCGACCTTCACAAGTACATTTTGGAAGGAATTGTTTTGGGTTCAAGGGACCACACTATTCTACAGCACAGCTTACCATCCCCAAACTGATGGTCAAACAGAATTAGTGAATAAATGCCTAGAGAACTACCTCAGGTGTTTTGTGTGTGAGCGACCAAAGGATTGGTCTCAATGGCTGGCCCTTGCCGAGTGGTGGTACAATACAAACTTTCATGCATCTACAAAGTTAACTCCTTATGAGGTTCTATATGGTCAAGCACCACCCAGATTATTACCTTATGAGTCGGGCACGACTCAAGTTGCTGTTGTGGAAGTCACCTTGCGTACTAGAGACCAAACGATGCGTTTACTCCGGGAGAACCTCGCAAAAGCACAGAATCGCATGAAGCATTATGCAGATTTAAGGCGCACTGAAAGACACTTTGAAATAGGGGATTGGGTTTACCTTCGATTACAACCCTACAAACAAACATCGGTTGCGCGCCCCCGTCGGTTGAAGCTCTCTCCTCGCTTTTACGGGCCGTTTCAGTTCTCCGCTCGGATTGGGGCTGTAGCGTATTGTCTGGAGTTACCCTCGACGGCCCGCATCCACCCAGTCTTCCACGTTTCCCAGCTCAAAAAGAAACTTGGGTCACTCTGTGTGCCTTTCCCTTCACTTCCACCGATAGATCTGCAGGGTTTAATCCAGCCCGAACCCCAAAAGCTGTTGGATCGTCGCGTTGGTAGAGCGGGCCAGCGTGCTGTGACGAAGGTCCTCGTTCAATGGTCGGGCCAAGGAGATGAGGATGCGACGTGGGAGAGGCTATGTGCTCTTCACCGTCAGTTTCCCCCACCTTGTGGACAAGGTGCTCTAAATGGGGGCGGCAATGTCATATGTCGAAGTGAGCTAGGGCTTGAAGAGGAGAGATACGAAGACAGAAGAGGAGATCGAAGACAAAAGCTGAAGTTGAGGGTGTTGTCGCGTAGTTGAAGTTTAAGTGTTAAGTGTTGGTGTGGGCTGGGTTAGTGTTTGGGCCTTGGGCCCCGAATTTTATGAGGGTTATCTTAGCTTATTTTAGTTGTGGTGTTGGGTTGTTTTAATGGGTTGGGCTCGGGTTGGATTTGAATAAGCCCATAGTGTGAAGTGTGGAGTTTGTTACGTGAATTTGTTAGAATATAGGAGGGAAGTACGGTGAAAGGGGTATCGAAAAATTGAGCAATTGTGCTTCTCTCTTTCCCCTTTTCTGTGGAGGTTTGTCAATCCTCGAAATTGGCCCTATCTATTTTACTCATTCAATCAAAGATCACTCTGTTTGCATCCATATTACAATCCCTACGTTATTACAAGCTTTTTTAATAGAAAATCATTACACATATCTAATCCTGTTGGGAGTATTCGTAGCTCATTTGACTAATGTGTCCTCGGACATGACACTTTTGGCGCCAAGTGATGCCAAAATTGATTTTCCAATACTTTTTCTCCTTTCAGATATTAACCGATCTTTCTTGCAGTTGATGTTGATAAAAAGAGGAGGGCATATTGTAGATTCTAGAAAGCCATTTTCTTTTATGTTTCTGCTTGGCACATCATACCAGCAATTTACCAACTCAGCCTCATATCAGGATTAGATTCAGAACATTTGTTTGGGGAAGTAGATTCAGCACCCTTCTCCCTAGCAGCAGAACATGATGAATTGGAGAGAACAGAGCTGCCTATCATTACATATTTTATCACTCACATACCAAAAATTCCCAAAATATAGTATTTTCTGCATGAGCAAAACCATAAATCAGCATTTTTGAAGGTCACTGGTTTTAACTTGTCTACATTAGCAAAAAATCTTTACTGAATCCCAGATCCTGAATTTAATTACGGCAAGCAAAAATATATAGTATAAATACCTACAGTGGTTTCTTATTGTAATTCATTCATCTGCATGGAGTATCCATAGGACAACAAAACTCCCAATTCACTCCCTGATCTTCTCAACAAGAAGCAACCTGTTGGTAATCTTGGTTTTTACTTCAAACTTGAAGTTATGTCTTTCGAAGCCTGTAGATTTATGTCCTTACAATTTCAAATGCTGAAATTGCGATTTTTCTTGGGCAGAGAAAATGAACAGGACATCTTCAACATTTTAGGATCGATGTTCATTCTCCTGCAGTTTGTGGGAGTTGGTAATTGCACAGTTGTTCAACCCTATATAGCTACTGAACGTACAATTGTGTACCATGAAAGGTTTGCCGGAATGTACTCCTTGTGGGCGTACTCATTTGCGCAGGTACAATATATCCTACAACAGTTGTTTATGTTATCACGGACAAAGGTTAGTGTCGTTATCTTAAAACTTCATCGGCATTAACATGCAGATGCTCTTCCATATGTTACAGGTGATGGTTGAAATTCCTTGTGTACTCCTCCAAGCAGTCTTGTTCTTGATAATTACCTACCCGACAATAAATTTCTATTGGTCAGCATACAAAGTGTTTTGGTACTTCTACACTGCGTTTTGTATGCTCTTGTTCTGTACTTACTTCGGTATGATGCTTGTTTCGCTGACCCCGACTTACCTCTTGGCCTCTGTTCTCTCGGGTTTCTGGTACACCATGTTCAATTTGTTTTCGGGGTTCCTCCTTCCAGGACCAGTAAGCCAACTCTATCTTTACTTGCCTTTTGACATTCACTTTTACTCAGTCTAGCATCTTGTCAAAGCAAAGCTCATTTGTAAGTCGCCAGGTTGCATTATTTTTTCTTGAGTTTACAAGTCATCTGTCTTGAGTAACTTCAAAATTTGTGCAACAATCCAATTACCAAAGACACTACTCAAGAATTTCATGAGTTCATTGCTTTTGCTAGAGAACCCAATTTAGAATCATAAATTCGATAGGAGTTTACGGTATAGGATCTTAATCTCGGGAATAACATTCAATTCAACTGTTCTCAACCCGTATGAACTTTTTTCATGCAGAAAATTCCGAAATGGTGGATTTGGGTTTACTGGGGTTGTCCAACAGCCTGGTCCCTACAAGGTTTCCTTGCTTCACAATACGGTGATTTGGAGGGGGAAATTATGGTACACTGAGAGCGCAAAGCAATCAATGCCTTTCTACAAAGCTACTATGGATATGACTCTCAGAATTTAGGTTCTGTAGCACTCATTCTTTCGGCACTTCCACTTGTCACTGCATCTGTTTTTGCATGTGCTATGGCAAAGCTGAACTTTCAAAGGAGGTAAAGATGCTCCTCTCATGCATCAACTTGTAATATTCTCCTTCTATAAGCGCTTCTACTTCGGCTAGCAAACTCTCCTGTAGTTTCCCAGAAGCCTGTTGCTGCCAATAATTGCCATACGTTCTATCTACGAACTCGCTGTGGTTACACTGGGGCTTTGTTTCATTTCTGCATACAAGTATAATTATGTTCTCCCTGTTTTTACATGGTCTCCAAAGCGATTCGGCATTGACTGCTTCCAATAGAAAATCTCAACCTTCTGCCAATTACGTCTGTGTTCTGATAGTTCGTTTTGGTGTAGTATTACCCTTTGGACAAAGTACTTCAATTACGTTTCTAAGCCTACTGAACTTGGAGACACCACCCATCAAGCTTATTCCAATTTGAGTTCAACCTCATCAAACAGCATGAGGTTTTTCGTTCCATAACTCCGTTATGAAATGACAATTTTGTCCCAATATTTTTTTGACCATTTTTCAAGGGTAAAATTGTAATTTTCCAGGATCAAAATTTAATTTCCGTCCAAATTGACGGAAAATTTTAACAATGAGGTGTATAAAATCAATAGTTGGTGAGTGCACTATGACAAAAATAATAGATAGAGGTGCAAAGTGTCAAGACCTGGGTGCAAAGTGTATTTAACCCTTTATCATTAGGGAAAAAAACCCTCACCAATACACAGGGAAACCGAGAGAGAGAGAGGATCATTCAGATTCCACTGAAAGAAAAGAAAAAGTTCCATTTTCAAGTACCTTTATTCATTTATTCATCCTTAGGGGAAAAAAACCTCACCAGTCACCAATACACAGGGAAACCGAGAGTGAGAAATAAAAGAACGCACGCACTTATTTCCAGGACCCACTAAATAAGCCTGAGGCGAGTACACTGAGCACTAATAGTATGTCGCTAGTATTATTGAATCGAAATCCACCCCAAAGCATGGGTTCTACAGAAAATCTCTACTTTACAGTCTATAAATGCATACAATTACACACTTGCCATATATTTTATCAGCTTAAGTAAACGCACCTCAACTTGTCCCATAGTTCAACAGTTCCCACCTGAAGGGGCGGAACACGTAGAGAACTTCAGGTGAGCTCTTAAAGAGAAGGGCCACGCAGACACATACCGCCGCAATGGTTACCATTGAGAGCATTACGGGTCTGTAAACCAGAGACCTGCTTGCGGTTCCACAAGCCAGTTTCTGATCACAAATCTTGCATTGTTGCTGCATATGTCTCAATCCAGTCCCTATCTGAAAGCTGGTGGTCAGTTCATTGTTTTGCTTCTGATTTGCACTGCAGTCTGAGTGAACACTGGGAATGTCGAGCACCACATGACCAGCTGCAGATCTCTTATTAATTTTCTTTCGCACCAGATGGATGTATGAATAATGGCCGCGCAAGCGAGCATAATCTTCAGGTGTGGAACCTGTCGTGTCACGAGCACTCTTCCATGCTTCAATTCCCACCTGCAACAGGCCCACCAATATATCATCTATAAGGAACACCTAAAAATTTAAAGGGAAAAAAAAACCAAAAAAGCCATTGTCCACCCACTCGTGCTATGTTCAATTTAGTAATTCCGCCTCTCTACCCATAAGTCTTCTTTCCCTATCTAAACACATAAAGAGGCTTGAACACTATGCTATGACACTAGTGACAAACGCCATATTTCAACTTGTTATTCATTGGACGCCAAGAAGCATGACCAATGAGAGAGAGAGAGAGAGAGCAGTGTAATGCCGCAACATTACTCAAAGGTGGTTGGCAGATTAAACAAGGGAGCACGATAGGATTGACTATGCTGACTATATAAAGGTTAGTTTCAAAGGGAAGTTCTAAAGCTGACCTGAAAGCAATACCGAATAGTTTGTCTGTATTACACAATTTAGCTTGCAAATAACCTATAGTTTAGGTTTAAGCCATGTTGGTATAAATACCATACGTGCAATATGGTGGTCCAGAATTAGGAGCAACATATAAAAGCACTAATGAAGGTAACCATTCATGCTAGAAATTCTATGTACCATATGAAATTCAATTAATTTCTCTTTTGGCGATAAATTAGTCACAGGAAACTTTACCATGTTGGGATCCTCGGTTAATGCATCCAACACATTCTCAGAACCATCTTTACCAGCTGCAATGTGAAGTGGTGTCAAACCTGCAGGGCCTAAAACATCAGGTCTAAACAAGAAGCTTCCATGGCCTCCACCAACCAGTGCCTTGTTTTGAGATCTCAACTCATCTGAAACTTGATATCCCAAAAGAAGCTCCACTAGTGCCCTACTGTTTCTCCTTACAGCTCTGTGAAGAAGACCCATCTCCACTAATGCAAGAGTCAGGGAAGGGTGCTCTCCTGCACCCACAGTTCCATCAAGCAGGATGTCCAATAGGCTTCTCACTACCGCACACCAATCATGGTCCATCGAGAACTCCATCAGCCACTTGAACCGTTTCAGAGGAAAGAGGTCAACATTATGATCCAAGTGACCCAATCTCGACTTCAACTGACTTCTATGAAGAAGCCAACCCATTTCATGGATGAACTCCAAGGCGTGATTCTTGGATTCCATTCTTCCACTCCCCTCCAAATCAGCAATAGATTCAGTCAAGTCAAATGCACTCTCAAGTGAACGGATCTCTGAACAAACATCTTCCTCTGCAACTATAAAAGGAAAGAAGCTGCTGCTAAAGCCATGATCTTCAATCTGGATGAATTCAGAAAAACATAAACAGCAGCTTATCAGAATGAACAGTAGTGGGGAAATAAGAAAGACAGATTTTTTTTTTGATAAGTAAGAGCAGTATTATTAAAAAATAGAGAGCTGATGTACAAAGACTGTACCAAAATCAAACAAAACAAACAAAAAACGAAGCCCGGGGACGAGCCCAGGAGACCGGAACAAGGACGAGCCAGGGAATCCCAGTAAAGGAGAGCCAGGGAAGCCCTGGAGGACTGGGAGCCCTGGGTGAACACTTAAAGCATACAAATGAAGAAACTAAGAAAATCAAAATAGTCCAAAAAACGACCCCCCCCCCCAACAAAGCACTAGCCCAAATGAAAAGAGAATGAAACACGTCTTTCTGCAAGCTCTCAAGCGTCCTAGTTGCGTCCTTGAAGCTTCTGCGATTTCGCTCTCTCCAAAGGCACCACCAAATACACAGAGGATCATCCTCCATATAACAGTAGCAAACGGATCCACAAACTTCAGATCCCAACATAGGAGGACATCCACCACCTGTTCAGGCATAATCCAATGAACATTCAAAGTACTAAGGACAGACATCGAAAGGCCTCTGGCAACTAGGTAGTGCAAGCACAGAAAATTTGACCGAAGAGATGCAAATTTTGATCCAACTGCACCACTTAGCACCGAACCCACACCTTCTCAGTAGGTAAAGTAAAAAATTCCAATTGACATGGTCATATGCTTTGTGAATGTCCAACTTACATAACAATTCTGGCTCACTCATTCTCAACCTAGAATCAATACATTCGTTGGCAATCAAAACAGAATCCAAAATCTGGCGTCCCCTCACAAAAGCATTCCGAGAAGGCGAGATAATTTTACTAAGCAGAAGCTTCAGTCTATTCATCAAAACATTAGCTAGGATTTTATAGATGCCCCCCACGAGGCTTATGGGATGGAAATCTTTCAATTGAACCGCACCCGGTTTTTTAGGGATAAGAACAACAAAGGTAGCATTAAAGCTATGAACAAATCTACCAGCCCAAGCAAAATCATTGAAAACTGAAATAACGTCCCCTTTAATAATATCCCAAGAAGTCTGATAAAACGTTAGAGTGAAACCATCAGGCCCCAGGGCTTTGTCTCCATTAAGACCTCTAACCACCCCAGACACTTCATCCCCCCGCAAAGGGTCTTTCTAACCACACAGCATCATCTCCCGAAATCATATCAAATTCCAGTCCATCCAAAGAAGGTCGCCAAGGAAAAGGTTCCTCATACAAAGTAGAGTAGTAGCTAAAAATCCTCGAAGTGATATCCGCAGGGTCTTCCACCACCTCTCCATCCTCCTCTAACAAATAAATAGAATTAGATTTTCTATTGGAATTTGCAACACGGTGGAAAAATTTCGTACATCTATCCCCCTCCTTGAGCCACAAAGCACGAGACTTTTGCCTCCAACTGACTTCTTCCAAATCAATCAACTGATCTAAATCTCTCAAAATCTCCAACCTCCTATCCATACCCCCAACATCAAGACAGTTTTTCACACCACCAAGAGCATATAAACAGCCCCCCATCTAGTTGATGGACAGAAAATTGCCAAGAACAGGATAATGATAGGTCAAGACAAATGAAAATATTATTTAAATCCACCATTCAATATATAATAGGCGAAAACCATATTTTCTCGGATGGGAGTTGGAGGATTGACCAATAGGCAAGGATGGATGACAAGAAATGGAAGAAAACAGCACCTCAATGAATCCTCTTCCATTCCCGGCAGGAATGCTGCAATAAAAGTTGATGCTTTGAAGTTCATCATGCTTCTCAAAGTTATCAAGATTGTCCGTTGACTCAGCAGTATACTCCTCGACCAGATAATTCCCTTCAAGTGCACAGAGTAACCTGGGAAAAAAAAATTGAATGGCTCTGTAGCAGCAACCTAAACACCACTTCTAGATTATTTAGATTCAAGTCTGCCACAAAAAAGATTTACCACTCATAATTATACCTTGTGGTAGGTCGAGTGAGGTTAACACCTTTAACTGAGAACTGAGCTCTCCCAGATGCAGATACGGCAATAGGTTTGACACTTATTATTTCACTGTAATTGCTAGTTCTGAGAGGTAACGATGTGTCTATGACAACCTGACCTGCAGCACAAATGATTTGTTAAGAAAGATAAACTCTTCGATAAATGAAGTGTGGCTGTCATGAATCTGTACTCCTATTAATCAAATTAAATGTGCCAGACCATTGTAAACAAAGGCTATTTTATGCTGCATCCTTATATAAGCCCAGCCAGTTCTCCAGAAAGAGTTATCTGAGACATCCAGAAGCCTGTTCAAACTGGAACTCAAGTCATAGCAAAGCTGTAACAAGCCAATTCGAGAATTAATAAGTTCAAAAACTGTCAACCAAGAAATACACGCACGCAGATGCACAATAGCAGTTCAATGCACACGGAGCTTACTTCCTCCCATGCAGACTCATCCTGTCGTAGATAAATAGTCAGCACGATACAACCAGGCCGAATATAGCTCTCAATGTCGGTAGGACTGTGAGACAACCAGTCCAGAATCTGGAAGGTCAAAAATTTTACATTATCCAACAGTTAAAGGAAATGCAAAATTTATCTACTCAAAAGTTTGAAGTTTAAACTACCTGTGCTCGCAGTACAAGAGGAAAATCATTTGGTTCTTTTCCAAATAGTTTAAACACTATTCGATCTGTGCGGCTCTGAATGGTGGTGAAAGCGAAGTTAGAAGACGGCAACCTCTTGATGCCATACAGTAATCAAAAAACACGCTTCATTTCAGAGGAAAAGTATAAAAGAACAGATTCTGACAGCATAGAGAAAAAGTACCAATTCGTCCTATGACAGCATAAGAGAACAGGGGAAGCCAAGCTTATGACAGTGCAATTAACAATCAGAAAACAGAAAACAAAAGTATGGGAATCAGCAATCTAGATCATTTAAAGAACTTCAGATCCTATACAATAACTAGAAAGTCAATAATGAACAAGCCAAAAAGGGAGGGCAACGATAAGAGTTGAACTAGTGACATCTACTATGTTTCTTTGCTTTGCTTTCCCCTTGTATAAAAAGTTGGGAAGTTCTCAGACCCACTAGTCCAGAATGATGATCTAGCTAGATGCACGACCGACTAAACTGAGGCACATCATTATTGGTTCTACACCACAAGGCCAGCACTTCATGTACAGATGCAGCGAGAATACTTAAAGATCTACAAAGTGCAGAACCTCAACCAACAAATAACCCCATAACACCTCTATCGCAATGTATATCCATGGAGTTCAAAAAGGGAAGGGGATAAAGACAGGGTATTTGCATACAGTAACACATGTTCCGCAGCACAAACATACCTGATTATCTCCGGTCGAACTTGAAGGTGACTGGGCAGATACTGAACCTGAATGTCCACTGGTTTGAGGTGGACTTGACTGATGCGAGTCAAGGGAACTAGTCCCCATATTTGGAGGCACAGGTGATCTCTCCATATCTTCCATGCCGTCATCCAAGTCAATGTATACATCATTCAAGTCAAAATTGTTCGTCTTGATCTGTCCTGCGGTACTGTCTCTCGCTTCTGAGTGAGCTGGAGGGCTGTTCAGAATGCAGGGTTTTGAAGATGATGTGATTTGTATGTCTCCACCCCTAGCATCATCTGCACTCAGGCCTTGCCGTGGCATTTCAGGTACAGGAACAGAGTGATGTTGTTTGCAAGGCCTTGCAGGGCCTTGCGTACCATTGGAGAGTAAAGTAGAAACCAACTCAGAATTTCCAAGTGAAGTCCCAGCTTTTAGAGAACTTGGAGGTTCCTGCACGATGCCAGGTATATTTCTCCCCCCATGTTCTCCAGTTTGGCTGGCAAGACTCCTTAGAAGATGAGATAGCAGATCCTGATCTGTCGTTTGGTCAGATCTGTTGGCTACAATTTATGAAAGACAAAGACACTCATCCCATTGATCAGACTAAATACATATAACAAAAAGGATATATCGTGACAATTCAAACAAATCACCTTTGCAAATGAAAATTTTGGCCAAAATTCTCAATCCCAATCATAACTAACTCAAAAATTTTGTCTATCAAATTTTTCACTTTTCCGGTTTTCACACCCACAATAATTTTCCTTTCTTTCTATTTTAATTCTGAAATTTAAAATAATAAAAAAAAATCAAAATCATCTTCATCCCATCCTCTTTCAATCACAATAAACATAAAAGAAAAATCACTCAAATCATCTTTCTCTTCATTTTTTTTCACCAACTCCCATAAAACTCTTAAAATTTTCCACCATCTCCCAAACATACTTCAAAATTCTCACTACTTTTTCGCAAAATCCAATAAAACTCTAATCTACCTCAATTTTCACAACGCCACCAAAATTTTCTAATCATCTTGGAATGCAAACATGACCAAAATATAACATTAGTGAAGAACATAGCTTCTTATTAAAGTCCTTTCCTCTATATCCAATCATAACTAAAAGAGGGCAAAGGTGTCCAATTCAAATTGAGCGGCTAGTAATTTATTTGCACTATGGCCAAAGCAGTGAGCGTAATTATGTAAGAAGAAAATAAAGTTCAAGGATCCATCGTCATATTCAAGATGATTGCAGAAGATATATCCCCAAGCAACAAAAGCACGCAGTATCAAAGTATCGAGGAGAAAAATTCACAAGGAACCAGTTTTGAGCTATATTTCAAGAGCTAAGTATCACTTACAGTGCATGTTAGAAAGTATTCTCAGTAGACTAATCAATAAATAACCACTAGTCTGATCATCATTCAGCGCACTTCCGTTAACAACACCATCGGGATTCGTTTTCCTTCTCCGTTTATTATGGCCAGCCAAACGTCTACGACAACTTCTTTTCCCTTCATCAAACTCTTGGAGTATATGAAACCTACAAACAAAATTTCACAACAAATCATATAGAAAGCATGATTGTTTCTGACTGAAACATGCATTAGCATCAAGGACAACATATTGAGAAACGCAAGCCCCGAGAAAATTATATTGAGCCGATTTGTGCAACTAGCTGTAGGCCTCAAAGCGTTTGGGCTACAAAAATATCAATCACCATATTCCAGAGGTCTTTAGTAAATTCAACAGCCACATATGTTGTATCATATTACAAGGGTAATCAATAATATTGCACTTTTTCTATATGATGACGATAATTGGTTATAGAGATGCCGACCCTTAACATAATAATTCATGGCAACGAAGAACTAAATGCTTACCTACTGCACTGCTGACAGAATCGTTGCATGATATTTCCCACAAGTGCCTTAGTGGTCTTGGAATGCATCTCACAGACCTTGTGGCGCCTATGATAATCCTTGGCAGTCCTCAGATCAGCTCCACAGTGGTCCACTTGACAAACGGCACGGTTTGAAGTGCCCCCAACCAATTTAGCCTTCTTTCCACTCGTTCCTTCCCAGTTTTCTACTTCCCTTTCAGGTACCTGATAACGCTGTCCACCAAGCTTCAAAGCAAGGCGACCCACCTCTTCATCATTCGGATTGTCGTCTTCCACCACAATAATCCTCCTCCTCTTCTCCAATTCCCTCTTCTCTTTCTCAACACCCAGATTCACTTCATCAGAACAGGACGATGAACTATTTGATGAGCCCCCAGTTACTGGAATCGCAGACCCTAGTGGTAAAAATTGCCGGTCCATGCTACCTGATGGCACTGGATTCAACGGGCTGGCAATAAAAAGATCGCCATCCCATTTCCAATCATTCAAATCCCACTCCAAACTCCTCTTCCCCACAGCTCGCAAATCTGCGGCACTCATTGCATAGAAATGATGAGCTTCACCTCCAAATCTAGTCTCCATGAATCAAACCCGAAATTCCCAAAAGATCCAAATTTCAAAGCCCAACACAGCACAAAGCCACCAAATCAAACCCAATTCCAGCAAAACAACCAGAGTTTAAAACCCACGATCGAATCAACCCCAAGTTTCAACTAATCAGCTTCACTTCTTCCCCAAAAGTCCAGAAACAGTACTCCGACACAGCCATGATTCCAATTGAGGGCAACCCACATACCAAAAACAGCTGTTAAAAAACCACCAAAAGCCTCGAAAATCAACTAAACAAAGCGCAAGCCCCAGAAAAACCAAATAAAGTTTTAATTAACCACCAAACCCTCCAAGATCAACTTCAAAGAAAGCTCCAGAACCATGAGCCAAACTTCAAGAACTGAGCTTTCCACATCTAAAGACAGAAAAGAAAAGAAAAAAGGTAAACATTCCTCCAAATTTTTTTTCCAATCTACGAGCTACAAGAAGTGAATTAGACAAAAAGTTCTGCAACGAAATAAATGTTAAAAAAAATACATGAAAGTACTTGCCCAGTGGTAGTGGGTTCCTGAAGAAACGGAGATCGACGGCGGCGACTGAGGGAGGTCCGTGGTGTCCGAAAAGCGAAAGAATCCCGAGGCTAGTGGGTGAGAGATTCGAATGGACAACAGCGATGATGATGAAGACGACGACGACACACGTGGTGTCCGAAAAGCGAAAGAATCCCGAGGCTAGTGGGTGAGAAATTCGAATGGACAACAGCGATGATGATGAGGACGACGACGACGACACGATTTTTGTGAAGACGAAGACGAAGATGTAGATGACGGTGATGATGACGTGAAGCGAGATGGTATTGGATATTGTATGGTGCACACACTAAGAAAATGTTAATCCCCTACAAGAAAAAATAAAAATAAAAACAAAAACAAAAACGTTAATAATAATCCCTTTTACCTCCCCAGGATCATTGATGCGAGAGAGAGTAAACAGTAGCGCCAATTGAGGAAATGGCGGGACCCACCTGTACACACCGCGTGTCTCTCGACCCCACCCAGCATAAAAGGGATGCCTCCTGTGTGTGCCAGTGTTCTCGTGTGTAGTAGTACTACTGCTACTCCGCCTAACGAAAAACAACAAAAGAAGTAAAATATGAATATAAAATAATTCATATAAATATAAAATAAAATTATTTATTTATTCTACTTTTCATATAAAATAAAGTGTTAATGACCAAAATAGTCCCTGAATTTTATGTCCTTTATCGATTTGGTCCTTGAGTTTTTAATTTGGTCACATAAGTCCTTAGGTTATCCTCATTTATCAATTTGGTCTCTGGGTTTCCAATTTGGTCACATAAGTCTTTAGGTTATTCTTATTTATCGATTTGGTTCATGGGTTTCCAATTTGGTCACATAAGTCCTTAGATTATTATCATTTATCGATTTGGTCCTTCCGTCCAATTTCTACTTTGACGTCTCATCAAAATGAGCCACTACCCCAAAATCAATCTGCAAACAGAGAGCAACAAATAGAAAATCCACGACACGATTCAAATCTCAAAGATCACCAACGGTTTCAGATTGGATATCTCTTCGCTCCGTGAAAAATAGACGACCGGCATGACTGATTTTTGGTAAAACATGGATTTGGGCTCCCTTCGTCGATCGAATGTGGGGTCTCTCCCGTTCAATTTTTTTCTTTTTTACAAATATGTCAGGTGGACGTGAGTTTTTTTAAAATAATAAAAAAAGCATACACGTGTCGCGATGTTATTGGTGGTGACGTAGTCCACCGTTAGCTGACTGTGCACGGAGGAGACGGAATTGGATGGAAGAATCAAATCGATAAATGAGGATAATCTCAAGACTTATGTGACCAAATTAGAAACCCAAAGACCAAATTGATAAATGAGGATAACCTAAGGACTTATGTGATCAAATTGAAAACTCAGGAATCAAATCGATAAAGGGCATAAAATTCAGGGACTATTTTGGTCATTAACCTAAAATAAATATCTATTCTACGTTAAAATAATTCATCTCGCGTAGAGCTATAAAGAAGTAAACTTATTGCATCGGCCTAACTCTTTAACGATATGGAAAATAGTCCTTTGATTAGATTGACACGTTAGTTTGTCGGTCTTTTGCGAATATACAACTAATACAAGTGAGTTGGCTAAATTGTAATTTTTTAGTTTAGTGGAATTAACTGTAGTAATACCTAACCTTGATGGTTTAGTCCCACTGCTAGATTAATAATCATGTGATGGGAGAACTACACTAATTATAGGATCCCCAATACATTATATTTTAGGAAAATTAGCAGTTTAATTCATGGATTTTGCCCCTCTTAACGGTTTGATTCTTAGGAAATAAACTCTAACAAAATAACCCCAAAAATATCATGTTTTGACAAAACCATCATTCCATCAAGGTTCCGTGTGATTGTTTAACGGGAGAGTCACGTCAGCTGCCAACTAAGTTGATCTGCGAAACGACACCGTGACACGCTTGTAGCTTGCAGCCCAAAATGATGTCGTTTTGCTTAGGTGAAATCCACATTGTTTTGCCTCTTTTAACGGTCTGATCCTTAGGAAATAAACCCTAACAAAATAATCTCAATACTATCATGTTTTGACAAAACCATCATTCCATTAGGGTTCCGTGTGATTGTTTAACAGGAGAGTCGCGTCAGCTGCCAACTAAGCTTATCTGCGAAACGACATCGTGCCACGCCTGTAGCTTGCAGCCCAAAATGATGTCGGTTTGCTTAGGTGAAATCCACAATGTTTTTGGCATCAACGATACACATCGTTTTGAATCTGGCCCCTTTAGTTCAGTTACACTTCGAGCCTTCCTTCGATAGAATTTATCCATTTCTCTTGAGAACCCTAAGCCTCCATTAGAGAACATTCGAAGTTGGTAGATCTGACAATTCCAGTCGAAGTTGTGAACCCGAAGCCCCCATTCGATAATCTCCAAAGCAAGCGGCTTCGCATTTCGGAGATGCCAATGGAGAAATGTCTGAGAAAAGGTATTGTCGGACTACTACGCGCATCTTAGAAATGAGCAAGCACTGTGCGCCAGTTTTGGCCGTTGTTGCTCTCATCTATTCTCACTCCTTGTTGTAATTCCTAGGATTAAGGCAACCCAATAGGGGGTGAATTGAGTTTACAAACTTTTTCATTTTTAACCCCCAAATCGTGTTTGCAAAGTAAAGACTAGTTTAACACAAGTATATTGATGCAACAAATAAATAAGTGCTAAATGTAAAGAATAGAGTTAGAGTGGCAAATACGAGATTTTTAGTGATTCGGCAAATCCGCCTACATCTACTCCTCAAGCTCCTTTACCGAGCCTTGAAATTTTCCTATTATCTTCCAATAGAGTACACTCTAGCTTCCGGGTGCTAGAGAAATGTAAAAATATTTTTTTCCGAGCTCAACACTCACAACCCGAGTGGTTTTTCGGACGCATCACTCACAACCTAACCAAGCTTGAGATATACCATCTATAAGTTTCTTCTTAAATGAACAACCTCACTAAAGAAATCACCTCTCTTGGATATAAAGATACAATAAATAAACTCTCCCAAATAGTGAATAAGAAAATGAAAATTTTTATCTCTTTGATTTACACATTGACAATGATAAGAAAGTGTAATTTGTGTGAATGATATGAGAAATATAAAATAAGAAGGTTTAAGATCTTTCTCAAGCTATAGAAATGATATGTAGTCGATCTCCATTGTTTTTGGACATTATGGAGGTCTTTATATATGTCACATTAGAAAGCTAGCCGTTTCAAGCTGTTGGGGGTCGATCTGATAATTTTACCGTTGTACCAATCGAGCACTTCATGTACCGGTCGACCACTTTAAGTAGTCATTGTCCAACTGTCATAAAATTTGAATACTATCAAATTTTGTCTTACGCGCCCTATAATCCGCTTCATGTAGAGGATGATTTTCATAGACCGCTACAATTAAAAAACTCGTTTTTGATAATTTTGAAATCCCAATTTGAAAAACTAACTTCCCAAAAGTATGCCCAATGTTTGAGAGTTTATATAGGGATGATTTGAAAATACTTAAGGTGCATTTTGGTTGTCTAACTTGTGATAAGAAGATTATGCACGGTTTGAAAGATATGCAAGTGTATGATTCAAATACTTGTCAAAAATGAAACTAAGAGTTACAATGTTTATATCTTATGGTCTTGAATCTTGAATCTTCTTGTCTTTAACTCTTTGATAAAAATGTTTTTGTGTTTTGAAGATGTTCATTTTTTAAACTTAATCCATTTATTGAAAATCATCAAAATATCGATTGTGAATAAAAGCCAACATTTGTCACTCTATTGGAGACAGACCGGGGTTCACTTGGTGGTATTCCACTGTTTTTTCTTAGCTTGGTGCACTTTCTAAGTCTTTGAATAGTATCCTTAGGGTCATAGAGGTTGAAACTCTACTAAACCTTCAAGTTGAGTGAGGTTGTGTATACGAAACCTGGTCACGGAGGAAGGGTTGTGGTAGGTTGACAGGCAGCATAAAATTTGTCATATCTTGGAAACATGGGTCCTATTGATTTAAAGTTTAGCCATGCCAACAATCACACGTCATTGTACACAGATAATTTGTTGCAGTCTTGGGACTTTGGAAGATAACAGAGAATATTTGTCTACTTAACATCTTATAGCTTTCTTAAAGCTTCATTTTCATTTCAAGTTTCTGAAAAAAAAAATTGTTCAGTTGGTAGGAATTTCAGGAGACAGTCATTTATATGTTGTGTTTCTTGTTATTTTCTTTTTTCTTCCCTCTTCAATTCTCTTAAGGTAGTATGTGGGATGCAATAAAAACCCAATGCAGCAGTGTGGGGAAAATATACCAGAAGAAAGAAAAGCTGAAAGGAGGATGATTCTATTGAGTTGGACATACTTGACAAATATGATGTTTATTTTTGGGCCCTCATCATAATATGTTTATTGGTAGGAGATCTCAGGCGCAATGTTATTAAAAAAGGTTTATCTATTGAGATGTAATGACTCCTTTTCTGGGATGATGTTTAATAATTCTGATATCCATTGGTCAGAGGAATGTCTTTGATGTCGGCCATTGTTTTCTATTTTCTTCTTTTAGGAATCATTGGAGGGAAAGTTGTTCTAGAATTTACAAGTGAGGTGCATTTGATTGAGTGGAAAATCATAACTGATATTTAAGTTAGTTTGCACTATCCAGTCTACAGACTGGTAAGAGGTTTTTTATTATTCGTGTCAATATACTTGCCTATTAGACTTAACTTTGTATGCCTTTTCAGATCAATATTATTTTGTTTATTTTGGAGCGATTTCTTCTAGTTTCAATGACTGTCTTTAGGAAATTGAGGTTTATTCTCTAAGGCTTGCTAGTTTTCTTCTTCCACAAATAGAGCTCTTTTTTGATACATAAGAATGAGATGCTTTTGCTTTGTTTTATGTTCTCTGCAAACACTTTGTTTTAAAATGGTGCTTCAAGGGAACGTCTGCTGATCCAGTCATTTAGTATATATGTAAGACTTACGTACGAGTATTCCATCACTTGCAGAAACAATGTGGATTCTTTGTATGGTTTGATGCTCGAACGTGCCCTGTGGGATGGAAGTGGGATCCCATTTAGAGAAGAAAAACAAGGCCTTGCAATCTGAGTTGGCTATGCAGAAGCATACTGTGAAGGTGTTGAAGCTCATGCTCAGAGCATCTTGGGCTGCCCTTGCAGTTATGGGTGTACTCTTGTATAGTAAATTGAAGTGATGTGTTGGGAAATGTTTGTCTATTATGTTATCATCTTGCCACTTTTGTTGGGGGAATATATGTAAATGGTAGGATTTAGAGGTACTGGAAATGTAAACTTTTGAGTATTGTTGTAATGATGTTTGCTATGCATCATCTTCGACAGTTGTAATGTCAGAATGATATTTTAGTGCCACTTTGGTTATGTATTGGTACCTTGGTTTTTGGTTGTCTTATTTTAGTGCCAAATTGGTATGTTGGTTGGTTTATTGGTATTTTCTTCCACTAAGCAAAATACTTGCATATGAAACTGTCAACTTTGCAATAACCATTCAGTTTTGCAAGAACTACATGCTTTCTGCAACCATATCCAAACCAAAGCATGCTGCAAATAAGACACCAAATAGTCGAAAAGACATTCTGCATTCAAGTTTACAACTACTCTACAACTTTTCAAAATTCAGTTGCAACTAAATTCAGATTTACAGCATATGAAATTTTAAAAATTTCTACTGCAACTATAAAAATTGCAACATAGGTAAAAACCAAAGCATTCTGCTACAACTAATATAAAATGTTAGCATATGTAAGATAGAATTTCTGCTGCAACTAATATAAAATGACAATATATGTAAAATAGAATTTATGCTGCAACTACCAAATGACAGTATATGTGAACTAGAATTTTTACTGCAACTATCAAATGACAACATATGTAAAACGAAATTTATGCTGCAATACCAAATCCAAATCAATCCGAAATTCTGCATATGTTGCTAATACCAAACAAGTTCAACCATATCCAAAATTACATCATAATGTTAATGATATGCCACAAACCACTACTTCATTTACATCAACACTGTTGATGTTAACTAGTTCCAGAAAACACTACATCGCTCTTCATCAAAATTCTTTAACTCCCATTTACAATAACTCAAAATGTCGCCATGCTCCTAGTTACTGATGGCAGGACAAAATGACTTTCATAATTCTGCATCCAGGTTCACTCTAGACCTCCAGTTCCCAGTTCTTGGGGTTGTTGGACATCTTGGGGGTGTTGGACAGCTCTTGAGCATCTTGTAGAAGAACAAAAACCAATAAATACAAGAAAACACTACATAGCTATTCATAAAAATACCAAAATTGGGCATCTATCCAAAACTATTATGTTTACCTTGTCTTTTCCTCTGCCACGTCCCCTCCCCCTTCCTCTCCACCCTCTCCCCCTGCCTCTACCTCCATTTTGTCCCACTGTCGATGGGTCCTGAAGTTCCAAATTTAAAAGTTAGCATATAAAAAATACCAAGGCCAGCTGATATGAACTAATTAACTTCAAAAACTCACCATGCTTACTGCCTCTCCACTATCAGGGACCCTTTTCGTTTTTTTCTTCCACTCATTCCCATTTCAAAAACTCACCGTCCCTACTATTTCCCATTTCCTTTTGTCGTCCAAATACACATCTTCAAAAGTCGAATGCATCACTGACTTTGAAGATTCAAGCAGACCCACTTGGATTTTTGCACAAATCTTTTCCCCAAATCCCAATGGACATTAATTCCACTAAAGTGTCAAAATGGTAAGGGAAGTGATGGATACCGAAACCAAACTTGGATTCTCTAATCTAGGGTTTAGATTGACACTGCACTTAGGAAATCGTAGCTAATATGGTGAGAACGAATGGTGAAGAGAATGACCAACACTAGACAAAAATCGAATTCTCTCAAACCTTTATCTTGCATGGCGTCGTTGGATTAAAGTGAAGAAACCAATAAACTGGAACGACGGCGAATAACTATTGTACGCAATATTTTTTGCCGTTTCATTTAAGGTGAAGCTCCAACAGTTAGACAAAAAGGCACAACACTTGCCATTTGATTTAAAGTGAAGCTCCAACGACAAAAATGCACGACACCGTTTCAAATGTAATGGACATAATGGAATGTTGACTTGGCTTGTGCAGTGCCACGTGAAAAAATTGGTAGTTAAACAATCATATGAAACCCTGAAAGAAGGATGATTTTGTCAAAACATGATAGTTTGAGGATTATTTTGTTAGAGTTTATTTGTTAGGATCACACCACTAAAAAGGATAAAACTCATGGATTAAATTGTCAATTTTTCCTAGTTTTTATAACGGTGGGTTATGGGGTGCGCAGTGGACACATGCCCATAAATCCAACCGAAAAATATCATATCGTCTTTAATTTTCTCCATCCAGTTATATTCTATAACCCACCCATGTTTTTTTTACGAATATAGGACAGAAATAAAAAATCCAACGACATGGCAGGGTCCCACAAATCAATTACCGAAAAAGAGCCATGCAATTGTGCAAATCTCCTCTACTGCGTTTCTCGTTGGCCCAAGAGTGCCATGAGCATATACGAAGAAGAGCATAAAACAATGGAGATTGGAGCGCAGCAGAAGATAAAAGAAAAGCTTTTGTTCCTGGTTTGTTCACAAGTGACCAATTCTTCATGATTGAGAAAAAAAAAGACCAATTCTTCATGATCCATTCTACTAGCTAGGAATATATTTTCCTAGTCCAGACGGCATGCAGTTTAACGTGCATGGTCGGTCGTTGAACATGAAAAGGTACGCACTGTGCATGGCTTCTATACAGATATCCCCCCTCCTAGCTGACAAAAATCTTTGGAAGCTATTACAACTACGTCGTTTTATAAGACTTTTTTTTTTCTAAATCATGGTCCAAAAACAGGACCCGAATACAAAACCAGGTCGAATACAATCGGCGGGATCCTAAAAGGATCAGATAAAGCCACTATATGCTCCATGCAACGCAATGAGAGTGGTGGCCGGACATAGTAGACAAATCTACCAAACCTAGGTTAGCCAGTAATGACAGCACCACAACCTGAAACAGAAGCCCAAACAAGGGCGGATAAGATCCAGAACGGATCGGAAAAACCCCCAAGGAGCCGGATACAACCAACAGCAAAACAAGCACCGGTCAAGAACACACACCGGCCAAGACAAAGAAGTTTTAAATATTATATATATTCCGGTGAACATGAGAGGAGAGGTAGGTATAGTATTTGTATAAGTTCTGCAATTTATAAATGTTAGAAATAAAAAATTTTACTTTAGATAAATAAGACATCTAATGGAGAAAACTCAATTGAATTTATTACATCTCATTTATGAAATTAAAAGATTACAAGGGGGCTTATTTATAAGCCAAAATCTTCCTACACCCTAAGCAATGTGGGACTACCACATTTCAACAAACTCAAGGTGGACAAACCGACAAACCTTAAGTTTGGAGTTACAAAAAATAATTACAGGAAGAAAAAATAATAACAAAGATTGTCAATACTGAGCCGAGAAGTCGTCGGTACTGAGCCGGATGATTGCCCCGATACTGAGCCGGGAGGTTGCCGGTACTGAGCCGGATGATTGCCTGATACTGAGCCGGGAGATTGCCGGTACTGAGCCGAAAAAGTTGTCGGTACTGAACCGGATGGTCGTCAGGAGGTAATCTGACTAAAGCCGAAAACCTCGCTCCGATACCATGTTGGAAATAAAAAATTTTACTTTAGATAAATGAGACATCCAATGGAGAAATCTCAATTGAGTTTATTACATCTCATTTATGAAATTAAAAGATTACAAGGGGGCTTATTTTTAAGCCAAAATCTTCCTACACCCTAAGCAATGTGGGACTACCACATTTCAACAATAAATAACTGATTTATTGGACTTGGAATTGTGGAAATGTTGGTATTAGGACAAAACCCCTTAACTACAATTAGCTGTTACCCACCCGGCAGCTAATTATTCGCCAGCGGGTAAATATCGGTTGTAGACCGTTTCGATTCGCAACTGAGAAAAGTTAACATGGCGTTTGTGTACACTAAGATTTTAACATCATTATATTCTCATTCTCTCCTTATTTTTTCTCTAACTTTTTTCACTTTTTACTTACTTTTTCACTTACTTTTTTTATTCTCTTTCCTTACTTTTTCTCTAACTTTTTTTTTTCTCACTTTTTTATTCGCTCTCTCATTTTTTCACAACTACTAAAATTTTACCCCAAAATTTTATTTACACAAATGCCATGTTATATCCAAATCTAAAAAAAAAAATGGTTTTAAAACTTTTTCAAATCCCTCTTTTACAAATCCTAATATTTTTTTTTCTAGGAACTTCAACACTTTTTTTTATTACAAAATCCATTATTTTGCTATGATGATACATTTTTTTATAAGTTGTTACGATATAGGTACTTGATAGACCATGAAATACTCAGCCCGATCAGACCATTTATGTTCGGGTCCATTAGCATAGGAGTCTTAAATTTTTTTATATGTTTTAATATTCATTTAATATTTTTTCAGTTTGTAATGAATCTTAAAATGTTTAAAACAAGCCTCTAAGAGATGTATGGCGTACACAAAAACAAATCTCCCTTCAATATTTAAATTAAGGGCACCCATGTCCATGTGATAACCAAACCAACGTATTCAGAGAAGAGAAAGACCCCCGAGTAACTCTTGCAATTTTATTTTATTTTTGCCCTTAATTCATAAATAACTGGCTATTGAGTGTAAACGTAACGTTTGGTAAGCTGAAAGTCTTCATCTTTTTTGTTTTTTTGTTTTAAATAAAAAACAATTAATTAATAAAATATCAAACGTTTATTTCTGCACTTATCCCGTGCATCCTATATTGACCAGGGGTACGCTTATTCTAGCATTTATTTTCTAATTATTTCACCCCTCAATATTTCTAAACAATCATAAAATAATCTATCTCCTCATTAAATTATAAAATAATATTATATTATTCAATTAAATCTTCTTTCTCCTCACTTTTCCATAAAATACTATACTTTTTCACAAATCCTAATATCCAAAATTTTCAAAACTCAATATTTCCACAAACAAACACCAGCAAAATATATCATTAGTCAGACCAATCCGAGTACTTGTAAATTTCTCAGCAAAAAACTGAAAAGACCAATAAATCCCTTGAAGACCCGATCATTCCCAGCGACGAAACCAACAGCATCGAGCTTCCCTTTAGTCAACTGTCTGAAATTGAAGATGCAATTGGATTATTACTTTTAAAAAAAAAGTATTTTGATTTCAGTACTCAACCTGGAGCCTCCCTTAAAGTCGTTGAAACCGAGTCGTTTACGAGGACTCTTTCCTTTCCTCTCCCGGAATGTCCCTCTCTCTCTCTCTCCCTCCACAATAATGGTCCTCATCAAATTTTCACTAATTTTGGATCTTTTTTCCAGTTCACACTGGAATCCATAGTTGACCTGGACCATCACATGGGAATAGTACGGCTTATTTATTTACGAGCTCGATTTAAAATTATAAGTTATACTAATTATTAGGAGATTGATTATTTTAAAACATTGTTTAAAAAAATCAGAAATTAATATGTCAGCACGAGATAGATTTATTTTAGTACAAGAACCTTCCGATTTATAACCAATCAACACCTGACACGTCTGCGGGTCCAAAATTTCAACCCGGTCAATCCTGGCTAGCTAGCTCCCATTTTAAATTTGGAATTACTAACACTATATAAAAGTTGCGTAAATCCCTCTAACAATAGCGGTATTGTTCGAAAAATCCCCATTTTATTTCCCAAACCAAATCCGATTAAAAAGGGTCTGAAAAGCTACAGAAGGAGCTGCAGACCGTCGGGGGATCTTTGCGCGATCATCTCCGCTTATCCTGCGCGCCTTTTCGCCGGCTTCGGAGCTCAGATCTCCTAGTTCGGACGCCCACGCACTGATTCAAGCACACACAGAGCTCGTTCCCTGTCTCTGGCTTCAGGTACGGATCCGTCTCTGCAACTTCCTAAGTCTGAGCTCAAAGTTCAGTTCCTTCTTGCTTCCGTAACTCCATTCGAGTCGTTTTGTTGACAATTTTGACTTTCGGACTGATAGATGAAGAATTTCTGAGTAGTATCAGTTTTGTTTTGGACAGCATGGAGTCGATCTATTTTCCTCCTTACTATTTTCACTGGATTTATCTTTCTGTTTTTTGTTTATGTTTATTTAGTCGTAATTGCTGGTGGTGGCTGGCGTTGATCTGCTGCATCTGTGTGTATGATCGCTGAAGTGGATTGATTGGACGCTATAACTTAGAGAATATGGAGTAGTCATGCACAGTGATTGTATCAAACCATTGTGTGCAAAATTATGACTAATTTCTGAATCAAAGTGATTATCTGCTGCACTTGTATTGTGTGTGTGCGTGTGTCAACTTTGAGGTGGATGTGGTTTACCCAAGAGCGGGTGTGGGGGCTGGAGATCTCTGGACCGAACCCTCCTGCCTCCAAAACCAATTGTACTCTTGTTGGGCTGTGGTGATGGTCTCCCTTCCCATGGGCGGTAGTTATATGGTTCAATCCGAATATTCTGCGGTGGGTGGAGGTTCTTATGGTCATGCCCAGAGGGAGTAGGCCACTGGTCTCCCCCTCCACCTTTTTCGCCAAAAAAAGTACAATGCAAAGTTAGGTTTACCGGCTATTTGTGCCAGTGCATCTTTTTGTTACTCATAATTTCTTTCACGGAGAAACTAGTAAGCGAAAAAAAGAAAAGGAAGAACAAAGCAATTTCTGTTTGAAAAATCGTTTTACTGGCTAGTTGTGATTGGTTACAAAAATTTCATTTGAGAGTTGTTTAGGAGCTCTTGTAAAGTGTTAAATCTTGTGAAGTTTTGCTTAAACCTAAGTGGGGTTGGGCTACAAATTCACTTCTAAGGTAGTATTGCAACTAGTGGATTGGAGAAAAATTGTGTACAATGTGTATAATTGGAAAATGTTGATGGGAAGTCCCATGTTTTTTTATTGCCTTAACCCTTTTATTTCTTTGCCTTCTGCTTGAATTGTATTTTATTTCTTTGGAAGAACTATGTACCATGTCTGTGGAGAATCTGACTTCAGAAATGAAGAAGCGAATGACTTTTTGCACAATTTGCTTGCTCATTAAAAAAATGAAGGTAGCGAAGTAGGTTTCTATTTATTTTTCCTTTTCCTAAAAGGAGTATTTGTTGAAACATGTTGCTTGCGTTCATGTTTATGGTCGGACACTTGTTTTGCTTGAACCATAATAATTACTTCATTGCATCGCCCTTTTTTTTGGATAAGTAAGCAAATCTTATTAATAAAGAGAAACAAAGGTACAAAACAACAGAGTCAACAGTACAAAAGACTATACTGAAAAACCCCTAACATAAGCAAGCAAGAAAGCTAAGAAAATCCGAAAAACCCGAAAAAGGAGAACCCAACATCACATTAGCCCAAAGAAAAAGCGACTGCAATACAAGACCCCTTAAGTTATCCAAAGACCGCTCAGAATTTTCGAAGCATCTGTTGTTCCTCTCCCTCCAAAAGATCCACCAAATAGCAAGAGGAATCATCCTCCACACTGCCAAAGCAATGGGGTTGTCGAACTGCATTTTCCAGCCCCTCAACACCTCAATCACCCTCCTTGGCATAACCCAATAAAGGTTCCTAATGCAAAATAAAGACGCCCACAACCCTCTAGCCACCGAACAATGCAGAAAAAGATGATCCACAGACTCCCCCTCGCCTTTACACAAGAAACACCAATAAGTCAAGTAAAAGCCCCTCCTCCTTAAGTTGTCAATAGTCAACACTCTCCCATGAGCGGCCTCCCAAGCCAAAAAAGAAACTCTAGAGTCTTCCAGCACTGGCGCTAAGGGAAGCTCAAATCAAAGTCTTCCCGCGAAAGAGATCTATACAAAGACTTGATCGAAAAGGCACCGATTTTGGAATCCCGCCACCACAACTTATCAACCTCCCCTCTCCCAACAACCTGCCCATACAACAAAGAATAAAAGGCCGCAAAGTCATCCAACTCCCAATCATTGGTGGTTCTAGAAAACTGAACATTCCAAACCGTAATTCCCGACCTATCCTCCAAATAATCTGCCACCAATGCATCCTGATTCTGAGCCAAGGAAAATAGGAGAGGGAAAGCTAACCTTAAAATTCTGTCTCCACACCAAAGATCATGCCAAAAACGGATTCTACGCCCGCACCCCACCACAAAAAAGAGCCTCTCATAGAAGTATGCCCACCCGCTACTAATATGCTTCCACAAGCTCACCATAAGAACCATTAACCACCGGAGTCCTCCATCCCCCCACCTCGCAACCATACTTCACCAAAATGACATTCCTCCATAAACTATCGGTATCCGTAGCGAACCGCCACAACCACTTCCCAAGCAAGGCCTTATTGAACTAAGGCAAACGCCTTAGACCCAACCCACCAGCTCGAAGAGGAGAGCACACCTTATCCCACCTGACAAGATGAAACTTATGATCCCCCCCCCACTACCCCACAAAAAATCTCTTTGGAGCTTTTCCAATCTGTTAGCCACCACCATGGGGAGAGGAAAAAGCGACATAAAATAAGTAGGAAGGCAGGAAAGCGTGGACTTGATAAGAGTGATTCTTCCCCCCTTCGAAAGGTAAAGACACTTCCAAGTAGCCAATCTCCTTTCAACCCGCTCAATAATGCCATCCCAAATGAGTGGACTCTTATATCTCGCCCCAAGAGGGAGCCCAAGGTAAGTCATCGGAAGGGCTGAAACTTCACATTCCATTATGTCGGCCAGCCGTTGAACATTATCCACAATACCAATAGGAATAACAAGAGATTTGGAAAGATTGATCTTCAAACCCGACACCGCCTCAAAACAAAGCAGCAAGCATCTAAGATGACGAACTTGGCTCTCCTCAGCCCCACACATGATGAGTGTATCGTCAGCAAATAATAAGTGAGAAATACAGACCTCATTACCCCTACCTCCACCCACATCAACACCCACCAAAGCACCTCTCACCACCAACTCATTAATCATCTTACTAAAAGCCTCCATAACAATAACAAATAGAAGAGGGGAAAGAGGATCACCTTGGCGCAACCTGCGGGAACTGCCAAAAAAACCCTGAGGAGAACCGTTCACCATAACCGAAAACTTAACCGTCGAAATACAAAAAGCAATCCAACCGATCACCTTGCATAGGATGATGAAAATATTGATTGCTTTACTAGTGTTATTCAACTTTTTTTCTGTTCCTTTTATTTAGAATGGTTCTTTTGTATGCTGATCAACCTCTCGTGAAGCACTTTGTTTGGTCTGTTCAATCTTTTTTATCTTCCATACATTTTACTAAAAAGTCAGAACTGCTTTGTTTATCTAAGCTAATACTTTTCAGTCAGAGAAGAGTATTTGCGAAGGAAAGAAATATGAGCTGCTTCGGTTGTTGTCCAGAAGATGATGTCCATAAACCTGTTGAAAGTGGAGGTCCATTCATTGCGAAAAATTCAGCAGGTAATTCTGTTGGCCAGGCTAGAGCTTTGGATCAAGAATTTATTCATAATTACATAGTAAGGCGCTATTATATATCCGTTCAATTGACATTTGGATGGTACTTTCTAAAATCCATTTTGCTGTGCTGATTGATGACTTGGATTTTTTTTTATAGCTGCACAAGTTTATGGTGCTTAAATCCAGTTTCTGACACGGACACAGTAACAGCACAGCATTCATATGCAAACCCTTTGTTGTTCCTTTTTTGTTTTCATCAGCATTTTACTTTTATGTTCTTGAGCCTGGTTGTTTGATTATGTTTTTGTTACTGTAATCTGCATTGAATTCCACCCCACAGGAAACGATGGAGGTTATCATACATCAGAAACTGCACCCAAGGGTGCGCAAGCTGTGAAAGTTCAGCCCATTGAAGTTCCTGCTTTACCCGTGGATGAACTAAAGGAGATTACAGATAGCTTTGGAACAAATGCTTTGATTGGAGAGGGCTCATATGGAAGAGTATATCATGGGATGCTTAAAAGTGGGCAGTCCGCAGCCATTAAGAAGTTAGATACCAGCAAACAGCCTGACGATGAATTTTTAGCCCAGGTTTCGACTACTCTTAACTTTCCAACTTTGTCATGTCACTTTAATGGCTTAAGCTTTATGCTAATTAGTGTTTTACTTTACAGGTCTCTATGGTATCAAGGCTAAAGCATGAAAATTTTGTTCAGTTGCTTGGTTACTGTGTTGACGGGAGTTCTCGGATTCTTGCTTATGAGTTTGCGTCTAATGGGTCTCTCCATGATATTCTACATGGTATGTAAGATAGAGCTGAAACTGTAAAAGGTTGAAAGTCTAATGTTACGTGTATTGTCTTTAGCTCCATTATCTTGGTTCATATATTAGCTTACTTTATATGCCAAAGCAGGAAATTTTCTTGTGATTTGACAAGTTAGACTAATATATCATGGATGCAGTGAAGCTGGTTAAGAGCTGCAATATTTACAGTTTCTGAGTAGTTTTTGTGTTTATGATATTTTTATGCAGGAAGGAAGGGGGTTAAAGGAGCACAACCTGGTCCTGTTCTTTCCTGGGCACAACGAGTAAAAATTGCTGTGGGGGCTGCAAAAGGGCTCGAGTATTTGCATGAAAAGGCCTATCCTCACATCATCCATCGTGACATCAAGTCCAGCAATGTACTAATTTTTGATGATGATGTTGCTAAGATTGCCGACTTTGATTTGTCAAATCAGGCTCCTGATATGGCTGCACGCCTTCATTCCACTCGTGTTCTTGGGACCTTTGGTTATCATGCACCTGAGTAAGCAATTTATTATTGCATCATATTTGTTTTCCACGTCCCTTCTGTGTTTGTTTGAAGTAGGATACATGATCACGAGGGAAGCTAATCTACTTAACTTCGCATCAAACTGGCTGCCAAAGATTTAATTGAACCACCATGATTTGGATTTCTTCATGTTACTAAATTAGTGCTCCTTTTGGTTGGTGAGATTTTCTGACTAGAAATGAATCCTTGGCATTTTTACCAAGGCCAACCTGCTTCGAGAGGGTCGCAAATGTTTACTTGCCTCTCTGGCAATTGAACTATTTTTCACCTTGAACACAAGAGTGTTCTATGTTTAGGGTTTGACGTGAGACTTCCTTTGGTTTTCTTCTCTGCCTGATTGAGACTGCATTCCATGAGCACCGAACATTTGTCATTCTGTACTTGTGTTTGGCAGGTATGCAATGACTGGACAGCTGAATGCCAAGAGTGATGTGTACAGCTTTGGCGTTGTCCTACTTGAACTTCTCACAGGCCGAAAGCCTGTTGATCATACTCTACCACGAGGACAGCAGAGTCTGGTTACATGGGTACTAAAACTGCGCTACTCTTCTTATGTCCAGCTCTTCTGCATTGTTTTCAAGCATTTTAGACAAAAAAAAATTGTTGTGCATATACCCAAGCTGATCACAGGAAGTTTTTGAAATTTGTTAGGCTACACCAAAACTGAGTGAAGACAAGGTTAAGCAGTGTGTTGATACAAGACTTAATGGAGAATATCCTCCCAAGGCAGTTGCAAAGGTAGTTACTTTTATCCCTCCTTTTTTACAGTTAAAGAAGTAGCATCTCTTTTTTGCATGCATTGGAGTTACGGTTATACATGTCTACATTGCAAGCAAAGCATTGCTCACATGCAGCCTAAGAGATATCAGGTAGATCTAGGAGTATCAGTTATGCAGCTGGCTGTTTGGCTTTGAGTAAGAACAGTTGGGAAGTAAAAAAAAAATCCAAAGAAAGAGAATAGAGAACGAAAAGAGTACAGTGGTGTAATTTGATAATATTTCTCAGATCAAACCTTTTCTTGGGCCCGAAACATTCACCTACAGTAACCCTTTTATTTGTATTGATTTACAGATGGCTGCTGTTGCTGCCTTGTGTGTGCAATATGAAGCTGACTTCCGGCCAAACATGAGCATCGTTGTCAAAGCCCTCCAGCCACTGTTAAATGCCCGGCCTGGACCTGCTGGGGAATCACCAAGCTTGTGAGATCTCTCTCTCTCACACACACCCACACACTTGCCTGTGAGTGTGCTCATGGGAGTATGCAAATATTATTAAAAAAAAAAATTGTTTCGGAAAGTGGTCGTGTATTGTTTGAAGGAGGTTCCTTATGCTTTCATTACATACAGCAGTGATTTGTTCATAGTTTATGGAGCTACTCTTTCTCTCATATGGAATAACCCTTAGTTCTAATTCTTTGGGATATATTTTGTCTTCCATTCTCCCCTAAATTGGTTGCCAGGTTTGCTTAAATTAATGTGCTCAGCTTAGTCTTCTCTTTCTCGTTTTGCCCGCAATAAATTAGTAGTGTCGGTGGAAGTGTTTTGGTTACTCGTGTAGCTTGCTCTTTAGAACAAACACCTGTCGCGCAAAACCATGCTCGCAAAAGAAAAAGGTGGCGTATGCCCATCAAACTGGCATCTTTTCTCGGCAAACCAACTTGATGCGTGTAGATCAGAAACAAAACAAAAGGCTGCGTATGCCCGTCAATTTCCTGTTATTTTCCTCATCCATCGGCAGTAAATTCAAAACAATTTTAGAAGTTCTCAAGCCGCAGCATGGAGCCATGGTGTGTTCCGTCTCCATATTAATCTCTTCCGCGGTGAATTTTGAGTCACCAATGTCCGTCTACGAGCTCATATCTAGTCTTGTTGATTCTCTCAAGGCTTTAATTGGTTCGTCTGCAAACTGCTATCAGGTGAACCAATTATTGGACCATTTCTTGTGTAATCACCTAAATCCTTAACGAATCACTACTTATTTACATGGTCCAATGAGTTTGATTCCTTCTAGAATCCAGCAAGTCCAACTTTATTTAGGGTATGTTTGTTTCCACAATATTTTAGGGCATAATAATTTTCAGCAAAACAAACATATTATAACATTTTCAACTTTTACAAATACACATTTTATCTTTCACAAACTCCAATAAATCTCAATAAAGTAAAGATTCTTAAAATTTTGAGAATATTTCTTAATATTTTGATAAATAAACATATCCTTAAACACGCTGAAAAAAGAAAAGGCTAAAAAAAACTTACTTATACTTTTTACAAAAGAAATAATATAAAAATCCTGAAAAATATCTTTTTAGAAACAATTAGTATATTATTGCATATTTACTATATGGCAATATATTCTCAATATAATATTAATCTTTTCGTTATTGCATTTGAGATGAAAAGATATAAGACGACCAATTAGTAAAGTATCACACAAAATTAACATAGTTTTTTTTTATAATCAGATGTTCAAATCAGTTGATGTACATTTCGATTTATCTTGGATCTATTCATTTCACACGAAATCGGATAATTATCAAGTCATAAATTGTACATGAGACCTCAAAATGAACCAACTTTTTTAACCTGCCTCTTCTGTGATTACATGAAAGGTATCAAACCTAACGGCATATTTATATTAAATAAATTCCTACACTATTTTATACACGTTATTAGAATAATTTAGGGAACGTACGTATTGTGGGGTCAATGCCGTACGTCATGAATCGCTACCTACCGATGACCACGCCATTGAAATCTATGTTGAAATGTAATTTAGGGGTCGTACGTATGTTTGTCTATGTTGAAATTTTTTGGATTGACACAAACGACATCGTTTTGATGGATGACAAAAGGTCGGGCGGAATCAAATTTTCCCGTTATTATATAAGTCAAGTAAAATCATAAAAGCGCTTAAACAAAATCGCGTGCTTTTCTTGTCCCTCGGATCTCTTCGACTTCCATTTTTGGCGTCGCACCCAAAAAAAGAAGAAGGAAAGAATCCTATTATACTCCAAGAAAACAGAGAGATATACTCCAAGAGAAAAGAGAGGAAAATAGATAAGTTTTGTATGAGAGATCACTCTCAGTCCCTAGGTTCACTCTTTCTCTTTGCCAACTCCGCCATTGTTGATTTCGAATCAGATTCGTTGCTGTGACTGCGTGAGTAAGCTACTTCTTTTAATCTCTTCCTAATTTACATTTTGTACGTTATTCCTTTCAAGCTGTTTATCTTAATTTCATAGAAATGAATTAGGTTGTCACTGAAATTGAAGAAACATTTACGCCGGGAAAGTGCATTTTTTAAATGCCTTCAATTTGCGCGAGTAATTAGCAATTTTTTCCTATGGAATTTGTAAAGGCTACTATAAAGGTTCTTTGTGTTATAGTCTATAATGGTGTTAATTTTTAAATTTTGGAAAATGATTTGCGATTTTAGTTGTCATGTTAGTTTTTCAATGCCGAAGATGATGGTGTTAACACTAATTTGTGTCTTATAGTTCTAGCTGAAATTTGATTTGCTAAAACACTACACAAAAGCGCTATGGATGTAAGATATTGTAGTCATACAGAAATGTATCGCTGATAATCACCTAGTAAGGGTCCTGCTCTGTTGCTTTTGAATATAACTTTTTTTTTTTTGATAAGTAGCTTTTGAATATAACTTTAAAGAAGGGCTTTGCAAAACTCACTTGCTTTTAATGGAAATTTAAAAGATTGAGGTTGGAGGCTTGCAATTCATGCTTAACCACATGGCATTATCATCACCGATGTCATCCTTTCGCCAGTTTTTAGTAATATGGATATTGAAATCTCACTGACGGGATTTTTGTATTGATGATTGGTGTGTTGACAATAGTTGGTGCACAGGGGGGAGTTTCTCTCTGAACAGGGATATTTACACTGTTTTATGAGGAGATATGCGTGGATAGCCTAATTTTTCGCTTGCAAAGCTTCTGTTGTTTGATGCAAGCAGGGAGCTACTTGTTGAAGTATTTTTTAGGACTCTATACCGGATATGATGATAGGCAGGCAGCATCTGTTGACCTATATCTACCTTCTTGTTTACATATTGCTTTCATCAGGGGTTATTTTGTACAACAAGGTGAGGCATTGTATGATACTATTGCATGATCCAGAGCCATTTTCAGCTCCCTTTGTCTTCTTTTATATTGGTTTCTGGTTTCCCATCTACAATATCAGAAAGCAGATATTAACCCTTCGCATTCATTTGCAGTGGGTCCTCTCAACAAAATACTTCAATTTTCCATATCCAATAACTCTCACTATGATTCATATGGGATTTTCTGGTGCAGTGGCATTCTTTCTTATCCGGATTTTCAAGGTAGGATGCTGTTTAAACTTGTGATGCTTTCACTTGCTTCCATTTTCTCCTCGCCCCAACTCTTTCCCTTTTTTGGATGATTATAGGGAGGTTTGAAGGGAAAAAAAAAACAATCTGGTGATGACCTTATGTGCAAGCCTGACCGTAAGTAGGGTATTGGATGTAGAATTCACAGAAACAATTGTAGCTTTAGTGGATAACTTCAAGAGGATTTGTGCCTCTTGATTTCATTCCCATCTTTTTTTTTATGACGAGGAAATCCCCTAAAGCCGTACTTTTTTGGCCCAACCCTGAAGTACAAACCCCGGCCCCCTGGACCGACCCCACAACCCAGGGAGCGGGTAAGTCAAGGGCGATAATGGGGGTGTTGGGGCTCGAACTTGGGACATGTTAGAACCCAAGCCGAAGCCTTACCACCACACCAAACCCTTGGGGGTTGATTTCATTCCCATCTTACTACTTTGAAACTCATTTTTCATTTTAATTTAATGCTTCTGATAAAGTTTCTCGACCCTTAATCCTTTATTGGAAGATTAAGCAGAAAAATACACAATACTTGTGAAGTTCTTGTCTTTAACGACTATGAGCAGACTTCAGTGCATCAACAATGTCATAAACTAAGCCCCAAACATGTTTCTGCCCCAATTTGATGGGATTAAGGGTTAGTTGAGTGGAGTTGGCTTGAATATGAGGTTTTGTCTATATTCTTTTTGTAAGTCCTTTCTTTCCCTTTCGTTTCTTTTGTTTTCTTCAGCTTGAAATTACTTTGAGATCCTAGGTAGGGTATGCTTAGAGATTCAAGAGATGATCTATGGTAAGATATGAGAAAGAAATATGCAGATGTACGTATACATGGATCTCGCTCCACCTTAAAGATGCTAGTTTAGGAAGGAGGTACGAGAGATAAATGGCAATCAGAAAGTACTGTTCTTTCTGAAATGTTTTTTCTTTGATTATATCTCATCCCTCTTCCTTTTTTCACTTTGTTCTTCCTTCGTTGTTTGTTCTCTGTGCCTTAGCATACCTTTCCTGTCCCGTATTATTTTTCCATTAATCCAACTGTGTTGGTGAAACACTAAACAGTTTAATACTTTTAATTGGTGCAGGTTGTTTCTCCTATTAAAATGACATTCAAAATGTAAGCTTGTTACATGCACTTTGGTTTTTGTGTCATAAAAAATTTCTGTCCTTTAGTGGTTTCTCTGGCATTGCAGATATGCAACATGTGTTGTTCCAATAAGTGCCTTCTTCGCGTCGAGTTTATGGTAAGTATCTTACACCGTGCAATTAGACGCCTAGTTTGGATCCAGATATTGGGTTCCATCTTCAGGAAAGGCATGAACTGATGTACATGTTCTTCTGCGATATAGCTGGGAAAAATCCCCAGATGCTAACTTGAGTCTTTTGATAAGTTATTTCAACATGTTTAGAAAACAAGCCACAATTTGTGGCATATTAGCCGGTTTTGCTTACTGCTGTTCTACTTGGGACTTTGAACATGTATACTACTTTAAACTCATCAAACCACGAATGATGCTACCTAATTCTCGTGGACCACAAGGACAGTTGTTTGAAGTGGTTCATATCCAGAATTCCCAACGTTATGCAGAAACGGCTGCTATTGTATTGACATTCACCAGTTTTCATTGGTAGATCTCGGCCCTTTTTTATTGGAATTAATGCTTAGTTGACTTCATTTGAATTGTAAAAATGATCTTTCGCTTTCTTGCTATTGTGGGGCTGAAAGTGTATATTCTCCCGTGCTGTCATCAAAATATGTACCCATGTAGATGGCCGATATCTTAAGTATAACTAGTAATCTTCCTATATCAGTATATCTATTTCTGCAAAGTAAAACGAGTTTCTAATAAACTTTTGATCCCTTTGTGTCTGATCTGAATACTTGTTTTTGCCTCATCATGTAGAGTTAGCAGAATTAACAATGCTGTCAATGTGAAACTTGTAATTTCCATATCCGCAGTGGCATTAATCCATATTGGTTTTCACATGTTAATCCACACACACACACACATATATATCCAAATCATTATTGCCTTTTTTGTGTCTATACAGGTTTGGCAACACTGCTTATCTGCACATTTCTGTGGCCTTCATTCAGATGCTTAAAGCCCTGAGTATGTTCCTGTTTTGTGTATTTGTGTCTCATTGGTATTGCTTGGGACACTGACAAATGGCTAACCAATACTTCAAATTTGAATTTCAAAGTGCCGGTGGCGACATTCCTTACTGCAGTTGTCTGTGGCACTGACAAATTAAGGTGTGATGTGTTCTTGAACATGGTGCTGGTCAGTGTTGGAGTCGTTGTTTCTTCATATGGAGAAATTCATTTTAATGTGCTGGGTACAGCTTATCAAGTCATGGGAATGTTCGGAGAAGCTCTTAGGCTGGTCTTAACACAAATTCTTCTTCAAAAGAAGGGCTTAACTCTAAATCCTATCACCAGCTTGTATTACATAGCACCATGCAGGTATCTTATTCTCACATATGTGGAACTGGAAATAATAGTTCTATTTCTGAGTTTGGTGCTGTGATTCAGGCATGTGACCTGTGGTTCTGATCTTTAAATAACTCAACTTTTTGAGCTGCAAACCCCCAACTACCTGGGGGATTTATGAATCTTCTTTTGCAATTGATTTTATACAAAGTAATTTTCATTAGTCTTTGTTATATATCCTTGACAATTGTGCCGCTCTGAACTGCTTCCATGTCATGATTGGCCTTCTCAGCCCCTTTTAGGTTCTTCTACTTAAATCCCTCATCTTTAATGGTGTTTTTGTAGGTCTTTGTAAGACTATTTCCTGAATCTCTGACCTTTTTTCAATCATTGATTGATGGTAATTTACCGTATGTCCTTTTGATCTGTTCCACCTATCATCTAAGACTTGACTATATTGGGAATGGTATGATCAAGTTAATTTTCTTCTGACACTCCCTTAAATTTTGCCCTTCTCAGTTCTCATACATTCTTTGGGCAGCATAGACTTCTCTTTGAACTCAGAAGAAAGCCAAATCCAGACTTCTGGGAAATAATATTTTAGGGAATTTCAGAAAAGAAAACTAAAAACTGCTATGGATATGGTTCCAGATAAATCAGTTCATATGCAATCTGCGGGTAAGATTATATATCTGCTCTGTTCAACAGAATAGCTCATTCTCATTCTTTGTCATGTGCAGCTTTGTCTTTTTATTTGTTCCGTGGTATTTTCTGGAGAAGCCTGTAATGGAAGTTTCACAGATTCAGTTCAATTTTTGGATATTCTTCTCAAATGCACTTTGCGCTCTGGCTTTGAACTTCTCCATTTTCTTAGTAATTGGTAGAACCGGAGCTGTAACTGTCCGTGTTGCTGGCGTTTTGAAAGACTGGATACTCATTGCCCTTTCAACCGTTCTATTTCCTGAGTCTGTGATTACTGGGCTCAATATAATTGGTTATGCCATAGGTATGTTTTTGGTCTGTCATTATTTTCAACTCAAATAGCTTTTGGAACCTCTCCTGTAGAAATGATTGTGTCTTTTCTGCAGCTCTATGTGGTGTGATCATGTATAACTACTTGAAGGTCAGGGAGGCTCGTCCATCTCAACTTCCTTCCGAAAGTCTCCCAGATAGAACCGTAAAGGTCAATATTCTCTGCTAGTCTTATCATATCTTACGTTGATTAGCATTCATGCTCTTTTAAATTGGGTTGTTCTCAGATAGGATACAGAATTTCCCCAACATTCGACCTGATTGCTCAGTAACCATGACACGTACTGCGCTCATAGAAATCTGATGTCTGTTCTTGTGAGGAGCCTCCTTCCTCTAGACAATGTTACAAGGGCTACGAGCAAGTGCATAATCTTAGGATTCTCAGCTGGAATATTCCATCCCTTCTAGACTGAACTGCTTTACCTTGGCAAGTTCCTTTAAAAGAGTCTGATTAAGTTTTATAAAAAAAAAAGAGTGATTTTAAGTTGTGGAACCAAAGTCATCACTATGGAAAACTTTTTTTTTAATGAAGGGAGAAGTATTTTTATTTTGTGGATAAAGTAGTTCTGGAATGTTTGCTTATCGTTTCAAAAAATTATTTTTATCCAAATATTGCAGGAGTCGAAGATGGAGAAGAAATCATCTGTTGTATATGTCCCCGGCGATGATGCGAACAGCAGCAGTGGTGAAAGGATTGGATGGAATGCTTCAATTTCTGTTGCAGATATGGATGAAGAAGATGCTTTAATTCCTCCCTTTAGGACGTCTCATCTCGGGAGAGAGCAGCTTAGTAGCCACACGGCGTAGAGACAGAGAAAAGCATTGCAAAAAGTAGCCGGTCAAAACTAACATCGTTTTTTCTCGTCTCCAAATATACAAATATAAATTTTGTCGCCACCATCTTTATATATGACTGCGAACTGATTTGTTGCAGAGACTTGTTTGAGCATATGCAATCAACGTTTAATTTCATCCAAAGACCCCGTCTCCCTCGTGTGTCTCTATGTGGTTGTGAAGGAAAAGGAAGACAAAAGAGGGAGGTGGGTCCTTGGAGACACACTGAGGAGACATGTGGTGGAAAATGAATCCAACTTGTTCGGTCGTTCCTCGTTCAAGTACCGGAAGGACGAAGGAGAAACCTATGCTATATATTCTATAAGATTTTCTTCCCTCGTATTAAACACGTTCCATGGAAAACTCAATATCTTCCTTTATTTTTCTTCTCACCATCATTAACATACTCTTTCCATTCTGCCGTGCAGCCGTGCTTCTTACCCAAGGAGACTTGACTTTCATAGGACCATATTGTCACTATATGTGCATTTGACCATATTGCCCAACTATAAAGAAATTGTGGGGTTGATTAAGATACTTTTATTTAAGACAGAAAAGTTGGGCAAGGCTTTATAACCTTTTCTGTTTTTGGAGGGCTTTCTTGTCAAGTTCCTATTCATCCCAAATTACTTACTCTCTACCAACTTTTAAAGGTCATTTAAAGCCAAAGTTTTCCAAAGCAAAGTTCGTGGAAGTATCCTTATAAAAAGGAAAAAAAAGGAGCTTCTACCTTTTTCACAATGCAATATTTTTTCTGAAATAAAATTTGTACTCCGCTTCTTCTATTTTTAACTATAACTTCTTTTAAAACTTGCTTCTCAACTTTACATATTATTTACAATCAAATCTACTCGAAGCTTAATTATATAAAAAGTTTACGTGGTATTACGGTTTTACAAATTGGTCCTGACATATGTTTTTGTATACAGTAGTCGCGAAACAAACAGGTTCCTCCGGCAGAGGTCTGTTAACCCAAACAGCGTCGGTGGCAAGAAGAGTGGAGAATAAAGAAATAATAATGTGACCACAAAGAAACGTTTTTACAAATCGGTCCTGAAATATGTTTTTGTATATAGTAGTCGCGAAACAAACAGGTTCCTAGGTCTGTTAACCCAAACAGCGTCGGTGGCAAGAAGAGTGGAGAATAAAGAAATAATAATGTGACCACGGCACAAAGAAAGATGATGGGTGTGTTCCAGGTTGCAAACCCCCAATCACGGATGTGTTTCCCTGTAGACTTCAACGATCTGTAAAGGAAAAAGGAGTCAGAAAAGGACAGACCAATTAAATCAATACCCCTGCCACGTAATACCAGCACTATAAATTCGCTTAAAGCATTTTCTTTTATTTTAAGGCAAAATTGCACCCACATCCAGTATTCAAAAGTTGCGAAACAAATCAAACATTTAATAGGCTTTTTCTGAGATAATGAATTTGGAAAAAAAGAGGCCCCTTGCATTCTTTCGTCCCCTTTTTCGATATAACTGTTGACATGTGGGGATTACTTAAGTTTTTGAGATTATAGGGAGAAAATGTGATGAGTGGTTCGCTGGGATGGATAGGAAAAAAAAATTTATGTTTTTTTTTAATATTTTGTAAGTTTGACTGATGTAACAATTATATTTGTGGATTGACACGTTTAAATTGGGTACGTGCGCAATTTAATTGGGTTGATGTAGTATTAATTTGACATATCAACATTTATCGTTAACAAAGAGGGATGAAAATCGACGGATGAACTTTTTCTTCTTCTTCTTCCCGAAATCATTATCTCATTGAGTTAAATGGCTAATTTGTTATTTTGAGGACTCAATTGTAACTTTCAAATACCTCAGGGTACATAGGTACAATTTTGCTTTTATTTAACTATTTACTCACCTATTATAGCTTCAATAAAAAAAACTTTTTCTTTAGCAAATAATAACTACATAAAAACTAAAAATGATCTTCTGTGATTTTTTAATGGGATTGTATCATATAAAAAGGGATAAAACACAATAAATAAAATTGTACATTATTTAAATAACATACAATATTGTGTATATTTTTATCTGATCTGTATAATAAAAATTTAAACAAAAATTTTAATTCCTACCACTTCGGCTCCGTTATTCCAAGGATGTTCGTTTTATAAAAAATTATAAGATTTTTGATAGAATTGTGAATATTAATATAGACTGTAGTTTTTATAAATTTTTGTGTAAAAATTGGTAAATTTTTTTAAAGATATTTAATTTAGGAAAATTTGGTTTTTAGTCAGGTTTTAACCCCGTTTTATTTTTGTCCTAAAACTTAATGTTTCAAATTTTTAGTCCTTCATCTTTCTATACTTGAAAAAAATAGTTCAGTTGTTATCCTATGTTAGCTTTCGACATTCCTTCAACTGAATTATTTCTTTCAAATTTTTAGTCCTTCATTTTTTACGTCAGCCTCTATTTTACACATACGCATCTCATTCCCCCGTCAGCCCACCATTTTTTACCCTATGTTAGCTTAAACGACATGTAGTTTCCACCTCAGCTAAATGAAACTCTGCGTTCGAAGACTGTATGAAGCAGCTTCCGCGCGCGCGTTTTTTTTGTCAACATAAACTTTGTAGAGCAGTGGGTGTCGAAAGGTAAGCAGCTCCTGCATGACTTTTTCCTTTTGGGAATCTTCAACTCAAGCAGTGTGATAACCCAGGTTTAAAAAAAGAAAAAAAAGGGATAAGACGCTCATCCAAACAGTGCATTTTGCAAGATATCCATCTTGAGAAATCATCTGTCTTCCCCCTGTTTATCCATAAGTGTCTCAAAATTTCCCCCGCAAGCAGACATTCTGATCAATATCAAAGTTTGAAAGGAGCACGCTAAGTACGTCTTCAACTATCTTTAACATTCACCAATGGACTTACATTATTATGCCATTTCTGTAACCCAGTTTAAAATCATAAGAACATATATACTGCACCTTTTTGTTGCTCATGGGAACTTCTGGACAGCAAGCGGGCCAGGGGATTGACTAACTTTCTCACCCCTAATATATTGGCCTTCAACTAGCACCAAAAGCAGGGCGTGCGCAGGCGTCGGTTAACAGCTGAAGCTATATGTTTTGACTTTTGAGCAATCAAATCCACATTGACAGTCTCTCATGCATCATAATTCACTAATTTGGATCAAACACTCTTCACCCAGAAAAGTTCGGGAGAACCCACGTTTAGAACTAAGAAAAAAATGAATGATTTTTTGGACATTGATTAGCACCACCACAGCACTACAAAAGGGTTTTAACTATCCCAAAATGCAGCATAAACCTAGGTAACGGTGGGCATTTGTTCCGGTTTAAACCGGATCTCATATTTGGGAAAAATCGGAATCGAAAATTTCGGCATAAATTTTTTTTTTAAAGTCCAGTTTTGAGCCATGTTATTTTAAAAATAATAATAAATATTTTCGAAGCTTGGATAGTTGGACTTTTTATTTGGTTGCTTGTCTTAGTATTTCTCTCATAAATATTTTATTTTGTTAATTGATTATTTGATTGTCTTAATATTTCTCTTATAAATGTTTTGTTTTGTGTTTGTCTTTTGTAGAGATGGAGAAACTTGGAATGTTGGATGAACTGTGAAGCTTGGAATTTTAAATTTGGATATCTTTTAATCTTTACTTTTACTTGTTTTTTTTAATTCCAAAGAACATTGTAATTTTAATTTAGAGTTTGTCTCTTTCAATTTAGATTATTTGATGAATGTTTAGTCAATTAATTGTTTGTTTAGTAACTTAGTTGTTTTTTAATTTGAATTTAGAGTTTATTTTGCAATTTTGCTTCTCACACTACCTTAATTCCGGCCAACAAAACATAACTTAAAAATTGCATTTTTGGGTCAATGACCTCAAACCAAATCTAGGCCTTTAGGCCCAAATAAGGTACTAGAATTTCCGGTTTCCGATTCCAATTCTGGTTCCGTTCGTTCCGGTGCTCACCCTTAAACCCAAGTTTCAGATCTTCCATAAAAAACCAAACATCAAGCATAAACTTAGGTTGATCCAACACACAAAAAATGGATACAAATCTTGCACAAAAAACCAAGCGTCGGAGAAAAACCAAGGAGACCACTGGAGATCTTTCCCTTCACAGCTGTCCTCCTCCCTCCTCCATTCCACCTCCTTCTGGTCTAGGGTTAACGAAAGAGATACGCGCAAAGAGACATGCAGGGCCATCATAAAACAATCTGCTTCTTTAAGGGACCTGGAACGCACAGTTTCATTTAGCTGAGGTGGAAGCTACATGTCGTTTAAGCTAACATGCGGTAAAAATCGTGGGTTGGCGTGGAAATGAGATGTGTATGTGTAAAATAGAGGTTGACGTGAAAAATTATTCCGTTAGTTAGACTAATGGGAGATAATAGCTGAACTATTTTTTTCAAGTATAGAAAGATGAAGGACTAAAGATTTGAAAATAGAATTAAAACTTAGTGACTAAAAAACAAATTTCCCTTTAATTTATATTGGAGTTTGTAAAAATGTGTAAATAGATGATTTGATATAATTTTTTAATAAAAAATGTTGGAGTTTGATAAAAAATATAGAGAGAACATATTTTTAGATTTTTTTTTAAAAAAAAGATACTAAAATTTGTGTGAAAATTATTAAAATGCATATTAAAGAAATTGATATTTATGTACAATTTTTTAATGTTTATTTTGTAAAGTAATTGAATTCATTAGAGCTTAAAATATTTTGCTAAACGAAGTAAGGATGTGTTTTTGAGATGTAAAATTTTGGGGAGTTAAAATTTTAGGGTATTGGATTTGGTAAAAAAGTGAAGAGATAAATAATTTTTTATATTTATTATAGTGAAAAGTAATAATTTGATGGAAAAAGAAAAATTATATTTAAATTTTTTATTGTGTTAAAATTTTACGAGCTAAAGTTTTTTTTGTTGTTGCAAACTCAACTTCTTTGGCACAGAATTAAGACAGGGCCGATGAATACGTAAAGAATGATATATTTTATTTATTATTTTTTAACGAATAATATATTTAAATAATGTTATTCCGAAGTTCTATATAATTTGACTCTTAAGGAGTAGTTTCCATTATTTACGTGACTTTTACTGCAGCCCGAGAGATGCCTTCCTCGTGGGGCCCAGACATAGAGGACCGTTGTCTTTGTTCATCCACCCCGCGAGTGAGAGAAATAGTTCCAGACGCCGAAAGGAGGAAGATAGGCAGACGGTGAGAGAAACACAAGAGAGGGAAAAGGAGGAGAAACCGGTTGATGCTATCGTGCGCCGCCAGCTAACTTTCGCCCAAGGATGGTTGGAGATGCGAACGGAGGCGGAGCCAGCGCAACGACGACGTCTTCCTCGTTGGCGGAGGCCCAGTACGTTGGGGCGAAGACGTCGGTGTGGTGGGACATAGAGAACTGCCAGGTGCCCAAGGGCTGCGACCCGCACTCGATCGCGCAGAACATAAGCTCCGCGCTCGTTAAGATGAACTATTGCGGGCCCGTCTCCATCTGCGCCTATGGCGACACCAACCGCATCCCCGCCTCCGTCCAGCACGCGCTCTCCAGCACCGGCATCGCCCTCAACCATGTCCCTGCCGGTACTCTTCCTCTTTGCTTGCCTTACTTAGGGCTACAAACTATGGGAATTCTTTGTGGTGCACGATCCTTCTCCGAATAATTTCCGATCTGGATTTTCTTGTTCACTGATTGACTTTCATCATCTTGATTGCTGTAGTAAGAATTTGGTTCATGTCCGCCTTTTGAGTTCAGAATCCACTGCGAGTGTTGTTGATTTAGTACCCATGACGCAAGTCTTGAGAATTTCTGCCGCTTTGAAATCGATAGACCTACCTATGTTTGTGTAGGTTCAACTTTTAACTCCACTTCTTTATCCCAAAATCTTAGGATATGCTTTTTTACGGTTTAGTCGAGAAGTGCTAACTGCACTTTTGTTTCGTGTATGAATGAAGAGTCGAAGACCGATGTTGCATGTTACGGTTTGTATGTTGCGTCGATCGTCAGTTTTTCATCTTATCGATGCAATTTGTGGAATTTTTTTTTTTGGTTTCTTCTTTTAGTTGTCCTCAAGGGAGCTTGAGGTTATAGACGATTTGTTATTTCTAATATTTCAGTAAATCCTAATTTTTGTTCGTACACTGTTAAAATAAATTCCCTTTCTTTCTTTTCAGGCACCCATGAAATATTTCTAATATTTCAGTAAATCCTAATTCTTTTCAATAATATTCGTGACTGCATGTCCATTTTATCGAGGACAATAACTTTGATTATGCAGTTCTTGCCTGTTTCTTTTGGCAATTCTGTTTTCTTTCTCTTTTGGCCAGCTTTTGTAAACCTATTTTTAGTTATATATTTCTCTGAGTAGCAAGTGTAATGGACTGGGAGGTAACTTTGTGATGTTTTTCGATAGTCTATTTGTTTTCGCCGACGCCTTCTGGTTTTGTAACAGGCGTGAAAGATGCAAGTGACAAGAAGATCTTAGTTGATATGCTGTTCTGGGCTGTAGACAACCCTGCACCAGCAAACTTTATGCTAATTTCTGGTGACAGAGATTTCTCTAATGCACTTCATCAGCTGCGCATGAGAAGATATAATATTCTTCTAGCACAGCCACAAAAAGCATCGGTGCCCCTCATTGCTGCAGCGAAGACAGTATGGCTTTGGACAAGCCTCTCAGCTGGAGGATCCCCACTTTCAAATGGTGAATCATCACAGTTGGTCAATGGTCACCATACTTCTAATCATGAGAATTTGCAATACGAAGTTTCTGAACCTATTCACCCAATCCAATCGATGATGGCCATCAATTCTGAAAACCTTTCCTTGGGAAATCAAAGGCCTTCTAGTATGGGAAGGGTTGGTGGCGATAACAAATCCAGAGGGAAATATAGTCGAAAACACATAAATCAGCCAAGCCTTTCAAGAGTCTCAAGCATGCCAGTTTCTACTCAAGAGAGTAAAAGCAATGATTACCCTTACCAACCAGAACATTCAGAAGCAAAGCAGTTTAAGAAAGCCCCCCATGAATTCTTTGGTATCGAGCCTGTAGTCTCTGTAAGTCGGTCTAGTCCAGATTTCTTCCCTGGCAGTTCTGACACTTCAGGAAGTATTAGCAATAATTTTGTAGGAAATCCGCAAAATCAATATCCTCTTCCTTTGAGGCCAAACAACCCCCATATGCCATCCTCTTTTGGATCGGAGAATTTGCATCATCCTAACTGTCATCATAGTCATGGTTTTCAGCCAATTCCTCCGAGACCTGTTGGTTTCAGATTTTTATCAGCTCCAGACACCAATATGCCTGACCTGGGTAGGCTGAATATCTCTGAATACCCCAGCTATGGGCAAAGTCCCCCAAATGGCCATCACCAAAGTGGAGAAGAATATAGACCAAGATCTACTGAATCTCCATATCAAGGTCGCATTAATTTACAGCAAAAAGGCCATATTATGCATGGTGGCCAAGCATTTCATCATGATACTATGAACAATAGGTATCCACGTGGTTCTGAATTTCCCCAGCCTACATCCTCCCCAATGGTTACTAATGCTGTTTCTAGCAATGGTGTCTGGGGTTCTCAAGGACGTCCACCGCCTTCCGAGTATGTGCAAGGCCTTATCGGTGTTATTCTACTTGCCTTAAACACCCTGAAAAATGAAAAAATTATGCCTACGGAAGCAAACATAACTGACTGCATACGTTATGGAGATCTGAAACACCGCAATACTGATGTAAGAAAGGCCTTGGATAGTGCAATTGAGCAAAATATGGTAGTGAAACAGAACATAGGCGCACTGCAGTTATATGTTGGTAAAAATGAGAGGCTATGGAAGTGTGTGAATCCTATAGGAGGTAATCCTACGCAGTATCCGAAAGCAACATGGGATGGCATACAGAAGTTTCTTTCTTCCTCAGCTGGCAGATCAGCGATTATGGCTTCTAAGTGCAGGTGGAGGTGTTTGATGTTTTGCTATTTTATTTTCTTGGGTTAGTGAGTTCCCTGAGCTAAATTATTGGATTTTTGTTTTGCATTTGTGCTGCAGATATGAAGCAGCTTTGACTTTGAGGAAAGAATGCTTAGAAGATCTTGCTTTGGGCGATGTACTCCAGATATTGAACATGGTCATTGCTGTGAAGAGGTGGATTACTCATCATCACTCAGGATGGCAACTGATTACCATTACTCTTCCGGACACTAAAACTGATATAAGTCTTGAAACTGGTGCTTGATTATATCAAGCTCAGTTTTGGTGCAAAAACAATTGGCCTTAAGATCGTTAAGGGTGCAAGTTTATCATCATTGAGTTGAACTTGCTGACTGGAGGAACACAGGTCACTTTTGAAAGAACTACAAAATCTAAAAAACTAAGGTAGATGGAACTTTTTAGATTGTCGATTAAGTCAGGTTAGGTAATTTTTTTTTTTAGATTTTTCTTTGCTGGAAACTGGTGTCTATAGAATGAAAACTCACTCTTGGTGAGATTTACCTATTAGACTATCATAATTCTGCCCCAATCTGGTGGCTATAAGCCGCTTTCTGCACCATACACACTTTAAAGGTTTGTGCCTGAACGACAAGATTTCTATGAGATTAAGTCAAACCATTAGATATTTGGTCCTTGCAAGTTAATCCTTTGCAAGAGTTACTTGTTTCTATGCCTTGTGATCATAAGGTAGATTATCATAGGGAAGGCATAAGGGAAGAGTCTTAAATTTTTGGTTGAGAACAGAGTTGTAAGCAAATTTCGGAGCCGCAGATGAGTAATATTCGTAGCATCACCAGTACGACAGGTTTTGCCAATTTATTTTGAGATAGGGGCCCTTGTTACAGGTGCTACTGAAGATCTGCCCATAGTTCTGTTGGAGGGTTTTGAGATGGCCCCTTCATCACTGCGTGAATGTGGAGGGATTTATTGGTTCACTAAAAGTACTGGAGGAAAGTCAAAAGAGGAAAGATTGAAGCGACTCTTAAAAAGGTAATGCTCAACTCAAGAGTTTCCTCATGGATAGTGTCTCTATTGATCTTGGAAGTATAAGAGGGAACATTGATTTATGCAGACACTGGATATATGCTTATTTCTATTATATGTAGATCGTGGATTGTATGATCATGAATAAATTTGCTTCAATGTAGAGAGTCAAAGCTGGAGAGCATTATACTTTGGATTTATTTGTATCAATTATCTTGCTTGTAGAGGGAAAGGGGAAAAAAAAGGTTTCTAGGAAGAACACTGCTGCTTTTTATTTGGGAATATATGCTTTTCTCTTTACAGTTAGCGTGCATGTTGTATTTAGCGTACATGAACCTAACAGCAATGGGTGTGCTCGCAATTGGATGTGGTGGCTGTTCCTTTTCTGTTGAGTTCTCTTTTTATTGTCTTATCCCCTAACATCAATGGCTCGCAATACGAGATTTTATGTGCCCATTTGTCTGTCTTTTGTTCGCTGGAATAAAATGGGAAATTCAACTCATACAATACTGCTGCTCTGCGTCTTTTCGTGCGAGTCTATGTCATCTGTCCGTCTACTCCAAAGATGATTGAGAATTTTGTGCACGCTAAGCCGCAGGCAAATCGTCAATATTGTCAAGCTTTGAAAGTTTGACCTGGTCGTTGTGGTCTGCATTTAATATCGGTCAAACTTAATATATGTGCTTGAACTTTCTCCATTCTGAGTGAAAATTTCATTTTCTTCCGAAGATCTGAAGACCCCTTAGGTGCGCCCATTTGCTTCCAATCAGGTACTCCTGAATTGGGTTTTTGCTTCATGCTCCGAGCTGTACCATTAGAATTGATCGTAATTTGCGTGGCCATTTCTCCCTTAGGGCCAAGCGTATAATATACGAACCAGGACTTATGCCTGACCCTTCGTCTCAACTGTAAAGAGTGGTTGATTGTTCGGCAACTTCATAGACATGAGGCTTCTGCGCTCGGTGGGACTCTCTTTCCATTTTCTTACTTTTTGAAAAGAACAGAGAAAGATGACCCAACAAGTCTTTCATGAGGTACCCGCAGATTATTGAATTGCTATTCTTTTCAAAGGTTTCGTAGAATGTGTATACGAGTGACTGAAGTTTTCCTCTCTCCATCACTTTGCCGTCTCAATCATCTCTGCGTTTTGTAATGGATGCAGAGACTAGTGTGAAGTCCAGACAAGAGCCAGAAAGCTGGCGGCCTCTGCCTTTCTTTTTTCTTTTATTTTGCTTTGTTCTGCCTTCTACTTTTGTATTTCCTGTTTTTCATTGCAGAGAAAACACGCAGCTCTTTCCAGATTATCAGAAACATGAAGCAAATTGCAAAGAATAATTTAGTGGGCGGTTGATGCCATTCTTCCTTAAAGAGACAACTCGACTCTTGCCTGAGTTCCAGATCAAAACTTCATACAATATAACTTTGCAATTGATTCTTCTCCAGAATCCAAGGAGTGTGAGGAAAGAGGGGTGAGAGTACGTGGTATCTAACACATGCATAGCTTTATTCTTCTTAATTATTTGGGTTTTCACCACAAGACAGGATAAATAAATGAAGTAGCCAATTACCACTTTCTTTTCTTTTTCCTGTTCAATTACTTTCCACCGTGTAATTCATAAACCTATAAAGGAAGACCGAAGGATACATATCCAGAATTGTCCCTGCGGTCCAGATCCCACCAAAATTTTTACAAAGAATTGACAAAATGTCCCCCATTATATTCTTTTTCTTTTCTTCCCATTATATCGGCATCTTAAGTTACACTACCACTACCAACATAGTATAAAAATCTAACCTGAATGTTGGTATAAAATCTAACCTGAAACTACTATCAGAACGTCCATAAATCTGGATTTATCTTCATCGAGTTCAAAAGCAATAAGATATTTCGACAAGCAAATGAAGAAGCTTGCCCAAAAAAAAAAACAAGAAAACAAAAGATCTGAAATATTTACACAAACCCCACTACCGATACACACTGGTCGGGAGTACCTGCAACAAATTGCTCTTTTTCATATTGCACTGACACATTGTAATATACAGCTAATTCAGAACATTGATTACTCTTACAGAAACACTGAAGGAAGCATGATCCCACCGGGCGTAGGGATCACGGAAGAAAAGGATTGTGAGAAGGGTACTCCTCCTTTTGCTTTTTATAAGCCCTGAGAAGCAAATAATCCAAAAGAAAATATAACAAAATTTAAGCCCTCTGAAATACCATTGCCGACACAGAAAATATATATCCTCATAGTGGAGATTGTTAATCACCTTGCAGCATTTAATCCCCCAAGTCCAACTGTTCCCAGAATAAGAAAAACGAAAGGGACTCGAATCAAAGCAGGATTTTCCCCTCCCACCCTGCGCCCTTGGAACTCCAGTTCTGACAACTCTTGTATTTGTGCCTAACCCAGATACATTACATCTCATATAACTAACAAGACTCGCTAACTAGAAGGAAATAAAAAAGGATACATAACAACTATTCCAACAAGTTTACCTGACGCGGAACCTTCTCCTCTTGCACCTGTATTAAGCATCACATGAAACTTTTAGCTTGCATGTCGAATCTGTAATGACTATTCATATTATAGTTTTTGTTTTCCTTGTCGTAAGAGCTGTTTTTTGTTTTGTTTTCAAATTTATCAGTCTGGGCGTGGATGTTCTTATTTGGACAAAAATCATTTTTTTTATAAGGAAATTTTATTAAATCAAGCGAGAACAGTACAAGGACTATACCGAAAGCGCTTAAGACAAACAAACAACAAAACTAAGGAAATCATCAAAGTCGACAAAAATGCCTCCTAAAACCGCATTAGCCCAACAAAACAAGGAAAACAACATAAACCCTTGCAAATACACTAGGGACAACGAGACATCTTCAAAACATCTATTGTTTCGCTCCCTCCAAAGGCACCACCAAACACATGAGGGAATCATTCTCCAAATAACCTTAGCAACGGGGTTAGTAAACCTCTTATTCCAACTCCAAAGCACATCCACCACCTTCTCCGGCATCACCTAATGAAAATTCGCAATGCTAAGAACATGACTCTACAGCCCACGCGCCAAGGAGCAATGAAGAAGCACATGGTTAACCGACTCTCCATCTCCACGGCATAGAAAGCACCAATCAGCCATGTAGACCCCTTTCCTCCGAAGATTGTCAATAGTAAGAATTCTCCCGTGCATGGCCTCCCAAACGAAGAAGGAGATCCTCGAAGGGCAACGGGACCTCCACACCCCTTTCCAAGGAAGAGCGACGCTATTCCTTCGGGCAAAGAAATGATACATGGACTTTACCGAAAAAACACCATTCGCGGAGCCAGGCCAAGACAACTGATCGTCCTCCCCTCGCCGGATCTTCACACGGTACAAGAGAGAATAAAAGACAGAAACTCTGGAACCTCCCAATCGTTCGCAGCTCTCATAAAGGGAACATTCCACACGACACTGCCCTCCCTTTCTTCCAAACATTCCGCCACCATAGCCTCCTTGCACCTGGATAACGAAAACACAACTGCGAAGGCCACAGACAAAGGACGGTCACCACACCACCACTATGCCAAAAGCGTGTCCTCAAGCCACTGCCCACAGAGTACCTGAGGTGCAGATGAAAATCGGCCCATCCCTTGGAGATGAACCGCCACAAACTCACCCCATAAGACCCCCTGCTTGGGCAAGTTCTCCACTGGCCCTCAGTGCAACCATATTTTGCCGCAATAACGACCCTCCAAAGCCGATCTCGCTCGTGAGCAAATCGCAACAACCATTTGCACAGAAGAGCCCTGTTGAACAACTTAAGGCTACGGAGCCCCAACCCCATTAGAGAATGGGGAACACACCACCTCCTACTTCACAAGATGATATTTGGGCACACCCCCAACACTCCCCCAAAGGAAGTCCCTCTGAAGCTTCTCCAACCTGTTAGCGACCACAACTGGGATAGGAAACAAGGAGAGGAAATAGGTGGGGAGGCAAGAGAGAGTAGACTTAATGAGAGTAAGCCGACCACCCTTAGAAAGATACATATGCTGCCATCCCGCCAACCTGTGCTCCATCCGCTCAAGGATCCCATCCCAAATATGAACTCTTAAAACGAGCACCCAACGGAAGCCCAAGATAAGTCATTGGAAAGGAAGACACTCTACAACGCAAAATACACGCCAACTTCTGCACTGAAGCAACACCACCAATAGGAATAACCTCGGACTTCGACAAATTTATTCTAAGGCCCGAGACCGCCTCAAAACACAAAAAGAGACATCTGAGACTCCGAAGTTGACTCACCTCTGCCCCACACAACACCAAGGTATCATCAGTAAAAAGCAAGTGAGAAATGCTCACACTACCATCTCCGACCGCAAAACCCTTTAAATCACCGTGCTCCACTACTTTCCTCATCATACGGCTGAAGCCTTCCATAACAATCACAAACAGAAGAGGAGAAAGAGGGTCCCCTTGCCTTAAACCACGCGAGCTACTGAAAAAACCATTCGGGCCTCCATTAATAATAACAGAGAACTTCACCGTCAAGATACAAAAGGAGATCCAACGACACCATTTGTCACCAAAGCCGCAACGACGAAGAAGGTATAAAAGAAACTTCCAGTTCACATGATCATAGGCCTTCTGAACATCCAGCTTACAAAGCATCCCTGGCACCCCCGACCTTAACCTGGAATCAATGCATTCATTGGCAATGAGCACAGAGTCCAAAATCTGTCTCCCTCGAACAAAGGCGAATGAGAAGGAAAAATAATTTTATCCACAACAAACTTCAACCTATTAGCCAACACCTTGGCTAGAATCTTATAAACACTCCCCACAAGGCTAATGGGACGGAAATCTTTGAGCTCCACAGCTCCCGGCTTCTTGGGAATAAGGACAATGAAGGAGGAGTTCAAGCTCAGAACAAACTTTCCATCTCTCGCGAACTCATTAAACATCTGCATCACATCATCCTTAACAAAATCCCAACAAGCATGAAAGAATGCCAAGGAGAAGCCATCCGGGCCAGAGGCCTTGTCCCCATTGAGACTACGTACCACCTTAGACACCTCCTCCACGTCAAAGGGTCTTTCGATCCATTCAGCCTCCTCTCCCGTAATGGTATCAAACACAAGACCGTCCACCGAAGGACGTCACTGAAAAGGCTCCTCGTAAAGGGAGCAGTAATAATCCACAATCTCCGTAGCAATCCTTTCAGGATCCTCCACCACTTCTCCCTCCACCTCCAAGCGAGAAATACAATTCGTTTTCTGGTTAGAATTAGCAAGACGGTGAAAGAACTTAGTACAACGATCCCCCTCCTTCAGCCACAATGCCCTGGACTTCTGCCTCCAGCTAACCTCCTCTAATAAAATCAGATTTTCCAACTCCCGAGCGACCTCCAGCCGCCTAACCTTCCCCTCCCCCACTAGGTGACCCTCTCATTCAAGGCATCAAGAGACTCGAGCTCGTGCAAAAGAGCGGCTTTTTGAACACTCAAATTTCCAAAGACATCCCGATTCCACTCCACAAGTTTGTATTTCAGCGCCTTCAGTTTAGAGTGAAGCACAAAGCTCGGAGAGCCCCCAAAGTCAAAACCAAGCCACCACTCCTTTACCAACTCCACAAACCCGTCCACCTTAAGCCACATATTTTCGAAACGGAACGGCCTCTTACTATCCCCGAACCTACCACTTTCCAACAAAATAGGGAAATGATCTGAGAACAAACGAGGCAACCTTCTCTGAATGAGCTCAAGGTACAACGACTCCCATGCCGGGCACACAAGGAAGCGGTCAATCCTCGACCAAGACGAAGCAGATCTACCACTGGACCAAGTGTACACACCGCCAACCAAGTCAAGGTCCACTAACCCGAGATCAGACACAAACTCCAAAAAATCCAACATGGCTCTCCTCAAGCCCCCGCCACCCGAACGCTCACTAGGAAAATGAGTCACATTAAAGTCGCCCCCAATACACCAAGGTAAATTCCACCAAGTATGCACCCCCACCAACTCATCCCATAAGGTCTTCCTACTGCCAGAATCATTAGGGCCATAAACTCCAGAAAAGAGCCACTGGATACCATCCTCCACGTTTCGAAAACTTAACGAAACAGAAAACGATCCCACACAAGACTCAATCAACTCCAACGAACGAGTATCCCACATACACATAATACCATCCGAAGCACCAACAGCGTCAAGACAACACCATTTACAATGGGGCCCACCCCACAACCATCGCACCAAGGCTCGAGATATCTCAGCAACTTTAGTTTCCTGAAGACACACTAAATCACCCTTCCACCCTCGTAACAGATTCCCTATACTCTTGCATTTCTCTCAATCATTCAACCCCCTCACATTCCAACTAATAATTCGAGGCTTCATAAAGACGTAACTAGAGCCCTCCCCCCCTTCTGACCCCTCCGAGAGCCAGACGAACTCCCATCGTAATTCACCGAACACTTCAAAGACTTTAATTCACGAAGCAACTTACCGCCCGGTCGGCCCGACGGGTCTCTGCCCATCCCCCTTTCCAGCTCCAAAGCAGCAACGAGTTGTAATAGATCAGCTTCATATCCATCACAAGACACCCCACCAGATGCCTAAAAGACGAAACCATCTCCAACACCCACGTAGATGGGACGAATGACCCCCCCACCAGGTACCCTGTCATCCCCCGGATTTACTGTCTGAAGAGGTACAGTACAAGCCTCTACACCCTCGGTATCGAAAATCAACAACTCCCCCCCATCCCCAACTTCCTCCCCCGAATCTGGGCTACCAACTGACGGTAGACCCACAACCCACTCATCCACAGGGCGACCCCCCAAATGACCCACCGGGCCGAGAGAGACATTCCCCTCAAATGACTCAGGCCAAATCTGCAACGCCCGATCAGGAACAGGCGCGAAAACACCCGCTTCCGCGTTGTCGGCGACAACCACCACCATCGCCGGAGACGAGACTCCTGTCGCCGAGGCACCCGCTTCGTCACCGGCAAGGATCTGACCGACGAAGCCCAGCCCAGGCGAGGAGGTTGCCGCAATGTCGTCCTCAACAGCAGCAGGTTGGGTAAACATATCGGATGGGTGACCCGACCCACAGCCCACCGCGGAAAGGCCCACCCCCAACTGCCTAGGACCAGAGCCATCCCCAACGTGCTGGGCCTCCTCACCCACGACACTACCCAGACGCAGGGCCTTCACCTTTGTATGTTGTTGGGCCGAGGCCTCCTCACCAAGTCGCTGGGCCTGCTCCTGTGAGATTGCTGTGATTGCTGGGCCGCTAGCTTAAATCCACAAACTCGGCAGCTCATAGATAATGACGCAGACACGGGCTTGGGCTGCTCCGAAAATTGCAGCTTGTGTTTAACCCACCCCATCACCCAATCCACCTCAGCCTGCAGACGCAATAAGTACCGCCAGAGATCTCTGTCGGCCTCAGCCCCCAGCACAGCATGCTCAGAAGCGTGGGGAAGCACAACTTCCTTATTAGGGACTGCATGCTGCGTCGAAGGAAAGCCCTGCGTCAGTTGCTGTTGCTGCCTGCCCACACCTTTCCGAAACCTACGCAGCTCCCCCTCCTCCCCAGCCTTCTTCTCCGGCAAGCCAAACTTCACCGAATTAGCAAAAGACCAACCTTCTTTGACCGAAACAGCCGCCGACCATCTCCGCTTGCTTTGAAGCTCACCTATGACGAGATGAGCTCCTCACAGGTCTTCGCAAAGGCTTGCCACCCAACACTCGCCTTCCCTTCCGGAACCATCACAGCCCCCCGTCGGCGTCTCTCCCCAAACTCAGCAAGAGCAGCATACTTACCACCTCTATTCGAACACACGGGACCTGGGACTGCGCCATTTTGCCAAACAAGTTCGCCAGCCATACCACCCCATGTCTCCCAAAACGAATGGCACTCTGAGAATTTCGGCTATGTTCAGTTAACGTGACCAGACCAAACGCACTCACCGAAAACTTAAATAACTTCGCTTCAATCGCTAAGCTACGAAAAAAAGCCATCTTGATAACAGCAGGCTTCTTAAGAAACTAGCACTGTAAAGATGCCTCCATTGCAATTGAGTAGTTGCAGAGAAAAAGTTGCAATTACCCAATGCACATATTCAAGCATATGAAAATTGGTAAGTTGAACCTTGAACTAGGTTCACACAATTTTTCAAGAAACTCAAAAGTTCAGCAGTCATAACCTCCTACGAGTATTATCCACTATAATCCTTCCAATAAGGCGATCAGCTTTACTTTCATGGTTCGCAAGCTCAAGCCAAATAAACTTGTAGATTTTGATTGGACGAACTGTAACTGACTCAGACATCATTAACTAAATTGAACATAAAATATTATTAAACAGAACAGGACTGAGGGTCACTTGTATACATTTATGGGAAGCAGAGCTACAATTATATATATAAATGACCTTATTAGAAGAATTCAATTGAGCAATGACATTGAATACACACATTAGATTACAAACTGTAGAATGAGCAATTATCTAGCATACAAGGGGCATATGCAGCATCAACAAATAAAGAGGTCTCTCTACAACTCGCCCCAATACTATCCTAGGCACTAGCATATAAACTACTGAATCCAAAAGGAAAATGAGCACGTGAAGCAAAAACCCGTAATATAATGACCGACATACCAAACAACGAATAACTGAAATTTTGGTCTTCAGTAACATCAGACGACTCGTCAATAAGCATTTATTGCATTTCGATACATACTGCTTACTCTGAATTTGCTGAGACACAGATAGATAAACAGCAATAAAATCGGGGCATAATCATTGGTGCTTGCAACCCCAGCTGCAGGGTTCACATCCAAATGTACAACCACATCAACTGCTGAAACCCTTTCTGTCTCTTTTCTTTGTTCTCATTCTCGTCCATTTCATCTCCATTGAATTACTCCATCTCATTGTAAAGGATCTTCTAAAACATCGTATACCTATATATTCTAAATCTTTCTAGCAGAATCTAAGAAGATGTCCAAGAGAAACTTCTTGAGCCTATTATGCCACATTATGAGATTGATAGTTGAGAGAGTCAAGTTCGTTCAGTAACCTTTTCCTCCATTCGAGAGTTTGCAAACCATGACTTAATTATAGTTTTTTGATCTTTCTTAAAATAGGATACTTACCAGACAGCAGGCAAGAATATGCTTCTGAAATCTGCAGCAAATTCACATGCTGAAGTCAGTTATTCGATGACTGCAAATGAAACAACAATATATGTGAAAGCAAATACAAGATTTCAGAAATCCATATACTTTATATGTCTACATTTGGCTAAAACAGATAGCAACGAAAATTAAAATATCTTCTTATATACTCCACGATGAATAATGACACTGCAGTAATCCTCAAGTCAAAATGGTAATACGGGGTCTTCGGCTTATTCAATGTGAAGCCATCACTTGAAAGATGCTATAGATAGGATAAACATGCTCTAGATAATGTAGAGATGGGACAAGTGTCTCTCTTTGTTCTAGCAGAGCCCAAAATTTATCACTAGGACATCAATTTGCAAAAGGCTTTGCAGTATTGAAATTAAACCCTGAAAAACTTCTTGGGCAGCCAGAAAACAACTATCCAATCAAGAACTGGCATTTCCCTGCTGCGTGAGACTAAGTGTTAACTCTATGGAGTGAATGGGTGGTTGTCTCACCTATCCAGTTTATTCAATTTCTAGAATATTGGAGAACGAAAACATCTTTCCATCACCACAAAAAACACACTACTCCATTTTCCTCTACTCCATCGAGTGTTGATGTTTCAATTGATCACTATTCACTAGTAATCATGCCCCATGCTAAGTCACCTCGCTTAAATTAGGTAGCCGCCACTGATTTTTTGTGGATAAGTGACCTGGAGCTACCAAAACTGGTTTAAACTCGGCAAAAACAGTTGCATGCAATGGCCTATCACATAGATGTAGCAATAGTAGAACTGACAACGCAAGGTATAATTAAAAATTACAAACACCTACGCTTTGTTTTGTGTAGGCACTGTATTCGTACCAATTTGAACTTAGATTCCGCATGACGCTTTTCTTGACCTGGAAAAAGGTCAGGATGAGACTCCCATACCTTCCTTCGGTAAGCTGCCTTGACCTACAATCATTACTCACCCCATGATGATTGCCCTATTAATCAATCAAACAATATTGAAAAACAAAACCTTCTGGGCACCAAAAACCACAACTTGTGCATCCTGCCTAATCTCAAAAGTTCAACTTAACTCAATCCCAGTTGAGCTAGAAACTACCAACCCAGACTCAGTAATTCAGGATCAGTCAACCTCAAATCAAAAGGGGTCACCCCAAAATACAGACTTGAATCCGTAAATCAGTCAAACTCGTTACATAATTCAGATGAGTTATCACGGGACAAAAGCCCTCATAAGCGAAAAGCAAATAATACGGGATCCGTTTGAATTGGAGAGAGGAAGATAGGTATGAATCATGGTACCTGAGACAGAGTAGGGCGAGACTCGGAAGGGAACCCCAGCAAGGCCCTGGCCTCATTCCCCTGCATGATGAAATTTCCAAAGGGTCGTCTTTCTTCGTGACGTCCCGAGTACATTCATTTCTATATGGGGTAGGTCTTGGGTCTGAAAACTCTGTCACAGATGGATGGTTGAGAGTCAATCTGAAAATGATCCGACGTCACAGTCGTCGACTCTTGCTGCTTTTCTCTGTGGGTACAGATATCTAACTGGGTGGGTCCGGTGCGAAGCCAAGCTAATTACAACAAAATGTGAGAAACTCATAGGGAGATTGATACCAAGGGGCAACTTGGAGGATCATCCTCTTACGTTATGTTTGCTTGTAATTTTTTTTTTCGTATTTTTCATGATTTTTGATAATGACGTGTATATTTAGGTAGATTAAAGTTTTATAGTTGTTTGTGTAAAAGTTATTGAGTTGTATTGATATTTGTGAAAATGATATAATAATTTTTAAAGTTAAGTATAGTTTTTGACTTTTTTTTTAACAAATCATCTTTGATTTTTCATATTGATGGTAGAGATCATTGAATTTATAATTTTTGTCAAAAAAAGTCATTTTCTTACGATTTTATTTTCAAAGTCAATGCTTCCCGCTTCATATCCATTTTTTTCCCTCATTTTTTTGTTTTCTTAAAGTAACATGATTTAATTTTGAATGACAAGTGTCAAAGTTATGATTGAAAATGACGTATTAACTAGAAGTTTTACCAAATGACTATTTTGATAAAAATTTCAAATTCAAAAGCCTTTACATAACTCCAATTTTAGATTAATTCGGACAGCATATTCGTAATTCAAAAAGTAAAAAAAAAAAATAGTAAACCAATTATTTTGCGCACCTCAGCCCTTGTGCAATTTAGGACTGTCCAAAGTCACTGGTTTAACCGCCATCGGTATCATACTGAAAGTCGATCACCGCCCACATCAGTAAAAGGGCATGTTCCCATTTTTGCACTGGGGCCGAATTTTGACGGTGGCCAAAACCCCCCACACACACATATATATATATATAAAATGAGGGCAACCATTACTTTTTGAAGCTTGAAGATGTCGAGTGCCTATATGTAAAATCAAACCACTATATATCTCCTATCCGACCCGTTTGTATTATGTAGAGATATATCTATCAAAGAAGATCATTTATGTATTTTGATGTACCCTAATTTAAGGAGCTTGGAACACCTATAAAGACCTTTCAGATGGTATATGCATGCCTACCTCCTTCAACGGCCTATTAGACAAGAAGAGGAAGCTGTCACTCTTTGTCATACGTACAAAGCATTTTCTCTCCGACCCCCCTAGCCTACCAATTTCCTTTGGCGTTAGCGGGGAAGGTAGAGTGCCTGCTTTGATTCAGGGTGGGAGAGAGATATCCCTGGCGAATCAAAGAAAGAAGAAGAAGAAGAAGAGATGGTACGCAAACTAACTATTTTGATTTTTTATGTCATTCTTGTTGTTGGTGTGGTTGTAGCGGTGGTGGCCGTAGTTAACCATCATGGACACAGTAAGGACGACGAGGACTTGTCACCACAGATGAAGGTCGTCACAGAGATTTGTAGTTAGACGGATCACAAGGAAATTTGCCAGAAGACCTCGGCCCTGTGGCAGAAAAAGGAAAAAACAGACCCTAAGGAACTCATCAAGGCTGCGATCCAAGCAACCATTAACACGGTGGCCAAAGTGTCCAACTTCTCTGATAACCTCGTGAAAAGTGTGTCCAGCAACCCAAGAGTGAAAATGTCGGTCGAGGATTACAAAGACTTTCTCCAATTCGCAATTGATGAGCTCCACGACACGCTTTCTACCGTGGGGGACCAAAACAATCTCAACGTGAATGACCAGATCAGTGTCGACCTCAAGAACTGGTTGAGTGCTGTCATCTCATACCAACAAACATACCTCGATGGGCTTGAGGAGGCACCTGAATACCATACCGTCGTTAAAGAGAAACTCCAAGATGCTTCTTCACTCACCAGCAATGCTCTCGCCATCATTACCGAAATCTTCGATATCCTGAAGTTCTTTGGCTTGGAGTTTAATGCCAAGCCTAGCAGTCGTCGACTCCTTGGCGAGGACGGGTATCCAACATGGTTATCCAGATCAGACCGCAAGCTTTTGGCTTTGCAGAACCATGGCGCGATCAGACCCAACGTTGTTGTGGCCAAAGATGGCAACAGACAGTTCAAGACCATTGCTGCAGCGCTTGCCACTTACCCAAAGAACCTCAGAGGCCGATATATCATCTATGTTAAGGCCGGAGTCTATATCGAGTACATTACAGTGGAAAAGGATAAGAAGAATGTCTTCATGTACGGTGATGGACCAAGAAAAGACCTTTGTCACTGGCCATAAGAGCAACCGTGATTGGTTCTCCACCTTGAAGACTGCTTCCTTATATAAGTTTTTACACACCCACTAATCCAATTTTATCAAGCTACCTTAATAATGATCGTAAGTTAAATTTGCTTAACTATGATCATTATGCATGCAGCGGCTGTGGGACCGGAGTTCCTGTGCAGGTCAATGAGATTCCAAAACACTGCTGGACCTCAGGGACACCAAGCTGTGGCTCTTCGTGTACAATTTGATTTGGCGACCTTCTTCAACTGTAGGATGGTTGAGTATCAAGACACCCTGTACGTCTAAACACAGACAATTTTACAGTAACTGCGTTATTTCCGGCACTGTGGACTTCATCTTCGGTGATGCTGTTGTCGTGATCCAGAACTCCTGGATCATGGTAAGGAAGCCAAAGGACAACCAGCCAGTGGCGGAACCAGGATCCAAGTTGAGGGGGGGCAAATTCTTAAGGCGAAATTACATATCAAAAATTTTTTCTACGTAATGCAAAAAATGTCTTAAAGTTAAAATATCGAAAATTAAAGACTAAAAGCATTAAAAATTCTCCTACCTCATTCTATTTGCATCCACAGTTCTTCCCACGTCACAAAGACCTTGAAGGAGACAATTAAAGGTCACACTATCCGAGACCATACTTTCTCTAAGCATACTCTCCGCAAGTCTAAAAGCTTCATCAATTCTCCCTACCCTCCTCAAGCCCTCAATCAAAGTGGTACCCATCAGGAAAAACTCCTTTCCAGGAAGAATGGAAGAATGGATCAGGCATAACAGTAATGACCAACCTTTCTCCATACATCAACATGCCATGACTTAATTAAGGTTCAAAATTATGGTCAAGTTAGTCACACTTGTATTATTTATCTCAAAAGCAAGGTTTTTCATTTTTATTTTCTCTTATTTTTATGGTATGCCCTTTATTTGTCAGCTATTTGTTTTCTCCCATCACTTACATAACAAACAAAAAATATGAGAATGGTTTTCCAAATTAAGTACACTTTCAGATGTGGTCCCAATTGTTCTCATTCTATAAATTGTATACATTTGGATCTACAGGGAAATATGTTCACCATGCCTTAGATTCAGAAATCTAGAAGCCTCTAGAGGAAAGAATTTGCCAACCTACCTACAATACTTTGTTATGGTACCCAGCATAATGAACATTTCAAAAGAAGAAAACCAAGCCAGAAAAGAAGCAGCATACCTGCAGTATATACATCCATCTGATATGATCAATATCGACTCCATTAGTTAAATTGTTTAGGCCGTGGAAGAAGCCACCTGGACAGGCAGGACAATACACGCTTAGTGAAGAAGAGGACATTGGATATGGCCCAAAGCTAAAGAGCCGGTAAAGCACCTTGAAGAAACAACCCTAATATTAAAAGCTTTAGAGCCCGTAATATTGCTTTTCTAGTTGCATTTGCTCTGCATGGCACTCTCTGTAGAGGGAAAACACCTTTGCTAGGCTCTGATATCCATCATAGAAGCAATATCTATGCAAATAAGATTATACTCTTCTATAATGTATCATGAACAAGGATAAAACCATTACATTCCCAGAGCAGGACATACCTTGTATGTAAGTGCAAGTGAAATACCAACAATAAAGAGGAAAAATGGCATGACCAAGTCGACAACAGTTAAACCATTCCTAGGTGAATGATTAAGAGCAGGCAGGAGTCCACCAGCATCATCCACAAGTATCATCATCTGCAAAGAGGACATTAAATTTAGCATATGCGTGGATGTATAAAACTCTATTTAGCATACATAGAGCCATGTCAGCATGTTAAAAACAGGGCTTGCACCTTGCCTTAATTGAGGGACATCATACTGCTATATGAAACATGACTTAGAATATTTATGGAAATTGGTGTACATTTCAACCAATTAATCACTTTTGCCACACAGATAATCCAGTTAAGGTGCAAACACAACACTGCCGATTTTCAATTTATTATTACAAGTTCAGCTAAACCAAACAAAAACTAAAAAAAGGCTTTCGAGGAAACAGATTACTATTGAAACTAGAACAGTACTTGAGCCAGACAAAGCTATTTCCTTTTCAGGGACTCAAGCAGTAAGATCTGCTCCCAAGTTCAGCGAATAATCATACCCAAAAAGGAAGAATGGGTCTCTGAAAGACCTAGATCTAGGCCGCTCAGTACCAACGCAAAAGTAAACACCAATTGTGATTTTACATAGTCTACACGCTCAAACCGAAGCGCGTATTTTTCATCAAGAAATGTATGTGGCATTTCCAATGTAATCGAAACCCTAGAATTACAGAGGAGCATCAAGTAGCACCATCTCCATGCATTTTCGGGGGCCTCCACACAATTTCAATAACAAAACACAAAATCGATTGAATTTCCACAAAATTGACAAAATTAGAAAGTCCAGAGAGAGAGGAGAGAACGATTGATACCTCTGCGGCTAGATATTCCAGGACAGCGGCGAGGTAGATCGGAGCGCCAGCTCCAACACGCTCAGCATACTTGCCGGCTTTCAGAGAGACGAAGTCGAGAACTGGTTAGAGTAGTGTGCAAACAGTTTGCGTATATACATAGGGGTGAGGCCTGACTGCCTGAGGGAGAGCCGGAGCTTTGGAGAGAGTGCGAGAGAGAGGCCGGAAGGTTTTTTTTTTCCAAAATCAGGGCTGATTTTGAAAAAAAAAAATATAATGAAGCAAGCCTGGGCCAGTGGGCTCGCCCCCGCTGGCCCGTCCCGCCCCCACTGGCCTTGAAGCAGGCCTGGGCCAGTGGGGGCAGGCCTGCTTCTTAATATTAAAAAAAAAAAAATTCAAAGAAGTTTTGGAGTCAGGGGGGGCGGCCGCCCCCACCCGCACCCCCTATCTCCGCCTCTGCAACCAGCAGAACACAGTGACCGCACAAGGCAGAGCGGACAAGCATGAGACCTCAAGATTGGTGATCCATAACTGCAGGATTGTCCCAAAGCAGAAGCTCTTCCCTGCAAGGTTCCAGATCCGAACATACTTGGGCAGGCCATGGAAGCAGTAATCTAGGACAATCTGTTAGATGTTTGCCCTCAAAACCAATCATTTTGCATAATTATGAGATAATTATCGTTATTGTTTAATCACTTGTATATTATTTTGGGTACCTGAAATGACATAAGATGTCATATTTATAATGACATTAAATGTCATATTGTTGAGCAACATTGTAGAAAAAAGGTTAGGCCAATAATTAATGAATCGAAGGCGGGAGAGTATGACTTTTTCGGATCCTTGTTGATTCACTTTGTTCTAGAATAAGATACATGATAATGTACAAATAGGTCTACACTTGTTATGCCTCTCTATAAGATAAAATGATGGACTCCGTCCTTGAGGTGGTGACCTTAAGCAGACGAGTGAGTGCAATGTAAAAGTACATGCACCAATCCAGATCAAATATGAATACCTTCTGGAAACGATCACTGATGTAGAGAATGATCTTCAGCACAATTAGCTTATGTTGTCTTAGTGATGTGAACCTCGCCAAGAATAAGGAGACCTAACAATGAAAGGGAACCCAAGATCGTTCTAGGACTGATTTGAATGAAAGACCTCGACCCTTTGTTTATGAAAACAAGAACCTCGGAATAAGGAAGACGCCACAAACGATGATGGAAATTCCGTTTGATAAGTCGAAGTGAACGCCACGGGAAATCCCGATAAATTTGAGTAGTTCTTCAAAGAACCAAAGAGAATAAATCCTCACAATTTTGAATAATCAATGTCTACCGAATGCATTGTTAAAGCTGCTATTTAAAGAGCTGAACATTACAAGGAAAAAACCTTAACATAGAAATCTAATTAAAACCGAAAATTGGTAAGGAAAAGAATCCTTACATGCCTAAAAAAAACAAGGCAAATAAGTAAATAATTTCTTTGGTTTCTTTACAAAGCTTGGACGCCTAAAACAAAGAACCTATCTAAGGAAATAAGTGATGGATGCCCCTACTAAAAAAGGTTGAAATAAGTCATACTTGCCTAAAATAGGCAATAAATGTTGGACGCCCATAATGATCAAAAGACCATGAAAGGAAAGGATTTGGCGCCTAGAATAGCCATGCAATCTGATTCTTCTAGAATAGCCCAAAAATATATCTTGCCAATTTGAAGCTTTGCCTTGACCGGATTCTTCTAGAACGCGGATTATGTTTAATGGGTCTCCACGAATTTACTTGAGCTCATATCTCTTGAATGAGTTCGTTGAGTACATCCTTGAACTTCTTGGCTTGTGCTCTCGAATCCGGCCCTATGGGAACTTGAACTAGCTCCTTTGAAGCCTTGCTCGGATTCACATCATTCCCCTCCTCTTTAAAAGGATTTGTCCTCAAATCATCGCCTACATCAAAAGGACTTAAATCAGTAATTTTAAAAATAGCACTTACATTGTACTCGCCAGGTAAATTTAGCTTGTAAGCATTGTCATTGATGCACTCGAGGACTTGGAAAGGACTATTGCCCCTCGGAAGCAATTTGGAACGTCTTTGCGCCCAAAATCTCTCTTTCCTCATATACCGCCAAACCTAATCTTGGATTGCATGTACCTTATCGGTGTAAAAAGTACACTTCTTCAGATTAGCAAACAAATTTTCTTTTCTAGGTATATCTATGACAAAATTCAAATGTATTACATGATAGTCCATGTGGTTGCTATAAATGAGTATATCATCAAAGTAAACAACAACGAAGCTGGCTATTAATGCACGCAAAACATGGTTCATAAGTGTCAGAAAGGTGCTCGGAGCATTAGTTAATCTAAAAGGCATAACGAATCATTCATACAAACTATATTTTGTTTTAAAGGCGGTTTTCCATTCATCTAATGTTATCCTAATATGATGATAAACACTCTTTAAATCAATCTTAGAAAATATGTAAGAACCATGCAGCTCATCGAACATATCATCTAAGCGTGGGATACGATAACGATACTTTACCGTTATGTTGTTGATGGCTTGACAATCAACACACATTCTCCACGTCCCATCCTTCTTCTGTACCAGTAAAACCGGAACCGCACATGGGCTCATGCTTTTCCTCACGTGCCCTTTCTCCAACAACTCACTCACTTGCCGTTGAAGCTCCTCTGTCTCCTCGGGATTGCTCCTATAAGCTGGTCGGTTTGGAATTGTTGCACCGGAAACAAAATCGATTTGATGTTCAATTCTTCGGATTGGAGTTAACCCATGCGGTGTTTCCTCAGGGAAGACATCATCGTACTCTTGCAAAAGAGAAAAAATAGAACTAGGCAAAGCAAGGTCAAGTTTGTTAGTGTTTAAAAATGTCTCTTTGTACAAAAGTATAATCATTGGCTGATTTGAAAGCATCGCTTGCTTGATCTCACTCACTTTTGCATAGAGATTCTTTTGTTTTCTCTCAATGGCCGAACTTTGATTCACTTTTTCTCTCTCATTTTTCTCGTCCTCTCTTTGATTTTCACTCTTTTTCTTTTGCTCACTCTCTTTCTTTTGGTCACTCTCTTGCTGCAATCTCACTTAATCTTCATATACTTGCTGCAGTGTCAATGGTACAAAGAGAATATATCCTCACAATTTTGAATAATCAATGTCTACCGAATGCATTGTTAAAGCTCCTATTTAAAGAGCTGAACATTACAAGGAAAAAACCCTAACATAGAAACCTAATTAAAACCGAAAATTGGTAAGGAAAGAAATCCTTACACGCCTAAAACAAACAAGGCAAATAAGGAAATAATTTCCTTGCTTGCCTTACAAAGCTTGGACGCCTAATACAAAGAACCTATCTAAGGAAATAAGTGCTGGACGTCCCCCTAAACTAGGTTGAAATAAGTCCTACTAGCCTAAAATAAGATACTAAAATAGGAAATAAATGTTGGACGCCCATAATGATCAAAAGACCATGAAAGGAAAGAGTTTGGCGCCTAGAATAGCCATGCAATCCGATTCTTCTATAATAGACCCAAAAATATCTCTTGCCAATTTGAAGCTTAGCCTTGACCGGATCCTTCTAGAACGCGGATCATGTTTAATGGGCCTCCACGAATTTGCTTGAGCCCATTTCTCTTGAATGAGTCCGTTGAGTACATCCTTAAACTTCTTGGTTCGTGCTCTTGAATCCGGCCCTATAGGAACTTGAACTAGCTCCTTTGAAGCCTTGCTCGGATTCACATCACTTAGACCTGAGAGAGTTATGCAAGTTTGCTTGTTGTGTGCTTCTGCTTTGACTAAGTCATTTGGTGTGATCTTCGTAGATCAAATATTCCAGATAATGTTGAGCCCTGTGCATAGTAAGTGAATTTGTATAATTACTCAATATGAAATCCACTAGTCTCTTGATGATGCAGTATATTAATTATGTCTGTATATTGTTGGACTCAAATAAAAACGCTGCGCAACGAGTTTTTGTGAAAAATGTTTTCACGGTTTTTACTTATATATATATATATATATTAAGTAAATATCTGCGAAAATTATGTTTGAAACTTTTTGGGAGTCCAACCAGATACAGACTGAGAATTAAGAATTATATGAGGTAGAGACTTAATCGGTGATTTTATTCCGATCATATTAGCTCATGTGGAATATAGTATGATGGAAGGATAAATAAGCGTATAATTGTTAGCAAAAGTGATTTCTAAAAAACAATCCCCTTATCTCGAAGGTCAATTGTGATATGTTAATGGACATGCTTACAATATGTGGAAGCTAATAACTCAGAAATTCATTTGAGATGGAAGGAATTCATTTTCACGTGAGATTTTCTCTCTCTACAAAATATCTCTCTAACTTTATCTAAAAAATGTGTGTGTGGATTTAAAGAGGGTAGAATGCTTGGACTGCTTTGATTCAACGATCCTTCCGCTGCGATCTTGCGCTCTAACAAGTGGTATCAGAGCTCAGATCTGTGAAATCTCACAGCTCAATGTAAGGTTGCCACCTCACCACTGGCCGGAGGAGCGCCCAGTATGACTGAGGCGACCTCCAACCGGAGTTGGGAGGAGATTCGTTGGCCATAAGGTCGTGGATCACCACCAGCACACGCGTGTATAACACGAGTGTGGAGTTGTTTTCGCCCCCAAATGGTGGCCAACCGTGCGCCGGTAGACCGCGCGATGGCCACCACTGGAACGGCCGGCCAGCTTCCAGCCTATGGCTGTCTGGTCCCTTTCTAGGGCGCCGATGCCAAGGTCGTGCGTTTGGGCTTCGGGTAGGGCAACAGTTGCCCTACTCGGCCAAGGCCCAGTAGACCCAGCCCAAAAGTTGGGCTAGGTCCTTTAAAAAAAAAATTAGGAGGGGGATACTGTACGGGCTGGGCCTTGTTCGGCCAGCCCGTGTGGGCTAGGGCTACGGGTTGAACCCGAGCCCGTTGACCCACCCCTGGTCCGGGTCAAAACCCAGACCACGACCCAGATCCGGTCCGGGTATGACCCGAAGCACTATCCATCACTGACCGGGTTGGACCTAGACCGGTGGAACAACGGGTTAACCCAATTTGACCGGTTATTTTTTTTTTACAGATTTAAGATAAGTGTTAAATGAGATTATTTTACAAGAAAATTAATTGATAATTAATTATATAATCTTAGTTATTTAATTTGGAACAATAAACTTCAGAGAATCCAGTGAGAGAAAAAAGTGCAGGGGCTTAGGTCAAGCCCATTCCTAACTGGCCCACATTATAAAAATCAATTAAGGGTGAGTACCGGAATGAATGGAACCGGTTCCGGTACTCACCGGAGTGGAACCAAAATTTTCGGAAACGAAATCCTAAAATTCTGGTACCATAGATGCGAGATCTCAGAGATTTCAAAAATTTGAGAGGGGCTTTCGACATTTTCTTTATCAGCGGTGGTAGTGTTAGAGGTAGCAGTAGAATAATGACAACGGTTTTGAGCACGTATTGAAATCCTTAGACAACAACAATGATACCCGGAAAGCAAACGATTCGAGAAGAGCTTAAGACGGTTGATAGATTTAGCAGCCGTAACCATTTCTAGAGGTAGAAAAGCATAGGAATCTACAACAACCAAAATCCAACACCCAAAACGGAAATTTCAAATTGAGAATTTATCACAATCCAAATCCAGTAACCAAAATCAATCACCAATCCAACAGCCCCAAATTGATCACCAATCCAAAATCCAGCAAACAAAACAGAAATTTCAAAATGAGTTAGAGAGAGAGGTTACATGCCTTTGCCGTCGTGAGAAGAGTTAACATTTGGGCTGTGTATTATGTGGATCTTGTAGGTCCACTCATAGCTTGATCTGAGAATTTGCACTGTTACCCAGCAATTAACGCCACACTCCGAATCTACTTCCATCTGCATCAATGTCCTCGTAAATCAAGCCATAGACAACGAAACTAGATGGACCTTTTGAAGCAAGATGAGGTGTCTGGAGACGCAGAGACAGAGGAATGAGAGCGATGGACAATGCGAGAGAGAGAGAGAGTGCGCAAGTGAGAGGGATGAGGGATCGGAAAGGAAAATTGGAAAAGAAAAAAAAAAGTAGGGAAAAGTACTGAAACAGTCCCTGTGGTTTCACGTTTTGACAAAATAATCTCTGTGGTTTCAAGTTGAACGCGTTAGTCCCTGTGGTCAGCAAGTTGTTGCAATGCAGTCCCTCCGTCAACTCACTTAACGGTCAAACCTTCCAAGAGGACCTTTTTGTTACATGATGCATACCTAAGGGACTAATTTGTCAAAACGTGATACCACATGGACTAATTTGTAGGTCCCTGTGGTATTATCTTTTGACAAATTGGTCCCTGAGGTATGCATCATGTAACAAAAAGGTCCTCCCGAAAGCTTTGACCGTTAAGTGGGTTGACGAAAATCTAACGGGAGGACATTTTTGTTACATGATGCTTACCTCAGGGACTAATGTGTTCAAGTTGAAACCACAGGGACCAATTTGTCAAACCGTGAAACCACAGGGACTGTTTATGTACTTTACCCAAAAAAGTAAGACTCTTGCTCTGAAGAAAAGTGTAGAAGGACCTGGGTCAAAACGACCCAGGTCACCTATTTAAAAAAACAAGTCTAAACTTTTTTTTTTTAAAAAATGCCGGAACCTAAAATTATGACATTTTCGCTGGAATTTCCGATTATGTATCCGGCTTCGAAATTTTCTATATTTAGAATCCTATTACGGTACCGGAACGATACTGGAATTCCGGTACTAACTGGAAAAAATGATCAGCCTTAAAATCAATGCCACCTATGTGATTTTTTTAGCAGGTCTGGGCCTTTTGCGTAACTCATTTTCATGGGCAATAAAAAAGCACGAGCGCCTGTGAAGAAAGAAGCAGCAGCGTCGGCGGCGGCGGCTCTCAGACGGTAACAACCACATCGGTTTGAGCCGAAGAAGAAAGAATGAGAGTGGGTGGAGGGTTGGCGTGATGGAATCTGGTGAGGGCGCTGGAACACTTAGGATCCGCGACTCGAAATTCACGACGCTTCACACCTCTCCCTCGTATTCTTCCTTCTCCGATTGCAACATATTTTTGCACGTATTCAAACGGTACCATTATCTCTCTGTTTCTTCTTCTGCCTTTCCTTTTTTTCCCCGCAAAGAATTTGTATCTGTTAAATACATGGAGGTTGCTAAGAACAAATGTGAAAAAAAACAGAAATGCGGCAACCTCAGCTATCGCCGGACCTCATTAGAATAATGGAACGAAGGTTGTCGGCTATAGAACATAGGACCGGTTCTCTACTCAATCTCATCAACCAGGTAATCCTGATCACTAGGGTTGAAAAACCGGAATGCGGTCCGGACCGCATTCCGGTCCGGTTTTACTAAATGCGGTCCGGTCCGGACCGGTTTTAATTTTTTTTTCAATTTTAACTTTTTTTATTTTTTTAAATTTTTTTAATGGGGGAAGTTCATATAAAAATGTTAAGTTTTAGTTTAGATTAAAATTAAACGTTTTAAGTTTATAATTTGTATTAAAAATTATAAAAAAATATATTTTTTTATTTTTTTAATAAATGCGGTCCGGCCGTGATCACTTAAAATGCACTTCGCATTTATTAAAAAAGAAGACAGGACCGGAAGTGCATTTTAAGTGATCACGGTAGTGGAGATAATTATTCGCCTTGCATTTATTTTTTCTTTCTGTGTTTTCTTTTGGTGGTGGTATTGGAGAGGGAGTTTATGAAATTTGAAAGAACATTTACAAAGAAATGGTGTTTATTTTGTGGATGTTGAATGAAGACAGCCAGAAGCGTCACCGGCAGAGTATGCGAGGGCCAATAAGGAGCTGAGGAAACTCAGTGGCTGTATGGACCTTATTGCTGACTTGAGGACCAAGCAGAAGGTACCGCCACTTCTACTACTATAGTCTGTTAAACAATTGCTGCTGCGTACTGCTCAGCGTCTTCATTTTATTATTCTTTTGTTGGAAGTGTTCGTGAGCTATTTCCAACTGTGAATATGTGAAAATTCTACTTGAAATTTGATGTCTAATTTCGTGCATAAATTCTTGATGGGTAGATACTGCCCATGTCTAGTTGCCTTACTGTGTACTGCTATTGCCGAGATAAGGACCAGACCATGTGGTCTGCCTTGGAGAATGATTGCTGGTAATTGTGTTCTCAGAATGTAGGTATTATCTGCTTACATAGTATCAATAATAAATGGATTCAGAATATGGAAGAGGTCACAGGCTTTGAGGCCCATTATGTTCCCAATATCCTTGTTTTATTCTTTCAGCTGTAAGAGCTAGCAAAACAAGTAATGTCTTTAGTATTTCATTTTGCAATCTTGGTCTCATCATCCCTTTTTCTGGAAGGTGCAAAAACCTTTTTGCTTAAGAAAAAATTTCGGCTTGTGAGTATTTTCATACTTGCAATTGAAAAAGGTAAAAGCCTTCCAAACCATCATGGACAATGCGCTCAGTTTATGTCTTGCATCTTTCAAACCATAAAAAAATCAACATGTCCATGCTTGCTGTGTTTTGATGGTTCTTGACTAGATCATTGGTTAGGGCACTAGGGTGGTGATTTCATCTTTCTCTGTTCTCTTTTCTGCAGGAGATCGATGGTTTGAAGTCACTGATGGCTGAATGTCCAGAAGATAAAGACATGCTCGATATGGTCACTGAGGAGTTAGGTCAGGCAATGGAAGAAGAGAAAAGGCTGCAGAGCTTGCTGCTCAAGTCTTTACTTCCAAAGGATGATGCCAATGAGAGAGACTCTATCTTGGAGGTGAGAGCAGGTAACAAACCTGGGAAGGTAGACATCTAAGTCCAAGTGTTCGTCAGACCTATTTCCTTGGTTTCAAGATGTTCCAAGTTTTGTTATTTTTTCTTGTTTAGGCATATAGTTTCCATTGCTTTTCTTTTTATAATGGATGGAACCTTCCATCAGGAACGGGAGGAGAAGAGGCTTCTTTGTTTGCAATGGACATATTTAAAATGTAAGTTCGATGAAACGTATCTACAGTGTAAGTCACCAGAAGAGGTTTTGGCATCATTAGTTGTAAATATTCTCAAGTTCTCACTCGAGATGATTGTTAGAATTATGTGTCCTCGATAACCAAATTGATTAATTCGGTCCTAATATTTCATATGGAATATAGTATGGTGGAAGGAATTAATTGTATGTAAAAGGGGCATATTTACAATGATCTTAAATTCCAGGGGTCAATTACAATATGTTGATGGACTTGATTGTAATTAGTAGAAGTCCTAATTATATTAGAAGAAAAGTTCTTCAGTGTTATCCTACGGCTGAAATTTGAGATCCCTAAGGATCCTATGTCTCATGCTCTTTCTAGGGTTTTTCCAAGGCCTATAAATATAATTGTTATATTCAAGGGGTTGGCCATCAGAACCTATTAGGGAAATCCCAATAACGAAAGAGTGACATAAATCCCTTAGGAGGTAATACATCTGAGTTGCTATTCTGAATTGCTGGAGCTTTGGATTGGATCGTAAAGCGGCTTAAGGTTTGTAGATTCATAAATTCCCGTGTCAGGTATGAAATCGAATCCGAAATTGTAATCATAAATCCTGGATGATGTTTTGTTGAAAATATGTTGTTTGTTTATAGTTTAATTCCGTATATAAACTATCAGTGGTATCAGAGCAAGGTTCACATGATTGCAATTCTTGGGTTATATGAACTTTGCTGAATTTTGATTGAGAATCAAAAGTCAAGATTTTTTCCGGTTACTGTTCACTGTTAATATAAACGGGTAAAAGTTATTAAAACCGATTTATTGTTCATGTTTGTGTTTCATAAATTTATTTTATAAAATCTGTTTTATAAATATTTATGAACAGTAAAACGTTTTTTTTATTAAAAAAAAATTTTCTTCGAAAGAGTGGCCGGCGGCCATAATGACGACAGCCACCACACCACAGGCCGGAGATGCCTCCGGTGGGACCGGAGCAACCTCCTGACCGGAACAGGTGGAGGTCCGGCGGCCATAAGGCCGTGGACCACCACCAGCACACCCGTGTGAGACACGGGTGTGGAAGGCTATTTAGGCCAAAACGGCGGCAACCGCGCGCCGGTAGGCTGCACGGTGGCCGCTGATGGCAAGGCCGGCCAACGTCCGGCATGGGACTGGCCGGACGTGGCCAGCCAGTGGCAGACGGCGGCCAGCAGCGCTGGCCGCTGTCCTCTCTCCCGAAGGCCACGAGCGGCGCCCAGGGATGAGATCCCCGGATCGCCCGCTTGGGCCGAAAAAATGCCCTACCCGGTTCAGTAGCCCAGCCCAAATGTTGGGCTGGGTCAAATAAAAAAAAAAGTGGGCTGTTGGCACGGGCTGGGCCTTAATGGGCCAGCCCAAGGCTGCTCGGGCTGCACCGCATGTGATGGGCCCAATGGGCCAGCCCATGATTGGGCTAGGGCCACGGGTTGGACCCGGGCCTGCAGCCCAGCTCAAGTACGGGTTTGACCCGGACCATATATGCGGTCCGGGTTTGACCCGGACCATGACCGGACCGGGTTTGAACCCGGACCGGTGGTTAACGGGTCAGACCGGTTTGATCGGTTGACCGTTGACCAAACCGGTTTGACCGGAATATTTAAAAAAAAAAAAATTTTGGAAATTTGTTTTCCAATTTTTGGTGCTAAATAGGATTAATTATAGTAATTTTTCCTATGGTCTCTATTATCAATAAATAGGAGTTTTACTTTATTAAAATTGGTTGAAGCCAAAATGGATAAAACCGATTTTAATTTTGTAAAATTTTCTTGTTTATCTCTTGGGAAGATAAGTGTCTTCTAAAATAGTGATATAACTCACAAGTATTTGGAACACACTTAGATAATGGAATGCACAAACCAAATAAAAGCTAGTGCTAAAATAGTACAAGACGTGTTTATTTAGGTAGACCAAAAGTAAATCGAGAATCACAAATATTTTTAAAATATTTTGCATATGATGTAAATTTTGATGAATAGTAGCTATTCGCCTTTACAAGATGTGTACAATGAGTACCAAAATGGATTTGTTGTTGCATGTAAGGTAGAGGTTCTCGATACCCATTTAGAATATTATAAATATAAATGTTATATTTTTCATTATTGTGATATATGTGATATATCTGTTTATTGTTCGGATGGGTGGTACCATTAGTTATTCAAAAACCTGAATCTAATGGAATTATATATGTGAATGATTTTGCAGATTCAAAATGACTTTTAATCCTTTGGCTAGGATTCTGGATGACAATCGGTTGACAGGACCGAATTATGTTGATTGGAAGAGAAATCTTATGATTGTTCTCTCAGCCGATAAGATCGGTTATGTTCTAACCTCTGAAACACCTGAGCTTGCCCTGGACAATGCCACTGAGGAAGAAAAGAAAGTCTTTAACAAGTGGCATGATGATGATAATATGGCAAAGTGTTATATTATGGCTTCAATCTCAAATGTTTTGCAGAAAGATTGTGAGGGCATAGCTACAGCTGCAGGCACTATGTTGCATCTCCAAGAAATGTTCGGAGAGCAGAGCAGATCTGCTAGGCAGACTGCTATGAAGAATCTGATGTCCACCAAAATGGTGGAAGGGAGCCCAGTTCGGGATCATGTCTTGAAGATGATTTCTTTCATCAACGAACTGGATTTTTTGGGAGCTGAGATGGATAGTGACACAAAAGTTGATGCAATTCTTTCATCTCTGCCTGATTCTTTCAATCAGTTTGTCCTTAATTACAATATGAACAAGATGAGTGTGACATTGTCAGAGCTGCTCAATATGTTGCAGTCAGCTCAAGATCTCATCAAGAAGGACAAACTTACAGTGATGGTCACAGAGAAATCTAATGTCTCTATGAATCTGAAACCCAAGTTTAAGAAATTCAAGAAAAATAATAAGGGTTTTCAGGCAGCAAAGAATGTTCAAGGTGGACAAGGAAACAAAAGAGGTGACAAGAACAAAGGCAAAGAAAATTGTTTCCATTGCGGCAAGCCCGGTCACTGGAAGAGAAATTGCCGAGTTTACTTAGCTTCTCTTAAAAAGGGCAAACCTTCTGAAGGGGTTCAAGGAGACCAGAAAGCTCCATGAAGGGGAGCTGATCCTTAAGATGGGGACGGGTGCAACTGTTGCAGCGACTGCCATCGGAGTGTTTAGTTTAGAATTATCGAATAATAGAATTTTGATTATAGAAGATTGTCTTTATGTTCCAGAAGTGCGTAGAAATTTGATTTCTGTTTCGAAACTTGTTTTATCTGGATATTCGTTTCTTTTCAATTCAAAACTTTTTATAAAGTTTCAAAATAAATTTGTTGCTTCTGGAATTATTTGTGATGGTCTTTATCTTTTAAATGTTGATAATTCTTTGAATAATGTTGAGAATGATGATTCCAGTGTGTTATCCCTTAAAAGGAAGAAGGATGTTAATCCAATAGATTGGTAAGGGATGGGCCATTGCAATTTCTAAAAATTGAGCCCTATCCAATCTGTGAGCCCTGCTTGCAAGGAAAGATGACCAAAAGTCCTTTTACAGGAAAAGGAATAAGAGCCACAGAAGTATTAGGATTAATACATACTGATGTTTGTGGTCCCTTCAACCACATGGCAAGAGGAGGTTTCTCTTATTTCATTACTTTCATTGATGATTATTCCAGGTATGATTATCTATACCTGATGAAGCATAAATCAGAATCTTTTGAAAAGTTCAAGGAATTCCACAATGAAGTTGAGAAACAGATTGGAAAGTCCATTAAAATGATTCGCTCCGATCGGGGAGGCGAATACCTCGTGGATGATTTTAAAGTTTATCTTAAAGATAATGGAATCATATCTCAACTCACACCACCAGGCACACCACAACATAATGGTGTTGCAGAGAGAAGGAATAGAACCCTATTGGATATGGTTCGTTCCATGATGAGCATATCTGAGTTGCCTATATCATTTTGGGGACATGCTTTGGAGACCGCTGTTTACTTGTTAAACAGGATCCTTACAAAATCAGTTCCTAATACCCCATATGAGTTATGGACTGACAAGAAGCCAAGTCATAGTCATTTTAAGATATGGGGTTGTCCAGCTCACGTTAAAAGGTTTAATGTGGATAAACTGGGATCAAGGACTGATAGATGCCTATTTGTAGGCTATCCCAAAATGACTACTGGTTTCTACTTTTATAATCCTAATGAAAACAAAGTGTTTGTTAGCAGAAATGCTACTTTTCTTGAAGAGGATTATAGTTTGAATGAAACCGAGAGTAGAGTTGCTCTTGATGAGTAAAGAGATAGTACAGTGACTGTGCAGAACGAGAACAAAGAGGATCAAGTGGTTGCTCCCACTGATCAAAGTGAACCTGTTGAGACACAGGAGCCTCGTCGTAGTAAAAGGATTACAAGACCTCCAGTAAAATTCAATTTGTTACATGAGATTTACCAAATGGAATCTGAGGGACTGGAGATTAATCCTTGTGGTTATACAGAGGCTGTTAGTGACAAAGACGCTAAGCATTGGCATGTGGCCATGGAATCAGAGATGGACTCCATGTTTTCCAACAAGGTATGGACCTTAGTAGACAAACCAGAAGACATTAAGCCTATAGGATGCAAATGGGTCTACAAAAGGAAACTTGGACCAACAGGAAGGGTAGAGACCTTTAAAGCTAGGCTGGTGGCAAAAGGGTATACTCAAAAGGCTGGTATTGATTATGAGGAAACCTTTTCACCTGTAGCCATGCTAAAGTCCATAAGGATTCTATTAGCGATTGCGGCATACTATGATTATGAGATATGACAGATGGATGTGAAAACCACATTTTTGAATGGGTATATCCATGAAGAAATTTATATGGACCAGCCAGAAGGTTTCATATCTCGGGAAAATGAATCGAAAGTATGCAAATTGGAGAAATCCATTTATGGCCTAAAACAAGCATCACGTTGTTGGAACATCCGTTTTAACGAGTCAATCAAAATGTTTGGTTTCTCACAAAACATGGATGAACCTTGTGTCTACAAGAAGGTTAGTGGGAGTGCTATTACTTTTTTTGGTTCTTTATGTAGATGACATACTACTCATTGGGAATGATGTAGGGGCTTTGTCATCTGTGAAAATGTGGTTGTCTAACCAATTTTCAATGAAGGACCTTGGGGAAGCATCCTACATACTCGGGATCAAAGTGTTTAGAGACCGAAAGAAAAGATTATTGGGTCTTTCACAGGTCAATTATATTGACAGGATATTGGCTAGATTTAGCATGGTAAATTCCAAGAAAGGGTTTCTACCCTTTAGACATGGAATTCATCTCTCTAAGCAAATGTGTCCAAAAACACCTGAAGAAAGAGAGAAGATGAGTAACTGCCATTATGCTTCGGCTGTAGGGAGTCTCATGTATGCTATGCTTTGCACTAGGCCTGATATCAGTCACGCAATTAGCGTTGTGAGTAGATATCAATCCAATCCAGGTCCAGAATATTGGTCTGCAGTGAAACATATCCTCAGGTATTTGAGAAATACAAAACATTATTTCGTAGTGTATGACAATAAGGATTTGTCTGTCCAGATATATACATTTTCGGATTTCAATCAGACATTGATGATAGAAGATCTACATCCGAATTTGTGTTTACAAAGCCTTTATCTCAGAAAGTGTTTGAGAAACATATTAAAAATATGTGTTTGAGATATATGTATGATTGAGCTTGACGTTTTCTTTATTATTTGATAATAAAAGTTTATTTGTTTCTCACATATATTATTGTTGTTATGAGTTTATACGTAACATGAGATGTTATGTATGTAAATTTGTTCAGGTAACATTGTAGAAAAATCATGCTAGAGATTAATGAATCAAAGACAGGGAATAATGATTTTTCAGTTCCTTGTAAACTTGAAAGTGTTCTAGACTTTTGTAACATAAAGTCTACACTTGTTGTGCGGAGAATGATTGATTCCATCATTGAGGTATGACCTTAAGCAAACGAGTGGGTGTCATGTAACAAGTACATACACTGAACAGGATCTGATTAAGAACACCTTTTGGAAATGATCACTGTCAGGTTAAAGGTTGTTCTATCACAATTCGGTATTGTCCTTAGACCTGAGAGGTTTGTATTTATTCATGAATTGTGTACACAGCTTTGATATTGTCAACCGGTGATGTTCATTCAGGACTATATCTGGACATGTTGGGTTGTGTGCGTGATGATTGAGTGGTATGAATGCTCAACAAGGAATCCACCAGTCTTTTGGAAAGACAGTATATTCAGTTAGTGTTCATGAAAGAGTAGGACCAAAAGAATCCGGCCGGAGTGTTTTACAAAACTATTTTATGAATACATAAAAGTATATGATATATATTTCAAAATTGTTTTGTGGTCCAACTAAGTTATGAACTAAGAAATCAAGTTTACATGAGATAGGGACATGACGGTGATATTTGGTTTTGAGGGCAAGTAGGAGATTGTTAGAATTATGTGCCCTCGATAACCAAATTGATTAATTCGGTCCTAATATCTCATATGGAATATAGTATGGTGGAAGAAATTAATTGTATGTAAAAGGGGCATATTTGCAATGATCTTAAATTCCAGGGGTCAATTACAATATGTTGATGGACTTGATTGTAATTAGTAGAAGCCCTAATTATATTAAAAGAAGAGTTCTTCAGTGTTATCCTACGGCTGGAATTTGAGATCCCTAAGGATCCTATGTCTCATGCTCTTTCTAGGGTTTTTCCAAGGCCTATAAATATAATTGTTATATTCAAGGGGTTGGCCATCAGAACCTATTAGGGAAATTCCAATAACGAAAGAGTGACATAAATCCCTTAGGAGGCAACACATCTGAGTTGCTATTCTGAATTGCTGGAGCTTTGGATTGGATCGTAAAGCGGCTTAAGGTTTGTAGATTCCTAAATTCCCGTGTCAGGTATGAAATCGAATCCGAAATTGTAATCATAAATCCTGGATGATGTTTTGTTGAAAACATGTTGTTTGTTTATAGTTTAATTCCGTATATAAACTATCAATGGTTACCCCATTTGAATTGCTACAGGTATGAGAAGTACTCACAGAAGAAAGGTTGGAATTTTGAAGTGCTAGATATAACGGAGTCTGATCTTAGAGGATACAAGGTGCATGCTCCTTCATCCATCGAATATGAACTTTGACCCTTTCTTGAACTTCAAAAAATGCCCATTAATTGATGGAACGTAAAAAACTATTAGATAATCTGTAGTTCGTGTCTTTGAACTTTCTGTTTGACAGATGAATCCATCTTTTGTGATTTTTCCTTGCTTTGACTTGTGGTTTGCCTTTCCAGGAAGCTAGTGCGGCAATCTCAGGGGCTGGGATTTATGGGAAACTAAAATTTCAGAGTGGAATTCACAGAGTTCAGGTTCCTTAATCGTGACCACCTGTATAACTCACAGTTCAGATATCAAGTGCCAACAACTGAAATTTTCCTTTTGGCAGAGAGTCCCAGTGACAGAGAAGTCTGGACGTGTTCACACAAGTGCTGTTTCTGTTGCTATCCTTCCTCAGGCTGATGAGGTGCCAACTTTTTCAGTTGATGTTGCGTGACATGTTATCTAAATGAATGTGGAGTGCAGCATACGGGAGAGTTTTGTCTATTTTCCACGTGGAACTTCTCTTTTAGTTAAAGAGCGTATTTTTTTCTTTGCTTCTTTGTCAATAGTGTAATATGATGCAAGTATGGACATCTGATTTATTGTTCTCTTGATGTTTATATTTTCATACGAGGAAAGTATGATACATGTTTTGGGATTCTGCAGGTAGATGTCCACTTGAGAAATGAAGAGTTGAGAATTGATACCTATAGATCTGGAGGTTCTGGTGGGCAGCACGCAAATACCACCAACATTGCTGTTAGAATAACTCATATTCCAACTGGGATGACAGTGGCCATACAAGATGAGCGATCTCAGCATATTGGTATTATTTTCTAAACTTCTGTAACTGTTTTGCGTTCTTACCTATTAAAGCTTTTGAACATAACTGCCCTTTTTCTCCCATATTTCAGAAACTATTACCGCTTAAACAGATGCACAGATTTGCTAGTTTTGGTTTCCATACCTAGTCTATAAATTGTAGTAGTAAGTGATGAATTTATCAGGGTAAAAAAAGACTCCTCTTAAATCATGAAGTATGGCTGTGGTTGGATCATGCTTTGTCATGTCATGTCCCTTTTTGCTCTTTTGTTTGGTAAATTTTTTTTGAAGACCGTGCTCTTATGTAGATAGTTCGTTTTCTTTGCGACTAAATGATTAGAGAAATATGGCTTCTAAACATTATCAATGTTGTGATGCTGTCTTCAAGAATATCAAATTGTCTGACTATAGTTTCTGCAGCCCCTAGTATCTGTTAAAGGAATATCGTGTTGAATTATTGTATGACATAGGCTTACAGAGCCCTGGTTTTAGACTCGTATACTTGTTATTTATTGGCAACGTAGGTTGCAGCATAGTTGGATTTCTTTAAACCTCTATATTTGGTAAGCAGTATAAACTAATATGCAAACTGGGAGCTCTACGTACTGTTCCTTCGTGGCCTTGATCTCGATCTTCTTTTCCTTTTTTGTCACATTATTTCATCCCTCATATTCTCTTTTATTCTTTCTGGGGTTTTTCGTCAGAACAAAGCCAAGGCACTTAAGGTTCTGTGTGCAAAGCTGTACGAAAGGGAAAGGTCTAGAATTCAGATAAGTCGATCAAAACTTCGATCAGAGCAGGTTGAGCCTATATTTTGAGATTGACATAGAGATGGTCGATTTTAACAGATTGGCAGTGGGGAAAGATCTGAACGCATCCATACATACAATTTTCCTCAAGGGCGTGTCACTGATCATCGTGTTGGCATCACACATCATGCGATAGATGAGGTGATGCGGGGAGAAAACCTGGATGTCTTCATTGATGCTCTTCTTTTGCAAGAGGAAATGGATGCAATTGCATGTTTTAGTTCCTCCCATTGAATACTAGTTGACTGGTAGAGTTCCATGGAGTTTCAACTGGTGCTGATTATGTACTGTTTTTTTTAATCATAGTAACTCCATAACTTGTGTACTCTTTACATTGCATTCTATGTATGTTCAATTGAAAATTACTCTTTCCATTTATGAAGAGAGAGAAAGAGTTCATAATTTATTAATTTATTAAGGTATGTTCATGCTGACTCATTACATGTGGTTGCGTGGGCTTATCACCATTCACTAGACTATCCGACATCCAAAGGGAACAAACAAAGCCGCTTGCAAGAGTTATTTTAAGTAACTCCTCTTATCCAGTTCAGGCTACATATTCTGACAGCTTATAAGACTCAGTCACCAACTGCCCTTTGAGGGCTCAGCGAGACTGGAACTGAATATACTTCTTTCTGGGACCATTTGCCTTGAATCTCTGGTTTATAAGGGAGACATATTCGATCCTGCAATTTAATAGTGAAATTTCTTTATTCTCTCGAGTCATCAATAGATACCTTGCAAAAGGATTTTTGTATACAGGCAGGCTATGCCGTAAGGTCGGTAATATTGCCGAAGCTTCACATCAGGGCTCTGGATTTGGTGCCGGCTTATTTGACGCAGAAACTGATTACCATTAGAGTAATAGGAGGGGTTACTGACTGACTGACACGTATATGTTGCTTTTTTTTTTGGTAAGTGGTAAGTATATTTCCCAAAGAGCTATACATAGTTAGGGCTCAGCCCTGACAAAAGTGAGCATAACATCCCAAACCCAGAAACTGGGCGCAAAGATAACAATAAGTTAACTGGGCACAAAAATAACAACATCGCAAAAATAATAGAAGTGACAAGGTGTCAACCAAAAAAGGAAGGTTTCACTTCCTAGCCAAGGTCATATTTGCAGAGCTTGGGGGCACCTTCTGGAAGAAGCATGCTCTATCCTTGACATTGTACACAATCTTGTTAAACACCTCCACCAACTTGCGTTTTCTTCTTTGATAAATTCTCTGATTGCACTCTCTCCAAATTGCATAGACGACAGAAGCAAGGGTGAGTTTCCCAACTCAAGCATACAAGGATGTGCCTTTCAGACATTGAGCAACCCATGAGATCGTGTCTCTCCAGCTCCTCTGGTCACGGGAGAAACCACACTTTCACATATAAGAATCCAAAATCTCCTAGAAAAGGGGCAGTAAAAAAATAGGTTGTTACAGTCCTCGGTGTTAGCATCACATAGGGTACATTGGACCTTAATAACCATCCCAAAATTCTTCAACTTATTCTGCGTATAGAACTCCTCACGAATAGCCAACCATAAAATGAATGAGAAACTCGGTATATATTTTTTGAATCACAACAGATGGTACCACTCCACAGGAGCACTTGAATGCTTGAATTTTTTGGTTCAAGAGTCCTGACTCACCAACCTTATCCCATGGTATCAATAATCGTCCTCTCAACTAATTCACCCAAGAGAAGGCGTGCCCCCCACACACAATAAGATGATAGCATCATGATTGCTTTCTTGCAATCCTAACATAAAAGATAATAAAGTCTTGATTAGTACTTCAATCTTCTAGCAAAGTAATTGACAAGTAGCAGCTGCTCCCCCAAAGTGCGGGTGGGGACGAGAGAGGGAGAGAGACCATGAGATTGGATTGTCTGCGCTGGCTGAGATCAATTGTGGGGCACAAAGTTGACGTAGAAAAAATGTCTCCACTTTTCCTTGCAAGTTCTATCCTACATAAGCTAGGAAATAAGAAAAATTGATAAGCATCCACTGAATACATTTTGCATCCTCTGATTTTGAAAGTCTTGATACTTGGCACCTTTATCTATTTTTTTTGTCACATTACACACATCAACTATTGATTTTAGACACTTTGTACATTTCATTAAAAAATTTCTTCGAGATAGAAGGAAATTTATTTTTTGGTCTTTAAAATTACAATTTTACCCTCATAAAATTGTCACCGTAGAAAAAGGGACAAAATTGTCATTTTGCAAATGAAAAAAATTATGAAATAAATAGTTGAAGGGTGCAAAGTGCATTTAACTCTAAATATAACTTAGTAAATAGAGATTTTTGTACTAATTTTTTTCATATATATATTATGTGTGTTGGAAAAGCTTTTGTTCACGTCTTGATATTGTTATCAGTTTACTAATATTAATTGTGAATAGTACCTACAAGAAGTTACACAACGAACACATAAGAGATATATAAACAAATTAACAATATAGGTTTAGGTCTTAAATATAGGATTACAATGAAAGCCAATAAATATTATGCGAATCCCCAAGATCTACTGATCTAGAACTGTCCTAGTTGAAGGAGACATTTGAACATATCTAACAAAAAGCTACCTTACCCTGAAAACCATCGTACAAGAAAAATAAAAAAAGGTGGGGCTGCTGTTGTTTTCACTCACCACCCTATCCAACCATAAAAAACTAATCAAAATAAATAAAGACATTTCCTATATATCTTTTGAGGTCATCATCTTTTTACCTCTTAAAGTCCGTTACCCACAAAAAAGTCCTTGAAAGTGACAACCGTAAAATGGAGATGGCTTTGGAATTATATCGGAGAAGATCAGGCATTATGTAATCCCACCCTCAAAAGTCTCTTTCTTTTCTTACAAGGCAGAAACATTGAAGCTTCGAGAGATGATCCATTGGAAGTGTGATGAACTCTGTCGGTTCCTTTCCATTATTGGATTCATGAAATTCTAATCTTCTGTGAAGATTTACGTGTCATGTGGTAGTCCCGGAGCTATTACCATTTTAGTATCCAAAGCTTGAATTAGCAAAGAAAGCAGAAAGGGAATAAGGAAAAGAGATTCTTGGTCTTGCAAGAGCTGTTTACTAAGTATTGGGTTTTGTCTGTTTATGATCCCTGGTTTCCAGTTTTGGCCCTGAGGGATCAACTCGCAAAATATCATACAAAGATTCCATGCGATTAGTTTATATATTTAGTTCCTCATATGTTTTAGATCTGATCTAAGGAGAGCCTGTTGTCTCTGACACAAAAGTTCTCCTCAATAAAAACAAACATAAGGAGAAGATTTGCAGCTCATAACAGACATCTCACCCCCTCCAAAGACTCAGGGGTGTTAGGGTCAGGTCAGGAGAATCACAATAGGTAAAATGAAGGATTCTCATCCCATTTATTTTTCTTCGATGAATACCAAGTGATAACAAGGGTGTGGTATAGTCCTAGTAGTATGGATGATTTTCCAAAGTTTCTGTGTGGATGGAGCTGGGAGGAGAACAAATTGTTTGAGCAGGCTTTGGCAGTGGTTGATGAACAGGACCCAGATCGGTGGGAAGTGGTTGCAGCCATGGTTGGAGGCAAGAAGAGTGCAGAGGATGTGCAGAAACATTATGTGATCCTTTTGGAGGATTTGCAGGTTATCGAATCTGGTAAGCTTGACAATAAAATGGGGGAAGCTCAGCCTTGTGATCATGTTGAGTCCGCTCAATCCATATGTTGGAGTGATGAAGATGACAAGTATGTTGTTCTGCCTTGTTGCATGTTCAAGTTGTTTCTTTTCGTCTTCCACATGAATCATGAATCATAGTTTTGTCTTAATGACTGCACCAATCTCATCAAGATCAGAAAGAAATAAAAGAGATACCAGGTTTGCTTTGGTCTTCTAGGGAATTATCCACTTCTCCTTTCCTTTGGTCTATCATCTTCTCACCATATGTCAAGGGCAAAATTGAAGTTTTAAGAATGCATTCTTTCTTAGACCATCGCTTATTCCAAAAACTTTAGCTAATGGGTAAAGGTGAAATTAATCATTTAATTTTTAATTGCTAAAATTCTTTATCCAAAAAATGGAAACCTGCACATGGAGTTTTATTTTATATCGTGCTGATTCTTGAAGCAGTGCGTTCAATGACACATCCAGTCATTTTATGTTGCAAACGTTCCCCCATTTTCAACCAAACAAAGACAACGTGAAGTTAGTCGGGATCAGCTGCAATCGGTCTGCTTTTCTATCCTGCCCCATCTGGGTTAACAATTCAAGTGAAATTATAGGCCATTGTCTTTTTCAGTTTTCTCACTTCCTCAACCAGTAGAGAAAATTAATGTGATCTACTGATACGGGACTACATTCATAACCTATGAGATCCAAGGGATTGTCTCGGTATTATACTGAGAATTTATATACATATAGTGCATTGGGAGGAGGAATTTACATAAGAAATACATTGTACTACATTAGGAAAAGTGGAAAATAGGCATAATAGGCGTGACAGAAAAAAAGAAGAAGAGGTGGACAGATGAAGAACACTAGTAGAAGCTGCTGGTGAAGTATAATTTAGTGATCTAATAGCTCTAAAGGGATCATTTTCTAACAAAAAAGGATGGAACATTTACTATCAACAAATAAAAATCTCTGTTGCAACATTTGACTGTTGTCTGTCTGCTTTATTTGAATGTTTACTGAAATATGTTTCATTTCAAAAGCTCAATGAGTCATGTGATTGAACTCTTGATGTTCTGCCCAGAAGTTAAAGATTTCTCTCTTAAACTGTTCACTTCTTCTTTAATTACATTCGCCATAATTTGTTTCCCAATTATGATATGCTCAATAGATGAGGTAGCTAATCACTGAGGTGTGTAAATTGAACAAAAGAAAAGAAATGGAAAGAGAATTCAGACAAAGTTGAAGCCTTCAGCTTGAACCCTCAATTGTTTCGTCCATCAGGAACTGCAGTTTCCCGGAAATGATCTGCAGAATGAATTGCTAGAATTCTTTCATCTGATGAAGAGACCATGTTAAATGAGCATTTGAATGCTGTTGGATACCGAATGTGGCATGCAGGTGATCGTTTGCGTGTAATACATCACTGAAATTTTTGCTTGAGGCCTGCAGATTCAAGTGGTTTTGATTCATTCTAGCCGTTTTTTTTTGAAAAAAGTGATTCAAGCTGTATTTTCTGGTTTCTGATTCTCTAATTCCTCCATTTCAGATTGCTTGTTCGATTGGATATAAACTGATCTATGCAAAACGTGTTCCGTGAGAATATATAACCTACCTGAACAAAGCTGTCGGTTATGGTTGCAGCATCAGATTGAAATTCTACCAGAAGTTTGCTGAGGCAACCAATGAGAACCTGCAATTGCCAAACACGGATAGAAGGACTCGCTGAAGTCGCTAGGAAGCTGGAAAGAGAGCTTCCAGACCGTAGATAGCAGAAACGAGTTTACCAACTCTGTCTCAAAACACGTATTGATTGGCCCTGATTTATCAGCAAACCGCAGTATGGCCTGTAAAAATTTTTGGGAATGAAAATTTTGTTTATATGGTTGAATTAAAGAAAAAACTTCTAACCTAAACTGCATCAAGACTCTGATACCAGTTGTGAGAATCGTAGACCCTGTGCGTCCATTTTAGTACACGTTTTGGCTGAGTTAAAAGGTATGTAATAACATCCTCTGTTTTGATTAACATCTTACATTTCGAATTTTGTTCTGTGTCAGATTTAAATCTTTCACACATATGTCAGATAGTTCTGGGGACAAACCACTAAATTCAAGCACTCGGCATAGCTTTACAATATACCAAATCATACCAGAGTTGGATAACCCATGATTCTCATTCCACAATATTTTGTACAAGCAATTTGTCCAAGACATCGCGGTACAAAACTACAGAAAGATCCCAAATTGATTGTTTATGCAATGCAAGAGCGTAGACGCCTGGTGGTGGTGGTGCTGCTACTTTCTGATCACTAAAGGTGCATTTCCAGGGCCATATTCTCTTTCAGAAGATCCATTCTAAAACGAATACAAACATTTATTCTGAAGCCCAAAATCCATAAACTTTTCAGTTTTCAGTTCCCATACCCCTCTTTAGCTGCAATCGAAGCTATTTGACTCTGAAGACATTGTTACTTGGGTACATAAGGTCAGTTTATAAAATTACAGAGTACCCTGAAGAAGTAACACATTAAAGGGCAATATGAATGATCTGCGTCCGAGAATATTTAAAAACCAAAAGCTACTTGTTTATGTGTGTGGCCCCTGAAAAATAAACAAGTTAAATTCGTGCGTGTGTTTTGTGCGACCCTGTGACATAAACGAAGGTAGGAATGAATGAGAGAAAAGAAAAGAGGCACAGCCAGGGAAGAGGCAGTGCATGAGTAGAGCCAGAACAGGAAGCTTTTCTGTTGATAGCTCCATCCATGCTCTGCTCGTTCCCTGTCTATGTTTGTCTCTTGCTGTTCCCTTTTCTTTTTTCTCTTCCTCCCCCAAACTCACCTTTTACCAAGTACCTGTCGCCACCTCAGCTTGTCAAAACAAAATCTCCCACCCAATGAAACTGCCTCTACTTTCTTTTACCATTTAGGGCCTCCTGCTTCTGGCTATGCAGCTGTCATTTTGCTCTATATATAACCCCACAACCGCAAGAATGTGGTTGTCGTACATGTACAAAGTACTAACAAATGTTAGTTGAGCAAGATGGTTATGTACTATCCCCTCTTTTGAGTACTAACTCGAGAACTCAAAATGTACTATCCTTTTTTTGGCTCCAGTACATGCATCTAATCAACTATGGAACAACAACCTCATTTTAACAAAAATAAAAAATACGAAGATAATCGTGATAACCCGAATTCCACGAGAGCAATCTTTGGGAACTTATTAGATTAATTTCTATAAGAATCAAGTCTCACATTGAGATCTTACTAGATTGAATTGAACTTTATAATGATCTAAGAAGTTTCAAAAGCAACTTCGACTAGTCTTTTTAAAGTTAAAACAAATATGGATAATATTTTCCTTAGGTAGTTATAAATAGTGAAAAAAACTTTAGACCCAATACTATACCTAGAGGGAGGGTGAATAGGTATTTAAAAATGTAAAATTTTAGTGCTACATCAATTTTACAGCAACACAGTTTTCAGATCCCCCACTCTTCGAAAAAGTCACTCAATAACCCTTCTTGGGCTGATGTCCAGCATACAATCAACGACCAGCAACTCCGGTCTGTTCTTTAGTGGATACTGACGGACTCGTCAGCCCTTCAATCTTCTCAATCTTCAACAGAAACCTTTCTTCAAATCTTACAAGAAAACTTGAGTCTTGGTGATATGTTCTTCTTAGAAACACATAGGACTATCAATTCTTCTCCAATCGATATCCTACAACAACGATCTTCCACAAAAGGGAAGAAATAGTTCTCTCCAATAATCAGATCAAAGAATAGGACATGTTTGGCTTAGAGAGAGAAACTGAGTACAAATGGTCAGAGATGATTTTTTAGAGGTAAGCTATTTCAATGTATGTAGTTAAATGTTGAGGCTTAGGAATAGATTTATAAAGTGTTTAGATAGGGGTAGGAAGGTAAAACGGATAAAAGAGGAGGTTTGGGAGAAGTTCCAAGACTTAAAACGAATTATGTTAAAAAGTCTGTCAGACTAACCTCGGTCTGACCATAACACCTTTAAAAACTTCAGAACTTACTGCAAAACACTCTAGACCTTCCAGATCCTTAAGACACCCTTTTAGTAGCCTCTTGCAACCTCTTCAAGCCTCCAGAACATCCATAGAGCAGCCAAGTTGTTTTATTCATTCTAAAATAAAAATACATTTATTAGTTGGCCTTGACGAAGACGTCAAGGATTTAAGGAGGAGATTGTGATACTCCGAATCTCACTTGGAGTCAGAAAAGAGAAGGAATGATATATGAGTTCTACAAGAGTCAAAACTCACATTAAGACGTTACTAGGTTGAATTAGACTTTTAATTTTAATGATCCGAAGAGATTCAAGAGTAACCTTGATTGATCCTTTCCAAGTCGAAAGAAATATATGTCAAAAGCCAACAAAGTTATTGTTTCAATTTGAGTCCCAAATCAAATTGCACTCACCAGCAAAATTTCCTTCAGTCTGAAAAAGTTGATATATATTGTAACCTTTTCCTGTACAATACTCGCTAGCATTTTCTAGCTCCCATTCCACAGGTTGTGTTCCATATCATTTTCTTAATTGAAATGACGGTGTTATAGCTTTGATGCATGAATCTGCAGGGGACGACCTTCAGCTTTCTACAGGGTCTTACCCATCTCCATTTTTCTATGTAGAAGTGCCAAAAGCTGAGCACTTTCTGCATCCTATTATCTTGGCATTAGAAGCTACAGGGGTCAGGTTATTGAACTGCACAACATCTTCAAATAGGACACGAAAATGAGGTGAGTTGCTGAGCATCTCCAAAATAGATGTAAGGTCGTCAAGAGGGGTGAGAGGCTTGACCCTGTAGTGCTACTGGAATTGAAAAAGCAAGCATCCATGAGATAACCTGGAAGTTAAACCACAATATTTTATTTAAAAATGACCACAGTACACACATAGGTCACTTGGAATCCATTTGACTGGCAGAAAGTAATGGTTGGATCGAGTGTCAACAAATCCTACCAAAACCTGAATCAAACAATAATCAGCAGGCAAATGATCCATTCAACACATATTTAATCATTATTTATTCAAAGCTTAGATAATACTACCTTCTGTAGGGCATGTCAAAGCTTAGATACCACTACCTCCGGTAGGGCATGGTTTTTTTTTTAAGAAGAAAACATTACAAGGAACCAAATAAAAGAAACAGGGGAAGCTCAAGGGGGATCTAAAAAGATCGGTCAACCAAGGAACTTCATGGTTAAGCCCTACTAACTCAAGAATGCATCCCTCTCGAAGAGAAGCAGCCCATCGGTCTTGCAGGGCATGGTTCATACTTAATTGGATTCTCACTTATCCTGACATAGATGTTAGATGTGAGTCCTAGGATTAAGGCAACCCAGCGGGGGTGAATTGATTTCCTAAACTTTTCACTTTAAACCCCCAAAGACGTGTTTGCTAGTAAATACTACTTTAGCACAAGTATAATATGCAATAAGAGTAAATATGTACAGAAAGTAAAGAGTAGGGATAAGAAAAACAAACACTTGATTTTTAGGTGGTTCGGCAAACCCGCCTGCATCCACCCCTCAAGCTCCTTCACCGAGCCTTGAGGTTTTCCACTATTCTCCAATAGCTTTACACTCTAGCTTCCGGGTGCTAGAGAACCGTACAAGTGTTTTCCCGAGCTCAACACTCAAACCCACTCAAGTGGTTTTTCTGGCTCACCACTCACAATCTCACCAAGCTTGAGATATATCATCTCTAAGCTTCTTCTTTAGTGAACAACCTCACTAAACGAAACAACTCTCTAGATAGGAAGATTAAAGAACAAAAACTCTCTTGAAGAGTGGATATGAAAGTGGAAAGCACTATCTCTTTATTCACACAAAAACAAGGATATGAAAGTGTGTTTTGTGTGAATGATATGAGAAATATGGAATATGAAGGTTTAGAATATTTCTCAAGTAGTAGAAATTATATGTGGTCATTATATATACATTTTGGACGTTATGAAGGTGTATTTATAGGCCACATATGAAAACTAGCCGTTTATAGCCATTGGAAGTCGTTTGTTAAAACGAGCCGGTCAACCGCTTCAAGTTACCGTTACCCAACGATCATATTGTCAGAAGCTTAACGACTATATTTTAAAAAGCCACAGGTCGACCGCTTCACTAGCAGGTCGACCGCGTCAACTTAAGCACAGTTAGGTTCTTTTTAAAACCATGTTTTTGACCACTTTTAAACACTCAATTTTAAAGCCTTACTTCCCATAAATATATGAAAGGTTTGAGAGTTTGTTTGGGGTGTTTTGAAACCTTTAAAAACATTTTAATCTTTCAAACAAAAGATAAAAGGGTTTATGCATATTTTAAAAGATATGCAAGTGCGTGAGTCAAATCCTTGTGATACAAAAAGTTACAAGGATGATACCCTAAGGTCTTGAATCTTCACTTTGAGCTCCTTGCGTCTTCTTGTTCTTCTTTCTTCAAGTATTTGGCTTTTTCATCAACTTGTCTTTGTCTTTGAAGATGTCTATTTTATAAACTTGATCCATTTATTGAAATCATCGAAATCTCGATTGTGCCCAAAAGCCAACATTAGATATATGCCCTCAAAACCAATCCTTTTGTATAATTATGAAATAATTATTTTTATTATTTTTTAATCACTTGTATATTATTTTGGGTACCTGAAATGACATAAAATGTCATATTGTTGAGCAACATTGTAGAAAAGTCAAACCAATGATTAATGAATCGGAGGCGGGGAGTATGACTTTTCGGTTCCTTGTTGACTCACTTTGTTCTTGACCGAGATACATGGTAATGTACAAATTGGTCTACACTCGTTGTGCCTCTATAAGATAGAATGATGGACTTTGTCATTGAAGTGGTGACCTTAAGCAGACGAGTGAGTGCAATGTTAGAGTACATGCACTGAACCAGATCAAATATGAATACTTCTGGAAAAGATTACTGATGTAGAGAATGATATTCAACACAATTAGCTTATGTTGTCCTTAGACCTAAGAGAATTATGCAGGTTTACTTGTTGTGTGCTTGTGCTTTGACTGAGTCATTTGGTGATGATCTTTCGCAGATAAAATATTCCAGATAATGTTGGACCTTGTGCTAGTAAGTGAATTTGTATAATTACTAAATATGGAATCCACCAGTCTCTTGATGAGGCAGTATATTCATTCTATCTGTATATTGTTTGACTCATAAAAATGCTGCAAAGTGAGATTTTGTGAAAAGTGTTTTCACGATTTTTTACTGATATTATATATTAAGTAAATATTAGCGAAAATGATTTTGGAAATTTTTGAAAGTCCAACTAGGTATATACTGAGAATTAAGAATTATATGAGCTAGAGACTTAATCGGTAATATTATTCCAGTCCTGTTAACTCATGTGGAATATGCGAGTCCTAGTTTCAGGATTAAGGCAACCAAAGAGGGGGTGAATTGGTTTTCTAACACTTTTCGATATTAACCCCCCAAAACCATGTTTGCAAAGTAAATACTAATTTAGCACAAGTATAATGATATAACAAGTAAGTAAGTGCTAAATGTAAAGAGTAGGGATAGAGAAAGCAAACATGTGATTTTTAGGTGGTTCGGCAAACCCGCCTACATCCACCCCTCAAGCTCCTTCACCGAGCCTTGAGGTTTCTCCACTATTCTTCAAATAGCTTTACACACTAGCTTCCGGGTGCTAGTGAACCGTACAAGTGTTTTCCCGGGATCAACACTCAAACCTTCCCAAGTGGTTTTTCGGGCTTCGTCTTTAGTGAACAACCTCACTAAAGGAAACCCCTCTTTTGGATAGGTAGATGGAAGAACAAAAACTCTCTTGATAGAGTAGATATGAAAATGGAAAGCTCTATCTCTTCATTCACACAAAGACAAGGATATGAAAATGTGTTTTGTGTGAATGCTATGAGAAATATAGAATAAGAAGATTTAGAATATTTCTCAAGTAGTAGAAATGATATGTGGTCGTTGGTACTACATTTTAGACGTTTTTTATGTGTATTTATAGGCCACACATGAAAACTAGCCGTTTATAGCCGTTGGGGGTCGATTTGACAATTTTACAGTTGTACCGGTCGACCACTTCATGTAGCCGTTGCCCAACGGTCATAAATTTGAATGCTGTCAATGATCGACCGCTTCATGTACAGGTCAACTGCTACAAAAAGTTCATCGACCGGTTCATTTAAAAACATGTTTTTGATCACTTTTAAAAGCCAAATTTTAAAGACTTAATTCCCATAAGTATATGAAGGGTTTAGGAATATATTTGGGGTGTTTTGAAACCTTTAAAACATTTTAATCTTTCAAACAAAAGGTAAAATGGTTTATGGACGTTTTGAAAGATATGCAAGTGCGTGATTCAAATCCTTGTCAAATGTGTAATAAAGAGTTACAAGGATTATACCCTAAGGTCTTGAAACTTAACTTTTAGCTCCTTGCATCTTCTTGTTCTTCTTTCTTCAAGGTTTGACTCTTTTCGTCAAGTTGTCTTTGTCTTTGAAGATGTCCAATTTCTAAATTCATCACTTTATTGTCATCGTCAAAATCTCGATTGTGCACAAAAGCCAACAATCTCCCCCTTTTTGATGATGACAATAAAGTGATAGTTTTGGGATGACTGCTCCTATCTTTTGCAATTGGACAAACATTTAAAACTAGAAGACAAAACATTAGTAGCCATTAGATTCATAAAGAGTAATACAATCAAAAACATAATCCAATTCAAAATGAGAATATATAGTCATCAAAACTATTAGCACATTTCTCCTCCTTTGTCACATGAAAAAGACAAAGGACACATTTCTCCCCAAATATGCATTCTAAAAACAAAGGGAATCCAAACATGTAAACATTTAAGAACTCTCCCCCTTTGTCAATCAAAAAGTGAATGCATGGATCTAATTCAATTGATCATTTTTCATCCAAAAGATCAAGTTTGAGTTTTAAATGACAATCTCTTTGTCATTGTATAGAGGATGTCTAACGGGGACTCAAGAGTCCATCACTATTACTACCAATGACAATTTAAAGGTCATTCTAAACCAAAAAGGTTTAAGCACACAAAAACTTATCAAAGATCAGGATTTTTGTAAAAGAGATAGCTTATAGATTTTCCATTCTGATAAATGCAGGAAAATATGTGAAAGATAAATACATTTGCATTTATAACATTTAACAACTAAGAAAATATAATTTGCCAACAATTAAAAACTTATTCTCAAATAAGGATTAGATGTTACCAAAGGTTTCCCCTTAGCATTTGTCCTCAAATGTCACAAGCCTTCTTGATAGGCAAGTTTCATCCAAGCACCATTTGTTGCTCCATCCTACAAGGGAATCAAGAAACAATTTTTGGTACCCAAGCCTTCTTGGGTCCTTCAATGTTAGTTTTAGTTCCTTTTGTAACCCATGCTTTCTTGAAAGTCTTGCTCCCAAGTTTCTTTAATGCACAATAAAAAATAAGATGCCCATTTTTGTTGCAAAAATGACATGTTTGAGTAGGTGCATTAAATGACTTAGCCTTCACAAAATAGTTCTTAAAATATTTTTGGTGAATTGAAGGCTTGTAGCCTAAGCCACATTTGTCAAAGACACATCTTTGACTACCAAAAATCAAATCTAAAGATTTATTTCCTTGAGTAACAATTTTGTTGTTCAAAGCAACCTTTTCATTTTCAAATTCTAAAGTTTTTTGTTGTGATAAATCATTTTTCAATAAATCAATTTGATTTGAAATCAATATGAGTTTCTTTTTCAATAATGTATATTTAGAACCTAGTTTTTCAAATTGAGAAAAAAGTTCATTAAATGCATTTTGAAGCTCAATATAAGAAGTTTCATACTCATCATCGGAAGAGTATACCTTATCGTCATCCTCATCAGTATCCTCAAATGCCATGAGGCATATGTTGGCGATTTCTCCATTTTCTTCGGAGGAGAAAGAGGAGATTTCATCTTTAACATTGGTCTCTTGATGAGTAATCTCTAGTGTGAGATCCCGAATTTACTTATGTCATTGTATAGGAGAGAGAGATTTTGCTATGATTTTCCTCAGGATGTAGGTATGTTTTAATTGGTGATTTTTGAGGTAAGTGTCGACACATTGGAACATAGTGTCGACACATTATACTAACACCCGAAAGTTTACCTTTTCCTGGAGACCAAAGTGAATTTTGACTAAGTGTTGTAAGTGTCGACACTTTGAGTCATAGTGTCGACACATTAGGCTGATACCCGAGCGTTTATATCTTTCCGGAACTAGAGTGATTTTTACTAAGTGTTGGAAGTGTCGACACCTTGAGTGATGGTGTCGACACATCCAACTGAAACCCGAGAGTTCGCCTTTTTCCAGAACTCCCGTGGATTTTGACCAAGTGATGGAAGTGTCGACACCTTGAGTGATGGTGTCGACACATCTAATTGAAACCCGAGAGTTTACATTTTTCCCACTATGGCTAAGTGTTGGAAGTGTCGACACCTTGAGTGATGGTGTCGACACATCTTACTAAATATGTTGTAAGTGTCGACACCTTGAGTGATGGTGTCGACACATATAACTACATTCCGGAATTTTACCGGTTTGAAATACGCGAGTTGAAATTTATGAAGTAGGGGGAGGGCAAACTTGTCTTTTCCCCAACCATTTTCACGCCTATTACTCTCTCCCCCTTTGCCGAACACTTCATTTTTTTTCCCCTCTCTCTTCAGCCTTTTCATTTTCCCTTGCCCTAAGTCACCCACCCGAAAGAAGAAGAAAGAAGAAGGAGAAGAAAAGAAGGAGGAAGAGGAGAGAAGCGAGGTAAATCCTTGCTGGCCGAAAATCGTGCTACTCTCTCTCTCTCTCTCTCTATTCTCTTCTTGTTTCCTCTTGTTGGTTAGTTGTGGTTGGTGATGTTCTTGTTTTCTTTTGTTGGTTGGTTGTGGTTTGATGGTAATTTGTCTAAGTAGTGTTCTCCTTGTGATTCATGGATGTTTAGTGTGGATCTAGGTATGTTCAAGGTAGATCTTGTAAGTGTAGCATAGATTTTTACATGAGAACATGTGGAAAAATGACTAGATCTGAAATGAGGGTTCAAGAGAAATTGGTTATGTGCTCTAGGTGTTTGATAAAAGGCCTAAGAGGGGATTGAAACCTAAGTTGAGCAAGTATGGCCGAATCTAGGGTTTGATGCATTAGATTGTGTATGTATGCTAGTGATATTGAGAACCACAAAGCCCTAAGTGTTAGGGATATGTTCAGATCTGGGAAAATAGGCAAGAGGACCAATAACGCACACTAGGTGTTGGGTAAACAGCCCAAGAGAAATGGGTACATGCAATGGTGTTAACTTGATAATTATGGAACCATGATTTGGTTGTAAACTTCGAGTTGAAGTTGTAAGTGGGAGGAAGGTGAGAGTATAGTTGTTGTTATGAGATGTTAAGTTAGCCTTGGATGTTGGTTGTGACATGTAGAGATTCGGATTTTGGTTGTTGGAGATTGTTGTGATTTCTGGAGTTACATATGCAGATTTCAAGGCTGGAATAGAAAGTGTGTTTTGTTGCATTGGTGGTTATCTCTTGATATTTTAGTCCAATTTTACGGGGTTGGTCTTGGAATTTGTTTCAAGTTAAGAAAGAGAGCGTTTTAAGATAACTTGCATGTGAATTAGAGGTATGACGAATATGTTATGGTATGAAAAAATTAGTGTGAGGGTCTATTAAAACAGATTCGTGTGAGTAATGTATTGATTACTATATACGTTTAGTGAACCTATGAATGACAATAGTACGGTTCATTGTAGGTAACGAGACACTCGATACTCAAGCAAGCCTAAGGTAAGTGAAAATCCTTACAAACTGGAATGATACACTGCATGAAGAATATTCATGAATAAGCATATCAAGCATGACATTACCAAGCACGACATGAATGCATCATGATCATTTGCATTCATTTTCCTCATGAGAAATGAGACATTTTATGCAAATGAAAGTACCATTTTTATGCTACTTTATGACAAGTTTTATGACAAGTTAATTAACGAACCCAAGTCGGTCGGTACCGTACCAAGTCAAGAAGGTGCATCCATTCCGAAGGACGTTTACGTGAAGGATGGATGTCACCTAGGACACCCATACCGAAGGATGCTTGCAAGAAGGATGGGTAGTCCATGAGGTAAGTGCAATCACACTGAAGGATGCTTGCAAGAAGGTGTGAACCTCAAGGGTCGTGTCTAGCCACTGAAGGACGAATGAGAGAAGGTGAGCTAGCTCGACCATATGTAAGGTCCCTAAGGGAAATAAGGGACTGTTCCTACGGGAACGCACAACCCTGATGTCAGGGGTAAAAGAGGGCAAGTGGCCCACAAGATAAGATGTGAATCGATTTTTACAAAAGCAAGAGTAAATGCATGTGCATTATACATGCATCACGTTTCATAATCAGGCATGCAGCGCATTATGTTTACATGACTATGATTTCAAGTTCAAGTGCATGCTTACAATTTCAACCCATGTTTTAGCTATAATTCCTTACTGAGTCTTTCGACTCACAGTTTTAAATTGTATCATTCCAGATGATGTTACAGGGGTGGAATCTTAAGAAGAGGACCTTGAACCCTAGGAGAAGGGTTGATGAAATGTCTCTCTTGTTTGCTAACGTTAGGAAAGATTTAGCTAATTTTTGTAAAAGCCGGCATGAGCCACCGTGATGTGGTGGTCATGGGTTTCATTTGGCTTAGTTAGTTAATGTTTTAAACTGGTTGATATTTTGAGAATATGTTTAACAACCTTGAGTTATCAATGGAAAGTATGTTCTTATGCACGTTATACGCTAGCATTATAAGGCTTCTTTTTAACATTGAAGCATCAACGTCTTTTTCGCTGCAAGTATAGTAGTAAGTACGCTGGAGCGTCCCATGCCGGGAATGCTCGCGGCTGTCATTAGCCTCGTTTAGCTAGCGTTCGGGGCGTGACAGTTTAGTGGTATCAGAGCAATTTAGGAGTTTAGTGAACTTAAGATTTGCTACTCGCCTTTTTGGATTTCGAGTATGCTATATGCTAGAAATCTCATGCATCAACTAGTTGTTAGGATACTTATGTAGTGATGACGATATAGTGCAGGATGCCACCTAGGAAGCAACCCAGGAATAGAAATACGGAGGAGGAGCCCGAAGAATCAGGTGTCTCTACCAATGATGTTTTAAGGCACATGGCTCAGCTCATCGCTGAACAAGTGCAGCAAGGGGCAAATGTGCAAGGGGCTCGAGATCGCCCTGAAGGATGCACCTTTGACCAGTTTAACCGCCAACACCCGCCGGTATATAACGGTAGAGGAGATGCCGTTCTAGCAGAAAACTGGCTTCTAGAGATTAAAGAGTTGCTGGAAGTCATGGGGTGTACAGACTCCCAGAGAGTGAGCTTTGCTACCTTCAAGCTACAGGGAGATGCCAAGAGGTGGTGGCTATCCAAGAAGCTCCTACTGAGCCAAGAATTGGGAGAACAACCCATAAACTGGGAGAGGTTTCAACAAGAATTCCTGGACCGCTATTTTCCAAGGACGACGCGGGAAGCAAAAGCGAGAGAGTTTGCCAACTTAAATCAGGGATCAATGACTGTTGATCAATACTCTGGTCGATTCATAGAGTTGGTGAGGTTTGCTCCGTATTTAGTACCAGATGAGGAGAGGAAAGCCAGGAAGTTTGAAGAGGGACTTCATCCCCGAATCTTTGACAGAGTTATGGCCCATAACTTGAAGACGTTGGCAGAAGTCATAGAACGGGCAGTGATTGTGGAAAGAGGTCTGCAGAGGACAGCAGCATTTTACGACCAGCAAAAGAGGAAGGCTCCTCCCAAGCTGGAAACGTCACAGGCACCCTGGAAGAAAAGCAAGCAGGGTTTATCACGGGGCCAGAATCAGAGACCTGGTGGAGCCCAGAACCAGAGACCTGGAGGAAGTCAGATTGCAGGAGGGAATCAATTCCCAATATGCAACAAATGTGGCAAGAAGCATCCCGGAGAGTGTAGGCAGGGAGTATGCTTCCAGTGCGGGAAGCCAGGTCACATTGCCCGAGATTGTAGGGCAAAAAGTAATTCAAGCCAAGCATCCCAACCCGCACCGCAAGACAATTCGAGGAGGCAAGGCGGTCCAACTCAAGCAAGACTATATGCTCTGACCCCGAGGGATGCGGAGGACCAAACCAGAGTAGTAACGGGTAAGTTGCCCTTGCCACAGGGAGAAGCCCTTGTATTATTTGATTCAGGGGCCACACATTCATTCATAGCATCGGCATATTGTAAGGCAAGAGATTTAAAGCATGAGCCATTAGGATGTCATGTAGTTGTATCAACACCTACTGGTGGGAGGATCAATTGCGATCGAATAGTGAAAAATTTCCCGATAGAAGTTGAGGGGCAAATTATGCCGGCTAACCTGATAGTGATGGAAATGGGAGGGTTCGACCTCATTTTAGGTATGGATTGGTTGGCAACACACGGTGCTAGCATAAAATGTTACGAGAAGAAGGTCGTGTTCCAAAAGGAGGGGAGACCGGATTGTTGTTTTGTAGGCATGAGAAAGGTGGAACGAAGACCGGCGATCATTTCAGCCATGCAAGCCAAGAAATGGTTGCAAGGAGGAAGTGAGGGGTTCTTAGTTTGGGCAAATGAAATGCAGAGAGAGACTGCTACGGTAGAGCAAACCCCTATAGTGAACGAATTTCCTGATGTGTTTCCGGAAGAATTACCCGGATTACCTCCTGATAGGGAAGTGGAGTTTGGCATCGATTTAGAACCAGGGACAACTCCAATTTCTAAAGCACCGTATAGAATGGCACCAGCAGAGTTGAAGGAATTGAAGATTCAGCTGGAGGATCTATTGGATAAAGGGTTCATTCGGCCGAGTGTGTCACCTTGGGGAGCTCCGATCTTGTTCGTAAAGAAGAAAGATGGAAGCCTCAGGATGTGCATTGATTACAGGGAGTTGAATAAGGTGACTATCAAGAATAGATACCCGTTGCCTCGCATTGATGATCTATTTGATCAATTGCAAGGGGCACAGGCATTCTCGAAGATTGATTTGAGATCGGGATATCACCAGTTGAAGGTGAAGGGGGAGGACATACCGAAGACGGCATTTCGAACGCGATATGGCCATTACGAATTTATGGTGATGCCTTTTGGGCTAACCAATGCTCCAGCCGCATTTATGGATTTGATGAATAGGGTGTTTCGGGAATTCTTAGATAAGTTTGTGGTTGTCTTTATTGATGACATACTGATTTACTCACGGAATAAGGAGGAACATGAGAAGCATTTAAGGATTGTTCTACAGATTCTTAGGGAGAAGAAGTTGTTTGCCAAGTTTTCCAAATGTGAGTTTTGGTTGGAACAAGTTCGCTTTTTGGGGCATGTAGTGTCCGGAGAAGGGATTGCCGTGGATCCCGGAAAGGTAGCTGCTATATTCAAGTGGCCGAGGCCTACGAATGTGAAGGAAGTAAGAAGTTTTCTGGGATTAGCAGGGTACTATCGGAGGTTTATCAAGGGATTCTCAAAGATGGCCAAGCCTTTGACGTCTCTAACAAAGAAGAATGTCAAATTTGAATGGACTCATGAGTGTGAGTGGAGCTTCCAAGAGTTAAAGGCCAATTTAGTTACTGCTCCAGTATTAGCACTACCCTCGGAATATGGAGAGTATGAAATCTATAGCGACGCATCGAAGCAAGGTTTAGGTTGTGTTTTGATGCAAGACAAAAGGGTAATAGCTTATGCTTCTAGGCAACTGAGGCCTCACGAGATTAATTATCCCACGCATGACTTAGAGTTAGCTGCTGTAGTCTATGCGTTAAAAATATGGAGACATTATTTGTATGGGGTTAAATGTGAGATATTCACCGATCATAAGAGTCTTAAGTATTTTAACACCCAGAAAGAGCTGAACATGAGACAGCGGCGATGGTTAGAGTTGATTAAAGATTATGATTGCACAATAAGTTATCACCCTGGAAAAGCCAATGTGGTGGCCGACGCATTAAGTAGGAAGTCGGCAGAAACAAGTTCAGTAGAGGCAAGTTCAATGGAGGTGGTGCCCGAGGAAATCAGGAGAGACTTAAAAAGGGCAGAGATTGTGCTTATCATTGCCGATCAGTTTGTCTCCATTGCAGGGCTCTCGTTGCAACCTACCCTGGAGGAGCAGATTCGAGAGGCCCAGAAGAATGATAAGGTGATTGAAGGGATTAGAGAGCGAATTGAGAAAAAGGAAGACCCCGACTTTGGAGATAAGGATGAGTTATTACGATATCGAGGCAGAATTTGTGTGCCAAGTACAAGGGAGATTAAAGACTTGATTCTAGCAGAGGCTCATTCTACGCCTTATACCATCCATCCAGGAGGCACGAAGATGTATCAAGATATTAAGAAGGTCTTTTGGTGGCCTAATATGAAGCGGGAGATAGCCGAGTATGTGGCTCGATGTTTGACTTGCCAGAAGGTGAAAGCCGAGCACCAGAGGCCAGCAGGAACACTAAAGCCTCTAGAGATCCCTGAATGGAAGTGGGAAGGGATAGCCATGGATTTCGTAGTGGGGTTGCCTCGAACTACTTCGGGTTACGATGCTATATTTCGGGTTACGATGCTATATGGGTGATCGTGGACCGACTAACCAAGTCGGCACACTTCTTACCCATTAAGGTGAAGTATGCCCCGGAGAAGTTAGGGGAGATTTATCTTCAAGAGATTGTCAGATTACATGGAGTGCCTAAGAGCATAGTGTCGGATAGAGATCCGAGATTTACATCGAGATTCTGGAAACGATTGCAGGAGTCATTGGGAACTCGGTTGAATTTTAGTACCGCTTTCCACCCACAGACAGATGGGCAGTCGGAAAGGACTATACAAATTCTGGAGGATATGCTCAGGGCTTGCGTTGTGGATTTCAAAGGAGGATGGGCTCAATACTTGCCTTTAGCGGAATTCGCGTACAATAACAGTTTTCAAGCAAGTATTGGTATGGCACCCTATGAAGCCTTGTATGGGAGGAGGTGTAGATCACCTTTGTATTGGGATGAGGTAGGCGAAAGAAGGATGTTAGGGCCGGAAATAGTTTCAGAGACACGGGAAAAGATCCAAGTAATCAAAGATAGGCTTGTGACAGCCCAATGCAGGCAGAAGAGCTATGCTGATAATCGAAGAAGAGAACTTGAATTTGAGGCTGGGAGCAAAGTATTTCTGAAGATTTCTCCGAAGAAGGGGATAACGAGATTTGGAAAAAAGGGAAGCTCCAACCCAGATTCATAGGACCCTTTGAGATCCTAGATAGAGTTGGGCCCGTGGCGTACAGGTTGGCCCTACCCCCTTGTTTAGAGGGAGTTCACAATGTGTTTCATGTATCGCTCCTAAGGAAGTATGTAACTGACCCTACCCATGTATTAGATTATGAGCCTTTGCAGGTTAGAGAAAACCTTACGTATGTGGAAGAACCTATAAGGGTTTTGGATAGGAAGGAGCAGCAACTGAGGACCAAAACCATACCTCTTGTTAAGGTCTTGTGGAGAAACCACGGAGTAGAAGAGGCCTCATGGGAGTTAGAAAGTGAAATGTACTCGAAATATCCCCACTTACGGGAAGGACAAAGTTAAGAAGGATAATGTTAGAATTTCGATATGACTTGCCTGATCTGTTTTTCTTTTCATTGATACCTTTATGTTGTCTCACTATACATATGAGCTATAGTGCTATGTTGAAGTATATAAAGGCATATATGTGTGTATTATGATAACGTTAGTTGTGGGGCCAGTTCGAGTATTCACCCGTCCTAGACCTCCACCATCAGGACAAATCTCTGGTAAGGAAGATCGAATTCCGAGGACGGAATTTTATAAGGAGGGGAGGATGTGAGATCCCGAATTTACTTATGTCATTGTATAGGAGAGAGAGATTTTGCTATGATTTTCCTCAGGATGTAGGTATGTTTTAATTGGTGATTTTTGAGGTAAGTGTCGACACATTGGAACATAGTGTCGACACATTATACTAACACCCGAAAGTTTACCTTTTCCTGGAGACCAAAGTGAATTTTGACTAAGTGTTGTAAGTGTCGACACTTTGAGTCATAGTGTCGACACATTAGGCTGATACCCGAGCGTTTATATCTTTCCGGAACTAGAGTGATTTTTACTAAGTGTTGGAAGTGTCGACACCTTGAGTGATGGTGTCGACACATCCAACTGAAACCCGAGAGTTCGCCTTTTTCCAGAACTCCCGTGGATTTTGACCAAGTGATGGAAGTGTCGACACCTTGAGTGATGGTGTCGACACATCTAATTGAAACCCGAGAGTTTACATTTTTCCCACTATGGCTAAGTGTTGGAAGTGTCGACACCTTGAGTGATGGTGTCGACACATCTTACTAAATATGTTGTAAGTGTCGACACCTTGAGTGATGGTGTCGACACATATAACTACATTCCGGAATTTTACCGGTTTGAAATACGCGAGTTGAAATTTATGAAGTAGGGGGAGGGCAAACTTGTCTTTTCCCCAACCATTTTCACGCCTATTACTCTCTCCCCCTTTGCCGAACACTTCATTTTTTTTCCCCTCTCTCTTCAGCCTTTTCATTTTCCCTTGCCCTAAGTCACCCACCCGAAAGAAGAAGAAAGAAGGAGAAGAAAAGAAGGAGGAAGAGGAGAGAAGCGAGGTAAATCCTTGCTGGCCGAAAATCGTGCTACTCTCTCTCTCTCTCTCTCTATTCTCTTCTTGTTTCCTCTTGTTGGTTAGTTGTGGTTGGTGATGTTCTTGTTTTCTTTTGTTGGTTGGTTGTGGTTTGATGGTAATTTGTCTAAGTAGTGTTCTCCTTGTGATTCATGGATGTTTAGTGTGGATCTAGGTATGTTCAAGGTAGATCTTGTAAGTGTAGCATAGATTTTTACATGAGAACATGTGGAAAAATGACTAGATCTGAAATGAGGGTTCAAGAGAAATTGGTTATGTGCTCTAGGTGTTTGATAAAAGGCCTAAGAGGGGATTGAAACCTAAGTTGAGCAAGTATGGCCGAATCTAGGGTTTGATGCATTAGATTGTGTATGTATGCTAGTGATATTGAGAACCACAAAGCCCTAAGTGTTAGGGATATGTTCAGATCTGGGAAAATAGGCAAGAGGACCAATAACGCACACTAGGTGTTGGGTAAACAGCCCAAGAGAAATGGGTACATGCAATGGTGTTAACTTGATAATTATGGAACCATGATTTGGTTGTAAACTTCGAGTTGAAGTTGTAAGTGGGAGGAAGGTGAGAGTATAGTTGTTGTTATGAGATGTTAAGTTAGCCTTGGATGTTGGTTGTGACATGTAGAGATTCGGATTTTGGTTGTTGGAGATTGTTGTGATTTCTGGAGTTACATATGCAGATTTCAAGGCTGGAATAGAAAGTGTGTTTTGTTGCATTGGTGGTTATCTCTTGATATTTTAGTCCAATTTTACGGGGTTGGTCTTGGAATTTGTTTCAAGTTAAGAAAGAGAGCGTTTTAAGATAACTTGCATGTGAATTAGAGGTATGACGAATATGTTATGGTATGAAAAAATTAGTGTGAGGGTCTATTAAAACAGATTCGTGTGAGTAATGTATTGATTACTATATACGTTTAGTGAACCTATGAATGACAATAGTACGGTTCATTGTAGGTAACGAGACACTCGATACTCAAGCAAGCCTAAGGTAAGTGAAAATCCTTACAAACTGGAATGATACACTGCATGAAGAATATTCATGAATAAGCATATCAAGCATGACATTACCAAGCACGACATGAATGCATCATGATCATTTGCATTCATTTTCCTCATGAGAAATGAGACATTTTATGCAAATGAAAGTACCATTTTTATGCTACTTTATGACAAGTTTTATGACAAGTTAATTAACGAACCCAAGTCGGTCGGTACCGTACCAAGTCAAGAAGGTGCATCCATTCCGAAGGACGTTTACGTGAAGGATGGATGTCACCTAGGACACCCATACCGAAGGATGCTTGCAAGAAGGATGGGTAGTCCATGAGGTAAGTGCAATCACACTGAAGGATGCTTGCAAGAAGGTGTGAACCTCAAGGGTCGTGTCTAGCCACTGAAGGACGAATGAGAGAAGGTGAGCTAGCTCGACCATATGTAAGGTCCCTAAGGGAAATAAGGGACTGTTCCTACGGGAACGCACAACCCTGATGTCAGGGGTAAAAGAGGGCAAGTGGCCCACAAGATAAGATGTGAATCGATTTTTACAAAAGCAAGAGTAAATGCATGTGCATTATACATGCATCACGTTTCATAATCAGGCATGCAGCGCATTATGTTTACATGACTATGATTTCAAGTTCAAGTGCATGCTTACAATTTCAACCCATGTTTTAGCTATAATTCCTTACTGAGTCTTTCGACTCACAGTTTTAAATTGTATCATTCCAGATGATGTTACAGGGGTGGAATCTTAAGAAGAGGACCTTGAACCCTAGGAGAAGGGTTGATGAAATGTCTCTCTTGTTTGCTAACGTTAGGAAAGATTTAGCTAATTTTTGTAAAAGCCGGCATGAGCCACCGTGATGTGGTGGTCATGGGTTTCATTTGGCTTAGTTAGTTAATGTTTTAAACTGGTTGATATTTTGAGAATATGTTTAACAACCTTGAGTTATCAATGGAAAGTATGTTCTTATGCACGTTATACGCTAGCATTATAAGGCTTCTTTTTAACATTGAAGCATCAACGTCTTTTTCGCTGCAAGTATAGTAGTAAGTACGCTGGAGCGTCCCATGCCGGGAATGCTCGCGGCTGTCATTAGCCTCGTTTAGCTAGCGTTCGGGGCGTGACATCTAGAGCATGCCAAATTTCCTTAGCATTTGAGCAAGAAGATATTCTATTAAACTCACATTTATCTAAAGCACAATAAAGAATATTCATTACTCTAGCATCTAAAGAAATTTTCTTTCTTTTTGTCATGGTCACTATATTGATTCTTGTTTTCAAATTCTCCAACTTTATTTGTAGGAATATGTAGACCATTTAATATGCGTAACTAAAGATCAAAATCAATGGATTGAATAAAAATTTTCATCCTAGCTTCCAATATGCATAATCATTTACATCAAAAAGAGGTGGTTTTAGTGTGGAAAGTCCTTCAACTTGATTGTTGAAGCTTGAAGTTGCCATTCTAACTCAAGATTTTTAAATCTTGTATAATGAGCACCAAGCTCTGATACCAATTGTGAGTCCTAGTTTCAGGATTAAGGCAACCCAAGAGGGGGGGTGAATTGGTTTTCTAAAACTTTTCGATATTAACCCCCCAAAGCCGTGTTTGCAAAGTAAATACTAATTTAGCACAAGTATAATGATATAACAAGTATGTAAGTGTTAAATGTAAAGAGTAGGGATAGAGAAAGCAAACACGTGATTTTTAGGTGGTTCGGCAAACCCGCCTACATCCACCCCTCAAGCTCCTTCACCGAGCCTTGAGGTTTCTCCACTATTCTTCAAATAGCTTTACACACTAGCTTCCGGGTGCTAGTGAACCGTACAAGTGTTTTCCCGGGATCAACACTCAAACCCTCCCAAGTGGTTTTTCGGGTTCACCACTCACGACCTAACCAAGCTCGAGATATACCCTCTCTAAGCTTCTTCTTTAGTGAACAACCTCACTAAAGGAAACCTCTCTTTTGGATAGGTAGATGAAAGAACAAAAACTCTCTTGATAGAGTAGCTATGAAAATGGAAAGCTCTATCTCTTCATTCACACAAAGACAAGGATATGAAAGTGTGTTTTGTGTGAATGCTATGAGAAATATAGAATAAGAAGATTTAGAATATTTCTCAAGTAGTAGAAATGATATGTGGTCGTTGGTACTACATTTTAGATGTTTTGGATGTGTATTTATAGGCCACACATGAAAACTAGCCGTTTATAGTCGTTGGAGGTCGATTTGACAATTTTACCGTTGTACCGGTCGACCACTTCATGTACCGGTCGACCGGTTCAAGTAGCCGTTGCCCAACGGTCATAAATTTGAATGCTGTCAATGATCGACCGCTTCACGTAGACGTCGACCGCTACAAAAAGTTCATCAACCGGTTCATTTAAAAACATGTTTTTGATCACTTTTAAACACCCAATTTTAAAGACTTAATTCCCATAAGTATATGAAGGGTTTAGGAATATATTTTGGGGTGTTTTGAAACATTTAAAAACATTTTAATCTTTCAAACAAAAGGTAAAACGGTTTATGGACATTTTGAAAGATATGCAAGTGCGTGATTCAAATCCTTGTCAAATGTGTAATAAAGAGTTACAAGGATTATACCCTAAGGTCTTGAAACTTAACTTTTAGCTCCTTGCATCTTCTTGTTCTTCTTTCTTCAAGGTTTGACTCTTTTCGTCAAGTTGTCTTTGTCTTTGAAGATGTCCAATTTCTAAACTCATCACTTTATTGTCATCGTCAAAATTTCGATTGTGCACAAAAGCCAACAGAATATAGTATGGTGGAAGGGTAAATAAGCGTATAATTGTTAGTAAAAGGGATTTCACAAAAAATAATCTCATTATCGTGGGGGTCAATTGTGATATGTTAATGGACATGATCACAATTTGTAGAAGCCCATAAATTCGCAATACAGAATAAAAGGGGGTTTAATGAAAAAGAGTTTTTCATGATGATCCTACGACCGAGATTTGAGGTCCCTAAAGATCCCACGCTATAGCATAGTTAAGTTCTGAGCCAGTCATTATAAATACCTCAGAAACTCATTTGAGAAATAGAATTTCATTTGAGCGTGAGATTTTCTCTCTTTAATAGAATCTCTATCTAAATTCTCTCTCAACCTGTGTGCGTGGATCTGAAGGAGGCAGAACACTTGGGCTGCTTTGATTCAACGATCCTTTCCGCTGTGATCTCGCGCTCCAACAAGTGGTATCAGAGCTAGTTCTGTGAAATCTTACAATTCGAAGTTAGTTTCTCTCTCTAACTTTTTCACATGTTCTTCATGATCGGTTGATTGTTTATGTGACCTCTGTAACACTGTTCATCTTCCGCTATAATTAAAAAGCTCGTTTTTGATATTTTTGAAATCTCAATTTCAAAAACTAACTCCCTAAAAGTATAAATAAGGTTTAGGAGTTCATATAGGGAAGATTTGAAAATATTTAAATCACATTTTGGTTGTCAAACTTGTGATGAGAAATTTATCATTGTTTAAAAGATATGCAAGTGTGTGATTCAAATTCTTGTGAAAAGTGAAACTAAGAGTTACGAGATTATACCCTATGGTCTTGAATCTTCATTTTTAAGCTCCTTGCATCCTCGTGATCTTCAAACTTCATGTCTTTGGCTCTTTGATAAAAATGTCTTTGTCTTTGAAGATGTCCATTTTGTAAACTTAATCCATTTATTGAAATAATCAAAATATTGATTGTGAATAAAAACCAACAGGCTTCCGATTATGAGAGTCTTGACACTTTCCATTTTAATTTGAACGAAAAATGATTTATGGTATGCAAAATGATAATTTTATGCCCATGATTTTTTTTAACAATGTTCATTTTGAGATGAAACCATAATTTCGAGTTAAAAAATAAATTGAGCCTCTAGAAAACGGACAAGAGAAACGGGAAGGAAGAAAAATTAGGGCTTTGTGGGTGTGTGTAGTTGCAAATATTTAGAGAAAATTTAAGATTTTGGGCTGGGGGTTTGGGAATCTCGAAATCACCGGAGCATGTAAACCCAAAACAATTTGTGAAAAAAAGTTTTAAATAGGGGAAGAAATGAGTACGGTGTCACTAAAAAACAAAGCCAATTTGGGGTAGGCAAAAATTTCAATAAGAACCAGAATTTCCAATTCCGGCATATAGCTTAACCGGAATCGAAAGTCATTTTTGGTAATTTCCGGAATCAGAACAAAACTGATTTGTTGGAATTTCCGATTCTGATTTTTTTTTTTGGAAAAAAATAGGGCTCAAAATAAAGTTTAACATATGAAATTTGTTTTAATGTTTATGTTAAACTATAGATTTTGGATGAATTTTTACATTTATTGTTAATTTATGATGAATAAATGAACAATCTTCAAAAATGTCGGCCCAAAAAAACTATTTGAGCCCATAAATGCCCCAAATAAATATGTCCAAAAAACCCAGTTGACGAATTAGAATTTCTGGTTTCATTCCGATATAATAACGGAACCGGAACCGGAACAAAAAAATAGTATTCCGGTGAGTACCGGAACGAAATCATAATTAGCCATTCTTGTTCCATCTTGTTTTGATACTCACCCCTAAAGCCAATATTGTAGCACTTAGCTGCAAATATTCAGCCATTTCTAATATGTTTCCTCCAACCCGTTTTTGCTTGGGGAAAAAAGAATGCAAAAATTTCAGCATTTCAGTTGTAGGTATAAATATTATTTGACATGGGCAGTTATGAGAGAAGTATAGTTGTACTAATATATTTGTGAATCTCGTAGATCAAATATTTTTTTTATATTTTTTTTACTGTTGAATGAATGAAGAGATTTTTTTTTGGTATACACTCAAACACTAAAATTGTATATTTTGAAACTCAATTATGTATTTTAAAATTAGTATAAAATTTAAGGATAAAAAAATTTACTTTTTATCCTAAAAAGGGAAATAGGCATTTTAATCATTAGGTTTTACACCCTTTTATTTTTTAGTCCTTGAGTTTAATTTTTTAAAATTTTAGTCCTTGATTTACATTTTTTGGCGAAATGATCTTTCTGTCATGAATTCGTCTGTTTCCTTAACGGAAGGGTCACATCAGCTGACAACTTAGCGTATGAATTAGGCCTTGTAGGTCCTTGATTTTCTTTGTAAAATACGGTCCTACTTCCATACCACGGGAGCAGGTGGGAGGATCAAACCAATCAAAGAATACACGTGTTTTCTGCAACTCAATAGAACACATCATGTCTCAGTTTTAGTGCTTTGAATAAATAGTAGTAAATAATATGTACTACACTTTGAACAATAATCCCCACAAAAGGGTCATTTTGTCAAAAAATGTAAATCCAGGGACTAAAAAATAAAAGAGAGTAAACCCATGGACTAATGCTAATTTCTCTTACCACATCAGCTGCTAAGTTGTGAGCTGATGTGACCCTTTAGTTAGAGAAACAAACGGATCCCTGACGGAAGGGTCATTTCATCAAAAAATGTAAACACAAGGACTAAAATTTGAAAAAAATGAAACCTAGTGACAAAAAAATAAAAGGAGGTAAAACTCAATAACTAAACTGTTAAATTTCCTCCTAAAAAATAAAAAGCAATGCAGTAAAGTTTGGTAATATTGTTGTAATTAGAGTTGAATACTCGCGCTGTCAAGATCGAGTTGTCTCATAGGGCTAAGGGTGACATTTTTATTCGGCGAAAACTGAAATTTCTGATTCCGGTACCAGTTCTGGCCTATTCCAGTTCCGAAACCCATTTTAGGGAAATTTCGGAATCGAAAATTCAGGCGAAAAATGCCGAATTTTTTCGGTTTCAAAGTTTTGTTTTTTAAAATTAATTCAGGGCTAAAATTGTGGTATTTGAGCCTTGGTTTTTAAAAAATAAAAAATAAAAGAAAAACGTGACCTGGGTCAAAACGACCCAAGTCGCACCAAGACATTCAAATGTCTTCGTAACTCTTCTTTCTTCGAAAGCTTGAAATTGAAAATGGCAAAAAGCCCTTCACTCGTTCATGTTCACCAACTCTAACTTCCCCTCCCAGCCGCCAGCGACGCTGCGACATCCCCCCACCACGACCTCCATCCCTCCTAGCATCCCTTACGAAATCTCCTTTTCTTTCTCTCTTTCTCCCTCTCTCTCTCTCTCTCAGATCTCTCCAAACCCTCTCAAAATCTCTCTCTCTCTCTCTCCCTCTCTCTCTCTCATGGGTAGCTGCCATCTGCCATAAAGTGGCCGAATCTCTCACCTAGGGTTTGCTAATTTTAGTTTTGTAAATGTTGTATTAGTATTTAATTTAAATTGCTTTAGGGTTTGTTAATTTAATTTTGAGTTTTTCATGATTTTATCGGCATATTCGGTCATTGAAGTCTGGATTTGAAGAAATCTCATTAGGATTGATTATTTGGGCACCAAATCTCTCTATAAAGTCTCACCAAGGTATGATTATTTTACCAAAAAGTAATTGCAAAATTTGTGAACGTCTTTGAGACCTGAATGTCTTGTCGAGTGAGGAAACAATTGGAGTCCACATGTTTAGGCAGTGCAGTAACTAGTGAGGAAATGAGAGCTGTGAATTATTATTTTGATTGTGTCTGATTAGGCAATGCAGTAACTTGTGTCTGATTAGGCGGTGCAGTAACTTATGTCTGATTAGGCAGTGCAATAACCAATCAGTCTCTACGAATTATTAGGCAGCGCAGTAACCAGTTGGCTTTTTGGAGTTTAATATGGTGTCTGAAGAAACAAGACCATTACTTTAACCTATTCAATACAAGATTTTTTACGTACTATCATGTTCAACTTCATTAAAAATAATTGGAGTCCACTAAATATATGCATGTGGTTGTTAATGTGTAAGGAAACAAACCATACTACATGCTTAGTATACGTACACAGTTTGTCTATTCCTGAATGTGGATCATTAATTTTTTTCCATAAATTATTATTGATATGATATGTAATCATCAGAAACTGATGTTATAATGTGTAATCCACCATGTCTCAGTTTTTTTCTCTTGAAGGATTGGAGTTTGGACTTGTTGTTTATGCTTAGATCCTTTTGATTGTGAACATAGCTGTTTAGAGTTTATTTAGATAGATCGTATCATTTTGCAATTAATTTTTGTTATTCAAATGAATTGAAAATTAAATATGTTAATGTCAGATGGATGAGATTTGTATTACACCTACTACAAACATAGTGTCTTGCCCTAGTATTGGTGGTCTTGTACTTAATGAGTCAGTTAGTAGTCCTCAGTTTGGTGGTCATGAGGTTATTAATAATCAGCCAGAAGAACCACCTGCTAAAAGAGAAAGAATGCTCACAAGATTTTTGTGTGGGATTATTTTTTTAAAATTCTGCTTGTTGTCAAACCTGAACACCCTGAAGCAAAGTGTCATCATTGTAAGGTCAAGGTTGGGTGCCACCCTGAACACCATGGGACTTCGGGTATGAGGGCTCATTGGAAATGTTGCTTGACATATTTGAAGCAACAAGGACAATTAGATAAGACTCAATCTAGGTTGACATTGGATGCTTCAAAAGCAACAGAGAGTGATAAAGATGTTTTGAAGTTGAATACTTATAGTGAAAATGAGGTGAGAAGGTGGATTGCTGAATATTTGATCATGGATGAGATGCCTTTTAGGATTGTGCAGGGGTTAGGGTTTAAGAAATTGGTGGAGAGACTTAAGCACCGCTTTAAGATGCCCAGTATATTTATGATCAGAAAGGATTGTATGAAGTTCTATATGGAAGAAAGGACTAAGCTGAAGGAGGTAATTGCCAAAGAAACTCCTAGAGTGTGTTTTACCACTGATACATTGACATCAGTTCAAAATGTGAATTATATGTACGTGACAACCCACTTTATTGATAGGAGGTGGTGTTTGCGAAACATGATTATTTACTTTCCTTGTATCAGTGATCATATGGGGGCCAATATTGGGAAACAAATAGAGGGATGTATGAATTTTTGGGGGATTGACAAAATTCTCACAATCACGGTTGATAATGCAACCAACAATAATGTTGCAATTGACCAAGTGAAAAGAAAGCAATTAGGAGGTGGAGATACGAAATATCATATGGGTGTGCTGAACATATTTTGAATCTTGTTGTTGAGGAGGGTTTGAAGAGTTGGATGATTTCGTTGCAAAGATACGAAATATCATTAAATATTTGAAATCTAGTCCTCAAAGGCTTCTTAGGTTCAAGAAGGCCGCTGCAAATAGAATGATGTCTGAAAGCAATTTCTTGCAAATGGATGTACCAACTCGATGGAACTCGATTTATATCATGTTAGAAAGGGCTGAAAAATTTCGGCTGGTTTTTGAGGATTTGTTGGATGGAGATGAGAACTTAGTGATGTATTTGAATGAAGATGGTCATAGGAGGCAAGGATTGGAGGCACCTTCATTTGTGGATTGAGAGCATATTAGATAGCTTGTGAAGTTTTTGAAAGTGTTCTATGAGGTCACCCTACGCATATCGGGGTCAACATATGTAACTTCAATTTTTTGAGGAGTTAGCAAGAATTAAGTTTCATTTGGAGACCTTTAGTAAGTGTTCTGATATCTTGCTTCATGACATGACTAAAAAGATGCAAAGCAAGTATGATAAGTATTGGGGGATTTGAGGCAGGTGGAATAGACTTTTATTTGTAGCTGCGGTATCAACAATTTTGGGAAGGATAAGGGTATTGATTTCACTGCCATGTGGCGAGGTACTCTAGAAACAATGTTTGAAGAGTATAATGGAGGTGTCATAACCCAGTCAACACAAAATAAGTTAAAGTTAAAGTTCTACAAGTATAGATGAATTGAAGAATATTGATCAACATTTATAGGGAGGTTTTCCTACTTATCGACAACAATATAACTTGCTAGATAGTAAGTCTGAGGTGGAGAGATACTTGATTGAAGATATGGAACCAAGAGTGTCGGGTTTTGATATTTTGTTGTGGAGGAAGGTGAATTCTCATTAGTTTCAAGTTCTTTTTCGCATTGCGAATGATGTGTTGGCTATCCCAATTACTACCGTGCCATCTGAGTCCGCTTTTAGCACTTCGGGTCGAGTGTTGGATGCTTTTCACTCTTCCTTGGCGCCTTGTGTTGAGGATAGCTTATATGTGGAAAAAATTAGTTGCGTGCTGCTCTTATACTTGATGAAGAATATGACGACATGGATGGTGGAGATGATCCCTCGAGTTACAAAATAGATATGGGTATATTTTTTATTTTGTTAAAATCTTTTGCTTTGTTAAAAGTGATTATTTGATTCTCTTAGAATTTTTCTTATAATTGTTGTTCTTTTGTATAGATGGAGAACTTGAGGACGCAAGTTGGACAAACATGAGTACCATGATTGTGAGATTTATGGGTATACTTTTTATAAACTGGTTTTGCTTAGTTATTTCAGAATTTCTATCATTACATTGTGAGATTGAGGAACTTCAATGCTGCCATTATATTCATCTGGAATTACATATGTACCTTTTAATTTGTAATATTATTCACCCTAATGTGCAACTTTAATTCATCATTATTAATTAGTAGTAGAAATGAAATGCATTCTAACTAAAAGTTATCAGATCTTGTAGTTAATCTACTGAATCTTCCACCCCTCCGGTTTCTGAAATATGCTAAAAAAGAATGAAGTCTCTTCTGCTTTATAGGCAATTAGCTAGCTAATTCCATCTAGTCAAGGTGGCCCACAAGTCACCCCACTTAATTATTGAAAACTAGACTTTTTCTATATAATTTCTTTATTGAGGTTGAGTGTTTATTTACGTACTTTTTCACCAATTACAACAATGTTATATTGTTTCACCAATTATAGAGAATACTTGTATAACATCTTTTATGATGACTTGTTTTTTGTTCAAACAAAAAACTCTTGGCCGACACTGTAATTGCTTAGAGGTTGAAGCTATATTTAAACTAGTGAAGAACCAAACGTGGAACTGTTCTTGTTACTAGATTACCTGCATCGGCCAACTAATTTAGTTAATTTTATTTCCTGTAATTATGGATAAAAATGTAATTATAATTTTTTTTCCTTTGATGTCTTGACGATGGAATGATATGTTTTAAATGTTTACAATCTGTATTATGAAACTGCTAATACTAAGGAAAATAGAAAAAAGAGCCCAAATTCGGCCCAAAATGCTTCATTTTGGGCCAAAGTAAAAACTGGGTCTTCAGATATGGAACCGGAATGTCTCATTCCGATGAGAATCAGAACCGGAATGTCTCCATCCCTTTAGGCACTCACCCTTACCTAAGGCATCAATTCCATAATTTGGGCTAATAATATAGGTACCAATAATTGTTTGCGTAATGACCCTTCACACACGGTGTCGGAACTGCCCGAAATTCCGATAACCATTACCAATTTTTTTTCTAAGTAAACGTGAAATTCATTTCACAAAAAAACGTACAATGGTGCTGAAGACAGAAAACCCTACAAGGCTGGATACAATGAACATTATCATAAAACCCAGGGCGACAACACTTAAAAGCCCTGCGGGCGATACATCGAATGGCCATAAAGGTTAGATGCCATATCGCCATAAAGGCCTCAACAAGACGAATCCAAAGATCCGTAGATTCTAAGTGGGTCTAAAGACCCATCAATAACACCATCGGAAAAGACGGTTTGCCAACAAAAAAGAGCGGCTAGAGATGCTGAAACCATCTCTCTTGCGCATGGCCACCAACGTCTGCTTGGAACGCCGGGATCTGGCGTGGAAAACAACCATTGAGGGAGATCAAAAGGGAGAGAAAAATGGGAGAAAAGGACGAAGTCCGGCCAAAAGAAAGGGAGGACAAGGAAGAAAGGGAGGGAGGGGGCGGCGGGAAGTGCAGAGGCTCCTCCCGCCGCCAGTTGCAGGGAGGAGGGAGTGGGTGCAGGCAAATGGGGAAGCAAAACTTCTAGTGAGACGGCAGAGACTCTCTCTAGAACAACTTCAGCCTGAGTTAAGAAAGACTAGGTGTTACTAACTGAAAACTAGTTTCGGTTGGCAAAATTCATCATTTATTGGACCCGGTAGAGATAGTTAATATCAAAACGACATCTTTTTGTAGATCTCAAAACGTTTTCAAAAACTTCTCACTCACTTTTTCATCAATTCCAATACTTTTTACCAATCACAATAATTTTTTTATCAATTCCAATACCTTTTCATCAATCCCAATAACTTTTAACACACTTTTCACCAATCCAGAATCTACACTACTTCCAAAAAAACAACCATACATAAAATGTTTTGAGATCTAAACCAAACATAGCGGAAATGACTACGACTTTTTAGTTTTCTCTGAGGTTTTTCTCTCTCCCCTTGCTAATCTCAATGGTCACCGTTTTTTCTTTTTCCATCGACTCCCTCTGCCACTTCATGCCCTCTGCCGCCCTCACTGTCCCTCTCCGCCTGTCTCTGTCCTTCACTGCCGAAAACAAAAATCTCCTTTGGACCCTTTTTTCTCCTTCCCCTCGTTCATCGCTCTGATCTCTATTCTCTACCAAGCCCTAAATCTCCTGAAAACCTGCACGCTCCTTTCTTTGAGAACTCTACAACTTGCCATTCCATGGCATTACCCTCACTGAAAGATGCAACTGATGAACTCTCCCAAGAAACTCACTCTCTTTAAGACCTGCCCTCAAAGCTTCAACCGGATGAGGAATGTGCACGACATGCCTCTAGTTTGATCCTGATTGGTCGTCTCGTCGCAAAAAAGGCTCCAAATAAACCTTTCCTTCTGGAAACAATTTGACGGGTCTGCAATTTTGCTCCTGAGTTATCCATTGAAGACCTGGAGAATAATAATTTCTTATTCAAATTTCACAGGAAGGCTGAAAAAGATTATGTTCTACAATCTGCCCTATGGAATTTCAAAGGACACCTCTGTTGGAATCGTAGGATCGGCGCAGCGGAAGTCAGGATCGTTGAAATCAGCGCAGCCCAAGCGTTCTGCCTCCTTCAGATCTATGCACACATGTTTGAGATGAGAGAGAATCTAGAGAGAGAAAGAGGAGAGAGAAACTCTCTTTTTCAAATTTCGTTCGAATGAAAATTTTCTCTTTCTCAACTGATTTCTGAGGTATTTATAATGGCTGACTCAGAACTTAACTGTGCTATAGCGTGGGATCTTTAGGGATCTCAAATCTCGGCCGTAGGATCATCATGAAAAACTATTTTTCATTAACTCTCTTATATTCTATATTCCGAATTTATGGGCTTCTACAAATTGTGATCATGTCCATTAACATATCACAATTGAGCCTCGAGATAATGAGACTGTTTTTGTGAAATCTCTTTTGCTAACAATTATATGCTTATTTATCCTTCCACCATACTATATTCCACATGAGCTAATAGGACCGGAATAATATCACCGATTAAGTCTCTAACTCATATAATTCTTAATTCTTAGTCTGTGCCTAGTTGGACTTCCAAAACTTTTCGAAAAACTTTTTCGCAAATATTTACTTAATATATTATATAAGTAAAACTCGTGAAAACACTTTTCACAAAATCACGCTGCATCGTTTTTACAGGAGTCCAACAATATACAAACATAATGAATATACTGTCTCATCAAAAGACTGGTGGATTCCATATTGAGCAATTATACAAATTCACTTACTATGCACAATGCCCAACATTTTCTGGAATATTTGATCTGCGAAAGATCATCACCAAATGACTCAGTCAAAGCACAAGCACACAACAAGCAAACCTGCACAACTCTCTCAGGTCTAAGGACAACATAAGCTAATTGTGTTGAATATCATTCTCTACATCAGTGATCATTTCTAGAAGGTATTCATAGTTGATCCCGTTCAGTGCATGTACTCTTACATTGCACACACTCGTCTGCTTAAGGTCACCACCTCAATGATAGAGTCCATCATTCTATCTTATAGAGGCACAACGAGTGTAGACCTATTTTGTACATAATCATGTATTTTGGTCTAGAACAAAGTGAGTCAACAAAGATCCAAAAAGCCATACTCCCCGCCTCTAATTCATTAATCATTGGCCTGACTTTTCTACAATGTTGCTCAACAATATGACATCTAATGTCATTATAAATATGACATCTCATGTCATTGCAAATATGACATCCTATGTCATTGCATGTACCCAAAATAATATACAAGTGATTAAACAATAATAATAATTATTATCTCATAATTATGCAAAATGATTGGTTTTGAGGGCATACATCTAACAACCTCATGATCCTCAAAGAATGGCACTGGGACTCGGGTATAAAGGAAGTTGATCTATCTAAGGCCCAATGATGGGTTCAGCTGCACGGTATGCCTCTATCCATAGCCTCCACTCATAATATAACCTTGATTGGTCAGCATATGGGCACTCTGTTAGAGATTGAAACACTACCATTTGGTGTTGCTTGTTCTAAATTAGTTAGAATTAAGGTGGAGTTTGATGCATCCATGCCTCTCAAAATTGGTTTTCAATTTCCACAGTCTCCTGGTATACCAGTGAAGATTTATTTTAAATATGAAGAGTTTTCTAATTTTTGCTATCCCTGTGGAAGGATTGGCCAATCTATTAGTTATTGTGGAGAATTAGATGACATTTTCTGTTATGCATTTTGGTCCAAATCTAAGAGCTGATCCGCTGGATGTTAAACGTATTAGTAGAAATGCCTTCTTTTCCACCCATTCTGCGACCCCTTCATTTGCAGATTCCACTAGTTCCCCCTCCTGCAATGTGCAATACCATATTTGCCATTGTCCTATCCAAAAAATGTCGAGTCCCAAGGTCTTCCCCTTCTTGAAGGAGCATTTATGCACTCGAGTATAAGTCCAGCTCTCAATCTCAACATGGAGAATCTCAAAACACTAATAGCCAACCCAACTCTCAATTACAAACCTCATGCTTCTCTCCACTAACCTCTTCACAAATAGACTATACCACCAGTCCTACTACAAAGGAGTCGCATGCATGATTGTATCACAATTTTGCTAATTTATCACTTGAGAAAGTTTCACAGTTAATTTTGAGAAAAGCAAGTGTAATTGAGTGATTTTAAGTTATTTGTTTTCTCTCCTCTCACCATATTTTCATGTCTCCATTTTCATAAATATGATTGGAATATTTCCTATATTGATTTCTGTTTTTACGTTTTGCATATGAACAATGGAGATGAAGTGAGCTCATGGAAGTGAGAGGGAGGCTGGAATCAAAGAATCGCTCAAGTGCGTTGTCGAGCGCTGGTCGCGCGTTATGCTTCTGTTTGGAAATACGAAGACGCTCGAGCGGCAGGTCGAGCGTTGATCACGCATGAAGTCTTTGTTTGAAAATCTCCAAAAACCGCTCTAGCGGCACGACGAGCGTTGGTCGCACGATACGGTTCTGTGATAATTTCTTAAAAGGACTGTGAGACCCCGATTGTAAGTCTACCAATTTATGGCTTATGACCTCTTAAGAATGTATTACTTTAATTAAGAATGTATTATGGAGAAATGTACGTATGGTTTTATTTATCTACAGTTATGTCTAGATGGAATTTCTCCCTAGCGTTTTATGAGTTTTAAGCTAGAAGTTTAAATGTTATATTAATTGTCTTTGTTAAATTGAGCAGTTAAGATTTATTAGCTTGGATTGTTTTATTAATTGAAAATGTCCCTAAGTTACAATAATTGGAGGAATTTAATTAGGGCTTTAATTTTTGAAGAATATGTGGCAATATGTGTCACGCCCCGAACGCTAGCCCGAAGGGGGTTAATGACAGCCGCGAACATCCACTCAATGAATGTTCTAGCGTTTTCTCTTAATCATGCAGCGGATTTTTTTTTTATACACATACATAAACACCTACAACTGAGAGAGATGGGCCAAAGAGATTTACAAAAACTTCAACTTACACAATTGACTACAACGACAATAGTGAAAGCATCCAAATTACATGTCATGTCTGCATGGCTGAAGTACAAGTCCTAAGGGATTCCAACAAAACCTTAATATGGACCCACTCATAACATATATGTAATACATCTTGAATCCTTATACACATAACATAGACATTCACAGGATGCCTGATAAGCGTTCTTAGTACTTCCTATGAACTCTTCAACTTCTGTTTCTGATAACCACGACTAAGATACTAGACATCAAAAACCTTGAACTCTACTAGTCCGAACAACCCATGACCACCACACAACGGAGGCTCATGTCGACTCTTCAAAATTACATCTAACCTTTAATGAACAACAAAGAGGGATGAGGACGTTCCCATCGGTCCCTCTTCTAGATTTTCCCACCTGAATTGTTATCTGGAATGATACAATTTAAAACATCTGTGAGTCGAAAGACTCAGTAAGGAATTATAATTAAAACATGAACTTGAAATCATGGTTTGGAAATATGAACTTGAAATCGTACACTTGCTTTTAAACTTGAAATCGTACACTTGCTTTTAAACTTGAAATCGTACACTTGCTTTTAAACTTGAAATCATCATGAACTCGATATCATAATGAACTTAAAATCATAAGCATGCACTTGACTTAAAATCATAAGCATGCGCTTAAACTTGAAATAATTACAAACTTGAACATAATGTAATTCAAGTACAACTTGAAATATCATGAGCTTTAACTTTAAATAATCACAAACTTGAACTTTAAATATCATGTATCCGTATATAATTCATGCATGATCATGAATCGTGATGCACGTGTATGCCTCATGATTGCATATGCACATGCACTTGCTCTTTTAAACATCTCTTATACTTATAAAGCTCTTTCTTTTGGAAAATCTTTTCCATTCTTATCCTATGGGCTACTTGAGCTCCATTTACCCCTGGCATCAGGGTTGTGCGTTCCCGTTGGAACTGTCCCCTATTTCCCTTGGGGACCTTACATATGGTCGAACTAGCACACCTTCTCAATGTCCTTCAGTGGCTAGACACGACTCTTGGAGGTTCACACCTTCTTGCAAGCATCCTTCAGTGTGATTGCACATACCTCCCGGACTACCCATCCTTCTTGCAAGCATCCTTCGGTATGGGTGTCCTAGGTGACATCCACCCTTCACGTAAACGTCCTTCAGTATGGATGCACCTTCTTGACTTGGTACGGTACCGACCGACTTGGGTTCGTTAATTAACTTGTCATAAAACTTGTCATAAGTAGCATAAAAATGGTACTTTCATTTGCATAAAATGTCTCATTTCTCATGAGGAAAATGAATGCAAATGATCATGATGCATTCATGTCGTGCTTGGTAATGTCATGCTTGATATATCATACTTGATATGCTTATTCATAAATATTCTTCATGCAGTGTATCATTCCAGTTTGTAAAGATTTTCACTTACAAACGTAAGCTCCTCTTACTTTGCTTGCTTGTGGGTTGAATGCCCCTTTACCTACAATTGGATCATACCATTGTTATTCATAGGTTTACTAGACGTATAGAGTAATCAATCAATTACTCACGCTTCATCATACAAAATCGTCCTTATTCCTCATTCAATATCTCATACTTATTCCTCGTTCAATATCTCATACTTTGTCATACACATACTTCATCGTACAAAATCATCCAACGCCCACGAAATTTGCCCCAAGTGCCCTCCTCATATAACCTCATATACAAGACGTAGACTTTACACATACAACTCAAAACTTCCAACCAAAAACAATGATTTCATCACTAGAACAAATGTTATTGCATCTATTTCACTCCCTTTGGTCTTTTATCAAACACCTAGTATGCAAGTTGGTTTCTCTTGGGTTTATAAATTCCCAAATCTAACCACACTCTCCATGGCTTTGTGCACAATCCATACAACTCTCTAAAACTCACTAGATCTACATTTTCTTCAAAGAAAACACATGAATCTCAAGGAGAAATCTAACAACACACAACCATCACAACAACCAAGGAGAAACTAACAACACACAACCATCAACCATTCAAAAGAAAAAGAGAACATAGGTGAAAATGGGTATGGCTTGGCCGGCCATAAGCACTCACCTTCTTCTCTCTCTCTTTCTTTCTCTTCTTCCTTTCTTCTTCTTCTTTTCTCCTTCTTCTTTCTTTCTTTTCTTCTCTTCTCTTCTTCGGTGGGGAGCTAGGGCAAAATGACTTGTGGGAAAGGGGGGGGGTTGCCTTATACGTAAAGGGCTTGGGGAAAAGACAAGGCTGCCCTCCCTTATTTCCCCCTTTTTCACATGAATTCCACCTCACGTATTTTCTAGGGATTTAGTTATATGTGTCGACACCATCACTAAAGGTGTCGACACTTACAACACATTTAGTAGGATGTGTCGACACCATCACTCAAGGTGTCGACACTTCCAACACTTGGCCAAAGTGGGAAAAAATGTAAACTCTCGGGTTTCAGTTAGATGTGTCGACACCATCACTCAAGGTGTCGACACTTCCATCACTTGGTCAAAATCCACGGGAGTTCTGGAAAAAGGCGAACTCTCGGGTATCGGTCTAATGTGTCGACACTTTGACCCAAGGTGTCGACACTTACAACACTTAGTCAAAATTCACTTTGGGCTCCAGAAAAGGTAAACTTTCGGGTGTTAGTCTAATGTGTCGACACTATGCTCCAATGTGTCGACACTTACACCAACAATCACTCATTTAATCATACGTACATATTGAGGGAATCATAAACGACATCAATAAGGTAAGGTCGGGATCTCACAGCAATGTTACCTAAAAACAGGGTGCTAAAAATCTTCCTATTCCAACACCCCAATTATGATCCTCCAATTATTTCACTAAATACCCAAATACTCTTCCGCAATAATCAGAGCACATGAAAAGTTGGGGTCTCACAATATGTGGATCCTTGGAATAAGAAATGAGGAGATATATTAAGGTTATATGTGTAGAGTGGCAGGAAAAGAAAATAGATGTTCTTTAGGGGCAGAAAAGGAAAGAAGGGGGAAAATTGAGGGTTAAGAAGGGAAAGTAGGGGGAAAGGGCAATTTTCCCTTTTCCCTTTCCCCCTAATCCCTTCCCGTATAAGCCAGCCCCCCCCCCCCCCCAAACCGAAAAAAACATTTTAACCCTAACTCACCCGATCAAAGGAAGAAAAGAAGAAGGAAGAAGAAGAAGAAGAAGAAGAAGAAAAAGGGAGAAAGAAAGAGAGAGAGAAGAGGTGAGTGGTTTGGCCGGCCAAGCCATCCCCACTTTCACCATTTTCTCTTTTTCCTTTTGTTGGTTGGTTGTTGTGATGGTTGTTTGTCTAGATAGATTTTCTCCTTGAGATTCATGTGTTTTCTTTGAAGAAAATGTAGATCTAGTGAGTTTTAGAGAGTTGTATGGATTGTGCACAAAACCATGGAGAATATGGTTAGATCTGGAAATTTAAAAACCAAGAGAAACCAACTTGCATACTAGGTGTTTGATAAAAGACCAAAGGGAGTGAAATAGATGCAATAACATTTGTTCGAGTGATGAAATTATTGTTTTGGGTTGTAAGTCTTGATTTGTAGGTGTAAAATAGAAGTCTGGAATATGAGGTTATAAGAGGAGAGCATGTTAAGACAAATTTCGAGTGTGTTGGTTGTTTAATGTGTGTTTTGTGTCTGAAAAATGGACATGCGCTCGACAGGCGCTCGACAAGCGCTCGAGCATCCTTCAAGAATTTTTGTGCAGTAAGTTCACGCTCGACCGACGCTCGACCAGCGCTCGAGCGTCCTTCGAACAATTTCACAGAGAGTTGCGCCCGACTGACGCTCGACTAGCGCTCGAGCGTCCCTTAACATTTTTATACAGAGGCTTAACGCTCGACGAGCGCTCGACCGGAGCTCGAGCGGCTTCTTTGAATTTCACGAATTTTTTCCTAAATTTCTAAGTTTCCTATTGACCTATTAGGAGACCCTACTAGGTTTTTCACTTAAGAAAATGCCTTGTGGTGTAAGATGACCAATTAGAGGTCAAGAATATGGATGTTTTTGTATGACGAAGTATGAGTTATTGAATGACTACTTTATACGCCTGGTGAACCTTTGAATAACACTAGTGTGACCCAATTGTAGGCAAGTACAATTCAGGCGCTCAAGGGAACGAAGGTAAGGGAAACTTGTAAGAGGAGCTTACGTTTGTAAGTAGCAATCGTAAGTAGAGAAACTTACGCTTTTCAAAACTGGAATGATACACAACATGAAAGTATTTATGAATAAGCACATCAAGCATGACATGACACGAGCATTGCATGATTTTCTTGAAAGAAAAAGAAGCATGCAAGCATGGAAAGTATTATGGTTATTCATTTTCAAGCATGATATATCAAGCATGACATTATCAAGCACGACATGAATACATCATTATCATTTGCATTCTTTTTCCTCATGTGAAAGGAGAAATTTTATGCAAATGAAAGTACCATTTTTATACTACTTTATGACAAGTTTTATAACAAGTTAAGTTAATGAACCCAAGTCGGTCGGTACCGTACCAAGTCAAGAAGGTGCGTCCATACCGAAGGACGTTTACGTGAAGGATGGATGTCACCTAGGGCACCCATACCGAAGGATGCTTGCAAGAAGGATGGGTAGTCCACGAGGTATGTGCAATCACACTGAAGGATGCTTGCAAGAAGGTGTGAACCTCAAAGGGGCGTGTCTAGCCACCGAAGGAAGAATGCGAGAAGGTGTGCTAGCTCGACCATATGTAAGGTCCCTAAGGCAAATAGGGGACAGTTCCAACGGGAACACACAACCCTGATGTCAGGGGTAAATAGAGGGCAAGTAGCCCATCAGATAAGGAGTTGAATGATTTTCCGAAAGCAAGAGTTTTACAAGTACAAGTTTTGTTTTCAAGAGCAAGTGCATGTGCATATGCAATCATGAGGCATACACGTGCATCAAAATTCATGATCATGCATGAATTACATTATGTTTACATGTTTACGACTTCAAGTTCAAGTGCATGCTTACGCCTACAAGTTCATGATTATGAGTTCAAGTACAATTTCATGTCTTCCAAACCATGACTTCAAATTCATGTTTTAACTATAAGTCCTTACTGAGTCTTTCGACTCACAGTTTCAAATTGTATCATTCCAGATAATGTTTCAGGGGAGGGAACTTAAGAGGAGGACCTTGAACCCTAGGAGAAGGGTTGGCGATAATGTCTTTTCCTTTTTGCTTTTTTTTTAGTAAAGGTTTAGATAATTTTTGTAAGAGCTGGCATGAGCCTCCGTGGTGTGGTGGTCATGGGTTATTCGGCTTAGTAAGTTAAGGATTTTAAACGATTGATATTTTGAGACCATGTTATAACTACTTTGAGATATCAATGGGAAGCATGTTCTACTGTTCTTATGTGCGTTATACGCTAGCAATATAAGGCTTCTTTTAAATATTGAGGCATTATGATATTCCGCTGCAAGAATCCTCTGGATGAGGTATATATTCTGCTGCAAGAATTGTAGTAAGTACGCTTGAGCGTTCCTTGTCGGGAATGCTCGCGGCTGACATTAGCCTCGTTTAGCTAGCGTTCGGGGCGTGACAAGGACGCTTGAGCGAACGTTGAGCGTCGATCGAGCGCGATGCGTCTAACGCCATGCTGGAGGGTATTTTTGGAAGTCGAAAATAAACCCTAGGGCATTGCTGCTGAGTCACGACAAAGACCCCCCCAAAAAGAAGGTTTAAAAGAGAACATTTTGGTGCCAAAAAGGTAGAGTTCGAAAGTTTTGTTTTTGGCTGGGACGGAAGGCTTTGGGGTGGCTGCTGAGTTTCCAAAAGCTCCCAAGACTTTTCCTTTGTTTTCCTTTTGCTGTTCTCGTAGAGACCAAAAGCCTGTTGCTTTTGGCTTTGTTTCTTTCGTATCTTTTAGAGTAGTTGTTGTTGCTTTTATTTCCTTGCCTTTAGAGTTCTTTTCATTGCATTTTCTCTTGCTGTTGTGTAAACTGAATCTTCCATTTACATATGCACTTTCATTTCAGCTTTAGAACATATGTGGACCGAATGCCAAGTTCCATTTATATTCCAGATTTGAGTTTGCTTTGGTTGGATGATTAAATGTTTTGTTAAGTTCCATTTCACTTCCTTAATATTAGATTAGTGTTTGATTTTGTTTTTGTTAGTTGGATTGAGTATGGGCATGAATGGGTTGTGACTAGCTAAAGTTTGGGTACTAAGTGTTCGATGAAATGCCTCTTAGAGCAAGTTTAATGCCAAGCGATGTTTATTCGACAACTACTTGAGTTTATCTAGTTTCAACTCCATCTCATGCTATTTTATTATCATGTTTTTCTTGTTAGCTCTTTATTAAGCCTTTAGCACTTACATTGATCACAACTCAAAATCTCAAAAATCATGGATGGTATCCAAAAACCCAACCTTTTCCTTTGTAAATACCATTTTAACTGTAAATAGAACATAGTTCTCTTTTATTGTAATGGTAGTTGGAATGAAAAATTGAACACATCGTTCCTTGTAGAGATGATCTAGGACTTCCCTAGTATTACTTGACAACCTCCTACGCTTGGGAGTATTCACTAATCATTTTTAGTTGAGTCAATGCACACTGCAGATCACGTTAATGACTCTACAATCATGCCACCTCACCCTTATGAGTCCTCTCACAATTTAATGCCTTGTAAAGTTTCTCTCTCTCGTCTCTAAACCTCACAACATAGCCCTTGATTTTGAAATTACCAACCAAGGTTGCCGTACTGTCACCTCTAATCCCATTTCACCCACATCCCAACAATGCTTAAAAATTGATGCTTTTGGATCTCCAAATGATTGCCAAGACCTTTTTAGATCTTCTCCCACATCACTACAGATTTGAGCGCCACAACTCTTTATCTACCCGCCCCCCCCCCCCCCCCCCACCCCCCCGGTCCCCCACACAGCCCACCATTACAAACTAGTCCCTTCCACTATGGACCAGACCAAAGTACCGACCTCCCATGATGCTTTTGTTTCCTCTATTGTTAACATACAAGAGTTGCCAGCCTCTCCTCCTCCCCCCCCCCCCCCCCACGAGCCCAAGCCAACTATCATGCCCTGGACCTCGAGCCTTTCATGCTCCAAGATCAAGATGACCATCCGGATCTGTCACATATCCTTCCCGATTCTAACCCCCATGACTATGCCACGTTCCCTATTGTTCCATTCCCTTTCATAGACACACCTCTCTCATATCACCAGCCCCACCAATTTCTGCACCTTCACGCTATCAACATACTTCTCTCCAGCCATCTCCTGCTGATTCTAAGGCCAAAGGCAAAGCCAAAGTCACTACCAGCCGTAGATTAAGCCAAAAATAACATAACTCCCAAAAATATAGTGCATCCACTTGTAGAGGCAAGAGAAAGGCCGAACAATAGGCTGATTCTTTCCCTCCTTTTCCAAAAAAACTTCTCACAAACTCCATTTCCTCCATGGAAAATGATCTCATCATCAACATCCTCAAGGAGTCCCAGCATTTGCAAAGTCTTCATGCTGCCCAACAAAAGAAAGAGCGTAGACAACTTGGGCCATCATCAAACAGGACCGTGCCCTTCATGTCTTTCCACCCCCCACTTTTTTCTGAAAAGATCAATATGGCTGAGGAGGTGAGCCGAAACCTACCCCGCCCCGCCCCATGAAGCTTCTAGCATGGAATTGTCGAAGATTAGCTCATACCTCGACAATTAACTCCTTACGAGCTATGATACGGGATCATAATCCTGGCTATCTGTACATTATGGAATCTAAAGTGTGTGATGCTATAACCACTTCCATTTTGAATAGACTAGGGTTCTACTTCTATGTTTTTGTCCCTCGTTTGTGCACAAAAGGAGGTCTTGTCCTCCCCTGGAGAGCTGGTTGTACCCCTTATGTAGTGTGTAAAAATCGTAATGCTATCTATGTTTTAATGTACCCTTCTGACTCCTCCAAGGCATTTCTGTGCTCCTTCGTGTATGGTCCTCCCTATGCTTTTCTCAAAAAATAATTTGGGAGGAACTCAACGTGGCTAGCCAATCTTATTCGGGACCATGGTTGCTAATTGGTGATTTTAATGCTATATTACAACCTAATGAGATAAGTGGTGGAAGAACAATTGGTGCCATATCTAAGACTTCTTGATTTAATCTTTTCATTCAAGCTCACGAGCTAACTGATATTGACTTTGATGGCCCTATCTATACTTGGTCTAATGGGAGGCAAGGTCTGGCCAATATTCAAGAGAGAATAGACCGCAGTATTGTAAATTCTCTTTGGCGCCAGCAAATCCTCGTGCTCTCTTAAAGCACATACTCCGATTAGCTTCGGATCACTCTCACATCCTTCTCAATACTGATGGCCAGAATATCCCTAAGGCCCTTCAGATTTGAGCAGTTTTGGATCAGGGATCCATCATGCTATCATGTTATTGCTGATGTATGATACTCCAATCCATCTGGCCTGAATGATATCCACTACAAGCTTGCTGCTAATTCGAAAGCCCTCTGTTCATGGAATAAAACCCATTTTGGGTACATTCCAGGGTGTATAAAAAAAATCTCTCATAAACTCCAAAGGGTGCAGCAACTCTCTCCAACTCCAGCAAATATATTATATAAACAGCATTTGAAACTTCTTCTGGATGAGCAGCTTCGACGTGAACAATTATTATGGAAGCAAAATCCAGGGTACAATGGCTCATCTCCAAAGATCTGAACATAAAATACTTCCATTCTTCCACCATTATTAGGCATAGCAGAAACTTTATCAGTTCTCTCAAAGGTCCAAATAACAGTTGGATTTCTGATCAAAATGTAGTGGGAAATTTATTTATTTCTCATTTTACCTCCCTTTTTTCATCCCAAACTGCCACTGCTACTACACCGAGGATGCATGACCTTTTTTCAACAATTGTATCTTCAGAAGAATGTGACTCTCTTAGCCAAATTCCAACGGAATTGGAGATTCACGCACTCAAATCCATGCATCCAAACAAAGCCCCTGGACCGAATGACTCCCCTCCCATTTTCTTCCAAATATATTGGAATCTACTCCGCAGAGATATCACTCATACTGTCCAAACTTTTTTCCAAACAGGCCATCTTTCCTCCTTTTTAAACCACGCCTTTCTTGCCCTTATACCAAAAAATACTCACCCCATGATTGAGCTAGAATATTGCATGTTTAGTACATCTAAAACTTTTAATTATTTAATGTTTTAAACATTGATTTTAGATGGAAAGATGATTAAGAGGTATAAATCTAAGTTGTGCAATTAATTGTTGAATTTATTTGATTTTAGATTTAATTTATTGCACCTGCAATTTTTTCCTTTCTTTAGCTTGCATGTACTTAAGTCATACCGTGTCCAGATAAATTCTAAAATCATTATTTTTATCATTTGGACTATAATTATTGACATTGTAATTATTTTATGAATTTAATTTCGTTTTATGATGTCATGAACTAATTAATTATTTTTGTGTAGGGTGATAACAAGAGCAGTATATTGGGACACATGACAGAGCAAGAGAGATTCATTAATGACAATGCTGTAATTCTATGAAGAATTAAGAGACACTTAAATCTTAGCCCTCCATCTATCTTTTCACTTTCCCTTCAACCTAGCAAACCCTACATCTTATTCTCCTTCTCCCTACTTTTTCTAACATAGCCTCATTTTCTCTATTCTCTCTTTTTGGCCGATTGTTCCCCTATTTATTTTCACTCTTTTTCCTTTTCACAAAATCACACTACCTCTTTATTTTATTTTTCCAGCAGCACTTCTCTCTCCTCTCTCTTTTATTTTTCTCTTTGTTTGCCGCTCACCACCTTTTCTCTCCCTATCATTTCTCTTTTTTCTCTCCTTTGTTTTAATCTAGCCACACCTTTTCTTATCTCCTCTCTCCTTTTTTCTCTCACTTCTTAGCCGAACAAACCTTAGTTTCATTCTATTTATTTTTCAGCCGCACCTCTCTATTCAATCTCTCTCTCTCTCTCCTCTTTCTTCCTATTATTTTCTCTTGTCCAAAACTTTACTTTCTCTCTAGCTTTTCTTTATTTGATGTGTTACTCTCTTCTCTCTCTCTATTTGTCACATTTTATTTTTCCTTTTATCTCTTCTCCCTCAATTTTCTCCCTTAGCTGATACTCTCACCTCTTTCTCTTCTCCTATTTTTTTTCTCTTTGGCCGTATCTCTACTCTCTCTCTCTTCATTATTTTCAGCTTTTAGATTAGTTTCTTTTATGTTTTATTATTTCAATGTCTTGTATTTCAATTCTTAGGATTTAGATTTAAGTTTCTTGCTCTTTAATTTTATGTAATTTCTATTTTAATGTGTTACTCTCTCTCTCTCTCCTCTTTCTTCCTATTATTTTCTCTTGTCCAAAACTTTACTTTCTCTCTCGCTTTTCTTTATTTGATGTGTTACTCTCTTCTCTCTCTATTTGTCACATTTTATTTTTCCTTTTATCTCTTCTCCCTCAATTTTCTCCCTTAGCTGATACTCTCACCTCTTTCTCTTCTCCTATTTTTTTTTCTCTTTGGCCGTATCTCTACTCTCTCTCTCTCTTCATTATTTTCAGCTTTTAGATTAGTTTCTTTTATGTTTTATTATTCCAATTTCATGTATTTCAATTCTTAGGATTTAGATTTAAGTTTCTTGCTCTTTAATTTTATGTAATTTCTATTTTAATTTCGAATTATGTTCATGTTGTTTTTTTTCCTCTTGTAGCTTGAATCTTGAGTTGTAATAAGACGATATTATTTAATCCATGAATCTTGTGTACGTCCTAGGATTAAGGCAACCCAATAGGGAGGGTGAATTGAGTTTTCAAATTTTTTCGCTTTTAACGCCCAATATCGTGTTTGCAAAATAAAGACAAGATTAACACAAGTATATAGATGCAACAAGTGTAAATAAGTGCTAAATGTAAAAAGTAGGGTTAGAGAAGCAAACATGAAGATTAACACAAGTATATAGATGCAACAAGTGTAAATAAGTGCTAAATGTAAAAAGTAGGGTTAGAGAAGCAAACATGAGATTTTTAGGTGGTTCGGCAAACCCGCTTACATTCACCTCTTAAACTCCTTCACCGAGCCTTGAGATTTTCCCACTATCTCCCAAATAGTGTACACTTTAGTTTTTGGGTCTTAGAAAACCGTACAAGTATTTTTTTCGGGCTCAACACTCACAACCCAAGTGGTTTTTCGGGCGCACCACTCACAACCTAACAAGCTTGAGATATACCATCTCTAAGCTTCTTTTTTAGTGAACAACCTCACAAAAGGAAACACATCTCTCGATATAAATATGGAAGAACAAAACTCTCTCAAAGCGTAGATATGAAATTGGAAAGCTCTATCTCTTGATTCACACAATGACTATGTTAAGAAAGTATGATTTGTGTGAATGATATGAGAAATATGAAATAGAAATATTTAAGATCTTTCTCAAAGTATAGAAATGATATGTGGTCGTTCTCTCTTTATTTTGGACGTTATGAAGGTGTATTTATAGGTCACATGTAAAAACTAGTCGTTTATAGCCGTTGGGGGTCGTCTGTCAAAACGAGCTGGTCGACCTCTACATGAATCAGTCCACCGCTTAAAGTTACCATTACCCAACAGTCATAATGTCAGAATCAGAACGGCTAAATTTTCAAAAACAACCGACCGATCGCTATACCAAGCGGTCGAAGCCCAATCGACCGTTTCACCAGCCGGTCGACCTTCTCAACTTAAGCACATAGTCCGGTTCAATTAAAACCACGTTTTTGACCACTTTGAAATACCCAGTATTAAAGATTAACTTTTCATAAGTATACAAAAGTTTTGAGAGTTTTGATTGTGGTGTTTTGAAACCATTTAAAAACATGTTGATCTTTCAAGAAAGAGGTAAAACAGTTTTATGCACATTTTGAAAGATGCGCAAGTGTGATTCAAATCCTTGTCAAAAGTGAAACTAAGTTACAATGTTTATACCCTAAGGTCTTGATCTTCACTTTTGAGCTCATTGCATCTTCTAGATCCTAAATCTTCTAGTCTTTGACTCTTTGATAGAAATGTTTTGTCTTTGAAGATGTCCATTTTGTAAACTTAATCCATTTATTGAAATCATCAAAATATCGATTATGCACAAAAGCCAACATCTTGTGCTCTCTTTTTTATTCACTTTCAATTACTTATTATTGTCATTTAATTTATGTCATTTACTTATTGTCATTTACTTTCCGTAATTTACTTTCTGTCATTTAAATTCTGTCATTTACTTTAATGCATATTATATCCTTAGTTTACTTTTTGTGTTGTTTTAATTTCGTTTCGAACTCTCCAAAATCCAAAAATATGAATCTGAATTGTGTTCAATAAATGCTTTTATATTATCCTTATTTTGTTTACGCGAGTTTGAAATTAATTTATTTTTCCTGATGAAACGATCTGGTCTTTTGGGCTAATTATTACACGACAGAACTCATATACTTGGGATAGTCTTTGCACTGCTCATTTTAGAGTGAATCTTGTTTAAGTACTGATAACAACTTTGAAATATCGAAGTCATCTATCACATCAATTGCATGTACCTATAAGTCGTCAGAACCACTCGGCATCTTGCAGACATTGAACACGTTCATCTCCAATGTCATATTCTCAAATGTGAGCTTAATACTTTACTTCGACAATTGATCGCATTGAAGGTAGAATGGATGTCCAAGAATGACAAATGATTGGTAAATAGTAGAAACTGGTTGCTACATATCCAGAACTACAAAGTCCACTGGTTAGTAAAATTTGTCCACCTGAACCAACACATTTTCAATAATACTTTGTGGCACCTTGACTGATCTGTCAGCCAACTGCAGCATGAGAAGACTTTTTCAATTCACTCAACCCCAATTGCTCATAAACTGATGATGATAACAAATTCGTATTGCTCCCCAAATCAAGTAGAGCTCTCCCAATGGAAATAGCAGGAGAGTCGGGATCTCTAAACTTATGAGGAGTCTCACTCAATATCAAGTGCTGACTTGCTCTATCAGGAAAACTTTCTTCTTTACATTCAACTTCCTCTTTCATGTGCATAAATCCTTCATAAATTTTGCATACGAAGGAACTTGTTGTATGACATCTAAAAGCGGAATATTAATTTCACTTTCTTGAAGATTTCCTGAATCTCTGAGGATAGGGTACCATAGATCGGTACTCCTACTAGTCTCAACCTCTGCACTAACAGATTTCTTCAATTCTGGGCTCACTTCCTCTGGATTTTTCTTCGGCTTCATTAGTTTCAGCTGTAACTTCAAGTGTTGAGACAACTGTTTGTCTGTTGATGGACATCTCAGGTCGGATAACTTCCTTTCCACTTCTCAAAGTAATAACGGCCTTTGTTGTCTCAAGAGAATCCCCTTAGACATTATGTACTTGTTGCAATTGTCGGTATACTTGAGGATTGACTGAGGTTTTGTAGGGAATTTTTCATTTTCTAGGGTACTCAATGTCCTGCTCATCTTATTAATGGTGCCCTGCAATTCATTTGTGGCCTGAGTGTTCTGACTGTTAGTTTTTGCCTGAATCTGCAAGAATTGTTGAAGTGTATTAGACATGTGTCATACTATCATCGAGAGACTTCTTCGGTGGAACAGATGTTAGAAACTCAAAATTTTGAGCACCCCACCAATGTCTCCTACTTTCGGCCCATTAGCCTATGCAACAACCTTTACAAACTCATCTAAAAAATCTTAGCCTCATGCATCCAACCTTTCCTTTCTCGATTCATTTCCCCTTACCAATCAACCTTTGTCAAAGGGACGATCATACAAGAAAATTCTACCATAGCAGCTGAAGTCTTCCATACTATCAAACATAAAAGCGGCCTATTAAAGTTGATATAGACAAAGCATTTGACAAAATGGAATGGTCTCCAATTCTTCAAGTCTTAGACTTCCTTAGATTTCCCTCCATCTTTGTCAAATGTAGTCTTTATAGCTGCCATTAAGAAGTTGCAACCTGCTACTGTAGGTCATTCAGATAAATTCATTTGGGCTCCATATAGTAAGGGATCATTCATAGTTATATCTGCATACCACCTTACTCTTGGGACCCAAAATTCTTTGCAGATTCATTCCTTTACAGCAAAAGACTAGACAAGCCTATGAAATCTCAAAATGCATGCCCGCCTTAAACTATTCCTCTAGAAAATAGCGTGGAATGCATTATGAACAGGTCAGCGTTTAAATTCTCTTAGCTCCTCAACACTCAGTGGCGGAAGGAAGGGGTAGCGTTCCTGGGCGGCCACTACTCATCATGCCACAGAAAAAAAAATTGCATACAATTATAAAATAATCTCTCTCTCCATAGAATTATTTTTATTATTCTTATAATATTCATTTAAATCTTCTCTCTTTTCACTTTTTCATTAAATCCCATAAATATATTTAATTTTTCACAAACTCAAATACCCCAAAATTTCCAACCCCCAAAATTTTTTCTGCCGAACACCCCCTTTGTCATCGTTACCCTTCCTTCTCCCCATAAAACTCGTTCTAGATTTTCTACCCCGCCAAAACAATCTTCTGAGTCACCTTCTATCTTCCACCGAACCCATGTCCGCAGAGACCTGAAATGTGAGACCCCGAATGTCATTGTGCTATTTAGGCTTACGTACTTGTACTTGCTAAATTTCTCTAAGCAATTTCATTTTTTATATATTAAATTGTGATTGTGAATTTTAAGTGCATGCCAATTATCTATTGCCTTCATTAGGAAGCCTTCATCTTTATTAGGTGAACTAAATGACTATTTAGGGTGCAAGGCTTGTGGTTCACATGAAAGAGAGAAAGCAAAAGAAAATAAAAGAAATTCAAAGAGAAGTAAATGGTGAATCACGTGAAAGGCTTAGTAAGGCAAAGAAATAAAAGAGAGAAAAGACAAAGCAATTGTAGGCTGAAAAGAGAGTAGGTGTAGGCTGAAAAGTAATAGTGGGCTGGAAGGGAATTCACGTGAAAGGCTTAGCAAGGCAAAGGAAGAAAAGAGAGAAAAGACAAAGCAATTGTAGGCTGAAAAGAGAGTAGGTGTAGGCTGAAAAGTAATAGTGGGCTGGAAGGGAATTCACATGAAAGGCTTAGTGAGGCAAATAAATGAAAAAGAGAGAAGACAAGGCATTAAATGAGCCGCCATGTCACATGGGTGATGCAGGTAAGACTTTTCTTCCCTTTTTTCCTTTAGACGTGAATTAGGCTGGATTCAGCCTTGCCTTTGCACTTCACGCCACACTCACTTCACTCACCTCATTTCACTCTTGCATTTCAAACACACTCATTTCAGTCGCACAAGAGAAGAGAAAGAGAGAACCCGAGAGAGGGAGAAGGAGAAACCGAATAAGGGAGAGAAGAAATCCAAGGAAATCAGGTCAAGGTAAGGAAGATTCGGTCCTTTTGGCATTCCTTCCTCTATGAACTCTTTTTCTTCTTCAAACTCTTACTATGGATGTCTTCGTATAGGTGTTCTTTAGCCATCTCTTAAGTCCAGCCGAAACCCCTAAGGTAAGGTACTCTTGTTTTAGAGAAATATGGCATGAAAGTTAGGTTTTGACATGATTCTTGGTTGTTGTTCTTGTGTACTTTCTGATGGAGGTTTGGTGAACTAATTTCTTGAGATTTTGTTGATGGAGGAAGGGATTGAAGGCCACGGTTTTGGGCTATGTTGAAGGAAGTGATGATTTGGGTTTGATGTTGGATATTAGCATGCATGTAGGTTGGTTGATGGTCGAATCATGTGATTTGTTGGATGTAAGTTAGTTGCTGTAAATTATTGTGATTTGATGTTGAATATTAATGTTTGAAGCCACTGATTTGAGTTGTTAAAGCTTGAGAAACATGTTGGATGATGATCTTGTGATTATAGACTAGTTGCATGTGAAATTAGGAAATGTATATCCTTGATGTTGTTGTTGTAACACTTGGTATATAGATATGAATAATGTTGGTTTGACATGATGTTAGGGTAAGGTTAGGGTTCGGTCAGTGACCTAAACCTAGGAGCAAGTATAATTGGTAATATTAATGCAAGATAGTGTTATGGAAATGGAAGAAAAGGGATCATGGGAGCCGAATGGTTGCTGCCTTAGGTCATGGAAAGTGTCTTATGTTGTTCCTTAGGGTTGCTTGCTGTTAAGAAGGTATGTTGATGACATTGAATTAAACAGCAAACTAACCACCTAGTAACATGATTACATTTGGTGGACATGAAGATAATTGCACTCAGGTTAAGTGGGAATTGAATTCATGTTGTTGTCTTTAAGTGAATCATATGGATCTTGCAAGAGAGTGGAAGATTATGAATCTGAAAATGTTCATTTGGTTCATGTCAGCAAGCCTAAAAGTGAAAAGGAGGTCAAGATGGTCACGGCTTGATCATTTAAATGAGGATTGATGTCTATCGGTGATATTTGGAAGAATTGTGGACATTGGTGTTCATGTGAACTTGAATACTTAGAGATAAGACCAATGTAACTTAGGTTAAATCCTAGAGGTCTCGGCAGTGCCCATATAGTAGATCTATTGAGGTTAAATTGGTGGAATTTGATAGCCATTAGTCCATGCATAGTATGATGAAAAGTGTGGAACAAGGGAATGAAAATTAGACGTAGATAAGTTACTGTTTTGGCTTGGAATTCTTAGCATGAAATGTTGTTGCTGATCTTCATAGATAGGCCTTGAAATAAATGATGTTGATGGGAAGAAGTAGTGTAATAAGTTGAATACAAGTTGGATTTATAGTAGTTAAAACAGCAACCTAGTTGGAGTTGTTTGATGCATATTTTTATTGTTTTCAAATTTGTTTTATGCAAGCTAAAGTTTAAAAGAAATCTTTTGTAAGTGAAGTCATAATTTTCAAGATACGAATTTGGAAAACTGAAAACGTTTATGAGTATTTTTGTATGTCTATTTGACTAGTTGCCTGAGCGTCTAAGTAACGTATTTAACTCACTTGTAGGCGAAGCACCCCTTGAAACTCAGAAGGATCACGGTACATGGAAGTAAGTGGAAACTTACATTTTTATGAAAACTGGAATGATACACAACATGATTTTTCATGATCAAGCATGACATGTTATTTATTATCAAGCATGACACATCATAAGCATTTTGACTTTTTCTTTCAAGAAAAAGAAAGTTTTGTGCAAATGAAAGCATGAAAATATTTTTTTGACAAGTTAAGTTAAGGGGCTGAAGAAGGTCGGTACCGTACCAGTAAGATAGGTGCATCCATTCCGTAGGATGAATGCGAGAAGAATGGATGACACCTAAGGGCACCCATGCCGAAGGACGAATGCGAGAAGGATGGGTAGTCCTCGAGGTAAGTACAACCACACTGAAGGACGAATGCGAGAAAGTATGGACCTCCAATGGTCGTGTCTAGCCATCAGGCCTGAGGCCACTTCAAGGGCTAGCTTGACCAGATGTTATGTCTCCAAGGGGAAAATGAGACGGTTCCAATGGGAACGCACAACGCTAACTTTAGGGGTTAAATGGAGCGTATGTAGCCCACAAGATAAGAAATAATTCTTTTCAAGGACCAAGTGTCATTTTAAATTCAAGTATATGTTTTCAAGAGCAAGTGCATGTGCATATGCAAACATGAAGCATGCATGCACATCAAGATTCACAATCATTCATGATTTACATGTTCAAGTTATAAGCTCATATTTACAAGTTCATATTTTCCTTACTGAGTCCTTTGACTCACAAGTTTTTAAATTGTATCATTCCAGATGTTCCAGGTGAAAGCAGTCCTGAGGACTACTTGTCTTGAGAGGGGAGACTTCCCATGTATTTTTGATGTTGGTGACTACTGACCAATGTGGTCTGTCACTTAAGAAGTATTTGTTTTGATATGTAATTAAGATGTTACTCAATTATTAATGAGGTCATTTTGTGTAGCTAAAGTTTATGTAGTTTCCTTTGTCCTGTCTCTCTCTCAGTAATATTTCCGCTGTTAAGTTATGGTTTAGTTCGCTGGAGTGTTCATACGGGAATGCTCGCGGCTGTCATTGGCCCTTCGGGCTAGCGTTCAGGGCGTGACATGAAAAATGAGTTCACTGCAGATTGCACTATGGCTTCTTTGAAAACACAACTGAAGATTCAAAAATCTCAAGAGCTTCTTACTCTAAGCTCTAGTAATGAGGGGCAGAAGAAACGTAGCAATCTCAAAGGAAAAGGGAAACTTCTTTCAGACAATTTGAAGAAGGATGATTTCTTTCAAATCTCTGTCATGGCCGAGGAGGAGGGCCTTATCAAGCCCCCTCCTTATGCATGAGGATCCTCCATTGGAACTGTCAAGGACTGGGTTCGTGCCTCGGCAGTTCGTTCTTTACGGATGCTCATTGAAAGATACAATCCGGATTGTATCTTCTTTATGGAAACTAATATTGGTTCGGTGTAGAGTACCATGCACAGAGTGGGTTTCTTCATTTTTCTAGAATGTCCTTCGAAAGAGGTTGAGCCCTAAAGAAAATAGGATTCAAGATACAAGTACAAAAATGCATAACTGGTTGAGCCCGTGATGGCCGAAGGAGGGATGACAGGTCAGATAGATATTGAAGCAACCTTGGGATTGAAAGGCCAAAGGAAGTGTCCTCAAATCCTAGCATGGAGGCACATGATAGACACGGCGTAGCGCGAGGAGGAGCATAGCAACAGGAGAAGCTATTGGATGCCTGAAGAAGCCCAATTGCTTAGAAGGTCCTGGAGATAATACCCTTGGGGGCAAGGGTAGTTTTCAAAAGGGGAATGACAGGAACCCCATTTGAGCCCCCAAGATAACAAGGCGTGAAGGCATGCCTGACAAGGCTTTGCGGCTGGAAGGGCTTGCACATGGCACGCCCATGGGCAACATGGCATGGCCTATGCCATCATTCAAAGCCAACTAGAGAGACAAGCATCGGCATGGCCCAGACAAGACCTATGGAGAGTTGATGCCTGACAAGTAGGAGGGTTGGAGCAACACAGGGAAGGTGCCACCACAAGACCATTAGTAGTGGTGGCACAACCAAAGGTGTATCTCGAGACCAAGTGAAGTTGATTGGTGGCACCACCACACGACCACCGGACACAGCGTCGCACGGAGGAACACATATGGGGTTGGTCTCCAAAGACTCAGGAGACCGAGGGGATCATTTTGATGTCACCACCCTACAAGGTGGTGGAGCGGCGACGGAGCATGGCGACGACGACCACCACAAGCGGCTGGGAGGGGCCATATAGGGTAAACTGTATGTGGGATCCCTATATGGTCGGTTCCCCCTATTTTAAGGGAGTTATCTTTTTACTTTTTGAGTCCAAAATATTTTCATGTTGGTGTGATTCAATTAAGGTAATAATCTTGATCCTATTTTAGAAATATTATTCCTTGATTGAAGTTATGAGTCTTTTAGGCATGTGACAATTCCTTTGCTCCCTATATGGAAGCTTATGGCGGGCCACATCCCTAATAGGATCTTGGGGGATTTGTTGAGTGGGAAACAAGCCTTTCCTCTGCAAGGAAAAGCCTTGCCGCCCAAGCCCATGGAGGTAGTATAAATACCCCTCCATGACACCATTTTTAAGCATCCAATTATTATCCATTGAATAGAAGAGTCTCCAAGGGAGCTTTTGGCCTTTGTGCCATCATCTTTCAGTGTTCGGGGTTAAGCCTAACACTTGGGCTAACATGGGTGCTATAGTGCTTGGGGTTAGGCCTGACACTATTCACACTTGTTAGACTTGGCTTGCGCTAGATTAGGCCGGTCAAGTTGGAGGCAATCAACGACTAGGTTAGGCCTGGAAGCTTGGGCTAGCAGAGGATGTTTGGTGCTTGGGGTTAGGCCTGACATCTAATCGACTTTGTTAGAGGTGCATCGTTGGTTTAAGCCGACGTTGTTCCACAATCGGGTTCTAAGTTCGTCTAGTGGTGTCAGCCCATTCGAACTTAGGCTTGCGTATCCTTCTTTTCATCCATTTTCTCAACCATCCATATTTCTTTTAATTTATCCTTTGATAAAACTAAAATACCAAAAACATTTTTCTTTTCTTTTTGATTTGATACCTTTCCCTTTTGAGTACTTCACTGGGTCGGCTAGGGGGTATCGACCATAAGCGAGGGCTAAACTCGAGTATTCACAAGTCCTTACTTGTGAGGGGGATAGATATTGATGAGGAGTCTAGACCGGGGTCCCTATCAAGCCAGCCGCCCACCTCCGTCGCCCACCATCAAAACTCCAATACTTGAAGAAAATTCTTCCTCTCCCTCTGTTCCATTCTCTCTCGTCTCCATCCTCTCATTTGAGGTTAGCAACAAGAGCAAAGAAAAGGCAACCAAAAAGTACACTCAGAGCAAGGTCCTACACTACTCAAAGATTTCATCTTTGCCTTCAATCACATGAGAGAACTTTTGATCGCTCTTACCTCAAATCCATAAATGAGAAGCTCAACTTCTGCAATATCCGAAACTGTATAACTAAATTCTGGATTAATTGCAAATCCCAAGAAGGAGAAGGAAAAGCTTACTAGGGACTTGAAAAGTCTCAATCTCATCCAAAACACTAGACAAGCCCAAGAACCCACATCGTGAACTTTGACTAGAACGCAAAAGAGGTATCAAACTCACAGCTTCTCTTTAGTAAAAAGCTTCGACAAATTCCCCCGACTCTATTTGTAAGTGACAAACCCAAAACACCCACCTGCTAAAATACAACAAAAAGCTCGGTTTCTATCCCGAAAATCACACCATCGGTTGCAGGCTCAAGATCACACAAATGAAATCAAATAATGGGTTACAGAAAATTCAGATCTAAATTCAGAGACCCAAAAGACTTACTGATCACAACAATGAATACAACTCAACCCGATTTCATTATTTTGAGCAGCTGGTCGACGAAGAAAATAGAAACGAGTTTGAGCTGCTTGGCGAAGAGAGAAGGGCGAGTTGCTGTGCGAAGAATTGAACCGCGGGTCAGCCTTCAAACTGGTCGGGTCCGCCTTCAAAACAGGTCTGAATATTTTAAATGACATGTTTTAACCACAGCCGCTGAATCTCCAGCTTTTAATCTCAACAGTTGTTCAGCACTGCTCAGCACAATAACCGAATCCTTAATCCAGACCCTATGGCTGCCATATTATCAATGAAAAGGAGATTTACAGATCACATTCAGGCCTGGGGAGAAAGGAGAAATCCCTTCAGCTGCGATGGATACCTCCCCTGATGATGCTTGGAAGTTGAATTTTGATGTAGCATGTGGAACTCATCATTCCTTACTTGCGGTCGTTTGCAGAGATCATGCAGGAAACATCATTAGGGCATGGACTGACATTATCCAAACTTCTAATCCCCTGGTAGCTGAGATGAAAGCTGCTCTGTTTGCCTGTCATGTAGCTCTCACACTTTCTTCAGTAAATTTGTATTTTGAAGGGGATTTTCAACAGTTTTACAAAGCTATTTGTGATCCAAATTTATTTCGAGAGGGACTTATTCGCTGATGATGCCAAACAAATTCGGTCGGTCTTGGATAACCACCCTTCGTGGCAATGGAAGTGGGAGTCCAGACGTCAGAACAAGTTGGCGCATGCTCTGGCTCAGTGGGCTAGTTTGCGTGGTTTTTGTGGCTTTATTCCTGTAAATAGTATACCCTCTGATCTCTAAAGTGAACTGGTCATTTGACCCCCCCCCCCCCCCCCCTCTTCTAATGTAACCCTTTTGCAGTAATGAAAATCATTGGCTTAGAAAAAAAAAGAAGCTGCAAACAATTCGCTGGAAAAGTATCACAATTATCTCTGCTTTATGTAACGCTGCGCAAACCAACACAATAGACTTGCCTGATTCCATGAAGCTCATGTCTTGTATCGACATGAACAATTCGGCGAGTGTTTGGTACCAAACCTCATAGCAGGTCCATTTCAAGCTTGACCTTTTGCCTTTTTGGAACCGAACCAGTAACCCTATGATTCAACCAATTATTTTCTCCGAAGAAAATGATCATGCACAAAGAGCTGCTACAGGGATGAAAAATACGGGAGAATCTGCTGTTTTTTTTTTCCTTTTTTTAAGAAATGAAAGTGTACTTCAAAATTTTATTAAATAAACATCACTTGTGGTGAAGGAACACCATAGTAATAGGGATACAAAATAAGATAAAAAAATAAAAAGAACAAAACATCACACCCTATTTCCCTTGTGAATATAAACCTGCAAGAGACTACCAATACATAAAAAAAACACATTGAAAACATTAAAGCATAAAACTTGATATTGATTAGAAATGACGAAGATTCACTGGCACATGTACAATTTCTCGCATGTTTGAATAGAACTAAAGACTCAACTTAAGGATCTCTTTATCTGCTTATGCATTGAGAATTGCAATTTTCACAATGAATGCACGTGTCTAGGATGTCGAAGTCCTGCCTTTGCAGGTCTTCTTTTTTTTTTTTTGGGGGGGGGGGGGGGGGGGGAGGAAGGTTGGTGGTTTCCTCCTAACGCATTACATCTACTCCATTGCACATACCCTTCTCTTTTGTTTTTATTCATAAGACAAACAGCCAGAGAAAAAGGTGGGAAACAAATTACGAATCATGGGATGTGTAAAGAACGTCAAAGTCACTGAGACTCCATTCTGCCATTTCATCTTTGTCACTGACAAAAATTTCAGTACCTACATCTATGGATGTCCATATTCTTCTAGCAGGAGGGGTACCAGGATCCTGAAACAGGAAAAATATGCATAAAATATCAATTAGATAGATTCAATATATCTCCTAGAAGCAGATAATGACTCACTAACCTGATAGAAGTAAAGTCTATCGGATAACCCACCAACATCAAGTTCCCACGTTCTAGAATCACCAATCCAACCATTCCCCTGTTTGGTTGGATAGCCATAATCGGCCCAGATGGGGTGAGGCAGCAACTGAACAAGCTCTTGCGCCTGAGGATTGCTGTAAGGATCACAAGTGCTCACAGGTTTCTCTAAATGTTGAGCGTTACCCGGAGCACAGTAGTAATGATAAGCTCCATATGGGAAGTGAGCAGTATCATTCCTGTAGATCTTTTTGTTGTCTGGAGTAATATGATATGGTGGGCAATTACCCACATTGTTGGGGCTGCACCAAGCACGAGTTTCAGGATTGATGATCATCTCACTGTATCTGGTTACATCAGTAAGAACATCTCCATTGCAGGGAGCACCATTGTTCTTCCAACAGCTGCCGATATCTATCAGGTAGAACTGGCTCTTGGGCCCTCCTCCTTGTTTGATATCCAAAGTCAACCTGACCTTAAAATTAGGTGACTCTGGTAGCTGAAAGACAACTGAAATTGTTAGTGGCAGAATTAAAGGAGCACCAGGAAGACAACAGGCTGAATCCTTTTCCAAGTAATTAAGAAACATAAACAAAGCTGGACTCCAGAACTTCCAATATCAACTCTGATTTATAAGGTCCAAGGTTGCAACTTGCTACAAGGTGATCTTGAATTAATAACTAATATATTCTGCACTGGCAACAGAGTTGATGGAGTACAGTGACAGTCATTATGTTTAAATGCTTCTGGTGTGTCATTACAACTTTATAAAATATGCTCATGAAGTGACAAATGAGAAGAGCTTTTTCGCCCACTATTCTTGATCAATTGGGGGTAAACCTACAACCCCCTCATGGTTGGACCAGGTCGGATCCCTCGTGGTTGCAGTTGCAGACTGTCAGCACTATTTAAAAGAAAACCTAACAGATGGATGCATTTACAAAACTACATATGCAGGGTTCATGTAATCCATTAGTAAAGATTAGGTGGCCTTTTGACCTGCCCTTATTCAGTTCTTCAGTCTCTGTACCAGATGAAAGTTTCAAGCATATTAAGCACAACTATATGTTTCACCATGCTTAGGTACCGATCTTTAAGTCATCACATCAGATAATTGATTTGTTCTGGTGAAAAGCACAATGAACGGACAATTTATTTGTGCTCACCCGAACCACAAAATTAGAAGACCCCCAGTATGGTTTCTGTTTGATAAACATTGCAAAAACGTCAATTAGCATCCAACGGTGGGCTTCTCTCAGTCTTACATCAGATGGTTGGTCTTAATTAAAAGGAAGAAAGCTAATCTCTATCTACGTACTTGTAATTGTTCAAAAGAACTTCAGAGAAGTAGCAGAGATGGCAAACTGTCCCAGCAGAGACAAAAAAAAAACTTACAAATGAATCACGGTTTAATACTTAGAAACAAAAATGAGATACAAAGAACTTATACTTACTGTTTTGAGCATTCCTCTTGTGTCATAATGGTACCCTCCAGAGAATCCTTTGGTTGCATCAGCTCTGAGGTACAGCATCAACCATGGGTACTTCTTTGAGGTCTTGAGCTTATGATTGAATACCCAACTCCCAACACCAACTTTCTTCTCCCAAACTACCTCAAAGAAAGAGATCCCATCAAGTCCACCCTTAATATCAGAACCTAAGTCATAAGTTCCATTGAAACTTCCTCTCATTGTGTCTCCACCCAAGAAATGTGTACGTTGATGATACAAATTCGGTTGATTCATACACCCCTCTCCGAAACAAGGAAACCTCCCTGGTGGAAAAGGAGGTACCTTTTTACCATTCTCAGGACACAGGCCAGACTTAGAGTCATAGTTACCGTTTTTTAGCATAATCGTCCAGAATTGCCATGGACATGGGACATCAGCAACTTGACATAAAGAACCCAGATAGAGCTCCTTCTGTACAGCATAAAGGTCTGAGTTATTTACAGCTCCTGGTGCCAACCCCGGCAATGGTTTACCCACCCCAAGTTTGTTATTAGCTTCCGTAACACAGTGCCTCAGAGAAAAACCTGTCCGTTGTACCCAATAGACAACAACAATCAGCAGGTACCACAAAAATATAAGAAAAGTGGTAAAAGGTTAAGAATGAAGAAATTGAAAAACCCAGAATGCTAGACAATTGAAGAACATAATTATATTTTCAGTTGCACTTTCTTTTCGTATGCTATTTTCACTTATTAACAACAGCAGACAACAATATATTCATCTTGACAACTGAGCAATTAAATGCAAGCTAATGAAGGTACCCCTTGGCCATTGCCAGAGTATATTCATCCTTTAAAAGGAACAAGATTCTGATTCTGTCATATAACAGGGAAAATGATTAAATTAAGAAATACGAGCAAAATAATCAATTCATAAAGGCCACTCATCCGTACTCTTACGTTTTCCTGTACGGTGGAGCTTACTTGAGATATCAAAGCAATCGGCAGCTCTGGGGCTCCCCATACCAGGAGCTTCTTTGCCAACTTCATTGCAAAAGTTCCAAGCTTCAAAGGCCACCCTCAGTTCATCTCTTTTCATTCCTGGGTCTCCGACTGCTGAGATGTACTGTTTCCCTCTCGCAACAGAAGCACTTATCAGAAACAAAGTCACCGACAAGAAAAGCACATGCAAGTGCTGATGAATCATCGGCATTCCCATGGTGCGGTCGGGCGTGCTTTACAGACACAACAGCGGCGATATCTTATTTATATACAAACAAGTACTGAAAAAATCAAGAAAAAAAAAAGGAGTACTGAAAAAAGGGTATCAGCTTGCAGGCACTGTTGTCCTTTCCCATGGGTTGTTTTTTTTTTTTTAATCTTTCATATTATATTTTGGAAACAGTGAGAGACTACTCATTTTCATTCCCCCCTAATTAGCTCGGCGGTCCTTATTTTTTTCTGCGTTATTCAAGAATCACTCAGACCAATTAACACTAAATGTAGAATCAACTACCCTTTTCCCACTTCATGTCAATAGAATCACGGATCAAAATTCTCAATTTATTTTCACAAGTATAAGGTTTAATTATTTTGTTTCTCTTTCTAAATAATACATTATAATTCAGATAAAAAATTACATAAAGTCTTGATTCATGAAACTAGTAACCAAGAATTTGTTCATCTTAAAGTCTCAATTATAGACTTCTGCTATTAGAATTTTGTGGTCTCTACTTGCTACCTCAAAAAAAAAAAACATAAACTACCCTTTTCCCTTTGTCTATTTTTTTCTTCTTCTTAAATAAGGTAGCTTACCTTGATTGATTGACTTCAGCTAAAAGCTACAGTATTGATAAAGTAGGTGGCATTTGGGTCCACACAGTCGGTGACTTTTGGGGTTTAGGTAAAAAAAAGGATAACGAGGAGGAAAATGGTGGCATTTTGGGCGCGTTGAAATGTAAAAATGTTTGAGGTCGGATAGGTTGGATGATTGAATTATATGAAAAAGTAAAAATATTTTATAGCATCTAATGAAAAAGTGAAGAGAGAAGATTTAATTAAATATTATAATATTATTTTATAATTTAATAAAAAGAAAAATTATTTTATAATTGTGTAGAAATATTGAGGGGTGGAAATCACCTCCTTTGGATCGTTTTCTTTTTTGTCTTATAATTATGAAAGTAATAAAAACCAAAGTGTGGTTTAAATGCAAAAACTTCTGAAGATAAGTTACAAGTGCGGAGTAAATGCACTCCACGTTTGGGAAACTGTGGACTAAAAATTCTCCTGCCTACCTACTCCTAACTCTTTTTAATTCAGACAAGGATAATCTGAATTCTGATCGCTTCACCCGTACATAACCAAAGAAATAGAAAATTGGGTCATTATGAGAAATGCTTGGGATCCCGCTATGCATGGGCGGGAATCCCGCTATGCATGGAGCGCTCGAGCGGCGCTCGACGACCACTTGAGCGCTCTATGCATTTTGGGATCCCAAGCATTGCTCGGTCATTATTTGTGGGCTTCCAAAAGAATTCTAGTATTTTGGGCTTAAAAGTTTTGAAATGTTACTCCCTTTTTCAGGAATTTGAATTTTAGAATAAACATTTCGATGGATACAAAGAGATTGTTAAATGCATTTCAAAGAAATTCGATAAAGAATGTTATTACAAATAGATTATGGTCTGATCTTGTAAGTTTTTGTTTTATGACAAATTCTACGCTGATATTTGCTGCTTATTCCAAGGTCCATTTTTTTAAGAAACTTTTTATTCCACGTCACTTGGGACTGGTCTGAAATTTTAGCAAAATATGGAGAAGATGGAATTATAAACAATTATCTTTTCTTTCTATTTTAATTTTCAAGATAAATATAAAATCAGTCTATGTAGTATAAGTAAAAATCGAATTAGTTCTTGTGATAACAAAAACATAAAATTAGTCTATATGATCTTACTTTCATTTGTCGTTGATCCCTTTATTAGATACTGATTTTATAATTTTGTGAGATCAAATAAACTAATTTTATAATTTTGTTATTACGATGACTAATTTAATTTTTACTAATACCAACTATTGATTTTGCATTTATCCTTTCATTTTCAGTGTAAAAGTATAACCAATTATTTATTTCCTGTTCGAGAGAAACACTGAACCGAAGAAAATGAAAGATGGTATTGACCAGTGGGGCTATGATATAGTGTCGTTGAGTGGAATTACTTGTCTACTCTAATGTACACTGCGCTGGAAAAATGTTATCCTCTTTTTCAGGTAATTAAGAAGTAGGGGCAAGCCTGCAATTTTGGAGATTTTTTACAATTTTTTTTTTTTATAAATTTTGACCTCTCAAATTCTCAATCCTTTTTATGTCCCTTCCCATGCATGAATAGTCCCCTCTCCAGAGAAGAGCAGAGGTGTCGCTTGAGCCAACGCTCAGGCCTCAGTGAGAAGGGCGCTGGGCTAGCTGATGGTCTCGCTCGAATAATCTCAAGAGTAAATGCTAATGATTGTCTTATCTTGTTTTTTATGCACACCAACTTCGATTCCCACTCAAATAGATATTTGGTAATTGCTTGATGAGGAATATTACTTCTATTCAATAGACGCAATGATTCTCTAACTCCGTGACCATGATAGCTAGCGAATAATATAATTTTTTGCTAGGTTACATCTGGGCAAGTAGTGTTGATCATTGACTTTTTAAAAGTCTTGTTTGAGCCTCGACAATTTGAATTCAAAAATTTAGGTGTAATAATAAAAAATTCATCAAATAATTTTTTATTATTATAATATTTATTAAAAATATTATCTCTTTACTTTTTCACCAACTCCCATAACATATCTTTACTTTATAATATTTCTCAAATCCTAATACCCAAAATTTCCACCCTCAAACATATATGGCCGAAAAGGCAAAAACTATGTCCAGAAAATTGGTAAAATATTAATGGTCATTCACATAACGTGTTTTTTTCCTAAGTATTCACATAACGTGTTTGGTTGGAAATGGAAAAGGCAAACGCTTTAGATGAGGGCTGAGTCATGCCTGTTGACTTGAGATTTCCATATATGGTTTTTTGTGTTGTGACCGTCACCTGATCAGTTGCCTACTCCGGCCGGCTTGTTCATACAATATTATATATATATATGAAAGGGCTTGTTGGCGATCATTACAGGAAAGAGATCGCAAGTGTGTACTTGTATATTTTTCTAAAGAACGTCGACGTAATTTGTTTTTGAGCACATGTACTTGCCATCTAATTTCATGACAAATTAAGTACTGTCTTTGTCAAAAGGTACCATGGAAACGTTTGCCCCAAGGGAGGCTTGCTTGGAACTTCAACAACTAGCCAGACAAATGTGGGGAGATGACATTTAGGTGGTGTTTGTTTGTGGAAATATTGAGGTTTTGGAAATTTTGGGTATTGGTGTTTGTGAAAAAGTATAGTATTTTATGGAAAAGTGAGGAGAGAGAAGATTTAATTGAATAGTATAATATTATTTTATAATTTAATGAGGAGAAAGAAATTATTTTATAATTATTTGAAAATATTAAAGGGGGAAAATTTTGAAAAACAAACGCCCCTGCCGTGTTCAATTCAGTCCTGCATTATTTTCTTCCCTTGCAGCACAGGTTTTCAAATGCAGTACTAGCTGAATCAAGTACTCCATGACCCATGTGGGTTAATCTTTTCTCTTTTTGGTTCTGTGCACACGTACAGTATTGCACGCGAAGTCTTCATACTTTTTTTGTTTGTTTGTTTTCCTTATTGATTATTCTATTCCTATCCTTACCATCTATTTGACCTATAAATTCTGAACGAATCCTTTTTTTTTTTCTAAATAAACCAACAAACCAGACCTCTAAGAGGCAACAGCCTCATGGGGGGATCCATGGGTTGTCACTGGAGAGGATGCAAACAGGGATACAGTTTAAAGGAATAGAACCCTCTACATCCGTAACACACGCCCATTGAGCAATCTTATGAGCTAGGCAGTTAGCTCCCCTTTTCACATGACAAAAATTCCAAAGACTCTTTTGCCTAACAAGACGATGGATATCAGCAACCACATTGTCAATTTGCCATAAAGCTCCAGCAGACCGATTGTTAATAGCATCAATGACAAAAAGCGAGTCTCCTTCAAGCAGTATATGAGAATTAGGAAGAAAGAAAGCCTCCTGAGCTGCCATTAAAGCAGCCCTTGCCTCGCCCACAAGAGGGCCGCTAGGAGGAAACCTCTTTGTGAAAACAAAGAGGATGTGTCCTTGCTCATTTCTGCAAACCGCAGCAGCAAAGGAGAAGGATTTACGAATGGCCACATCAAAGTTGATCTTCCATATACCACTAGGAGGAGGTTTCCAAACAATCGTGGTATCCGCCAAATTGTTTTTCCAAGTCATAAGAAGTTCCTGATACCGGGTAGAAATAGATTGCATAAGCTGGTGAATATCAAACCCACCACCATTATGAACAATCTGGTTGCGGGCAAACCATATTGAATCCATAAGCACAGTAGCAAATCTCCGAAAATTCACTTGTTGATTCGAGGGCAGTCCTAGGATTTGGGATGGATTGAGGATAAGTCTTACCCATTCAACTATACTCGAGAAAGGGAGTTGAGATGTATTGAGCGGCCAAGGAGCTTCCCTCCACATGATTTGCGCAACAGGACAATCAAAAAAGAGGTGGATCAACGACTCCACCTGCTGGTGACAAAACACACAAAAAGACTCCTCGACAGGCCGATTAGAAAACCGGTGTGTCATCGCCTTGGAAGGGAGACAGTTCCAAGCCACTTTCCAAAGAAACAATTGCAGCCGGGCTTGCATAGGAATATGCCAAATCAGCTTCCACTCCCCATCTGTTAAATTACCCGGAGAATTAATAAGAGGATTAAAGAGCTGATGGGCAGATTTGATGGAGAAACGCCCGTGAATCTCAGGAGTCCAAATAAGGGAATCGGCCTGATTGTGGCGAGGCACAGGGAGAGTTAAAATAGCTTCCGCATCCTCCGCTACAAAAAGGTGACGAATAAGATAAACGTTCCAAACTCTAGAGAACGGAAGGAGCAGAGAGTTAACCGTAGTCTCCACATCAATGAAAATAGAGGTCAGACGAGGCCGGGGGAAATGGGGAGTAGGAGAAGGAATCCAGTGATCCTGCCACACCCGAACCTGATCACCCGAACCAATCCGAAAAAAGGATACATTTTTCAAAATAGGAGCTACACGAGAAAGACCTTTCCAAAACCAAGAGTCACCAGGAGAAGCTTTAGCATCCCAGACAAGTGCACCTTTAAGATATTTGGCACGGATAATTTGCACCCAAAATTTGTCCGGATTAGTTTGAATCTGCCATCCCAGCTTAGCAATAAGAGCTTTGTTGTGGCTTTCCATAAGTTTGAGTCCCAAACCACCCTCCGCTTTAGGACGACATAAAGAAGCCCAAGACTTAAGGCACATATGATGCTGTGAGTCCGCAAATCCCCACCAAAATCTCATCATCATGGAGTCCAATTTTGAACAAATAGTCTTGGGGAGAAGATAATTTGCCTTGGTGTAGGTAGGTAAGGCATCCTTTTGGCTTTGAGGCGCAATCGAAAACTTTTTGCAATTCACCCCGTGATCATCAGTACATGACAATTGATGAGAGCTAATTAAGTTGAAGATTCCTTTAAGAGATCTCTCAAATAATTTAACTGAGTAGGAACATAATTAGGTACAATGGAGTGGTTATTGCAGAGTAGTCCCATTACCACTGGGATTTGGATCATGTTGCAGTATGGGATCCGGAAGGGTCTATGCTTCCATCATTGCCCACCCACGATAATAAAACAAGAACAATAAAGTTGCTCCCAATCTAATACTTAAAATATAGTTGAAATGTCGACCTTATAGTATCCACTAGGTGAGCGTGAATTTGAATCTTATCTCTTGCGAGTAAGTCGTTGTCTCGAATGATACTTGTCGTGAGTAAGTTTTAGTGTCTTTACGCTTTTAACCCAATCAATACTTTTTTTCAGTTGGTCAAGTCTATCCGGTGCACAAAAACTCAGTACATGTCCCTCAAGATACCAAAAAAAAACCCAAGAACATTAGTAAACCCATATAGAGCACACAAAATCCCTTTTTGCAAAACTAGACCAAGAAATTGTCCCCATTAGAAAATCCTACTAAGCCCCTGCCGAATACAAAGCATTTACAGAGAAAGAATATGCTGGAATAGCCCGAAGCCTCCTCTCACACTGGATTGCCCTCCCAAACGGATGGGTTTTGATCAGTGGCGGAGACAGAAATTTTGTATAGGGGGCAGTGGCGGAGCCAGATAGTTTATATTAATTTGTTCACTAAGCATGCTTTGAGTGTTCCAATATCCCAAAGAAGAGGTTTAATCAATCAACTAAGATGTTGCACGGTTTCATCCCCATAATGAAGAAGACTCTATTGAAGGTAAATCTTCTCTTCTATAAACACATATAACCATCCCCAAATATCTTAACTGATTATAGCACATTATCATGCACTGACTCCTATCGGGAAATCTGATAATTGCATCAGGTCCAAGGAAAGTGAAGATGATCTATATGCATCCTACCATAAAAAATAGCAGTTCAACACAGGGTAAATATGAACCATTGGGAATTGCAGCTCCAGCTCAGGTGTTCCATGTCATGATTTTCAAGTATTTGCAATTATTTTTATGCAGCTCGAGCCAATGAGAGAAAACTTTTCATTAGCATTTGAAATACCATTACTGAATTTACTTATCATATATACAAACAGGTGGTGTGCACTAAACTTCCCGTTCATATATTTCCTGGATGAACGAACTGTAGTGACATTTCTCAGCAAAGAACTTTATGCAAGCTAAATGGGAACACGTAACAAACCTTGAGGAACTAAACTCCAGCTTTTTGAATCAACGGACAAGCTCAAGATACCTATAAATATATATATTTTAGAACTAAGGGGGGCGGCTGCCCCCTACCGCCCCTGGTTTTGATAGTAGTTCAGAAACTAATAATTAAAAGACCAGAGCTCTTCGGCTGACGCCAGGCAAAAGTGAAGCCAAGCTTCTACACGAAAGATTTCAAAGCCCGCGCAGTTGATGGGTAGCGGCCAATTATTGCTATTGCCATAGAGATTTGATATGGACTAGGGGTGTATGTCCGGTCCGTCCACCGGTGGATCTCCGGCTCCAGTTCCGTAACCGGTTTCGTAGCCGATTATTAGCAGATCTTTGTGAATTGTTGTGAACTTGTGATTTTTATGAACCTGTTAGAATAGTTGTGAACTTGTCATTGTGAACCTATTAGAATAGTTGTGAACCTGTTGTTAACAAATTAATGTGAACTGTTGTGATTTAGTTATTGTGAACCTGTGAAGATAGACAGACGTTTTTGTGATATATTTGAATATTTGAATTTTCATGTTTGATCCTGCTTTTGCCTTGGGGGCCTAGGGTGAGGAGGTTGAGGAACATATTCTTTAATATGCAATCTGCACTGCATTGCATTGTTTGTTGGTATACAGACTGCTAAAGGTTGCATTTTGTGAAGATTCTCCTCACCTTGTTGGTATACTTGTCGTTGGTTGGTCTCAGAAGTTCGTAATTTTCATCATGTTATGGGTGGTGCTCTCAACCCAATGAGTCATTTTTATTATGCAGCCTCTTGGGATGATTGCTGTTGTTGAGACTTTTGCACTCTCTCATAAGTTGTGGCTCTTGTTGTCTATTATAAACTATCGCAACTTGAGCTCCTTGATGATGATTTCTTTTCCTGGCCAGAATGCTGCGTGCCTTATCATCCGAGGCATGAAGACACTGCATCTGTGTGTAGAGCAGCAGAATTCAACAGCCAAAATTTTAGAGGCACATCCTAAGGTACTTATTCAAAAGAGCATTATGCTGCTACTTATTTAGCATGTCGAAACACCACGACACTGTTCTGTACTGCCACTTTCACGCTTGCGTTTTGCTTTGAAAACCCTAGGATCATCTTGATGTGCTTTGTAATCCAACAATCGTATCAATGGGCAGGTGAAGCATGTCTATTATCCCGGTTTGTCAAGTCGTCTTGAACATGATCTTGCAAAGCGTCAGATGACTGGTTTTAGTGGCGTGGTCAGTTTTGAGGTGAGCTTAGATGACTGCTTGAATGTACTGAGTACTGGGGATACATTCTCTAGTTTGAGTGCTTCCATTTATGGCATTCCAATGTGTGTTTTTGCTCAACTATACAGGTAGATTCACTGAAGATCCCATACATTGCGCCATCCTTTGGTGGCTATGAGAGCATTGTGGATCAGCCAGCAATTATGTCTTACTGGTATTCCACAAGTCTCTTTTCATATAGGTGCATAAATCTATTATGCCTTCAATTTGTGATGGTTCTGCTGTGAGAATGGTCAAGATATTGTCACTACTAAATAAATTACCTCCATCAATTGGAAAATCAAAATGTGTGATCTTGTCGCTTAAGCTTTTGGTTGTCCACAGATGATGTGCTAGATGTTGTCAATTACATATTTTAGGATTTTATTTGTGAATTGTGATGAATGAGTAAGATTTTTTTTATTGAAAAAAAATGCTTAAATGGGTCGAAAAATATGGACAAAAAATTCGAAAGCGGAAGCGGACTCTATTTTGGCTATCCGCCAGTTAACGGACCGGTTGTCGGAATGTCAAATTCCGCTTCCCACTAGTCTGCTCTTCACCCCTAATATGGACAAACCAACAATTATAGTGTACAAGCCCCTACAGTATAACTATTGACTTTGTTGGCCCATAGCCTATAGATTATGGCCTACTGGATATACTCGCCTAGGAAGAAAACAAGCAACGCTTTCTTTCTGGTTTCGTGAAAACATAATATGTACAACTCTCTTATTAATGAGAGGTGGGAGGAGTGACGATGATCTACGGTTGCTGCACGGGTTGGAAATAATGGGAGGAGTGACGATGATCTACTCTGTGCTCTATGTGGCGAGCATTTAGAAACTCTCCATCATTTGGTTCTCCTATGCCCATTTAGCCGTGCAATCTGGAGTGAGTCTCCATGGCAACTTGATATTACGGTTTTTGGAGACACTTCAGTGGTTGATTGGGTTCTTAAAGTGCTACATCCTCATCAGTCCATTGGAATACCATTAGCAGACCAGCATTTGTTCCAACTCCATGCTACTATTGCGATTGATCTTGTCTGGGCATCTAGAAATCACGTGGCACATGGTGGCAAGGAAATTGATGTTAAGCAGTTAGCCAATAGAGTCAACCGGGTGAGCAAAGAGCATAAATCTGCTTGGGATAATCATATTCAAGTACCTCGACTGCAACATTGGGTTCCTCCATCTGTGGATACAGTCAAGGTAAATGTGGACGTCGCTGTACGGGAGTCTTATTCGGTTATTGCTGCTGTTATACGAGATTCAAGAGGCGAGGTTCTTGGGGCGAGGACTAAACGTATAGAGGCTGTTGATTCCCTGGAAGGAGAGGCTGAAGCTGCAAAACTTGGTCTAGAACTTGTTCTTAGTCAGGGGTATAGTGAGGTGATACTTGAAGGGGATTCTGAAAAGGTTATAAAATCTATTCGATGCTGGCCAAAGATCTCTGAGTGGCGTATTCGGTTGTTAGTTCAGGAGATCCATGATTTGGGTAGGTTGTTACGTTGTTGGAAGACAAATCATGTCTACAGAGGTGCTAATTCTTTGGTGCACCAATTAGCTCGTTGGGCCGCTACTGAGTATAATTCAGTTGGCATTCCCCGTTCTTGTGAGCACTCTTTAGATTTAACTTGGTTGTATGCTGGTACTGAACCTCCTTAATGTTTGGTTTGGAGGTCTTAGTTTTTTTTGTTTGAATAAAATGTGGTGATGATTACAAAAAAAAAAGGAGAGGTGGGTGTGAGCTACTTGTGCTCTCCGTACCCTTTCTAGAGACTTGGTCAGTTTGGCTTCTTTTCGTCTGGGTTAGATGCCTTGGGTCTCCTTAAGCCGCCGTGTCAGGGGGTGTTCAGTGGCTGTGCCCCCTGCCTTGGGCGGCGCCGCCTGCTGATTCCTTTCTTTTGTCTCCTATTTTCACCGCTGCCTTTTGGTCTATTTAAGCCCGCTCTTCTCTCAGTTCCTCTCACCTTCCCTTTACTGCTACTTTTGTTTTGGATCTTGCTTTTCCGATTGATTCTGATGGAGAACATTGGTAAGGAAGTGGATCATTTGGTTCAGCGCACGACAACCTTGGGTTGGCATCACAGCTCGGGGCAAAGTTCCAACTCTGGAACGGAGCCGGAGGATGTTTCTGAAACTATTTTGGTGGGACGTCTCATCACCCAAAAGGTCGTTCCTGCCCATGCCGTGAAGGGTATTTTTCTCAAAGCTTGAGCATTTTCCCCCAACGTGGAGATCAATGAGTTGGAACAAAATGTGTATCTCTTTGAGTTTGGTGCTAAGGCTTCTAGAGACCGGGTTTTTGACAGACAACCATGGAATGTGAAGGGTTACCTTTTCATCCTCAAGGTGTGGCCCCCGGGACTTACTTGGAGTCTGGGTGCAGCTCCATGGTCTTCCCATGGAGAAGTCTAATGAAGAAACGACCAGACTGATAGCATCGTCCATTGGAGAGGTGTTGGAGTTGGAAGGCCAAATGGGAAAGAAGATTTGGTGTCTGCCATTCTTACGGGTTAAGGTAACGCTTGATTCTTCTAAGTCGTTACCTACTGGTTTCAATTTGAACCGTAATGACCATGACGTGCTGTGGATTAAGTTTAAAATAGAGCTTCTTGCTGGTTTCTGCTATGTTTGTGGAATGCTTGGCCATATGCAATTTTTATATATGGCTAGGGCTAGGAATGTGCAAGAGGACCGGTATGGCCCATGGCTGAAAGCAGAGGCTCCTTCCAGACGACTCTTTTGGACCCTGTCGGGAACCGTCTCAGTGGTCTGAACACCGTCGTCTGAGGCGGATGCTTCGGCACAACCGCGATCCCACGCTAATCAAGGGTCCCAGGGAGACCACGGTTGCTATGAGGGAGGGTGAACTTTCTTCTAGGGAAAGTCAATCTCTGAAGGTGGTAGGGCCTGGGGTGGCTCACTCTGGCATTCGCAATGATGACCCTTCTCTCGGTTCTCATGAGATAACACATCAACCACCTGCCACTAAACTTATTATTAAGGTTACTGATCAGACACTAGAAGAGCGGCAAGAGGCGGAAGATATGGTGACAATGCTAAGTGCATTGGAAAATCTGCCTCCTCGGGAGAGAAGCCCATTCCCCAGCAAAGAGACGTTACAATTTCTCAAACTCTATGACAAGGACCAATTGGCAGAGGTCGTGCCCAATATGCAGCGTGAAAAAGATCTTCGTGAATGAAAGACTGGTGTGGACCAACATCTGGAGGTTGCGGCTGGAGAAGAGTCGTTTATGGGCAAGCCCAGTCCTGTGGCGGTGCCCACTTATTATGCTAACCCTGGATCCCTCCTCAATAGACCCTTCGCAGTGTTCTGTAGTCAAGTCCACGCCCAATGGGCCTTCACGTATGGTGCGCATTATTCCTTGAGATAGGTTGGCCCTGACGGACGCTGGGCCTCTCCTCCCCATGTTTGATGGAGCATAGAAGCACCTTTGGGCTGAAGATGCGGATTCGGGCCAGATGTCTAAACGAGCCAGTTTTGGTAGTCAAGAGTCACCTCCAGACCTTAGTGTGGGCGAGGAGAATTTGCGGAATATGCTAGCTCAGTTGGGACGAGGCAAAATGACGCTAAAAGACAAGGGGAAAAAGAAAATCATAGCTTGGGGTAAGTCTTCTAAGAGGCGAGTGAACACACCTGGTCTTGTTTTGCAGAGCGTTGAGAGTACGCCTTCGGATGCGGGGAAGACCCATCCCTCTACTCTCATGGAAGGGGCGGCAAGGGAGAACCTGCCCCCCGAGAGCTATGAAAATATGATATTGGAATTGTCGTGGCTTTGGGCGAGCCACGAAAATTCGGCATCTCAAGTTGGTTTGGCAACATCAGCTTGATCTTTTGTGTCTTGCCGAGATCAAGATCCAGGAGACCGGGCCACGCCTTCTGTCGTTGGGGTTTGCTGATGGTTATGAAATCCCACGCAGAGGTACAAGTGGAGGGATATCGGTAGCTTGAAAGTTAGGGTTTTTGTGATGTTGGGTTATGTAATGACAATATTGTAACAATCTTTTTGAATTCTGACCCCTCCGGATTGGAATAATAAAGATGATTTATGGTATACTTTGTCTCATTTGGGAAGGGAGTTTGGTGGCCCTTGGATTTGCTCTGGTGAATTTAATGTCGTGGTAAAACAGTGTAATAAGTTTGGGGGTAGATCTGTGGGTAATTCAAATGCAGGTGCTATGAATCGGTTTATTACACAAACATCATGATTGATTTGGGATGTCACGCCCCAAACGCAATCCCGCAGGGACAGTGACAGCCGCGAGCAATCCCGAGGGAAAGCCCCAGCGAAGTTAATCATACATACAACGGAATTGAATCGAGAGAGAGATGGGCCAAAACTCATCATGACTGATCTTACATATTAGGTTTCAAAGAAGTAATAGCTTAATTACATAACACATGGAGTTACATAACCTAAGTGACAGACCACAACGGTCAACAGTCACCACAACAAAATACATAACGTCTTCTTTCCTAAGACAGATATTCTTCCTGACTTCCTTCACCTGAAACATCTGGAATGTTACATTTGAAAAACTATGAGTCGAAAGACTCAGTAAGGAAAAACTTAAACTTAAAAACATGAGTTTATGACTTGAATATGAATATCGTGAATAAACATAAGTCTTGATGCACATGTACTTGCTCTTGAAAATGAATGCTTGCACTTGTACAATCTTAATCTTGAAAAACATGCTCTTGAATTTAAATGACACATGGTCCTTGGAAAATATTTTCTTCTTGACTTGTTGGCTACATACACTTCATTTAACCCCTGAAGTCAGGGTTGTGCGTTTCCATCGGAACCGTCTCCCTTTCCCTTGGGGACATTTCATTTGGTTGAGCTAGTCCACCTTCTCGCATTCGTCCTTCAGTGTGGTTGCACTTACCTCTAGGGTTCACCCATCCTTCTCGCATTCGTTCTTCGGTATGGGTGCCCTTCTTGATGGTACGGTACCGACCAGAGCCCTTAACTTAACTTGACTTATCATAAAACTTTCATACATCATTGCATAAAAACTTCTTTTGGAAATCATGCAATGCTCGTGTCATGTCATGCTTGCTTATGATGTCATGCTGTGTATCATTCCAGTTTTGTAAAATGTATGTTTATACTTACTCCACTTACATCCACTTGCCTTGGTCTTCTTTGAGTTTTGGTATGAAGTTCGCCTACAAGCGATTCAAATACCTCACTTAGATGCTTAAGAATTTAATCACATAGACATTCAAAGAAATACTTATAATTGTTTCGGTTTTTCAAAAGTATGTATCTTTGAAAATACGATTTTGTTTACAAAAGATTACTTTGATAAACTTTCATAAAACACTTGAAAAAAGCAATCAACATAACATAATAGAATCCTAAGCCCAAAACAGCAACTAATAAGGTGCCTAACTCAATTTTCTTGCTCTAAATCTTACCAAACCTAATGTCCATCAAACTCCACCAACTTAACCTCCTTTTTCCTCATATAGACTTGCTGATCTACTCCACTTCACTAATATACTCTTGACTAATCATGGCCATTTTACCTTGTTTACCTTCAACTCTCTTGATTATTATAATTCACATTAATTCCTTAAGTTTAGGCCACTGACCGAAGCCCCAATTAACATAATTACATGGCTCACTTCCAATTATTTTCATATCTTATTCAAGACTCCAAACAGCAAGCTATTCAGTGTTTTAATTCAAGTTGACATTTTCTTTATTTCATGCATTAAGGTCATTCTTTGTTAACTCACTAATTCATCTATTCCAACCCTAATTATTGCTAACCAGTGGTTATTTTCTCCATTTTCCATCCAACTCGTGGCACTTTTCTTAACATTAGATGCTTAGGTTTTACATTTTACAACAGAACTTTCTTTTAGCAACTTCATCTATTCGGCTAACACACGCAATGACTAATGCAAATCTCAAAGTGATGCATGCTAAAATTTTCACCATTGTTTACACCTTTAAGCCTTTCTTTACACCATTAATAAACCTTAAATCTTGGCCTTATTAGTGATCTCTAATTGCATGCAAGATTGAACCAAACCATAACATCAAACATAGGGTTTTCTACTCCAAACCATTCGGCCATTACCTAGATTTCCATTTCTAAGCCATTCGGCCATCAACCATCATATGCATGCAATCTTTTTCACATCCAACATGAAATCCCCTCCTCCTCCAGCAACCAATTTCACAACTTAGCCATGCAAATCAAAATGAATATGACCAGATCCACACAATACACAAGCATGCATGTAAATATTTCAAGGGAAAGACATTAAAACAGATCCGGCCAACACCAAGGAAAACTGAATCTCATCATGTTGTTCTTTCCTCTTCTCCTTCCTCCAATCATCAACAACATCACAAAATTAATTCCAACAAACCCAACCTAATCAGATCTAACATGCATCTACAAAAGAAAAAGGACACCAAACACTCAGCCAAAACAACAAGTTCACTCTTTAGAAAGTCTAACCCTATCTTACCTTATATTGCTGAACACAAGAGCTGGTACCTAGCTCAAAATACTCATGGTCAGAACCTAGGAAAGAAAGGAACAAGAAAATGTACATGCAAGGACCAAAACCTTTTACCTCTTCCTCCTACTATGTCACTCGGCCAAGACAGCAAAATCTCCTTCCACTCTAAACTCTCGACGTCTCTCTAATGTGGCTACAAGGGGCTGAAATGAGAGCAACAAGTAGGTGTTGTGATGAGGCTGGAATGTGAGAGAAATGATGAGGGCATCTGCTGGAAGTGGTGTGAAGAAGGGAAAAGGAAGAAGAACTACTTTGGAGAAGTGAAGGGGTGGGGTTCTCGGCCAAGGGAGAAACAAGCTGGAGGTGATGTGTGCTTCGGTCAAGAGGAAGGTGAACTGAAAATGATGAGGAGTTCGGCCACAAGGAAGAGCTGAGCAAGGAGAGAGGCTATGCGAAGTGAAATGGTGAATTGAAATGAAGTGAAAGAATAAAATGAATATGTGGTGAGAGAGAGATTCACGTGCAAGGCAAAGGAGACAACATTGTTTCCTCCGCCCATGACTATTGGTTGCATGGGCGGCAAGCCTTTAATGCTATGCCTCACCCTTAATTCATTTTGTCTTCTTCTTATCTATGCTCTCAAGGCCTACACGTGAATCATCCTAAAAACCAATTCAATTTCTCTTTGCCTTTCACGTAAACTCCTCTCTTGCCTTTGATTTCTTTTCTTTTCATTTTATCTATCTCTTATCACATGGTTTTACTATATAGGCACATTAACCTATCTCCACTATAAGCACACTAGCTTATCACCATAACAGACATATCAACTTATCTCTATCATAAACACTCTAACTTATCACCATTATAAACACATTAGCTTATCTCTATTACAAGCACACTAACTTATCTTTTAATTCTTTATCAAGCAATCCTATAAACCTAGCAACTTATCACTTAATTCTTCTAATGATGCTTAAGACTACCTAATGGAGATTAAGGTTACCTAATCAAGGACATAAAATAATTTATATGCTCAACATAAAATTTCATAACTATAGATTATTTTGTAGTAAATTTTACTTAGAGAATTTCGGCAATAATAAGACATAAAATTCTTTCATATATTATTGGTATTACTTTCATAAATCATGGTAGCATAATAATAAGCAAATGAAAAAATTAACTCATAAAAGAAATCTACCTTGAAAAATTCGGCTCTTAGAAAAATAATAGAATTGCACCAATAAAATTTCACAATGATAATAAAACGAAATACTATAAGTATTAAAGTTAAGTCATACATTGGCAAAAAATATGGCCCCTTGAGTTAAATAAAAAAAATACATAGAAAGATAGCAAAAATGAAATACGGGGGTCTCACATGAGATTTGTCGGGAATCAGTTTGCGTGGTGTAATGGGCGGCAAGGGCATGCTTTTATTCAGGAATGACTCGATTGGGGCATTGCGAATGGTAACTTGACCAACTTATTGTCTAATGTAGTCATTTGACATTTACCAAGGATTGCCTTGGATCATGCACCGTTATTACTGAATACACGTGGAGATTTCTTTTTTGGTCCTAAGCCGTTCAGATTTGAAGGCTTTTGGGCTACTGACGCTCATAGCTTCCCCGATCATCGAATAAGCTTGGTAGTGTAATCCAAATGGGTCTCCCGCCTACACTCTGTGCCATCGTCTTAAGGCCACTAAGGAGGCTTTAAGAAAGTGGAATAGAGAGGTATTTGGGCATATCCAATCAAATATTAAATCCCTCCAGGATGAATTGGACTGTATTAAATCTCATGCAGATTATGGTAAAATCCGTCCTGTGGAGCGTGAGTTGCATGCTAAATTGGTGAAGGCTCAAAAACATGAAGAAACCTTGTGGAAGACTAAGTCCTGGGTTACTTGGCTTTCGACTCCATCTATCTACTAATGTTCGCCGCTGTCGCAATAGTATTAAAGCTTTGAAGGACGATATGGGGAGATGGTGTCATGAGAGGGAGGATCTTGGAGGACTTCTGGTGAACCATTTTAAAATGTTGTTTGCACGCAACAATACCCTTGTGGGTTACAAGGACTGATACCCGGTACCATTGAAGAGGTTGATAATGGCATGTTATGTCAAATCCCTCAGGAGACTGAGATTTGGGCAGCGATGAGAAGCATTGGGGCGACTAAAGCCCCTGGACCCAATGGGTTCAAGACCTCTTTCTACCAAAAATAATGGAGGGTTGTGAAAAAGGATGTGGTGGCTATGGTTTGGAATTTTTTCATGACAGGCTATATGCTACGGCAACTAAATCACTCAAACATTGTGTTAATTCCAAAGTGTTAGCCCAGTGTGATTTTGCAAATAATCCATAATTGATTTTGACGATAACAAAAATTCTAAGTTTTGAAAGATTTTATATTTGACATTGTCAACCCACAATTTCTAAAATGAATTTCAAAAGATTCAGGCTATTTCTCTAAATTATTTTTATGTATACTTGCACACCATTACACAAGTTGATAAGATAAAATCTTTATATTGTTGGTGTTTAAAAAAGTGTTGGAATGGATTGGACACTTTCAAGATGTTGATTTTTCTCTCCAGCACTTATAAGTGTCGACACATTGAGTGATGATATCGACACATTGCAGTTACTCCAGAATGCAGAATTCATGGTGTCGACAATATTTTCAGATTGTGTTCAATGTGTTAACACATTGAAGACAAGTGTCGACACATTACACTGTCTCCCGAGAGCAAAATTTCAGGCTATGTTTAAAGTGTCATGACATGAAGACATGGTGTTGACACATTGTGAGAATTTGCAAAAATCCTGGAATGACGCCAGATCATTCAAAATGGTTCAAAAAGTCATTTAAACCTCTCCAACGGTACAATAAAGCTACTTGAAGACCGTTGAATCCTAGAGGACTATATATAAATGAGATAGAGAGAGAAATCAATGATTTGCATCGTCATTCAAAATCTATCCTCCGAACGAGAGAGAAAGCAATATCCAAGGAAATCCATTTGCTGATTCCTTAAAGACCAGAGCTCTCATTGTTAAATCTTCTTCTCTTGCTCATCATTGATGACCTAGCCTCCAAAGAGAGAGAAATTTCTTGAAGAAGAGACAACACACTTGCAAGTTTCTTTGCCCTAATTTATAGAGAGAGAAAGTACTTTGAAGAAAAGGAAATACCGCACCTACCACGAAAGCTGGTGCACCCACTTGCCAAACTTTAGGTTTTCTTCAAGAATCTTGTCTTCTTGCACTTTATTGAGCTTTTCACTTGCTAATTCGGCTTAGAGAGCCATTCCACACGTTTTGTGCTTTCCATTTGCTTATTTGGCTTAGAGAGTCATTCCTTATTTGTGATATCCCTTCCCTAATTTCCATAAATTTCCCGATTTCTCTAATTTCCTTGATTTCTCGTATTTTGCCAATTAACGATTATGATCGTGATTTTGAAGTGACTTTAACTTATGTAAGTGATCTTAATAATTACCTAGGGAAGGGGGAGTGTGCCACACCTTGACGAAATGATGGCAAGGTTGGCAATAAAAGTCAGCCCTTGCCAAGCATTTCACACACACATAACCGCCATTTGAGCTTGAGAGTGAGGAGTGAGTGCTGAGAGCATTCGGCCAAGAGGGAAAGGAAGGAGAGAAAGAAAGAAGAAGAATGAGAGAAAGAGGAAAAGAAGAAGAGAAGGAAGGTGGAAAAACTTTCATGTCAAGGTAAGTTGGCAAAGGGGTTTCGGCCAAGGCCTTGAACACCCCCTTGTACCACCTCTTTTTTATTTCCTCATCATTATTTTCACTTCTTCTTAGCCCCTAGTTAAGTGTCATTAACCAATAGATCTTGTGTTAATAGGAGAACATCAAGAACTACCCAAGATCACCAAGGTAAGGGTTTAGGTTCTTGAGTTTTGTGGAGGATGGATAACATGTTCTGTTGTGTTGAATGATCATGCTTATTTTTGTGCATAGAGTTGTGATTCAACGATGAACATGATAGGGTTATGTTGGTTTCAAGATTTTGCAAAAAGAAAGGTTCATAGATGCCATTAAGTAAAACCTACACTAGACACCTTGCATGTTAAGGTTTAATGAATATTTCTTGAAGCATGTGTATAAGATTGCTTGCTGAGATGATTTGATTGTTCAAAAGAGTTCTTGACATTCTTTATGAGCCATGAAAGTGGTAATAAGCCTAACCTTGGAGCCTTATAGGCCACGGTTTGGTCTAGAAGAATGGCTCATGGTTTTGCATGTTGCACTTCATGGATTTGTGATACAATGCTATGCATATGTGATATGAAATGTTGATCATTGTTGAGAATGATGATGACCAAGAGGTCTGGAAGTATCCTTGATCAAGAAAGGAGCCATGGGCTTAAGGAAGAGGTTATAAAAGTTGAAAGCATGAAAAAGATGCATTATGCATGTTCATTGATGATGTTGCAAATAATCTTTGTTTGCTTCTAAGTTTCTTGGAAAATCCAAATGTTAGGTGCTCTGAGATCTCCTTTATATTGATAGATTAAAAATTTTTTAGCCTAAGGTTTCGAAAAGCATAGATCAATCAAAGGCATGAACACCTATTTAGGGCATTTAGGCAAACATAGGTGCTGCCCAAATCGACCCTAAGCTATAGGTTGAATTTTTACATCAAACTTCTTAGATAGCATCTTTACCTAATATTAGGATCCCTGGAAAACTTTCAGCCCAAAATGATCAAGGAAAAGTCAAAAATTCCCTTGGAGGTCTCTGAGGGCAGATTTAGTATTTTGCCTAATTCGTTAGGGTAAAAGGGTCCAAAATGAGATAATGGTTACATGGTTGGATAGATCACAAAACATTGACAGGGGAGCCCAAATTTGAGCCCAAACCAAGTTGAATTAAGGGCTCAAATCACAAAGCCCGTTTAGGAGCCTAAATGGATTTTAGGCCCAATAACCCTAAAATAGCACCAAGCCAATAATACTTTGTGAATAGACCCAACAAGGTCTAAGGAGGCCCAATAGGCCTTCAATGGGGTTTAATGTCTAAGATGTTACTAGTTATTATCATGGTTGTTTCAATCGTCAATGATTATTCTTTGATCATGTTATGCTATTTATGATTCTTCCAAGTTCATATCAAATTAATCTGCATTGTTATATGTGTAATTTAATGCTTGGATATGTGATTGCATTCATAAGAGGAAAAAACGAAAGTAAGGAACCTCCTAGCCTGCGCGGGTTCCCCGAATGGTAGTGACGGTACCGGGCACTTAGGAGATGTGCAACCCCCCACTACAGCGAGTGAGTGGGCTCCTTTATGAACGCTAAGGCGTAATGTTATGTTAAGGGTCCTGGTGCTGGAAGCACAGGACAATCCCATAGAAGGGGAGGGGACGCACAACCCGACTGGGGGTGAACAGAGTTGATATCGAGAATTCCTCAGGAACTAATGATGGTGTGATGCATTGCATATTTTAATTTATCCAAGTTCATACTTATTATGCTGGAAGTTAGTTCTACATCATGCTTAAGTAATTTATATGCACTGTATTTGTTTGATCATGTTTTCCCCACCCCCACCTTACTGAGTCAATAGGACTCACTCTTTTCTCTTATCTTGTTTTTGCAATGTTTGGTGACTTGGGTATTGAAGAATGAAGTTATTCGGGGAAGAGTTGACCTATGATTTCTACCCTTATATCCTGGTGCTCAAGATCCGAACTTGAGTTTCAGATTCTCTTGAAGTATCAGTGGAGCATGAAGCCCACTGGTTCTTTAGGGAGCCCTTAACCCCATCTCCTGCATCCCTACCATTCCCTGTGCCCCCCACTATCCCTATCATCCCCGTTACCCCGATTTGAGGATTTTGGTTTGCGAGATGTACCACCTGAGTGGCTAAGGCTCGATTACGTCCCCCACTCTACCATTCCTTGTTAGAGTGTTTAGTTAGTCTCTAGAGTTTTGTTCCTGTATACTAGTTTTCAAATTGTACGGTGAACATTAGGAAGTTCCCGAATTTTTGTAATATAGCCTTTTATGTAGTCTCGAGAGGACGTGGTTTGAACTTTCCTCGTATTAAAGATGTCCTTGTTATTTCAGGTTTTGAAGCTCCTTTTTTTCTCTTTCCTCATCTTTTATTTCAAAGTTCTTATTTCTACTCAAAAGCTTATAATCCAACACTTTTGACATATTCGGATTTTATTAACTCATTGCCTTTTTGTAAAAACATAGAGTTTTTACCGTAAGTCTTTTCCAACTTCCCATTACAATTTTATTTTTAAATACGATTTCCTCTAAGTTTCATGGTAAATCGACTAAGACTCATAGTGACATATGTGTCATAATCACCGCCTGTATGCATACCATTACTATAGGTGAGCACGAGACGTGACATTAACCCTACTCGTGAGAGTAGAAGAAATCCTTTGGGTTTTGGGATATCTGAAGAGAGTTGAAGCGTGAGCTCAAAAAACACTTTGTAAATGTTCCTTAGCATCCCGGAAGCTAAGATGTATTTGCTATTTGGAGAATAGTAAAGGAAGCCCAAGGAAGTCAATAGCCTTGGGGGTGGACGTACACGTGTTGGTCGAGCCACCTAAAGTTGCGGTGTCGTCTCTCTAACTCTATCTCTCTAATTATTCGTTTCGTATCCATATTTGTGACGCTTTATGATTTATAATTTATTACATATATTTAGCTTAACATTTAGTATATTCAGATCTGCATTTTTATTCGTAGAAAAATAGAATTTTCCAAATCTGCATTTTCATCGAAAAAGGGATAAGTTTTTTGATAAACTCAATTCACCCCCCTTGGGTTGTTATTTAGACTCACAATTGGTATCGAAGCTGAGGTTTAATATTTCTATCTATGACAACCCTTGTTAACACTTTTTTAGATGAAGGTCAATCCACAAATAGATCTCCTTTATTTAATGGAACATGCTATAACTATTGGAAAGCTAGGATAATTATTTATATCCAAGCCGTGGATTATGAACTGTGGAGAATTATTTCCAGAGTTCCTAGATTTCCTAAGACAGCTGAAGGTACGTTGAAAAATAAAAAGAATTTTGATGACGCTGATCTTAAGCTCATGTCTATGAATTCTCAAGCTATAAATGTGTTATATTGTGCACTTGATTCAAATGAATTTAATTGTGTTTCCTGTTGTAATAGTGCAAAACAAATTTGGGAAAAAATTAAAGTTACCCATGAAGGTACGAATCAAGTGAAAGGAAACAAAGTTAGTATGCTAGTTTATAGTTATGAGCTTTTTAAGATGAAACCTGATGAAAATATTTCTTCCATGTTTACTCGCTTATATTATAAATAGTCTTAAATCTCTTGGTAAAGAATATACTAATGTTGAAATGGTGAGAAAGATTCTTATGTGTCTTCCAAAAGCGTTGGAACCCAAGGTAGTTGCCATTCAAGAAGCCCAAGAATTAACAAAGCTTCCCTTGGATGAGCTTATGTGATCTCTTATGACCCACGAGATGAACCAAGTAAAAGGAGACGAAATTAAAGGAAAAGAAAAAAGAGAAATCACCTTAAAAGCATCATACTCTATTAGTAAAGAAGATGAAGTTGCAAATCATTGTTTGATAGCAAAGGAAAGCGAGGATGGGGTACAATCTTCAGTTACTCAATGTTTTTCATTTGATGAATTGCAAGATGCGTTTAATGAATAATACCTTGAACTAAAAAGAATATTTTCAAAATAATGTTCTCTCAAAAAAAATTTTGAAAGTATTTCAAAAGAGAATGATACTTTGAAGAGTCAAGTCATATCTCTTGGAGATGATCTTGTAAGGACCACAAAAGAAAATGAAAAACCTTTGCAAAGTGAGTCAAGTATTTTGATTGTTGAAAATGACACCTTGAAAGTGAAAGTTGTCTCTCTTACAAATGATCTTGCAAGGTTTACTCAAAAAAAGAAAAACCTTGACATTCGTCTTTGTTCTCAAAGGTGTTGCTTCAACAAAAGTGGCATTGCATATGATTTTTTCAATGATCAAAAATCTTACTCTTATATGATCACAAAATCATCTCGATCATTTACATTGTGCAACTTTTGTGTTAAATCTGGACATATATCACATGCTTGTCCAACTAGAAAGAAAACTTCTAGTGGCATTAAATGTGTTTGGATTCGAAAGGACACGATGAAAGAAATTGGTTCTAACATCAAAGGACCCAAAAAGATTTGGATACCGAAAGGATATACATATTTTTTTTATAGGAGTGCTTGAAGTCAATAGAAGTCAAGGAGCATTGGGTTCTTGATAGCGGATGCTCCAAGCACATGATAGGGGATAAGAGTTAGTTCAAATCTCTTAGCCCAAAAGATAAGGGATCAATTACATTTGGTGATATCGATAAAGGAAAGTGTCTCATAATCCTACTGTTGAACATATTATATTTATTGATTGTTTGAAGCATAACTTGTTGATCATTAGTCAAGTATGTGATAAGGGAACCAAGTCATATTTGAATAATCAATATGTATTATTGAAAATATTGAAAACAAGAAAGTCTTATTTGTTGGATATAGATTTGAAAATGTGTACACTATTCATTTAGAGAGTATTTCTTTAAGAAATATAAAATGTCTTTCATCTCTAAATGATAAGAATAGTTGATTGTGGCATAGAAGGCTTGCTCATGCAAGCATGAATTTTACTTGCCAAAAAGAATCTTGTTTTGAGTTTGTCTAACCTTACTTTTGAGAAAGACAAAATTTGTGTAGCCTTTTAAAAAGGCAAACAAACCAAAATCTCTCTTAATCCCAAAAATGTGATGTCCACTTCTAGGTCACTTCAACTTCTACACATGAACTTATTTGGTCCAACTCGAACGCTAAGTTTGGGTGGAAAATGCTTTGACTTTGTTGTTGTTGATGATTTCAGTAGATTCACATGAGTTCTATTCCTAGCTCATAAAGATGAGGCTTTTCATGCTTTTGTAAAACTTAGCAAGTGAATTCAAAATGAAAAATGTTTTGATATTTCTAGCATAAGGAGTGATCATAGAAAATAATTTGAAAATTCATCATTTGAAAAGTTTTATGGTGAAAATTGTATTAACCATAACTTCTTGGCTCCTAGAACTCCTCAACAAAATGATGTTGTAGAAAGGAAGAATATGACTCTTGAAGTGATGGATAAAACCTTGCTATGTGAAAACAACTTGCCTGATTACTTTTGGGACTAAAGCAATTAGCATAAGTTGTCATGTTATGAACTGTTGCATGATTAGACTTATTCTTAAGAAAACTTCATATGAGCTATGGAATGATAGAAAACCCAACATTGATTACTTCCATGTTTTGGGATGCAAATACTTTGTCTTTAACAACAAGAAGGATAATTTGGGTAAGTTCGATGCAAAAGCGGATGAAAGTATCTTTTTGGCTATTCAACTTCTAGTAAAGCCTATCGTGTTTTTAATAAACGTACTCTAGTTGTTGATGAATCTGTTCATGTAATTTTTAATGAATCTAACAATCTTATAAAAAAAGATGATGAAGAAATTATAGATCTTGACAAATAGGCTGAGAAACTTTCCATAAATGAGTACAATGAAGAAACTCATGTACAAGAGCAAGGATCTCAAGAATCACAAGAAAAAATTCAACAAGTCAACAATGATCTACCAAAGTCTTGGAAATACCTCAAAAGTCATCTTCTCAAGCAAATAATTGGTAATGTTGAAAAATGGGAAAACAGTCGCTCTTCTTTAAACCAAGCTAATAATTTTGTCTTACTTTCTCATATTGAGCTAAAGAATAAATAGGAGACAATAGATGATAAAAGTTGGATCCATGCCATGACGGATGAACTAAAACAGTTTGAGAAAAATATGGTTTGACATCTAGTTCCTAGACCCGAAGATCATCCAGTTATTAGTACTAAATGAGTTTTTCAAAACAAAATGGATGAATATGGGGATGTGGTAAGGAACAATGCAAGGTTGGTAGCCCAAGGTTATAATCAAGACGAGGGAATCGATTTTGATGAGACCTTCACACCTATTGCTAGATTAGAATCTTTTCGCATGTTGTTTGCCTTTGCATGTTTTAATGATTTCAAATGGATGTGAAATGTACATTTCTTAATGGTTATCTTTCTGAGGAAGTGTGTGTAGAACAACCTCCTAGAATTATAGATGAAAAGCTACCTCACCATGTGTTCAAGCTCACAAAAGCACTATAAGGTTTGAAGCAAGCACCTCGAGCATGGAATAAACGGTTAAGTTCCTTCCTTATTGAAAATGGATTGTCACGAGGTATTATTGATACCACTCTCTTTACTAAGAAAAAGTAAAATTAATTGCTTATCGTTCAAATATATGTTGATGATATCATTTTTGGTTTTACTAATGAGTCTCTTTGTGAGGAATTTTCCAAAGTCGTGAAAGGTGCATTCGAGGTGAACCTCATGGGAAAATTGAACTATTTTCTTGGTCTCCAAATCAAACAAAGCAATGAGGGCATCTTCATCAATCAAGCAAAGTATACAAAAGAGTCATTCCACACGTTTTGTGCTTTTCCATTTGCTTATTTGGCTTAGAAAGTCATTCCTTATTGTACTCATCTATTGGAAAATATTTGAGTGTTGGGTAAACACTTGACCCTACTCGTGAGAGTAGAAGAAATCCCTTGGGTTTTGGGATTTGTGAAGAGAGTTGAAACGTGAGCTCAAAAAACGCTTTGTAAAGGTTCATTAGCACTCCAGAGAATAGTGAAGGAAGCCCAAGGAAGCCTTGGGGGTGGACGTAGGCAAGTGTTAGCCGAACCACCTAAAGTTGCGGTGTCGTCTCTCTAACTCTATCTCTCTAATTATTCGTTTCATATCCATATTTGTGATGCTTTATGATTTATAATTTATTGCTTATATTTAGCTTAGCATTTAGAATATTCAGATTTGCATTTTTATTCGTAGAAAAATAGTATTTTTCAGATCTGCATTTTCATCGAAAAAAGTATAAGTTTTTTGACAAACTCAATTCACCCCCCTCTTGGGTTGTTATTTAGACTCACACAAAGGTAGAGAATCCATCGGCCGTGACTCAGTTTCTTCTCATAAGCCTATGTAACGTGAGTTACAAAGCTATCTCTAAGATTATGGCTGGCCAGTTAAGAAGTATCCTTCCCAAGATTATTTCTGGAAGTCAGAATGTGTTTGTGCCGAATCGCCAAATCCAGGACAATATTATTCTTGTGCATGAGCTGATACATACACTTAAAAGAAAACAAGGGAGAGAGCGTCTACTAGCTACAAAGATTGATATTGAGAAGACGTTTGACAAGGTAGATTGCTGGTTTTTGGATGAAGCTCTGCGATGTTTTGGGTTTTCAGCTCAGTGGCGTCAATTGGTCACTCAATGCATCTCGACCACCTCATTTTCTTTTTTTCTGAATGGTTCTCCATATGGGTGGTTTAAGCCAAGGCGAGGCCTTTGACAAGGAGACCCTATTTCCCCTTTTCTTTTTGATATTGTTATGGAAGTGTTATCCCGGATTTTTCGAAAGAAGGAGGAGGCTAATTTGTTACATGGTATCACTATTGCTCTGGGTGCACCCCCGATTTCTCACCTTTTATTTGCCGATGATCTTATGCTTTTTTGTATGGTGAATCAGAGTGAAGTATCGAAGTTGAAGGCTTGCCTTCACACCTTCGCCAGCTGGTCGGGTCAGTCCATAACCTACCAGAAGTCTTACCTCCACTTCAGTAGAAATATGATGCAGGCAGACAAAACTTTAATCACTGCTCAGCTGCGCATGTATCAGGAACAACCTGGTGGCAAATACCTTGGGCTTCCTCTCTGTATCATGTGGTCTCGCAGGCAAGCTTGTAAATACCTTCAAGATAAAGTAGCAAAGAGAGTGGCGGGATGGAAAGCTCTAGCTCCCTCACAGGCTGGGCGAACTGTTCTTATTCAAGTCGTTGCTTCTGCTATGTCATCGCACTTCATAGCAGTGCTTTTACTCCCTAAAGAAGCAGTGTTGTGCGACATTGATAGAGTTTATAAAAAAAATTTGGTGGGGGTTTAAGGATGATAATCAACTCCATTACCACCCTATAGCGTGGAGTGCTATTTGTGTATTGAAGGAATTGGGAGGGCTTGGTTTGAGGAGGATGGAGGATATCAATAATGCATTGCTCGCAAAATTGGGATGGAAGTTCCTCACTGATAAAAAATCCCTTTTGGTTAAGGCTTTAAATGCGAAATATTGTCGACGTGCTGATTTTTTTTTATATTTATCGGGTCATAGGAGCCACTCTTGGACCTGGAGTAGTTTGCTTCATTTCAAGATATTATCTCTGCAGGTTTATGTTTGCTGATTTGTGATGGAGGTCAGCTTAACATTTGGTGTAAGCCATAGGTCCCAGGTATTGAACATTTTAAACCCAAGTTGAGGATGGGTATTTTGGTGGACAGAGCTATTAATTATGTTCAAGATTTGATGCTTCCAGATTCTCTTGTTTGGGATGTCCAGTTGATACATAATATTTTCGAGCCCTCCTCTGCTGTTGATATACTTGCTATTTCTTTGCCTTCACAACTGGGGGTGGATTGTCCTAAGTAGGTTCGGGACCAATCTGGTTCCTTTCTACTAAGGCGGCTTATAAGTTTATAATTCAATCTCGGGCAGTGTCTTCAGGTGGACTATTGAATGCTAAGTGGAAATGTCTTTGGCAAATCAAGATCCAACATCGCCTTAAGTTGATGTTGTGGAAGGTGGAGACGAAGGCTTGCGGGGAAATCTTAATATGGGGGCATCAAATGGACTGAGTTGGTTCTGTCATATGTGCGGATTGGCTGAGGAGCGCACTGTCCACCTTTTTCTGGACTGTACAGGTAGTAAATTTCTATGGCGCAATGGACCATGGCCGATGGTTACAGCTCCCTATGCTAGGCTTCCAATTGCAGATCGGATACATTTTCTTTTGAATAGGCGTAACTTGCCTCTCCCGGACAGACATCAATGGATAAATATGATGCTAGTTGTGGCTATTCGGTTGGATGTTATTTGGGGTGCTTGGAACCAGGTGGCTCATGGAAAGCATACTCCTACTCCTAATCAGCTTATGAGTGATGTGTCCAGACGCTTTGCTGAACATAAAATGGCCTGGTCCTATCTTATGACTGGGAATTGCAGACATTTAGGTACCTTCAGACCCTGGAACGATTAAAGTTAATTATGATGTAGCTGTGTCTAAAGGGAATTTCTATATGGAGGAGGTATGCCGAAATCATTTGGGCAACATCATCAAGGTGCGAACTGGTATCATGTCTGGCAGGGAACCTCTTAAAGGAGAAGCGCGAGTAGCATGTTTGGCGTGTCACGTTGCTGCGGAATTTCATGGCCAGGTGGTGTTGTTAGAAGGGGACTGTTTGCAACTTATTAATCAGGTGGAGGGTGGTGTAGGTAAACCGGAGTGGAGTATTTTGGGTGAAGTTAATACAATATGCAGGTTGCTACAGGAGCATGAGAAGTGGAGCTTTGGATGGATTCCTAGTGAGGCCAATTTTGCCGCTTATAACCTGGCCAAATGGTGTATCAATAGTGCTTAGTTTGGGGAAATTTGTCTTTCGGATTTACCGTCAGACGTTGCTCTTTGTGATCATGCAAATTCCTTGAGTCTGCCTCCATAGTGCTGTTTGGTTGTTTGCTTATAAAAAAAAAGAAAAAGAATGAGAGGTGGGTTGGGGGAAGAAAGTGCTGAAATGCCCATCAATGGAGGTGCTAGGAAAGTCACAGAGGAGGTTTCTCTCAGTAGAAAGTAGAGGAGGGTAAAAGTTTCTGAAAGCAGAACAAAATGCAGAGTTTCGTAGGGATAGATTGGTTGGTTTGAATTTACATCTTTCTATAATTATATGGGTGCAATCCATTAGATCTTCGATAGAAAATGCTTAGATCCTACATAGGAGGATGGATGAACTACATCTTGATCTCAAGCATTCCAAGCTCAATCTAATCAAAATCCTGGTACGAGTCGCAAACCGTTTGATTATCTTCCATGTCTAATCCGCATGTTGATAAATGATAACAAGTGTCTAAGTCTACCCAATAGTAGTTTTAGTGTTGAGGGGATTGCTAATCTGGTTGGGGTGAGAAAGATATTTGAAGTTAACATAATCCTAATACATGATCTCTACCAATTCAGTTGGATGAGAACAGAGAACTTGAAGAAGGGGACTCCTTGAATGCTATTCTCTGTGGTTGTTCTATGCCTTTGCATTGATCACAACCGTTGTGCGTGTATTGTGCCCCGGGGAGGCGGAGGCTGAGGTTGCACACACGCAGTGTCCCAACTTCTGCAGTTCTGTAGAAACCCCTTCACTTAAATAGTGTATTCAGAAAATTTTGCGAACTATTAAACCCATCCAACAAAAAATATTGTAAGGACTCTTTTTAGGTTGTGTAGGGTAGGGGATTTCCTATTTCGGTGACCTCCAGCTCCATCATAGGAAGCCGATCCACAATGTAATGTTTGCAGGCACTGCTGCCACATTTATGGGATGAATGGCATCTTCTGATGGAATCTTTTCACGGAATCTAGAACCAATCATGTCTATTGTAGCAACTTTCTTTGCCATAAATGTGGTAGCACCGCTATCCAGGAAAGCGGGGGTGTAGAGGCTGAGTTTTGTGCACCATCATACAACTCAAAAAACTCCACAGGTTATTAGATCTCTCAAGTGAATGACTACAGGAAATACTGGGCGAAGAGAAACTTATCCCTTTGGCTTCTGATTTTATCCCACCTTCTGACTTAAAGCCTTTACAGTGCCAAAGGAAGCGGAAGAGAAAAAAAATAGAGATTTTTATACACTTTTTGAATGTACAGTTCCTTGGGCAGAAGTTTGCTTGACCCAATATTAATTCACTACCATCTTCGCATGGCAACATAAAGTACATGAATTGGGAAGATACTCAATTTCACCTCTTGTCCACGAATGAGACGAAGAATCTTGTTTCTTCTATCTGAAGAATCGAAAAAAACTTCATTTTCGTCGCGGTCACAAGCGATTCTCCAAAAGATGAGGAAGTCTTATCTTCCCAGAGTTGCTACGATCAAGCTTACTGAAATGATTGCAGATCTGCAATATATCTTTCTCCCCTATCTTTCCCATCTCTTTGAGCTTGTAGATTACGAACTCTGATTTGCTGAAATAAGAAACAGAAAAAACATTTAGGCGTGGTTTCTGCACAAAGAACAGGAAAATCAAGCATAACAGAAAGTTGAAATGCTACTCATATTCTGAGTTTCAGCAGCCTATTCTGCATCTAGCTAGTCTTCCTTTCCACAATCATCTGTAGTGCGGGTGTTCAATTCTCTCTGGTTAAGCAAATCAGACCCTACAAGCTTGTTACATGTGAGACCAATGTCTGCCACCGATTTCGGCAATGTCCCAAACACGACTTATATGGCTCTCCACCCTCAAAACCAATTTAAAACACAGTCAGAGTTTATTGAAAACAAAGAGAATGCAGTTCAATTTGCATACTTGCAATGTTGCAAAACCAGAACATGATTCGCAGGTTGGAAAATAACTAAACGGATATATGCTCGAGACTAATTAAAGTAGTCATTTCTCAGTTGAACCAAAATAATACAAAAAAAAAACACAGCAACATTGGGCTAGTACGACAGAGATCCCACCTAATGAAACCCTTGTTATTGAGGTCCGCGGCTAGCAAATCCTCAACTGTTATATCCCTCTGCAGCACCCAGTTGGCAATTTTCCTTTGCCTCTTATCAATTCTCGCCTCCGCCAAATATAGGAACGCCCGTGCCACCATCAATGTTGAAAAAAGAAGCCAAAAGGAGGCAAACAACCGCCCTGGCAGCGTCTTGAAGGCCCTATCTCCATACCCAACTGTAGTAACTGACATCACCGACAAATATACCGAATCAATCCAGTCCAAATCTTCAACAAAATACAATACCAATGTTCCCATCCCGATACACAACAACACCACACCAAGTGCCAAACCAACCTTGAGCCTAATCCTCATCCTTCCCTTTGCTACATCGACAATATAGTTCCCGGCCGAAAAGCCTTCTGGGGGCCTACCCATTTGAATCGCAGCCAAGATCATGTTCTCTTGCAAGTCTAGCACATAATTGACAACCCCACTGAGCAATATATCAATGAAACCAAATCCCACCAACACAAACGCACAAGCAAAGACCTTTGTAGTCGGTGTTAGCGGAGCTATGTCACCGTAACCAATGGTACACATGGTGACTATACAAAAATAAAGCGCGTCAACAACTGGATGGGTTTCCACACCCGAGAAGTGGTCTGTGTTGAAAGAGTAAATCAAAACTCCAAGAGACAGATATATCAAAAGCAAGAAAATGGCTTGCCTAATGATGGAGCTGGACTCAGACTGTGGTTTGGGACTCAGGTGCGTCTTCGGTTTGAGGTCTCGCATGACGGCCATGGCCGGAGCTGTCTTGCACCGTTGCAGGCCACCTGGTTTCTTCATGCGGGTGTTCGGGGCTCCGAATCGGGCTGCAGAGGACGATTGTGGGTCTTGGGGCCGAGGGATAGTGCAGGAGGACGAGGAGACCTCATAGTCTTCGAGGACGGGTTGGAGGAGAGGCCGTGGTTGGGCAGCGAGAAAAGGCTCATTTTCCATCTGGGAAAACAAAAGAGTTTTGTCTTTCCAGATCAGTCCGTGGTGGGCGCAGAGTTGATTGCCCTTTTGCTCCCAAGCCAGAGCCAAAAATCTTGATGAGAAAAAAAAAAAGCCAGTAAAAAACAAATGAAATAATTATATTATTTTTTTTGGTTTTTTCCTAATCAAAATGATATGAAAGAAATTGGGAATTGGGAATTGGGAATATTGGAAGATGATCGCTATCTCGGGACATCCAATTCCACTCACGAGTCCCGCCCGCTTCCTGATTGCTCCTTCCGTCCGAGTGGTCCATTTTTCATATCCGACACCGTTTCACAACAAGACAAAACCTTCTCTGTTAAAGCCCATACAAAACCAAATTACCAAAGTAGATAATGCTATCTTTTTAGCTCTGTTGAAAAGTCACCCTCATTGGCAATTTATCTGGACGCCGAGGGAAGGCAACTTTTTAGTTCATCATATTGCTCGATGGGGTTTAGGAAATGCTTTACATGCGGCCCTATGGCTGAAGATATTCCTCTTTCGTATTGTTAACTGTGATAATAGCAGAGTTATGGATTAATGGAAAGCTCTCTGTTACTTAGAAAAAAAGGTTAATTACACTTTTTCCTCACGAACTTACACCTGATTCTCAATATCCCCATAAGCTACAACTCATGACAACCCACCCCATTATTTACGTTTTCTGTTTCAACCCCATTTGCGACCCTAATTCGGTGTTAAATTTCACGTTATCCGTCACACGTAACCCCCATACGATGCATATAGTCCATATTGCCCCCAAAAACAGTGTCGTTGCAATTGGTTTAAGTTTCCATTGTGCCCTAAACACTGCATTTGAGTTTCTTTGAGGTGCTCTGTACCCCGATAGCAATTTGGATCTGCTATCAGGGAAGGTTGAGGGAACATCGAATTCGCAAGGGAATGCCCAAAAATAAATTCCCTTTTCGTGTTCATTGTAGTTTTTACAATGTAATGCCCAGAGACACCAGAACATGAGTTCATCTTTACGTGTTCATTGTAGTTTTCATAAATCCACTTGTTACTTACCAAAGGTGACCTGAGAATGCAATTATATAATGACCCACCCTCATTGGTACTTTTCTTGAGCAAAAGATTTTCAAACTTGAACCCGTGTTTCTACTATTAGCCACAAATACGAAAAAATTGCATGAGCTTGCCAATGCCATGGGTAAATGGTTGCTGTTTATATTCTGCAGTTTTTACCTTACCTTGCAAATAATGTGTGGGTAAATGCTTTGTGTGTATATAGTGCAACTTAGTCTTCTTGCTATTGTTTGGTTATGTCTACTTCCAATGCTAGTTCAAGTTCTTGGGCTAAAGAAGGTGGGGCAAGCTCGGGGGGATGTCAATGTAACTGCTGTGTCTTACGTCCATGAAGACATCATACACTGAGCAAAATTTTAGACGTCGATTCTTCAGTTGTCCGAACTATAAGTTGAAGCGTGCTTGTCGGTTTTTTGCTTGGGTTGATCCTCAAATATATGAACATAGGAAAAAGGGTGCTCAGATGTATGCGAGAGAGACAAGAGTGGTTAAATGTCAAAAGCCTAAATGTGGACATGCTGAAAAGGGGGAGATCGAAAAACATTGCAATCTCAAGAAGATGTACAAGCTTGCATTGAGATTGTTGTTGATGGTCGTTGTAAGACCCCAAAGAAACCCGTGTCTACTTCATTACAAGATGAAGGATTCCATGGCCTATTTTGTATTAAAAGAGACCTTGCTTGGCCAAGGCATGATTTAATGTTAAGAAAATGTATATGTAGTTATTTTGAATTTCCAATATGTGATGTTATGATTCAAATGCCATGGATGAAATTTAAATTTTATAGTAACCGATTTCATGTTGCTAGATTAATTGCATTTTTCTTTTCAATATCCTTGATTATTTTTGAAGGATTTTCTTATGGATGATGTTATTGGGCTGCTAAGAATTTTATGTTGGGCTTTAAAACCTAAGGCAATGGCCTGATGATGGGCTACTCCTACTTGGCCGAATATTAGGTGTAATTGGGCCATTGAAATATTGTTTATGGGCTGCCCTAATATTTGAGATAGTGGGCGCTTTGGATTGTGATATTGGGCTGCTATAAGACTTAGAATATTAAGTGGATATTGGGCCTTTAAATTTATGATAATGGGCTTTAAAATAATCATGAAAATGGGCTTTAAAAGTCATGGTATTGGGCTGCCATGAAACCCATGATAATGGGCCTTGGAATGTTGTTATTGGGCCTTAGCCCTTGGGCTTATGAATTGGGCTTTAGGTGGTAATGTTAGGCCTTGAATAAAGGATTTATTAGGCTGCCCAATGGGCCTTGAGATTAAGCTAATGATACTAGATTAGTAGTGCTAATCTTCATTAAGTTTACTAAGTAACTAGATTGTGTTAAGTAAACTAAGTAGTTGGAATTCAACTAAATGAACTAAGTTAGTTGGCCAAGCATTGAATGAAGGATTTGAGTTGTGTGGCTAGGGGTGATGGTCGACCAAGACAAGAGACAAGACAATGACAAAAGCTGAAAAGTAGAGAAAAAGGTGGGTTTTACCCCTTGGCCGAATTCCTTGTCTAAATTCACTCCATTTTACCTTTTGTGAGAAGTCTTGCACGCCTAACATCACCCTCACACACTCATTTCACTTCTTGGGGTCATCTTGGTCGTGCAACACAAAGCCAAAGGAGAGAAACACAAAGCTAAAGAGAGTAGAAACCGAAACCAAGAGAGAAAGGGAGAGGAGGAGAGAATCAAGGGTGAACCGAAACCTTTGAGCCAAGGAGTGAGGTTTCAAGCTTGGATCCAAGGGAAGCTTGGGTAAGGGAAGAAGGAGGACAAGGGAGAAGAAGAGGGAGAAGAAGGAGGTGAAGGTAAATGAGAGGTTTTGCAAGGAAAAGCAAGGAAAAAACAAGGGAACACCAAGGTAAAATTCGGTCTACCATTTTCCCTTGTTGGCCGAACTTCATGTAGTTGGATCTTGGATTTTTATGTTGTATTTTGCTAGATCTAGTGTTATTAAGGTGTCTAAGTGTTAGATCTGGCCATGTATGTCTTGGATCTAAGGTTGTATGTTAAGAAAAATGCAAAGGGAGAGCAATGTATGTTAAAGGAAGTTAGATCTAAGTTTATGCTAAGTTGGTTGGTTGTAAGTTGTAAATCTCCCTAGATCTATGGTTATGGATGTGTTTGAATGTTAGATCTGGTCATGTTAATCATGAATAATGAAAGTGTGAAGTAAATGCATGCAAAGGTGGATTGTAGAATGCAAGGGTATGCATGATATAATTTTTAGCATGAAAATGTGATGTTATGGGTTATGGCCGAACCATATATGCCCTAGGTTTCCAAGAGAAATTTTGTGTATGTATAGATCTGGATATTGGTCATGTTATATGCAAGATTAATGACCTAATGCATGATAGATAATTATGTTATGTAAAGGATGCATGCAAATTGAAGGAAACAAAAGAAACATAATTATTTGGATGAAAAACATGTGCTGGCCGAATTATATAATGCATGGTGTCTTGTGGTTGTGTTTTGATTTTAGATCCTAGGTTGTGAAATTGTTGAATGGAGGATGTGATCACCATTGGAGTTGAAGTTGTGATTAAAGGATGCATAAAATTTAGTGTTGGCCGAATGTTTAAGGTGAAGGAACCCTAATTGTAAATTATGATAAATAGGTTATAATTGTTGTGTTGGATACTTGAAATTGGGGATTAGGCTAATTGGAATAATATTGAGGAACCATGAACATGTGATGAAATATTTGAAACCCTAGTTAGGGTTAGTATCTCGGATTAATTGAGGTTTAAGGTCCAAATCAAGATTTAATCATGATTAAAGTTATTGATGGTTTAATGTAAGGTTTTAGGGGAGCACATGTAATAATGAGAGACTTAGGTTTAATCCTAATTTATTAATTGTTGATTAACCCTAATCGTGCATAGATATATAAATATATTGTAATAGAGTTTGATTAAATAACCTAAGTTTTGAATATTAGTTAAAGAAAGAGTAAATAAAATATTTTTAATGATTAAAAGAATTACAGTGATATATATATATATATATATTTGGTTGATAACTGATTTCAAAAATGCAAATGTTTAATTTATATGATTACGTACTATTTCTTAAGTTTAAGAAATATTTGAATCGCTTGTAGGCGATCTACGTGTCTTTATACACTACCAAGGAAGACCAAGTGTAAGTGGAATTTGTAAGTGAAAACCGTAAGTGGTTCTTTTCAAAACTGGAATGACACACTGCATCATTTCATGAACAAACATGAGATTTTGATCAAGCATGACATGACATGTGCATTGCATGAATTTTTCTAAAGAGAATGTTTATGCAATGATTTTATGGAATGTTTTATGAAACGATAAGTTATGTCAAGGGGCACTGGTCGGTACCGTACCATCAAGATGGATTCCATACCGAAGGACGAATGCGAGAAGGATGAGTGAATCCAAGAGGCTGTGCAAACCACACTGAAGGACATTGAGAAGGTGTGGGCCTCCAAGGGTCATGTCTAGCCACTGAAGGACGAATGCGAGAAGGTGTGCTAGTTTGACCGTATGTAAGTCTCCAAGGGAAATCGGGGACGGTTCCAAAGGGAACGCACAACCCTGACTTCAGGGGTCAAATGGAGCGAGCCCACAATAAGAGATACGAATAAGTGATATTCAAGGGCCTGGGGCCGAATTCAAGCAAGAGCATATCCATATCCATGACATGCATGTGCATCACGAATTAAGTTTCTTTTTCATGATTATGCAAGTACAAGTAAAAAACATGTTTCAAGTTTATGTTTCTCCCTTACTAAGTCTTTTTGACTCACGTTGTTTTTAAAATTGTGTCATTCCAGATGCCTCAGGTGAAGAGAGCCAGGAGGACTACCTGACTTAGAAGGACCAAGATTATGTTCATATTTTTGATAATGGTGACTCGATCGATGAGATTCGTCACTAGTTGGGTTTTAATATGTTATATATGTTTTGTATGCAAACTTAATGAGAACCCTGATTATGTAAGATTTAGCTCGAATCCGTCGCGATCCTGTATGTTTCCGCCGTAAGCACGTAAGAACGTAAGTAAGAACGCTTGAGCTATCCGGGGGATAGCTCGAGGCTGTCACGGTCCCTGCGGGATGTCGTTCGGGGCGTGACAGTCGTAGTAGTCCTTTTGTCTATTTTGCATTGTTCGGCCAAATTTCCATAAATTCTAGAAGAGTGTTGTGTTTAGGATGAATTATGAATGTAAATTGTCAGTTTGTAAGGATACTTGAATTTGTCATTTTGCAAGTTTCAACTTCAATGAATGGATGAGTTAGGTTCTTTCAATGAATGTGTTCTCATTCAACTTCAATAGCTGTGTCAAATTGTGCAGGTTGACAGACTTGTAAGGATACAATTACAAAATCACTGCATTCAAAAGATGCAAAATTTGATCTCATTCAACTTCCTTCTTTCATTGTTTATAGAAGATCTTATAAAAACGTAGCATATAACCCTAACATAAGATCTTTCATCAACAATGTAGCAACCAAAATAACTCATCCTTTTCACTAAAATAGTCCAACCTATTCAAAATAACCCAACCTTCTCACCAACCTGCTACAATGGCCCTAAAAAAATTACAGCACATGACCTATCACGCCCCGAACCTCAAAGGCTGGGTGACTAACTTGCAATAAACAATTAGAATTTTGATTTAAAACATATCTTATAATAAATGCGGAATAAACTTTATATAAAAACTTCAATAAATGTCCTTTTAAAAAAACTCTATCTGCACACAAAGACAAATCTAAACATGTTTAGACTCATACTAGAGTCAAACATATATTCTAATAATCACTCAGCTACCCGCCCACGTGCCATCTAATCCTGACTATCGACACACTCCTGATCAACATCTGAAATTAAGGAAAACAATAATGGGTGAGTTCGACAACTCAGTAAGCAAAATCATTATGCTAGAGTATATCCCATGAGCCACACTATAACAGTAAGAGATAAAATATTTAAAATCTCTCTAAACTGTTGAAAGTTGTTTTTGACAATTTCAATAAAACGTCTTTATTAATAAAACAGTTTTATCTATATAACATAATACTATAGAAAATCAGTTTTATCTATATAAGAAAATCCATTTGGCAATAAATATGGGTCACGTTTAACCTAGTTTGGGACCAGTCAAACTAAGCCAATACTATGGGTAGAATCTTCCTTACTAAGGTCTGGTCATGTCCCAGTGTGCACTCGGTAAGAATCTACAAAAGAAGCCACTCCGTTTTCAAAATTGCGCACTCAATGGGTTGCAATTGGTACCAATGCGCTGTCTCTGTAACTCTGGGCCTCAGGGTTTGAAAATACATAACATAATATATCATAAAATAAACATCACTTTGAACTTTGCATCTTTCTCTTCTTTTCATGAAATATCATGCACAAATCTTGAATAACAATAAATATCAAAAAGCTTTGATTTCAATCAATGAAAACATCATGTAAAATCATTGGACATAAAAATAGGCTCATGTTTACACATTTCATGCTATAATCTTTAACAATTTTATCAGAAACATAATGCACATAAAACTCAGAGGGTTTTTAATAAATCATGCAATTTCTCAAATATCACCTCGGTCTTTTAGGAAAATCTAGCATAATAACCCCGCTTACCTGGATCTTCAAGCAAATAAGCCTTTGACTTAGCACCTATCAATACAAAATTTAACGTATTATAATACGCTCAAACGGAAAGACAAATGAAACTCTAAATCTGCCCGACATGATTAAATCTGAAATTCACTGGTCAAATTCTAAAATATATCTTACCTATCTCGGGTTTCCATAAAATCCCCTAATTAAACTATTTTCTTCCCTAAGATGTTAATTATACACCTGTAAAATTCATATCCAAATTACTTGTACAATCATTCAATAATTCGGTACTTTGTTCACGGAGTCAAACTATACCCTGAATAATTCGGTACTCATCACTTCCAAAATTCATAAAGATCTATTACGATATCCAAAAATCCCGAAATTTATACCAAAGATTTATGTATGGGTTATAAAAATACTCATAAAATTTCATGCCGAAATTCGAATCCTAGCTATGTCATCCGGTTCAAAATTCCAATCAGTATCAATGAATCATTGTCAACAATTCCTATTTCTCTAAGCCTAAATTCCAGATTTTCAAAACCATAACAATACATCTCCGAAAATTATGAAACTTTAATTTTGTCCTCCTGCAGATGTCTAGTACGTAATATCTAAAACTCAGTATTTTTCAATGTATAAAATCGACTATAAAAATATAATTTGATCTACTACTCAGATCAAGAACTTGAATTTTCCTTGTACAAATCTTGAACCAAAATTTCAATTATTCCAAGAAATCCATTAAAACTATTTTGAAAATCTAGAAATAATTAGGGCTAGATCTAGACAGCCTATGGTTTGATCTCTCATAAAAAGAATACAAATATAATATCAAGAAAATCGAAATACTTGAAGGTTCTTCAAGAAATCTCGTCTACATTGTTGAAAGCAAGAAAACCTTTTTTTCCCTCTTGTTGGAGTAAAGTCAACGTGTGTAAATATTAAAACCAATGTGTAAATCTATATATAGACTCACACTAGTAATAGACTCCATTTTGAACTCTAAAAATTTTAATTTTAAATAAGCATAAAATCTTTCAAATTTTAAAAAGGTTTGACTAAGTCAAAGATAAAAATTCAACTATTTTAAATGAATTAAACTCAAATTTCAAATTTAAAGAAGACATTTCAAATATAAAATAACAAATTCAAATAAATTGAAAAATAGAAATCTTGGGTGTTACATGACCAATATATATCCAGGTCTTACCGTCACGCCCCAAAATCAATATTGGAATTTTCAATAAAACAACTTGAAAACAATTATCTCATTTATTCAAAACAAAACATCATCAAAATCCAAAGAATGGGCGCACTCAGTAATCAGTAAGTTGGTACCAACAACAGCAGTAATTAGTATTCAGTAATCAGTACCAGAACATCGCCTTGGGTATGAAAACATAATAATATATAATATCAGAACTCAGATTTAAAATCAGAAATCATGGTCAGCAGAATCCAGAATTTTTGAGAAATAATTCAGAACAGTCATATAAACAATCTCAGCAGGTCTTTTAAAATTTCACATTTGTTTTCAGAATAACATAAACTTGCAATAAAATATTTTCCACAAAATCGTTTATGAAAACGTGATCATAATTTTTGGAGAAAAATACTATAGTAGCTCCGCTTACCCGATTTGCTTCAATAATCGAACCGTTCTAAAATCCACGTATTGCAGCGACCCAAAAGAAGTGAAGAAAATCGAGAAACTCAACAATGGCCGAAATTGACCTAGATATATATATATATACGGGTTTCCTTGGGTATACCGATGGATTTACTAGAAAGATCAAGATATGGAGATTTGTTACCAAGGAGCTTACTTTGAAAGGACCAAAACGATTACTGGAGAGTTTATGATGAAGACGAGCCGTGGAAGCAAAGAAACAGAGAAGATAGCAGCAGATAAAAATTAATTTTTAAAGACCTCCTGTGAGGGAACAAGCTTCGTTAAACCCAAAGGTCGGCAAATAATAGGCCAATTAGAGGGTATCAACTTGCAAATGGTCTTAAAATAAGTTTACTTGAGAAAATAGAAAATAATTAGTTAAACCAGCCATGAAGGCGGTATGCATGAAGCAGAAATGTAAACCAGCCATGAAGGCGGATGCATGAATGCATGTAACTTGAAATGTAAAACCGTCCAATCTGGCGGTATGCATGCTAACACAGAGATATACTTGGAAACTTGGTTTACTTCAAAGAACAGTTGACTTACAAGCAAGAACTATCAAGTAAGAAGACATATACATCGTGTTCTTAGACTTAGATAGGCTTGGGTTACTAAGGATAGAAAGACTTGAGAGAGAGAGAGAGAGTTCAGAAATCCGAAATGGAATTCTGCTTACAACTGACTTCGACCTCTGTATTTATAGACAGAGGGGTTACTGTGGAATCACGCGGGTACTGTTGAATCACGCGTGCTTTGACTGTGGATGAACAGGGGCGTGTCGGCTGCTTTCACTGTTTTACTTACGGTTCATGAATAATAAAAAGTCAAATTTACTGTTCATGAATAGTGACTTGTCGGTTTTGACTTGTTGACTTCGTCCTTACATGCCTACGGACTTCACATGGGCCTAGGCTTGGTTGTCACATGGACTTGGGCTTCACATGTCGTCTCCTAGATCGAAGGCGTAAGGATCCTGATTATCTTGGAAAACTGGATCCAAGTAGTTGGGCTTAGATTGACCTACAGCAGACGAGTGAGATGAGGCTGGGCTGTGCTCATCTGGGTCTTGTCCATTGATCTTGCTTACTTCAAGCTGCAACTGGTGGCAGAGCTCCTGTAGATCTTCTTTACTTTGGACTTGGTTCATAGCAGAGACCAGGGTAGTCTGGAGACTGGTCTTTTCTACTAAGAACTGAGAGACAGTAGAAAATTCCTCTGGCTGAGGAAATTCCTTCTTTACTTGTTCAATGATCCTGTCGATATTGAACTTGTCCCACCATTTGACTTGGAAACGGCGAGCCATGATGTTCTGATTGACGGGATATTCCAATCCTGAAGGTTGGTGTTGACTTCATTGATTTCAAATTCTTCTTCATTTACTATTCCTGGAATGGGAGGAATGGAACCAGAAGAACAAGAACTGGTGGAAGAAGAAGACCTAAACATCCTATTCATGATTAAACTTCTAGACACTTGAATCAAGCTAAAACAAAAGACTTAATGAATCAACAATAAACCTTACCTAAGCTTCAACCTTTCGACTCAACAAACTTAAAAGGACACACCCTCTCAGGCCACTCCGCTCAAGCCACTATGGTCTTACTGTTTGGACGCTGGACTTACTGTTCAGGTATGCTTCTAAACTGCTAAGACTGGGGTTTAACTTAGATGGACTTACTGGAGATTTACTAAGAATTCTGAAGTAGAGAGACCTACTCTAAGTCAAGTTTTAATCCTTTATCCTTCAAAGGTAATAATTACCATGTCAAAACCGTAGAGCAGGTTTACGCTCTAAGTAAAACCCATGAAAAACGCCAACTTCTGTCTCCTTCTGTTTTCAAAAAACATAGGGAACAAGGTTTCAACTATATCCACATCGGATTAGTTCAAGTTGCAATAAAACCATTAACTCGAAAAGGAGTTGATGCTTTTGTCCTTCTGTGTCTAAGTGATGCTAGTTTCACATACTACAACACCAATATTTTATGAATCATCGAGTCAAGCCTTCATAATGGTCCCATCCATTTTGATTGTTTTCCCGATTTTACCTTAAGCTTAAGTGACAAGCATCTTCTAAAAGCCTTAACCTTGAACCTTAAAACTTCAGGTTATGAGATGTCAGAAGGAAGTCAGCCTTTAGCTTTGATCTATAGGATTTATTACAAGTGTATCAGGACCAACCTCAACGTCCATACCTTAGTAAAAAGTCCCAAAGATCAAACCTTGTTAATCCAACCACTAATGTTTCCAAAAACATTAACAAGTTTGACATGATCCAACAGTATCTGGATGGTACCGTTAGGATTAGTTTTGATGCTCCCCGAAGTAATTTTGCACCCCTTAGGATTCAGGAACCAGGTAGCCAATTAGCCCGTAGGTCTGCCTCTAGCCTTCCTAACACCTTTAACCGACAACTTAAGGGTATCCATATTAACTCTCAGGTTAGTACACCCTTGTATTCGGTTAATTCTCATCTGCCTAACCAAGCATCTACATCAGGACAAATAGTCGAAGATGTAGAAGATGACAGTCAAGAGTCACCAACCCAAACAGATTTCGAATCTGTTAACCCTCAGTTGATGACCATAAGTAAAACTTTCAAGCCTGACATGAAAAAGCTTGAAGGTGATTTTATGTCAAAAGAAAATGATAGTAAAAGAAATCAGTATCGTGAAGGACACACGAAGGCTAAAAAACAAGTCATCTATGACTCATGGCAAGCCTTCATGCGTCAGTTTGGTTAGGATATTCCCTTTTTCATTTATTTTGAAAATTATCATTCCATGAATATCCAGGTCCTCACAAAGTCCAAATGGACTACTTCGGATAAGAAGTCCATTACCTCTAGTCATCCACCTCCAGAAGAAATTGTCATAACCCATAAAGGAACAGAGATTACAGCCTCCCCCTTTAAGGTTGCTACTGACAATGATAGTAACAAGAAATTGGTTGAACAAAACAATTACACCAACCAATGTCTTAGGACTATAGGTAAGCAGTTAGACAAGATTGAATCCAAGTTAGATGGTCAATCCCTCGTCTCCGAGAAACCTTTACTACAGCTGCCCAGTAAGCCTTTAGGTTTAAAAATCTCAGAACAGTCAGCTCTTAGTAAGGTCACTCAGTTGCTAGGTGAATTAAAAACAAGTAAAACAGATGGTAAGAAACCAGAATCTTCCCATCAAGTCAGTGCTCTCAATCAAGTCTCTACAGGATCTGATACGGATTCAGAATCTGATCATCAGATTAGTGAAATCGAAAAGCAGTTCAAACAGTTAGAAGTCAACAGGATTAGGTCTGTGATGGAAATCACGGTATATCGTTGGAGGATCCAATTCCAGTTCCCATTGGGCCGGTTACGAGGGCACGAGCCAAGAAGTTTAAGGAGCTACTCAGTGGGCTGATTCAAGCGACATGGGCTCAAGCAAATTCATGGAGGCCCATTGAACAAGACTCACGTGGCCCACAAAGGAGTGTTAATTTTATTCACGTTCTAGAAGGCTGAGCATCAAGTTGGAAAGAAATATTTTTGGGGAGTTTCTAGAAGGGTCTCTATGATAGGCGCCCAAATCTTTCCTTTTATATTCCCTCCTTTTATTTTGGGCGTCTAGCAGCTATTTTAACTCTATTTTAGGCGGCCAAATTTTAGTTAGGCAAGCTAGGGATTATTTCCTTAATTGCTTTCTTTGTTTTAGGTAAGCAAGGATTTCTTTCCTTGCTCAAAATTGCTTTACTCGACCAGCCCTTGTTTCCTAGGATAGAATTTGTTTCCATGTTATTTCTAGCTTATAAATAGGACCCTCTTGCATTGTAATTCGAACAACTTTGATCAATATATTTTGTGAGGTTTAATTCTCTTTGGTTCTTTGAAGAACTTCTCGAACTTATCGGGATTTTCCCGTGGCGTTCAACTCGACTCATCAAACGGATTTCCATCCCCGTTTGTGGCGTCTTCACCATACCGAGGTTCTTGCTTTCCTAAGCAACGGGTCGAGGTTTCCTTCAAATCCATTCTAGAAACGATCTTGGGTTCCCTATAGTTGTTGGGTCTCGTTACGGGATAACGGGGTTCACATCAGTCTGGTCGCCCTAACCCTATGTCTTTAACCAAGAATTGGTATAGTAAACCCACTCCTCCTGATCTTCAATTTGAAGAAAGGAATTTCCAAAGTCAATTCTCTGTCTCCAGAGACAAGTTATTTGAATGGACTATTGATGGTTTCTCTGAACAAGAAATCCTTAATAAACTCCAACATATGACTATGGTAGCAAACAGCTACTTAGTAAACCATTCCCTTAGTCATCCAGAAGTCGTTGATTTAATCGTCTATGGTTTCACCGGTTCTTTACGCCAATTGTGGGAAAAGTACCTCACCGAAACTGATCGGGATCTCATTCGTTGTGCTGTTCAGCATGATGAAGAAGGATTTCTAATTTTTGATGAAAGATTAGGTCAAGGTGTTAGCGATGGTATTAATACTCTCATTTATACCATTGTTAAACATTTTATTTGTACTCCTAGTAACATTTCAGCTAGGATTCATGACCAATTAAGTAACCTTAAGTGTCCAACCTTAAGTGATTTTCGTTGGTATAAGGATGTCTTCATTTCCTGTGTCATGCTTAGGGAAGACTGTAAGAATCCTTTTTGGAAAGAAAATTTCATCAATGGCCTCCCTAATCTCTTTGCCCATAAGATTAGAGAAGTCTTAAGTCAGCCCTCAGGAATCATAGAATATGATACCCTGACCTACGGTGATCTTGTTAGTACCATCAACAAAGAAGGTATGAAGATGTGTATTAACATAAAAATTAATAATCAACTTAGCAAAGATAAAAAAAACAGCTAAGTATGAAATGGGTAATTTCTGCGAACAGTATGGTCTGCCTCCCATAGCACCATCTCGTAGAAAACACCACAAAGAAAAGTCATCCTTTAGAAAGTCACACAAATACCACAAGAAGTCAAATAGGAATTACATACCTCCTGAAGAAAGTAAACCTTGTAAACCAAAATTTCACAAAAAAGCCTTTAGGAAGAAATCCACACCTAAAGACAAAAGTAAAATTAGATGTTACAAATGTAAGAAGCTAGGTCATTACAGCTCTGAATGTCGAGTTAAAGAAAATATTAATTCTTTAGACATTCCTGCAAGTGAGAAAGTAAAACTGTTTGCCATCTTAGAATTAAGAGATTCTACTGGTAGTGATCTAGACATAGATGACATCCCATCCTCTAATTCTAGCTACAATCCCAGTACCGACACAGAATCCGACACCCCTAACCAAAAATTAGGATGTCAAGATAGTTGTTGCCACCCAAGTAAAACCTTGAACGTTTTAAGTCAACAAGAAGAACTTTTGTTCGATTTAATCGACAAAGTTGAGGATCCTGAGCTCAAGGCTCAATATCTCTCCAAATTTAAAAATGTGTTAAGTAAAAAGGAAAGTAAATTAAAAATCCCTGAAACTCAGGTCAGTCTTAATAAAATCTTAGACAAGTTTAAGAAAACCTCTAAACCTTTCACTTTACAAGATTTACAGACTGAATTCCAACAGGTAAAACAAGAGATTCGTGAACTAAAAGCCCAGAATAAAACTCTTGAACAAGAAGTCCTCCTTAAAATCAACCAAAGTTTTAAGAAACAAAGTCAACAAGAGTCTGAACAATCAGAAAAGGAACCCGAACCTGAACCCTTTTAGCCTCAATTTACTCTTCAACAAGATACTCCGGAATGTAGCCAATTCCTTAGTATCATGAACCGTATGCATTTCCAGAAATGACATGCAAAAGTAAATATCATAGTAAATTCTGAATTTGCATTTGAGGTTATTGCCCTTATTGATTCTGGTGCAGATCTCAATTGTATTCAAGGTCTTATACCCACTAAGTACTATGAAAAGACTAGAGAACGTCTTCATTCAGCCAATGGTACTTCTATGGGTATTCAGTATAAGTTATCCAAAGCACATATCCGTAAAGATAATGTTTGCTTTAAGTCATCATTTATCTTAGTAAAAAATCTGTCTGATTAGAAGGTGATCTTAGGCATTCCTTTCATATGTCTGTTGTATCCTTTCACCACAACAAGTCAAGGACTTACAACTTCCATCTTAGGTCAAAAGGTAACTTTTGAGTTTATTCATCCTCCTCAACCAAGGGAACTCTCTTTGTTGCAAGAAGCCTCCATAAGTAAAAATCTTAATTTCCTTGTCCAGAAAACTCAACATCTTGATTTTCTAAAGGAATAAATCAAGTTTAAAAGAGTTGAGGACCAACTCTTAATATATATATATCTAAAAAATGATAGAGAATTCGCGTTTGAGAACAAAGGCTCTATTAGTTTCATAGGTATTTCGAATGCCCAACCCGCCGAGTGCTTTCAATCTACATATATGATCTCTCCAAGCTTTGAGGTAGTAATGCCGTGAATGATCATCCGAGAAGCCCCACCAAATTTTTTTGGGATAAAAACATTTTCACCCATCAACTACCAAGTCTATGACATATTGCACCATTAACTACTAGTTTTAACACATTGCTCCCTCCAACTACCAATGTTAGACACTTTTCATGTCACATCCCGAACACTAACTCGAAGGGCCAATGACAGCCGCAAGCATTTCCGATCGAATGCTCCAGCAAACTTAACCTTGACATTGCAGCGGAATTTTTTTTATACTACTGAGAGAGACGGGCCAAGAAGATTCACATATACTCAACTTACACAAAAATGACTTCAATAATAATAGTGTAAGCATCATAAATACAATACATATACAAAACACTTCTTCAGTGACAGACCACAATGGTCTATAGCCACCAACATCTCAAAAGATTACAATGAGGGTCTTTCCTCTCAAGATAAGTAGTCCTCAGGACTCCTTTCACCTGACACATCTAGAATGATACAATTTAAAAATCGTGAGTCAAAAGACTCAGTAAGGAAACATGAACTTTTAAAAAATGCATGATCATGAAATTCGATGTGCATGTATGCTCAATGCTTGCATATGAAACACATGCACTTGCTCTTGAAAATATATTCTTGAACTTGTAAAGACAATTGATCTTGAAAAGGAACCGTCCCCTTTTTCCCTTGGAGACATAACATATGGTCGAGCTAGCCCTTGAAGTGGTCATAGGCCTGATGGCTAGACACGACCTTTGCAGGTCCACACCGTCTTGCAAGCATCCTTCAGTGTTGTTGCATATACCTCAAGAGCTACCCATCCTTCTTGCAAGCATCCTTCGGTATGGGTGCCCTTAGGAGTCATACATCCTTCTCGTATTTGTCCTTCGGAGTGGATGCACCTATCTTACTGGTACGGTACTGACCAACTTCAGCCCTTAACTTAACTTGTCATAAAATACTTTCATGCTTTCATTTGCACAAAACTTTATTTTTCTTTCAAGAAAATCATGCAAATGATTATGTCATGTCATGCTTGATAACAATGAGTGTTTATGCTTGATAACAATGTCATGTTGTGTATCATTCCAGTTTTCGTAAAAGCGTAAGTTTCCATTTACCTCGGTCCTCCTAAGCTTAGGATGGTGCTTCGCCTATAAGCGAGTTACATTCGTTACTTAGACGTTTAGATAATAACAGTCAAATAAGCACACAAAAAGTACTTATACACGTTCTCGGTTTCAAAAGTCGTATCTTTGAAAATGTGGCTTCACTTACATAATAAGCATACACATCAAACAACTCCAATATAGGTGAAACTCCTAGAGTATTTCCAACTCGGTCTTCCATTTCGAGATACCATACTTCTTCCATATCTTTTCTTCCAGCACGGATCTTCAAATCATCTTCTTTCATAACCTCAACATCTAAGATCAGATCGGTAATCATTAGACCTAACTTGATTACCCAAAGTACATGAAATAAATCGTCGTCCGATACGTGCAAGGTTGTTGTTTTCACCTTCTTTATGTCCAACTCGTATTCAACTTTAGTATACTTGTGCTTCCATCAATAGCATTGATCTCAAGACCTATCCATGAAGGTCAGCAACAACATTCCACATCAAGGTTTAGTTTGCAAATTAGCAACCTATAACGGCCTTATTCCACTTTTCCTTGTTTCAGAATTTGCAACCTTACATTGCATGAACCAAAGACCATAAAATTCCATCAATTAAACCTCAAGGAACGTTCTATATAGGTACGACCGAGACCTCTAGGACTTGACTTGACCTGATTTTTATTTTCTTTCTTTCAAGTTCACATGAGTACCAATGAAAACAAACTCTTAGATACATTGAATCCTCACTTCAATGGCTAACCCGTGACTTGCTTGCCCTTATTTCCACTCTTTTAGCTTACTGACCTAGACCTCAATCCTCATAAATATGTTCCAGCATCACAATTCTTCAAGTCCAATACATGATTCACATCAAACTCTTAAAGACAACACAACATGCAAACAATCTACTTAACCCGAGCATATTTCCTCCATTTTCTCCAAATATAACCAATGTGCTTAGGTAATTAGCTTGCTGTTCTATCTTATATAACCAACATATAATGCACTTAACAGCAAGCACAACTAAGAACATGCCATACATCCAATCAGCAAACTAATATCAAGGCAACCGGCCAACATGCATTGCTAAGTTCTTCCAATTGCATGCCATCAACTTACATGCATGTTAGCTCATCTCTAAATACATTTGTTCATTGATTAAAGCCACTGACCGAAGCCCTATCTTCACTCAAATCTAACATTTTTCACACATCTTTCCATGGTTTAGCACAACAGCATCACAACAAAAAAATCAAGGATTTACACTTTCAATTTAACATGCAACTAGTCCATATTCATCAGCTCATCATCCAACATGTTTTTCAAGCTTTACTAACCTAAACCGTGGCCTCTAACATCAGTGTTCAACCTCAAATCACAAGAATTCACAGCAACTAACTTACATCTAGCAAGTCACAAGGTTCGGCCAACAAGAATCACAAATCTTATATGAATGTTATTATCTCTCCAAGAAAAGGTTTTCCATGCTCCCTTCTACCAAAACCGTGACCATCACACATCTCCACCACCAGCAAGTTCACAACCCATCACTACATGTCAACCAATAGATCCATATACAAGAAAATTTTCAGAGAAGACACCATATACTCATTCGGCCAAACCAAAGAATTTCCACCAAGGAGAAGAAGCTTACCTTGCTTTTCCTTCCCTTTTTCCTTTCTCTTCTCTTCTCTTTCTTCTTCTGCTTCTTCTTGGTCTCCTTCCCCTTCTTATTCTCTGTCTCCTTCCCCTACTTCTTCTTCTTCTTTCATGGTTCAAGCTCCCTTTCTCCCTTTCTCTTCTATCCTCTCAGGTTCTCTCTTTTGTGCTACTAAAATGAGTGTTGTGAGGTGAGTGCCATGAATGAGGGAGTGAAGTGGTGATATATGAGTGAAATGTGAGTGCTTGCTTTACGTGAAATGGGGGGGAGCTTTTTTCCATCGCCCCACCCCATTGGCTGCAATGGGTAGCAACTTTTGCCTTTTTGTCTTTTTGTATTCTTTGCTTTTTCTTTTTGCTGTTCAGGTGACACCCTTCAACCCTCCTAAATCTCTCTTTGTCTTTCTTTGTTTTATGCCTTTCACGTGATTCTCCATTCATCATACTTAAGGACATCTCATTTGCCTAATGAAGGTTAAGATTACTAAAACAAAACATAGGATAATTTAACATGCACTAACATAGAATTTCACAACCATAATTTATCATACAAATGAAAAAACTTAAAAAAAATTCAGCAATTATAAAGTATAATAAAATGCACTTTAAATACCCTTGAACATTAAAATACCATAAGTCATTGTAACATAATAAAATACCTTACATAAGCAAAATAACAGCCCTCAAAAAGGTCTTAACATAAACATTAACATGGAAGAAAACGTAAACTACATGATGAAACTTCGGGGTCTCACATTTCACCCTAAACTAGCCAATTTGACATGTACCATTCAACTACCAATGTTAGACACTTTGCACCATCTTTCTTGACAAAATACCCTTGCAAACTTAATGAATTGACAACAATATCTGCAATATATGCAAAGTTTTCAAGGGAATTATCGTCATTTTAGTCTAAAACTTTGACAGAGGGTGCAAAGTGTTTAAGATTAATAGTTAGAGGGTGAAATGTGTCAAGACTGGTAGTTTAGGGTACAAACTGCAAAAACTATGGTAGTTCGTGGGTGAAAAATGTATTTTTTTCAAAATTATTTAACATCATGTCAAAACTCACAGATGCCATTGGAGAGTAAAAAATAGACATGACATAGGAGGGCATGGTAGCAGCCACAGTTTTGATAAGAACTGTACGCCCTGCTTGCAATAACGTTTAGCCTTCCAGCCAGCCACTCTACGCTACACCTTTTCCTTAAGCTTAGAAAAGGTTGCAATCTTGGAATTAGAAAGTACCGATGGCAACCCCAAATATATACCAGGCTCAAGAGTCTGAGACATTTGCATGATCTTGCAACTAAGTTGGGAAGCATCCTGGCTCATGTTGTTGCTAAAAGAGAGAAAATACTTAGCCATATTAATGGTTTGACTCGTCCAATATTCAAAGGTAGTCAGGATCTCCCTGAGGTGCAAAAGAACATGAGGTCGTCGGTAAATAATAAATGAGAAATAGGAGGGGCTTGCCTTGCAATCTTGATTCTATGCAGAGATCCCTCATCTTCCGCTCGATGCACCAATCGAGAGACCGATTCCATGACTAGAATAAATAAAAAGGTGAGAGCGAATCTCACCGCCAAAGACTTCGGGAGGGCTGGAAAAATCCAAAAGGGTTCTCATTCAGCAAAATAGAGAAGGACACTGTAGTCGCACATAGGTGTATCAATTGCCGCCACTTTTGAGAAAATCAAAAGCATTGCAACCCCCATTGTCCAGAAAGTTCCACCTTGGATTCGCTTGAGTTTCAGCAAGTGCATGATCTTGTGCACAAGAATAGAATTTTCTTGAACATGGCAATGCTACACAAAAGCATTCAGGGCAAGTGAGATCAACCGGAGCATGAGAGACTTGAGTTGGGCCGTTAAGATCTTAGAAATAATTTTATATGCCACGTTGCAGAGACTAATTGGCCTGAACTGTGTAACCCGAGTGGGGTTCTCTTGCTTTGGAATTAGCACAATATTTGTGTGGTTTAGTTCATGAAGAAGAAATACAAATTGCCCCAAACTTGAATCTCACAAGAAATCCAAGGACTCCAAATAAAAAAGAAAGCCTTTTTGGCCGCATGGGGAGAGTCCGATGAAAGTGATAGTGATAGTGCTAGCTTTCTTTTGAGTATCTCGTCTTCTTACACACTATTGTGCTTTTCACTTGCTTATTCGGCGTAGAGAGCCATTTGTTGGCTTTTAGTCACAATCAATGTTTTGATGATAATAATAGAAGTAATTGAGATGTGAAGCAAAGCGGATCCAAAATGCGCACGAAGCAATCAAGCAACATCATCTTCAATGGAAGTGCTCTTAAAGTGAAGACTCAAGATGCTAGGGTAATCTTTGTAACTCTAAGACTACATCTTTAACAAGGATTTTAATCACACACATGCATAAGTCTTCAAAACTTGCATAAACCGTTTTAACGTTTGTTGAAAGATTAAAACCTTTTTAATGGCTTCAAAATATCTCAAATATACTCTCAAACCTTTTTATATACTTATGAGAAGTTAGAGTTTAAAATTGGGTATTTTAAGTGGGTCAAAATTGAGTTTTTAAATCAACCGGATCATGCTTAAGTTGAGGAGGTCGACTGGCTCAATGAAGCGGACGACCGGACCTACGACTGCTTGGTGTAGTGGTCGACCGGTAGCTTTTAATACAGAGACGTTAAATTTCTAACAAAATGACCATTGTGTAACGGTAACTTGAAGCGGTCGACCGGTTCATGTAGAAGTCGACCGGTAGCATTTAATAGAGAGCCGTTAAGCTTCTGACAATATGATCGTTAGACAACAGTAAACTTGAAGCGGTCGACCGGTTCATGTGGCGGTCGACCGACTCGTTTTAACAGATCACTCTAATGATATTAACGGCTATTTTTCTCATGAGGCCTATATAAACCCATTCCCACGCCTTTGGAACTTAACTCAATCGTCCAAAGTCATTTTACAAAGGCTAAGAGTGATAAAAAAACCTTCCATGTGAGACCCCGATTTTAGGTCTGTCAAGTTATTGCTTATGACCTCTTAAGTACGTATTATTGCAAGTGTATGTATGATTAAATTTGTGATTTTTGAGGTAAGTGTCGACACATTGGAGCATAGTGTCGACACATTAAACTAACACCCGAAAGTTTACCTTTTTCTGGAGCCCAAAGTGAATTTTGACTAAGTGTTGTAAGTGTCGACACCTTGGGTCATAGTGTCGACACATTAGACCGATACCCGAGAGTTCGCCTTTTTTCAGAACTCCCGTGAATTTTGACCAAGTGTTGGAAGTGTCGACACCTTGAGTGATGGTGTCGACACATCTAACTAAAACCCGAGAGTTTACATTTTTCCCACTTTGACTAAGTGTTGGAAGTGTCGACACCTTGAGTGATGGTGTCGACACATCTAACTAAAAGTGTTGTAAGTGTCGACACCTTGAGTGATGGTGTCGACACATATAACTACATTCCGAAATTTTATCGGATTGAAATATGTGAGGTGAAATTTATGTAAAAAGGGAAAAGAAAGGGGGGAAGGGTAGTTTTGCCTTTTCCCTTCCCCCAAGCCCCTTTACGTATAAGCAGCCCCCCCCCCCCCAAATCAAAAAGTCATTTTACCCTAGCTCCCACCGAAGAAGAGAAGAAAGAAAGAAGAAGGAGAAAAGAAGAGGAAGAAAGGAAGAAGAGAAAGAAAGAGAGAGAGAAGGAGGTGAGTGGTTATGGCCGGCCAAGCCTTACCCATTTTCACCTATGTTCTCTTTTTCTTTTTGAATGGTTGTTGGTTGTGTTGTTAGATTTTCTCTTGTTAGATTTTCTCTTTGAGATTCATGTGTTTTCTTTGAGGAAAATGTAGATCTAATGAGCTTTAGAAAGTTGTAAGGCTTGTGCACAAAACCATGGAGAGTTATGGTCAGATCTGAAAAAGAAAATATGTTCGAGAGAGAGAAAGATTGCTTACTGCACCCTAGGTGTTTGATGAAAAGCCTAAAAGAGGGCTGAGATCTATTTTGAGCATGTATGGCCGAATCTATTGGTTGATGTAATGCATATGAGTCTTGTTGAGAACCACCGAGCCCTAAGTGTTTGATATATGGTTAGATCTGAAAGATGTTCAAGAGAGCAAATGGTACACCCTACTTGTTTGATAAAAGCCCAAAAGAAATGGGCAAATGCAATAGTATAGCTTGATGAAGATGGAATCATAGTTTTGTTATAAACTTTGAGTTGGAGTTGTAAAAGTGGAAGGAATGTGAAATAATGGTTGCTGTTATGAGATGTTAAATTAGCCTTGGATGTTGGTTGTGTCATGAAGAGATTAGAGTTTTGGTTGTTGGAAGTTAGAACGTTGAAAAGATTGTTGTGATGGCTGGTAATTACATAAGCAGATTTCAGAGCTGGAATAGAGAGTGTGTTTTGATGCATTTGTAGTTATCTCTTGATATTGAGTGGATCCTAGATTGAAGGCCTAGGACATGGAAAGATTTTAAGTCATACCTTGGATGATTGTAATGTATTGATTACTCTATACGTCTAGTAACCTATGAATAACAAAGGTATGATCCAATTGTAGGTAACGTGACGTTCAACACTCAAGCAAGCGAAGATAAGAGGAGCTTACGTTTGTAAGTGAAAATAGTAAGTAGCAACTTACGCTTTACAAAACTGGAATGATACACAGCATGTTTTTATGAATAAGCATAACATGTTTATAACCACGCATGACAAGTTATTTCTCAACAAGCATGACATCGTATACGTATTTGTATGAAAGCATGAAAGAAGTTTTTGTGCAAATGAAAACATGAAAGGTTTATGAGATATTTGTCATTAAGCACGAACTGTCAAGAGCATTAGAAGCATTTTATGATAAGTTGATTACCAAGCATGACATGAGCACGTCATGAGCAATTGCATTTGCATTTGCATTTATTTGTCTCATAAGAAAGAAGGAGAAATTTTATGCAAATGAAAGTACCATTTTTATGCTACTTTATGACAAGTTTTATGACAAGTTAATTAACGAACCCAAGTCGGTCGGTACCGTACCAAGTCAAGAAGGTGCATCCATACCGAAGGACGTTTACGAGAAGGGTGGATGTCACCTAGGACACCCATACCGAAGGATGCTTGCAAGAAGGATGGGTAGTCCGGGAGGTATGTGCAATCACACTGAAGGATGCTTGCAAGAAGGTGTGAACCTCCAAGAGTCGTGTCTAGCCACTGAAGGACATTGAGAAGGTGTGCTAGCTCGACCATATGTAAGGTCCCCAAGGGAAATAGGGGACAGTTCCAACGGGAACGCACAACCCTGATGTCAGGGGTAATGGAGCTCAAGTAGCCCATAGGATAAGAATGGAAAAGATTTTCCAAAAGAAAGAGCTTTATAAGTATAAGAGATGTTTTCAAGAGCAAGTGCATGTGCATATGCAATCATGAGGCATACACGTGCATCACGATTCATGATCATGCATGAATTACATACGTATAAATGATATTTAAAGTTCAAGTTTATGATTATTTCAAGTTAAAGCTCATGATATTTCAAGTTGTACTTGAATTACATTATGTTCAAGTTTGTAATTATTTCAAGTTTAAGCGCATGCTTATGATTTTAAGTCAAGTGCATGCTTATGATTTTAAGTTCATTATGATATCGAGTTCATGATGATTTCAAGTTTAAAAGCAAGTGTATGATTTCAAGTTCAAGATTATGAGTTCAAAGAATAAGTTCATGGTTTCAAACTCACGATTTCAAGTTCATATTTCCAAACCATGATTTCAAGCTCATGTTTTAATTATAATTCCTTACTGAGTCTTTCGACTCACAGATGTTTTAAATTGTATCATTCCAGATAACAATTCAGGTGGGAAAATCTAGAAGAGGGACCGATGGGAACGTCCTCATCTCTCTTTGTTGTTTCATTAAAGGTTAGATGTAATTTTGAAGAGTCGTCATGAGCCTCCGTTGTGTGGTGGTCATGGGTTATTCGGACTAGTAGAGTTCAAGGTTTTTGATGTCTAGTATCTTAGTCGTGGTTATCAGAAACAGAAGTTGAAGAGTTCATAGGAAGTACTAAGAACGCTTATCAGGCATCCTGTGAATGTCTATGTTATGTGTATAAGGATTCAAGATGTATTACATATATGTTATGAGTAGGTCCATATAAAGGTTTTGTTGGAATCCCTTAGGACTTGTACTTCAGCCATGCAGTCATGACATGTAATTTGGATGCTTTCACTATTGCCGTTGTAGTCAATTGTGTAAGTTGAAGTTTATGTAAATCTCTTTGGCCCATCTCTCTCAGTTGTAGGTGTTTTTGTGTAATAAAAAAAATATCCGCTGCAAGATTAAGAGAAAACGCTGGAACATTCATTGAGTGAATGTTCGCGGCTGTCATTAACCCCCTTCGGGCTAGCGTTCGGGGCGTGACATTCCAATCCTCATTCAAACATCATTCACACATAATCTTCATTTTCACATTCTTATTATTGTGTGAAGCCTAAGAGCTAGTTATTTCTCATTGTAATATCTACTCCATCAATGAGTTTTAGATGCAAATTTCATTCAACCATACACATTACTAAGAGAGTGATTCCCTTATATCCTTTCGGTGAGGGTTGTTCATCGAAAGAAGGAGTTTGGAGAGGTTTGTTCTCAAACTCGTTCTTGAGGCTTGAAGAGGGTTTTTCAAGCTCAAGTGTCACGCCCCGAACGCTAGCCCGAAGGGGGGTTAATGACAGCCGCGAAGATCCACTCAATGAATGTTCAAGCGTTTTCTCTTAATCTTGCAGCGGAATTTTTTTTACACAACTGAGAGAGACGAGCCAAGAAGATTTACATAAACTTCAACTTACACAATCGACTTCATTGGTAAGTGTAAGCATCTTAATTATATATCATGGCAGCATGGCTAAGGGATTCCATCAAACCTCTTCATATTGACTTACTCATAACATCTTCACATTACATCTTGAATCTATATATACCTTACAATATTATTTAGCATCCTGCTGCCTCAGAATGATATCAAGCCCTCTTTGGGCTTCATGTGCATTCTCCAACTCCTGACCCGTAGTGCATTCCCAATGGCCTATGACCAATAACATTACAAACTAATACTTACTAAGGTAATCTTCAGAGCTCCTGACACCTAGCAAATATGGAATGATACATTTTAAAAACTGTGAGTCAAACGACTCAGTAAGGAAAAGAACTTGTAAACATGATCTTAAAACATGAACTTGAACTTGTAAACTTGAACTTGAATTTATACTCTTCTAATCATGCATTAGTACCATTGCTTGAAAACATAACTTGAAATCATGCACTTGTAATCATACACTAGGAACATAACTTGAAATCATGCACTTGTAAACATAATGTGCTTCATGCATGATCATGACTTCTTGATGTGCATGTATGCTTCAAGTGTGCATATGCACATGCACTTGCTCTTGCTCTTGAAAGCTTGTACTTGCATGATCATGACTTTTTGATGTGCATATGCACATGCACCTTCTCGCATTCGTCCTTCAGTGGCTAGACACGACCCTTGGAGGTCCACACCTTTTCGCATTCGTCCTTCAGTGTGGTTGCACTTACCTCTAGGATCACCCATCCTTCTCGCATTCGTCCTTCGGTATAGGTGTCCTTCTTGATGGTACGGTACCGACCATAGCCCTTAACTTAACCTGTCATAAAACTTTCTTGCTTTCATTTGCACAAATCTTTCTTTTCCTTTCAAGAAAGTCATGCAAATGCTTATGACGTGTCATGCTTGATAACGAATATCTCATAAAACTTTCATGCTTTCATTTGCACAAAAACTTCTTTCATGCTTTCATGCAAATGCGTATGTTATTCCATGCTTGATGAGAAATATCTTATCATGCTTGGTTATAAACATGTTATGCTTGATAAAATAGCATGTTATGCTTGTTCATAAAAACGTGATGCGTATCATTCCAGTTTTCATAAAAAGTAAGTTTTCACTTACCTCGATCCCCTCGAGCTTAGAATGGGTCTTCCCCTACAAGCGAGTTACTTTCGTTACTTGACGCTTAAGAATAAACATTCAAAGAAAAGTATTCATATACGTACTCGGTTTCAAAATCCGTATCTTTAAATATGAGATTTCCTTTACGTGAAATCATACATGAAATTGTACTTGAAATTTCTTTTAAACATTTTTAGCTTTCATAAAAGCAAATTTGAAAACAACAATCATACACATCAAACAACTCCAAATTAAGTGAACTCCTAGGGTATTCCAACTTGATCTTACAACATCGTCTTTCATAACTTCAATATCCAAGATCGGATCCGTAATGATTCAACCTTATCAACGATTACATTCCAAATCAGCAACCTATAATACATCTAACTTAATATCCCTTATGTGATATCTTTCATCATACCATGCCTGGACTAATTTCTATCAATTCCATCACTTAAACCTCAAAGGATATGCTATATAGTTGTTGCTGAGACCTATAGGATTTAACCTAAGCTACATTGGTCTTATCTCCAAGTTTTGAAGTTCACATGAACATCAATGCCCACAATCCTTCCAAACTTAACCGATAGACATAATTCCTTATTTACGTGCTCAACCCGTGACCATTTTGGCCTCCTTTTTACTCTTAGGCTTGCTGTTTAATTAAGTGCAATCAACATACCTTCACCACCATGAAGGAATCATTATACTTGAAGAATGAGGAAGAGTCAATCAACTTGAAGCACAAACTCTCCCAACACTGTTTCCAAAGGAAGGAGGCACCCAAAACCCTCAATAACTCCTTAACTTGGTTTTGGTCGGCTAGCCTAGATAATAGTAGGGTTTCGCAAGTCCTCAATAGGAAACTCCAAAGATTCCACATCTTCCTGAAATTTAACAGGCACCGCTCGAGCGCCAGTCGAGCACCAGTCGAGTGCCAAGTCTCTATCCAAATTTTGTCTAGCCTCGCTCGAGCGGCTGTCGAGCGCTATGATTCTGTTAGAAATCTTCCAAGCTCGCTGAGCACCGGTCGAGTGACGGTCAAGCGGTACGACTCTGTCTAACATTTTTCCTTAAGGGTGCTCGAGCGTGAGTCGCACGCTGATTGAGCGTGATGATACCTAAAACAGGTCACTAACAAATCCCTATTCCAACAACTTAAGCATGGTTTCTAGCTTGATTCATTTGATCAACATCAAACCCACACAATTCATTACATGCATTTTCAATCTCTAAGCAACATTGTTTTCAACTTCCTATCTAATCTAACCCAGCTAAATCACAACCAACAATATGTTTCAATAGTTAAAACCTAGGAACATGCAACAACATTCCCAATCAGCTACCATCAAATCTTCATGCATGCATCATTATTGCTAATCCTTGCACAATCCAAGATTTCTAATCACATTCTCCAGCAACCAAGCACACAACCAAAACATGCTTGATCCTTTACTCTCAAAGCATAACTCAATTTCTTTAAGTGCTTAGCTTGCTGTTATAATCAAAATCACCAACATAAGTTCTTAACAACAGCAACTCTTAAGAAAACCTAACAAAAGACACATCACATGCCATAGGGCAGCAACCCTTCGGCTCCCATCGTTCATTCTCTTCCATTTTCACAACACTATCACTTAACAGTTTCCAATCACACTTGCTCTTAGGTTTAGGCCACTGACCGAAACCTATATACATCCTAAATCTTTCATGCTTTTCACATCCAAGATCTAGGTTTTCAACAGCAACATAACAACACTTAACATCAAAGATCTTAACTTCAATTTCACATGCAACTAGTTCATTTTCTACTTTACAAGCCAACTCATTTCAGCCCTAGCTAAGGTAAAGCCGTGGCCACAAATCTCTATCATCAAAACCCAAATCATCACCTTCTTCAACATAGCCCAAAACCGTGGCCTTCAATCCCTTCCTCCATCAATAGAACCTCAAGAAATCAGTTCACCAAACCTCCATGTTCATCATCCATCAGTAAAACACAATAATCACAACAAGATTCGGCCAAAGGGCGTTCATAACATGCAAAAGGACAATCAGTCAAGAACTCCAAAGAGACCGAATGTTACCTTAGGATTTTTCAGCTGGACACTTAAGGTGACTAGAAAACACCTTGACCTGATTTTCCCCCTGGATTTCTTCTTCTTCCTATTCAATTCAAGCTCCTCTCTTCCCTTTCTCTTCTTCTTCTTCTTCTTCTTCTTCTTCTTCTTCTTCTTCCCTCTTTCTTGGCTTCCTTCCTCTTCCTCTTATTTTCTTCTTCTTCTTCTTCTTTTCCTTCTTCTTCTTCCTTTCCTTCTTCCCTCTTTCTCGGTTTCTCTCTCCTTTCTCTCTTTGTGCGACTTGAATGTGTGTGAAATGAAAGGTACAAGTGACCACTTCACTTGAAATGGGGGAAAAGTCTTGCTTGATATGACCGGCTCATTTAATGTCTTGTCTCCTCCCTTTTTGCTTTCTCATTTCTTGCCTCACTAGCCTTTCACGTGAACTCCCTTCCATCCCACTTCTCTTGACTTTCTTTGCTCTACAAGTCATGTCATCTAATTAATGCTTTGTCTCCTTGTCTTTATCTTCTTTGGCTTTACTTTGGTCTTCTCTTTCTCACTTCCTTGCCATTCACGTGAAACTCATCTCCTTTTTAGCCTACAATCAATTCTTTTTCTAGCCCACAATCATCTCTCTTTCTAGCCTACAATCACTTTTCAACCTACCACCATTTCTCTCCTTTCCTCTTGCTTTCTCTCTTCACGTGATTCCCACATCAGCCACTTTAACATTTGTTTTGCCTTTTGATTTCAAACCCTTCACGTGAATCACCCACTTCACTAGACTTTCATTCATTCATTTTTTTTTTGCTTTTCTCTCTTCCACATGGACTACTTTATAAGCACACTAACTCATCGCTTAGTTCTTCATTAAACTATTCTATAAGCACACTAACTTATCATTTAGCTCTCCTAATGAAGAAGCTTAAGACTACCTAATGAAGGTATAAGGTAATTATGCACTGATTTTCATAATCATAATCAATACTTTAATATAATGAATTTGCTTAGGAGAATTCAGCATCTATAAGATAATAAAATGCACTCTGTGATATTAAATTAATAAGTCTTTGTAATATAACAAAATCTCTTATATTAGGCCCAATAATAGCCCCCAAAATTTAAATCCAAAATAGATACCTAACATAATTCTGCATAATGAAATTCGGGGTCTCACACCTTTCCCTTGGTTGAAGGGAGAATAGTGGAGAAACCTCAAGGCTCAGTGAAGGAGCTTGAGGGGTGGACGTAGGCGGGCTTGCTGAACCACCTAAAATATTGTGTTCGCTACTCTTCCCTAATTTCCTTTATTTGTGCTACTAGTTTATTACTTTAAAGTTTTCACTTCTGCATTTAGATTGCCATACATACTCTTGTGGTTAATCCTTTATTGCAATCAATCTCATTTGTGAGACTTGTAGCTAGCAAACACATTCTTTGGGGTAATTTTCGAAAAAGTTTTGAAACCCAATTCACCCCCCTCTAGGGTTGGCTTAATCCTAGGAATATTACCATTCTTTATTATTCTTTTGTAAAATACTTAAGTTTCGGGTAAACACTTTATCTTACTAGTGACGGTAGACAAAATCTCTTGGGTTTTGGGATTTGTGAAGAGAGTCAAAGAGTGTGCTCGAAAAATGGTTTGTAAAGGTTCCTTAGCACCCGTGAAGCTAATGTGTATTTGCTATTTGGAGAATAGTGAAGGATGCCAAAGGAAGTCAATAACTTTTGGGGTGGACCAGGTAACTGTTGGTCGAACCGCCTAAAATTGCGGTGTCGTCTATCTAACTCTATCTCTCTTATTATTAGTTCCATATTCATATTTGTGGTGCTTTATGCTTTATTGTTCTATTGCTTAAATTATTTTAGAAAAAAATTTACTTTTTATTAAAACCCAATTAACCCCCTTTTTGGGTTGTTATTTAGACTCACAATTGATATCAGAATTGAGGTTTAATATTTTTTATGTATGACAAAGCTTGTTAATTATTCGTTGGTTGAAGGTCAATCCACTAACCGACCTCCTTTGTTCAATGGAAGCTGGCATGATGATTTATTTCCAAGCAATGGACTATGTGTGAGACCCCGAATTTTACAATGTCATTTTATGTTTACGTATTTTGCTATTTATATTTAAATGGCTGTTATTGGTAAATTTTCTTAATACGTAGCAAAATATTATACCACAATGATCTATGTTATTTTGATTTGGGGTGGCCACACTTTCCTTAAGTAGTTTATTATGGTGGTGAAGTCAATAATTTCTTAATGACCGAATTTCTTCAAGGTAACTTTTATGGTGATAATGATAGAAGACCTTATGAAATTTTTAGCATCCAAGTTGCTGAATATCTCTAAAGTATTTTTCTTATAGTCTACTTAATGATTTTGAAATGTTAAAGATTTATGTTATTGGGCCTTATGACTTGTGATATGATATTGGGCCTTTTATAAGGAAAAGATAGTGGGCTAATATTGGGCCTTAGAGCTTATAAGAATTTGAGTTGTTGTTGGGCTTATGACCCAAGATATTGGGCTGCTACTGGGCTACCTATTCATGGCCGAATATAAGGGGTAAGTGGGCTTTGGAATTATGATAATGGGCTGCCATTGAATGGTTATTGGGCTTTAAGGATGTAGGTTATTGGGCCTTAGCCTTTAAGCTTATGGAATGGGCTTAAGCTTGTAATGTTGGGCCATAGAAAAAATATTATTGGGCTAGTTATCTTGTGATTGAAATGTTTGTGGGCCTAGCCTTAAAGATTGGTGTTATTGGGCCTAACTTTAAAGACTTATGTTATTGGGCTAGTTATCTTACAACTTCTTGGGGCCAACTAAGTACCACTAGAGTAACTAAGTAGTTGATTTGGAACCAAACAACATAAGTTAACTAAGTTAGAATCAAATCAAGAGGCCATCATGTGAAAAGCAAAGAGATAAGGCCAAGGAGACAAGAATGAGTAAGTGATGGCTGCTGCAAAAAGGGGGCAGCAAGGAGAATCTCCCCTCTTGGCCGAATGAGTCCAAGTGCAGCCCTCACTTTTGCCTTGCCTTTCACCTAAGTTGTTTCCCTTTCAATTGTTTCTCATTTGGTCGTCCAACACAAGGGAGAATAGAGAGAAACCGAGAAGGAGAGAACCAAGGAGAAAAAGGGGGAAACCGAGAAGGAGAAGAAGAAGAAGAAGAAGGAGTTGAAGGCCAAGAGGAAGTAAGGGAGGAAGGAGAAGAAAAGAAAAGGGGAAGAGAGAAAAGAAAGCTAAACTCGGAAGGTAATTTTCAGCATTTCTTAGAATCCTTCTCTTGCTTGTTGTGTCCATTAGTTTTGTAAAAGTTCATACTAAATGGATCTGATATCTTTGGTTATGATTCTTGTGGATTAAAGATGGAAAATATAATTGATAGTCATGATTTTGGAAAGGAAGGAGATAAGGATACATGTCTTTGGAGAAGGCCGAATCTATACCCCTATCATGTGATCTATTATTTGTGTTTTGTGTTGGATCTAAGAATGAGAATGCATGTGGATATATTCTAAGTTATGGAGAATGCATGTAAGTTGGTTTTAAATGAGGAGGTTTGCAAGCAATTAAAGAAATAAGAAAAGTCTAGGTGTTCTAGGAATAATGGTGTTGGCCGAATGTCCTATTTGCTAGATCTTGAAGTTACTTCATGATAGATAGATCCTAGGTTGTGAAATTGGTTGTTGGAGGAAGGGATTTATATTGAAGATGAAGATTTGACATGTATGCATGTGAGTTGGAAAATGTTAAGAATAGATTTTCATGAAAGTTGGGTCTTTCCTTTAGATCTCTTGCTGATGAAGCCTCTAAATGTTAGATCTAGATATGGTTGTTGTATATGATGAAGAGATGAGGTTGTAGGGCTAAATGCATGCTAGTTTGGTCTTGAAATGAAAAAGGAAATTCATGTTGCAAAGTAGGTTAGTTTCGGCATGAATGGTTGTGATTGGTTGTGTTGGCCGAATGCATGCTATGATGATATATCTATGAAGTGCTTGAAGTATGGATTTGTTGAGGTAAATATGGAGCTTAATTGCTAGATTAAGCATGGTATTAGGTCTCGGGTTGGCCATGTTTGAAGAGAATAAGATTTGCATGTCATAGATACCTTGTAAGTGTATGTTAGTGTTATGAATTATGGTGATTGGCCGAATGGTGGATTGCATGAGATCTTGTGATTTTGCTATGAATTGTAGATCTTAGGTTGTGAATCTGAAAATGGAGGATGGGATCACCATTGGAGAAGAAATTGTAGTCAATGAATACTTGAATTTGTGCATGGCCGAATGACCTAGTAAAAAGGAAACCCTAGTGGCAAGTAAATGTTAAATAAAAATACACTTGTATGTCATGTAGAAGTAAGGTTGGAATATGGCCGAATGAATTAGAGGTTGAGAGGCTAAGTTTGATTGTAAAAGGCATTATATATGTAAGAAAAACAAAGGTAATAAGGCTTAAAGGGCTCGGGTTAAAATGATTATCAAGGCCTTATAATGTTAAGCATGGATTAAGGATTCAATTAGAATGACTTAATGTTGGCCAAATCCTATTAGGGAAAAGTGAAACGTAATTGTAATGATATGAATATAAGCTAAGGATTAGAGAGCCTTGATCTTATGAGGAGAAAAATGTAAAACCTAATCAAAGAATAATGTCTCGGGTTGCATGGAGATCAATGTCAACTCCAACGTTTAATTATGATTAGGGTCAGCTTGTGAGAATAGAAAATAAACTAAGTACATGTGAAGTGTAAGGTATAAATCCTTGGCTTTAGGTGCTGTAAGCTTGCTGTGCTCAAGCTTGGGAATGAAAGTGAAAATGTAAGATTTGAGATATATTAGAACTTCGGTCAGTGGCCTAAACCTAGGGGTTAATGTGATTTAAATATGAGTAGTGTTATTTGAATATTATTAAGGTAAATTGAACATGAATAGGCAAGAACATGTTGTAGAATTTGAGAAAAGGGAACTTGGGAGCCGAATGATGTTGCTGCCTATGCCAAGAAGAAGGTGTTATATGGTGACATGATCAACAAGTTAGTCACCTAAGTAAATCGATTATATTTGCTGGGCATAGACTATATACACTCGGGTTAAGTGGGAATTGATTTCATGTTGTTGTCTCTAAGTGACCTATATGAATCCTTGCATGAAACTTGAGGATTTTTAATCTAAGATATCTTTTGGTTCAGGTTAGTAAGCTTAAGATTGAAAGTAAGGGCAAGAAGGCCAGGGGTTGGCTATAAGAAAATAAGGAATCAAAGCAAGTGAATAGTTGGTACATTGGTGCTTATGTGAACTCAAGGAGCATGAACTTAGGTTAAATCATATAGATTTCGGCAGTGTCCATAAAACACATCTATTGAGGTTAATTTGGTGGAGGATGATAGCTATTGGTCCATGAATAATATGATAAAAAGTGTGGAATCAAGGAATAGAAGCTAGATGAAGATAAGTTGCTGTTTTGACTTGGAATTTTTAAGATGAAATGTTGTTGCTGATTTCATGGATAGGCTTTGGAATCAATATTAGTGACAAGAAGAATTTATTGAACAAGTCGGATACGAGTTGGTCACGAAGTAGGTGAAAACAACAATCTAGTTGAATTTGTTTAATGTACAAGTTTAATTGTTTTCAAAATGCTTTATTCAAGCCAAAGTTTAAAGAAATCTTTTGCAAGAGAAATCATATTTTCTAGATATGTATTTTTGGAACCGGAAACGACTACGGGTACTTTTGTATGTCAACTTGAAGTTATTATCCAAGCAATTATGTAACGAATGTGATTCGCTTGTAGGCGAAGACCCACCGAGTATCAGGAGACCAAATGTAAGTGGATACTGTAAGTGGACAGTAAGTGTTTCTTTTTCAAAACTAGAATGACACACTGCATCGTTTCATGAACAAGCATGAGAGTTTAATCGAGCATGACACGACATGTGCATTGCATGAATTTTTCAAGAAGAATGTTTATGCAATAATTTTATGGAAAGACTATGAAAAGTTTTATGAAACGATAAGTTAAGTTAAGGGGCACTGGTCGGTACCGTACCATCAAGATGGACTCCCATACCGAAGGACGAATGCGAGAAGGATGGGTGAATCCACGAGGCTGTGCAAACCACACCGAGGAACGTTGCTCGAGAAGGTGTGGCACCTCCAAGGGTCAAGTCTAGCCACTGAAGGACGAATGCGAGAAGGTGCGCTAGCTGACCATATGTAAGGTTCCCAAGGGAATTCGGGGACGGTTCCAAAGGGAACGCACAACCCTGACTTCAGGGGTTAAATGGAGCGAGCCCACAAGTAAGAGACATGAAATGGTTATGAAAAGGCCAAGAGTGGCACAAGTATGAATAAGTGATTTTCCTGGGCCAAGGGCCAATTTTACAAGCAAGTACGAAAGAAAGACTTTCAAGGGTCTGGGGCCGAATTTAAGCAAGAGCATATGCATATGCATATCCATGACATGCATGTGCATCACGTATCAAGTTTCCTGTTTAAGCAAGCATAAGTCAAGAGCGTGTTTCAAGTTATGTTTTTCCATTACTGAGTCCTTTTGACTCACGTTTTCAAAATTGTGTCATTCCAGATGCCTCAGGTGAAGAGAGTCAGGAGGACTACCTGACTCAGAGGGAAAAAGATTATTTTTATGTTTTGTTGATGTGACTTGATCGATGAGATCAGTCATTTGTTAAGTATCAAACATGTTATATATGTATTAAGGTGAAAGATTGTCGAGAACCTTATTATGATGAGAGTTGGCTCGTTCTCTCGAGATTCTGTTTTATTCCGCTGTAAGCATGTATGTAAGAACGCTGGAGCTATCCGGGGAATTGCTCGCGGCTGTCACGGTCCCTGCGGGATGCCGTTCGGGGCGTAACAGTTAAATGGTATCAGAGGAATGAGAGTAGGGCCATGAGACATAGGGAATGCCATGCGATATAGGGAATGTATATAACCCTAAACCCTAGAGATATGATCCAGAGTCATGTATGGTAGACTCCTAAGTTGAGGTTTGTTTTAAGCTAAACGGTAACTTTGAAGTGCAGGATGGCACCTAGAGGACCACAGAGAAATCGGGGACCCGAGGACCGGGAGATACCACCGATGAAGTTCTAAGGCACATGGCTCAGCTCATTGTTGGGGAGGTGCAACAAGGAGTGAATGGCTTAGATTACCTAAGGGTATTATTAGGCGGACCCTTGGAAGGAATTTCTAAATTAAGTCTTGATTTTGGTACCCCTTCGAATGGAGTTTGCCTGAACATTTGATGATTAGTCAGAAGGTCAAATATGGCTGAGTAATAGGAATCGAGGGAATTATTGGAGATTTATACCACCCAGATCAAGGAATTGTTGACCAATTGTAATGAACTCAGGTATGTACTAATGCTTAGCTATGTTGGGGCGCGATCTTTGGGTTAGAAAGAGATATGTCTAAGAAGACATTTCGCATTAAAGATTGTTATTATGAATGCTTATTGATGCCATCAGAATTGATTATTGCATAAGAGACCATTGGGATAATGATTAGGGTGCTTCATAAGCATTTAGACTGATTAGTGATTTCCCTGATGATGTTTCAAGGCACTTGGATCAGCTGGTCACTGATCGCGTGCAACAATGTGGATAAGATAAGTGGTCGTCCTGAAGGATGTAGAGGACTAAAAAATGTGGATAAGATAAGTGGTCGTCCTTGAATCTCGCTAGAAATCTAAGGACTCCGAATACAAAGAAATAGCCTTTTTCGCCGCGTTGGGAGAGTCCTATGAAAGTGATAGTGATAGTGATGAAAAAGTTGCAAATCTACACTTCATGGCAAAGGATAATGAACATGAGGTACAAGATTCTTCAATTTCTTCTTTCTCTTTTCATGAATTACAAGATGCTTTTGATGATTAAAATCTTGAATTAAAAAGAGTCTTTTCAAAATATTGTCGTCTTAAAAAGAACCTTGAAATTCTTATGGATGAAAATGATACTTTGAAATACCAAGTTGTTTCTCTTGGAAGGATATTGCATGATCCAAAAAGTCATGGTTACCATTCCAACGGTAATCTCGAGGGTTTTGAAGACCTTTGAAGTTTGAGTGACTATAAATAGAAGAAGATAGAGAGATAAAGTCAACACACCTACAATTATTCTATGCCCTAGCTTCTAGAGAGAGAAAGTGCTTTGAAGAAGAGAGAACGCACCTACAAAACATTGGGTTTTCGAGAATGTTGTCTTCTTAAACACTATTATGCTTTATTATAATTATTCCTTTGTACCCATCTTTTGTAAACACTTGAGTGTTGGGTAAACAATTGATCCTACTCGTGAGGGTAGAAGAAATCCTTTAGATTTTGGGATTTGTGAAGAGAGTTAAAGTGTGTGCTCGAAAAACGCATTCTAAAGGGTCCTTAGAACCCGGGAAGCTAGGGTATATTTTCTATTTGGAGAATAGTGAAAGAAGCCCAAGAAAGTTAATAGTCTTGGGGGTGGACGTTGCCAAGTATTGGCCGAACTACCTAAAATTACGGTGTTGTTTATCTAACTCTATCTCTTTTATTATTCATTATATATTCATATTTGTGATGCTTTTATGCTTTATTGTTCTACTGCTTAATTATCTTAGAAAAAGTTATAATTTATATTAAGGGAAAATTACACAGAGCCCACTTGGTTTTAGGCCAAAATCAAAAGCCTCACTGGGTTTTAAAAAAAAATCCAAAAGCCCACTAAGTTTTAGGCCAAAATCAAAAGCCTCACTGGATTTTAAACAAAAATCCAAAAACCCACTAAGTTTTAGGCCAAAATAAAAAGCCTGACGGAGGTGGTTCGGGTTAGCTTTTGTACCAAACTGATAAACCATGTTGGCTTTTGGATTTTTTTAAAAATTCAGCGAGGCCTCTGTGTAATTTTCCCTTTTATTAAAACCCAATTCACCTCTCGGGTTGTTATTTAGACTCACAAGTAAATTTTGAGAAAATAACTTAGAATCTTTGTTTTTTCGGTTGCATGTAATCATCTAGAGTTGTGTTCGTGCACTGGGTCAAGGAGAAGTAAAGAACATTGCAAAAATCAAAAGAAATCAAGGTAAAAAAGTTATAGGTTCTGAAACTGAAGGAGGAAGAGATTTTTTATGGAGATTTGGTTGTTTTGATTGTGTTTGTGTATCAACATGTTTAGAAACTTGTTTAGAGTAGATATAATTCGTTGCATGTGTGATTTAGTATATATGATTCAAGAAATCGATTTGAAACCAACTGTTCTGTAGAAAAATTAAATTATGTCAGAATATTTTGATCCACCTGTAATATTTTGGCTGACAAGGCAATGCTCACATAGCACTGTGGGACCCACCTGCTGATGTGTCGATGACGTGTATGCTGATGTGGCATGTTAATTGGGAGCGTGCGCGTGTGGCGTATGAGGCGAGTGAGGACCACACGCCCTACCTCTCTTCGGCACATGAGAGCTCGTGCCGCGCGTTGACGACGCTCAATGAATTCCCACGGCACATGGAAGCGTGTTCGAACTCCTCTGTTTCAACCACCGACTTCCTCTACACATTGGTGCCCTCCAATCTCTGATCTGACCGTTTTGAATTTTCGGCGCTAAGGCAACTTCTGTTTTTACCTCCTCCTTGTCTCTTTCTCCAATTCTCTCTCTCCCCTATGCGGCTGAAACTCGACTAAGATTGTGCCCCTTCTCCTTCATCTCGCGTTTCCACCCAATTTCCTCTTTCTAATCCACTCATTTGCTTCCATTTGAGATTTCTACTTATTCTCTTGCTGATTCCAAGATGAATCTCCCATTACTTTTCACATTTGAGCTTATTTTTTGCCGATTGGGGATTAGGGTTGTTCCAGTTCTTGCTGTTCACTTTATTTTCGTGTTACGGTTGCGTCGACCACATGGGTCAGTGGCAATTGCATTATGTTATATTTCCTTATGCCTTCTTTAATGCAGGGGAGGGCCTTGGATTTTCGTATGGTCCCAACTGGGATCTGGCTGCAAAACGTGTACTTGTGAAGGACAACGCTTTTCAATACAGGAGTCTTGTGAGCTACAACAAAGGGGTGCAACCGTTGCAGGTAGACTTGCACATTCTGATCTTAAATATTTTTTCTATCATTCCCCTTGTTGGCTACTCCAATTTTCCCAATCTCTCCCTCTTAGAGTCCTTTTCAGGACTTCCAATTCATGTTAGAAGAAGTGTCACTGGAGGAACTTCAGAACTTTCAAAGTCACATTTTGGAAAACTTTTGCAACAAGTTTATCTTTTGGCTTGATACAATTTATTTTGGCTCTCATTATGATGAAGGTTATGTTGTTTTCTTTGATTGTTCGAATATGAAATACAACAATTTAACTTGAAATAATGCATATTATGCAAAACTTTGAGGAATATAAAGTGCTTATATCAATCTGTCTGAATGAGAAAATTAGTTTATAACTTTAGTTGATTGGGCATGATACTTTTTTCTTTTTTGTTAGATCTATCACTTGTGAAAAACCTAGTTTAGACCCTAATTACACCTAGAGGGGGGGTGAATAGGTGAAATCCAAAATAAAATTATTCGATAACAATTTTAAAACAAATTCTAAAATTGATCAATCTAGATATATCAAACCACAAATGTAATCATCAAAACAGTAAATCAACTTGTAAAGCAATTAATCAAACACACAAGGAGACATGATATTTGATGACGGGGTGGAAAAAGTTTGAAAAACTATTCAAAGAAAAAAACCACTCCGGGCTAACAGCCACCTAAAATCCACTAAGAAGAAAACCTTAAGACAATGATTCAGACACGGGTAACCCTAGTTGCTTGACTCTGACAACCCTGGCGTAATAATCTAATCACCTTTGCTCATACTCGCTCCAAGTGACATTCACCTCAACACCTTGAGGCTCTTATTGTAGACTTCCCACAAACACTCTTGTTATTCAACACTCCCTCAACAACATGTTGGTTACATAATATATTGATGGAAGATTGAGAAAAACTTGTCAAACTTAAAGCATATTTTTTTGGGGTTTTCTCTCAAGGAAGGAGGCACAAATATGCTCAATAGAAGCCTCGATAACGTTCTGGGCATTTTCTCACGAAACCTAGTAGGGTTTCACCAAGTTTCACAAGGAAAGTTTAGAAATTCTGGTGTTTCTGAAATTCGGTGGAAGTCGCTCAAGAATCAAATGCGACGTCTCTGCTTAAATTATTCAAGGGGCGCTCGAGTCTGGGTCGAACGTTAGACAACTTTGTATACGAACACAATAACAAACTCTTGAACAACATGGGACACAAACTTACAACTCAATCACACATATTTTGACACAAAATAATGCAAATACAAAAATACGCTATCAAACTCCCCCATTGGCAATCCCGTGACCAAACCTACAATATAACTTGAAACAAAAAGAGAGATCTTTTCCAATCACCAAAGCAGAAATAGCTGATGTTGACTTATCAAGTAGAACCTACCTATGACCTAGACATGCGTTCAAGAGTTTTAAACTGAACAGCTGATATCAAAATCTCAATACACCAAGTGAGAAAGCACAAAGAACTATCAAGTCAGAAAAACTAACCTGAATGTCACATTTTCCATATATCAATAAATGTGTCAACAACAAAAATATTGTGGAAAAGAAAGTACTACAAGTATCTGAGAAGGCTATACATGATATGAAAAGAATCTCGAATCAGCCTATACAAAAAGAATCTCCCCCTCAACAAAATATCCAAAACCATAAGTCAGTAGTCAAAACCTAACTACCCCCTTTTTTGTCACGAATGGACAAACGGTCAGTCATCTCGAGACGAATTTGAAGCACCAGGGGCAGCAGACTCGATCTGAGCAGAAGAGGATGGACTGGAAAAGCACCATAGTACTATTCGAAGAAGCTGGAGTAGAAGGTGAGGCATCCGACACTAAGGAAGCTGGAAGAGGATCAGCAACAAGAGGAAGATCATCAGCAGGTGGATCAGACGAGGGCATAGACGTGCCAATAGTAGTGGAGAACTCGGAGGGAGAATATATAATGATGGAAGAGCATCCTCACGAACAAGGGGCTGAATCAGCTGATGAAGATGAGAAATCGCCCGAGTATGACGCTCAGACGCTCGAGCATGACGCTCAAGGGTAAAGTTATGGCGCTTAAGCTGCCGTTGATGTCGCATGTGAATCTTAATAAGATTATCTGAATGTGGCACAAGGGAATCAATCCAGTCCAGAATAACAGAACAAGAAGCTACGAACGAAGGATCTAATGGACTCATAAGAAGTAAACGAGAAGGAACAGAGGAAGGGGAAGGATCAACGAAGGGAGGTGAAACAGAAGAGGAAGGATCAGATGGAGGAGGGACAGAATATGAAGGATCAGTGGGAGGAACCGAAGAAAATGGAACAATCGAAGGTCCATCAGAGGCAAAAAGCTTGGAGGCGCCGAATATGAGCTTGCATAGGACTTTCGGGACTTTTTATACGCTCTGTTGTTAGGTGATACCATTGATATATGTACTGTCATTTGTTCACATATGATTGAGATTTTCTAGTACACTGCTAGTACAATGGGGCTTTCCTATGCATGTTTAATTCAACGTCTCTATCATTCCTAGAATATTGCATTTCCTCCCGAAAGTCCGTTTCCTCAAGTTTTCTTTGTTATTGGCACCTTCAAAAGGTCCTTCTATTGTTCCATTTTCTTCGGTTCCTCCCGCATAAGGGTAAGGACGCCCAAAAAAGCAACAACATCATGGCCTCAAAAGAGAAGGGGCTCAATATGTGCCTCAACATATGGATACACAGGGTTAGGTGTTAGGTCACAAATGAAAGGATCTTTGAATCAAAGCAACCCAAGCATTTTGTCTCCTTCAGATCTATGCTAATTGTGTTGAATATCATTCTCTACATTAGTGATCATTTCCAGAAGGTATTTATATTTGATCCGGTTCAGTGCAAGTACTCTCACATTACACGCACTCTCTTTCTATGTGTTTTGTCCTTTGATGAGCGCTAGGTTCCACTGCCTGAGTTATAGCACCATTGTTATCACAATAAATGGTGATCCGGGACTCTATCGAAGGGACAACTTCAAGCACTTGTATTAATTTTTTTTTCTCCACACAACTTCCTTTGCAGCTTCGCTGGTAGCAACATATTCTGCCTCAATGGTGGAGTCAGCAGTGGTGTTCTCTTTGAAACTTCTCTAACTCACTGCTACTTTACCCAATGTAAACACAAATTTAGATGTAGATCTTCTATCATCAATATCTGAATCTGTGTATCCCGCAACAGTTAGCATGCCCTCTCCACCACACACTAGACAATCACAAGCAGAGGCAAGGGGGGCGAACAGGGGCCACCGCCCCGATTGGCTCCCCCCAAATTTTTTTTTACACGTACATTTTATTTTTCTTTGAAGGCCTGCCCCCTTGTCCCACTGAAAATTCAGCCAGCCCTCTTATCGGCCCAAATGCGTTTTTTTTTAAAAAAAATTAACAGAGGGTGAAACTTCTACTTATTTTTTTATCCCCTCATGCCTAACCTCTCTCATGCTTTGACCTCTCCGTCTCTTTCTCCTAGCTCCTCCCTCAACTCTCAACTTCTACTTAATTCATTAGGATCTACAAAATTGAGCTTTTGTTCCAATTCTTTTTCCATTAACATTTACCAAGTATGTATTTTCTCCTTGCAATTCCAGTTTATTTTGTTGTTGATAGAGATTTCACTCAAGAGAAGCTCATGTTCAATAAAACTGTCACACTAAAAGACAGCTATAGCAAGAGTGGGAAGTAGTTGTATCCCCTTGGATCCTTTGGATTCTTTTTTTATCTTTGGATCCTTTGGATTCTTTTTTCAATATGTTTTGTTTTGCTCTTGTTGTCTTTCAAGAATAAAAGAATCACGATAATTGATTCATTTTCTCATTTATGTGTTTTCTTTTTCTTTTTGCAGATCCCTACAAAGTCAGCAGGACAGATTGAGCAATGGGCACATCCTTTCTGGCTGCAAAAGTAAGTACTTCATTTATGGAATTGAAGAGTTATAGTGCTGAAAATGCTTGTGAAATACTTTGTTTCATTTATATGTTTTGTTTTACTAAAGATGTTCTTCGTTACTGTGAACTTTAGAATTAGATGGTGCATCATCCTCAACAACATTAATGGACTCCATAACTGTAAGCGTATGAGTATTATAGACTCGAAGGGCTCTACTGTTTGAAGAGTAACCTAAGAAAATTCCTTTGTCACTCGTTGTATCAAATTTAGCAGTATTTTCTCTATCCTGAAGAATATAACAAGTACTGTCAAAAACCTTGAAGTACTTAACAGTAGGTTTCTTACCTTTCCATAATTCATATGAAGTCTTGTTCATACTCGATCTTAGATAGACTCCTGTTCAAAATGTGACAAGCAGTGTTAATGGCTTCACCCCAAAAGTGAAGAGTCACTTCTATGTTGTGAATCATGACTCGAGTCATCTATTGAAGAACATGATTCTTACGTGCTACTACTCCATTTTGCTGAGGTGTGATTGGAGCAAAAAACTCTTGATGAATGCCTACATTAGAACAAAAATAAAAGAAGTTGGAATTTTCACATTTCTTGCCACGGTCACTCATGTTTCTGATAATGGAATAACCATTTTCATTCATCAATCTTTTGAACAAGGCCACAACTCGTTCAAAAGCATCAAACTTCTCTAGCAGAAGATCCACCCAAAGTGAATCTTGCGAAGTCATCCACCACCACCTTGATGTACTTCTTTACACCTAGACTTTCAGTTCTAAATGGTCCCATTAGACCATATTAACAATTCTAGTGGTTTCTTAGTCAATACATCACTAGTTCTTTAATGAACGGATTTTATTTGCTTACCAAGCTGACATGGTCCACACACACAAGCTTTAATCTTTTCTAGTTTAGGCAAGCCTACAACTAGTTCTTTCCTTGAGATTTTAGACAAATCTCCTTAATTTCATATGCCCGAGTTTTTTATTCCATAAATCAGATTGATCTACTTTGGCACTGCTGCATTTTAAGTTATTATTTGGACTAATACCATAATAGTTATCAGACATATGAATACCTTTCACAAGTCACTCACCATCAGAATAAAATTCAGAACAAGAATTCTTACCAAAGCAGACTTCAATTTTAGAATCGCAAATTTGACTGATACTCAGCAGATTTTCCATCCAATTAGCAACAAAAAACACATTCTTGAAAGGAGGCATACCTTCAATTTCAACTGTACCTTTTCCAAGTATTGGTGCTTTACCACCATCACCAAATGTCACGGACCCGGCTTTGGGATCTTTAAATGTAGTGAAAAATGATTTGTCACCACACATATGTGTTTAACAAGCACTATCAAAATACCACAATGAATGAAATCTAGTTTTAAAAGCTACAACAAAATTGAAGCATTGTACCTCACTTTTCTGGTCCAAACCTTTTCTCGAACATCAGATTGTTTGGACAATTTCTGAAATTTCTTGTTTAACAACATTGTATGCTCAATTAAAACTTTAAATTGATGAGCTAGATTCTCATGACTGTCATTAAACGAAAATTGATTCAAAGATTTCTCTTACTTGTTCAATTTAAAATATCTTAGTCTGATGTGATCAACCTTTCCACAAAAATGACATGTAGGAACAAATTTTTGATGTGTGTGAGTTCTAGCATTTTTCATATGTGACTTAGAACTAACAGGTTTAGAAATAAACTGTTTACCTTTGTTTACCTGTGGAGTTAGCATGTTCAATTCTGGAAGTTTACCTAGTATAAGCTAGAACAAATATCATCTTTGAAGTTGAAGCATCCTTAGACATAGTGTAGCCTAGGCCTTTCCTGTCTCCTGATGGAACTCCAAGACACAACATGCAATCAAGCTTCTTTGTTCCACTAAAAAATTGTTGAAGTTGACAACTGGACTTTTCTAGTGCACACTTCACCATTTTCCCTTCAGCTTCGAGTTCAACATTGATGTGAACCCTGTTATCCTGTAACGAGACCCAACAACTATAGGGAACCCAAGACCGTTTCTAGAATGGATTCGAAGGGAACCTCGACCCGTTGCTTAGGAAAGCGAGAACCTCGGTATGGTGATGACGCCACAAACGAGGATGGAAAGCCGTTTGATAAGTCGAGTGAACGCCACGGGAAATCCCGATAAGCTAGAAATAACATGGAGACAAATTCTATCCTAGGAAATAAGGGCTGGTCGAGTAAAGCAAATTTGCGCAAGGAAAGAAATCCTTGCTTACCTAAAACAAAGAGAGCAATTAAGGAAATAATCCCTTGCTTGCCTAACTATAAATTGGACGCCTAAAATAGAGTTCTACATAAGGAAATAGCTGATGGACGCCCAAAATAAAAGGAGGGAATATAAAAGGAAAGATTTGGGCGCCTATCATAGAGACCCTTCTAGAAACTCCCCAAAAATGTTTCTTTCCAACCTGATGCTCAGCCTTCTAGAACGTGAATAAAATTAACACTCCTTTGTGGGCCACGTGAGTCTTGTTCAATGGGCCTCCATGAATTGCTTGAGCCCATGCCGCTTGAATCAGCCCACTGAGTAGCTCCATAAACTTCTCGGCTCGTGCCCTCGTAACCGGCCCAATGGGAACTGAAATTGGATCCTCCAACGATGTACCGTGATTTCCATCATTCCCCTCCTCTTGAAAAGGATTTGCCCTCAAATCTTCACCTACATCAAACGGACTCAAATCAGTAACATTGAAAGTGGCACTGACGTTATACTCACCAGGTAACTCTAGCTTGTAGGAGTTGTCGTTGATGCGCTCTAGGACTTGAAAAGGTCCATCTCCTCTTGTAAGCACTTTTGAACTTCTTTTGGCAGGGAATCGTTCCTTTCGCATATGTAACCAAACCCAATCTCCGGGTTCAAATAGTATCTTGTGACGTCCCTTGTTGGCATGTTTTACATATTGCTCCGTAGTCGCTCAATGTTGAGTCTTGCCTTCTCATGGATCTGCTTGACAAAATCAACTTTCTTTTTGCCGTCTAAATTAACATATTCAGTCACAGGCAAAGGAGACAAATCCGATGGGGTTAAAGGATTAAAACCGTACACAATTTCAAATGGTGAAAATTGAGTAGCAGAATGAACGGCTCTATTATAAGCAAACTCAATATGTGGTAAACACTCTTCCCATGTTTTGATATTATTTCTAATGATCGCCCTCAACAAAGTAGACAAAGTCCTATTGACAACTTCAGTTTGACTATCAGTTTGTGGGTGACGCGTAGTGGAAAATAATAACTTAGTACCTAGCTTGCACCACAAAGTCTTCCAAAAATAGCTCAAGAATTTAGCATCTCTATCTGAAACAATCGTCTTAGGCATGCCATGTAATCTTACAATCTCCCTAAAGAACAAATCAGCAACATGTGAGGCATCATCCGTTTTGTGACATAGAAAATCTATCCACTACCACAAAAATTGAATCTCGTCCTCGTTTAGTTCTAGGCAATCCTAACACGAAATCCATTGAAATATCAATCCAAGGCTCACTAGGGATAGGTAAAGGAGTATACAAACTGTGGGGCTTCACTTTTGACATAGCCTGCCTACACATGACACATCTTCCACAAATTCTTTCAACATCTCGTTTCATGTGCGGCCAATAGAAGTGTTCCTGTAAAACAGCTAAAGTCTTGGCAACTCCAAAATGATCCATTAATCCTCCACCATGAGATTCTTACACTAATAATTCCCGCAATGAACAATTAGGCACACATAGTTTATTCTCCCGAAATAAGAATTCATCAAGCCTAAAGAACTTACCACATGCAATTTTCTCACAAGCACGATATTCATCACCAAAGTCATGGTCATCAGGATATAAACTCTTAATATGCTCAAAACCTAATAACTTGGCATCTAGTGTGGAAAGTAGAGCATACCTGGGAGAAAGGGCATCGGCTACCACATTCTCCTTACCTTGCTTGTACCGAATGACGTATGGAAACGTCTCAATGAACTCCACCCAACGCGCATGCCTTTTGTTTAGCTTGTGTTGGCCCTTCAAATGTTTCAAGGATTCTTGATCGGTATGAATCACAAACTCCTTAGGCCATAGATAGTGCTGCCACGTCTCTAAAGTTCGAACCAACGCGTACAACTCCTTGTCATATGTTGGGTAGTTTAAGGCTGCCCCGTTGAGTTTCTCGCTGAAGTAGGCTTTTGGTCGTCCTTCTTGCATAAGAACGGCACCTATACCAATACCTGAAGCATCACATTCAATTTCAAATGTTTTAGAAAAGTTAGGTAAAGACAACAAAGGTGCGTTAGTCAACTTGTCCTTGAGTAATTGAAACGCCTTCTCTTGCTCTTCTCCCCTTCGAAATCCAACGTTCTTCTTGATCACTTCTGTAAGTGGTGTGGCTATGCTACTAAAGTCCTTCACGAACCGCCGGTAAAAACTAGCAAGTCCGTGAAAACTACGAACATTACCTACACTCGTGGGACTCGGCCAATCTTGGATTGCACAGATTTTCTCTTCATCAACCTGTATACCTTGTGAACTAACAACAAAGCCCAAAAATACAAGCTTATCGGTGTAAAACGTGCCCTTTTTCAAATTAGCAAACAACTTCTCTTTCCTTAGCACATCTCACACAAATTTCAGATGCACTACATGATCGTCCATGTTTTTGCTATAAATGAGGATATAATCAAAATAGACAACAACAAATCTACCTATAAAAGCACGCAAAACATGGTTCATAAGTCTCATAAATGTGCTCGGAGCATTAGTCAGACCAAAAGGCATAACTAACCATTCATACAAACCATATTTTGTTTTAAAAGCGGTTTTCCATTCATCTCCTTCTTTGATCCTAATTTGATGATAACCACTCTTTAAATCAATTTTGGAAAATATGCAAGAACCATGCAGCTCATCTAACATATCATCTAAGCGTGGAATAGGATGACGATACTTTACCGTTATATTGTTGATAGCTCGGCAATCAACACACATTCTCCACGTCCCATCCTTCTTAGGTACAAGTAGTACCGGAACAGCACATGGGCTCATGCTTTCCCTCACGTGCCCTTTATCCAACAACTCACTGACTTGCCGTTGAAGCTCCTTCGTCTCCTCGGGATTGCTCCTATAAGCTGGTCGGTTTGGAATGACAGCACCGGGGACAAAATCAATTTGATGTTCGATCCCTCGAATCGGAGGTAATCCATGTGGTGTTTCCTCGGGGAAGACATCATCATATTCCTGCAAAAGAGAAACAACAGAACCAGGCAAGGCATGGTCAAAAGCGTTAGTGTTTAAAAAGGCCTCTTTGTACAAAAGTACAATCATCGGCTGATTTGAAAGCATCGCTCGCTTGACCTCACTCACTTTTGCATAGAAATTCTTTTTTTCTCTCTGATTTTCTCTCAATGGCCGAACCTTCTCTCTCTTTTTTGTCGACCGCTCTCGAATTTTCACTCACTCTCTGATTTTCACTCTTATTCTTTTGCTCACTCTCTTTCTTTTGATCACTCTCTTGCTGCAACCTCACTTGATCTTCATATACTTGCTGCGGTGTCAAGGGTACACGAGTGATTGGCTTCTGATTAAGTACAAAAGAGTACTTATTGGTAAAGCCATCATGCTTCACATGTCGGTCGAACTGCCATGGTCGCCCTAGCAATAAGTGTCCCGCTTGCATTGGAACCTCGACCCGTTGCTTAGGAAAGCGAGAACCTCGGTATGGTGATGACGCCACAAACGGGGATGGAAAGCTGTTTGATAAGTCGAGTTGAACGCCACGGGAAATCCCGATAAGTTCGAAAAGTTCTTCAAAAAACCAAAGAGAAATACTCTCACAATTATATTGATCAAAGTCTTCGAATTACAATGCAAGAGGCTCCTATTTATAAGCTAGAAATAACATGGAGACAAATTCTATCCTAGGAAACAAGGGCTGGTCGAGTAAAGCAAATTTGCGCAAGGAAAGAAATCCTTGCTTACCTAAAACAAAGAGAGCAATTAAGGAAATAATCCCTTGCTTGCCTAACTAAAAATTGGACGCCTAAAATAGAGTTCTACATAAGGAAATAGCTGGTGGACGCCCAAAATAAAAGGAGGGAATATAAAAGGAAAGATTTGGGCGCCTATCATAGAGACCCTTCTAGAAACTCCCCAAAAATGTTTCTTTCCAACCTGATGCTCAGCCTTCTAGAATGTGAATAAAATTAACACTCCTTTGTGGGCCACGTGAGTCTTGTTCAATGGGCCTCCATGAATTTGCTTGAGCCCATGCCGCTTGAATCAGCCCACTGAGTAGCTCCTTAAACTTCTTGGCTCGTGCCCTCGTAACCGGCCCAATGGGAACTGGAATTGGATCCTCCAATGATGTACCGTGATTTCACCTCGAGTTGTTGTTGTCTAGAAGGATCCAATTCCAGTTCCCATTGGGCCGGTGACGAGGGCACGAGCCAAGAAGTTTAAAGAGCTACTCAGTGGGCTGATTCAAGCGGCATGAGCTCAAGCAAATTCATGGAGGCCCATTGAACTAGACTCACGTGGCCCACAAAGGAGTGTTAATTTTATTCACGTTCTAGAAGGCTGAGCATCAAGTTGGAAAGAAATATTTTTGGGGAGTTTCTAGAAGGGTCTCTATGATAGGCGCCCAAATCTTTCCTTTTATTTTCCCTCCTTTTATTTTGGGCGTCCAGCAGCTATTTTAACTCTATTTTATGCGTCCAAATTTTAGTTAGGCAAGCTAGGGATTATTTCCTTGATTGCTTTCTTTGTTTTAGGTAAGCAAGGATTTCTTTCCTTGCTCAAAATTGCTTTACTCGACCAGCCCTTGTTTCCTAGGATAGAATTTGTTTCCATGTTATTTCTAGCTTATAAATAGGAGCCTCTTACATTGTAATTCGAACAACTTTGATCAATATATTTTGTGAGGTTTAATTCTCTTTGGTGCTTTGAAGAACTTCTCGAATTTATCGGGATTTTCCCGTGCCGTTCAACTCGACTCATCAAACGGATTTTGTCACGCCCCGAACGGCATCCCGTAGGGACCGTGACAGCCGCGAGCATTCCCCGGGAACACTCCAGCGCTTACACTAACTCTTACAGCGGAAAAATTTTTATTAAACACATCGGAAAACTCACTCAGGGTCCACATGTTGGCTGAGATACAAGCTCAATGAACATAACCCCTCGGTAAACGAATTATAACTCATAAAAGTCTTTACATTGCATCTTGTCCGCAAACTCATACAAAACGTAATAGGGCAACATACTGCCACTCAAAACCAACCAGCACTCACTAGTGCTAACTCGGAGTTCACCAATTCCAACTCCAACTCCCGAACTCCTAGGATTTCTACGTGAGATAATCCTCTGCTCCCCAATCTTCTTGTGGATCTGGAATGATACGATTAAAAACTATGAGTCGAAAGACTTAGTAAGGAACAACAGTTTGAAACATGAACTTCGATAAAACATGGCTTTAAAAACATACTTACTTCAATACACTGTAGAGTTAAGAAAAGAAATGCATAACTGTAAGTCATGAGATAGTGCGTAAAAACCATGATTCATATGCATGCTCCGTGATGCACATGCCATGCACTAAAATCTCTTGCCACTCTTGGCCTTTTCAAATACATTTCAAATCTCGAAATTGCCCCAGACCCTTGAAAATCTCTTATTCACACTTGTGGGCTTATTCGCTCCATTTAACCCCTGAAGTCAGGGTTGTGCGTTCCCATTGGAACTGTCCCCGATTTCACTTGGGGACCTTACATTCGGTCAAGCTAGCACATCCTCTCGCATTCGTCCTTCAGTGGCTAGACATGACCCTTAGAGGCGCCACACCTTCTCGAGCAACGTTCCTCGGTGTGGTTGCACATACCTCAAGGAACCCAACCTTCTCGATCAACGTCCCTAGGTATGGGCGTCCTAGGTTCCATTCGTCCATCCTTCTCGATCAATGTTCCTCGGTATGGATGATGAACCTCACTTAACTTGGTACGGATCTGACCCAAAGCCCCCGGGCTTAATCATAACAGAAATTCTTTCTCATTTGCATAAAACAACTTTTCACGTTTCTATGCAATGAACATGCCATGCCACTCTTGAAAACATCGTAATTTCATTTGCATCAAAACGTCTCTCATGCGTTCATGCAAATGATCATGCTATGACATGTTCGAAACATCATGCGTACTTGAAACATTCTTTATGCACAATACATGTCACTTGTGTTAAAAACATCTTGTTATGCACAATAAAACATGCAGTGTATCATTCCAGTTTTCCAAATCGGGTAAGATTCACTTACAGTACTCCTCGCAAATCTCCTTTAGATCTCACTTGGCTCTTGGCCTACAAAGAATAGGTGCGATTCTTAATATACTAAGTTTACATGAAAGTATATCAACACGTTCAGTTCTAGGAACTATTCGAGGAAACTTATCTTGAAATCCACAAAGGAACGAATAGTGATAATTAAGCACTCAACTTAATCTCAACGATATAATATAGTTGCTGAATTTCTCTTAGTCCAATTGAACCTCTTGTTCACCTCTTAACCTTGAACTCCCCGTCCATCGCAACGGTTTCAACAACAACTATATATATTCATTTATTTCGTCGATATTGTAGATTTGTACGTTGCCTTAATTCTTTTAACCGCTAAATAACTTATTTAATTTTTTACTTTCTACTAATTAAGCTTAGGTTATTTAATTACTTAATTCTATTGCAATATATATCTATTCACATTTAGGACTCTAATCAACAAACTAATTGATTTACGATTTAATTCTTGATCTTTCTTTTATTCCATGTATTCAATTAAATCTTTTCATTAATCAATCACTAACCTTAATCATAATTAACTCTTGGCTTGGACATTAAATCTCTGTGCAACCCGAGACATTAACCTTGATTAGAGTTTCTATATATTTTCTCCTCATGTGACCAAGGTTCTCTTGTTATTCATATCATTACAATTCCACTTCACTTGCATCTAATAGATTTCGGCCAAAACTTAATCACTCTAATTAAATCCTTAATCCATGCTTAACATCACAAAGCCTTACTAATCCTTTTTAACCCGACCCTTCAAGGCTATTATCCTTGTTTTCTCTTACTTGTATGGTGTATTCTATGATTGAGCTTAAGCTTTAATCCTCTAATCCATTTTGATGTGAACCCCGTTATCCCGTAACGAGACCCAACAACAATAGGGAACCCAAGATCGTTTCTAGCATGGATTCGAATGGAACCTCGACCCGTTGCTTAGGAAAGCAAGAACCTCGGTATGGTGAAGACGCCACAAACGGGATGGAAATCCGTTTGATAAGTCGAGTTGAACGCCACGGGAAAATTCCCGATAAGTTCGAGAAGTTCGTCAAAGAACCAAAGAGAATTAAAACCTCACAAAACCGTGTATATATTGAATGAATCTCGAACTACAACTCAAGCCTCTATATATAGGCCAAACCAATACACGAAAAACCCTAATGGAAACACTCCTAAACATGGAAATAAAGTGGCGCCTAAACCTAGTTCAAAAGGAAACTAAATAACACCTAAACCAGCTGCTGCAATTAAGGAAAGAATCCTTTCTTGCCTAACAAAACCCTTGGCGCCTAACATAGGAATCTAACTATGGAATATGATAATTACTCGACCAAAATAATAAACTAACCTAAGAAAGACATCTTGGCCGAACTAAATCCCCACATGGCTGAACTAAACCCTAATTGCCTTAAATAAAACTCTCTTCACATGGCAATAGGGTGGTGGCCGACCATCATGTCAAAAGACCATGAATGGAAATGATTTGGAGCTTAAAATAGCCATGCAATCTGAATCTTCTAGAATAGTCACATATTTGTCTCTTGGCCGGATCCTTCTAGAGTGTGCATCATCTTGAATGGGCCGTGCATCATCTTGAATGGGCCTCCACGAATGGGCTTGGGCCCATATCTCTTTAGTGAGTTCAACGAGTGCATCTTTGAACTCCTTGTCTCGGGCTCTCGTATCCGGCTGTACTACTTCATTCAAGGTCTTGCTCGGATTCTCATCATTCCCCTCCTCTTGAAAAGGATTTGTCCTCAAATCTTCACCTACATCAAAAGGACGGAGATAAGAAATCTGAAAACTAGCACTTGCATTGGCTTTACCTGATAGCTCCAGCTTGTAAATGTTGTCTTTGATTCGCACGAAGACTTTGAAAGAACCACCGCCCCTTGTAAGCACTTTGGGACGACTTGGCCATGTCTCTAAGGCTTGCATCAGTGCATGTAACTCCTTTGCATAAATTGGATATTTGAAAGTTGGTCCTCGTAGCTGCTCACTGAAATAATCCATCGGTTGTTCTTCCTGCCTACGGGCTAGGATTATGCTAATACCTGAAACACCACATGTAAAGTTGAACGGTTTATTCAGGTTAGGTAAAATTAATAAAGAGGCATCGGGGCATTCTTGTTTGATTAATGGCAGCGCCTTCGTTTGTTCTTCTTGCCATCGAAATCTAACATTCTTCTTGGTCACATCGGTGAGGATTACGGCGAATCGGGGAATAGGAGGCCGGTACTTTACCATTATTTTGTGGATGGCTTGGTGATTATCGCTCGTTCTCCATGTCACATCCTTATACTTCTGCAAAAGAGAGACAATAAAACTAGGCATGGAAGGATCAATTTCATTAGTGTTTAAAACTGCCTTTTTGTAGAAAGGTACAATCGCAAGCTGGTTTGAAGGAGTGGCTTGCTGGATCTCGCTTACGTTTGCCTTGGAATTCTCTTTTCTCTCGGATTTTCTCTCCATGGCCGAATCTTCTCTTACTTTTTGGTTGGCCTCTCTCGGATTTTCACTCTCTATCGGATTTTCTCTCATTCTCTGATTTTCACTCATTCTCTGATTTTCACTCAATTTCTTGTTCTCACTCTCTTTCTTTTTTTCACTTTCTCTCTCTTTCTTTTGATCACTCTCTTGCTGCAACCTCACTTGATCTTCATGTACTTGTTGTGGTGTCAATGGAACAAGTGTGATTGGCTTCTGATTAAGTACAAAAGAGTACTTATTCGTAAAGCCATCATGCTTGACACGTCGGTCGAATTGCCATGGTCGCCCTAGCAATAAGTGTCCGGCTTGCATTGGTACTACATGACATAAGACTTGATCTTCGTACTTACCAATCCGAATAGCTACTAACACTTGCTTGTCCACCCTTATTTCTCCACAATCATTCAGCCATTGCAACTTGTAAGGCCTGGGGTCCTTCAACAAGGGCAATCCTAATTTCTCTACCATAATCAAGCTTGCAACATTAGTACAACTACCTCCATCAATAATCACACTACATACCTTATCTTTGACGTAGCACCTAGTGTGAAAGATATTCTCCCGTTGCACTTCCTCATCTCCTATTGCTGACAAACTCAAGGCTCTCCTTGCCACCAAGGTCAACGCATCGGGGGCTACATATTCCTCCTCGGAAACATCCTCCAGTGGTGGCATGTGGTCGGTGTCAGATTCTTCACTATAGATCACGATCTCTCCATTGGCCTTCAACACCATGACTTGCTTGTTTGGACATTGGCTTGCTATGTGTCCCCTGCCTTGACATCGAAAACACTTGATATCACGATTTCTAGAAGTAGAAGCTTCAGTTTTACTTTGAGAAGTGTGGCTGGTGGTAGGGGGTTTGGGCTCGGGTTTGGACACTTGTGACTTGTCCATGGGCTTGGTGTAGGTTGGCTTGGAAAAAGTAGAATTCAAATTATGGCTTGCACGTCCCCCACTTCCTCTCTTGAGCTGCTGCTCCACTTTGATAGCCATATGCACCATGTCTTCTATCTCTACATAATGTTGCATCTCCACCCTATCATGGATCTCCCGGTTTAGGCCGTGTAGGAAACGAGCCATGGTAGCCTCTCCATCCTCTTCAATATTGGCACGGGTCATGGCCATCTCCATCTCCTTGTAATAGTCTTCCACACTTCGACTTCCTTGCTTAAGGCTTTGTAACCTTTTGTACAGCTCCCGGTAGTAGTGGCTTGGAACAAACCGTTTTCTCATGACCGCCATCATAGCATCCCATGTCTCTATTGGACGTTCTCCATTCCGCCTCCTATTTATCACAAGTTGATCCCACCAAGTTATAGCATACTCAGAAAACTCAATGACTGCTAATTTTACCTTCTTGGTTTCGGAGTAGTTATGACAATCAAATACGAACTCCATCTTCTTCTCCCACTCAAGATAGGCTTCCGGATCAGATCTCTCGTGAAAAGACGGAATCTTCATCTTAATACCGCTGAAGTTGTTATCTTCTCGATTCCTAGCGTCTCGTCGCCCTCCATATCTCCTATAGCCAACATGAGAATCACGATCTTCTTCATCGTCAGATCTGTAAGGCTCTTCGTCGTACTCCCTTTCCTCCCTCCGTGGTGCTCTCTCCCGTCTACGGTAATTGTGACCGGGTTGGGGTTGAGGATGCTCCAGCCGATCTAGCCGTTCTTGTACTTGGATCAACACCCGCCTTATTTCACCTACCATGGCCTATACAGCTTCGGGTCAGCTGGTGGTGTATCTTCGTTGGACACGCTCTTTCCACTATCTCGAGACATGATTACTGCAAAGATATAGTGTTAGAAATAAAAACAAAAAAGGACCTCACAAATCTCTCCCTTACGTGTCTCACTCAAGAATAGGGTCTCTAGTCACTCGTGTTTCACACACAAGGTATGGCTTTTACCCTCTAATAATCTCACCACTCTTGCCTTTTTCTACTCGGTAATCCTCTTGCGGTTCTTTTGGAACTAAACAAACAATCAAGGAATTCCAGCAACGATTCAACAAGAACTCATCAAGGAATTAAGGAATTTCAGAGAAAGCAAGATAAATAATATCAAGGAAATAAGAATGCAAAGAACACAATGGATCAGAAAGGTGGAAACTAGAATAGGTAGTGCTTCGTCCAGTAGAAAAAAAAATACTTGTTTGAGGTAAAGAGATTTTCGGAATAATAGGGACCCCAATATATGGAAACAATCGAAAATTTTTTTGAAGCACTTTCATACTCTTTTTTTTTCTTTTCTTTTTTTTTGACCCCTTTCTTTCTTCTTCTTTTGGGAGTCTCTTTCTCTTCTCCTTTGATAACAATAGCACAAGATCTCAAGGCACAAAGATATGAAACTTTCGCACCAGATATAACAAGAACCAGTTCTAGCAAAGCTTGAATAGAGAAGTTAAGAATTTTCGGCTAAGTAATGGCTATGAACCGACTGTAGGACAGAAACAAGGAAAACGAAATTAGAGAAGATAGTCGAAGGATATGAAAGAAGAAACAAAAGGATGAAAAATAAAAGGGATAAGTAAACCCGAACTAGAACCAAAGCTCCGATACCAAATGATGTGAACCCCGTTATCCCGTAACGAGACCCAACAACTATAGGGAACCCAAGATCGTTTCTAGCATGGATTCGAATGGAACCTCGACCCGTTGCTTAGGAAAGCAAGAACCTCGGTATGGTGAAGACGCCACAAACGGGATGGAAATCCGTTTGATAAGTCGAGTTGAACGCCACGGGAAAATTTCCGATAAGTTCGAGAAGTTCGTCAAAGAACCAAAGAGAATTAAAACCTCACAAAACCATGTATATATTGAATGAATCTCGAACTACAACTCAAGCCTCTATATATAGGCCAAACCAATACACGAAAACCCTAATGGAAACACTCCTAACATGGAAATAAAGTGGCGCCTAAACCTAGTTCAAAAGGAAACTAAATAACACCTAAACCAGCTGCTGCAATTAAGTAAAGAATCCTTTCTTGCCTAACAAAACCCTTGGCGCCTAACATAGGAATCTAACTATGGAATATGATAATTACTCGACCAAAATAATAAACTAACCTAAGAAAGACATCTTGACCGAACTAAATCCCCACATGGCTGAACTAAACCCTAATTGCCTTAAATAAAACTCTCTTCACATGACAATAGGGTGGTGGCCGACCATCATGTAAAAAGACCATGAATGGAAATGATTTGGAGCTTAAAATAGCCATGCAATCTGAATCTTCTAGAATAGTCCCATATTTGTCTCTTGGCCGGATCCTTCTAGAGTGTGCATCATCTTGAATGGGCCGTGCATCATCTTAAATGGGCCTCCACGAATGGGCTTGGGCCCATATCTCTTTAGTGAGTTCAACGAGTGCATCTTTGAACTCCTTGTCTCGGGCTCTCGTATCCGGCTCTACTACATCATTCAAGGTTTTGCTCGGATTCTAATTTTTTACTTTCTACTAATTAAGCTTAGGTTATTTAATTACTTAATTCTATTGCAATATATATCTATTCACATTTAGGACTCTAATCAACAAACTAATTGATTTACGATTTAATTCTTGATCTTTCTTTTATTCCATGTATTCAATTAAATCTTTTCATTAATCAATCACTAACCTTATGATGGAGCTCAAGGTGCCGTTTCAAAGGAACCCGTTCAAGTGCCAAGTGGACCGGTTACAAGAGCCCGAGCAAAGAAGTTCAAGGATGCACTCAACGGGTTAATTCAAGAGGCATGGGATCAAGCAAAGGCGTGGAAGCCCATTCAGCATGACCCACGAATTGTCAATGTGCTCCAAGTTCTAGAAGAGCCCGAGTAGGGTTTTCATTTGAGCATGCAAGGAAGTCTTCTAGAAGATACTCCTAATTAGGGTTTCGGATGGCTTGATTGTGGGACTAATTTAGCCGCACCTTTCTTGCCATATAGGAGCTGATTTCGAGTTTAGTTTAGGTGTTATTTTTGTTGCCTTTTTGGTTTAGGCGCCTAGCTTTATTTCCTTAATAACCGAATCTATTTTAGGTGGCTTTTAGTTTCCTTTTGTGCTAGGTTTAGGCGCCATGTTTAGGAGTGTTTCCTTTTAGGGTTTTCGTGTATAAGATGGCCTATATATAGTGGCCTAAGTTGTAGTTCGAAGATCATTCAATATACACGGTTTTGTGAGGTTTTAATTCTCTTTGGTTCTTTGACAAACTTCTCGAACTTATCGGGAATTTTCCCGTGGCGTTCAACTCGACTTATCAAATGGATTTCCATCCCGTTTGTGGCGTCTTCATCATACCGAGGTTCTTGCTTTCCTAAGCAACGGGTCGAGGTTCCATTCGAATCCATCCTAGAGACGATCTTGGGTTCCTCATAGTTGTTGGGTCTCGTTACGGGTTAACGGGGTTCACATCACCTTAATCATAATTAACTCTTGGCTTGGACATTAGATCTCTGTGCAACCCGAGACATTAACCTTGATTAGAGTTTCTATATATTTTCTCCTCATGTGACCAAGGTTCTCTTGTTATTCATATCATTACAATTCCACTTCACTTGCATCTTATAGATTTCGGCCAAAACTTAATCACTCTAATTAAATCCTTAATCCATGCTTAACATCACAAGGCCTTGCTAATCATTTTTAACCCGAACCTTCAAGCCTATTATCCTTGTTTTCTCTTACTTGTATGGTGTATTCTATGATTGAACTTAAGCTTTAATCCTCTAATCCATTTGGCCATAACCCTAGTTTCATTTATCCATCACATATAAACATAGATCTTATTCATAGGGTTGCTATTAGGGTTCCACTCATTAGGTCATTCGGTCATGCACCATTTTAAGCATTCTTTGTCTAAGTTTTCTTCTCCAATGGTGATCTCATCCTCCATTTTCAGATTCACAACCTAGGATCTACCAATCACAACACAACTTCTAGATCTAGCACAATGCCATATTCGGCCAACACAAATGTTCATAAAATGATTAGCTCTTTCGATTTGCATGCAACCTATTATATTTCAAGTCTAGCCTATATGCATGTCTTCACTAAACCTTTATTCATGTCATGGCCATTCATCAAATTGACATTTAACAAAATATATTTGGAGATTCAACACCTATAAGTTTCGGCGAACACCGTAAATCATAACCCTTCATGGCAAAACTTGACATCATGCATACCCTTTGCATTTTAAGACCATACTAGCATGCATTATTCATTCTTAACATTTTTCTAACCTTTAAGTTCGGATCTCATGCTCATATAACTAGATCTAACATTATATCCTAGGGTTGATCTCATAACCTCAAGATCTAGCAAAACCAAGTACCAACTCAAATTCAACCATGTGATATTCGGCCTACATCATTTTAGAACTAACAACCCACATCTTTGGCCTTACCTTGATGATTAATCACAAGCCTTGAGTACCTAGCACAATAAAATATCTTAGGTTAGAACTTATAAAGAACTTTAAGCACAAACACTTAGAAGAATCAAGCCTACCTCTACCTTCACCAAATTTTCGCCAAAACCCTTCCTTCTCCCTACTTTTGGTTCACTCTTTTTGGAGTGGTTCCAAGCTTGATTGATTATAAGGTGCTAAGGTTGGTTTTATGGTGGGGAAAATAAAACAAGGCAATGCTTGAAACTTGAAATGGTTTAGTTTTAGGAAAGTGAGCTAGATTTCAACAAGGGAAAATGGCTAGGTGAATAGAAATTTCCAAGAGGAGAAATGAGTTGCACAAAAGAGGGATTTGAGTCACCTAAAGAAGAGAAACAACCTTAGAACTTTAGAGGAGTGATTTGGTTGCAAGAAGAAAAGAACAAAGCTTAAGCTCAAGGGGGAGATTCGGTCAAGAGAGGAAAAAGAGAGAGAGTTGAATGAAGTGATATTCGGCCAAAGAGAAGCAAATGAGGTGTGTAGTTGAAATGCTTAAGTGTGGAGTGAGTTCATAGAAAGCAATTGATTCTCCCAAGATTCATTTATTGCAATGACAAATGACAATGAGATGTTTGAAAGTGACAAGAGAGAAAGAAAGAAAAAGGGGTGAACTTTGGGTGAGCTTTGGCCGACCATGCCATTGTCTTTTCTCTCCTTTTGGCTTTTCACTTTCTCTCACATCACACTTTGCCTCCTCATGCTTGCTTTCCTACGTGATTCTCTTGCCCTTGCATTTGATTTTCTCTCATTTCTCTTCCATTGAATTGTCTTGTCAATTAATTGCTCCCTTTACCACTCACATGGCCTACAAACTTTATGGATTTTCACTCCTACGTAAATGGCTTTGTCACCTCTTGGTTTGCCTCTTGTTTAGTTCATTCATGATGTTTGGTTAAAATACAACTAACTTAGTTACTATCACAACTAACTTTCTAGTTACTCTCACAACTAGCTTTCAACTTAGTTACTTTTCACCTAACTTATCTCCTATAAGCTCTCCGCTTATCTAGTTCAATTACATAGCTTATCATCTCATAAGCATGACAACTTATCTTAAGATAATGGCTCTAGCCTATCTCTACGATAGCCACATCGACTTATTACCAAAAAAGTTTCCTAGCTTATCATTATGCTTGCTTATCACTATGATAAGCAAGTGTGCTTATCATTTTAAACTCTCTTAAAACTTTATCATATGCCTAGTAGCTTATCATCTAATATTCCAATGATATTTCAACTAATAATTTAGGTCACATAATCATAATATATGCCACCTATTAATGACACACAAAAATATTCAATACTTAAAAGAAATTCATGATTTTCTTCCATTTAATTATTTTCGGCCAATATATATACAGATCTTAAATCATAATTTAATTTCCAAGGATTATGAAATATACTAGGCAAATGAAAAAATATAAATCCATAAAAGAAACTTGCCTTGCAAGTTTCGGCTCTTAGGAAAATAAAATTAAACTTGCACAAAACTTCCATAATGAAAAGAAAATTATTTAAGGAAAAATTTATGAAATACAATCTCATTTTAGTTAATGTACTTTAAAAGGTGGCCAAGCATGACCCCATAAATTAAATCAAAACAATTACATAGGAAAATAGCAAAAGCAAAGTTCGGGGTCTCACAGATTTCCATCCCTGTTTGTGGCGTATTCACCATACCGAGGTTCTTGCTTTCCTAAGCAACGGGTCGAGGTTTCCTTCGAATCTATTCTAGAAATGATCTTGGGTTCCCTATAGTTGTTGGGTCTCGTTACGGGATAACGGGGTTCACATCAACGTGAAGGTGTGGACCTCCAAGGGTCGTGTCTAGCCATCAGGCCCGGGGCCACTTTAAGGGCTAGCTCGACCAGATGTATGTCTCCAAGGGAATAGGGGGATGGTTTCGATGGGAACGCACAACCCTGACTTCAGGGGTTAAATGGAGTGTATGTAGCCCACAAGATAAGAAGTGAACACTTTTCAAGGACCACGTGTCATTTTTAAGTACAAAGATATGTTTTCAAGCTCAAGAGTATGTGCATAACCATTAAGCATGCATGCATATCCAGCATTATGATTGCTCATGATTTTCAAGTTAAGGCATAAGCTCATGTTTATAAGTTTACCTTTTTCCCTTACTGAGTCTTTCGACTCAGTTTTCAAAATGTATCATTCAAGATATTTCAGGTGAATGCAGTCAGGAGGATTACCTGTCTTGAGAGGAGAGAACTCTATGTATTTTGATGTTGTGAGTTGATCGATGTGATATGTCACTTAAGATAATGTGTAGTTTATGTGATATGTAACTATGATGCTACTCCTCATTTTGAAGTCTATTATGGAGTTAAGTTATTAAAGTTGGCCCGTCTCTCTCTCTCTCGATCTTTATTCTGCTGTTAAGTATGGTCGAGTTCGCTAGACCTTTCCATCGGGATTGCTCGTGGCTGTCATTGGTCCTATGGGATTGCGTTCGGGGCGTGACAGACTCATCATCACTAAGTGAAGCATTCATAACTTTTCCTTTTGACTTGGGGTATGCTAGACATTCCGATCTAACATGACCAAACCCTTGACATTCAAAAGATTTCAGCATTTTACTCTTGGAATCATTAGATTTGTGTTTCTCCTATTTGTCCTTTATGAATCCACTGGATCTACCTTGATTATTTTCAGAGTTCTCGTTGAATTTCACTGACCACCTTTCGCTTTCAAGAATTTCTTGAATTGTTTGACAACATAGCAAACTGTGCATTATCAAGAACTTCTTTCATTAATCAGCTAAGACCTCTTCTTTGATTGATCTCAATGCAATGTATTTGTTCTTCTTAGGCTGAGGCAGTGACAACTCATAAGTCTGCAAAGAGCCCACCAATTCTTCAATCTTTACTGAGTCAAGATACTTGTTTTCCTCAACAACGACTTTGGATCTGAATATTTAGGTAGAGATCTCAAAAATTTCCTGACTACTCGATGTTCTGAAATACTTTCCTGACTACTACTCAATCTTTATGTTATTCAGCTTTGCATAGAACTCATTGAAGGTTTCATCCTCTTTCATTCGAATCTCTTCAACTTTATTTTCAACATTTGAAGTTTCAATGTCTTCACAGTTTTGGTTCCTTCAAGAGTAGTTTCCAGAATATCCCAGGCTGCCTTAGATATCTCACACATAGATATACGCTTAAATTCATCAGCAGACACAACACAAAAATAGAATGTAAACCCATGCTATTATAATTTCAATCATTGATTTCACCGATACTCCAGGTACCGATGTCTTTAGGAGTTTTAACACCTTTAGCAACAGATGCGGGTGCAGAGCATCCTTTAACGCAAAAACTCCAAACCCATTTATCAAGTGATTTCATAAAGGTTTTAATGCGAACTTTCCAGTATGCATAATTGCTTCCATCAAAGCATGGTGGCACGAACAATGACAACCTTTTGTCCATCTTGACATAGGGTCAATGTGTCACGCCCCAAACGCCATCCCGCAGGGACTGTGACAACCGCGAACAATCTCGAGGGGAAAGCTCTAGCGTAAACATACATTCATACATACAGCGGAAAAATAGGATCGAGAGAGAGACGGCCAAACTCATGACTAATCTTACAATACACTTCCAAGAAGTAATAGCTTAATTACAACACATGAAACATTAGGATCAAGTGGCAGACCATAAAGGTCAACATTAACCACAACAAAATACAAACATCTTCTCCTTAAGTCAGATAGTTCTCCTGACTTCCTTCACCTGAAGCATCTGGAATGATACAGTTTTAAAAAACGTGAGTCAAAACATAACTTGAAAAACATGATCTTAATGCTTGAACTTGAATGTCATGAGAATTCATAAATCGTGATGCACATGCATGTCTCATGGTTATGCATATGCTCTTGATCGTAAACATGTTCTTGTTCTTGAAATTGACTTATGACCCTTGAAAATATTTCCTTCATAATTTGTGGGCTACTTACGCTCCATTTAACGCCTGGACTCCGGGTTGTGCGTTCCCATTGGAAACCGTCTCCCTTACCCTTGGGGACAAGAATTGCACATGCAAGACCAAGTCTTATACCTCTAGCTCCAACTATGGCACTCGGCTATCACCAGAAATTTCTACTCCTCTTGCTTTCGGTTCACCCTCTTGGATGGCTTCAAGGGCTGAGAATGGTGTTAAATAGGTGCTGAGATGGAAGCTTAAAGTGAGGGAAAAGAGAAGATTGGCTGCTGGAAATAGCTTGAAGAAACAAGACAAAACTTGGAGCTTGGAGTGGTTCGGCCAAGAGAGAGCAAGCTGAAATCAGTTTCTGTCCAAGAGAAAAGTGAGCTAAGTGAAGAGAGATATCCGGCCACCAAGAGAGGAGAAACAAGCTGAGCAAAGGGAGAGGAATGAGCTTCGGTCACAAGGAAAAAGAGAGAGCAGGCAGCAAAGAGAAGTGTTCGGTCAAGGGAAAAGTGAGCAAATGAAATGAGAGAAATGAAGTTGATGTTATGCGTGAGAGGCAAGGGTGAGTGAAGAGTGAACTTGGTCCAATATTTGGCAAAAAGAGAAAGGGAAAATCTCGTTTGTATCGCCTACTCCCATTGGAGAAATAAGGCCGGTTGACAACCTTTGTCTCATCCTCATTAATTCATCTCTTGCCTCCAAGCAACTCACGTGAACTCTAGAACTTTCTCACATCTTGTCTTTCAAGTAAACTATCCTTGCCACTTCACCTTTCTTTTCTTTTGTTTTACCACTTATCACATAGATACATTAACTTATCACAACATATATATACATAGCTTGTCAGCAACAACTTATCAACTTATCTAACACAATAACTTATCTCAAAGATAATCACTCTAGCCTTTCTCTTTGATAATCATCAACAACTTATCAACTTATCTAACACAATAACTTATCTCAAAGATAATCACTCTAGCCTATCTCTTTGATAACTTATCACTTAATGATGATTAAGGTTACCTACTAAAAGACACATAATATTTTATATGCTTAACCTAAATTTCATGACCATTATATCATGATTTTCTACTTAGAAACTTTCGGCCATGACATATAAAATTTCTCTTCATATATTGCTTGTACTCATAAGGAAAATAAGGAAATCCACCTAGCAACATTCAGCTGTTAAGAAAATAGTTATAACTTGTACTAAAAACTTCCACAATGAAAAAGAAATTATCTAAAAGAAATCTTAAAATGAAATTTCATAATAAGTTAATGTACCATAACATTAAACTTTAGGTCATACATTGGCCAAAAATATGGCCCCTTTTGTTAATTCAAAACGAATACATAGGAAAAAATGGCAAAGCCAAGTTCAGGATCTCAAACAATGACTGAGTTTAAGCTCTGATACCAGTTGAAATGTCACGCCCCAAACGCCATCCTGCAGGGACCGTGACAGCCGCGAGCAATCCCCAGGAGAGCTCCAGTGCTCATACATACAAGCATACATACATACATGGAAAAAATAAACAGAATCGCGAAAGAGACGAGGCAAGTCATGACTAATCTTGCAATACCGCTCCAAGACATACTAACTTAATTACAACACATGAAACATTAAGTTCAAGTGGCAGACCATATAGGTCAACAAAACAACAACAAAATACAAACAACTTCTCCTTAAGTCGGATAGTCCTCCTGACTTCCTTCACCTGAAGCATCTGGAATGATACAGTTTTAAAAATGTGAGTTAAAAAGACTCAGTAAGGGAAAAACATAATTTAAAACATGATCTTAAACTTTAGACTTGCTTAACATGAGAAATCATGATTCATGATGCACATGCATGTTACATGATTATGCACGTGCCCTTGATCGTAAAACTTGTTCATGTTCTTGCATTTGGCTCATGGCCCTTGATCGTAAAACTTGTTCATGCACTTGAATTTGGCTCATGGCCCTTGTAAATAGTTCATTCATAACTTGTGGGCTACTTACGCTCTATTTAACCCCTGGAGTCCGGGTTGTGCGTTCCCATCGGAACCGTCTCCCTTACCCTTGGGGACTTTTTATTTGGTCGAGCTAGCCCTTAGTTGCCCCAGGCCTGATGGCTAGACACGACCCTTGGAGGCCCACACCTTCTCATTGTCCTTCTGTGTGGTTGCACAACCTCTTAGGATTCACTCAACCTTCTCGCATTCCTCCTTCAGTATGGAAGTCCATCTTGATGGTACAGTACCAACCAGAGCCCCTTAACTTAACTTGTCTTACCATAAAACTTTTCATATGACATTGCAAAAAAATCACTTTAGAAAATCATGCAATGCTCATCCCCTGCCATGCCATGCTTGCTTGAAATATCATGCTTGTTCATGAATCTATACAGCGTATCATTCCAGTTTTGCAAAAACTGTAATACCACTTACTTTCCACTTACTCCGGTCTCCTTGATTATTAGACGGTGCGTCGCCTGCAAGCGATTCAAATAACTCTCAGATACTTAGGAATTAATCACATAAGCATACAAGAAAATACTTGAATTTAGTTCGGTTTTTTTCCCAAAATGTATTTCTGAAAATACTATATCATTTTCAAAAGTTTACTTTTAAAAACTTATATAAAACACTTGAGAAAGTAATTATCATACAAAATATCCTAATAGCATCTAGTCCAAAAACAGCAACTATTAAGGCATCCACTCCATTACCTCGCTATTAACTCTATCAAACCTATTGTCCATCAATTTCTACTAACTTACCCTCTTGCCCTCTATAGACTTGCTGACCCAAGTCCTAATTTATAAATTATAATCATATCCTAACCAAGTCTCCAAGACAGCAAGCTAATGGTGCCCAAAAATCCAAGCTTAACATATTCACAATTTTCTTACATTAGGGTTACACTCGGCTAACAAGCTATTTCTTCTACTCTTATGTGATCAAGGTTTTTTTTTCATACCATTACAATTTAACCTCATTTTGCACTTAATATATATTTCGGCCAACACATAATTACCTTAATTTCAACCTCAATTCATTCTTGATATCACCAAGCTTTGTTAATCACCCTAACTAATACCAACCCGCAGCCTTAAGCTTCACTATTTGCTAACATGCAAGATTTCTTTTAACACTAAACCTAGGTTTTACCTCTAACTCCTTCGGCAAAAACATTAAACTTACTTATACATTATATGCAAATTAACTTCATCTACCATTCATTCGGCCATTAGGGTTCATTTCCCAAACCATTCGACCATGTATCAATTTCTAGTATTCTTGAACCAAACTTCATCTTCAACATGATCCCATCGGGGTGATGGACCATTTCAAGTCATGGAACGCATCAACGATAATGCCTACAAGCTTGACTTACCCGGTGAGTATGGTGTCAGTGCAAGCTTTAATGTTGCTGATTTGTCTCCATTTGATGTAGGTGCTGATTTGAGGACAAATCCTTCTCAAGAGGGGAAGAATGATGCAAATCAAGGAGCTGGACTTGTACGTGACCAAGGAGCTGGACTTGTTGAGCATACACATGGGAATGGAGCTCAAGACCCTTTGTCACTTCCTAGTGGCCCAATTACAAGACTTAGAGCCAAACGTTTCAAGGAAGCACTCCATGGGCTAATCCAAGAAAGTTGGGCTGATTTTTAAAATACCAAAATGGGCTCCAATAATAATCAAGGCCTAGTCCATGTCATCAGGGCAAGTGAAGAGACTCATATCCATGCACCAATGTGAACAGTAACGTTTGACCCTTTATGAGCTCCAATTTATTGAGTTTTAAGGCTAATTTAATAGGGGAATAAACTTGGCCTTTGCTGGGGCATGATTAGTACATTGTACCTGGTCCTTTAGCTATTTTTGGCTGCCTCTAGTAGACAAAGAGGCCTAATTTCGTGGGAACCTGTTATGGTAATATTTATGTGACTTTAAAGCTATAGTTATGTCTTTCCTATTCTTGGAGGGATGTTCCAAGTATTTAGATGGCCATTTCCGCGTGAACAGTAACTTTGAATTCAATATTGATTTTTCAGATCATTTGAGAGGTCTTGTGTTCCTCTTGGTTCTTCAAAGAACTCTTTGAACATCAAGTTCATCTTGTGGCGTTCAAGCAACCGAAACTTATCACCTAGATTTCTTGGTGTGGCGTTTCAATCCTTCGTAGTCTTGGTTCATCATCTGGTCAGGTGAAGGGTCAAGGCTCAACAAATCTTGTCTTCACGATCTTGGGGTTTCAATCCATCATTGTTATCGGGTTTCATCACAATTGTTGGTGGAGTTCATATCAGAAACTTAGCATGCATTACCAACTTCATTGCATTTTCCATAAGCAACTCACAACCAAATCATTATTTCTTTCTCCATCTCTAACTTATCCCTTCCTCCAACAACTACATCACAACCAACCTATCAAATCTACCATTTCCATACAAAAATATCAACAAGGACTATGGCCAAACAAAGGGAAATAGAACATGCAAGATTCGACTAAGCAAAATCCTTTGCTAACCAGGAATCCAACCCCACCTCGCTTGTGTTGAACTCAAGAGCTGGAACCTAGCACAAAATATACAAAATCAGGACCATTGAAGAAAAAGAGCCAAAAACAGTACATGCAAAACAACATCTACCTCAACCTCCAACTAGAGCTCTCGGTTTACCCAAAACCTCTCTACTCTTCAAGCTTCGATTCCACCCTCAAGAATGGTTTCAAGGGCTGAGAATAGTGTCTACAAGGTGCTGAGATGGAAGTTTATGGTGAGGAAAAGAGAAAAGTACAGCAGCTGAAAATTGCTTGGAGAAACAAAGCAAGTTTGAAGCTTTGGAGTGATTCGGCCAAGAGGGTGCCGAGTTTCTGTCAAAGGGAAAAAATGGCTGAGTGAAGTGATATTTCCAGCCACCAAGAGAGAAAAAACAAGCTGAGCAAAGGAGAAGGTTTCGGTCACCAAAGAAAAGAAGGCAAGCTAGAGCAAAGAGAGGTGTTTTCGGTTTCAAGAGAAAAGAGAGAAAGCAAGTTTGAAATGAGAAGTGTTCGGCCAAGGAAATGAGCAAATGAAAATGAGAGGAAGTGAGGGTGATGATGCGTGAAAGGCAAGCTGAAAATACATTTGGACTCAAACTATGACAAGAGGGAAAAAGGGGTGAACTTGGGTATTGCTGTGAGACCCCGATTTTAGGTCTGTTAAGTTATTGCTTATGACCTCTTAAGTACGTATTATTGCAAGTGTATGTATGATTAAATTTGTGATTTTTGAGGTAAGTGTCGACACATTGGAGCATAGTGTCGACACATTAAACTAACACCCAAAAGTTTACCTTTTTCTGGAGCCCAAAGTGAATTTTGACTAAGTGTTGTAAGTGTCGACACCTTGGGTCATAGTGTCAACACATTAGACCGATACCCGAGAGTTCGCCTTTTTCCAGAACTCCCGTGAATTTTGACCAAGTGTTGGAAGTGTCGACACCTTGAGTGATGGTGTCGACACATCTAACTTAAACCCGAGAGTTTACATTTTTCCCACTTTGACTAAGTGTTGGAAGTGTCGACACCTTGAGTGATGGTGTCGACACATCTAACTAAAAGTGTTGTAAGTGTCGACACCTTGAGTGATGGTGTCGACACATATAACTACATTCCGAAATTTTATCGGATTGAAATATGTGAGGTGGAATTTATGTGAAAAGGGAAAAGAAAGGGGGGAAGGGTAGTTTTGCCTTTTTCCTTCCCCCAAGCCCCTTTACGTATAAGCAGCCCCCCCCCCCCCAAATCAAAAAGTCATTTTGCCCTAGCTCCCACCGAAGAAGAGAAGAAAGAAAGAAGGAGAAAAGAAGAGGAAGAAAGGAAGAAGAGAAAGAAAGAGAGAGAGAAGGAGGTGAGTGGTTATGGCCGGCCAAGCCTTACCCATTTTCACCTATGTTCTCTTTTTCTTTTTGAATGGTTGTTGGTTGTGTTGTTAGATTTTCTCTTTGAGATTCATGTGTTTTCTTTGAGGAAAATGTAGATCTAATTAGCTTTAGAAAGTTGTAAGGCTTGTACACAAAACCAAGGAGAGTTATGGTCAGATCTGAAAAAGAAAATATGTTCGAGAGAGAGAAAGATTGCTTACTGCACTCTAGGTGTTTGATGAAAAGCCTAAAAGAGGGCTGAGATCTATTTTGAGCATGTATGGCCGAATCTATTGGTTGATGTAATGCATATGAGTCTTGTTGAGAACCACCAAGCCCTAAGTGTTTGATATATGGTTAGATCTGAAAGATGTTCAAGAGAACAAATGATACACCCTACTTGTTTGATAAGCCCAAAAGAAATGGGCAAATGCAATAGTATAGCTTGATGAAGATGGAATCATAGTTTTGTTATAAACTTTGAGTTGGAGTTGTAAAAGTGGAAGGAATGTGAAATAATGGTTGCTGTTATGAGATGTTAAATTAGCCTTGGATGTTGGTTGTGTCATGAAGAGATTAGAGTTTTGGTTGTTGGAAGTTAGAACGTTGAAAAGATTGTTGTGATGGCTGGTAATTACATAAGCAGATTTCAGAGCTGGAATAGAGAGTGTGTTTTGATGCATTTGTAGTTATCTCTTGATATTGAGTGGATCCTAGATTGAAGGCCTAGAACATGGAAAGATTTTAAGTCATACCTTGGATGATTGTAATGTATTGATTACTCCATACGTCTAGTAACCTATGAATAACAAAGGTATGATCCAATTGTAGGTAATGTGACGTTCAACACTCAAGCAAGCGAAGGTAAGAGGAGCTTACGTTTGTAAGTGAAAATAGTAAGTAGCAACTTACGCTTTACAAAACTGGAATGATACACATCATGTTTTTATGAATAAGCATAACATGTTTATAACCACGCATGACAAGTTATTTCTCAACAAGCATGACATCGTATACGTATTTGTATGAAAGCATGAAAGAAGTTTTTGTGCAAATGAAAACATGAAAGGTTTATGAGATAGTTGTCATTAAGCACGAACTGTCAAGAGCATTAGAAGCATTTTATGATCAGTTGATTACCAAGCATGACATGAGCACGTCATGAGCAATTGCATTTGCATTTATTTGTGTCATAAGAAAGAAGGAGAAATTTTATGCAAATGAAAGTATCATTTTTATGCTACTTTATGACAAGTTTTATGACAAGTTAATTAACGAACCCAAGTCGGTCGGTACCGTACCAAGTCAAGAAGGTGCATCCATACCGAAGGACGTTTACGAGAAGGGTGGATGTCACCTAGGACACCCATACCGAAGGATGCTTGCAAGAAGGATGGGTAGTCCGGGAGGTATGTGCAATCACACTGAAGGATGCTTGCAAGAAGGTGTGAACCTCCAAGAGTCGTGTCTAGCCACTGAAGGACATTGAGAAGGTGTGCTAGCTCGACCATATGTAAGGTCCCCAAGGGAAATAGGGGACAGTTCCAACGGGAACGCACAACCCTGATGCCAGGGGTAAATGGAGCTCAAGTAGCCCATAGGATAAGAATGGAAAAGATTTTCCAAAAGAAAGAGCTTTATAAGTATAAGAGATGTTTTCAAGAGCAAGTGCATGTGCATGTGCATATGCAATCATGAGGCATACACGTGCATCACGATTCATGATCATGCATGAATTACATACGTTTACATGATATTTAAAGTTCAAGTTTATGATTATTTCAAGTTAAAGCTCATGATATTTCAAGTTGTACTTGAATTACATTATGTTCAAGTTTGTAAGTATTTCAAGTTTAAGCGCATGCTTATGATTTTGAGTCAAGTGCATGCTTATGATTTTAAGTTCATTATGATATCGAGTTCATGATGATTTCAAGTTTAAAAGCAAGTGTATGATTTCAAGTTCAAGATTATGAGTTCAAAGAATAAGTTCATGGTTTCAAACTCACGATTTCAAGTTCATATTTCCAAACCATGATTTCAAGTTCATGTTTTAATTATAATTCCTTACTGAGTCTTTCGACTCACAGATGTTTTAAATTGTATCATTCCAGATAACAATTCAGGTGGGAAAATCTAGAAGAGGGACCGATGGGAACGTCCTCATCTCTCTTTGTTGTTTCATTAAAGGTTAGATGTAATTTTGAAGAGTCGTCATGAGCCTCCGTTGTGTGGTGGTCATGGGTTATTCGGACTAGTAGAGTTCAAGGTTTTTGATGTCTAGTATCTTAGTCGTGGTTATCAGAAACAGAAGTTGAAGAGTTCATAGGAAGTACTAAGAACGCTTATCAGGCATCCTGTGAATGTCTATGTTATGTGTATAAGGATTCAAGATGTATTACATATATGTTATGAGTAGGTCCATATAAAGGTTTTGTAGGAATCCCTTAGGACTTGTACTTCAGCCATGCAGACATGACTTGTAATTTGGATGCTTTCACTATTGCCGTTGTAGTCAATTGTGTAAGTTGAAGTTTATGTAAATCTCTTTGGCCCATCTCTCTCAGTTGTAGGTGTTTTTGTGTAAAAAAAAAAAATCCGCTGCAAGATTAAGAGAAAACGCTGGAACATTCATTGAGTGAATGTTCGCGGCAGTCATTAACCCCCTTCGGGCTAGCGTTCGGGGCGTGACAATTGCCGTCCAAGCCAATATGTCTTGTCTTTTCACCTTCAATTCACCTTATCTCTTTGTCTCCTCTTGCTTTCACGTGAATCTCAATCTCATGCATTGTCTTTTCACTTCAATTCACCTTATCTCTTTGTCTCCTCTTGCTTTCACGTGAATCTCAATCTCATGCATTGTCTTTTCACTTCAATTCACCTTATCTCTTTGTCTCCTCTTGCTTTCACATGATCACCAAGGACAAGCAATTCTTTAGCTCTTTAGCTTTCACGTGAACAACATCTAGTGTCTAGACTTTTCTCACCTTTTGCATATCACTTATCTACTTTTCATTCCACTTATCAAATAGCTACTATGGCTTATCACACACACATATATATATTCTAACTTATCACCAACAACTTATCAACTTGATAACTTATCTCCAATAAGCACCTTAACTTATCTAAATCAACATCATAACTTATCATCCTAACAATTCATTAGCTTATCACTACGATAAGCACACCTACTTATCAATTAAATTCTTTTCAATCTATCGTATATATCTAGTAGCTTATCATATAATATCTCTAATGATAATTTAAGACTAATGATAATTAAGACTACATAATGATGATCAAGGCTACCTATTAAAAGACACAAAAATATTTAAATGCTTAACATAAATTTCATGATTTTCTACTTAGATATTTTCGGCCATGATATATCAAATTTCTCTTCATAATTTAATTTCATGAATTATGGAATATAATAAGCAATGGAAAAATATAAGTCCATAAAAGAAATTTAGCTAGCAAGTTCCGGCTCTAGGAAAAATAGAATTTAAACTTGTACCAAAAATTTCAAAATGAAAAGAAATTATCTAAAAGAAATCTTAAAAATGAAGTTCCATAATAAAGTTAATGTACCATAAACATTAAACTTAGGTCATACATTGGCCAAAAATATGGCCCCATAAATTAAATTAAAACAAATACATACGAAATAGAAAAAGGATAAACGGGGCTTCACATGAAAAACCTAGTTTAGACCCTAACTCCACCTAAAGGGGGGGTGAATATGTGAAATCTCAAAATAAAATTATTTAATACAAATTTCAAAACAAGTTCTAAAATTGATCTGTCTAGATATATCAAACCGCTAACGTAATCATCAGAACATTAAATCAACTCGTAAAACAATTAAACAAACACTAAAGGAGATAGACTACTCCTTTAAAACTTGTTTTGAAATGGAAAACCTTTGAATAATTATTCAAAGGAAAGACTACTCCGGGCTAGCAGCCATCTGAAATCCACTAAGAAAAAAACCTTAAAACAGTGATTCAAACACGGGCAACCCCAATTCTTGACTCTGACAAGCCTGGTGTAATAATCTAAGCATCCCTGCTCAGAGCTGCTCCAAGCGGCATTCAAAAGGTGTATTTTTAAGTAAGGCCCTGGATTTTCATATGGTCTCAACTGGGCTCTGGCTGCAAAAGGTGTACTTATGAAGGATACAACTTTTTGAAACTTGGAGTCTTCAGAACTATAACAAAGGAGTGCACCGTTGGAGGTAGAGTTGTACATTCTGGTCTCAAATTTTATTTCTTTCATTCCCCCTTGTTGGCTACTCTACTTTTCCCCATCTCTCCGTCTTAGAGTCCTTGTTAGGACTTCCAGTTCATGTCAGAGGAAGTGTCGTTGGAGGAACTTCAGAGCTTTCCAAGGCACATTTTGGAAAACTTTTGAAACAGGTTTATCTTTTGGCTTCATACCCTCTTTTTTTGTGGCTCTCATTATGATGAAGGTGATGTTGTTTTCTTTAATTGTTAGAATGTGAAATACAAAAATTTAACTTGAAATGATGCATATTATGCAAAATTTTTAGGAATATCAAGTATTTATATCAATCTGTCAGAATGAGAAAACTAGTTTATAGGTTTAGTTGATAGGGCAAGATACTTTTTCTTTTTTTCTAGATCTATCACTTGCAACCTTCAAAAGAATCTCTGGGTGCAGTGTTTACCTTGATGTTGCCAAAAGAAAATGGCAGTCGGAAAGACTCTCCCCCTACGAAGGAGAAAGATATCAAGGGTTGATTGTTCTCTACAAAAAAGGAGGAACAAAAAGAAGTCTTTATTTTATCAGTATGTTATAGCTCTTGAAAACAACGTCATAATTATTAAAGCTCTGTGAAGCTCAAGTGTCTTGTTTGAAGTTTTAGTTTTTCACTTTCTAATCCCATAAGGCTCTGGTGGTTGGCCTTGAAATCTCCCCGTCTGTTATGCTGTATGGTAGAGAGATTTATGGCATTTCCTAGTTTTAAATTTATTCAGTCTAGCACCATTTTATCTATCCTGGATGATACTGCTCTTGGTGGACCATGTGCTGCAAACGTGTTATGTTTTTGTAATCCATGCTACTTAATAGAACAGTGTTCAATGTTTATTTATTTATCTTATAGTCCTTGGCATTATTAGGTTACAAATCATTTATCATCCACCTCAAACATCTTTAGACTACCACAAGGGCATGGTGGTGGTAGAAACTGGTGTGGCATTCGTTGATCTGTTAGGTTTTATGAAGCTCTTGGTAACTTTTAGAAGCATCTACCAAAGTATGTTAGTTCGATTTTGGTTTCAGCCACTGAGCTTCTTTTGTGGATTTCTTCATGGTAATTTGTCATTGACTTATCGAACACACCTATCGAATTTTGTTATTCGAACTTTGATTACTGACCATGCAGCCAAAGGATGGCGGAGCATGTGAAGAGCAAACGGCTACAAAGACTTTGAAAATTCTCTTCAAGGTGCATTAATCTTGTTGGATAATTTTCATTTTTTTACAGTCAAATTGCAGCATTTCTTGCACTAATCCAGCTTTATATGGCTCCCATCTACAGTGTCGACGTTTATATATTTTGTATTCAATTGGAGTTACTTTTTCAGTTAGTATTAATGTGCATACGCTGATTACTTGTCTTTTGTTGTTTTCCTCAAATGCCAAAACGCAAGATTGCAACCTTTCAACGTACCAAATTAGGCAAGAAGCCGCGCAAATAGAAATCATCAGCTCAGCAACTTAGGGGAAAGGGGGAAGGGAGAGTCACCACGGCAGGGGCACAGGCAAGGGCGAGCAAACATTACAGCGGTCGACCCACACATCCGTCAAAAGGGCCTATCATGTGCCCTTGCCGTGGCCCACATTGGCAAGGTGCGGCGGGGTTGGTGGCCTTATAAGTTGGCGCTCCTCCTTCAAAGGACCTGGCCCTTTTAAAGGATGTGTGGGTCGACCGCTCTAAGGTATGCTCGCCCTTGCCTGTGCCCTAGCCGTGGTGACTCTCCCTTCCCCCTTTCCCCTAAGTTACTTAGAAAAAGAAATCATCAGTTCAGGAACCTGTTCAGCCTTTGGAGGATTCACGTTTTTTTGATACTTGTGCACACAATAAATTATCGCACCATGATTATAGAGCGCGGCACACTTTTCTAAGTTGGAGCATACCCACATTTGTAGCCTATTTATGGGTCGTTGTTGGGATCTCCTCCTTTTAAATTTGGCGATCCCATTTGTCTTGGCCGTTCAGGAGTTCTACTTGAACTTCAACGATAGTGATGAGTCTTCATTGAGATTTACTATGTACGTTGGAGGCCAGTCCCTTCGGGTTTCACTCGATATATGTAATAGCTCGGACGGTCAAGACCTCTAGAGTTGTCTTATAGTAATAGAAGCCTCTATTAATGCGAGGTTATGGCTAGTGGGATGATCGTTAAAGCAATAAGATTCTTAAGCAAAACATGATCATGATCTTTTTATTCATACCGTACTACAACAAAAGAGAACCATCATTGTTTAATGTAAATACTACAAAAAGTACAAAACGAAAAACTACAGCCAAAGACTAACTTTGAAAGCAAAAACCGGAGAACCCTAGTTCTTGTTCCCATCGTTAGAGTCACTTAGTTCGGATAGGTTGGCATAGTCATCAGAGTTCGGTGTTATCCACTGATGACCCCGGCCTTTTACCATCACGTCTAAATGTCTTGTGACCCAAAATCAGTTACTTGCGAACTCCAATTCTCATTTAATCATGTCTTAATTATTCTCACTTAGTCACTAATTACCCGCTAATGCACTACTAAACCCTAACTCAATTTTACATAAAAATATGTTATGCGAAACAAAAGCTCGGGGTATGACATACTCCCCCACTTAGAAAGAATTACGTCCTCGGAATTTAGCATGTAAGTGTTCATCCCAAAACCTTTGCAATACTAACCTTAAATGATTCTCATGCTCTTCCTTACTTGTACAGTATATCAATATATCATAAAAAATACTACCGAAAAATGATCCAAAAAATCTCAAAATACCATATGCTTCAAATCCATAAATGTAGCAGGAGCATTTGTTAATCCAAAAGGCATTACCAGAAACTCGTAATGTCCATATTTGGTAGGAAAATCTGTCTTTGGAATATCCTCCTTCCTAATTCTCAGTTGAAGATATCTTGACCTAAGATCAATCTTAGAAAATATTTTAGCACCACTCAATTGATCAAACAAGTCGTCAATTCTAGGTAAAGGATATTTATTCCTAGTATACTTGTTCATCTCCCGGTAATCTATGCACATCGTGCCGTCCTTTTTTACAAATAACATCGGAGCTCCCTAGGGTGAAACACTAAGTCTAATATATCATTTCTGCAATAAATCTTGCAGTTGTTCCTTTAATTCCTTTAGTTTAGCTGGTAACATCGGTGCAGTGCCTGGTACCAAGGAAATTTCAATTTCTTTTACCAGGTAATCTGATAGTTCTTCTGGAAAGACCACTGGTATGAGCTCCATCAACCACACTTTTCCAATCTTTCAATGCAGATATTAATCGTACATGAGGCAATTCCTTGCCTTTCTGGAAATCACTTTCTTGTAATTTCTGAATTGAATTCTCTTTTGTCCAGGCACTGGTAAACTTATTTCCTTTGCATGACAATCTAATGTTATATGATAACCAAATAACCAATCAATGCCAAAGATCACATCAAAGTTGCCCATATCCAGGATTGTCAAATATATAGACAATCTCCATCCCTCTATTTCCATTGGAAACTTCTTGATCTTCTTTGTGAGACCCCCGTTCATCCCTTTGTTATTTCCTATGTATTTGTTTTAATTTAATTTATTGGGCCATATTTTTGGCCAATGTATGACCTAAGTTTAATGTTTATGGTACATTAACTTATTATGAAATTTTATTCAAGAATTTTCTTTAAATAATTTCTTTTTCATTGTGGAAGTTTTAGTGCAAGTTTAAATTCTATTTTTCCTAAGAGCCGAAACTTGCTAGGTAAATTTCTTTTATGGACTTATATTTTTCCATTTTGCTTATTATATTCCATAATCCATGAAATTAAATTTACGAAGAGAAATTTGATATATCATGGCCGAAAATATCTAAGTAGAAAATCATGAAATTTATGTTAAGCATTTAAATATTTTTGTGTCCTTTAATAGGTAGCCTTGATCATCATTATGTAGCCATAATTATCATTAGTCTTAAATTATCATTAGATATATTATATGATAAGCTGCTAGATATATATGATAGCTTGAAAACAATTTAATTGATAAGTGAGTGTGCTTATCATAGTGATAAGCTAGAGAGTTTTTAAGATGATAGGTTGTTGTGGCTATCTTAGAGATAGGCTAGAATAATTATCTTGAGATAAGTTATCATGTTGATAAGTTGATAAGTTATGGTGTTGAATTAGATAAGTTAAAGTGCTTATTGGAGATAAGTTAGAATACATATATGTGTGATAAGTCAAGGTAGTTATATGATAAGAGAAGTGAAAAGTAGATAAGTGAAATCAAAAGAAAAGATAGGTGAAGTGGCAAGGGTGCTTTACGTGAGAACAAGAGGAAAAAAGTCTAGAATTTATGTGTTGTTCACGTGAAAGCTAAAAGAGCTAAAGAGTTGCTTTTCCCTTGGTGATCACGTGAAGAGCAAAAGAATAGATAAGGTAAATTGAATTGAAAAGACAAGGCAAGGGAGCTTCACGTGAATGGCTAAGCAGGAGGAGACAAAGAGATAAGGTGAAAAGACAACAATACCCAAGTTCACCCCCCTTTTTCCCCCTCTTGTCATTTTCAGCTTGCCTTTCACGCATCATCACCCCCCCACTTCCTCACATTTTCATTTGCTCATTCCTTTGGCCGAACCACACTTCTCATTTCAAACTTTCTTTCTCTCTTTTCCCTTGACCGAAGCTCACCCTCTTCGTTCAAGTTTTGCCTTCTTTTCTTTGGTGAATGAAACCTCTCCTTAGCTCAGCTTATTTCTTCTCTCTTGGTGGCTGGAAATCTCTCTTCACTCAGCCATTTTCCCTTTGAAAGAAACTCAGCTCACTCTCTTGGCCGAATCACTTCAAAGCTTCAAGCCTTGCTTTGATTTCTTCAAGCTATTTTTCAGCTGCTGTACTTCTCTCTTTTCCTCACCTTAAACTTCCATCTCAGCACCTTGTAGACACTATTCTCAGCCCATGGAACCATTCTTGAAGGTGGAACCGAAAGTTGAAGTGTAGTGGATGATTTTGGTGAAAACCGAGTGTTCTAGTGGAAGGTAGAGGTAGATTTGATTTGCATGTGTTGTTTTGCTTGATTTCTCCATAGTTTCTGACCTTAGATGATTTTTTTTATGCTAGGTGGTCTTCTTTTAGCAAGCTTGTGTCCGATCAGCAAGGTAAGGCCGAATATGGTTGAAGGTGAAATTCGATGATGATGGCCGAATCTTGCATGTTCTATTTCTCTTTGTTTGGCCATTGTCCTTGTTGACATTTTTGTATGAAAATGGTAGATTTGGTAGGTTGGTTGTGATGTAGTGTTGTTGGAGGAAGGGATAAGTTAGAGATGGAGAAAGAAATAATTATTTGGTTATGAGTTGCTTATGGAAAATGCAATGAAGTTGGTAATGCATGCTAAGTTTCGGATGATGGTTGACAATACGCTTGGCCGAATATTATCCTTTGCTAGATCTTGAAATTATGTTAGGATTTGTAGATCCTAGGTTGTGAAACAAATATTGGAGGATGGGATCATGTTGAAGATGAAATTGATTCAATAAATGTTAGTTTAGTGAAGGAACCCTACCCTAATGGCCGAATGAATGGTAGATGATAGTTGATTTGCATGTTATGTATAAATGGATTTAATGTTATGGCTGAATGAGTTAGAGGTTAAAACCTAGGTTTAGTGTTAAGAGAAATCTTGCAAGTTAGTTAAGCATAAATGATGGAGGTTAAAGACCACGGGTTGGTAGTAGTTAGAGTGATTATCAAAGCTTAGATTTTTGGTACCATTAGCTTGCTGTTTTGGAGACTTGGTTAGGATATGATTATAATTGATTTCAAGCCTCGAAATTTAATTAATTAGGGCATGGGTCAGCAAGTCTATAGAGGGCAAGAGGGTAAGTTAGTAGAAATTGATGAACAATAGGATTGATAGAGTTGAGAGCGAGGTAATGGAGTGGATGCCTTAATAGTTGCTGTTTTTAACTTGGGATTCTATGTTGATTTGATAAATACTTTTCTCAAGTGTTTAATAAGAGTTTTCTAAGTAAACCTTTGAAAATGATATAGTATTTTCATAAATGTATTTTTGGGGGAAAAACTGAACTATATACAAATATTTTTTCTTGTATGCTTATGTGCTTAATTCCTAAGTAACTAAGAGGTGTTTGAATCGCTTGTAGGCGATCTTCGTACCATTACTCATAATCAAGGAGACCGAGGTAAGTGGAAGTAAGTGTGTAAGTAAGCTTACATTTTTCAAAACTGGAATGACACGCTGCATAGATTCATGAACAAGCATGATATTTCAAGCAAGCATGGCATGGCATGAGCATTACATGATTTTCTAAAGTGATTTTTATGCAATGTCGTATGGAAAGTTTTATGGAAAGACAAGTTAAGTTAAGGGGCTCTGGTCGGTGCCGTACCATCATGATGGACTCCCATACCGAAGGACGAATGCGAGAAGATTGGGTGAATCCTAAGAGGCTGTGCAAACCACACTGAAGGACAATGAGAAGGTGTTAGCTTCCAAGGGTCGTGTCTAGCCATAAGGCCTGGGGCAACTACGGACTAGCTCGACCAAATGAAAAGTCCCCAAGGGTAGGGGAGACGGTTCCAATGGGAACACACAACCTGGACTCCAGGGGTTAAATGGAGCGTAAGTAGCCCACACGTTATGAAGGAAATATTTTCAAGGGCCATGGGCCAATTTCAAGAACAAGATTATGTCTACAAGCAAGAGCATATGCATAACCATGAGACATGCATGTGCATCATGAATTATGATTTTCTCATGTTAAGCAAGTCCAAGTTAAGATCATGTTTTAAAATTACGTTTTTCCCTTACTGAGTCTTTTTGAGTCACGTTTTTAAAATTGTGTCATTCCAGATGCCTCAGGTGAAGGAAGTCAGGAGGACTACCTGACTTTGAAGAAAGATTTTTTTTGTGTTTTGTTGTTGTGACCTGATCGATGAGATCCGTCTCTTGTTTAAGTGTTATCATGTTATGTGTATATTAAGATACATGTTTATTGAGAACCTTAATCATATTATGAGTTGGCTCGTCTCTCTCGCGATTTTGTATATTTTCCGCTGTATGTATGTATGTATGAGCGCTGGAGCTTTCCTGGGGATTGCTCGCGGCTGTCACGGTCCCTGCGGGATGGCGTTAGGGGCGTGACATTCTTTGTACACAGACTAGTTATCCCCAAAGGAGTTACCATATCAAGTCTAACAAATAAGGGTTCTAGCAACAATCCAAGTCTATTTACGCAACTATGCAAAATAAAAGAATGCGTAGTGCCAGTATCAAACAACACAGATACTAATCGACAAGAAAGGGAAAAATTATCTGTCACCACATTCTCATCCTACTCTACTTTTTCCATATTTAAAAGCAAACACTCTGCTGGTCCAGTTACTCTTTGTTGATTTTCAGGGTTTCCTCTTTGATTATTACTTGGGTTAGTAACTTGAATGCTACGCACATTGTAAGGGAGTCCTTCCCTCACTGTACAATTTCGAGCAAAATGACCTAACTTTCCACAAGTAAAACAATCTATCCCCGTAGTGCTAGGACCATTTCTTCTATCCCCTGTCCGTTGCCTCTATTTTCAAAATTGCCTCCTCTCTTTCCAGATGACTGTCCTTAAGATTGATTTGCTTGGTAAGATCATGATATGAACCCCGTTATCCCGTAACGAGACCCAACAAATATAGGGAACCCAAGATCGTTTCTAGTATGGATTCGAAGGGAACCTCGACTCGTTGCTTAGGAAAGCAAGAACCTCGGTATGGTGAAGTCGCCACAAATGGGGATGGAAATCCGTTTGATAAGTCGAGTTGAACGCCACGGGAAAATCCCGATAAGTTCGAGAAGTTCTTCAAAGAACCAAAGAGAATAACTCTCACAATTTCATTAATCAATGTCCCTCCTATAATAATCAAAATACCATGAATGGAAAGGATTTTTTCCTTAAAATTGCCATGCAATCCGATTCTTCTAGAATAGTCCCAAAATTATTTCTTGACCGGATCCTTCTAGAAGGTGGGTCATCTGTGATGGGCTCCCATATCTCATGAATGATTTCGTCGAGTACGTCCTTGAACTTCTTGGCTCGTTCTCTCGTAACCGGCACTACGGGAACTTGAACTAGCACCTTTGACGCCTTGCTCGTATTCTCATCATTCCCCTCCTCTTGAAAGTGATTTGTCCTCAAATCATCGCAGACATCAAAAGTAGCGTCATATCGTGTTTCCTCGGTACTGACAACCTCATATTCCTGGAGATAGGGATCCTTATATACTTGCGTCGGTGGCAATGTTCTGTTTGCCATCAATGGCAATACTTCAGGAGCTAAAGGATCCTCCACGGGAATTTCCTCCAAGGGCGGCAGATCGTCAGGGGTGGAATCGTCATTTTCGGCAGCGATGCAACAATTCTCGGGAGTGACGTGTCTGACATTCTCGGGCTTCAACTCGGATTGGGCTGTTTGTGATTCATCCACCTCCTTGTAGGATTCCTCCAAGGGTAGATCATCGGTGGTGGAATCGTTATTGTCGGCCACGATGCAAAAATTCTCGTGAGGTACGTCGCTGACATTCGCGGGCTTCAGCTTGGATTTGTTATGAGCAAACATGAAGCCTATCTCCTTCTCCCACTCAAGGAATTCCTCAAGGAATCCTCTACGGAATTTGGGGACGTTTTGTGGCTGCTGCTCAAATGAATCCCGACGTTGGTGAAGTTGCTTGATCTCGGATTTAGACTTTTGTGACTCATACGTCTCCTTTTGGTAGTCCGCTACAATCCAGCGTCCCGGTCTAAGATCTTGTCGCTTTTTGTACAACTCCCGGTGGTAGTAGCTTGGAACGAACCTTTTTCTCATGACCGCCTTCATAGCCTCCCACGTCTCTATCGGTCGTTCTCCATTCAGCCTCCTATTTTTCACAAATTGATCCCACCAAGTTATAGCATGCCCAGAAAACTCAGTGACTGCTAATTTTACCTTCTTGGTTTCGGAGTAATTGTGGAAATCAAACACGAACTCCATCTTCTTCTCCCACTCAAGATAGGCTTCCGGATCAGATCTCCCTTGAAAAGACGGAATCTTCATTTTAATACCATTGAAGTGGTTATCTGCGATAGAGCTATTCATTCTGCTACTCACTTTTCTCCATTTGAAATAGTCTATGGTTTTAATCCTTTGACTCCATTGGACTTATCACCTTTGCCAGTCACTGAACATGTTAATTTAGATGGCAAAAGGAAAGCTGACTTTGTTAAGCAGATTCACGAGCAAGCGAGACTCAACATTGAGCGACGAACGGAGTAGTATGCAAAACAAGCCAATAAGGGTCGTCACAAGATAGTTTTTGAACCCGGCGATTGGGTTTGGCTACATATGCGGAAAGAGAGATTTCCCACGAAACGACGTTCCAAATTGCTCCCACGAGGCGATGGTCCTTTCCAAGTCATCGAGCGCATCAATGATAACGCCTACAAACTAGATTTGCCTGGTGAGTACACTATCAGTGCCACATTTAATGTTACTGATATGAGTCCTTTTGATGTAGGTGAAGATTTGAGGACAAATCCTTTTCAAGAGGAGGGGAATGATGGAGCTCAAGGTGCCGTTTCAAAGGAACCCGTTCAAGTGCCAAGTGGACCGGTTACAAGAGCACGAACAAAGAAGTTCAAGGATGCACTCAACGGGCTAATTCAAGAGGCATGGGATCAAGCAAAGGCGTGGAAGCCCATTCAGCATGACCCACGAATTGTCAATGTGCTTCAAGTTCTAGAAGAGCCCGTATAGGGTTTTCATTTGAGCATGCAAGGAAGTCTTCTAGAAGATACTCCTAATTAGGGTTTCGGATGGCATGATTTTTGGGACTATTTTAGCCGCACCCTTCTTTCCATTTAGGAGCTGATTTCGAGTTTAGTTTAGGTGTTAAGTTTGTTTCCTTTTTGGTTTAGGCGCCAAGCATTATTTCCTTAATAACCGAATCTATTTTAGGTGTCTTTTAGTTTCCTTTTGAACTAGTTTTAGGCGCCACTTTATTACCTCATTTGTGAGTGTCTCTTTTAGGGTTTTCATGTATTAGATGGCCTATATATAGAGGCCTAAGTTGTAGTTCGGAATTCATTCAATATACACGATTTTGTGAGGTTTTAATTCTCTTTGGTTCTTTGACGAACTTCTCGAACTTATCGGGATTTTTCCCGTGGCGTTCAACACGACTTATCAAACGGACTTCCATCCCGTTTGTGGCGTCTTCACCATACCGAGGTTTTTGCTTTCCTAAGCAACGGGTCGAGGTTCCATTCGAATTCATGCTAGAAACGATCTTGGGTTCCTCATAGTTGTTGGGTCTCGTTATGGGATAACGGGGTTCACATCAGATCATTTCTTATTCTGTTCTTTAAGAATATCACTTTCCTGTAAAGTACATTCCACAATGAAGTATCAACTTGTTGCTGAAAATTGTCAAACTTATTTATCACCAAGTAGAGACGAATACTATATTGTAGCGCCAGGAAATTCTTTGGCGCTTAAACAAGGTATTCAAGAACAGGTTGTTCTGGCTAGAC